>JAVFKF010000044.1:2572205-3858308 GCA_036926295.1 Pachydiplax longipennis | reverse complement strand
AAAATAACCTTTACCACAATATTTGTATTTCGACCCTTCAGGTCATCAGAATCGTGCAATAAGAATATTTTGGCAAAGGTATAAGTTCTTCTACTTTATTTATTAATAACCTACCACAAAGTCGAGGCCGAATAGGTATACTTTATGCATCTGCGATTTCCGAAGTTTGAAAAAATTACCTTTTCGATACGTAAACCACGATTCGGTGTCGAAGCGATATGTAGGCTAGAAAATCCATAGCTTAGAGTCCCAATCTCCCGGGGATCAAAAAAAATTCAAAAGAAAGATCGCATGTATTTGAAGAGCCCCGTTTCGGTCAGTAGCTTAGGGCCTCATCGTAGCTCAATACGGCTCTGGTTGTTACTATCGTTGAAGTGAGTTGTCCAGAGATTTTTGATTTAATTCATTCTCAAAAGTAAAAAAATATTGAAATAATCGCTGAGCGGAACTCAATGTATGATGCAGCTACTTTATTAATCTGTAGAGACCTTAGCTTTTGAGACTTCAAAATGGTGTTGCGGATAGGGTGAAGGATTCATATATGAGAATGCTTAAGCTAGCCATTAAATTTAAAATATTTCCTAATATGCGAAAGAAAAAGCACTTTTTTCGCTACATAATAACTGAATGCTAATTCATCACGGTGCAACTGTAACCCTTATTTCGCTGGAAATCTTCCGTTAAACTCATATTTATCTTTTCCTGGAGCTATTTCTGAATTCTGCTCAGCTGAGAGGGCGATTGGGTTTAATGAGCTTACGAGGCGAAGATGTTTCCAATCAGCAAAGGGCAGAAACCTGGAGGGGTATTTTGGTTAGCTCTGACCATTGTAGAATAGAGTTTAGCATAATTGAAGTCGATTGATACGAATACATTCCTCACTTTCCAAAGCATTTGGGCCAGAATGAATCACGTAGAAGTCTTAAAAATACTTAATTCGAGGACGCCTAGTTAAATTCTAGTTGACATCATTCGTTGAAGTCTCTTCGATTTCGAGTGAAACATCCACAATAATAACAATGGTCAGAGGATAAAATTCTAGCATATTACACTCCAAGAATTCGTTTATAATGTGTCCATCATCATAAGGGTACGTGATTATAATTTGAAGGGCCTCCTTAAGGCAACTCTTAGTCTTCGGTCCCGAGTTCGATTCCCGGTGGAGGCTCACGTGCGAAATGATCTCGGCTCTCGTGTCACTTTTAAAAATAGTACCATTAATCATTGGAAGATTTTTGGCCATTTTTCAGATGGAAAGTTTGTCGATAACGTAATTATGTCAATAAATCATTTCCAGGCATTTCCATTTCCTTCAGAAAAATTTCAATATATTTTCCGAAATTTTTCTTTACACAATAACAGAGTCCAAATCAAAAGATTTCCGTGACAAACTTAAATAAGATTTGCAGCAACTAATATTTTTACTTAGAATAACCGAAATTATACACATATAACCCTCTGAAGCCGCCAATTATTAAATCCCAAAACTAACTATGATTCTTCTAGGACTTAAATCATGTACAAGTTTGTTTTTCCTAGGAAGGCATCGAGGTTTTTCTTTAAACAATTCATAAATATTTTTCAAGTCTTTTTGCATGTTATCCATGGCTAACTCAAAATTTTGATGAATAGAAATTAAAGCTATATCATCAGCATACACTAAAATTTTACAGTGCCTCACACTTTTTACGATGCCATTAATGTAAATCAAAAACAGTAATGGCCCAAGTATTGAGCCTTGAGGAACACCATATTTTATTTCTACCAATTTGCTGATTACATCATTTATCTTTACACTAATTTTTCTCCCAGATAAATAACTTTTGAACCACTGAAGAGTTATACCACAAATACCCAATTTTTCCATATCATCCAGGAGTATGCTATGGTTAACTGTATCAAAAGCCTTTGCAAAGTCAATGAAAGTAACTAACACAGTGTTTTTATCAAGTGCTGTATTAACAATTTCTGCAAAATTTACTAAGGCATCATTTGTCCCTTTGTTTTCTTGGAATCCATATTGGTGAGTGGATATGAAACTACGCTTGTTAAGGAATTTAATGAGGTGGATATATACATACTTTTCCAAAATTGTGCTTAGCACAGACAGACGGACACAGACAGGTATATATATATATATATTATTCATATCTGAGAATGAGCCCTCCTTATGAACAGGTTTAATTAGGCCTATTTTCAACCCACTTTGAACAGATCAATTGGAGATGCTGCTTTTAGTTAGAGCTGTAATCACAGGCAATAATATTTGATTATTTTTAATGAATATCATCAAATTCTTCACCTTTATTTTTAAATTTCTTACAACATTGTAAATGTCTATAACAGGGCTCAGGAAGAAACATACTTTCCTGCAAGCTTAGCTTATTCGATTTATTAAATTGTAATGCACAATCTTTATTTAACTTATTAATACCATCAGTGAAATGAGCAACAAAATTGTTACATATTGGCTTGATCTAGCCCTTTTTCTCAACATTTTATATGCAAGTTTATATTCATTGTTAGAGACATTACTTTTCCACTTTCGGGAGGCAGAATCTCTTTGTTGCAAAAACGGAACTAATGCCTTATTTATCCCTTTTGTTCCCTTCCTTTCTCTGTAATTGAGTTCTGATAAGTCTTGCTTTTGTATAAATTTGCCCAAATGTTGTGCAAATATTTAAATTATTTTTCTCATTTGAGATTTTGAGTACAGAAATATCCAAATATTTTATATTTATTTAGCTATTATTTATCCATTAAACAACCATCATACATTACAAAGCCATTTACAGATAAACAAAATTGAATAAATAAAATCAACAATTTAACATTGTAAAGAACAGAAAAGAACAAACAAAAATTACAGAATTAATTAAATGGGTTTAAGCAGACATTTCAGATCAGGCAATGGATCAATCTCTTGTAACCATTCTTAGGATTGAGTTTAAGGAGGTACAAAGAATCAAAGGTGTTACAGGAAGACAGAGAGCTAAAATTGAAGGTATTCTGAAAAAGAGGGACCATCTTATCTCTGATAAGTGGAAAGTAATACTGTACAGTATTCAAAGTATCAAATTTTATAATTTCATCAGGACATCAATATCAAAAGTTATTTAAAAGGGTGAATTTGAGAAGGAAAACTTTCACAATGATTTCTTCATGAATAAAGTTATAAATAAAAATTCCTCTCAGTGAACTTTCTGCGCTCAGGTTGGCTCCCTTTTTCGATATTTATAGGATAACTGATGTCGGCTATTTTTCCAGGTGAATGTGTGAAGTGTGAACCACTGAACTACTGAAGAAAACTTGAGTGAACCATTGAAGAACTCTAAACAATTATCAATCTATTAAACATAAATAAACAGACAAGAAAGGAGCAGTCTTGCAGGAAATATGTAAAACATACTATACCAACTTTCATTTTAATATTAATAAGCATGGGAGAAAGTATTTGGTGTAGATAAGAAAGGCTGTTTATGGAGGTGTATATTATAATTTCCAAGCCGCAGCACCATCTTAGGGTTTCTTGCAAATAAAAGTAGAAGAAAAGAAGGAAATGCTGATGTTTATTGAATTTAATCCATTCCATAAGGAAAGATTATAATTTAAACATGAAAACATGTATTAATCTGGTTCAGCAAATATTTCTAAAGGCGTTAGTTATTTGCAATCATCCATTCGGCCCAAATCTGTCTAAATTCTGTCTAAATTCTGTCAAAATACTATATAGATAATCGCATTTCCTCTATAACTGTAATGTATGATCTCTTTGTTTCTCTGTTTGTGCTGAACGAAAATTCTCTCGAGGGAAGGCTCAATAATGTGCTTGGAGGAAGACGCAGTGATTTCATTCATTCATCAGAAAAATTGCTTTCATTTCAGAAATGAATTTTGTCTAGCGACTCTATTAACTCTCTTATTATCTTGACTTCAGAAGTATACAATCCTTGACTCTAAAATATAGCGACGTTAGAGTCCCAAGGCAAAATTTTAATATTCCTCTCCTGCTAGCGTGGACATAAATTATCTCGAGAATGATTCGAAAAAAATTTTTTAATAAGCTTTATGAAATTTCGTCATTGCAGATAAGAGAATGTAAACAAGAAATGGATGAAATCCTTTGCTAATACTCACAACTACCTCATTTCCAGTTCATAGCACGGCTTGTGAATGGAGATGAAAAAATTTCGTTAGCATAGATCGTTATAATTCAGCTTCTTTGAAGTTAACTATAATGAGTTTCTCTCGTGATTTCCATTTCGTATAATGTATTTTTTTGTTACGAGGGGCAACCAAGAAAGAACAAGCATATCGTTCCAAAGAACACGGGTGTCTGTTTGAGCTAACAGTCAGAGGAGTGGAAAAGGAACTCAATTTGGATTCCAAACGTTTGTTTTCTCACTCTTATAATCGCCGCAGTCGCTGAGCCAACATTTCCGCAGGAAAAGCTGAGCGCGGAATGCTCTTGAGGCGTGCTCCAAACAAATGACAACAAAATTCCGTCATAAGAAGAGAATGGGAGAACACGCACGATTTAGGAGAGGCGAGCACAGCACAGGATACCAAGTTTTCATTTCTCGGATTTCCGAGGCGTCGGTTAACTTTCTCTTGAGTCTGCAACAAATTAATACCTGACAATGGAGAATTGTTCCATAAAAGTATCATAAAACTGTTGTCAGTCTGTTTGTTAAATGTTTGCAAGATTCCAAGATGAAAGGGTATTCCTATACTTTCTCTTTTTAGACCACTATCTTTGAGAAATTTTGAGAATTCCTCTTATTTCACCTTTTCTTCCTTCACAATATCATACAGGCAAGGATGATTTCTTTTTTCATAGATCTGACTTCATAAACAGGTAATATTCCTCGTGGTTTTTGTGTCAGCCATATTGTTCATACCATCGTACGACCACGGGGGCCCCCTTGACGACAAACGAATTGTGAAAGATGTGACGCGGAACTCAGACTAAACACTAATCGTTATGCACAATTATACGTTTGCTGCATCTTTCTCTCTGAAAAGACATTCTTCCGGTTGGATCATTCATAATTTGATATGAAAAGCTAAGATAAATCGACCGAGCGTTGTAATGAGGTTGTTTGCTTCCCTCAGAGAAAGCTGCGAGTAGAACAATTCCACGTGACTGCATGAAAACAATTTTCATTTCATTCTATAAGAAGTGACCAAGATGAATGTCATTTTTCAGCATCACTCTTACCTCGGAATTTTCCATACTTCCACGGCCATGAACATGACGGAAACAAAAATTAATTAAATATACATTTTAACCAAACATGAAAGCAAAAAGACGAATGGAAAAGTCCATTCATTAATGCAAAACAAAAGCGACGATTGCTGCGTATTAAAACTATCACGAGAGAAGAGCGTTGAATATTCAATGGTCGCGAATCATCGGATTTATGCTTATTTTAAAAAGTATGGATGAATTTATATTATATCTATCTATACCAAAATTGCATGTTTATGTGGTCTTCGTTGTTTTTATTATTATTATTTTATTTTTCATTCCATTTACTAAATAAGACTATTCGCCTGGAAATTGTGTAACTATACGGTTTATGTATATTAATTATTTTGTAGTTGGGTTTACTTATAATTATGTTGTTATGCAAATTATTATGAGCTTTTAAGTCACGCTATAGAATTATTGATATTATTTTAATAGCATATTATTATTTTTTAATAACTTTGTATAACTTGCTGTCTTCGGGAGGTTTTAGAGGGTTTACTTCCAGACTGGGATGAAGGCCAGGCAAAGATTTTGTTTTCTGACAGCAACTAGGATAGCTGCGTATTTGTAGTCATAAAATATAAAGACATGTATTACAATGGAAACTCATGGAAAATTGTCACATCCGCCCGCACATGTGAAGGAAAGCTAACGAATACTACACAAAATGGAATGCGAGGAAGGGAAGAGGGGAAACGAAGAAGAAACAGAGTAATTGGGTTTCGTGCCGAGGAAGTCCTTCTGGAACCAGTGTGGAGTGAGCCGTGACCGCCCGTCGTTTTATGCAGACCGCGCGCTTTTACTCACGTTTCAAGGAATCGCACTTGAGCCAGAGAGACGCCTAGGGCCAGCTTTGTCGATTGCTGGGAGTCAGACGAAGCGAATGATAATTATATCTTGGATAAACAAGTTAATTCTAATAATTTGGGTTATCCTCTACTTAATGAATCCTAAGTTTAGATTTTTCTTAGGACTTGAGATTCGATTGTAGACTATGGTATTCAAGAAATCATCTAACAGTTTTAGAAAATGCGTAGTAATAGCTCGTTTTTAGCTAAGATGTTAAATTAATTCAGATTAGAAAGTTGAATGATCGATCGATCGCGATAATTCAACAAACATATCGTACTTATCGAATTGATCGTGAGAAGTTAGATTCTCTTACTTAACAATATTTTTAAACTATTAATGCTAAATTCTATTTTCACCGTTTAGAATCAGCTGGTACTTCTGCTAGTTATTTAATAAATCTGATATTACATATGTTCATTCACAAATATTACGGGTTATTTATACCCGCAAAATCAAACAAAATTGTTGTCATTTTTGTCCGAATTCTCACAATTTCGACTACAATACGATATTCATCGACCGAAATAAGAATTTTTTTTCAATTTCCTTTCTTTTGGTACCCGTCACAATTTTTAGAACTACTATTCCTAATTTATTTTTGAAAAAGGAAAATAAATCAGCAATCGATCAAAGTGAGCCTTACATGCATGTCTGAGAAGAACGAGGCCAGCCGTTCGATACAATATCTTAATTTCCTTGTCTATTGGAACAAATTTCTAAATTTCATAATTCAATCTCGTCGAGAAGTACGTGAATTTAATGTACAAAAATTTCTCCTCTTACGGAATTACTGACATCGGATAACAGATACCAAATTAATTTATAAATGTATACACCACAGGAGATAAGACACATGACGGTGGTTATTATATTAATTCCTCAAGGTATCCCAAAAATTTTCATCCTTCACTGCTATTCTGATAATCATTATGAATTGATTGCTTATTCATTGATTTACAGATCACCTGCACCAAGGTGAGCACCATTTGGTGGGGCAGTCGCAGCACCAGCAGCACCAACAGCAGCAATACGGGGAAGTGAACCAATTGGGTGGTGTGTTTGTCAACGGAAGGCCCCTTCCCACAGGCGTACGAATGCGAATTGTGGAATTGGCACAGTTGGGTGTGAGACCATGCGACATATCTCGACAGCTCAGGGTATCCCATGGCTGCGTCTCCAAGATACTCGCTAGATTCCAGGTGTGATTCAAACAGTTGAATAAAACACTCTTAAAACTCTCCTTGTTAAAACGCTAAGTAACGATTGATGGTTTTTAATAGTTTAATTTTCTTCCAGGATGAGGTTGGATGTTATATAACAAACGATCATTTATAAGTGAATGTGTAAATATATTATTATTTATTAAATAATGGAAGGTATTACCGACTTTTTTTCTACTTCACCTCTCATTAATATATGTATTTTTTCTGTTTTGCAATATTTGTGTTTACAAACCTATAACTTTGTTGTTTCAACTTCAGTCGTTTTCCTTGGAAATGTTTTCATTATGCGGCAAGTAAGCAAGTGTGCGTTTTCTATCCTTTTCGTTTTCACAATTAAATGTAACGAAACATACGATAACGCAGTCGCTTTAAAATAGACATCTTTCAGACAATCAATCCTTTCAAATCACTGCATTTCTGATGTCTTGTATTTCAGGAGACGGGTTCTGTGCTTCCCGGTGCCATCGGCGGCAGCAAACCGCGAGTCACAACTCCTCGAGTGGTCGCTCGCATTCGAGAGCTAAAGCGACGCGATCCGGGGATATTTGCATGGGAGATCCGCGACAGACTGTTGGCCGACGGCGTCTGCGACAAGTTCAACGTCCCTTCCGTGTCTTCCATCTCCCGCATCCTCAGGAACAAGCTGGGCACGGCGCCGGTGGGCACCAGTCCCGTCCCAGCTCCACAGACCTCACCATCCGCCTACCACCACCTCCACGACGCCTCAGCGCCTCCCTCACTCATCTCTCTGAAGCACCAGCACCGCTTCGTGGGCACCCTCGTCTCGCCCCCTCATCACTCCAAGTCCCCCGCCGCCCCGCCGCCCTTCGCCCCCAATCAGTTCCACGAACAAGAGAGGCCTCCTTCCTCCGAATGCTCTTCCTCAGAGCCTTCCTCCTCCTCTCCATTTCCCCTTCTGCACCAGCAACAATCCAAATTCCTCCTCCACCGTCAAGGGGATGCTACTCCCAGTCCCCCTGGTTTTCCTTCGCCTCCCCCTCCCTTCCAACCCGGACCCTCCCCAACGCACCCCTCTGGATTCCATCCCAACCCTTACGCCCCCCTCTACAACGCCCTCTATCCCGTGTACAGAGGGGCGTGCGCCAAAATGGCAGCCGCGGCCGCAGCGGCGGCCGCTTTAGCCTCTTCTCCGTCCGCGTGCAGCCCGACGGCGGCCACTTCCGGTGGGACGCCGCCGCGGAACATCTCGTGGCCCAGCTCCCATTCTGTGAGCGATATCCTCAATGGACAGCAGCAGCAGCAGTTACAGCAGCAGCAGCAGCAAATGCAGCAGTCTCAGCAACAGTCGCAGATCCTTCTGCAAGGAGCCGTGAACGTTAACGCGTCGCACCACGGCGTTCCTGTCCCTCCGACTTCGGGTTCGGTGGTGCCGCACGATCATAACTACAATTACTACGTGTCCTACCTGCAGAGCTGTAATTCTGCAGTGGCCGCGGCAGCTGCTGCCTCATCTCTAGCATCACTCTGAGGGCCACAAACAACGTAGAAAACATTCGCATGTGGGGCAAATGTAATCGAGATTGAATTTCTCGTAGGAATCCTTCTGGTTTTGGACAAACGGCGATAGCAGCTATTCTTCGTGATCATCGTTTTCAGCCGCTCTTTATCAGCGCAAATTTGCTGCTAAGTTTGTTCTGTAACACGAGCATCGAGCTGGAACAGGCAGAAGAAAGACTTTAGCAACCCGTTTTAGGGTATGATCGGAAGATTTCTAAAACTCATTATCAGTTCATCAATCACTTGACTGGAATAGTTTACTAGTACGTAAACAATTTTTTTTCTTTCCGGAAGTTCGTTTAAAAATATATGCTGAATTTTCTTAGGTACACTAAAAATGTACTATGATTTTCGCCGCTAACGATAAAGACGCCGCAGTGCTTGCGCTCATTCCAATTACTGACTTAACAACTGAAACTTTAAAAGTGAAATCAGTTGTTGTTTTGGAATGCTCTCAACTCATTTAACATTGGAATGATGATGTGGAATAGTGTTTGGCCTTTTTAAAAGCCTCTATTCAAGTATACTTTTGGTTAATCACTCAGAGATATTTCTTGACATAGGGAGATTCAGTCTTATGAAAGTAACAGTCTGGGCGTCAGATATTGATTACTTGGTTAATGACATAGTTTTTACTTTTACATAGTAATTTTCACTTACTGCAGTTACCTCCTTTTAATGAAAAATCTTCACTAGTGAAAATGATACCGAACAAAATATGATTTATAGAATGTTTGAGGTAGTTCATTTTACGAACTTAAAGGGCTATAACTAAATGAGGATGAACATGGCATAAATATTTACCTTAGATATTTTAATTGGAAACATGTGTTAGGATAAAATTATCATTTTAATATGTTTTGGTAATCACTAAGCATTCCTATAATACTCCTCGATTTTCTCCTCTCGTTTTTTTGAAGTATCGCAGCAGAGAATTAATGTACGATCGACCTTAAATACAAGCATTTGTAGGCTGTCTGACCAAAAGTAAATCTCTCCAGTGAGAAATTATGTTGCACGAGAAAAAGGTAATCCTTCACTTTGACTTTTACGGATAGTGTATTTAACTCATTTCCAAAACATTGAAATCATTTCAAAATTGAGATAGCTATAGAAAACCGTGAGTTACCGTGATATTTGTTACGATAAATTAACTCAAACCTTCAATTACTAGGTGATAATTTTAGAATTGGGTATTTGAAAATTTCACTCTATCTTAGTCGCCAAATGGAAGGTCAGATCCGAACTCCATGGCTTGCGGAGGACCACACCCGGATGCGGTCTATTGATGTTGAACCGCCTCGGTTATTATCTAATCAAGAGAAGTGACGTTTGAATGTTTTAAAAATAAGTGGCTCTCATCCATGGAATTGATTTCTTCTTTCCTGATGGATGAAAAGTATTCCAAACTTGATCTAATCCAGTGACAGCTGTCGATGCTTCTTTCAAGAAGTATAATGTGGGATATTTGATAATCCGTATTTTATTTCTGGCTTATTCAATTTCCTCGAATTTATAAATTTTTACTTTTCTCTTCATTATTTAAACATTTTTCAGTAACTGTGAATAAAATTTGTCTTTTCAAAGAATTTAACTTTTATTATTCCTCAAGCGTGAGCAATATTCGGATGATGCTATGAATGAATGGCTCTCAGGAAAGTCCACCGAAATTCATAACGTTGTGTCGCATATACCTAATACTTAACATCCCAAATATCATATGAGTTTCTGGTAATAGCTTTGAAGGAAGTACATTATTATTTGGAGAATCGGGTTGTGTGTTGAATCGATAAGTGTTTTTTCGGTGAATTTTCCTAGACTCGAATAAATGAGAAAATGCTAGAAAAATTGGTTAATAACTATTCCATCATATACATCTCTTGTTTAATTAAAAATTGTCTATTGTTAAATAGGAAACACTTACGTATAATATTGATTATAATGATCGCAATTCTTAACAATATAAACCTTTTTCTTACACAATTTTATCGCCATCCTCTTTTATTGCCGTAAATTTATGTCATTTACAAGGTAAAGTAACTGAAGGAATGTCTCTTAATTATCTAACGATTCAATGTTATTATTGCAACACAGCTTCCGTGTATGTTGAAATGAAACCAAAGCCCGCTTTAATAGAGAACTTTTCATCCAAAAGAAATTATATCTTAATTGCAAAGTAAATTATTATTGACTTCAGTGCTAGAGAAAAACAAATATCACAACTTGATTTTTTCTGTTTAGGAGAATCAAAATTATTTCATAATAATTCCATAGCCATTTCGTTTAGTTTAAAATAATTGTATGATTTGTATATATTATTTAGAGACTAGGTAACTACATAAGTTGCCAGTTTTATATAATTTTTTTCTGGGAAGTTAAATATTTTAACTTCTTACGTCGCTACAAATGATCCTGAAAAATGCATTCTCATGGCAAGTACAATGATCTTAAAAAAGTGATAACTAAAAGAGATATTTTTTACCTAATGAACTGCGCTCCGAGTATTAAAGATCACCATTATTTATTAAAATTGGCAATTATTTAAAATTTGCGCATTACAAACAGCAATAAAAATTTTATTGAAGAGAAAATTAAGAAATATCTACCTGTCGTCCAATTCCACTTTGGAAAAAGGGAAATTTCAACATATTAAATGTGATAAATAAAAGGGCTGTCTTACTCCTGAAAATAACTCGCATGTTCTTAAACCTTTTTGTGATACTCCCCGCTGCTCTAGTAATTTTATCTCTATTCTTTTGCTAAGAAGAAATATTTGAAAATAAATCAAAAGTGTTGTGTAGCCCATTCTATAGAGTGTGTTGCTGAAATTTTAGTCTTCGGGAGATTTTAATGTTTAAATAAATATTCTTTGCAAACTATACATATAACCTTTTGCTTCATCTGCGGCCCGCGGACGTTTTTCGTAATCCACATGGAGACTGATAAGTTGTGCTGAAATATAACTTCGATTCCTTTTCCAATCAAATCTAAAAACAGGGTCGACCGTGTTGACGTGAAGATCCATTCTGAATGAAGAGATTTTGTTCTTGTTTTAAATAAATCTTAGTCCGCGATGAGTTTCTTAAGGACGGCAATCACTCAATGCAGTTTCACATCACTTATATTTAATTACCGGAATAGTACTGAATTGATTTATACACAATTTATTCACGCTATTTAAAAATAGTTTACCACTTTATGTTCCATGATGAAAATATGATGTGATCAAATTAGTGGAAGGATTCCATATCGTGGAAGAAATGTAATTTTATTGTAATTTTCGGATATCCCCTTAGATATATGCATAAAGCTATGTTTCAGCAGCAAATACTCAACCAGCAACTGTTCACGAGAAATTGTCCACAAACAAGTATTCCTGCAATATTCCTCTAATTTGGTGGTCAAATTGACAACTTTTAAAATCAAAATGCTCTTCTAACCCACGCGCTCTTTTTCATGTTACTTTATCTGTGCATTTTTCCTTTTCCACATAACAGATTATGCATATACTTCAACAGAACATTCTAATTTTATCATATTTTGGTTTTTTATGTAGCAAAATATCTCAATATTAGCACTCGATTCAATTTCAAGAAGGTCAACATCACCCCATTCAATCTTAATCAGATTGGTGTTTTTGAATTAAACTCTACAGAATTGCTTCCGAGATATAAGTAAGCATTTTGACGCTCCAAAATGCTGTGATTAAAAATTTTCGAAGTAAGCAATGAAAATGTTAAAGTCGCCCCAATGATGGGTACCAGAGGAGGGGGGCATTTTCCCAAATTCTATTTCCGTTTCAAATTATATTCAATTTCAAATGGTATTCGAATTCACCTCCTTAGAAAGGAATATCAATTCGAACTCACGTATATCAAAATACACGTCGAATTTCGGTCCTCTTTCTTCTTCGGATTATCTTTAAAAAGTAGCGTTTTCTTCTAATTGTAAGTGGATTGCCATATCACATGAAGTTTTCTGATAGTGTAACTATGAAAAGCAGAATAAAACTCGTTTGTAATACTTGACTCATCAGCATTTCTTTGCAGTTCTTGATTGTTATATTTAATTATTTATATCGATTGTTATATTTATTTACACTGATTGTGATATTTATTTATTTATATTGATTCTTGTATTTATTGTTATTTATTTGCTTAAGGTAATGTATGTTGTTTGAGTTGAGCCTTACAATTTTTTTTACAAAGAATCAAAAATCTGCAATGAGAGAGTTAATTTAAAGGAAGAAAAGCTACGCGTTTACCAAGCGTAATCTATTTTTTCTGTAAGTTAAGCGGAGGTTGTCAACACGTGTTTTCTTCCTCTCCTTACCAAAGGGTGCCGACTTGAAAAGCACTTATCATCTCCACTTTTCCTTCCGTCTCCTCGCTTGATTGATTGCCGTGGGGATACGAACCCGAGACCGGGGCGGCACGCTGTTTATGGAAAAAATTAAATCGCTGTCAAGTAAAGGGAGGGAAAAAGATGTTTCGGGTAACACTTCCGCTCCCACAAACGCTTTTCTTTGTGCTTTTTTTCGGCCAATGCGATCTTCAAAAGCATCCGCCCTTAATTGAATAGCGTTTGAGACCATTTTTAAGTAATTGGTTGAGTTATTTACGGTTTGCGTACAGATGGGGAAGATAATATGATTTATGAGAGAGATAATTAAATAGTCTAACTTCTCTGTAATCGCACATCTAACATAATTGGCAAGTCTGCGAAGATGAGTACGAATTCGTAGTAGATAACAGCACAGAAATAAATCGAGCGTATGATAAAACTGTTTAAGAAGATAATAAATGAAAGAGCATTACCGCATATTCAACGATTTTGCTTTTCTGTAAAAGGCAGGAAGAAATAATTGTGAATATTTGTTTCGGCATTTGGAACTTATCAAAAATATGAATGTTTTAAACTCATTAGAAGATGGTGAAATATGCATTTTAGCTCGATTATTCTTACCGCTATCAGACTACTGTAAAATAACTGCATCGTAATAATGTATATAGGTTAATCTGCGTCCGCGTAGAATTTATTGATTTTTCGTAATCTTACCTGTAAAAGCACAGAATTCTTACAGAATCAACACGAAGGTTTTTCTCATATATTATAAATATGTACGGAAATTACTCATACCAATATTTAGGAATCATTCCTGATGCCTT
Source organism: Pachydiplax longipennis (assembly GCA_036926295.1). NCBI lineage: Eukaryota > Metazoa > Arthropoda > Insecta > Odonata > Libellulidae > Pachydiplax > Pachydiplax longipennis. The sequence continues at coordinate 3,844,293 of JAVFKF010000044.1, read as the reverse complement.
TAAATATATAGGACTATTTAGAGAGATTTTTGACCTGTATTAAATGAACACTCGAATTTCATTGGCGGAAAACGCTATTAAGTATAACATCAGTCATCCTTAAAAGCCAATAATTACAAAAGGGTGGTATTCTTGACGGCATTTTTTAAAGTACTTCTTAAGCGAAGAACTTAAAATGGGTTTTACTATGTATTCAATGTTTGTTGAGCCAATCACGGACTCTTCGATTGATTAAGGATTGATATTTCGAGTCAATATATAGCATAACTTCATGTTTTAATAAAATATATTACGTAATTCATATCTATGCGTTCAGTGAAATCCATCCATTACTCTCTAAAATTGAAGAAAATTCCACTTATAGCTCAATTTTTTGTATATCCTTGCCACGATGAAGCGGCTAAAATTCTATGGATTACATGTATGTATGTATGCGCTTACATGTATTTTGTATATAAAGTGGAATTTTTACCTTGGCAGATTCTCAATAAGGTAGGAATACAGATAGTAGCATATGAAGGCTTAAAACTTGCAACCACAACAGGGTACTTTTAGAGTTAGTGTACTTATCTTAAATAACATTATCGTGGAGGCTGAAAAATGTGCACATGACGGATATGGCAGTAATTCTTTGCATGAAGAGGAAAACGAGATTTGGATTATAGTACATTAATTAGGCCTCTTGAGGGAAGTAAAGCGAGAAAATGTAAAAACTATAAAGTTGTTGGCTTAAGTAAAGGTTAGATAACGAGTTATTGAGGATACTGAGGAGGATATAGTTGTACGAATGGGTATCGTCTAATAAATTAGAAATTAATGCGAGGAAATGCAAAGTTATAAGTTTTAATTGAAACAAAAACCAATATACCTATCGCCTAGGTGGGAAAGTTTTACCTAGTGAGGAGACAGTGAAATACTTAGGAGTAACGTTCAGCAGGGATTTAAAATGGAATGAGCATGTAGAGCGTACAATACTGAAAGCTAATAAAACCCTAAATTTTATAATGCGTACCCTAAGGCGATCGAATAAGAAAGTTAAAGAGGCTGCATTATAAAGCTTACTTGAGGCCAATTTTAGAATACGGGGAATGCTTATGGGACCCTCATGAAGTAGGTCTAAAGCGGAAAATAGAGAAGGTTCAGAGAAAGGCAGCAAGATTCGTTTTAGGTAGGTACGAAAGACTCGATAGTCACGAAAATGATAAAAGAATTAGGTTGGGAAAGTTTAGAGGAGAGGAGAGCGAAGAAAAGGTTAGGACTATTTTTCAAGATATACACGGGGCTTGCGTCGTTTGAGCAGCAGAAATAAAGGGAGCAACATTTTTCGGTAGAAAAGACCATAGATACAAAGTTCAATTGTTAAATCAATGAACAAATACAAGTAAATTCTCATTTTTTTATACAAAGTGGAGCTATTTATTCAGCATTTACTTCAGAATACCGGACAGTAATATTTTAATTCACGTTTTCGCTCCGATTCAAAGAGAAAGTCGAATTTTGATTCAGTTTTAACTTCGCTCTAAATCCACTTATTTGATTTTAATAACTCTTATTATTACAAAAAATTTATCTGAATCAAATTTTCTATGACTCGGATCTTCTATCATTTCCGAAACAATAACTAACATATTTATCCAGCAAATATACGGGAACAAGTTCTTTTAATCAAAAATTTTTATACTGAAATATTTATCTATCAAAGGCCGACTTAAGAACCTTAATTCTGGATATACTCTGGGTAGATGGTTGAACCGGATCAGAAAAGGAAACGTAAGAAGAAGGATAGTACTTCAAAAATATCACTTATGTACTTAAGCATCAAAAACATAAGCCGGGAAAACGTTTGATTCCTATCAAATGCGTTGCTCTTTCACCAGAAAAGAATGTCGATTTTGGTGGTTTCCGGACGACTCATCCTTTCGGAACCAACGCATTAAATTTCAAATTGGTTAACTGATGTCATATAATTAAATAAAGTTTGCGATGAAGATATCTTTACCCAGAAAGTGTTCCAATGCTTTCACTTTTATGTTAACTCTCTCACTGCTTTCGCCAAGGGACAAAATACAGGAATCGGTATTAATATATAAGCTAAAGATAGTTTAGAATGGATGAGAATACTTCTGAAACATCCGTACATGTTTCTGAATCATAGAATTGCGAAGGAAGTTTTGGAAAGGCTGTCCAGATCACCTCATAACAGAATAAAGGGCAACGAGCGACAAGGTCCTGAAGGGGGGCTTAGAATGCGCTGAATTCTGTGATTATTCTCTCGCCCTTCCCTATGAAAATCCGACGGGTTGAGGACAGAGGAGATTCAGTTTTTCAAAGAAAGGAACTTTTTTTTCCTTTTCCTCATTCTTTAAATTCGCGAAATATAATTGTGTTATATTATTTCTTCTAAGATAAAGTTCCTCTAAATTCTTCAAGTCCTGTATCCAATCCATAGTAAAAAACTGAAATCTATTACCACTTAAATCTAATTTTCTCAACCTATACACATAATTTTCCGAAATCTTCTTATAAAATAGTGTAAGCCTTTTGTAACTTTTCCTACTCAAAGAGTTGAAGGATAAATCGAGAACTTTAAGTTTTGTCAAGCAATAGTTGGTGTAAAATGAATCATCAGTATGAATGAATTTAACAATGTTATTGCACGACAAATCCAAATATTCCAAGTTTTTGCACTTCTCAAAATATTTCCAGTTACCATCAACAATATTATTATCGGAAAAATAAAGGTATTTTAGGTTCGGCGTATCTAATTCGGGTACCTCCCTCATGGCATTGCCATTTAAACTCAATGCGGTTAGTTTTTCAAAGGATCCGTTTAGTAAGTACTTATCGTGTAACTTATTCCCATCGAGATGTAATTCATGCAACGAAGACAGAACTTGGTACGAAATGCTGCCAAGAGAATCTAAATGATTGTTCGAAAGTATTAAGCGTGAAACATTTTTTGGCAGAGAAGGAATTGATGTGAGACAGTTGTTAGAAATATCTATCGAATCCATCCCACCTAACGCTGATCCAAGAAAAAAAGATGGATGCAATTCTCGAATCGATAGGCCTTTTAAAAGAAGATCCCTTAAATCGGGAGCCGAAATGAAGTTTGAGACTTTGGAAATGTTCTGCCCATTGTTTCCAAAGTGAAATGTGAGCAACTTGTGGAAAATTGTCTTATTATTTGGCAAAGCAGTCAGGTTATTGCCTAAAATTTTGATTTCTTCGGCTTCGGTAAGATACTGAAAGCAGCTGGGATCAAACTCTAAGTGAGTGTTATTTACAAACCAGAGCCTTTCCAATTTTCTTAGATTGACACATTCAGAACCCGTGATCGATTGAATTAGACTATTGTATATCTCAAGTCCCCTCAATTCCAACTTCTGAAAACTATTTGGAAGTCTAGAAATATTACTTTCTATAATAGTGAGATACTCGAGAACAGGTGTAAATTTGAATGTGTCACTGTCAATGTTACCGAGATTCGGTTCTTGAATATGGAGATACTTCAGTGATTTAAGGCTCGAGAAATCACTAACTTTCAAAGCCTCTATTTTATTGCCATTCAGTTCGAGTTTCCAAACCTCTGATAAATTTGAGAATGCCCCTTCTCCAAAATACTTAATTTTTGTGTTTTTAACTCTTAGATTATAGAGGTTTTGCATTCGTCCGTAGAACAGGGAAACTGGAAGATTACTCCACTGAGAGCAGGAAATCGTTAATTCTTCTACTTGTATCAATTTATCTAAAGGCAGATCTCTCAAAGTAACGTTTACCTTTCCACAATCAATATATCTTATTTATACTTGCCAAAATTCGCTCTAAAAATAGATTGAGAATTTCTCCGGGACAGTTATGAAGATGCAACGCCTGTTTTCCTTGCCCAATCTTAATCGATATGTCAGAAATTATTTCCTTAATATTTTCATCTACCACATCGTTACTACAAGTAACTTCGATGATCCCGATTCTCGCATCTATGTGACAGGATCGATCACAATGAAACATAATGCCATCAGGAATTGCCTCCTTGAAACATTTGGATTTCCATTTCATAGCATTAAACTCCTTAGTTAATTTATTATTTCTGTCAGGGATGTACAAATTAATTGCTTCGAGTTCTTCATTTTCACCATTGTCATGGTGCTTTGGAGTAGGTTTTTGACCGATATTTTCGATAACGTTCGAACATTTAAGTGCAATTACGGAGCTACCAATCAGAAATATTGATAGCCACTCAAGTATCATGATGAGCGCAGAAGGATAGCCCTGTAAAGGAAAGCAAATTATTAATAATGGCTTTCAAGCTCCAAAGTAGATGAAGTTTATCTTGATGTTGTTTTATAATATTCTTATATTATTTCTACTTATAAACAAAATCAGAGCAATGACTTGTCATATGTTTGGTTATAATCAGCCAATAAATATTATAGGGATATAATAGCTATTGGCCTAACCCTAACTAACCCTATAATTTCTATCATCTTTTGCTATAATGAAATTATCGGTTGAATAATAAATACATAATCATTTGCTTTTGCTGCGGATGACATTTTTAATCACATATAACTCTTGCTGTCCAATGTTGAATATGAGGCAAAATTTAGAAAGATTTTTTTAGTCTCCAAATCATCTAGATAATAATTTATCTTTCAGGTCATACGGAATTTTCTTTAAAACATTTACATTTGCCGATCAAGAACTAAGCTAAATTGCACATTATTAAATGAACGGCAAAAAGTCAAACATCCCTTGTTAGCGTATACATTCAACGCAACAAGAACGGTACTGGCATATATTTCTTTCCTCACTTTGACATCGACGTTACAATCTTTCTTATGATTTCTTTGTCTCTTCTTCATTTCAGTAAAATTTAGTTGAAGAGGTAATTGGTTCCATTGCCTTCCTAAAGAGTTGAAAATCTTTGACTAACTGTCCTCATCAACTTGTGAAGAATAGACTTCGACTCCAGGAACCAATAACATGTAAATTACATTTTTCCTTTATTTAGATATTTATAGAATGCTACAAGAAGAAAACATATATCATAACACTCTCCAGGAGAGCATTTATTCCTCTATATTTCAATTTACCTTTTGCGGAAAAAATGCAAAATTGCACCATAGCAGTGTTTACTGCTTTATATATCCCTATAATATCTCATGATTCCCCTTTCCCTGTCAGTAGCTTAGGATATGATAATATTCGGAGTGTGTTACGTGTATCTAGTTTAAAGATCCACAAAAAAGTAAACATAACTGATGCTTCATTCCGAAATATCAAGATAAACTGCTGCGAATCCATCGCAATTCTGTGAATATTTATAATCTATAATATATTTTGTTTTCATCTACCGTTGAAATAGAATTGTGTAAATATAGTGGCTCATAGGATCTGCGAATCTCACTCTTACTCGTTCTACTCGGAAACATTTTACTGTATCTAGTCTTTATTACAGTTAATTATTTATTTTGGTAAATTTAATCATTTTCGAAATATTAGTTTTAAGGGGATATTTATTCAGGTAATCTGCGGGAGTTTGTTCTTTCAAATAGACATTATTAGAGCAGAGGTTATTTTCTGGCCTAGGTCATACCGGTCGAACTGACCCTGGCAATTTTAGCTACATGGATATATTCTCGGTTAAACTGCCCTATTACACCGGGATGTATTGTGGCCGAAGTAGGGGAATTCCTAGGTCTACTTTTTAAGGGGTCTAAGTCAAGCAGTATATCTAAAGAAAATTATACAAGTCAAATAACGATCTTCCTTATAAAAGATCACGGAACAAGTGGGCATAGAAAACGCATAAGGGGTCATTTAGAAATTTTGCGCCCGGGCTCCCTGCTACATGGCTAATCCTACTTGTAAATCAGAAAGAAAAGTAGAGCTAAGGATAGTAGCAAAGTTCAAAAATTACTTACACAAAGCTTCAAAGGCAAGCCCGGAACTTTCAGAAAACGTTTGATTCCTATCCAATGCGTTGCTCTTTCACCGGAAAAGAATGTCGATATTGGTGGTTTCCGTACGACTCATCCTTTCGGAACCAACGAAAGGATATTCCTTATTTTTTTAGAGTTTAACGAGATAGTAACTTCTTGAAGATATCTTAGAATATCTCGAAGACTGCCTTAATGGCTTATCGGAGAGATAGAGTACGAGAAATTCTTCAAATGTCACATACGCGAACTGATGGTGTTACATGACTTAGAAGTTGTTTTAAAAAATCGATAATAACTTTTTCTCGTCTCAAGGAAATAATCTGCATCTTTAAATTCGGATCATGAATGCATACGGCAACATCATAATAAAATTTTATTTTGATTGTTCTAGATATTGTTTGTTGACGCGAAAAAACGGACACTATCATCGTTCAAACTGTCATAAAATACCGATAAGACTTCAATATATGTTTAAACGCACAATGAAACATGCTAAAATTTAGTAACTTTTTCCTGTATGATCTCTTCTTCAATTTTGATTTAACTCGAAACTTATGTATCGATAATGAAAAATCCGCCAGTAGGAAACATTATTCATTAATTTACAATTCATAACTTTGTTAATTAAACAAGTTCAGAATTCCTGTAAAACTTGTATTTGAAAATTAGAAATAACCTCCTGCAAATCACGCTAAAACAGCAAAAAGGTAAGAAAAAAAATGCGTTAAGTGATGGCGTTCGGACAAGTGTATGAGAACCCAGGCGAGGCACAATTGTTAAGTGTTCGCGGCCTTCCTACGAAGGATTTGGGTGCGGTCGTTTTACTAATCACTAAACGGTAATCTCCTTCCGTTGAGTGCATCTCGATCTCGACCGGTCCTAAAGGGAAAATTTTCACTCAATTTCCGTTTCATTTGGAATAATCCACCTTCTTTAGGAGTTCCCCGTTCATACGTACTGAATACTTTACGGCATAGTACCACAGGTAGACACCAATTTACCTGAATCATATAAATGAATTGCTTCTTTAATCATTACTATCATTCTCATTAAGAATCTTTTTTGCTTAATTACTTTCATAGAACGAAGGTATGGATGAGCAATAGAGAAATTATACTACTGACCAGAGTGCTAAAACGGGCGGTAGGTAAAATGAGTATGCTTTAGATAAAGCGGATAAATAGTGAAAGAAAAAATTTCAGACAGGAATTCGAGAACCAATAAGGAAGCTCACATTGTTCCAAGTTTTCAAAAGTTTTATGGAGTATATAACATATTTAACCTTTTTTATGAATTGATTATATATTAAACACGATCAAATTATATTGACCGTCGCAAACTCTATCTAATGCAAATAATCTGTCAGCTATCTTATTGTAGAGGCATTCTTACATGGTTGTAAAGAAAATAAAATATTTTTTCCGTAAACTCATCATGACAATGATAAGTCAGTGAGTTCTGGAGACTGGATTTTATAAGCTCATCTCAAGTGCACTGTATTATAGTTCCGTAAATCAATACAATCGATATGACGCAGTCTTACTTCAGAGAACCATGAGAACTAAATAAAAATTCTTGATAGTTTCCTCGAAACAAGCGTGTTTTGAGGATACTACTAGGTATTTTAATTTATACCTCTTTCTTAGAACCAGCTCAGTCTCCCTGCCGTCATGAGTCGAAAATAGTCGATTACTTTTACGACTTTTGCGATTACAACACTCCTGGTGACAGAAGAACCAGAAGAATGTAGTTGTTAATTGTGAAATTGAAATGATATACATGTGTCGTTTGACTGAGTCGCTGGAAGCCGTAGTGGGTTCATATTTCTTTTTAATGTGACTTAGGTGTAAACTTCATTTATAGAAAAATATATACTATATAGCACAATAAAATACTGCAAAAGTGAACGATAATTTGACAGAATAGATAGAAATGGGTAGGGAAGTAAGAAAAGAGTGCTTCCTCTCTCCAACCTCATTCATCATCTATTTTGAAAATATGATAAATAAAATTTTGAAAGAGGAATGGATAAGTATTCCAGGAATAAAAATAAAGTGCTGATGACATGGTGATACTAGCCAATGATACTGCAACACTTCAAAGTTGGAGACAACGGTGGTAGATGGGACATGGCAGATGGAAAAGTAAGGTCCCAATAGTGTTATCTCTTTCCGAATGTTGTCAAGTGAAGGCGGAATTAAAAAAAAGTGATGTTGAGTTGCAATTTTTCTCCAGAATCATATTAGATTAGATTATAAACATTTTTACCTCTGTTTGTGATGCATATTCCATTGAATGAAATTAGGTTGGTGAATTTAAAGGATGTGATAAGCTTACAATATATGTGGGAAAGGGTTTTTCCCGAAAGGCGGCTCTCATTCTATCAATTTCTTTCACCAAGCCTGAAGAAAAATCTGAATCATCAATCGCACCCAGGTTTGAATCCCAGTATGTCAGATATTTCCATTTCCTTTTTTCCTTTGGAATGCATAAGTTTATTTTTAATTACCATTCTTTGGTTCAAATTTTTCTTCAGGCTATCTCAGTCAACAGAGAAAACTTGTCAGCTGATGTGCTGATTTTCAAAAATAAGTAAGTATTAAGTGCTTTCCAGAAAAAGAGTTGCTGCTTTGTATGAATTATTTCCCATTGAGGAAAACTACGCTAAGGACTGAGTAACGGGCTGTGATCTATAGCCAATAGCTATAGATCATTCAAACTTTACAATTATGGGTTTGTACTTTTCTTTAATGTGTGTGTTCCTTAACTAAGAATATGGGAAAGCTTTCAGGGGATGGAATGTGTATTGTTTATTTTATTGCTGTGTAAACTAGATAGTAAACTATTCTTATGAAAGGCTTTAGATCTATCATTTAACAAATTTTATAGGATAATATTTCTTTTTTATGATCCCATCTAAGAAAGAAAATAATTTTGAATCACTGGAAGAAAGAAAGTTTTCAAAAATTAATAATTTATGATTTTAAAAGATGCAGATATCGAAGGAGCTTCTGATGTAAAGATAGTTTGGAAACTAAGCAATCACTATATGTGGTGTGATGATGAGAGACCATTCTTCATTTCGATTTGAGAATAATGTAATTATATGCTTCAAGTAGTACCTGGTAGCTGTAAAGTTGAAGAATACATATTAGGACCAAGATGTGATAATGAAATCATTTGAATGCAAATTCTGATAAAAATTCACACATCATATAGAATTAATTTGTGTTTATTTGAAATGTTAGTCTTATTTCCATGGATTATGATTTATCAAATATTTTCTTTGATCAAATCATGACATCTAATGAAGGCTTTCTAAAATGTCACACCATATCACACTGATGTTGTCTATGTTTACTTAAAATGTAAGAGTTTTATTTTCATGGATTCATAATTTTTCAAATAGTTTGTTTGGTTTCATGGGAAAGCGATGGCCAATGTTAAGAAAGCTGAAAATGCTCTTCTCTTTTCTCTATAAAATATCAGATAAAGTGTGAATAATTATGTAGTAACAACTTCAATGAAGGCAAAGTGTCAAAGGAATGTTTTGTTAATTTGTGAAACAAGCAACTGTGACAAAATCAGAAATATTTTGAACTATGATAAGCCCAGGTGTTTTCAGAGATGCTAAATGGTGAGGTTTTCCTCTTTTACCTTTTTTCTGACTAGAAATTTTTTGATGGGTACTTCCAGAATATTATCCATTTACTGAGTAATTATTTTAATGTAACACCCATATATTTTGCTAATTGAAACATATAGCTCTTTAAACTTGAAGAGATAAACATACTGTACGTACTATAAATTACAATTTGATCATGCAACAATGTGATCTGCATACACGGAGCATTTGACAAAACTGCTCGCATAATATTCCTTTACCACTTATTAGACAATTATATAACCTGTCCTATCTTGTTGGTGAAAATTTACACAAATGTTCCAATTAGATCAATGAGTCTTTTCCTCTGCTCCTTATATGCTAATAGTACTTACTCTTATTTTCTCCTCTCTATAGAATGATGAAAGATTATAATGCAACTTATCTGAAGACTAAAATATTTACCTGTTCTTTACCCACCTTTAAGAATTATATAAGAAATGCTTTGACAGTTTGATCATGCTTTTTTATTATACTATAGAATTTCTCTTGTTTAGTATTATATTTACTTTTCTTTTTTACCATGAGGCTATGTATTGATTTAATGTTTGTAATATTTATACTTATGATTTATTTTTTTGAATTTCTGATGCTATCCTTTGCTATTGTTATATTTTGAAATTTGTTTACTTTCATTTTTTATTTACATATATATATGCTTGATCCCATATGATAAAGTTATTATTAATATTACTATTTATGAAAATGAACTAGGCTGTCATTTTATATTTCAATGAAGAAATATTATGAGTATATTATGTTTTATTATCCTAAAAAATTTATTAATTAGTATTTCCCCTTAAATTATTTGGTATTCCTCCTTTAATTAGGAAAGAAAATTGATCAATTTCTTTGTTTAGGTTAATAAATTATATTCTTACACAATATAAGTCCATTATAAAGAATACAGTATATGACGAGAGCTGCATTATAGTGAGTGATTTTTTGGCCATTGTTACATTGAAAGAATTATTGTCATCTAATTCATGCATTTGTTTTCCTCAACTCTCCTCACCCTTCCTCCACAATATGTTTTGGGGATCTTCTCCCTTTTGTCCCTCTATGCAATCACACTTTGTTATGGTTTATTAATAAATGAAGTAATATTTTTGACACAAGTTTACTTTTTTACGTACACTGAAGCATTTGCATAACAGTTAAAAACCATTCCACTGCACTCACTGCCTTTAGATTCAAGAGGATGGACATTTAGTATTAGAAATCAGCTATAACAAGCATGCATCATAATGTGAAGTGATTGAATTCTACTTTTGTTGTTTAATGTCCCTACGTCAATTGCTTAGTGGAAAGGAAAAATTATACCAAAAGAATGAAAATAAGATAAGAATATTACCAGAAAATAATGGGTTCTTTATAACACCTTTGGATAGCACCTATTCCTAACATAATCCAATCGAGTTATGTAGAGTCATTTTTATTTCTTCAAGTATTTGTCCTCTTAATGCATCTATGCTGAACTTCCTGTGTTTAAAATGCTTTCACTCTAACCACAAAGCTGTGGGTTTGATTCCTGTCTTTTGACAATTGAAATTTTCTGGTGGTGGTGATGTGTGTCCAATTTTCCTCATTAGAATTGGTGAGGGCATCTAGTCAGTGGTGGGATTCAAAAATCTTGGGAACAGGATCTTATCCCTGCAGAGTATGTAATACCCATGCAATAAATTCTAAGTAGTACATTTTCCCTCTTAAAAAGTTGTTTACAAAACTCTTAAACAAAATTAAAAACAAGAGTATTTCTTAATCCAATATTGAAATTATATCTTTTTTGCTACAAGTAGATTGTAATATCTGTATCTACCTATATCATTTTTCTACTATAGTATGTAGATTTAGGAACTGGTAACAGGAACTTGATGCCTTAGAATGCCAGGACTACCGAACAATTAGCTTAATATCTCATGCGGCAAAAGTTATTCTTAGGGTCTTGAATAGAAGAATCGAGGGAAAAACTAAGGAATTCATAGGAAATGATCAGTTCAGTTTTCAGAGAGGGAAAGGGACGAGGGATGCAATTGGGGTTATGAGGGTTCTCGTAGAACGAAGCTTAGAATTTAAAAGGGACGTTTGTGCATGTTTTGTTGATTTTGAAAAGGCCTTCGATAGAGTGCAATGGTCAAAACTGATGGTGATACTAAAGAAAATTGTATTTAAATCAGACCGCAAGAGTAAGAGTTGCTAATGGGGAATCGGAATGGGCAGAGTTAGGAAGGGGAGTAAGACAAGGTTGTCCTTTATCACCATCTCTTTTTAACTTATATGCAGAAGAAATGATCAAAGAAGCTTGGGATGAAATAGATAAGGGAATAAAGGCTGGTGGGGAACTAGTGAAGTCAGTAAGATATGCAGACGATAAAGCTATAGTATGCAATTCGGAAAAGGGTTTGCAAATCCTAGTTAATGCACTAAATGATAAAACAAAGGAGTTTGGGATGAAAATCAACGTAAGAAAGACTAAGATTATGAGGTTTTCAAAGGGAAAGAATGCTAAATTAACGATAAGGGTGGATGGGGAAAAACTAGAAAAAGTAGAACAGTTTTCATACTTGGGCAGTCTTCTTTCTAAGGATGGAAGATGTTCGACAGAAATTAGAAAAAGGATAGCATTAGCAAAAGAAGCTTTCATGAAACGAAGGGAACTGATGACAAAAGGACTTGATAAAGGAATCAGGAAGAGATTGGTAAAATCCTTGGTGTGGAGTGTAGTGTTATATGGATGTGAAACGTGGATGTTAAGAAAAGAGGATGTCAAAAGACTGGAGGCTTTTGAGATGTGGGTATGGCGTAGAATGGAGAAAGTTAGCTGGGTCGTTAGAAAAACGAACGAGGAGGTTCTAGAGATGGTTGGGAAGAAAAGGGTAATGATTGAAGTAATTAAAAATAGACAAAAGAAATGGGTGGGTCAAATATTGAGAGGGGAGGGATTGTTGAAGAAAGTGATTGAGGGAAGAATGCTAGGGAAAAGACAGAGGGGAAGGCAAAGACAAAAGTTCTTAGACGAATTGAGGGGTGGGATAAATTATCGGGAATTAAAGGAGAGGGAATTAAATAGGGAATGTGGGAGCACTTGAGCCTACCGAAAGGTAGAACACTTCATATATAAACAGGATCTTGGGAAATTATAAGAACTGGTTTGCATGAACCAGTGCAAACTCAATTGTAAGCTTATTCCATTCTTTGCATCAGTAATATGTAAAAAATAAAATTGTCAGAGTCTATCAGCTCAATTTCTCATATCATGCTTTTTCTGGGTAATAAAGTTGGAAGATATTAAGATAATCTGTAAGCTATTTAGAAAAGTTGCCAGTTTTATAGCATCATTTGTATTAATCTTATTCTTTTTATTCTTATTGGATTCATTGCTATCTTTCAGAGGATTAGTGTTGAAGTCCTCCATAATTATGACATATTTATAATTATGAGGAATAGTTGGTGCAGTACATTTACCTAGTAACCTAGATTGGTCAAGTCAGGTCATCTGGAATAAATATTGTTAAAAATATTACTAATGCATACTCTGTAAACAATGCTGAACATGTTTGTTTCATATATTTCCAGCTGAAGTGCTGATTGATTGAAGTATTGATTCTCAATGGGGACATTAAAATTCTGAATACCATTCTAAGTATGTCTTAGGTAGTAAAATGACTGATTTTTAAACTTTATAGATTAAAGAATCAACAGCTTCGGCCGTGACTTCGTGGTAAGTCGCCATCAGGAACAAATGAAAGTCGAACTTTTACAACCACAAATAATTTTATTACGAATTATTTTATTATGTTTCGTTTATAGATTAATATACTCTCTCAATGAATGAAATGAATGATGAAATAATTTTTTTAATTAGAAGTGTTTCTCCAAGGTGTTATTTTTAATTGGATAATAATTACATTTCAATGAATCTTATTTGTATATTGAAGCAGCTAGTTGATTGTGCAGACATTCTCGTAGCTTTGTTTTTGTAGGAAAAAGGAGAAATTTATAATTTTTGTTGTTGATCACTCTTTTCTTTCACTTCCTACTTTGACTATTTTCTTTTACCAGTGTCACATATTGTAATTGCTGGCAGATTAAATTGTGTCAGGCCAAATGTTGGGACCAAGTAGTCATGGACAAAAATATGTAGGAACAGACTATCAGTTGCTCATACTTTTCAGTGATTTACTTTTTTGCCACCATTGATGTACGTACATTTAGAAGATTTTCATTCTTTATGGAGACCTTCCCAGATTTTTAGGTTCCATCAGATAATTACATGCAGATTCCAAAATTTCTTTATTTTCTTTTTAGTTCTTTAAATATCCATCTTCAATATAAATATTTATAATTTTTTACATTTTGGTAGAGATGTAAATTTTTACAAATGTGATTTACCCTTTGTAAAATTTTTGTTAGATATCCAAATATTTTATCTCTCAGTTATACCATATTTTATATCTCAATAATCAAAAAAGACATTTCAGTTGTGAAGGTTGGGCACTGAATACACCCTGAAATAAATAATACATTAATTACATTATCACTAAGTCACATAATTAAATATCTCTTTCAATGAAGTAAGAACAGTTGGAAGAATATCTCGTTATGAGTGGAATTGTCCTCTCAATAAATAACTTAAAGAACATTGTGTTTCATTGATAAAAGGTATAACAAAATACTTATTGTGTTCCCAATTCAGTGAACTTCACACTATCCAAATCATGAAAATCTTACTCCAAATCATGTTCCCTCGAGTAATCCTAAGAGTGATTTCAAATCTGCAGAATTTTTGGGTTTATATCATTTGTTAGTGGTCAAACTCATGATGTTGATTTTCTTAAAGTATATTTATTTCATTGTGCAGTGTATGCACAGAAGATTGTTGGGGAATTTAAGTTCTTTAGCTATATCTCTGGGTAGTCCACATGACTAAAAGGGAATTTTGTACCTTAAATTTACAATTGAGTTCAAAATAATTAATGTAAATATAATATAACTTGAACTACCATATTTTGTCCTGGTCATTTAACCTAATGACTAGTTGCTATCAGATTTCATGTTTGCGAATTCAAAATAGGAGATTAAATTAATATTCTGCATACTGAACAACCCAAGTATAACAATGATCTGTTTCTTCTAAAAATTTGATTGATAAGAATATTTTATGATAAAGAATTAGATCATGCGCTCAATCTTATGTGGATCCCAGTTAAGCTGTAGCTTAAATTCTCTACAGTTTACTGCACATCTCCTGTAAAATCTGAATTTGTATTCTTGAACTTTCTTCTATTGTGGTTCAGAAGCATCAACAAGTAGCATCAGACTACGTTTTTACTTCTTATCTATGTTTTTTTATATTTTTACTCTACCTTAACTTCTTATTAGTAACTTATGGGCTGTGATTTTTAAGGAAAGTTTCTTGCTCATAAAGTATAAAATTGAGCTTGAGATTCTAAAGTACAGCTACATAGACACTTTTGCATATCAATCATGAGTATAATATGAAGTGTTACTGCATGGACAGTCTAAGTCTGATCTAGATCCAATCACATAGCTTTATTGCAGACTCTTCATACCTTTTCAGATCATAAGCAGATGGATTTATGAGTCATAACAATTAAATCGATTTTCTTCTGATTGGAAGTGATTGAACAATTTTCTAATGGCATATCTTGTTATAAGAAGCAGATAGTTATCATTAAACAGAATCCCTTTCCTCCACTAATCCTATTTAATGACTTTTTCAAGAGCATTCTCAGTCCTTCCAACAGCCATAACTCTTAGGAAATCCAAACACTTTCAGAGTAAAGAATTTGATGAGAGGGAAAGAGATCAGAAGAGAGAAGTCACAACACTTAGATGGGACGCTTACTCTAGAAAGGAATTGGCTCTCTGTGTGATCAGTGAAGACATTAGAGTTGACCAAATTTTTATATAAAAGCTTCTTCATAGAGGTATTGGTTAAGAAATGTCTAAGTACATTAGAAAATAAATTCAAAATCTCTTTCTAACTGTTTGTAAGCTATAGTTGAAATTTCAACATGAAATGTTATTTAATGTGTTTTCACAACTGCTAGAGTTTTCTAGCAACAGGCTTCTGTCAAAACCAAAGAGAGCTGATGTTACAAGGTTATATAAAAGTCTTAATTTCTAAGTAATCTATATGTAATAAACCACATAATTTTAAAGTTTTCATATAATTTCACTCATAAGACTGTTCATCCAAGGATTTCCCTCCAAAAGGTTTTATCCCCAAGTGGTGTTTCAAAAAGTGCATATTGGTGAAGGATTGATAATGCCATAAAAATGAGATTATCTTATAGTTTACAGTGGTACTCAATACGCCAAATTACGAATGTATGAAATTCAAATATTATTAAATGTATAAATGATACCCAATGAAGCAATTTAAGTTTCAACTAAAGAGGTGGTAAATATAGAAAAATAGATGATGATGCAGTTAACATTAATCTAATCCCCTTTGATGCGTATAAATAAAATGCACAGCAACCACAAAGTGGAAAATGCTTATCACAAACCTAAATTAAAATACTATTTTGTAAAATATTCCTTCAATTGAATACCTTTGGGAGTGAAAAATCCCTGGATGAAGAATCTTGGTTGAAACCTTGCATCAACCATCCTTTGAGGAGCTGTCTCTTAGAATGAAATGTCTCTCAGGTGAAATGTCTGGACACCCAACTTAAAACTTTAAAACACACTCCTGTCACACACTCACAATAAAAAATTGTATTTACATTAGCACATTTCCTCTTCCTCATTATTGATCAATATCTACAAATTATGTTTTCTTCAGATTTCAGTATGTTTCACAGATGCTCTTTCACTTTAATAGACACTGAGATCACAGAGCCTCATCTCCTGGCTGGAAGTGTCCATTACGATTCAAAGGCTCCTTTTCAGCAGTGTCTGTAGGTCTGTTTCTCTTGAAAAAGCCACACTGAAATGGATGTTTTTAGAAATTAACAATATGTAAGAAAAATCATAAATGAGAATGGTATACACTTATACCTAGAGGTTCAGAGTAACACTCCATTGTTATCTGTGACATCAAATAATTTTCATATCATACTTTCATCTATTAGATTACTCCATATTTGATGATAAGAATCGTTATTTATTTAGTGATAGAAATAACGTAAGATTTTTTAACACTGTTTGTACTACCTGAATTGTTGCTATGTATCTCATAGATAAAATTCGTAATAATTAAATATCTGAGTATATAATCATCCATGATTAGTAATACAAGGCTAGTACAAATTTAAAATACTTAAACCACTGCAAAATGAAAAAAAAAAGTTCTCTAAATTCTAATCATCAATGATGTAAATGTATCTCTCAAATATTATAGACTGAAAGTACTATAGACTACAAGATGACAGATTTGTGACTACTCCTGGCAGGGCCACCCCACAAACCAAGCATTGCATGGGGCAGCAAAATTTTGGGGGTAAAGGTCTAGATTTGCAAGACAATATCTTTATTCTTTTGCATTAGCAGTTGAAAAAATTAGGGATTATATAACTTATAAATAGTGCATAATAGACATAGCAATATTTGTCGAAAAGATAACACTCTATAACAGTGTGAATGGGATAGGACAATCCTTCTCTATCTTGCAACAGTCAACTGTCAATGTGCAGCTATGAAGCATAAAATAGATTTTCCATTTGATTAATTTGTAAAATTTAGTCAATTTTTTATAAGAAGTATTACCAGTAAAGGTTATCGTTTTGACTTAATCAACTGCATTATCACCCATCAGGATGGTTGTTGCCAGAAAAAATAAAAACCAGTCCACCTGAAACACCTGATTCCTAGAAAGAACATGATCCTGTACTTCCAATCACTTCCAGACCCTGGTTTTAACAGAGGTCCAGATACCAACAAAGATCACCATGGGGGTGTTTTTATATGGCTAAATCATTAACGGCTGTATCCCAATTTCTTTCCTCTTTACTTTCAATGACTGCACAAATTTAATAACTACAGTAACTATTTATT
Organism: Pachydiplax longipennis; assembly: GCA_036926295.1. Taxonomy (NCBI): domain Eukaryota; kingdom Metazoa; phylum Arthropoda; class Insecta; order Odonata; family Libellulidae; genus Pachydiplax; species Pachydiplax longipennis. The sequence goes on along the minus strand of JAVFKF010000044.1, from coordinate 3,826,659 downwards.
AAATTTGCAAATCAATTTTTTCTAATCAAATCATATCTTCATATTAAGTATTTTAATAGTTTCAAATCAATAATATAACTGGGTAATTGCTATCAAAAATCACCTGGAGAAATAATGAATAAACTCTGAAATCATAGAAAAAGTATCAAAACCCAAAGACTCCAGGTCAAACCCAGAGAAGTAGCAACTCTAAAACCAATGGAGTGCTAAAGAAAATTTGTGATTCTTAACAAAATCAGTTTAATTCATAAAAAAATCCCCTAAAGTCTGAAACTGTTCTCAAGTAAGAGAAATAAATTTACCTTCCAAAGAAGAAAGATGAGCAAGAGAAGGATGACTGTTCCAGCACAAGCTGACAAAACGACCACCCACCAAGGCACTATCTTCTCACTAAGCCGCTCACCATCAGTTGGGATAAATGTTGTGTAAACTTCACGGCTTTTAGGGATGATGAGATAGTCAGGTGGTCCTATGTGAGGTAAACTTGTCACTTTTGCAGTGAGTTTTGAAGACACACGTACTTCCATTGATCCAAACTAGAAAAGAGAAAATAGTATAGTTAGGACTTATTATTTTCAACTTATATTTCAAAAGGTTAATAACCAGCTACATTGGTCTGGTGGCTGCACCTTCACAATTTTAAAATTGATTACAATTTAAATGCTCTGTAGCAGCATTGGCAACATTCCCCTTTTATTCTTCTTGTAAACATTCTGCAGTCATTAGTTTAACACATGAAAAGAGCAATCAAATTTACTGTAATAAGAAAAGGCTGATATTGGCTTTTCTTATTAAGGAAGATATAAAAATTAAGTGGAGAAAGCTGCAAAATCTACCATAAAAATGTATAAATATAAGGAACTTCACATTTTCTCAAAACAGAGAGCAGTTTTACAGCATATATTGAATTTACTAATTCGCTAACATTATTAGGTGCTGACTAATTTTACTCTACACTTTTCAAGTTTTTCTCTACATCTTGTTGGAGCATTTCCCAGCATTATTATACCCTACACTATCCTATATAATAATCACCCTTGTGTATTTGATGTGTATATCATACCTTTATATATTTATTTTTCTGATTTCATTAACTCCCAAAGGAAATACATGGAAGAAATTTTTGAAAATTGATTTCACATATTTCCCAACCAAAATAGAAATTTGAAATTTGTTTGGAGTCCAATGACCTAAAACATATTAATATTTTTCTACGAAATTATCCTTGGATTGACTGATGACAATGAAAATGCTCTCATAAGAAATGCATGTAAAGTTCATTTTTATCGACTGTAGAACTTTCTTCTATTGTAGAATTTTATTAGAAATATTGGTCCAACAAAATTGAGATCCGTACCAGAAGACAGGAAATTGAATGAAGATTCTTACTTCAGTCATGAATTTTCTCTTTATAGTTGAAATTGTGAGAACTAGGGCTAAAAGGGTGCAGAATGTGTATAATTTTGTGTTTATAATCAAACAGTCTATCTGGTGATTGAGGTTTTCCTTCTACCTGGAGATTGTTGAGCTCACCTTTCATATGAATATATGGGAAAGATAGGCCCATATGAAATGTACAGGGAAATAGAGCCGATATTTCAAAGTAAGGAAAGCATCAGTAAACATTGGAAATTGAAATTTAGCAATATATTTTAAAAATTATGTAGTCTTCTAAACTGAAAAAGGTTTAAAATTATACTTTTTGAGTAAAATTTCAAGTAACAAATGCTTTTTTTCTCAAAAACATGCAGTTCTTGCTGACAAAATGATTTCTTAGGTAACAACGTAAACAAATGAGATACTATTTTAGCAACATTGATTAGATGTGCAAAAAAGATTCTTTGGCATGAGTTCAGGTGTTTCCCATATAATTCTTATTGTATATACACACACAAATCTAAAATACATCCAAATCTTGGAAGTCATATCAGGAAACATTATACCTGGATGGTAAGACTTCGCTGTGGTATATAGCTTTCTGGACTCTTATAATGTACATGTACCAGTGCTACTAGTATACATCATACTAAAGATTGTTTCTATCTTAATAGTCTTTTATTATCTATATAATAAAGTAAGGAGAGTATATGGGTGTAGAGAGTTCTCAAGGACCAAAAGTTACCCAACTTTCAAACTTAAGAGCACAAATGTCCTCCATGTGCAGATAATGGGCTACATTGTTACTTGGCCCCATGTTTGACTCCAAAGAGTAAATGCATTCCAGCAAGAAATGCATGTAAACTTATTTTCATTTGTGGCAGATTTAATTTCTTTTGCAAAATTAAATTAGAAAGATTAGTACGCAAATTCAAGGCAAGCACTGAAATGAAGGAAATGAATAAGGATTCTTATTCTAGTAGTGGAATTTGATTAAAAATTGCAAGATCTGATCTTGTGTAATGTAATGCATAAGTGAGTCCCATTTGTGACTTACTTGGATGAATACAGAATAGAATAACATTTAAGGGAAAAGCTTCTTACTTTTTTCAATGTTCTGACATCCACTCGAGAGCGAAACACGATCCACGCATCTTCGTCTTTGGTGAGAGGTCCAATTGTGCACTTATACTTTGAGCAATTGGTTGGTCCACACTGATGAGCATCATCTTTCTCTGATTGAGGTTCCTCTGCAGTCTTCCTTCTTACCCTCCTCCCTCCCTCCACATGCTCTTCTGAGGAAGAAGATGAAAATGATGACCAGGAGGAGGTGTATATCTTCCTAGACCTTGAGGATTCCTCCCTAGACACCTTTTCTTGCTGTGAATACTCCTCCACCTGTATTCCGGTATCCTGACTAGAGTCCAACTCATTTTTGAATTCGAGGAAGTCCAGGAATGACTTCTTTTTATGGTCAATCTATGTAAGCAGATACATTTATATAAAAATTACCAACTGATATTCTCTAGAAGTAAAATAAATAGTAATTTTTAGCAAAATTCCCTTTACTCTTTATCTTCTGCGGATGGAAAAAATAAAGAAAATGCTATAAGAACAGAGTGTTTGATTTTCAAAGCAACTTTGACAGTTATATGAAATTTTGATAAAACTATGAAATATTTTGTCAGTTCAAGAAGTTTGAGACCAAGAACAATATTTGACAGTAAATGTCATATTTTTTTAGAATGCTTTTAGATTATACCAACTTGTAACTCATATTTATAGTCAATGTTTATAATTAATTGATGAAAATTTAAAACTTTACTGGGAAATTCTGATGGAAGTTAACATTGTTGAGCCCAAAATGATTAGAAATACATATGAAATTATAATCTATTATATGCTGGATGTCACCATATAATTTTATGGCAAATCAAAAATTACTTTGAATTTTTAAAAAACCATCCGAATCAAAGCTAATCTGGGACAAGTAATGAAAATTAGGTGCCAAATATTATACTCGCACATGGAGGAATCACAATTGAACTTAATAAAATCCTGCTATCAAAGAATGTGTAGAAATGCAATTACTAACTAGCAAAAATTTACACAATATATTTGTTATGATATACCTGTAAGCATAAAAATGAGTATGCTTTAATAATTAAAAATTCATTAATTCAAAACTGGGACACTTCTAAATTGAATAGTAAGTTTAGAATAATTACCATACATGAAGTGTGTTTCGTAACTAAACATTTTAAATTTTACATTTTACAAATTTTACTTACAATCAAATTCATTTCATTTACATGTTGCACAGGATCACACTTAATTGGACCGCTTAACTCAGGATTTTCAACAAGATAAAGTAGATGGTCTCCTGAAATGGTTGAAAAAGTCAGTCAATGATTAAAGCTAACATTCAGTAATTAAACATCTTATATATCTTTTTAAAGGGAGCAAAATATTTCATGGAAATAAACTGATGTGAAGTTAACCATACTCTTTATCTCATGTCCCATTTTTCATATGATTACAAATGATAATGATTATCTAGGTACAAATATTCAACAACTGGAGGGTATCCAAATAGGTTTTACTGGACTTGAGGTCTGTCCAAATATAACTTATATACAACAGTTAAAATATTTTACTTATCTCTATAAAATAGTTGGCATTCCTTAAGTTTTTACATATTTAGAAATAGAGTAAAAACGGCTTTCATTTATGGGAAATTAAACTAAATTTTTCAAGGTCACAAATTTTCTTTTAATGACAAAAAATATGATGGGAAATAATATTTCCCTTTTATGCCCTGTTATACAGATGAGCACAAGGTAAATACCCTGTTTACCTGGTCACACCAAGGCTACATATGACATAACTATCAGAAATATCATTCTTATAAACACCTCCCATTCTTTGTTCTCAGATCTTCTAGATAAAGAGTAGCTAGATAAATGGTCCTACCCTGTTTTCTTCAGTAACTGCTCACAACAAGACATGACTGTAGACACAGATGGGTATTGATAGAGGCTTTGAGGTTAAAAGGATTTCTGAATGTTAAGAATACAAATGGAAAAGCTTTTATTTTAAAAACATCTTTCATATATTGAGAAAAGTAAATACCTGGTGATAAGAATAGCTATAAGAGATTGCTGTGGTAAATTAATATAATCATTAGTTTTCATGAAAATATCATCTGATCTCCTCTTATAGGGTTCCAAGTATTCTTTTAAGTTACTGAGATAAGGTAAATAAATATGTACATGGTTAAGACTCATGGGCCCTCATAATATATGGTCTTGTATGTGTTTATATAATCATCAAATTTAGATGTTTATAATAATCAAGCCTAAATAACATTTATTTTGTAGCAAAAATATTACAGTCTGGTCCAACAAAATAGTGAAAAAATGCTAAATGACAATTTACAAAGGAAAAGATTCAGTTTTTCACATAAAATTCCACTGTCGGAGAGCAAGACCTCGAATTGTAAGGTTTCACAGGTCAGAGCTCATTGAAGGATATAAATATTAATTTACTCCTAATCATAATATAATTTATTGTTATTCATAAATTAAATTATTGAGAGGAAATATAAAAATGGAGCTTATAGAGCTCGTTGCATTACTTTTCCATGGGGTCTTTGAAACAGCAAAGATGTCACACAATGGATTTTTATAGAAGAAAATTATGTTGGTGGCCCTAATTTCACATTCTTGCAGCCTTAACTAAGAACCACTGTTTGGAGAAATTATAGTTAGAGAATAACCACTAAGTCATATATTCTTCAACAGATTCATATGTTGGATTCCAAATACCCATAAAAGGTATTTCAATTAAAAAGAATACCTACCTGCCACAGTATAGGTTGGCCAGAGAACATATGCTACCGCCTCTAATATGTCAGATGGTCCTTTATTCCTGATATTGTAGAAGTGAAGAACTTGAGGACCTATGTCAGCCTCATGAGTTAAGTTTTTTTCACCGTAGAGGGATGAATTGTAATAAAGTTCTGACGGGTTAGATGACCTGTAATGTAAGGAATACTTCAGTGTGACATGTACTGTATTTACATGGAAATAACGCGCCATAGAATGTAATGCACTCCCAAAAATTAGAGCATCGGAAATTAAAAGAATCATTTTTCCCGCGTATCTAATATGCGCCTCACAACATACGATCACGTAATTCACAGAGCCGTAAACGTGTTAACGCCGGTATTCATCTCCGCGGAAACTTCAATCTTGTACGAGGAATTTATCGAAATGAATTAGATAAACTCACTTAAGTGCACACGTTAACAGAATACCGATTAACCAATATTTTATTTACTTGCGCGCATCACATTAATATTTATTAATTATTTTTTAGTAATATTTATATCAATCATTATATTATACCATAGATATTACTCACGTGGGCTCATTCACCAATTTAAAATTAGCCAATTAAAAATTTTGGGCCTTTCCGATTCCCTTTCAGTTAAAAATTAACGACCGACGGTTTAGTCTGAAGTATCCGGGAGATTTTAAAGACAAGACATAAATAACGGAACGTTTGACGAGTTATACGGAATCAGATCGCATAGGATCCATCAGGCCGTGCTCTACGGGACATGTGTAGATTTGTGCCCAAATCTAGTGTGCCATCGATTTTAACGCGCACCCCGATTTTTGGGACCGGAAAAGGTGCGTGTTTTTTTCAAGTGGATACGGTAATTCATATATCAATTAGGACAACATGTATAAAATACATAAATGCTCCTCCACCACTGATGAACTGAGACTATCATTTTTTTTAATTTTAAACTGAAAAGGTAAAATAAAGACTGTAATTAATGCATGATTTTATTCGGAAAAAGGTTTGCTTACATTACAATCAACTCATTAATGATTGGAATAAAATCAATCTAAAACTACAGTTTCTCTTACCTTTTCATAACGTTTGGCATGTCAAAAACCATAGGTTGTAACAATAAATAAGAGTAATAAAATAAATAAGGTCAAAATTGTAGTCAAACGGAAAGCCTTTCCATCAAATAAGCAATAATAGTTTATTGAAATGTGTTTTGGTCCACCAAACATACATGAAACTTATTAGAATTATGCTAGTGTTTAAATTCGTCCCACAAAGTAATATTTCAAAACCAAGAATAACTGCCTTCACCCTCAAAATTCTTTTTCTTGGATCTTTGACGACTGTAAAAAGTATACAGTCTAAGCAAATGATTACACTCAATTTTGGAATAGTTACATACATCAGAGCAAAAAACCTGAGAGAGCAAATTTTAAAAATTCATGACTTACCCTTCAATAATCAGATCTGTTTCCACCCAAATGGGAATAGTAAATTCAAGTGAGTTATCGAATTTAGATGACTCTACTTCAGGGTTTGTGCTATTTGCAGTCATGTGAAACTCGTATCTGGGTTTCATTCCTGGTTTGTAGAAAGGTTGAAGTAATACTTTGAAATTTACCTGAAGAAGATGGTTCAATGGTATATATTAAAAAAGGGAAACATAATTTGCAAACATTATACTAAGAACAGAGAATATTGTTTTTAAAGCATACATGAGCTCATTTGAAGTTATAAAATCCTGATTTGGTGAATAGACATACTACTTCTTGAGTTTTCCAGCTAGATGATCAACCAGTCATTATTGTAATGTATTTAAACATTCAAGAGAAAGCTTGAGCAAATGAAAACTACACTTAGTTCCAGCATAGGGGATGAATTACTGCTTCAGATTTGAAATAGAAGTATATTCAGAGGGAATCCACTGAGGGAAGGTGGAAATGCAAATGATGAGTTAAAGCTATCATTTCAGTTCCAATGTTTGGTAATTTTTTGATGTTTTTCTGACAGATCATGCATTTTTAGCACCTATTTAAATTTAAAGCATATTGTTTGCTTAAGCTGTGGTTGATAAGATAAGCATTCAAGTTGATTTGAATTTAGCTATCTAGTATTATTTTTATTCATTATTTAGGCATCAAATTATACTAGGCTAAAGAATCTGTGGCTTAATGCTTAAGCTGAACTCAAACTTATTTACCAATTTTGATTTGGGCAATGGATTTCCTATGTCACAACGTAGTGTGTTATTGTTGATTCTGGAAGGAGCTGAGCATTGAATCAGAACATCTGATTCATCAATCCTTTCAATGTTAACATAATTAATTCCATCTGGCATTTTCATTTTAAATGTTGACTCAAAAGCATCTTCACCATCATTGTGGATGAACACATCAAACTCAAGCCTCTGTCCAGACCCAAGAAGATAACGGGTCACACTCCTAGAATAAAAATTAAAATTCAGTACAACTTATTTCTATAAGGCATAATAAATCAAAGATAACCAGCTCTTTAGCATTCCAACTTGAGTGATTCTGTCAGATATGTGTTAATTTGGATGTAAGCAATTTTAAAATTCATATGAGTTTTAGACAATGGATCTGAGTATAAATGCCAAAACAAAGCCTATGAATTGAATAGTTGGCTACTAGCAGTCTCCTAAGACCCACTGAAAGTCCCACTAAGACCAAAAATGGGACTTTAGTGGAGAATGGGAACTTCCAGGTACTGGGAGTTGACTATAAATATGGCCCCCAATGAACTGAATGATAAAATGAATGAGGTTGTGCATAAATAGAGAGAATATTAAATTGATCAATAAACAAGTATACTTGAGTTAATTGCTTTCTGAAAAGTAAATGAAAAATTAGTAAGATTTGTAACATTCAGGTAGAAGATTGGTGGGTAGCTTAAGGTTAGCCATTAATCATAAGAAGTTGGAAAAAAGAGCAAACTTTATCTACTTTTTTGTTCTACCAAAAAATCAAAAGGTAGAATAGTAAACTGAATACTGTTGAAATAGTTTATATGAGGAGCATCTTTGGAAGAGACAGGAGAGATCGAGTCAGAATGGAAATAAATTAATGTGAGAATAAAGAGAGAGGCCATTATCAATGAGGTTTATTTAATTTATTATGACCAAAGGTGAATGTGAGCTAAATGGCAAAGATAGTTTATGATTAGTATTTTAAAGAACAAGAACAACCTCAAAATCTGTTCACCCTCTGGTTTGCATTTCATCGTTATCTAAATTAATCATCTCAATATAAATGAAACTATCTTATACTTGATGTTACTATTCAAAGTATTTTGATTTTGTGTAGATAAGCAATGTTTGGAGCAAATATTATAATCTTAAGTTTTGCTCTTTTACCATGCTCGTATTTTTAGTATACAGATATTTTCAATTTTATTGAGAGTTTTTGATCATATATATATATATATATATATATATAATTTTTGAAAATATATGTTATTTCACTTTGTTTTCAAACTGTATTCTTTTGCTATATTTCCATGATTTCTTCATCCCCTTCTCTTAGGGTGTTTTCCCACTTTGAAAGTTTTTTAAACAATTTGTGTTGGGTAGAAGAGAGATCAACTTGGGCTTAATCTCACTAATGCAGGACCCATCTGTCTAGCTATCAATAATAAGATCAAATGTAGCTCATGAGATCCTAAAGAGCAGGGATGCATGTACTTAAAAGAATAAAAATGAATACCATAAAATTCGTTAATGTGCAAAGCGAGAAACCTGAGTGAATCTCAAGCAGGTATGTAAGCATGAATATGCAAGGACAGGAAAGAATTGAAAAAATATTGATGATTGAAGGGTCTATACTGCTAAAAGGAATGGACAAAAGTAACCTCTTTAATAGAGTGGAATTGAGAAGATGAACCTTAATTTCAGTAAGTAAAAATAAAAGATTATGTGGATATAGAAGTATTGAAAGAAGTATAAACAGGACAAAAACACTTGACTAGAGGAATGTGAAAAAACTATGCAAACTTACCAATAAGAGTAGCTAAAAGATGCCACATTGGAAATCTCTCATAATAAAAGGGACATAAGATAAATAATACTCATAAACTATATGTTGGAGAGTGATTAATAATAATGATGAATAGTGAATTTTAAAAAAATATACTAATAAGGATAGGTATACTCTCTCACAGAAGTTGCATGAAATGTAATCTCACTTAATTACTACACAATAATTATTCTAAGGCTATTTTAAATCTATGTAAAATATAATACAACGTAAATTATTGCTTCTCAACTGTTGTGCTACATGAAACCTCTCTGTGAGCTCCAACATCCAAATCTAATCTACTTTTACTTTATAAATGCTCTTAAATTTCTAAGTTATTATTTCTTCTGGTGGGATTTTGTTGCAAACATATGATTGATTTTATCCCATATTAAATCCTAAACATGATATTCTTGTCATTGATTGACTTTAGCTAAATAAAACCTGAGTTTTCTGAAAATTTGAGGCAGTCTGTATGATATGGAGAAAATATAAATGTGGTGGCATTGACATATCCAAGATTATAAATTACACTGATAAACAATCAGTAGATATCTAGCATTTTCTAATGTAGTTTTTCATGCTGATTTCAAATCTTAAAACCATTTTCTCTGCTATGTCAGATTTCAAAGATTTTATCACAATATTTTGCTTGGAACACTGCTTGTCAAAAATTATTCTTGTCATTGTTTAATGGTTATTTCATATAGAATTTTGTAATCTTACATTTTGGGAAATAATTTAGTAATTGTACATTGTTAAGCACAGATTATTTTGTTTTATATTTGCTCTTTAGGTAAGGCATCTATTTAATCAAAATATTAGTTTCAAACAAGAATTATGATTTTTAATATATTTCAATATTATAGATATCATTGATACGTTAGAGCATCTACAGGACTAATTCGAATGGCTTCAACTAAAAATTTGGAAAAAAAATTTAAAAGACATTTGATGTGTGTCCTTTGTTATTTGTAGTCAATATTTGTGGAAATTATAAATCTGATGATTAATATTGTGCAGATGTGCATTTCATACAGACTGCTGGGTTGCAACATGTCCCTCAAACTTCATCTTTTAGACTCGCATCTTGACTTCATCCTGGAATACCTAGTTTCATTTAGTGACAAACATGATAAATGATTTAATTGTGAAATCTCAGTGAAGGAGTTACCCTATTAGTGTTTATGTGCAGCCATGTTGGCTGACTAGCACTGGTCGCTTCAGCACAACATTCCAAATGCTCAGTACCAATGTAAGTCGAAAGCCAAGAAAATAAAACCAAAGAATCTGTAAATTAAGGAAGTATATTGTTTATATATGTATTTAATTGAATACAATGCATAAGTGCTCTTGTTAAACTTTGGTTAGTGGGTAGTTTGCCTCAATGCAATGCAAAACATAAATAAAAGGTTAATGTAAAATATCTCAAGAATGGTGGGTGTTAGAGACTAATGGTTTGCAAATTATGAATCCACCAAAAGTTGATTTCTGTTTATCAGATTTATGTAATCATCATATTTGTAAAATGTGATCACTATTGAAAAAGAGAACTGAAAGTAATTAATGTGCACTTTAATGGCCATTATTGCATTTCATACATAGTTCCAATCCACAAAGAAATGACTCATTATAAATTTTTCTTATGTATAACTTACGGCTTTATATTCATTTTGAGATCAGGAATACAGATGTTATCCTTTCCACAGTTCTTCTGTATGCTTATAGAGTCTCTCTGAGTAGAAGGTGCATTCTCATCAAGAATAGGTGACAATGATCTTTGGGTTCTTCTACGGGCAGCAACAGTGGGAGATTCCTTCCTCAAACTATACCTTAGCTCTGCCTCTATTGGTGACAGTTTGTCACGTACATTTGTCTGCAAGGAGAATAATTATGCTTGATTTACCTAACACAATACAATACAACAGAAATTAGAACTACCTAAAAGTGTATATGAAGATTAGTAGAAATTCCAAACAGGAGATTGTGATTCTTAAACCTCACACATATAACTAGAGCAACTGCTTATCTTCAGAAAATCCATGTACTGAAACAAAGCATTTCTTTAATAGTTGATTGTGCACTCCATTACTAAATACAGATATTCAGATTTAAAATATAATTATACTACATAAATGATCAATAATGAACTGATGCTTCTGTCTTAGAATCTTTAAATGATTACCTACCTTCATGTAAACATACATATTCTTGCAAAATAGGGAACCCTTCTTCAGCTTGAGTGTTTGGTTGATTATATTTCTCCCTTCCTCACTGACAAAAAACATTCTTGGCTCCTTACTTTTCTTTGAATCCAAGACATACTGTATATCAAAATCTGTAAATATGAAAAAGTAAGTCAGTTCAATATGTTTTGTGAAATGAGACTGATATTATGTTTCATCTGAATAATACCTAGAGACTTGTCCACACCAATTCCACTGTACTCCAAGCACATATTCAAGGAGGTACAGGTCACAGGGGTATTATCATGTAACTTGCATTCCTTATCATCAAGGGATATGGTCTTTGATTCTGAACTGAAAGTCAGTTTTGCATCCATAATGATGACTGGCCTTGATCTACAGGAAATAAATGCCACAAAAGAAATGAATGTTGAATTATTTCCACTTATGATTATACAATACAAGCTTTCAGTAGATATTAGATTGATGAAATACACTGCCAGTAAGGAAACATACTAATGCAAATATTGAACTATAGAAAGATATTAACAGACCAAATAAATAAAAAAGAATAGAGGTGATGGCTGATACTCGGTATAATAAGCAAAGTATGTAAAAGGGTATTCATTCTCACAATATAGAAGAACCACAGTTCAGAGCCAACCAAAGGTGGTTTCCATAGATGTGTGTCATCTGTGAAAATTGTTTAGGGTGGTCTGATTTTAAAAAGATCACTTTTTACCGATGAAAAACAATTTATCCAAAGTTTTCTTATGCCAAATATAATTCTTCAAAATGATCAGTTAATTTATCACACAGAGGAATCAATAAGGGGAAATTTTATCCAGGTCCCCTTTGGTAGATGGGCTGCCCTGCCACAATTAATGATATATTTTTTCAGATCTTGGGAAATTAGCAATAAAGGATAACTTTGAATCAACATTTATAGAGGAATTCACCCCAAAATACCAAATTTTTTTCCAGGATTTGAATTTTACAATTCACAAAATGTATGATAGAATCAATCTGCAAGAAGGGCATGTCCTGGCATTGAGACTAACTAATAAGTAGATTTTAGTAATTAGGAGATATCAAATGATTAGTAATTTTATTGCAAATTAGTAATTTTATAACAAAATTTAAAAATATCTTTATCAATATTTTTTTAAAAGATTACAGCTTATACATTATTTAAAGAATGAAATATTGAGATTAGAAGAACCTGTATTTTAGAGGTCTAAATTATTCCACATTGGTTGATATCTGCTCAGGATATTCTAGCTTCAGCTAATAGTATACATCCATACATACATACAGGAAGATCAATCACTGAGTCATGAACATGGAAGGAAGGGTTATACCATTTTGCAGTTGGACTGTTAGTTGAATAGCTCATAAACTGTCATTAATTATTTTATTCCTGGGATACAACAGAAAATTGAACCATTGCGTCAGATATTGGATGAAGTCTGGAATTCATATTTGAGAAGATATAAATGGTAGTAAACAATCCATATTATCCATACCTGAGATAAATAGCAGTGTCTGACTCATAAGCTCCAACTACAAGATCAGGATATTCATTTTGGTCCAGATCCATTCCTCCAGATACAGAGAATCCAAAAGTAGTGATATAGTTGCTCACCACCTCAGCAGGGATAATCTGTAACGTTATCAGATTCCTCATCAAATTAAGAAAGTAAAACCTCAAACATATCTTAATCAAAGTCCGTACCTGAGAGGGTTCACCCCTTACTCCTGAGCTTGACCCATGATAAATGTAAACTATCCCTCTACCTTCAGGACCATCATATGGAGCTCCTACAGCAAAATCTAATGGAAATACAAGTATGATCTTTAATTTAATCTGTATCTCATCATTATGTATAAAGGGCTTCAAGCAAAAACATGTTGCTGGAGAGCCCTGAAAATGCTAAAGAGAGAGCCAATACAATAAAAATTGAAAATGAAGGGACCCATGACTAACAGTTCTAAGTTTTACTAAGACTTTACTCTTCTACTTAGACTTGATATGAATGTTGGTATTTGTAGTTTTCAAAATACTATTAAATTAAGAATCGTTATTGAAAAATAGAAGATCTAGCTTGAAAGAAGAAAATATTGAATATCTCAACTATAACTTGTTTCAAGTAAATAATCTTCCATGGAATTTGCTTGGTTCTTTTCTTTTCACCATGTATCCCATTGCTGACTAATCCTGCCTTCTATACCTAGAAAAAATCAAAAGGTAAACTTTCACAGAGGTGAGACTTTAATTTTACAATATATTCTTTCTTTCTGAAATAAGAAGAAATGGGATTAAATTTCTGCTGAAAAACTCAATCTCTTATTTTCTAACTATTGAGGTGAAAACCACTGAAGAAATTATGAGGAATAAAAATTAATATAAAATATGAGGGTCTCCATACATTTTGGAGTTCTAAAAACTTGTCTTTAACGATTGTTTTTCCTATTGAATAATGGAATTCTCCTAAGAAAGTAAATAATTATGAACCATTTAAATTTGCTTTTTTCACTTGGATTACCAATGTTTAGTGGTGCAAACCTGCAGCACTTACTAGCATAGAATACACTACATGGGATGAAAATATCTACAGATGAAATATTGTTGCAGTCAAAGTTTCCACTAGTTAGTAAAAAGATTGCCTGCAGTTTAGTAGGACTAAAACAACCAAATCCTCTTATTAACTATAATAAAATCAGGTGTTGTGACCATATCTTACCTTCAAATTTGTCTTTGTTAATATCACCTAGCCCTGAGACAGACAGTCCAAAACGAGACTTGGAGTTCTTCCCATCTCTAGTGTCAAATTTTCTATACTTAGCCTGCAATGTATTTCAAATTGGTATTCAGATTAAAATTTCAAAATAATTGCAAGGGTTGCAAGATAAAAATTCTTCCACAATTTATAGCAGCTTCTGATTAATTACCTCCATCCCGCGCTCTTTTTGGTAAATAATGTACACTCTGCCAGTTTCATATCTTCCCTTATCATCCTGCCAATCAGAATGTAAAGGTGCACCCACTATGAGATCGTCAAGACCATCTCCATCAACGTCAGCCACAGCTACAGAATAACCAAAGTAAGATCCCATCTGGTTGCCTGTTATGTTTTGGGTGTTTGTCAAGTTCCATGTGAAAAGAACCAGCTGTAAACAATTTAGAAACATTACTACTATCTTTATATATTTGTATTTGGATGTGTAAAGTTTGATGATTGTATTAAACATATTCTTGATAGGTTATTATAAAAAATCCTTCATTTTGTATGCTAGTACATAAGAGGTGTTCCAAATGTATGCTCTGAAGATTTTATGTACACCAAGTAGTATATTCTTGAGTGTGATTCAATTTTATGGAATTCTTAAAAAAACTTACAGCAACGACATTAAAATGTTTGAAGTTTAAAATCCTCATGTAGTCATATTTGTCAGTGTTCAGATTAGTGTCTAGAAGTCTGTAAGCAACAGGACGTCCAGGATTACCAACCTTCTGATTGCTTCTAGAATAGGGTATTGATGTACGTTAAAGTTCCAGCTAGAGCTAAAAAGTAGATTCTGAACCCTTCATTAGAAAGAACTGGAAACCTAAGTCATGCTATTTGCTAAGGTAGCAGCAGAAGAACTGAAAAGCTCATCAGGAAGAGCAAATGATAGAAAGCTTAGTGACAGAACCTGACAAATAATAATGACATAAAGAACTGGAGAATTCAGATACACAAAGAGACAACATTGAATACACCAAAATTTGTAAGGTTATCAGAAGGGCAATTAAGGAAGACATGAGGAATTTCAATGAAAAATTGTGCAAGAGGTTATAGAAAAAAGCATAAAGAAAGCTAGACGATGCATAGCAATAGGAAAGAAACATTATAGCCAAAAAAAGAAATAGCCAATGTAAGGAAGATGGCACTGCAACAAGCAATGTAAGTTGTAATTTGCAATAGTCAAGCAATACTGAGGGCAATAGCAGAATACTTCAGCAACCTATACAAGAAGGAGAAAGATGCTGAAGAAAAAAACAAAAAAGTAATCCAAAACACATGACACCCTACGTTTGTTCTCTCAAAAGAAGTAATTGCATCAATGAAACAGGTGAAGAATGGAAAAACAAGAGGAAAAATAAAATTCACAAAAAATCTCCTTCCTGTTGTGTAAAACATCCATGAAGAGAATAGCTTAAAGTCTAAAGATGTCTGCATCATCTGCCTAGCCTAGAGATCAAGCAGGATTCTGGAAGGGTTTCAGCATTATAGACCAAATCCACACCTTACAAGAAATAATCAGCAGAACAAATGAATATGAGATGCCACTAGTACTCTGGTTTGCAGACTATACTAAGGCCTCTGTAAAACATAAATAAATTGAAGAGTTCAAAATTGAGAAGGTAGTTTGACAATGACTGCAAATCACTGATTCTTTTAACAGCCCCTCTGGAGGAAGAGGAAGGAAACCATAGACTGGGAGCAGAAAGGTCTACAGATAAATGGGGAGTTCACTAGTCATCTGAATTTTGTGGGTAATATAGTACTCTAACCAATGGAAAAGGATCTTTAAGACTTCACGATCTGGAAATGGTGAAACTGAGGATAAATTGAGGAGGAACTAGGAACTTCTTTTGCAGCACAAGAACCAATCAAAATTGAAGAGTCACCTCTATATATCCACTCAGAATAAACATAGGACAAACAGTAACAACAGGGGAGAAGAACAGGAATACTGAAGTGAATTGAAGAATTAAAATGGGCTAGCTTGTCTTCAGAAGAAATTTTCATATTACAAGTCAAAAATGCCTATAGCATTGTAGAGGAATAATAGTATTTTATGGTATTATCATAAAGCATCATACCATAAATTAATATTCCATTTTATCATCCCATTCACTGAAATTGAACTTGCTGAAGAAACTAATATTTTTCTTACAATACACCTTAATGAAGCTAGTAAAATGATTTTTCATACTTTGTTTTGATCCAGAAATACAATAACACATTACCTTTCCAAAGAGTCCTGCTCCCCGAGGCATCCCTACAGCCACTCCAGTTTCTCCAGACCCTGTGATGTCTCCAACAGCCACAGAATAGCCTAAATAACTGTCATCATCTGAAGCTGGGCCCTCTTTTGTAGAAATAAGCTCAGGGCGATTGGTGAGGTTTTGAGAAAATACTTGACCTACATGTGAAATCACGCATGTAAAAGGAAGGTATATTATTTAACAGTATCTCACACTAGTTTAATAAGACATTAAGATGAAATTTTTGAGTATTGTTTTGGAGACTGCAAAATATATAAGAGATTAATGGTCAATTATGAAATTAATAATGGGCTTTATTAATGCATCAATTAATTAAAATTGCCCAAAAGACTTGAAATAAAGAAAACAATAGTTACTCAAGTCTTTTTTTCAAGTCAGGGAAAACAAAAAATGAAAGATTATATTGGATATTTGCAACATGTCCCCTTCCTAAGGAAAAAACAAAATATAGACAAATATTATTCAGCAAAGCCAAGGTATCTCAAGTTTTAAAGCTCATAGACCCCTTCAAATAAATAAAATAGGCTATCATGGTTTGACTGATGCAAAAGATCACTTCTCTTGGAATTTCATAACACCCTCCATAAATTCAGATCAATCTCAAGGGGTCGATGTAGGCCAATTTGAGAATCCCTGAGTTAGACATTCTAAAAGCATGCAATCATGTTATTCACACAGTAAAACAGGCAAAAGCAGATATTTACAGGCAAGCAAGGCAAATACAATTCATCATTTGTAAGTTTTTAAAAACATGCAGAAATAAATTAGCAAGAAGCTTCTGCCAATATAGGGAAAAATGAATTTTACCTTCATGCTACATATAATTTAGATGCTCCTTCACCACAAAATTAACTTAATTTTCATAATATTTTCCAATATTTAATAAGAAAAACTTTTGCTTTCAATTTTTTTCAATTTGATTTTGTAATGAAAAGGATAATTTAATCATACCATATGTATAAATAATTAGAAGAATCTGATGGTTTGCTCCTAAATGTGGCATAGTAGATAGGGTTTTTCTGCATTTTTACAACCAAAGATTCCACAATTAAAGATGAGGAAGAAGACATTCACTATATCCTTATCATATTCACTAGCATCTTCACTAATTTTGGGTTATTGTTAAGTACTTTGACTTATGCCCGAAAAAGTTGAACTATCTACACTGCACAGAAAATAAACTTCTGTCAACTATAACTACAGAAGAAGAAACAGTTTAACAAAACAAAGAAGATTAGATAGTACTGATACAGGTTATTGATCTGTATATGGACATGATGAATCAACATATAGTCTCTTGTAAGAGAAGAAGACATGATTCAAGAGGCAAGCAAAGAGGATTTCATGTCATATGTACAAGCTAACAAGTAGGAAAGCCCATGGAGCAAATTTCATAAAGAAAGGCCTAAACCTCTGAAAAGTAGAACAATAGGTAGTTTCTGCAAAAACAGAAATGGTGATGAAAGTGGTCTACCATTCATTTCTCAATGAAGACCTAAATGCTGAACTAGGTTTGTGAAAATTTAGAAAACCATAGGAGTCGATCAACAATAGATTTTGCACAATCTCAAAAGGCCATTGATAGTGGGGTTGAAATTAATACACTGACTATATGTAATCAACTACAAATACCACTTTGCTAGAACTTGATTGTACATACTCAGTAGTGACAGATTTATTATCATAATTAGGTTGTTCGTGCCATATATAGTTATTTGGTAAATGAAAGTGCCAAAATATCTTTATTTACAATTATTATATGATGACTTCCAGATTCTAACTGTCCTTTTTACAGAATTTGCTTCATAGATTCTTGCCCTTGTCAGCTTGCAAGAAATGATAGAGAAATATCTCTTTACATGCCTCTAGACAGTCTTTTCATATAATAACAATCTGAAAAATAAATATCATCATCTATGATGTTTGAACTACCCAAAAAGTGAAAGCATCATTTTGCTGAGGAGTGTATATAGTTGTATATAGTCCAATAAATCTAGAAGACAAGGATCAAAGAAAGTTTTTCTTATATCTTTAACGAAGTAGATTATGAATATTTATAAAGAATACTTTAGTACTCTATCACTATCAAAATTAAAAATATTGAAATCAAGAGTTGACTTAAATCAAGAAAATAGATGAGAAATGATGTATGTAACTTTAAGATCAAGTCTCTTATCTAAAAAAATTGAAAAGCTCCATTTTATGTTAATTTTCCACAAGCACATATTTTAAGAAAGATTTCTCATCTCTTGTATGACTGATAAAATTAGATTTAATTAAGTCAGATATCCATTCAGTTATGTCCACTGATTGCAAACATATAGTTGAAGTTTTGCTTTGTTGTTATAACAGATTAACGGCTGTCATGAGTAATTTTTGCTATCTTGTAGAAAAAGGATAAATATTAAATAATTCAGTGGAAACTTACATGGATTTTAAAACCATTATCATTGTAGTGTTAAGTTCAAAACTTCTTTATATTAATATATTTATTCTGTAAATGTACAAAAAGTCTACATAAATCACAGGAAGATAATTACTGTAATTAAAGGCTCCTCTATGTCAGTCTTGAAGGATGATTTTTAAATATTGAAGGATGATGGAATATGGTCATGGTATACATGGTTTTTAAATTTTAATGCTGAAACCAATATTCAACAGCACACCTTGTTCATCTTCCATAGCTTGTGTAGTTGCGCATGAGTTTCAGGGTTTAGTTGAGCATCTTTTATCCATGATAACTCATAGTCTGGCAATGTTCTATGGACTAAAAACTAGATATTGAATACCTATAGATAGTGAAAATGCATTTAAGCATCTTTTGTTAACAATGAGAATAATTACATAGGCCAACAAGGCTTTGACATAATGAAGTTTTCCTTCTTCTATTTTTTGTACCACATTCAGCCATGTGAGTAAAAGTTCTCCAGCATGAACAGGTATATGTTATTTTGCCTGAACAGCTACAAAATAAAGTCATTTTAGACTTATTTGGATGATACCAGAATTGCACATTGTATTCATCATAACTTTTGTACATAATATTTATCATGAAATTTGAAACAGAATAACGTACAAGCAATAGATGTCTGCCAAAATTTCACATTTTCAATAGCTTTAAAAAGCATTTTTTATCCTGATAGGAGGTTGATAGGAGGCTGAACTGCCACTATTTTTCAAGGCTATGTGAAATACTCTTCAAGTATGTTAATACCACAATTTCTCTTCAATGGGATACCTAATTTCAGTTTGAAATGCAGGCCTGATTCATTACTGATCTTTTTGAAGCTTTAGGTAACAGTGTCCAAGCTGAAAAGTATGCACACCATTACTTAAAGTTTCAAAGTAAAACTTTTAGTATGCAAGAATGGGATCTACTGCCTGAAAATATTACTCTCAATATTTAGAGAAAGAAATGTGATGATATATTTCCCATCAGTAAGGAATTGCTACTTTGTTGTTGTAATAGTTTTAGTGCCCTGATGAAAGACTTTGGGTTCATGTACAATCCAAATGAATGCTACAAGATTTTGGATTGGTAGAAGTTTAGCTTGAAAGTTTTTATGTTACACCATTGAAAATTAAAAACATCAACTGCTGTAGCACACTTTGTATGATGAGAATAATCTATTACGAGGAGGTTAGGAATCCTTGAAATCATATTTCCAGAGGAATACAAATGGCAGTATGATGATGCTACATGGCAAGTGAACAGAATTTGCAACAAAGACAATAATTATCTAAAATAAAACTTATCAAATAATGGTAAAAAACAAAGTTCTAGATTCACCTAATGAGAGCCATATCAATATACCAAATTTGACATTATTCAGTGCCAGATTAAAGATGCTCAACCAAAGGAATATTTGTGTTACCAAGATTGAGGTATGTTGAGGGAAGAAATGAAAAATATAAGTAGATGAATAAATAACAACCCAGAAAATAATTGGAAAATATTCTCAAGGCCCAAGATTATCTACCCTATCATTACAGGCATTCATACAATAGTTTTGTTTCTTGATGTTATAAATGAGTCAAATTAACCATTACCACAATTCATACAATGCTGCAAGTGCTGAACTGCTGTCAGAAATTGATGTGCAAAGCCCTTTATGTGCATTTAAGGAACATTATATGCATATGGAGTAGTAGCTGCTTCCCTTAGTTACTCTTTCCTGGAAAAGATATAGTTTTTTCTTTCATTTATTAGTTTGTTAGCCTCTGTTCCCTCCTGGCCTCATTCTTATTCCTTGTAAATGTTAGAAGTTTTTCTTTGCTTTATTAACTCCAGGACAAGACTGACACAAGAAGTAGGGAAACTAGCATGATAAGATTTGATGAACTTCACTTTTATAACTAACTATAATGATTCTTTCAGAGAAAGAATTCTTAGCAAATGTCTACCAAAAACTGCTTAAAAAATTAGCTTTATACTTTAAGGCATGTAACTGTAAATACCCTAAAATAATCAATGGCAAATAAACCTCCTCAAATCACACTTTGTCAGATTACTCTTAGAAAATCTGTTCAAATTTGAGATCCTTATTGAAATTGTAAGTTAGGCTGCCCCAAGATATTTCAATGATCAAAATACCTAATATTTGTTGAATGATGATACAAACTGAACCCGTAAAACAATACTTGTCATAAAAATTAATAGCAAAATAAATGTTCTGTCTTCCTTTTGGCCTTTAAAAGAAAATGAGACCATAAGTATAATTATGAGAATTTATGACAAGCTGATCATGGATATTTCCTACCTCTGTATAAACTAACACTTGTGAAACAAAACCTGTCCCAAAACCCAACACTCAAACATATCACAGAAAACAAGACATTTGAATGAAGCCTGAATCCTAGCTAACAATGAAGTCCATCGAAAATTGAAAAATATTAGCTCAGTACCCTAATTAAAAGCCTAGATGCTATTGGCCACCTCTGCCACTATTAGACTTCTGGTAATATTTTTTTAAAAATACTCTACCTTCCACTTATGTCTAATTGGCTTTTAGTGATAAATTATGTTGTTTTTAATTTATGGTCTTCTTACATGCCTTGAAACTTTCACACTGCTTATATTATAATTGGTGACTTGATCTCTGGACAAATAAAAACTGTAATTACTTGAATAAAAACTATGTTTATATATGTTTGCAAGACCTATGTAACATTCACATAAAAATGAGGAATTAGTATAAAATTTCCATACTCAAGTGAACCAGATTCACTGATTTAACATTATACCACTGTATATTTTTATTTCTTTTTCCTACTGCAGCCATTTGAGTCATGAATATGCCTTATATGTTTTATGTGCCAGCCCTGTCCTGAAAAGTACCATTTCCCTGCAACTTTTATATGATTACAATTTATTCTACAGTATTACACCATTAATGGTTAAGTTTCAATTGAGTATTTTGATAACTCCTTTTATTAATTGATATTTTTGGTAAATGAAAATTTCCCAACAGTTAACATTATCAACTGATAATTGTGATTACTTTAAACAGGAATGCACAACCTTCTTTTTCTAACCAAGATGGCACCTATTTTTTCATTATTATTTTGATTATCTTTAAAATGCCAATGATATTTCTTCCAAGTCAATCTTCAGTTCATGTAATTAATTTAGATTTTTCAACAACTTTTAAAATTACTTCACATAATGGCTCTCTGTTTAGCTTGAATTTTGGAAACCTAGGTCAAATGAAATATGGATGTAAATACAACACTGCAACTTTCTTCATGCTCAGACTTTCACAATTCTGATGATATCACAGTTACCTTGCCCACATCACATAGAAGATGAATAATAATAAGCTGAAAATATTCTAAACAGAAGAATTAAAAAAGACAATAATTTCATGCTTACCATGGGTATATATTTGAGTTTGAAATTGCAAGTGATTTTCAGAGTTATATTATCTTCTATTATATCCTTCACCACCCCTTCTTAGGGTTCAATTAAAATAACAATAAATTAAAAACTTTTCCCATTTCACCATTTTCAACTTGGTTAATTCTTAATCTTGATTGTAAATTTTAACCTCCACTGATTTATAATTATGGGATTTACCAAAAATAAGCAAATCCCTTTCAATAATTGCTTAATGGGCATCTAAAACTCAACAATTTCATCAGTATCTTGTGAAGGTCTGCTGCCATATGAAAGTGGTAGAGGCTATCAAAGGGTCATAGGGCCTCTAAAACACAGGGCATGGGGAGTACCACCATATACATTTGGTTGTGAGGATATTCCATGGCTTATATTTCCCATGAAGGCTGGGGATATAGCTAAGTCACCTGATAATGGAACTGGAGCAATCAGCATACCTTAGCAGTCTTAAGGAGGTTTTTTTAGAGAGTCTGTTAAAACTGGGTAAATGAAGTCATATGATAGAGAGTAATCTTCTTGATTATTTCATGGATTTCTTGAATTATATATCAGAAGAGATATTGAAAATGTTTAGGTTATAATTCATAATATCTACAGAAAATTCCTGAATCATCCCATAACTTAACGTCTGAGCAAAGAAAATTGCAATTCTGAATAAAAAAGCTTCCATTATATATTTGAGGGTATTACCAGATATCGCTGAATAAATGCTGAAGATAACAGAAAATATTTTCTTTGAGAGTTGTGCATCACTGTGTCAATCATTAAGATAATAGAAGTGAATTAAGCTTAAAGTTGTTGCCTAATATCCTATTAAGAAAATTTATAGAAACAATTGACTTTGTTGGGTTTACCTGTGCCATATACTGAGAAACCTTCAGCTATATCTCGTGGAAGTGTTGTGTTTAATGAGTAAAGTTGCCCTGCAAATGATAATTAGAAATTTAACAGAAATAAATGTTCACATTTTTAATATTTGAAGCAGGTCACAATCAGTTTTCTTCCTTGAAAGAAACGTTTTGCATCAATTGACAGCTAAAAATAAATTTTTAAAATTAGAATATATTAACTTAATTATATCATCATTTATTGTAATATACCACGTACCTTTCTTTCACTACATTAAAAAATAGTATATATTTGCTGAAATGGATTATTTTTATCAATATTGGCAAAGATGGATGAATTATAATGGAAGAGTAAGCAACTCTTATTGAGGAAAATGATCAAGATGAGTAGTAATGAGTCCAAACTTTCTTTAGAGAATGCAGAAAAGCAATGCAATAAAAGTTAAACTTGTCCATGGTGACTGATTTTATTAATTTAAACTTTTGAGATAAGGCAGAAAAAAATATGCCAGTTTATAAAGAAAACAGCAAATAATAATGAAGAAAAGGAATACCGGGAACTTTGAATAAGATGATATTAATATATTAATAACAACAAAATTAAAGTCTTGCCTAACAATGTGTAGTACAGATAAACCTCACCTAAATTCATTCTCTTCATAAAACTCTTTACTTGATAGTTTAACACACATATTTAATCACCTTTTTGAAAGCATATTTGTCAATTTTAAAACAGTGTTTTGAATAATTACTTCTCCGTTATATACTGAATTTTTTAACCAAAGGGGCATTAATAGGAATAGTTCTGAAGCTCCTTAAGATTTCTGGAAGCTCTTAATTATTGATGAATACATGAACGCTGGAATAAAGCATTAAACATGATATAACTTAATGCTAAAAATGCTATACTCTATTTTTAAAATTTCTCAGTATATCTTACAAATAAATAATGATGGATTACATAAATAGTGATTTTCAACATTCAAAGTTATGCTTCATGTTTATTAATAATTTGAATTGACTGATATTGAGACCTCCATTCTTGTATAATGCTTTTTCTTCCATAGCCATTAGTAAATATTAATTTGTCAGTGAGAGCACTTGGAAATCTGAAGAAACACAAGAAATTTATTCTCAAAACCTCTGAAGTTTCTTACGCATATGTTAAATCTTCTATCATAGACTTCCTCTTCTAAAATATGTCCTTGATGAATCAACAAGTAAATTGAGTTTTACCTTCGTATTGTAATATATGGATAAAGAATCGTAACTAGTGATATTAGCAATTCTATCAATCATTATTTCAGTCATGGAATGGCCTTATAATCACACCTGTGTCATACTCATTCCATCTACTGCAGATTCCATCACTAAGAGGATGAAGTGTAATCCTAGATCCATCACTCAGCTGGCCAAGAGTACATTGGATTGAATGATCCACAATACTTTTTCCTGTTCTAGTTTTGATATTTAAGAATTGTGTCATTCATTATTACCTCTAGATCAGTTTCAACTTGAATATTTTTTCTCATCAGATGTAAATTCACATGCTACTATTTATTTGCTAAGGAGTCACTTTCTGGGGTAGTCTCACCATTAATGAGTGGTGGTGAATGAGTTTAACCATGAATATATCTACTAAAAATAAGTAATTGAATAAGAAAAATCTTGTTGGTCAAAATATGATCCTATGTGAAGATTTAAACAACATTTATTACAAATCCTATATTAATATAAGTAATTAATTAATGAAGTATATGTTTTCAAAATGTCCTTAGCCTTATCAGCTTTAATTTGTGAGAGATGGGTATTTACTAGATTAAAATTATAGTAGTTATAAAATAATGGAATGTATAATATGATAATATTTCTATCATCTAAGATATTTTATCTATGATATTATATGGTTTTTATGAGAAATGCATTACATCAATCTTACATCAAACCAATTAAAGATCGAGTAAACATCTGATACTTATATATAACAATTCTAATTTCTGCTTACAAGATTTAAACATCAATCAAAATAATTTTAATTTCATGAATAATAATAATTATGCTATAATTATGCATGTATAGGATCTGCTTATTGCATATTCAGGTAATGTATGCATTTGCTGCATTTCATGGTTCAGCATAACATTATGATGCAATAGAATGGCAAGTTAGTTGAAGGGCAAAACAAGGTTAGTTAACATAACTGTGTTATTGTTACACAAACATAGTGCTTTGATGCAACAATGCAAATTAAATCTTGACAAAACAAGTAGATTTTTTTAGAAAATGAACAAACATGGAGGACGACAAACATCTCACATTGCTACACATTTCTATAGAGTTCACATAAACATAACATATAAAAGATCAAATAAAAAGGAGAGCAAGAATTTAGTCTCTGAGAAATTTACTAAGAAGACAAAATGAGATACAACTAACAGAAAGAATTCTTTTCTAAAAGAACGAAGAAGAGACTAATTGAACAGTATTATGAAGGACATATATCCACAGTACCAAGAGAAACAATATTATTATTGAGAAAGTACAACAGAAGATTGGTTGCCTCTCAGAGAGTCATACCTTGCCAATACCAACTCCCAACTGCTCCAATGAAGAGTCTCTGCCCATCCTGAAAAAGATTAAAAATTTCATTTATTTTTGAAGTACATACTATTTTAGATATAATAGCAATATTTTTAGTGGTTATTCATTAGGGTGAACACCAAAAAATAATAACTCTCAATGATATGCAATTGATAAGTATTTATAAAGTTTGCAAAATTTCTTATTCCCAACCAATTTCAAGGTATGAAATATAACTTTTGGGGTGAATGGATAAGTGGACCATATATAAGCCCCACTCCCTCAATTGGCTAAAATGTTCTATCATAGTTAATTGCCAGATCTTTTAGTATATTCTTGAGAACACATAACAGAGTAAGGGTTCAACTCTTTGCAATATTGTTTTCTATGATAATAATAACTGCTGCATTGATATTCATTTGCAAAATATACCATAAGAAATTCAGTACAGATTTATTAAAAAATTGATTCAATATAATGCTATATGGTGTATACATACAAATTAAGGGATTAATGAAATGGTCCAAAGGATTATTGAATAACATTAACTCATGCCATCAAAGTTACATTATGTTGATACCAGACAACTCCAAATTTGTCAAATTCCATGGCTGTGAATCCTTGTCATAGACTATAAATTCTCCCCTATGTAATATGTCTGAGACTTAAGTATTGATCAAAATAATCATTACTTCAAAGTATTATGACATTTTTATTCTGATGTATTGTGTTTATTTTTTTAAAATCCAGTGACCCTTTAGCTACTGTCCTTAGCAAAAAAAATTTAAAAATATTGAAATGAAGTAATGAAAGTAACAACTCCTAAATCTTTACTGTGATAATATTTTATATTTTAATAAGTTCTTCACAACTCATACAGTTAAAAAAATTGACCTGCCATTTTTATATTGATATATGGACATACACATGGTATCATCTCTGTAAGAAAGTATATAATATGACTTGGGAGGAGAGATAAAGTAAATATTTAGCACTCCTTTTAGTTTTCATGAAATTCATGTATATGCAGGGTTAGAGAAAATCTTAATGACCTAATTCATACTTGAGGGCATTATGCAGATGTTGTTAGCTCATGAGGATCTAATTTCAATGATTAACTCATATCTTGAGATGCAACTTCATAATCACCACTGATAAATCTTAATTCTGCAATTTACATTAACAAATTGACATCTGCATGTATAAATCATTATTGGATATGGTATATATTGAGTTGGGAAAGATGAAGTTTAGGAGAATAGAAGAAAGAAACAAAGTTGAGGGAAGAGATAGGAATCTGAAACATTTACATAAACTTACATCCTAATGTTTTATAATTGTATTTTTCATCAACATATATCTCAGTAACCCACATTTTCTGTGCTGTACTTTCGGACTATTTCATTTCAATACTATAACTGTTGCTCACCTCTGATATATGAGCTCCTAGGCCTGCTTGACAATATCCTTGTCTGTGGTAGCCCCAATGTACTGAAAACAAAATGAAAATAGAGAGAAAATTGAAATGAGAAATCATAGAATAATGAGGAAATAATTTTGGAAACTTATAATTCAAAATTTTCCATTCATATGATAAAATATGCATATTAATTGATGTAGATAACATAAATTTCTTTTATTAGCCCAATGCCATTTAAATCTTTGAGAACATAACATTCTGATTTTTTCTCACTGATGTGAACATAATCTTGCTGTTTTTTTCCTTCATGGCATCATTATACAAAATTTATAGACACTTTTTAAATATTCCTGTAAATGCAAAAGAAATTTGGAAGGGAATGGGAATGTGTTTTAGATTACATTTGAAATTTGAATGAAACACTTTCCCTGCAGACAAATTTTGCGAAAATTGTGTAATTTCCATGTTACATATTTCACTATCACAATTACTCCATTAAATAGATGAGTTTTCATGAGATGTGAGAGCCTCATGAAAAATGTGCCATGAGTCATGTTACAATTAATGTAAGGTAGGAAAGTGCTGGTGCAGTAAATGGTGTATTAACTTGTCAAGAGCACACAGCCTGAAAAGGTGGGTTTTGGCATATAGCTGCTACAACATCGTAGTGGCCAACATACAAAGGGTTAACCTAACAGTGTTATCGAGCCTTTAATTTCCTATTATTTTCAGTCATGCTCATGAAATAAGATGCATTTGTGTAATGAAATCACAGTTGGAGTGGATTGCATGAGGAACTTCAATGAAAATACAAGGAGGGACACAGTGAATAATTGTATCTTATGACATTCATACAATACATACAATTCATTTACACCAGATATATTATATATTGCTATATAATCACATTTTATATTGAATCTTTAATAAGTCGCTTCATAAGTTTCTCAATCATCTCACTCACACATTATAGATGCAATAATATCCAAAACCTCTATAAAAATAAATTTTCATACTAAAGTAAAGCATCTAATCTTTAATTGATTTAGGTAAGGGCTTGAAGGTCTCTTTAGGTAACATGTTCCATTCTCTTACTCCTCTATTAAGAAATACAGGAGGAAACTCCTCTTTGTTTCGCTAATTTTAACTTGTCATCATGATCACCATGTGCCAAATAATTTGATTTTTATAATCCGTAACTAAAAATCCCTCCATGATTAAAAATTTTGAGGATGTTATCAGTGACTTAGCAAAAATTAATGTTTTCATGTGAAAGATGCATTTCAAGGTCACAAATTTTGGAACTTGGATACAGTTAATTTGTGAAATCTTAACATAGATGTTGTATTGCGTTTTTTGAGAAATTCATCGAAGTTTGGAAAGTATATTAGGTTACCATTAGAATAAATTTTAGAACAGAATAATCAATATTGTTTACTTGGTCAGACAGGTCGACAATCAAAATGGAGTGTTAAGTGTAGAAAGGAATACGAAGATTGGTCAGAGCTGAGGGCATCGATGGGTTTTAATCTGCCCCTGAAAATTAGTGGTGAAGATAAGATATTTGATTTTTCCAAATTTCATTTTTGTTTTCTTTGAATTGATTATTTTATTTTTAAATTTTTTTATCTGGGTGAGGATTTGTAAATGCGTTCGTAAAATGATATTTAACCAACTATCCCTTACTTCGGATGTAGTACTGCCACGAATTTGTTCGAACAGATTCTAACATCGTAAAATTAACAAAATATAATCAATTGCAGTGATCGATACTATCACACCAGCATATATTTCAAAAAGATAATGGCTGAAAATTAAGAAAAAATAAAAGCATGTATCGAAAATTCGGACCATAGCCCGAAGTCTCATTTCTTACCGCTGCGCCCCCGCATTCACGTTAAAATTTTGTTTAATTCATGATAAGAAATTTTTTTCTTTAGAGCCCGCGTCTATGCAGCCAAACCCCGCTTCACTTTTAACTACCTCTACTTTTACATGCAATTACTTTCATCAAGATCCTTGACATCACTTTGGCGATTCCTCCTCGTCAGAATTCGTATCAACTCCGACAAATGGTTGTTCTGCTTCGCGATGCCTTAAGTTTACTCTCACAAAATTATTCCTTTCAAAGAAGACATTCACATTCTAGAAATATGGCGAAGCGTGAGAGGATGACGCTAATTATGAAAAAAAGTATGTCGAATGAGGAGAACGTTTGGTTAAAGAGAGTTGCAGTAACTCTGGGGACGGGAAAAATCCGCGAAATCGCGGAAAGCACTTAATTTTCACCATGCGTTTCGTGTGACTGATACTAGGGTCATCCTATGACTTACCTTTAAGACTCATAACTAATTTGAAAAAGGATAGTATAAACCAGTTTTTATAGAAGTCAATGCGGCAACTAGAGTCCGATCTACTTGAAAGCCGGGATAAATTCCCAATTTAGGAGACACCGGAAAAATATGTGTGATATTCTATGAAGACGAATGCTTTTATCTCCAAATACCATAGTATATTCCATCGAAATTGAAGTCTGAGTTTTGGATCCTCCACTAAATATTTTGTGAATTCAGTTTCGGGTTTATACCTGTAAGACTTTAGGCATTACAGAAGTTCTTCAAATTGACAAAATATTATCAAATGGTGACTTTTAAAAGCGACCAGTATAGTCTATAATTCGTAATATTTTGACGTAAAAGTATATTAATATAAAATAAAATGGAAGCAAAAGTTTCTTTAAACTTTACAAATTAAATAGACCATTTAAAATTAATATATTCTCTTGTAATTTCAGCGTTTCCAATAGTAAACGTCATTTCCAAGCTCAGAGATTGAAGATCTTTATAACTCGCAGTGCATTAAAACTTAAAAACCTGCATTAATTTCTTATCTTGTTCGTGAGGAATGTCAATCAGAACGCAGCCGCCTGAATTGATTTTACCCTAAAAAATTAAGTTTTCACTTCCACGAAATTTTCTTTTGGCATCATTTTGCGGTTTCTGGCTCACTTTTGTTTTATTACTGCAGATTATGAAAGCTAGAATTTGGCAATTATGTTTCAAGGTCCCCAATTACTGTTTTTCTATCTCAGTGTCTGTCTTACAACTTTACCTCACAACATACTGTATATCCTTATAGGGATGGGAGGGGGATAAGGAAGGCACCTCTCACATGTCCTCACATTATGTTCGATAGCCATATAAAAGATCTCTTACTCTATTAGCGAAATAAATATTTGAATGCGTAAGACGTTGTACTATATTCTGTGGTTGGCAGTATTCGGTGAATTGCGAAAATATTAGAATAATCTCCGGTATAAAACTTTCTTTTGTAGTAAGAAATAATTATTGGTAAAAACCGGGATGGATGTGCATGCAGAAAATTATTTTGCTTTTCTAAGGAAGGAAATAGTTTATATAAAGCAAAGCATTTTCTCAATGCTACTTGAAGTATTTTTTGTAAATTCCTAATAGCACAGTGCCATTTTATCTAAGTTTATTCGTGTAATAATCGAAGGAAAAATAAGAAGATGATAAATTAAAGAATAACAGAGTACGATTTTCCTGGAACCGATGTATTTGGGTCTATCTTTCAAGACACGCAGTGTTTTCTGAAATCGAAATTCGCCTCATTTCATCAGCTTTGCGTCTGTTCGTTTTGACGATAAAAATTTTGGAGATAAATGCCATTAATAAAGATATCAATCCGTCAAAATAAAAGTAACTGATTTTGAAAATTATACAATTTATACTATCCTTTTTGATGACTATAATTATTAAAATCCCATACTTCGTCCAATGTCTTGAAGAGACCACGTAAATCTTATGGACCCGTGTTTACGGGCTGTTGAGACGTTTTGTATAGAAAAAGAAAGTTGGCGATAATTGATTTTAAAGACATTCAGTGTGGAGTAAATCAGTTTTCTGATAGAAATGTACGAACAGCGTGCGCCATTTTCCCGTAAGGAATACAAGTTGTCATAATATTTACGTGGTCTCTCCACGACGTTGGACAAAGTATATAAGAAGTTGTTGAATTTCAACGAGTATTTTTCGGAGAACTCGAGTACCCGAATATGTAGAAAATGTTAACTTTACCACAACCCGGCCTACTTGGAAAGCCGAGGATTCCATACTCGAATCAATTCGGAAGGAGAGAATGCATTGAAAGGAGACCCATTAATGGAAAAGACTTGTCGACGCCTGTGAATTATCTCTCAGCGTAACCTCAACGGCGCTATTTCCAGAAGACTCCTGTTATTTTGGGAGCGCAACGTTCCCCTACAGCTGGAAGGCCAGAGGAACGTAGGGAAAAACAGCTTGAAGTTTATACAAACCAGCAGATAAAACAACGAATTTTTAAAAGGGGACATTTTAAAGCAATTAAAGGGAAATCGGAGTTAGCACGGTAAACCAAAAGAAACAATATAGTTACATTAAACTTCAACGCCATTGTTACTACCCAATTAGCCTCAGATTACAATTCCGGAGGGTTATTTAGATTCTAAAGAAACGGAAATTTCTTCAATAATCAGAGCAGATGGAAATCAGAATGGGAAAATAATATGGAAAATTAAATTAATCATAATTTATTCTGGTTTCACAATCAAGCATAAGATTCTTAATCGCAGTGCTGTCATATGTGATCATTATATTAAAAATACCACGAGGACAACATGTTGTCTTTCAGAGTCATCTGCGGATCCACTGAGAAAGATGTCAGTTAAAGATTGGAATTTCATGTTATAAAAGTATTTTAGAGCAGTTTTGGCCTGCTTTTATGATCCTAAATCTTAAATATTATTACTGCAAGATATTAAAGTCCCTTCACGGGGCAAAAAGGTTGATTTTTTTTATTAAGATTTGATTTATGAAGGCTTATATTGTCTGATCTAGTGGGAGTAGGGGTGATCACCCTTTGTGGTACTAACAATTTGCCTTTGATATGACATGAAATGGAGCTAGAATTAAAATCTGATTGTGAACTTATTCCGCGATTAGTATATATTCTAGAGATATTACGACCCAATGGCGTTTAAAAAGTCAATTGGAGATGTATTCACATGAAAGTTGTATCAAATCGTCCTTTTGACTCACTTGTTCTACAAGGCGAGTATTCTTCAATGACTGAGAAGGTCCTCTTGGCCACGAAGCAAGTGCCCACTGGGTCCATCCGGGATCTAGAAGACGAGAACCACACATACCGCGGAGCGCATGCCTACGAAAGAAAGAGCTCTTCAGAAAGAAAAAATGCATCAAACATGAGAATGAAGAGGACAAAAAACAGGAAAGATTTGGTTTGTCAGTACACATCTGAGAGTAGATAGAGACAAAACCCACGTTGCGGGAAAACATCCACACAAGAAAGGGGGTGAAAATATGGGAAAATAACAGCTAGAAAAAATAAAAATTAAATTAATTTTTATACAAAAATATAAAATAATCAAAATCATAAAACAATTATGAAAAGAATTAAAAACTTAATTAACGAAGAGAGAAGACCGTTTCGATGTTGGCATCCGAAATTTGTATTTCCGATTAAACAAGAGCGAAAACCCGAGCGAAAAATTTTACGGTAGAATAACCTGCCAGAAGTTAATGGAATTAATATGACGTGGCGTATTAATATCAATCGTGACTTCGTATACTCTATTACACATTAAATAGATAGGTGAAAGTCTTAACTTTGTGGAATTCAGTAAAAGTAGCAGTTGACAATCGACAGCATGGGAGATTGGCTGGGTAAAAGGTGAATTTCTCGAATTTATGGAGATAATTCAACATTAAGTGCAGAATTGCTCACCAACAAACACCTCTTCCTTACTGTCCAATGCCTTCCTTCACCCAATGATCGACTTCTGTTTTTTTTGTTGTTTAAGAATAACTTAAAAGTTAATAGAATCTATTCATTCGGCCTCGACTATGTCTCCATTATAGTGAAAGAGACCATCACAAGAAGAAGGTCGACACCATAATAGCACAATTAAAAGATCGAAAGGGCTCTATCGCCACTTTTTAATAAAATAAGTTAACGGATTGAAGATCAACTCTCCATTATTCACTGATACGCGCAAATGTTTATTTACTTATTCCTGGTGATTCAAACGTCTCTTCGGTGAAAGCATGTTTCCTCATCCCACTTCCTCCGGTCATTTCCGCTGCAACCGTATTTCTGGCCTTCCTCCACCATGACCTCCCTCAACCATCTTCCGTTCAAACCGAAGCTCATTGCATTGTCAGCAGGACGAGATAGTCCATGGAACAATTCGATCACATAAGTATTACTCGGGAATTTTTGTTAGTTGACCTGTATTCACAAAGGTCATGACATGGTTAGAAAGGTAAAAGTGGCAACATTGGTTGAAGACGAGCGGGGTTTGAAGGAACACTTGCGTATATACACTAGAACTGTACACGAACTAGAAACAAAGGGATACACTGATTTGTAGCTCCCAAATATATGTGAAGCTCATATAATTGTGGAAAAAACTACCGTTTAGCCTCTGAGAGTTAGATTTTAATTTTACTGTAATGTTAGAGGATATATGAAATATATATTTACTACATAGTGTGTATATATATATATATATATATATATATATATATATATATATATATATATATATATATATATATATATATATATATACCAATACATACATGCGTACACTCACATGCGCGCGCGCGTCAATTACGATAACGGTTTGAAATCTCTGGTTGCAAAAACATTGCATGCATAACCTAAAGTTTGCAAATATCTCCTCACTTAGTAATTAGGTTTTACCTATAGGCAAGGAAGTAATAGGCTAAATTATCTCCATCGTACTTTGATCCATATTTTCACAAAAGCTTTTAATTTCACCGAATAACTTTCAAAATTTAAAATCCATCTGTTATGGTCACTTTCAACTTTGTGGAAGAGAGCAAGAATTAAAAAATTACGAAATATATTAAATTCCGTCTCCGACGCTTACTAAGCAGTTTTCTCCCGGTTTCTTGTACGCGAAACACATGTGAAAATACCGCTGAAAACGCTGTTTCCGTTTAATAATCCCGTTTAAAAATTTAATCATAATCCGGATTGTTCCTAGATGCATTTCACACCGCCATAGCCAATCCTCAGTCGATAGATCGAACATTATTTAGTTCATTCTTATTATAAATTTGCTTTGCTGTGGAGCGATAAAAGATCAAAATGAAGTTACAAGGGAAACGCTCTCTTACTGCTAAAAGCAGACCATTCTTAACAAAATATGACGAGAAGATATTACAAAACAAGAACTGGCGGACTCATTTGATACCTACAGAAAATCAAAATACAGACGATTGCTTTTTGTTTTTAAGGTGTAAAGCGCTCATAAAAAATTGAAGTCAGAAAAAGCTTTCCTTTATGTTTTCTAATGAGATGGGAATTATAATTTGTAATGTCACGATTGTAATGCTGCTTTCACTCTATCCCCTGAGAATCGTCTTAATCCTCTTGCTATTTTATAAAACTTTTGGCAAACATATTTAAGTCTACATCTATTTCCCCGATGAGGAATCACAGGTAATACAGCTTGTAAAAACTGTAAAAGAGAACACATAGTTTTGGAAGGAGATTAATTTAGGAGATGACATGATGGTTGAATTAAGCTAGCAATTAATTTATTTAATAAAAACTCATAAACAGCAGGAGGCCTTCATAATGGATTAAAAACAGTAATAAATTATAATATTTAACAGCGGATCATTGATAGGAGTAAAAAACCAAAATATACTTAAAAGAAAACAAATATCTTAAGATAGAAGAAATATAATACATTTAAATATTCGCTACCACAGCAGTAAAAGGAAAGATATAGCAATAAAATAATGAAGAACTAAGTTCAAGTTACTATCCAGAAGTATCCGAAGAGGGAAAAAGATATATTATAGAGATGAGGTAAGGGTAAATGAAGGATCGTTTAGTGATGGAAAGTAGAGCAATGAAATAAAGAATGCGATCTCGCGTAGGCATCACAATGAGGAGGTCTTATAAGTATAAGATGCAAAGAAGGACACACTGTTAATATATCTCTGTGTTTCTCTCAGGCTGACTTAAGGAACGAAGGGAAAATCTGCGCTGGGAAGAAACGAGTTCTTCGCAGCTTTTTTACCAAAATGTTTTCGGATGCTAATCAAATTAGAAGGTAGGCGAGAGTTTAATCGGAAGGAGGTTATGCTTACAGGGTGACAACTGCACTCTTCATGAGAACCTTTCCCAATACGAACGAATGAATTAAACTAAAAAATATATACTCTTCAAACGACTACAAAAATATACCCTTCAATGGTTTTGGTGTT
Organism: Pachydiplax longipennis; assembly: GCA_036926295.1. Taxonomy (NCBI): domain Eukaryota; kingdom Metazoa; phylum Arthropoda; class Insecta; order Odonata; family Libellulidae; genus Pachydiplax; species Pachydiplax longipennis. Next base: position 3,791,077 of record JAVFKF010000044.1, on the reverse strand, counting down.
GGGTCACACCATCATCTGTACCAGATGATGGTGTGACCAACACCGTGTATATCAGATACACGGTAAAATCCGTTTTAAACGCTCTCGAAGAGGTTTATTCTCGGTTCCTTTTACGCTAAACGGTTAAAGAGGTCCACAAACGCCGCTATCTTCCGATTCCAGATTGAAAATTGTTTCTTCTCCAGCTGTCTACGTGGTTCATCACTGTTGAATGAAATGTTACCAAAATTAGATATAATACGCAAAGACGCCTAAAAGCAGACCACTGCTGAAAAAATGTGACTAGAAGGTAACCAGTATCTCAACCAGTAACACAACAATAGTTCACGGACTCTAGATGTAGCAAGTAAAGCAACTTTAAGTTCCTTTTCGATTTAAGGTGTAAAGCACTTATTTATTTATTAGAGATCCAAAGAACCCTTCCCTTTTGCATTTTATGTAAAATAAGTAAAAATTTATACTATCCCGGCTATAACGCTTGTAACCCAGGTTTCACGTCGTTTTTTTTTCCCGCACAAGTGTTACTACATATTCTTGTTGAAGAGTACTTGTATTGGTTTATCCGTCTTCTAACTTCTTTTCATAATATTTGCTCTAAATCCTGACCAGAGATTGAGTACGTTTGATCATCGGATCATTATATTCTTCTATCATAAATGTGCCACCACAAGTTTTGTGATTAGTGATTTTTACTTTTGTGAGGTGACGTTGGAATTTCTGTAAAGCTGTGAGGTTTCGAAGCTTCGGCGATTCGAAGCGCGAAGCGGATTACGCTCTTTGATATAAAAGTCAAAAACTCAAGTTCTATTCAAGATATCGCATCCAAACAAACTGCAAATGAAAATTACAACATTTATCTCGATTTCTCTCGAGATAAGTTTTTCCTCACGTGAGAAACCAAAAAGTTTTAGGCGACGTATAAATTGGACTGCACGACGAATTTTTTCTTGAGTTACGTTCCAACTAAATAATTTTTTACTAAGTTTTGGTTGCTCTAAAATTAATCTCATGTAACTTTTATGCATTCAGATGATACAATGAGCAATGAAAGAAAAAATCAGCATTTTATGTTGTATTGTAAGAGAGTAATGGCAGTTTCAAAAATGCTCACGGGTGAAAACTCGGCAATTCATTCAATTTTCGCTTTTAACTTAGTTGTTTCTGCTGTAAATGCATAAAATTTTCACTGTTGTGTTGATAGAGTTATTTTCATTCAAATTTCATCAGAACTTAAGTTTGAATCGGTCAATGTAAACTAAGAATATATGTACACCACCCTGGTTTCGATGGATACCATCCTTATCATGCGACAAATCGTAAAACTGTGGAGGTATATATGGTAAGTGGGAAGGGAGGGGATAATGATGCTATGCATCGAAACCCAAGTTGTTTATTCTCTTGTGGTATAATATAAATAAAGTCGTCAGTGATAAATATTCGTCTTTTTCTGTTATTTTTATACTCGCCATTCATCCTTGATCACAGATGAGCTGATAACTTTTGTACGTTTCAAATTAAGTATGCACTTTCATTATTGTATTGTTTCTAGAATGGCTCTACGCAATAATTTATCTTGTTCATAATTTTCTTTAAGATTGAAAATTAATCGTAACAATTTATCTGAATCTAAGGAACTGCGCCGTTTATGAAAGGAAAATACTAATGGAAAATCAAATCATTTCTATTTTTTTAATGTTAACCACGAGAGGAATGATTAATTTCATCCGAGAAAATATGGAAAAAGTTTGTTGTAAGTCAGTTAAACTTACATAGTAAATGAACAGTAGTGTAAAACTATTTTTTGTAAAATTATACTCAACCACCTTGCTTAGTTCTAAATCTAAAAAAATAAGTTCTGCTATCAAATTCAAATTATGAAACGGATTTATTACTTTATTTGGCTTAATAAAAGGTCATATTGACACCACTATCAATTACTGACCATTAGTTAGGCATTCACACCAATTTTAGCGATATTTAAGTACTTACATCCATTTAACTGCCTTGGTAATAGTAATAGTAATAATAATAACACGTCTTTATTGCGGGGCGAGTAGTACTTACTCTTAGTAATTATTTACTTTCTGCCAATCGAACTAAACATGAGCTCTCCTAATATTCGTTGCTAAATTCCCTTTCTGATCGTATTCTCCTCATTTTCCTATTATATTAAGTGCTCCAGATCCGTTTAACATTCTGCTTCATTATTCAACACCACGACTTTCAATCGCCAAACATTGTTAACTATTAGTATCATTTGTTTTTACTTGTTTTTATTTCTTCTGTGACATTTGTTTTTGTTGCTGTTTCTGTTGTTTATACCTGTATTATTATAATTATAAATAGGCGTTTCTCCGCTTATAAGATCAGTAAATAACATAAAAATAAAATGTATGATAAATAATCAAAAAATAAAATTTAAGAACTAAAAAATGTAAATAAATTAGGCGCTTTCCTCACTGCACAGCCTCAATTATAAGTGAAGAGTATTATCGACAAATGTCAAGCAACCCAAATCCACCAATTGCAAGTCATATCGATGTACAGTAAAGGAGAATGATCTAAACGTATGAATCATCAGAGGTTCTCAAACATAAGCACGCCAATTCCAATGAAGTCATTCAGAAGCAGTCGGTCGACGTCACGGAGTTTGTTCCGCTCTAAGTAAATTTGCTCAGCAGTATCTCTTTCTTTTATACACTCAGATTTCAGGGAATGAAGTATCGATCAGAAAATGGCTTCCACCACTTTAAATTGCCCTTTAAATGCCACGGCGCCCTTCTTGGCCTCTGAAATACGTGTGCTTTTCAGGAATAGATTCTATGAGTCGATCGCTAAGTCCTTACCTCAACCCCGCTCCTCATTCTTGTGAATTATTTTGACGAAAATCAAGGTACTCGAGGTTATAGATTATTTTATCTAATTGTGGTTTCTTTGAAAGCTGTCTCAAGTTTAAGTCTTATTAGGAGATAATCACCACTGCGTGTATGTATTCATCCGATGTCAGTGGCTCCAGTAAGAAATACATGGAAGAAATTTTAACGTTAATGTTACGCACTTATTGAAGGAATAGAAATGTTAAATTTAAATGTTAATTAATTTAAAATGTTAATTTATGGACTCAATAAAACTTTACTGCGACTTTATGATATTATTTTACCGAAATGATCCATGGTTCGACTCCAGGTCGTTCAGAAATTCACTTCTAAGAAATGCACGAAAAGTTTGTTTGATGGATTGCAGACTTCTTTCTCAATTAAAAAATGTAATGTTCCTAAGAATTAGACAAAGCACAAAAGGAAGGACCATAGATTTAGTATTCTTATTGGAAGTTTGTGACTATAAACAACCAGTCTCCATGAAGACTAAGGCGAATGTTGACTCGCCTCTCATACGAAGATATAGGAATGATAGAGAAGAGAACCCTCATTTTGCGGCAAGGAAAGCATTTAATAAACTGTGAAAATCGAAATTAAGCGAATTCGGAGATGTTATGAGACTTGTTTTTCTGATGCGCACCGATATAGACCGATGTCAACTAGTGCAACTAGAATTTATTTAAATAAACGTCATCCTAAATTGAAAAATTTATCAGATTAAACATTTCTAAAAATAAAGGAGGTTTTGAAGGAGGGAAGAGTGAGTGAGTAGGCAACATTAGCGAGGCAAGAGTAAGCTGAACTCAAACACTAAGTAATATTCCACAGAGACTTAAATGCATGGGCGGTTCGCAAGCGTGCATTTAAGTTTCTGTGGAGAAGTCTTTCTTATTAGAGACGACTCCTCGTAAAGTCCCTCTTTTCAGTATCGATTTGATTATTAACTAGTGGATTCCCTCGTCAAAACATGACAGAACTACATTTGAATTATAAGAATATACTTTACATTATAAGAATAATACTTTAGATATAGGATAATAGAAAGGAAGATAAATAGAAAGAAAAAAGGCCTATTTTTCCATTATAGTATTCGTATGAGAGTCGAGTGAAAGAATCACCGACGAGGGGACTGATTTAAGCACAAAGTTATAAACCATTTTCATATTTTTTGCCCTTATTCCCCAGGCATGCACTTCATATGAAAGTATTTTCGAGTTGTCCAGAGCCAAACTCTTGATAATTTGGGCAAAAATATATCAATCTGTACTACTTCTTTGGAGCTCTAACGAATTTTAAAAGATAATATTTCCATCTCGTCGGGAAGTGCGTGAAATTGATGCTCAAACATTTCTTTGCATTCTATGCATTTCTTATGGGAATTACTGAAATAGGAAGGATAAATATATAAAGATATATACACGACAAAGACTATTACATAAGATTATAAAATACATCTTAAAATTTTGAAAATCTTTTTAGCGAAATCTGCATATAGCCGATCCGGTGGGAGGGCCTTCGTTTGCGTAAATACTTCGAGATTGATTTTATCACAAATTGCTATGAGAGAAAGAAATCACAAAATTAAGCATACCAAGGATCAAGTACTCACCACCACCACTCCGTTCACTCCAGAGCTGCGAACCGTCGCTCCGAACCATTGGTTGGACTTCTGATCTATTTGTAGACCTCCCGTACGGTTGTTATTCCCTGGAAGAAAGGCCCCAATGTTAGAACGACTTAAAATCTCGTAATATATAATAACACCATTTTCACTTTACAGGTTGCTTTCTTCTTTTCCCAGTTCAACACTTGATAATAAATTTTGCTCGTGTTAGCATAAAAACGTCACAGTTTAGGTTAAAGCGGGAGGGCCATCAACAGTAGGGTTGCCAGATTTCCAGTTTGAATACACGGGACTTAAAAACAATTTTATTAATAATGAAAAAAGAGCATTTTAACGTTCAGAAATACAAACATATAAGCGCATCAGCTTTTCTATCGCCACAAACCCAAAACAAACAGAATTTTAATTGGTTACCAATGAGATAACGCTAAAAGAAGACTGCCTTTACTTCGTGACAAATTACATTTCTAGTAAAATAAAGTTTAAAGAAATATGGACATCAAAATGGCTCGGTTTTAAAAAAGATAGTAACTGTAAAAGAAAATTTAATTAACCACAAATTAAAGTAAGAGAGAGAGAAGAATTTATTTATGTAAGACACTATGTTCCTCCATATATCTAAAATTAAATTAAGTTTAACATTAAATTTGAATTCATTTCAAACATTAAAGTTTATTAAGTTAACATTTAAATGGGATTCTTTTATTTTTTATTAAAATCCGGAGTTCTCAAGATTAAATAATATTAGAAAAGATCTTATTAAAGAGAAAACAAAGCTGAAAATGATAAGGCATAAATAATGTGTAGATATCGTATTATAAAGCATTGAAGTATTTACTCATGAAAAACGTAATTTGAAAATAATTATATTCCCTTTTAAAATTGAAATTTTTCTAAACTTAAAACAAATATATACTTTAAAGAGATTTTGGTGAATCATCTTCGTGAGTTAGACAAATATTATCTGAGAAACGGCATTTTGATAATTTTGAACGCATTCATATTAATTTGAATTTATTCAACTGAGTGCAGTTTCATAAAGCATGGGAATAAGAATGAACAAACCGTCCTATGCTAGGTATTTCCGTGTTCAAATTAATCTAAAACACAACCATTTATGGTTTTTTGATCTCTAATTTCTATCCTGAATATGAAATTCTTCGAAATATATTGAATCCTTCCTATTGAATTCCACCGAAGACTTCCCCACTTAGCATAATGAAGGACACTGAAGAAATTTCCATAGATGTTTGAGCAAAATATTAGATGGAAAAAAGCTCTTTCAATTCGACATTCAAGTTTCAAAAACCTGAATTTTTATGACTTACGATGGTCGAGAGCAGAATGTTTTTCAAACTCCCCTTTTCTTCTTTAATTTTATTATTCATTAGGAAAAAAACGTACACATTTTGCTCACGTGTGTACAAAAGAGAGGAAGAAAGAATTTTGAACTAAAAGATCTCAATCACGCCTCAGAATTTTACCTTCGCATTTTCAAAATTATCACCTTTTCCTTCCTTTCCAAACATCTACTACGATTGCAATACTCGCGAATCTAAATTTTCTTGTACCCCCTCCTAATCCTTCTCACTATAGAACTAGTTATATACTTAAAGATCCCTTTTCTACGAATGTAACATAATATAATATATTATAATATAACATAATATAGCATAACATAACATAATATAATATATAAAAACTCAGCTCATAAATAGCCAATCCAGCAACATTTATTTCTTCCGTAACACTCGTTTCTCTTTAAGAAGAAAAATTTGAAGCACCTTTTTGACGTAACACTAGCCAATCATTTATTTTTATTCTAATTTTTAATCCATAATTGTTGCAATTAATTTTCTCTTATACAATTTTAATTTCTACTTCAATGGTCCTCAAATAAATCCAATAAACCTCCTGTATGTATTACTGTTCTATTAGGATATCGTATATTAGCAAATCAAATTCTGTTGTACAAGTTTGTTTTCCCCATCTTTTATTCCTTCATCATACATAAGCTTTTTATAACTATTATTATATATTTCTTGACTTATCTTTTATAAAATTGGTATGTGCCGTAAAGTAAAATAAAATATGAGTCATAAGAATTATAAAAAATGAAATCGACCGTAATACTTAGAAATCAATGCAATTCCTACAAAAGAGATTCATTGCATTTAAGAAGACTCATTAGGGTGATTGATGATCCTAAATCATGCGTCCTCTTTTTGCATTTAGTGCGGCCTATTCGTCTTCTTCTTTATCAATAGCATTCATGTAAATAGTTTCGTCTCCTAGTGGTTCTTTACTACTCCAAATGAAAACAAAATTTGAAATATTTGCTTAGTTTTCCTAAATGCATTGTCGGTGTTTAACTATTGGAATGAAGGAGCCACTAAAGTGCGGCTTGATATGCGGCCTACAAGTTTCTCATGAGGCCGCCCTTTCGATAAAAATAGGATCTCTGTCATAAGTTATCGTTGCAAGAAAGAAGTTGAAATGTTTGATAAATTCCTCAGTAAATTCAGAAACACGAAGAAGATATTATATACTCAGTGCGAGAACAAAGAAGGAAATCCATTCCTTCAATTAATAATGTCCTCCAGAAGCGACCAAAAATAGTAAAAGGAAGATTGGACAATATATACTGAACGGTGTCACCGCAACATGCAGGAATACGGTTCAATGGGTACATACATTCAATAAAATCCGGTTAAGACGATTTACAGGGAAACAAGCGAAAACCGCGTCTTAAGCGGAATGGCTTAATTATCGGGATGTGTAATGCTGGTTGTCTTTTGTAATATTTTTTAAGAATACTCTGGCTCTCGCACAAAGAGAGCGTCTTAATCAAGTAAACAAAATAGAGTCAAAAATACATATAGAAACTTGAAGTATTACTTGGGTGAATCGATACTTGAATGAATGCGTTATAAGTTAACGTCTCTGGATGAAATTTCCTCTCGGTGGGCGAACCGTCCCTTGGGTAAAACGTCTTTGGTGCGTTTGGGATTCTGGTACAACGCCCTGTGAATGACTGATAAAACATTCGTGGATGTAATAAATTTAAAACTGATGGAGGCTAATGTATAGAGAAATTTAAATACCTATCCGTCGCATATAGACATAAGATGAAACTGACGAGAATTTCTTAGTAAATGCAAAGGTCTGCTATGGAAAATCGCTGAATCTGATATTTGCTGTGAATTCCTCGCGACCGCTTTGCAATGCGCATTTTTTATGACGGCTTCCTTCTTCTGCGAAATACATTTGGAGAATGCGGAGATGATGAAAAAACCAAGAAATAAAAGATACGAAGCAACTTGTTTTAATGAAGTCTTCCTGGTAAACTCTAGGGCCCTAAAATGCCTTGTTTACCCCTAAATACATCTTTTGTTCTCCCTTTGAGCAGTGCTACTCTACAAGTGATGTCGCACGGCAGCGAGGAAATGCATAGAATGCTGATTTTCCGCCTTTGAATTTGCAAACTGGAATTGTTACCGATCATTTTTTTCTACTATACATCCTCCAGGAAGAGACCAGGAGGTACCAACATATTATAAATTCGTATTTGGTGTTATCAATTAACTTAAGGGGTTTTCGTTTGCGCAGAAAATATATTCACTATTTTCTCAGAAACTTTCCCGGTGGAAGTGTTTCCTACGAAAATAGAACGAAAAGTAGCAGGCGACTACATTCCTTCTTCCCGAAAACTCCCGGCATTTTCATATATTTTCCCAAGACATGCGTCTCAGTTACTTCTAAAAGCAAAATCAATAGCATAGGCGGAAAGTGATGAAATGTGGAAATTTTTGATACCAGAAAAGACCGTGTTTCTTGAAAGATAGCCACAAATACATCAGTTCAAAGAAAATCGTGTTTCGACATCAAATCTTACGTTTAAAAACAAGGGTTTAGTTTGTTAAAAGTACAGGATTCAATTCGCACATATTTTCGCTAAGTAACCACACAATATCCATATGCGTTTTCAATTCAATTTCGCAATGTACTGTCGTCAAATTAGCGTCTCTCCAGAGAAGCTAATTATGATTTCGTATTCATACATAAATATGCATACGAAAATGAGAGCGCGAGGAAAAAGTATCGAAAAATACCAGAAATTCATTTGAATTAAGATGCGTCCCGTTTTGACCGGGACTTTCTCGGATTTTACTTATGGTCCCGCTCGTCCTATTTTGAATCTCGGCGAAGGAATACTATGTGAGATACGGAGATTTCAATGATAGGAATCAATCAAACGCAAATTTTCATAAAACAGTGACGCCGCAAACACTACAGTCTCTTGAAAGCAGGGCAGATTAACGCAGACTAAAGTGCAACGAATCGGTTAATCCCGCTTCAGAATTCCCGCAACAGAATCGTGTTTAACTCACCCGTGGTGTCAAAAGGAATCATATCACAGACATCGTCTCTGCTGGTGTCGCATTTGAACACCGCTCCACCCCTTGACACTCCCGGCTGCGACGTTTGGGCCTCTGGAGCACCAACAAGCACCCTGAAAAAATGAGAAACAAACTATGTATCATCTAGATTGATGGACGCATTTCGATGAAATTCTGCATCAGCTTCTCTATTCGAGTGTGTAAATTCATAAACGGTGATGACTCTTTCGAATCCATCTTTTTCTATTATTAAATAAGTAACTGTTTAAGATTGTAAATTTTTTGTAAGTTGAAGACCTAAGATAATAATTGTTGGGAAAAAGAGGGATCAGGGTTGTACCGGATTCGCCGCCCCCAAATGGAGTTTTGAAATTTCCCGCCACACGGAATATGCCGCCCCGGGCGACTGTCCAACCCAGAGTCCATCTCACATCAAATCATTAAGTACATAACATCGGGCTGAATTCATACTTCCAAAAAATAACTTAAAAAAGTGCTCAAAAGGAAAATATTATGGTATCACCGCATATGTCTTCTTTAGTATAATGCTTTCAGCGATTGTGGTGCATTATTTCTGTCCAAAAATATTTCCATTGAGCATCTTTATCGCTCATTAAAGATTTCGTGAATGAAACTTCCAAGTTGACACAACATTTCTTCATTCGGTATATTTTGGTTTGATATTGTTATGTATTAGTCTTTGTTTTATTATATTTTTATGATTTAAGCTTATTTGGAATTAAAACGTTTTAACCGTTCGCAATTCATCATCATTCTTCAGATTCTCATACAAGCATTCGTTTTCTTGTTTTTTATTTAGGAAGTTTATAATATCCTTGTTATACGGATATTTAAATAATTAAATAAAAATAAAAAAATAATGTGAAATTTTATATAAAATCTTATATACTTCTATGAAAATGGAAAAGTTTTTTGCTCTTAAATTTTTAAATCAGGGTTTTCTACCTTGAAAACGAAAATAAATCTCCTAAATTAGTTTGCTTTACTTGCCACAGGTATCTAGAGAAAACTGTCGTGTAATGCTAGTTGTACGCTCATCATACTCGTACTTGTTCTGCTTTGCACTAAATTTTGGAAAATTTTCTCTCTTATTGAAGCCTATGTAATGTAATGTAAACAATTTCCAATTTATCGAAAGATAGGGTGTTGTGGGTTGGGAGCGTCTTAAGCGGTATTTTTACATGCATTATGAGTGAAAGGGATATTCAGCGGGAGCGTTTCAAATAGGTTTTACTGTTCTTAGAAAATAAGCATTATTTAGCACAACGACATTGTTTGTGCAATGAAGATGACACATTTTCAACGTGTTTCAGTAGAATGAACGCCCAGTCGCCTCACAAAGTGGACATCACCGATATGCGTCGGAGATTTGTTTTCTGCAAGGAATTCCTCGTTGTGACTTCGTTTTGCCCTTCGTCGATGAATCCGAGAAAAAAGCGTAAATTGATCTACTTGGTTCATGTAAGGAAAGGCAGGAGACAGAGGCACCAAAAAAGTCCTTTGAAGGACACTCGCGCGGCGGCAGCACTGTCGACATGCTGCTCCGTCGTCTCCTTATATGTGCATAGAAGCACGCCCTCTTACTATTCAACCGATCACTGAAATATCTCCTCGTTGGATCTCAATGTTATGCACTCAGATCAACTTTGCTTTGAAGCAACTATCAAATAGTCGTCGTTATTGTTTAAATAGCCGTTTTAGACTCAATATTTCAACGATAGAGGCGACAGTGACGCTTTTTAGTGAAACGAACCGCGATACAAGCGGTGTAGATATATAACTGGGATGCTACAAATTTTTATTTCTTTCGCATTAGAAGAAAAAGGGTAGGGTTATCTCATCTCTTTTATTTTTAAAGAACAAAAAGGAATCTTCCTTAGTTTGTTTTGATTGTCATGGCTATAATAACCATAGTCCGCGAATTGTTGTGTAATACTGGATGGCTTTTCGTCATATTTTAAACAATGGTCTGCTTTTCGGGGAAAGTCTCTTCCACTTTTTCAATTAAGGTCATTTTTCACTCTACCATAAAATAATTCTTACTAGATAGACAAATAGGGGAGAAGAATTAAACAAATATTGGACTGAGGCGAAGGATTGGCTAACGCAGATTGCATTTCACCTAAATCCACGTTATCGCCAAATACCGCTTCAATAGGTTTTACTGTATGATTTAAAGTACACTTTCCCTTCAAGAATGACGGTACTGACTTTTAACTGATCGTTGATCGGATTTGAATAATAATATGATAATAAAACTCGTAGTATATTCATGTTATAAATTTTTATAAATACATATCACATTAAAATTTAAAGCTAAAATTGAAAGTGGAATACATAAAAGATGGATTAATGACATTTTTTAAAATATTATAGATTACGTGACAATATTGCGTGGTCATAAGATCGACCAGATAAATATCGCAGCTCGAATCGCAGGATGTTCCTTCTTACTATTAATTCCGAAATTCTTAATCGACTCCAACTGGAAACCATATGAGCTCGATTTCAACAATCGCCTTGGTCGTCACTGGTTATTTATAAACGAAAAATCTCAAATAATATCCATCTATTTTATCAAATTCGAATAAAGCGATATTTTGTAATCAAAAGAAGAATCTTTCTTCTGTTTCTATTCTCTTGATATCTGCCTCGGTTTCGTAGGTCTATTACTGCAAACGAACTTCACTTGTTTTTTTAGGAGAATCTCCGAGTCGTCTAGAGTCGAACCCAGGATACTTTTGGTAAAATTAGGATCTCGGCATATTTACGATTCCTATGATCACATACTTCTATCTTAACGAGAATTAATATTTTTCAAATTAGTTTCTCAAAGCATTTCTTATGAGTGGTTACAGAGATGTGAATATACACACGGTTAGTACAATTCACTTTTAACGGGAAGACATATTGAGTGTATTTGTTTCACATTTCTTCGTTGACTTCAGTCGAAAAAAATTCGGTGCTTTAGTTAATTGGTTTTTGAAACATAACTGTGATGGAAGTGAAGATTCTTCGTTAACTTGGCACCGATGTCACTGCTAGCGAAGTAACGCGGCATCTCATTCGTCTTACTATTTTCCACATCAATTATCTTATAGAATACATCTATTACTTTCCATCGACTTTTTTATTTTGTATCTGTGCCGGGTAAATAGTCGGAAATAAGCATGGATGGAATGATTTTGTGCATGACGAAAGCCTAACTAAATTCTCCAAAGTTATTTTCTTCGAGAGTCCGCATCAGAATACCCCAGTAATATTATTTGTCTTATAACTTATATCTTATTAGAAACTTCCGTCAAAGATGCTATCCCGCGAGGTTTACCTTCAGTTCTTTTCACACAAACACACTCTTCTGCACTCTGGAAAGGCAGGCACACTGCAATCCGCTACAGCCGATTCTCCATCGATAATCCGAGATTTTTCATTTTATTATTCCCTAATTTTCTATATGGTAAAAATGCATCATTGTAAAGTAAAATATTTCAAACATTAGGTATAATACGCATATACGCTCTCTTTGCCCTCAATTCACCAGATTGTTGCTAAAATTTGCAGAAAAGACAACCAGTATTACACATCAGTATTTCGCGAACCCTCTAGATATCTGAAGCTGTGGCAAATAAATCAAACTAAATAAGATTCCTTTTTGATTTAAGAAGTAAAGCATTATTCGTTAATTAAAGAAGCAAAGAAGAACCAAAAAAAGAGACCAAACCTTCCTTTTTAACGTGAAAGAAATAAAAAGATTTTAGTAAACGTACACGATAAAGTTGTCGATTCTGTTGAATATATCGCAAAAATAACTTAGACTGGAGCGGTAAAGCTATTGAAAAAGTCGATTTGGTTAAGAATATTGTCAGTACACCAGATGAAAAAGTAAAAAGAGATGGTAAATTTATTTTTACGTATTTCAAATATAAGGCAAATGTATGGGATTTTGCGTATGAAATCTGTTGCCGTGAAAACGATAACTTGCAGAAAAACCAGGAAAAGCAAGTGGATACATATTGTGGAAAATTGTTATGAGACTGTTTTCCACAAAAAAGTTGTGACAATTCTCACAGACGTAGGTTAGGAATCCTCGGAAGAAAAAATATAAAGAGTTAAATTGCTTGATAATTTCAGGGGAAGTGCGGAAGACGCAATCAGCATTATACAGCACTTCCGGGTGAATACGATTTCAAATTCATGAAGCAGAGGTGTCGCACTTTCAAAGCATGCATCGTTTTCACAATATGACATTTTCGACTTAAAAACAATATTATAATTATTTTTTTTCAAAAAATAAAAATTTACCTCGAAATGAAAAAGTTTTTTCTTTTGAATGAAAATGGAGATAAAGGACAGCGAAGATGGAAATCCGTAAGACCTCTTATATCAAAAACCTTAACGGTGACACTTCATATCAGAAAAAGTCTCATGCTTTCAATTTTACCTGAGATTATCATCAAAATAGCGTTCCAACGTTTTCATTGATATATATCTCTGGTAAGTTGAATCGACATGTTTAATTACATCTGATTAGAACATCGAATCAACTGCTTGGGCTGTGACTTCGAGGAATAATGCCTTCATGAACAAACTAAAAAGAGATATACTCTCCACAGGATATATTAATATACGACTATATTTTCCGCTCATCTTCAGGTAGTGATGTCTGATAAACCAGGAGATGTGGCAACCCTGCACATCAATAATACGCAATTTATTTGGAGCGTAACGTTACGACACGTTATCCATCCATAAGCACTTTTCATAATTCTCACAAAAATGAACGCGAAAAACGTGAGAAGATGAAGAAGGAAACAGGCTTGTTCGTACCGAAGACGTGACTAAAGATTCAAATTTAGATTTGAATGCGCATTACGTCAATTCCACGCCCATTCATTTTAGCTCTTTAATACGTCGAGTTATCGCGCAATTTAGATTTTCCTATTGCTCAAAGGCTGTGTCAGCATTTCGTTTCTTAAGGGTAATCGCAAGCAATGCCATGTTCTGTTCCTTTAAGAACTCTGCCAAATTCCAAAAACCACTTCCTGGAAAATATAAGCGAATGAATGATACATTTCGCTTGATGTGCTTCGTTCCGCTTCTCATGATCATCATTCAATCCATAGATTGATTATATGCAGTAAAATTCGGGTCTGGGGAGAGGGAGTCATTACGGGAAACTATGTTATACCTGTAAAATGAAATTTTATTACTGATTTATTCGCGGAATAAATTAAAAATTAATGTTTTCTGATTTAAATGAACTTAATGGGAGTTACTAAAATACTCCGATATTTTCTTTCGGAGCGATATTTGATAACGTTTCTTTGCAAGGTAAGTCTTAGTGTTTTCCATAAAAGCTGAATTCTCTCTGTTGCCTAACTTTCAAGCCCAATGAAGAATTAAATCTGCCGCCAACCGTACAGATGCGATGGCTTGTAGTAGCACCGTTAAAACGCGTCAGTGAGATAAAATTCGCAACTACTGCCAAGAAAAGGCTCAATGTAAACATTTTTAGTGAACATGTTGAGCTACCGAAACCGCGGCATAGTGAGGCGCGTTATCACCCAAATTCTATTTTTGAATAAAATTATATGTAAAGGATCGGAGAGCTATTATTATTATTTTTACCCGAGAGTATCCTAAAAAAAGTGGGCAAGTAAATTGTGAGATCTATGCTTGAATTTGCCTGAAAGATTGCTCAGATGCAAAAGCGACAGCCAGGACATCGAACCAAAACCGAACCTTGAATCGTAACCTAAAAGGACGTTATTTTTTCGAGAGTAAACACCCGAGCCGAAAATATTAAAAATTCTGGAATCTGAAACGAAACCTCAAACCATTATTACTTATACATTTCCAATATTCCAAACGATGCACATTATTCTTCCACGGAATAAACAAATTAATAAATAGCGTGTTTATTTCGGGCGTAATCGAGACTATATAGTTTCCTCTTCGATTTAACCCGATGTTTTTATAAAAGAAATCATATCAATAAGGTGATTTAAAATTAATAGAAAATAAGATAAATTTAGTTCTGAATTAAAATAATCCTTAGTATATCATTAAAGGTCCTCCTATCTTCTAAGTTTAGGAGATAAAATGACTCTAGTAATGATCTGTATACGCTAAATAAAGACTATGATTTAACGCCTGAGAAATATCAATAAAATGCACTATCCGCGATGAGCAGAGAATTCTGACTCCCCTCTTACGGAAAATGAGAAGTGGGAGGTGTGTTTGGATCGGATGTTCCAATGCGATCGGATTTGATGTTCATAAGGTGAGCTCGGACGAAAGTATCGATTGCTGAGATTTTCTGTAGTCGAACACCGGAGTCTTCCATAGTTGAGTCATCTTATTTCATCGGAAAGCCGCATATGCATACTATTTGATCGCAAAATAAACCACAAGGCCGCACTTGCTAAAATTAAAATTAGTCAAACATTAAAATTACAAAGAGAAAAACAACCTTATTGATCCGCACGCGTCGGTGTATCCATCATTTAAAGAAAGAAATCGACTATATTTAGGCTCCGTACTTTTCAGCTAAATCAATACGCAAATTTATCAATACTTACATTGGCATCCTTATATAATATTTCTAAACATTCGTTTTAAGTGACCAGCGCTCTTCTCCTTTCACACTTAGTAAAACATACTAGTTTTCATTGCGGTATTACTCCCTAATTAATAATAGCCCATATTTCATTATGATTATACTTCGGATTACTGTGTACCAAGATTTTCATATTTCTAAGAAATATAACGGGACTATAATCAAAGCTTGTATTCAATGACCTAGTAATAAGTAATGATCATTATATAAAGATTTTAATGCTATGTAAATTACCGACTCTATATAGTGAAAACAAATTTCTTCCGGAAGTACGCAAATTTACTTTCAGTATGATCCCCGTCGTGTAGTTTCAATATAGATAAGTAAATTCGAGAGATGAATTCGGTCGCTGATTTGAGGTCGCATTTGATGGAGCGGATGTACAACGCCCTTCAATTGGGCGTCGCCCTTTTAAACAGCGCTTCACTGCCTTCCTCATTCTACGTTACATTTTCCACAGATTTTTTTTTCGAGTCATTCGATTAAAAATTATTCTATCCTATTTTGAGCTCCTTTGACGGAAAGTTGAGGTTTTCTAAGACGAAAAATATGATAATCGGAATTATTTCGCTTTAGGGTCTCCCCGACAACCTTCGCCTATAGGTGAAGTCTTCGGGTCCCTATCTTTGGGCCCTTACCAAATTTGTTCTGTTTGTGATAAATTGATTGAGATAACCTTTTCCACATGAAAATATAATGCATTAAATTAATAACTTTAAAAATTAATATTTAATTTTTTTGCCCAAATTTTATATAACTATCATGATGTTCTTTTTATGTTCATTTCTCCTATGCAAACCTATTTCTGGTTGTTTCAAAATATCTTCTTTAGTATTGTTATATTATTTTATTGCAAGATTTACTTTAAACGTCTTTCTCCTTAAAACGTATTTAACTATGTGTAGGATTCTCATGTTATCTCTATTTGTAGGTGTTTTTCTGCTGTAGTGAATTTTTTCTAATTTAGATTTTCAAACCCATTATTTACTTTCTTCGCATTTTTTAAACTATCTCCTTCTTTTAAATATCAAATGACTATGGGTTAAACGTAAATTAAGACTCATCAGTCTCAATCTCCATACTAGAAAATTCATATTATTATTGTAAATGAGATTCTTCCAGCTAGTTTACTCCTATTTTAGAAATAGCTAAAAAATTAATATAGAATGAAACGAAATAATTTTGATTTCAATTGCCATCACCTTCTGAAGAAATCAGAAAAAAGATATCACTTATGTTCGAGGACAACATTAAGATTCGTCTTCGAGCATATTTCATCTTTCTTTAGCTACAACTTTTTCTTCTACACTGCTTGTTAGCATAAACATATTATACTATTATATTATAACACATTTAGCATAAAGAATTTTTTTACGCCCTTCCCTTAGTGATTTTTAGTACTAGGGATTTTCCTTGAATATGACGAGAAACTTGAACCCAAATTCGATTAGAAAACGTTTCTGCAATAACTATCCGTCCACTGCAATTCCCGGGACAAAATGGTATTTTGAAGTTGGAGATGAATACATAAGGATATTTTCTTAATCCCTGCTTCGCCCAACCCCATGTTCCTTGATCCGCCTGTTCGTAATGGGTCTTCCTAAGTAACGGTGGGTCGTTCCCTAGGGTCGGACCCAAATACTCTGTAGCCCACCCTTTTCCTCAAGGCCAACCTGTCGATGCGCTCACGATGAACATGTGACATTCTCACGAACAAAGATTTATTCTTTCATCGGATTGTTAGGGCCGTTTAGAGAGAGTCGTCTAGGTGACGAATAAAGCTAAGTGGATACCGTAAGCGATCAGGCTACAGCTTCCTCGTTTCTTGTAAGAAATTTAGACAGAAATTCAATGAAAAGCTAGACCAAATCACTAGGATATTTCACAACACATTAATCATCCCTATAGTGAAAGATCACATTAAAGAGAGATCCGACTGATACACAGGTTTCTCTGAAAGTCCTTTGGCTTCTCTTTGCCATAAAATGTTTATTATTCTAGACTCTCATTGAGCGTTGCAATCTGTCCAGGAGGCCAAATTGCAGAGTAAATATAAATAAATAATGGAAAAAGGCTTAATTTTCTTCCATCTCCATGGTTATTATAATTATATATTCAACCGGAATTTTCAATCCCAACGAATTTTACAGTGATACGTGTATTTAGAAGTTTAGAAAAATCCAATTCGCATAAATTAATGTTTATTTTTTGTTTGATGAAGAACCGTCTTCAACATTCTTGGTGGATGACCATGCAAAGACACTATTAACCCTTGGATTTTGGATTCGACCCCCGAGATTTTCAAATACTATATTCTCCATAAAATATGCCTTTGGATTATTATAGTTTCAAATTTTATTCAGTGCACTGACGTTGGTAATAGGCACATTAAATTTTTATGGAGTCACCAGAGTATTCTATATTCATTCCCACTTTTATTGAAATTATGAGAAAATAGATTACTAAAGACTCGAAATACCTCAATATCAATGAATATAAGATGCATTTTTGCATATATATTATATGCATCCGTTTCTTCTGCTATCAAATTGTAAACTGACGTAGTCAATCGATAAGACATGATTATCTTATCAAAAATATTGTATTCGAATAAAATTCGAGACATTTTTGATAAGTTACATTTTTTACTGCCAACGTTTTCGTAATACCGACCAATGCAATTGTTGATTCGTGGCAGTCCTTACCTGAAAACATACTCCCCTTTTAGATTCCCTTTCTGGTCGCATTTGGCTATCTATGGACCGAGTTAAAAGTGTGATAATAAATGTAACGGGAAAAATAAATCACTGAAAAGATTTAGGATAACTTAGCAGGATAAGACGAGCACGAAAATCATGGGATAAATGGACGTGAAAAAGTCCGAGTCTGAGAGATGAATCACAAGCAGTTATTCCGGAATTAGCGAAGATACCGCATACCGAAAAAGGGGCTTCTGCGAGATAAGTCAATGCAGCCGACCTATAGAAGGAAGATACGGGTTGTAGTCCAACTGCTGTTGGACTTTCTTGGTATATGACCGACGTCATTGAAATTTAAATGCGATACCAGAGAAACAGCTAGCAATATACTCGTAATTAAACATTCGGTTGGTTCATGTGAATCCGCGTTTGTTAACAGAAATTTATAGAATGACTTAAGTCTCCTCAACCCCTCTTCGTATTTTATATTCTTAAAATTACTACCATAACCTCTTTCTACAGAGGAATGTGATAATTTTCCCTAACCAAACGCTAGTAAGTACTTGCGTAAACGGAAAATCGAAATATCCTGGATTTTTAATGTTCATGAGACACATTTGACGGTATGGAGTTAGCCCGACCAACCATTGTATGGAAATAAATGTAAATAAAAAAACATACGAGTGCTGGCGCTGAGACCGGCTTACACAAACTGTGAAAAAAGTACGACACATCCTTCCTTACGACGCTTCCAGGACGGTTTCCTTCCCATCGCTGAGAAAGGAGCAAAGACCTTTTAACAACCCTTTGAGACATCTGGATAGACGAGGGGATACCGTTAAAAAGGCTTGAAGGAAAAATCACTCGATCCAACTGCGACGTTTGCAAACAGTGTGCGAGGTTTATATTATTTGTCATGCATTAGATCGATAGTGTATATTATCTCTGCGATCGTTATTTCTACAGTTCCAGATTATCATAAGGGTATTTTTTCTGCTCTGCTACTGTTGCAATTGTTTTCTGTTATACTATGTTTTAGTTAACTGTCTCAGAAGGTCTGAGCATCCACTTTTGAAGAGTGTTTTCCTGCTATGGATTATGGTTTCTACTTGAATCTTGGTTTCTACTTAAATCCAGAATAAATTCATTTTATTCACTGTTAATTCAAATTACATTTAATTAGTACTTATGTATTTCTATGGGTTAAACGGAAGAGGAGACTTTATAGTCTCAGTTTCGCCCAAAATAAAGACACCAATTATTTATTCATGCGTAATGCTACCAATGTTATAACAGATGGAAATCTGACGCACTTCCTGCATTGCATAATACGAATGACCTGAGAAGGATATATTTACTTTTGGGGCGAAAGAACGACTGTGGTCGCATAAATACATATATTTTGAATAAATATGTTTATCATACACAGCATTGTGACTGTCCCGATTTAAAGGAGTCCCCGTCAATATTTCATCTTGTCCAGTTTTGAATGGATAAATACGAAAAGATTCAAATATTCAAAGGAGAAGGGCAAGAAGACTAACATTAAATGAGTCGGTCACTCAACGAAAGCACTAAAGAAAGCAAACAGACTCATAAAATTAGATAGCATAAACTTCGAAAGCAACGCATCACAACGTTCCGCTTTAAGCCTCTTTAAAACTTAATAAATAAATTTTTTCTATCAAAATATGGTAATCCTTTTCAGCTCGTTCCAATCTTAACCTCCAACAAACCAACAATTATCCAACAAACAACTAAAAACTTGGAGAGGCTGCTAGATGAGGAAACTTAGCCTTTACTTTGTAAGGCAGAATATTAAATTACTGGGAACGTGTTTATTACTGCAGTAATACAGCAGATGATTTCAGGACGAATCAATCATATTTCATAATCAATCAACAGCTTTCATATGAAATACGAAAGAGGCTGAGAAAAAGGAAATGTATTGTATGTGTCGAAAGACGAATGACAATTTTCCATTCTTCAAGGACATAACATTATTGACAAAAATGGGAAAAATGCAAATAAAAAAAGTATTTAGAAATAAATATATCTGAGTAAAAGCAAAGAAAAGGAATCGTGCTACAAATGAAATATTTAGAGATAATTATTCGAGGGAAAACAATATTTTTCAATAAAAGCTCTTTAAAGGGTATTTTTCTAATATATTCTCATCAAATTTATTTTCTTTTCATTTCATTATGAAGCAAATTGAACGCAAAAATTATTTTTGTTCATATAAATTTTTAGTACTTTCTAACACCGAAAGTCTGAATAATGAAAATTATATTAAAACTAAATAGATAATTTATAATCATCATTACCACTTCTTAAAGAATCCTTCCAAAAAACATTACAAAATACAGTCTCTAGTATGTAACTAGCTACACATTAATGCCTCAATAAGTACTTACATAGGTCTGCAAAAATAATTCTTTGTCAGCAATATGAGTTTCTTTTACTGATTTCAATGTTTTGGATTGCGCTGAGTTTGAAAATGAGCTTCTTCATGTCATCCCTTCACGTACACTTGCGAAATAAGGGAGTTACAGAGACACTGGTTCATATAAAAATCACCGTCTTACGAGCACGTTAAAATTACTATCGACGTCGGAATCATTCGATACATTAACTTGAATCTTATTTTGGCGAATTTGTAAGAATCGTTTTTTAAAACTGCACAACGATGTTCCTTCGGATAGAAAAGAACTACATTTGTAGGCAAAGTCGAGTGCCACTCTGACCAGTGCAACTGGGAGTCCTAATAACGGCATCAAGAGCCGAGATTGCAAAAGACATTTGTATATTTTCCGGAAAGATGAGGGAGAGTAAGCAGTAAAACAGAATGGCAAAGTGAGGCCTTCCCTCCTCAGAGCATCATTACAATGCATCGAACACCCGGTTAAGAGGGTGGAAAACGCATCACATATTTGAAGAAACTATTCGCAAAGTCTTAGATACTTATTTTGGTCATTTTTACTCTAAAATGAAGCCGTTTTCACTAGATGAGCGATTAGAGAAATATAATTTTAACAGCAGTGGTGAGAAGATATCACAATGCTTCCGAGACTACATTCAATAGGCCACAGAACACTCCTTTTCTGGTTTATTCGATATTCTGTTAACTTCATAAGATGGCGACGAAAGGAAACCCCAAAAGCCGACTATAATCTACCTTCTGTCCTGAGAGAAAAGATGATCTTTCGGAAAAAAATTTAGGCATTCGTAATTAAATAAAAGAATTCAGAGGATACTAAATTACTTTCAAAAATTAGAAAAAATACAAAGCTCTTCTCTAAGATTTCTGTCAACTGAAGCATT
This sequence comes from Pachydiplax longipennis, assembly GCA_036926295.1. Classification (NCBI taxonomy): domain Eukaryota; kingdom Metazoa; phylum Arthropoda; class Insecta; order Odonata; family Libellulidae; genus Pachydiplax; species Pachydiplax longipennis. The sequence goes on along the minus strand of JAVFKF010000044.1, from coordinate 3,769,511 downwards.
TGTTTATTTAAAATTTGTTAATAAAGCATAATTTCAATAAGTAAAGAAATTTATTTTAGTGCGATAGTAAAATACAAGTTATTCCTTAGGGATTTGATTGATTTTTATTGAATTATAGTTTTTCATTGGGATATTTAGCTTGTTATAATGCTGTTTTTCTTATTAATCTGAAATCTGGAGCAACGGTGGGCATCTGCGGTTTGCATGAAAGGAAGTCAAGGAGGCGCTTTCTATATATATTTCTATAATATTGAAAAACGATATCGATATTTTGGTTCGGAGAGCGACTCTCAGCAAATGCATGATATAGATTCATAATAGTTTTCGTTCCGGTTTCCACTCCGGTTCAACGAAAGAACCAAATATCAGTTGAGCGTTGTTCCTTATTCTCACGCCCAACCGGCTCAAACAATTTTTTTCTCCCAGACCGTTGTAAGATCATATTCTTCTGAACGTTTATTATTTGAATTTTCATTTTCACTACATTACAATACATTTTAAAATAAAACTTTGCGTTGGTCCCAAGTCGTTGTTACACAAGTTTAGTAAACCATCTACCTATTACAGTTACAGTACATTATAGGAGATTACAAGACCAAAATCTAGCCGTTCAACCAATCTCATCCTACGCTTCAGAATTTATGATATTCCTGAGACTGGTTACAGTATGCAGTGTATGGGATTCGGCCGATAAATGTTATATTCGAAAATTAGAAAATGTACTACGAAAGGGAACGTTTTTAGTAAAGAATCGCAAGGAAAATTGGAGAGCGTTACTTAAATGCTTTTAGGACTCAGGATGGAAATCTTTAGAAAAAAAGAAGATTAAAAAAAATTTAGTTGGTAAATTCAGAGAGATTACGCTATTAGATGATGTATCTGATGATCGACGTCCTCCATAGACCGTTCTGATACTGATCACGTAAAATGATGTTAGAACAAATAGATTCAAAAATCATTTTCTGAGAACGATAGGCGAAATTATTCGATTAGGGAAGAGGAATCATGGTGCAAGCACCCACCGAAAGACTGCTTGAAAATGCTTGCATACACAGAAGTGAATTTCAATCAGAAATTAAATCAATTCATGGTGAAGTTTGGTATTCTTTATATGAATCCATATATTTGAAAATCAAGGTGGCGTTATAAAGCAATTTTATAAATAAACATTTCATATATTGATGTTAATTGGAGAAAAACAATCGAAAGTTCCCTCGTAACTTTTGAAACAAATATTATACGCGCGCATCTAGTATGCATTCAACTTAATTTGTGGTTTCATGTTTGTACGTTCATTTTAAGCAATCGCTGAATTACATCTTTCTTTTGAAGTAGCGTTTAAGACGTCGATCTCACACTTCGTTTCGTTTCGTCACTTGTTTCAAAAGCAGCTTTCTTCCGAATGTGTGTAGAGCGCTGGAATTTTCCTAGACAAAATGAACCCGTGAAAGCAGTCACAATTAGTGAAAGTGTAAGTCAACAAAAAGTGATAATTGGTGCAATTGCAGGGAATTTGTGGTCGAATAATGCACCATCTGCTGTGGAGAGTGGAGTGGGCGTAGGTTAGCCCACGCGCTCTCGAAAAGGGAAGAAGGACGGAGAATGATCACCTTTTCGCGTGAAAGATGACTCCTTCCGACGAATTTCCAGGACGAAGGGAAGTTTACAGGATGAAGCAGAGTGAAACTGATTTCTACGATACATAGATACAGAAATTAGACCCGAGTTAAATACCGAGAAACATGTTAACTGAAATCTGTATGACGTCGCAATTGTTGTTTAAATTATTCTTGTCATTATCACAATAATATCTGTTTGCATATAAAAAATAATTCATTATTAGTAAAGCTTAAGCAATTTAAAAGACATAATTATCTCAATTTATTATAGTGGAACATAAATTGCATCATCATATTATTTTTATTTCATATCATTATGTTTATTGTTATCACTTCATAACATAATACTGTGCTGAAGAGTATTACATTCAGCTAAGTGGCAGCTAAGATTCTCGAGGTATCTTCTTTATAGCTTTATCCGATTTTTTATAAATACTTTGGGAAGTAATTCCATACCTGATTACGATCATTTTAATAAATCAGTTATTAATTCGATGAAAGTGTTCGACATAGTTCATTGTTATTTTATAGACTGTAATATGAAGTGAAATGTTATCGGCTTCAAGAAATTGAATTTCTACATCAGTTAAGATGCGTTCAGTCGACCGATTAAGTCATTAAGACTCAATCGGTAATAATATTTTGATGATCACGTAAATAAAATGCGGCGAAAATTAAGTAAGTTATAAGTGGGCCATTCAACTGTAAACAGTCACCAATACAATAAGGATTCTTGCGGGAAAATATACGCTTTCCCTTTCCAGACATAAACTTCATTCTAACCATGCATTCATACATGATTACATCAAACTCACAGTAGTGGATTCCAACGAAAACGAAGAGAACGAAAATCAAGTGACGGGTGGAGTCTGATGACGATCCATATAAGGAGAAGTGCGGGGGAAGGGCAGGTTTAGAAAGTGGGGCTGAGCGTCCATTGCTGAATAAGGAAAGATCGACAAAATGCACATTAAAGGGAGATGTGTCAATTGAGCTCTCTAATTACCCTACCCGGTAATTGTATCGAATCTCGGATTGGGTTTTCTAAACAACTGAAACAGATTTGAATTTATACGAAGATTTACGTGATTCCTAACGTCAGTATAACCACCGAGCTGATTTTAAGGAAAAGAATTCGATGTAATAACCACGTAACACAATTATTTATTAGAAAAATATTTATTATGTATATTATATTGTGCATTTAGTTGCTTTATGTGATGTAATTTACACTATATATTTTAGTTATGTCTTTGCTATTAAGACCCAAACCATTTGCATTCTAATGAAAACATAAATAAGAATTCGTGATATCCCTGTTATAACGCTGTTATCACTCGATTCCCTGAATAGTGTCTTAACCGGGTTCGACGTAAGTTAGTTACGTATTTACGTACGTATTAACAATTACTGACGCTATTTAGATATTTATGAGTACGCCAAAAAAGAAGATACGGTTCTATATTTTCATTTATTTATCTTTTATTGGTGTTCGTCTTGTTTCGAAGGCAAAGAGAAGTGCAGCGATATGAAGAGGCGGTGAGATGGAAGAGGCGGAATTGGATGTCCTCATTTCCTTTCCTCAGATGCGTGGGACTCACTTTTTTGGATGATCTCCAGCTCTCAAACGATCCTTACCTTGATACAGCGATATAGAGTTTTAAAATTTCATTTCGACCCGACGAGTAAAGGGATATTAAGTATAGGCCTAAATACTAGACATCAAAGAAAACTCTCTCTTTCTAATGGCAACCTGGTTTACTTTTTGTCTTTGACTGTTTTTGGGTTGCGTACAAAAGTCTTGAAATGAAATCAATTTGGAGAAAAAATCCATTTGGGAAGATTGCTTTACCACAAAGGCGATGTTTGTTTCGCTCGACTTGGCCCAAGGGCTACTAATATATCAATTACAAAATTTTCATTTTCTAACAAAAAATGAACTATGTAATTCAATAAAATCATTCACAAGAGCAAAGAGGAATTTATGAAACATATGGCTGATGTCAAGGGAGTCATTTAGAAGAATTTTGGACACTGGATAAAGCTCTTGGAAATGTATTTGGCGGCCAGCCTGCTTCGAGGGATAAAGCGATGATTTTTAACTTTATCAAGGCCTCTGAAAGTAATTGCATGAAATGTATGAGATTATGTGGATAGAAGCTGCACTCGAATTGTTGAGAATGGAGTATGTTTACAGTGTGTATGGTTGCGAAAAATTGAAACGGCATTAAATGCCAATTTGCGCTCTACCGAAAGGTTGAAAATCTTTGGAAAAAAAGATAAGCTGAGGTCTTTATTAGAGAAAGAAAATTCTCAGATAGGGGATAGGTAGTATTTATTCACTGATTTCTATTTTCTTTAATAAACTGTATCTGATTACTATTCTCCGCTTTACTTCTTCGATTGCCATCTCAACGGTGACTTTCAACGACTTCCCGGCGAACCAATGTTTTTATTCTCTTTTCCATTCTCTCGAATACTTCCTTGATTTCACAAGCATCATCTGAATCACGGATTGGCAGCTGTTCTCCAAAAATCGTTACGTTCCCGATACTTATTCCGTCAGATAGATTTGTAATAAAGAATACAAGTAAGCTTCATTTTTAGCGATTGAGGATTATTAAACAAATAAGAATATTCGTGCGAAATTGAGACAAGCGCCAAAAGAAGGGAATAAACATTCTTATATTGGTCGTGGAATTTGGCTTTAGCTTCGAAATCGCGAGAACTTAAATAAAATATGGGAAAATTCGTGATTTTAAGCTTATAAAACAACCCGTCCCGCTGACTACGAGTGCGATTGTTGAATCCAAGTTCATGCTTTTCTTATAAGAATGTGTTTGAAATGTATGTTGTACTTCCTATAGGAAAGTAATGGTAAGAAGCAATGGTGGAATCCATGATTCGGAGGTTATCTTGAGATTTAGTCTCAGTTAGTATGGATTTATCAATTCTTATTCGCCCGTTATGAATCAACGGGAGCGCAAAAGCGCCAGTATGAATTGTAGACAGAATTAACTTTCTTCCGCGGTAATAATCGCAAAATGAATCGCTTGTTGTTTACGCTTCTCCGGCATGCAGATAATGAACGCAGAGGACCCTAAGGCTACTGCGATAATGAGTTCTCCTGACACACATCACCGCTTTCTTCGAGAAAGTCATCCGTTTTTTATGAATGCACCCTCAGAATGGGGTTTAAACACAGCCACGCGCCGAAGCGATTAAAAGTCAAATAAGTCATTACTTAGTCCCGATGAAGCAGTGAGTTTGTGTTTTTGAGAGGTGTGCAGCCATTGGACGAAGAATATTTGAGAAAGACGTCTCAGAGGCGGCGATTTAAGGCGAGATGTTCACAGGTGTTGGTTTGGAGGGAATGGGGTCACTGAGTCCAGATGCATCTCGGGAGAATTTGGCGCTGATTGCGCTTCTTAATGCGAGACTTTGAATTGTAAGGGAACGACTAAAACATCACTTCGTATTTTCCACATAATTTATTATGTTTCGATCATCTACAAACCTGAGCATCTTCATCGTTCGTTTATTAAAAGTTGTTTGGAGTTATTCCTTAAACCGCTATTAGCAAGACCACATGTTCTGACGGGAGTTACCTTAAAACGAAAATTCTGAGAGGAGTAAAAGAGTTCTTAAAATTGATCTTTTGGAAAGCCGCTGTATATTATAAGGTAAAGATGTGAGCATAACATTGAAACGGAATATTGTTAAGGAGTTTGTTTTCAGGAAATGAAACTTATAACAAGCCATGAAAACTGAAATTGATCTATCGTTAAAATTTCCTTGTACACCAGTTTCTGTGCGAAAGCACTATCCTCATCTTTAACGAGTTGTTCTTGAAGTAATATTTTTCTATATTCTGAATACTTTTGTTTCGTAATCGCACAACGAATGTGAATTCATTGACGACATAATGGTCAACAGTTATTCCCAAGGCTATTCAACGATAAGTTATTAAGAAATTAATCCAACGCAATGCCATCTGTCTTAAATATGCCTAATAAGCTATTATGATATGATTAAAAATTTTCAAAAATGTTTAGAACTCGATTTTCCTCGGAAATAACCCGCAAATTATAACAAAAAGTATTTTTGGAGTAAATTTTGCTTGCTAAATCAATGGCGAGCGAATATAATGCCAACTGTGGACAATCTGCGCAATACCGATCTCTTTCATCCATACCTAAAATGGAATCATGTCTGAATTCCTCATCGCTATTTACTCATCGCTTAGATACCGAAATAAACTCCTGGTAAATGTTGAAAAACAGCTATCGTGGATACAGAAGGCATTGCAAAGATCGGCACGCAACAGCAAAGATCAGCTAAAATACTTAGATCGAATGAGACTATCACGTTTCACATCTGAAATTATAAATACGCATAGTTAATTGTAAATTGGGTTAACACGCCTGAAACCAGTGCCCATTTACATATGTCTGGAGAAGTTTTAATTTTGAAAAGTTTCATTTAATTTTAGTTTTCATCCTTGAAAATAAATTCATTTCACAGTTTTGAATTATACTTATCCTTGTGGGAGCGGATCTTAGAGAACTTTCCGTCCATGACATTTATATACCGCTTATCCGAAGAAGTTTTTAACCTATTTTAGAATTTATCCCGAAAAGAAAATAGAACGTCTCCTCAAATCGCAATAGAATGAAACAAAATATAGTAAAACCAGTTATAGCTAAAATTTATAGCTAAATACGCGGTTTTATCTTTCTCTGGACCCTTTCAAGCTAAACACATGGTAAAAATAACGCCTAACCCACTTAATACGCGGATTTTTCCCATCTCCAGATGCAATGCAACCCGCTGTAGTTGCCTCAGTCTATAGGCCGAAAATTGTTTGTACAATTATTCTTCAATAATTGCCTATCTGGTATTTGCTGCAAAATATATTGAAAAATACAAAGATAAAGAAGCTAAGGAAAATGCTCTCATAGTACGAATAGTAAAAAATTCTTAGCAATAAAAAAGAAGGCAACCAGGATTACTCAACAATAGTTCGCTGACTCTTCAGCTGAGGCAAGAAAAGCAAACTCTTCGTTTTTAAGGTGTAAATCACTTGTTTAAAAATTAAAGAGCCATATAACCCCTACCATTTGAATTTGAATGATAAAAGAATACGTGATATCCCGGCGCAATACTGTTCATAACGCAGGTTTCACTCCCTCAAAAGATTCTAACTAGGGCTTTACTGTGCGTTTGTTTTCTTATAGAATTAACATCTTATCTTAAAAATATCACTAGTGCCGCAGATTGGGGTTTTAGCGGTAACAGAAAAGGAAAAATAAACAATGAAACCTGTTCAAATTTACGTTTTTTCTTCGTATAAAAAATAAAACCTAGAATTCTGAATAACAGAAAGAGAGAGAACAAAGGGAATTGGATTTATGGGCAGCGCTAACCTAAGAATAAAGGAAAAACCGGTTTGCGAAAATGCTCTCAGTGTGGACATAGTCGACCCACTCATTTCACGGACAAAATTCTCTCCTTCAGTTCATTCCTTCCTCCACCAAAGTGAATGCATTTCCTCAATGTAAATAAATACCACACATCCTCAAATTCATATCTTTACCAATGATGGACCTGCGTTTGAATTACGATTTAAGTGCATGCTATGCGTTACTATGTATTGACACCACAGTCTCCAGCAAGTGAAAAGTTTGATTCGAAGATTGGGATTGAAGTATTACAGACATATTAACGCCTATTACAAAAGAGGAAAGCGAATATCTTTTGCATTACGGATTGAATACCCTTGTATATTATATGTTTAAAAATAAAGAAATAAGAACAGAAATATGTATTCGTTAATAGATGTATTAGAGATCGGAACACTTACCGTGGTGAGTTTCACATACCAATGCCTAAAAATCTAAACTGTTTAAAAATAAGCTTAAAACTAGATACGTGTAATGTTTTTGTGACAGTTTAAGAAATGAAAAACGTAATATTATATACCATGTAATATTAAAGTCTTTTGTATTAGTCATTATTAAATGGTGTGTTATGTATGTGGATCTTCTACGTATTTTAACCTAATACTTCATGTAAATTTTTGTACGACAAATTGCCTACGAGTGGAGAGGATGAAGTCATATTGCGTATACTATTAAAAATGATACGGTGATCAAGAAACAAATCCTCGGTCGGTCGCGCCGTTATACCACACCGATAGTTTTTCGGGCCCTGTTTCGATCGAGATGAACCCGTGCCGTGGATATTCAAGTACGTACCACAATTCCCATTATCTTTTTAAGGCGTCAACAGCTTTTTTTAGTTTAAGTCTGACTGCGAGTGTATAGTGACGACTGTTATACCACGTGCAACGCTTGACTCTCCTTATGGTTATCATCGCTTTGATTTGTTCTACTTTTTATAAAACTTTTGCTTAGAATTATTCCCTATTTTTGTTTTGTAATCATAATTTTAAATGATGGAGCCAGCAATGATGAAACCCAACAGACCTTTATGTAAGTTTCTTTAAGTCCGCATATAATAATCTTAAAATATTAATAAATAATTCATTCTAAAAATGATTAATTTTTAATGGTATCACGTTATTTATACTACTGCTACGACTGATGGAAAGTCTGATGAAAGGATGGAGGGTTAAGCCCGACTGATGCTGGTTGGCTGAAGTTTTCAGAATTAGTTATAACCTTGTTATTTGTAATGTATTAAAACGCTGACCGTAACACTACCCCGGTGCGTCGTAAGTAAACGAATCGACAAATTTAAAAGCAATAACTTAATAAGCAAACTTATAACTTGGGTAAATCGTAAGAAAACTCCTGATCCTGCAGTAGAAACATCCTTGAGATGAAATCATATAATTGAGTGATGAGGAAAGTGTATCGAAGAAAGGCAAACGCAATTGGAAGTGTGGCGTACAAAGGAAAACGGGTTTTCGACCGCGGAAATGCAAACTAGAACAAAACGCTCGACGATTACAAAAGGCAGCTCAAATGTCGATTGCAAGTTGAAGACGGGAAATGGCTTCTTAAAATCCTTCCTCTAGCGATCCTTAAGAGATAATCCACCACAAAGCAGCCGTGGTTTCTGAACTCGTTTTGTTAAGGTGACACAATTTCGTTATTACGCTGCGTGACATTGATGACGCTTCTCTTCGGAGAGACATCTTCAGAACCCACGTTCTTTTGAATTGAGTCATAGGAAACGAGTTGGACAGTTAGAACAGTTTACTATGGAGTGAAACACTAATAGGGTAATTAAAGGACATCGGAAGGATGTTTACAGCTTGAAATGGAGACTAACTTCGAAAGAGTCGAAAGCTTACCAAGGAAGACAGCGGCATTGCATCTTGATCCAGACTGACCCAGACCCTGAATTTCATTTTCATATAATTAAAATTGCAAAATCTAACAATAGGTTTATAACAATGTTATTAAGGGACTACTTCTGAAGGAGTTAACGAATTCAAATAACTAGGGATTCGAATAAATAATAAAAAACAATCAAGAGAAAACGTACAAGATGGAATTCAAAAAGTTAGACAAACCTGCCTATGAATGTTTCCTCAAGTCAAAGTTAATTTCTAAATCCACTTAAACGAAAATTTTCAGACAGTAATTAGGTCAGAAGCATAAAAAGAAAACATAAGAAGTTATGGAGCAGAGGCGATATCCCTAACAAAAACTGATGGTGGACATTTGAAAGAAAGATAGTGTGGATAGAGTGGCCTTTCCGGAGAGACTTATGGAATATCATATGCTTAAAAGTGCTGAAATTTTGAACTATGACCGTTATTTGCAAAGAATTAATGAAGCTAAAATTGCGAATTATAGAAGACAAAGCTTAGGGTATTATTTATTCGTCAAGAATTGCTGCGATTAATTTACTCAAGGAAAAAGGTAAATGATGGGAAAGAGTCCCTCATATGGGATGATATATTATTATGGCAAGATAGCTTAATGGTTAGAGGGTAATTGAAAGATCCAGGTTCGATTCCCAGTTTGTTTCTCCTTGTTAATCGAAAAGTGTTGCCAGAATGTTTCTTAAAAGAGGTTGGGAATTGTTAGGAAAAGGAGATCAAAACAAGTAAGATTTGCTCAATAAATTCATAGGTGATACGTTATCGGAAGATATCCATCAATAAATACCAGCAAAAGAGAGAAATCAGCTACCGCGAGAAATATTAGAGAAATATAGTAAGAGAAAGTCGATGTAAACATTCAATTTTATTTCAATAACGTTATTGTGGTCTGGCAGTCTATACAAATGGACGTAACATTTATTAAATTCTGATTTTTCCAACCATTCGAATAAGAAACATAGCATGTGCTGATTAGAGACTACTTTGAGAGTTATGTCACGCCTTCTAGGTGGCCTTCGCCTAGGTGGCGCCATAGACGAATAGGCTAATAAACGACTCAGTCTATCAATTCGTGATGCATTTACGATATTATACATCGCTGAAATGGTTTTAGTCGTTTGACAAATTTTATAGCACTTCATGAAGAAATATTCTTCGATTAGAAAATGGCGAGAATAGGTAAATTTACAAAGCATTTTTTAATTTTGGTTTTAACGGGATGCATTCCTAGCAATCTCTTACTGACATTCATGCCCAAAATGAAGTTCTACGAATGGAAACAAATCGACTTCAAGGAAGAGAAACACCTTTTCCGTAACGTGCGGTTTACGGCCTTGATCTTGAGAACATAAAGTTATAAAATCAAATTTTACTTTTAAAGGAAGTGGATTATAATTATGTCAAGGTATTTCTTATAATTAGCTAAAACTTTAGTTTTCATCTGATAATTGATAGATGATAATAGCTTGTTCGTAAATATATTAAACAGCAATGCATATATCGGTAAGTTGGCTCAAACTGAGAGGACAAAGCATTGGAAAATATAGCCTCTAGTATATGCTTCGTCAATAGTACTGTTTACTGATTAATTTGAGGAGCATTAATCAACAAGTAGAGAAAAAGGAAGCAAACATGGAATACTCTTCAGGACGATGTGAGCATTTGGTGCTGAGGGTAGTGCAAGTGATACTTCTGGCAAAATAGTAAACGCGTTGATTGGTATGGCTCAGCAAAGGATTGGCAATACCCTGCTGATTCAGTTATTCTACAGATTATAAGCTGTTCCTTCTGCTTAGTATTAGAAACAGGCAGTTTCTCCTTCAAACTGTTTGATGTTACAATCAGCTACTTTTGGGGATGAAGTAAAAAAAATGAGTTACTTCAGTCGATTCGAAATTTGTTCAAACATATGAAACTAATCCGAGGTATATATACCTGAAGGATGGGAATGAGCGATGTTTCCGAGAAATTTGGCGGGAGATTTTCCGTTTTTCCAATCGATTTCATCCACCAGAATTTAATATTTTCCACATTCTTTTCATAACTTTATGAGAAGTAATTAAATTAAATGATTTATCAATGAAAATCTTTATAAAATGACGTAAAATTAGTTAATTAAGAAATCTAAAACGACTCTTCAAAAGTATCTGGCTTTTTGCGTTGTATAGGATGGCGTTCTACAGCGTTAGACCAGAGCACCTTGAGTTTATAAGAAATCTGAAAAAACATAATCTACAAGCATCCAGCGATGGTCCATAAAATGAACCTCTCCGAGGCGTAATAGGGCCAAGAGACCTCAGGGCGGCTGAAAGTCGGCCCTACTTAGTACTAGGTACTCAAGATCAATTTATAAAGAACATTGTCGTGGATTTCACTGAAAAGCGCAGCGGTCTCATCGCTAATCCAAAACGATACTTATGAGACGCGGTCACATTCCAATGAATAATTCTTGAACGTCGCCTTCCTTATTCCGGAAGATTAGCCATGAGTAGACAAAGAAAATAGCGGAGAATGGAAACGTAGCAAATATTTGCGACGGGAGGATGAGATAAGACCGCGACGTGCAGGGTTTGCTGACTATTCGCTTGGATTCTTTCAGTCTGCATTCGAGTGAAATAAGAAATTTCAATTATAATGATTCCAACGACCGATTGAGTTGAAATGTTAGGAAATGAGCCTAAATTTGAGGATAAAATGAATACCTATTCCTAATATTATGTTATAAAAATTATATCTTACAAAAAATCTAACAAATTTCAAACGCGGTAAGGAAATTCTTCTAGAAAGTAGATTTTATTGAAATAAATAATTGAGAGGGCTCCTGGATGGCCATGTGGGTAAAGTTCAAATCTGGTGAGAGCAGTCCCGAGTTTGATTCCCCGGTGGGGACCTATACGTTAGAAATGACCTTAGCTATCGAAGAATTTTTAAAATTATACTATACAATAAAATAAGATGGTAATAATGATATGTAGCGATACATTTTGCTAAATAAAAAATAGTAAGCGTTCCAAAGATGCTCGTAGACGCAGGTTCGGTATCCTAGAAAGAAAGAAGACTAGAAGCAAAGTTTGACGAAGGCAGCGCGTTTACACAGGATCTAACCGCTATTATGCGACTCCATTGCTACTTCAGCCGACCCGACAGTAAAATAAGAGAAATAGAACAAGTTATTTTAAGGTCTCATTCTTCCCGCGAACGATACAGGTTTTAAAAATGGGTTTTGCTATGTATAACTTTCTATGCTGAATATAACTGTGTTGACTTTAATATAGCTTTCCCTAAAAACATAGTTTACCATGTCTTTAGGGAACATCAGAATCTTAATTGCTGTCAATCCTTTGACAAATACTGTCACAGTTTCAACAAATAAGCTTCTTTTTTAAGCGAATGTTTTATTCATAACCATTTTTATGGGAAGGATATTTAAAATCCTTTATTGGTTGCAGAGGTGGAGAAATAAGAGAGAGGAAATTACGAAATACCGATTATTCATAATGGATAAGTCCGTCGTATAAGGAAGAAGACAAACACTGCCAATACTCCTTTAGTTATTTCGACAGATGTGTATTCCGGTATCTTCTGATGATTGCATTCCTGCTGAATCACATCGTTTATCATTGGATACAACAGCCAAGAAATCGTGAATCCATTGAATTGGTCCTTAAATACATTCATCCATAACCATCACGCGATTCCCCTCTGGGTTAAATACGCTACTGAGATCCTTCCTTCAAAAATAAGGTAGGATTTCCGATAAATACAAGAATCATTCACTTTACACGTACAATGCGCTTCAATTCATACATTCTATTTTATTTTTTAGATTTACCTTCGCTTAAGGATTTTATTCTACAGTCACGAAAGACTTAATCCATCTTCGTTTCCTTATTCATCATTACATAAAACCAGAATTTTCGCCAGAGGAGAAAAAAAATACTGACAATTCGATTCATATATTAGACTACATTCCTACCCTATTTCATAAGCTCTTTCATTAATTATTCTACCAAATCATATATTCATAAATATACTTTTTTATTATAATTATTATATACAAAAATATTGTTTGTAACTTGAAATGCTCAAATTTTAATTTCAAGTATTTGCTGCTGAAACCAACAGTATTTTAAAATAATAAATTTTAATAATTGTAGGAATTGGAATCTGGAATTGTATCCTATAATATCGGGATTTTTAGCGGTGTTAGTGAAAAAATTGGTATTTTCCCTTCACTGCTCTAGATATACAAGTATGTAAACAACTTCGCGTCGTATTCGGATGAAAAGAATGAGCGGGGAAATGGAAAAGGGAAATGGTTTTAGAGGAAGACGGAAATGGGACGGCGTATTCTCAGAATCCGTAAAAACAAGTGAAAGACGGCGTGAATGAGAAAAGGGGTCACTGTGGAGATACTTTTTTCAAGAGTATTTGGGTATTTCATATTTCACATATCGGAGAGCATCATACACAAACATCCCTTTTAAATTCTAAGCTTCAATCTATGAGTACCCTCATTAACCTAATCGCATCCCTCGTTCCTTTTCCTCTCTGAAAACCGAAATTGTCATTTCCGAAATTTTCATTAGTTTTCCCTCGATTCTTCTCTTCAAGACCCTTCAAGTGTTACACTTTTCTATACAATAGGTAGATCCTCCCACTTTCAGTAATTTTCTCTATTTCATTATATTGTCCCTCCCATCACAATTCTCTTGCTCTCTTTGTTTCCCTCCTCAGTTCGTTGTTCAGTGCCCTACGCCCGTGTTCTGTGTTGACCCTTTTCCATTGCCTTCTTTCCTCCATTTTATTTATCATTTCTACCGTCACCTATGGTTTCCTAATTTTGTTTTGTTTGACCCTCCCATTGGTTCTTTCGGGACTATCCCTGATGCTGTTTTTTTTATCTTTTCCCATCCTTCATCTACTGTCAGTTCCTTTCTTTATCATTTAGAGCCCCGTTGACGGTCTCTTGAAACTCTCTAGCTTTCCTACTCCTGAGGGCTTCTACGCTCCATTTGGGTGCCGTTTTTGCCCGATAGATCTTTTTAAATCCAAGCTCGGTTTTCATCATTACTAAATTATGATCCGAGTCTACATCAGCACCAGGATAGCTTCGAGAGTTTTTAACACTATTTCTAAACCTCTTCCTTACCAGAATATAGTCGATTTGGTACCTAACCATGTCCCCTGGCTTCTTCCATGTGTACCTCCTGTTATGGTGTGGAAATAGAGTGTTTGTGATACAGAAGTTATTCCTCCTGCAAAAATCTATCAGTTTTTGTCCTCTGTCGTTTCTTTTTCCTAGACTAAACTCCCTCACTTCTCTCCCATCTTTTCCTTGCCCAACCACAGCATTCCAGTCCCCCATTACAAAAAGGTATTTATTACCTTTCACCCTTGTTGTTATATTTTCTATTTGTTCGTAAACTAAATCGATTTCATCCTCAGTGTAATCGCTAGTAGGGAGGTGCACTTGCACTATCACAGTGTTTACTGGTTCAGCCTTAATTTCTACGGACATTACCCGGTCGCTTATAAGTTCAGTGGCTATCACGGCATTTCCCGCTCTCTTGTCCAACACTATAGCAACCCCTCTCCGGCTATCATTTCCCCCACTAAAAATGACCCTCACATCATCGCTCCAGAAATTTCCCCCATTCTTCCACCTTACTTCGCATAGCCCCAGAATGTTAATGTTGGACCCTTCATTTCTAACTTTACGTTTTCTAACTTCCTTTTTCTAAGCATGGTTCTGACGTTCTAAGTCCCTCTCCTTGTTTCCTTGGCCATCTTCTTCTCTTGTGTAATTGGGTAAGGATTTCGTGAAATGACGACCGGGATGGCCTTTCCACCATCCCTGCCGGGAACGACACTCTCCCTAGAGGGCTGAGTCCCGTATCCGCCAGTGAAAATATTATTATTGTGGCACATCATATTCATGGGATAGATAGTCGAGGTGGTTTCCCCTTGCCTTCCTCAACAGTGTTTTTAACATGACACCATCACTCATATAGGCTGCCCCACTGGGGCACAGACGCCTTTGCAGCCGCCTCACTGAGGTACAGACGCTGCGTGGACTACCTTTCGTCTGGCCCCTACCTATTGACCTTTGTGGCATGAGCTACCCTACCAGGAGCAAAATTCCAGCCAGTATAGCTCTCATTGAAACACGCAAGCCCCTACACCACGTCAAGGTGTAGTCTATAGAAGGGGCTATTATATTATTAATTTATTATAATGGCTAATTATTATTATCAGCTCATATATTAGCTAATTGCTATTATAATTTTTATATAGTTTCAGTGATTTTTGTAGTATTTTAATATTTTTACGCAAAAATTATTGCGTGATGTCTTGTGCAGCGGGCGACGCAATCTCTCTCCATTTCTAACTCCATGATTAAAGTGATCGTTCCTATTCTATTTTTGTTGATGAATTTAATATTTTCTTCCAGATTTCATACGCAGCATTTATACATCTAAAACAAATATTAAAAAAGTTAGTATCAGGTCAACGATTTCGTGTTCAATTTCCTCATATTTTCCGTATGGGTTTATTGAAAAACCTATTGCAAACAATTTAAAGATAATATTATATAAGTTTGGTGCCGTTATTGAGAAGTACTATGAAAGTAAGACAGGAAAAAATATGCAACCCCCGTGATAGGGGTCGAGACATGGTAAAAATTCGATTTTCGAATTGCGCGTAACTGCGAACTAGGAGGAAAGCATATCACGGTATCTCCGTCGCAAATATTTCATTTAATATGACAAAATTTTAAAAAATGACCGAGCAACCTTTAATGACCCCTCCATTTACCTATGATTATAGGAAATTTTTAAGCTGGCATCGTTGTTTGCCACCGTAAGTGCAGACACTAAGGAATATGAGCTGGTTTTATCCAAAGATCGTAAAAATATCTTTTAACATTAATACTGAAGGAAATGACTTGGTTCTTTCTAACTGTAAATCATGGACGAATTCGGAACATTTATTAGAAAGAATTTGGCAATGATAAAAGCCCATATCGATTATACCCAACGGGTATAATTGTCCTCATGGATCACTCAGGGAAATGCTCTCATCGATTCATATATAAAAGTTTGCATTGAGACGTGAAATATTACTTTTGCTTAACTGAAAATTTTAATATTATCACTTAACTATTTTATATAATTATGACTATTATTTAAAGTATGCCATCTTAAATATCGTATTGTTATCGGAACTCGTTCATTACTTACACAAGTAAACTCTCATGATAAAAAGGATCTACTATAAATTATTAAAATACTAGCTGAAGAGCCCGTTGATTCTCAACGGGGAAATACAATTTTCTATTTAACCTTTTAACTGCGTCTTGGAAGTTGATATAACTCTTTTTTAAACGATAAAGATCAATATGCAATCTCGATGAATTTCCCTATTCTAAAGCGCCATTCAAATATTCGTTTCCCAAACCAACAGTAATTAAAAGTAATAAATTTTAATAATGGTAGGAATCGGAATCGTATCATATACTATCGGGATTTTTAGTGGTGTTGGTGAAAACGTTGGAATCTTCCATTCACGACTTTACATATATAGTATAAGTATGTAAACGACTTCGCGTCGTTTTCGAATGAAAAGAATGAGTGGAGAAATGAGATAGGGAATTTTTAAAACTTATATATTCCCTTAAATTGAGAAAAATCCTGATATCTTTTAATGCAACAGAGTAAGAATATTGTCTCGCAAATCAACGTTTTTATCCCCAAAATGTTATCGCCCTAAGCGTTGCTTGTTTCACCTGCCGACCGCGTGCGTAGAGACGAACAGAGCATTCTTAGACTACCACTATCACTTGAAAGAGGATGATCTTCTTGAGCACTCAAAATTCCAGACACATTTCCGGATCCATTTCATCGGCGGCGAACAGTTAACGAGGAAAAAAGCATCGTACAGAAAGCATTAAGAAGACAGAGAAATATATTTCAATTTTCTTCTGCCTTTCAATTAATGAGCGGTGTACCGTTACATTTTTTCGCAGGTGTCCTCCCCAATATTTATCAAAGTAACATGAAACGAACACCGATCCTATAATTTTAGCGTCCCTCCTGAGAGCGTAATAGAATATAAATTGAAAAGGAAGAACCGTTTGAAAAAAAGTGAATCCCGAGGATGACAAAGGAAAAAGTGACGGAGTGGGATCAATTTTTGTATCGTCGAAATAAAAAAATGTTCACTAATGATGCACGGGATACACACGGTTGGAGATGTGGACCTCGATTGACCTAAGCTACACTTGACCTTCATTCAATGACACTTAAAAGCAACGATGCTTTTAGTTACATACGCAGAGTTATGTTTCAAGTTTTCAAAAGGAAAGTTAAAATTTTTACGTTGTATTGTACGGTGAGGGAACATGCATTAATGATTGTAGATTTGGGTTTAATTATGTTGTTGTTGTGTATATATACTTTTCGTGTATCTTGTATTATTTTTGTAGATTGTATTAATTAAAGTTGTCAGGTTAAATATTTGACTAGTAAATTGTACTGATTGTTGTTGCTATTTTTGTACAATAGAGTGTAGTTGAAATATATAGCATTGTTCGTTAAATAACTTTTTATGACGTGCTTCCTTTTTTTGAAGGGTTTTCCTCCCTTTTCGGGATTATATTCCATTTGCCTCTCCGATTACTACCACCAGGCTAGATACCTATTTGTTGTCATAGAATATGAACAAATAAATAAATAGCTATTTCAAAATTTACAATATCAATAAAAGAGCTTCATAACATACATGATGAATATATATATATATACACATACATACATATTTCTCACGTAAGGGTTTCAGCTAGTATGGAAGAAGCTAAATAACCTTTCATGCCTTTAAGCATGCATTTTTTGTTATTACCACTGTATCCCTCATTTAGTATATTAGGGAGTTTTTTACAGGTAAATATCTTGAGGAAAATACAAAGATTCGCTGCTTTATTGAAGAATTTATCTTGTGTTGTCACCATAATTCCCACATTTTTCATTTGGGCGGCAAGAAAAAGACTTCGGACGCTGAGTGTACATCATTGCCAAGAGAGAGTTGTAAGTAGCATGTTTTTATGATATTATTCATTTAAATAACAAAATGAACTAGGTAACCCTACACTTCACTGCATGGATTTATGAAAATTAAGCTTAAAGAATCAAAAATTTTCAATAAATAGGGGATAATGTTCCCGTAGTCGATTCCGACCACAGTTCTGTCACCCAGCATATAGTTTTAATATAATTAATTTCGATTGATAAAAAATTCCTTATTAAGAACTTTACTACACCATTAAGAGAGAAAACAGGGACGCCCTTGTATCGCAGCATTTCTATAACATCAGGTATGCTGATCTGATGATGCAGAATTGTTGCGAAACCTGGGTCGTTGCAGTCTAATTTAATGGAATAGTTAAGTTCTTACTATGGGTTACTGTTTCTCTCACTACCAAAAAGTTAAGCTTGAACTCATTAGCTGCATCAATTTATAAACCCATCCCAAAAAATCCGTATCAATAATTAGAATAAAATAATATCTTGATCGTACGGTGATAAATCCCTCTGTCACGAGCCGATAGGTCACTTATAAGTTATGTAATACATTTATAAGTTCGTATTGATACGAAATGAACGTAGATGAATTAAAGAATGATTAGATTCTCAAATTTTCTTTGACTTCGATCAATCGAAATTACCAATTCAACCTTCACTTCTAGTACTACCAAATGCTATCAAAATTTTAAAATAAATTCATAATGAATTCTTCTCTTATGAAAGCAATGAGAAAAATTGATTCATCCGAAAGAAGTATTTAAACTGAGGTACCCTAAAACTGGTAATTTCATTAAATCATTTACATTCATAGAGATGAAGCAACTTGATGCAGTTCCATAGCCGAACAGAGAGTAAGGTTTGCAATTTTATCGGAAATAAGCCCTAACATGATTTTTCAGGATGTTCCTCATCTAAGCACTGCCCATAGCATAACCGCTAGTTGAGATCTGTTGAAATAATTGAAGACTTGTGAACGAATAAAGAATGTTGAATTATTTGTGCTGAATGAAGATTATTTTACTTGACTTAATTTTTTACATGAAAAAATGACCCCATAAAAGAAAGGGCTCTAAAAAATAAGAAGTCGATACAACCTCCTTGGGGTACAGAGAGGTGTCTTTGCAGTTTCATTGCCGCAAAATGTTAAGAATGTGCAAATCAACCAAAAAGAAAGAAAATTAAACTGCAATGCGCTACATAATGGACGCCAAGAAATGGTCATTAATAACGTCAGATTTTTGCTTTGACTGCCATAAATTATAGATGTCCCTTATTCAATGAACGTTCCAGCGGCACACCGGAATTCTCTAGAGAAGAATCCATCCCGCCATGCGAGACTTACCAAGCGTATCAGTACTACCCTTCTCATAACACTCTCAAGCACTTACACCCACTTCCCCAAGTCATTGATGAAAAAAGAGAGGGAATTTTCGTCAGTTGGTCACTTGGCATTGACCCAAGCGCTCTTCGGGCCATTAAAAAAACACCACTTCCGCTTCTAATGAAACACTTAGTTGTGGAGCTTGTCTCGATCCTTCTCCCAGAGCGAAATCTAAAGACGGACGTCGTTCATTTACTAGGGAGAAACCTCGTTACCGATCTCGCTCACATATCTATCGAAATAAATACATATGTATGTTGTAAAAATGCATCGGAACATAGCGATGGTGGATTCCATGACAAGCAATGTAACACCACGAGCAATTTTGATTACGTTCATTATCATTCATAGTGCCACTTCGGCCCTTAGGACTAGTGTGCGTGGCGTGCTGAGAAACATTTTGTTTTGGTTACGTTCTCTCGTAAACAGATGAGATGTTTTCACGATGAAGAGAGGTGTCTTGATTGATTGCGCTTTATTGGTACATTACTAATGGTCGAATCCCTTAATGGGATAACGTATCTCTCAGTAAATAATATACTCCTATAGCGTGGGCTACTTGTTGATATGTCGATTGAAAATAATAACAATGTCTGGTTCAAATCCAACAAAAACTAAGAAAATCTACAAAATAGGGGAAAGAAACAAAGCTAACAGAATGTTAATAAAATAAGGGATCGTTTTGTATTATGCCGATACCTAGGGTATAACCCTAGTCCTTCTCTTTTTTCCCAATAAATATTTAATTTCCTCAAAAATTCAAGAATGAGTTAATTAATTACTTTATTTAATAGATTCTCATACAGTGCTGATTCTATTTTTAGTGAATACCAAAACAGTAGAACACAAAAAAATTACAGAAAATATGCATGAACGTATGCGCTATATAAAAATCAACAAAAACTAACTCAGATAAACAGAAAAAATATAATTTTAGCAGAAAATTATTTACACGATTATTTATGCAAACAAATCTTTAATCTGGGAATAAGAAAAAAAATTGTATGGACAAATAAAGAGCAAACAAATAGTATGTACTACCGAACTAGACACTAAAATATCAGAAACACATGTGTCAACAAATTTTCTAACCTAACTGCGCTGGAAGAGAAAGGAATGATTTCTGAGGAATCGCTCGAGATGGAGAAAATGTTCTTATCTACAGATATCTTCATTGGGGTTCATCTCTTTTGAACCTAAAATAAGAGCAATCAAACACCTCATCTTCCAAGCGTGTTATTTCGAACCGCTGGAGAATAATGTGCCATCCCAACGGTCGAGCAAACATTGCTGAACATATGGCGATCAAATGTGAAACATCATCTCTAACAATTGTAAACGGAGTGGAGGATTTAAACAGATCCACACCCTTAATATTGTTTTTTTATGGCTAAATTCTAACACAGAATCTTCTATGCCGTATATTGTCATATTTCGGTTATAACGCTATCCCGCTTATAGCGCGGTTTTGAAAATCGTCCTTAGTGGGTTTTACTAAAGCTAAAGTGATCCCAAAAAGAATCTGATGAATATAATCAGCTTCGGTTTGAAAAGAACCACAATACAGCAATACATTTGCTCGTTATTGGTTTGCTCGTATATTTTTATTGCTAAAAGCTTCTTCGATAGCTATATCGTATATGTGGACTCCCACAGAGAATCAATCTCAGAACCGCTGTTACCGAAGTTGAACGCCCATTTTGCTGTACGATTGACGATCTATTCCATTAGGATGATAAATATAAAGAGCGTAATCTTTAAAATGAAAATCCCGCTCAACGCTTAAGGACGCGCACAGAGTTACTCTTCCGTTGCTAACTGTTCTCTTCGAAGCGAGTCTGCCGCTGAACGAGTCACAGAAAGCTAAAAGGAAAGCATTGGATTGAGTGAGTCACGTCTTTTCCGAGACGATCTCTATCTAAATTCGTCCGCTCCTGAGAGGGGGAAAAGGCGCTACAGCATCCTCAACTGACTGATCAAAAAAAGGGAAGTTTACTTACATACATATCGATCACGCTTTCTGATGCCCCAAACAAGGTTCCTATTCTACCCTCAAGACTGTCTTATGTGCACTGGGTAAAATGGTATGCTGGGGCACTCAATGGAATGAAATGTAAATGGTACTACGTTTGAATTATTTCATTTCAATGACGCTTCAATAAAACTTGTATTAAAACATAAAGAGAGATTAGATGGTGCAATGATAGATTATGATTTCCTCGGTGAGGCAACCTTCGTACAGAAACATAATGGCTGCCATGCAAAACAGTTATGGTGTTAATAAATTATACACTTTAACAAAAAAACTCTCATCATAACAAGTATTTGCGGCATTTATTTTCAGAAGTTTAGGGTTTCACGGTCTTTCGGGTGTTGTTAACCATGCCAATAAGTGAGAGACACGAAGAAAGTGAAAGTAAAAAGTGAACGTCAAATATATTTCTATTTATGGCAAGTCCCCATGCAAGTGTCCATCCGAGCTTCAGATTGTCCATTCATTCTTTCAAGAACGCACGTCCCTTTACGTCATTATCCAATTCATTCTTGAGGCGTTGCAACCATGGCAGCATCTATGTGGTTCAAATGCATCCTAAATCATAAAGGCAATTGTATATCCTATATATGTGTGTGTGTGTGTGTGTGAAGCTTAGACTACTAATTGCGCTATGTACAAAGAAAACATTTCCTAAAAATGAGAAGTGCTACAATTTATTCAATCCTTAAGTGACTCATGGAAATTTTCGAGTTATCATAACTTATACAACAGCATCCATTGTGATAGCGACGAATATACAAAAACTCTGGGTTTAGCGAAAACTAATATATCTCGTTAAATTTTCGCTATTTAGCGATACTTAGCAACAAAACTAAATATATTGTGTTTACTCTAAAGGAAAATTCCGATTTCCCAAGTATATCTCCCAAGTATTTTTTTATAAATTTCTTTCTTGTAAAGGTGTTTTACGTTCACATTCTTTAAATATTGAAAGAGTGGAAAGTATTTAGTATTTAGGGATTGTGATTCATAACATTATTAATTGAAAGCTAGACATAAACAAATTGAAAAAGGGAAATAACTTTAACCTTAAGGAAACTTTACTTTCTGGGATATCTGTGTCCTGTACCTGTTTTACGTTATGTGTATTCTTCTCTTGTTGAGTCCATATTTCAGTATGGCTTGACTTGTTGGGGAGGTGCTTATGTGTCCAATATAAAGCATCTACAAATAGTTCAGAAAAAGTGTATGCGAGTCATTCTTCAAATTAAAGTACAGAACACTCTTTTACGTTATTTACAATCCTAGGAATTTTCCCCTTAAGACATTTATTTGTCTACAAGGTATTAAAAACGTTTTATAATAAGGGAGGACACAAACTCAAATATTAAGACTTACAGAAAAATTTATGAGCTGGAAGGTCTACAATAATACCAAGACCTAAGTATAAATTCTTCGAGCATACTTATATGTATCTAGCACCAAAAATATTCTCTCTCCTCCCAGGTGATCTGGTTGAACAAACTTCTGCGTTTGTATTTCTGAGAGATTCAAGGAAATGACTCTTTTAAAATTAAAACTTAGAAAACATTTTGTAAATACACTCTTTCTTGTTTTACCTTTTTCATTATATGGTTTTTATGTAATCTTTGTATTTTTTTGTTTGGCTGCATGCAAATATAGTTTGACCTCTAGACAGGTTCCTCTGGGGCACCTATATTACCCCCTTCCTGTGTGTTCTTTTTGGCCTACTATTTGGCCAAAATATTGTATAGTATATCAAATTTGTAAAAGGGAGGAATAACAATTATTATTATTATCGTCATCATCAAAATAGCTGACTGGTTTGGGTCTCTGTAACAAAGTTCGAAAAGTTACGAAATTTACAAATCTGAAAGTTTATCCTCATCGATAGGAACCAACTTGCTTTAATATCTATTTCCCTTTATTACCATTCAATTTCAGCCTATAAAACATGGATATTTTTATGTATATATTCCAAAAATGCATAAGCTCGGATTCAACAATATTATGGTCGTCAAGGGGACTAGTCATATACAACAGCAAAATCTCGCGAAATTTCGTTTATTCTAAACATAACAAGAAAATTCCCGCAATTTGGAATCCAAAGCAATAATTCACGACAAAAATGAGAATCTTTATCCGATTTCCTTTTTCGGCACTTATCTCGATTTCCTAGGACCATTATTTCTAATTTAATTCTGCAAAAGAAAAAATGTCTGCTAACGATCAAAATGAACTTTATGTGCATTTCTTAGGAGAGCGTTTTCGAGTCATCTAGAGCCAAACCAAGTATACTTCTGTTATTAAAAATATCGATATATTTTAAGTCACCGATCCTTATATAATGAATCTTTAAATTTCATACTTCCATCTTGTCGGGAAGAGCGTGAAGTTAATGTTCCAATGTTTCTCCCATGCATTTCTCACGAAAGTTACTGACATCGGATAGATAAAGCATACAAAAGGGTTATTATAATATGAGATATCTTGTTGTTCATTGCTTGATTGACATATTCTAACGTTTATCATACAACTTTAAGACGGAGCAGATCTCAATGCTTGAACAGTAAACTCTATGAATTCCATCCAACGAAATAATTCGTGCAATTAAAAAAAGATGAAGATCGGAAGGAAAGTCGAGGAAGAAATTTTCAAGGTAACGGGAGCTGAAATTGAAAATCTCCACGCAGATGTATTTACGTGCTGTTGGTTCGAACAAAAAGAATATCTCAAACATCACCTTCGAGCAATAAAACGTGTTGCGGCGGAACTCATTTACTTTATCATCCACCTGTGCGAGAAAGAAAACAAAAGAAATTCTCTTCATTTTCTCTCTACTGTGTCGGTTCCGTAATAATAACAGCAATATTTTTGAGAAGATTCATGTTTCATTCTTCGAGTAGTGACGAGATTAAAAATTAACAAGGATTTGAAACTATTGTAAGAATTAAATTAATATTCCACTGTTACCTTGACATGCGTTGGTTTTCATTTTATGCATATTAACTTTTACTTAATCATCTACTTTAAAAATACGAACATTATGTCTTGATGAGGAACAAAACGGCTCAATGCAGACGGGTGTACGGTTCATAAATATCCTTCAAATGTTTGTTCGGCACGACTTTTATTTTACAGATGAGAATATTTATGTATTGACGCAATAAATTTATAACATTTAAAATTTTATGTTATGAATATGCACTTGAATCCCGGGATCGAAACAATTGACGTGAAGACCTTTCCAGAAATCCTAAAAACTCAAAAAACTGTACCTGCTTTAAAGATATAATAAACCTGTTATATGAAATATTGTATTAATAAATTAAGTACAAGTATATATTTTTCTCATCTACAATATATGCTTACGTACGCTTTATTCATATGCGGGCCAATAGATAACGAAAAAGCATTCATATACGTTCTAAATGACGGATGAGCGTATTTCAATGTACACGCATTATTTTCAAAAGAAAAGAATTTTTACCTCAGTTTACACCATTCTTCATAAGTCTTTACATTTAAATGGACTACACATTAATATCTAACTAATTATTTACTATTTCCGTTACTTTTTGGTATCTTCGCCTATATCCTGATTTTCAGCAGACTTTTCATTCTATTACACACGGCAAACACATGATTTTCCGGCTGATGGCTAAAAACTAATTACTGATCGTAATTTATAAAGTACTCGAGAAATGTCTTTCTATAGCGGAGATTCAATAATAATGATGCCAAAGAAAAAATATATTTTGCGTCAAATACCTGAATAATGAATAGCGCAATATTACCACGGTGCACAAAAATATAGAGAAATCACGAAATTATAACTGAAAAATAACTTAGGTCATATCGATTGAGTTTCTTAACGGTCTTCGGATCGAGCATCTTCTGGAATTCGGCAATCGCTTCCGCAAACGGAATTTCTCGCAGAACTTTCCGCTAAATGGTTAATATTTTCCGCTAAGTGGCGCCGAATTCCTTCCGAAAGTTAAATTGGCAGCACTGCGTAAAATGCCTTCACAGCATCTGGAGGTCCTCCTCACGCAATGCATGCCGGGAACGTGGTCCCTCACGCATAAATATGCTGCCGTCGCACCGATTCCTGCATATTTTCGAGTGGGACACCGGAAACCACAAAGTCGGCGTCGGCTTTCCAAAAACAATCCCAGTCTTCTCCCTCACTCGTTCTTTCCAGAGGAGAGAGAAGGATCACAGGTCCTTTCAGACCATTTTCATGCCCGTTTTATCCTTGGGACACGAATTTGTGCGCAATATGTCCTTTTTATTAGAAATACGGGTTTTACATCAGGGTTTTTCCATTTTTATAAAAAATAAGTTATAAAAATCTCTCCAATCCACCCTAATAGTTAAATGCAATGATTATTTGTTGTGCTAACGGTCACCATGACGATATCATGTAATCCTCTTTAATGGAGATTTACCCAACAAGAATAGAATACCATCACTTGGGATAGTGGGTTATATTTATTTTATGAAATAAAATTTAAAATTACTACTGAAATTTCATAAGAATATCACACACTACCGGTTACAGCCAACTTAGGCCATCATCTGGTTCATAAATTCTTGCGATTGTCCCTTCACCTGATCATAGCCTACGTTGGCCTAAATTATGTATGTCATAATCTTGCGGAACAGTAATAGTGATTTTATTTTATTTTGCAAGAAAAATATACGTTACCTTTCGTCCGCAAACATTGATCTTCCTCTAATTCATCCCTTATATATATTATATAGACTTTATTATTAGAAGTCTACATTCATTTTATCACATATAAAATCCATAACTCGGTTCATAGAATTCCACTCCCTTATCTTGTTATTTAAAATGTATCTGTTTTCATTTCACATTGTAATTTCCTTGTTCTCTTGCTTTCTATCCATTGCAAGTTGCTAGCTATGAATGTTATTAAGATAATAAATAAATATATAATCGGAAAACAGCCATGCGTCGTAAAAACGGATTCAATAACGAAAAATGTAAAGGTTAGCAATCAGGATCAAAGAATTTGTCAAATATCGATATAAAGTCGTGAAGTTGTTATTGCCTATTTATTTAAAAGAATCTGCTGAAACTGATAACTTTTCTATTCCACGATTCTGAAAGTCGCGGAGAGGACTCGACGAAACCAATCGACAAAAAATGCAATTGTAGTTATGAAAATAATGCGAGGTGCTTATAAATTCCATTAGGTCATGGACATATATTCTTACTGGATTGGAAGAGCGCCTTCCTAATTGCCACATTTGAGAACTTCGAAAGATCGCATGTCATCTCTGCATTAACTTTGAATTTACGTTAATGTAATATTCCTTACGTAAGATTCGCATTAGTTCCAATAGGCCTCTCCTTTAACTGCTTTCGTCTCACTAATCCTTATCAATACTTTTACTGCCTCGAAGACGAGAGGTTATCTCGAGTAATACATTTTCCGTTCGAAAAGACTAAAAGTTTCATCATTCAATTCATAGACAGGTCACATACGACAGAATAGTATTGTTTTGGTCCTCTTCTTCGTGCTTCTTGTTCACAACTTCACCTATCAACGTTCTTCTCCTTTGTTTGTTTTCTCTTTTGCTGTTGTTAGAATACATCTCGCTGTGTGTCATATCTGAATTCTTTTTCTCCTCTGAATCGTAATAGCTGTCATCTGTCAGCTTTTCTTAACGCAAGGGTTACTCATTTCCCGGTATTTTGATTTCCCGGGAAGGAATCCCGCGAGAAAATCTTTCTGTTCTCGGGATCACGGGAAATCTCGGGATAGACGTTTCAAACGTACTATCCCAAAGGTCTATTTTCTTCCGCTTACCTTAACTTTTAACAATTTTTGTCCACAAACACTATACAATGACCTTTTTTCACCTAAGTCTACATTCATATCTGTCATAAACCTAATCAATGGCTCGGTCCTTAAAATTCCCTAGTCTTATTATTTAAAATGAATGTGTTCGTTTTTATATTGATTTCGTCCTCCTGTCTTTATAGTATCTAATGTAAGTTACCGATTTTGCATATTTTTGGATCAGGTGATAAATAAATTATAAACTGATTTAAGCTAGAGAAGAGTGATTACAACAATAGCTTATTGTTTAATTTTTAATGATTTTTGCAATATAAATTAAATAATGTAATTTTCATGTTAAATATAGACAGAAAATTATTTTGCATAATACAGAAAATATTTAAAAAACAAGAAATCGCTCTTGAAAAACATCATTACAAATTGTTTTCAATAGAATGAAAAACTGTGCTTGAATAGTTTACAATATTTAACTAAATATCAAAGTTACGCTCACACGAAGAACATCTTCAAATTTAATCGAGGGAGTAAGGTAAAAATCTAATAGCGCGATCTCAGGAAAACAAAGAGGGTCATCAGACCGCATTTTAGCTGATCCTCCTGCACTAAGAACATATAGAGAGAAGATTCGTCATCTCGGAAGGGGACTCCTCATTTTTCTCTTTAAAATTATGTGCACAAAATATGACGATGAGTTAGATGAAAGAGAATTCTTATCTCAATGTTGCTCAAAAATGTTTAATTATTTTTATTGTCACTCAGAAGTTCGTTCCTTATTCTTTTAACGAGAAAGAACGAGTCATTCTTTTATGTTTTCAGAGAAAAAAATGACTTATTCGGTCGCTCATCGATTTAAATCCACGCCTGTAAAAGAAGCCATGGCGATATCAATCATCCAAAGAAAGAATAAGGAGCGAGCACTGAAACATTTTTAATCGAATAGGATAATAGAAAAATCTTCGTTTACGACGAAAATCCGCCAAAAGGTTTATCCGAGATATGATAATCTAACATTAGAGGAGAACGCTGACTTAAGAACCATGACCTTACTCATGATCTTCCAAGGGCTACCAATCTGAGTCAGAGCTACGGCAGCTGTTTTTCCATAGCAGTTTACAACGAAACGTGATGATGAAATGAAAGAATGCAAAACCATTTACCGTACCACTTAATTTTATTGATCACTACCAAGGTTTCGGCCCCTTAGGCCAACCTTGGTAGTGATCAATAAAATTAAGGTTTCGGCCCCTTAGGCCAACCTTGGTAGTGATCAATAAAATTAAGTGGTACGGTAAATGGTTTTGCATTCTTTCATTTCATCATAATGGAAGCCTACCACAAAGTCAAGGCCAACATAGTAAATTCAACGAAACGTGACTTAAATAGTAACATCTCGAGTTCTTGGACGATCTCTGTAAGATCCAAATTTCTAGCCTCTTTGAATTTTCACCTAAGGCGTTCACTGATATTTATTTCCCGAAATGAATAAAGAAACATGTCTCAGAGAGAACTGTGATGAGAGAGAAGATGTTTCTCGGAAAAGACATTGAAATATCGAAGATAAAGCTAATATAAATTTAATAATCCGCGGAATAATCTAGGGAATGCATATAAAGATGGGCAGCTTTCTTTTATTCATGGATTAACAAACCGAAATTTTATGAGTCTCTATTCCATCTTTTCTCCTGCGATTCGTTTAATTCATTGATTATTCCAAACTTTAATACTTTTCATCATCTCGCCAAAACCTTCTTCCTTATTTCCTTTATCCTTCCATCTCTCAAATACCTTTCCGATAGATTTTACGATTATTTTTAATGATATTTTCACATTTTTTAATTCATCTTTAAAAGGATTTCTTTAATAAGTGATCCTTAGAGTGATCACTTATTAAAGAAATGTGATCCGTTAGTATCCTTTATTTTCATAATTTTCCCGAAAGCTCCAAAGTTCCATTACTTCTTCTCTTCTTACCTGCTACTTGTTTCACAGGTAAACACACATTTTCTTAGGTCGAATTTTTCATTACTTGCTGCAGGCAGTTAGTTTTTATCATTATACTCTTTCTGCAGCCATCGATGGTTATCTATATACATAGAGGTCTCTTATTTCAATTGAAAAAAAGTTTTCCCCGCATTGCCTAATGGACATCTCTAATTACACGGTTTACCTCTTCACTTCCCTGTAATCTTCTAGAAGAAGTGAACTCAAATTCCTCATGCTCTTCAAGGTGACGATTCAATCAAGGACTACATTAACTAAATAAATTCAGAGAGAGTACTTTCCTAGAAGATTTAAGCATTATTAGATTTAGATTAGTACCCCGCAAGCCGCCAGTGGAGTATGGCAGGGGGTGTAATGACACCATCATCCTTTACTACTCGACCTTATTAGCTCCTCTAATAGCCCGCGGGAAGAACGACCAGAACATACTTATCTTTATTACTTAACTATCTGTCCCTGCAATTTCCTCCTTATAACGCTTTGCTGATGCCTTTAGGAGATCATTACTTACTGGAATCAAAAATACTGTTACATATGCCGTTCCTTTGAGGAATATCGGATGCAACAAGCAGTCGATTCGAGAATTCATTTTTCCCGAGAATGATACGTGAAAGTGCCACACGCCCAAAAGGCTGCTTTCAGGGTATATATGTATACGGAGGGTACATATTGGGTAAATGTAGGGTACATACTTGCAAGGTACGTAAGTAGACCCTTCACATATATCGATGTATTGCAAATTGTGTGTCGCGGCAAGATTTTGCTCCGCGATAATTTATACGGCAGTGTCGATGCAAAACTTTGAATGTTTGCGAAGTGTATTTAATTTCTTCTGTGCCGTAAGTTCACGCAAAAGGAAAAAAGGCAAAACAGAGTTGTTTATGCAAGCAAATTTCAAGAGTTACGTGCTATTGTTGATTATATCGTTGATGAGCTGTTTCATCGTAAATGGTGTTGCATCAATTATGTATAAAATAAATGGTTACTCGTAGATTACTCGTAGATCGAATAGAAATTTCTCGAATACCTCTTTGTTTTTCGTACGCTGAGCGAATGCACATTTATAAATATTGCGTTTCCAATAAACTTGCTAGTATCGACATTTAAAGAATGAGCATTTATTATGTTTATCATTTTAAAATTGAATATTCGATGTACTAATTGCAAATTTTATTCAAAATCTCTTTGATGTCCCGAAAAACGAACTCTCAGCGTATCGTGAGGTAAAATAGCTTAAATTACATTGAAGTAAAGTGAAAATAACTGAAGAATCGTATCACAGTAACTACTCCACGACTGACTGCGATGGTTTCCTCATCCACAAATGGTATTAGGGAAGGAATTTCTGCTTCCTTCACTAAATAAAATTCCTCTGCTTCTTCAGAGGAACTGCTTTTGAAGGACTCCCTTGTTAGCGGATTCCAAAGATGAAATTTTCGCAGCATCGCAAAAAAGATGACGCAAACGGTAACATAAATATTTCATAATAAGTACATATTTACCTACTCAATTATCTTTGATCGCTTTACTGTTCACTCCGATTGACGGGACATTTCTATCAGTAAAACGGGACAAGTTCTCCGCACTGAAGTTAAATTCGTTCATTCACAAGATATTATTAATATTTCTCATCTTTATCATCACTTAGGGCCATTTAATCTTTACTTTTTAAGTAGAGGACTTTGCAGTAATTTTGATACGTTGACCTTTTCTAAAACATTATTTCTCATCGTGAAAAATTTAAAAGAGTATTACGGTTGCTTACAGATATTTATTAACGACTAACTACCGGTTTCAACGTCAAAAGGTCATCAATAAATCTGAAAAACAAATCATAAACACACAACATACCCTTAAAAAGTTGGCGGAGGAAGGAAATAAGTTAATTGAAAAAGGGGAGGGTGAGATGGAAGTTGGACGGAACAAATAATTGGAGAATTAATTGCATATAAATGTTCATTCGCTTACTGTGTATGCTGGAGTATTTACGTCCTTTAACGTGAGTATGAAGGGTAAATTGTTTGTCCGAGGAATGGCTATTTTCCATTCGCAAAATGAGAAATATTGTTTTCTAAGCGGTACGAAAAATCTTTTGCTCTAATACTTTCTGTTAGTCTGGCCGATATAAATTGTATCACAGTCTTTATTCGTTAATGCATTAAACTTAAGGGTTAGATTCTACGGGTATTTTATCTTTACAATTTATTAGAAATGTCCCTTTACATAATATTCAGGTTAGAAAAACATGAATATATATATATATATATATATATATATATATATATATATATATATATATAAACACACGAGTAAAAGTTGCTAGCATACTGCCAGCAATCAGTTGAGTGCAGTACCGTACAAAGAAAGGCCTCAAAACAATGTTCAAAACTTCGCGCAAAAGACCGCCTGGCGTCGAACACAGGACCCGTTCCCGTTGGTGAGAGACATGGCATGGGAATGTTAGATAAGTGCCACTCTGACGTGTTTCAAAGTTTCAATTCTTATCGGGAAGGTCCTAAAATAAGATTCCGTTTTCCCCGTTTGAAATACATGGTAGAATCGGAATGACACTCTTGCATCGAACCAAGGATCACTGGAGGAACGGTGAACCTCATGAGAGAATGTTCTCAACTGCCTCAGTCACCATTCCGGGTTTTATCTTTCCAGCTTATCGGGAAGGCATAAAAAAAAGTCGTCCAAGATTTCAGCAATGCATTTCTTACGGAAAAATTTCGCACCCACCTGGAGTCGAACTCACGGTAATTTGGCAACATTTCTTCCATATGAACCATAGAAGACTACCTCAGCTTCAACTGTTGATGGTGATTGGCGTAGAAGCGGCACTGGATTACGGCGTTTTCATAGGTAATGTAACCGAACCGAAGGAGCTAAAAATATTCAAGGGCGAAGATTTTGATTCGTGGGACCTTTATTTGCTGCAATTAAATTCTTCAAATATCAGGAACTGCACAAAGGTGAAATAAGATTTAAGGCTATAGGGAGACAGGAAAAACTACCTAACTCCTACTTAGATGTGTGTAGCAGAATGTGCATTTATTCTTCTTCATTCTGTATAATTTTATAGTAAATTCTCTATCTATATAAATCAGATAATGTTATCATTTTGTTTTCATAAAATAATTTCCTTTTATACCTTCTAAGGATGGTTTCAATCACAAAATATGATATCGACGAGGGCGCCCTGGATTGGGGCGCCAGTTACTGCCATAGACACGCTATATTTCGCGGAGGTATATTTTTAATACCGGAATTGTTACCCGTCAAACTAGAAAATATATCAATGAAACGAAGTTCCAACAAAGTAAAGCTTTGGACACGCTGTTATGAGCAACCCTCCGGACAAAGGGCTCTGCACTCCTCGGACCTTCGAAGGTTACTTTCCTCTGAGCAGCTGTTTTATTGCTTCAGACCATCCCTCGTCCGCTGTTTCCAGACATGAACCGCCTTATTCATGCTATACACTTCGTGCAACGTAAGAATAATTTTCTTGGTTCAACATTGTTTTGTCACTAATTTCTAGTTTCCGTTTTTGTGGGCTTTACGTGTTTTGATAATTGCCGTTGAGCCAATTCCGCTGGATTAATTCTAATACAGAAAAACCCGGTTGAGACCGTTTTCAAGGGACCAAGTGAAATTTACGTTATCAGTAAGATTGTGTTTTATTAAATATTTTATGTAATTAAAATTAGAAAACAAAATGGAATCTACTTTAGGTTATTTCACTTGCCACAGCTGCAGATATAAAGAGGTTCCGCAAACTATTGTTTTGTAATAATGGTAATAATAATGTTAATGTTACTTTGTTGTTATACATTTAAAGAATGGTCTTCGTTTCGTACTCAGCGTCACCCTTTGTTCTGTAATTTTGGTATTTTTCACTCTACAATTTTTACTAGAAAAGGAAGGAGTAAATGGATAATATAATGAAAGAGAGATTAAACACAAAAATTGCGAATAATGCCCAAATTTCTTCACGGACCACCGAAAGATTCTTGAGGGCAATTACCGGTTGTGCTATTGTAGGAGAACACGAGGAAGCCTTAGAACCGAAGAAATAACAGAAGTGAAAAATACCTAAATGACTGGGATTCGAACACAAGTCTCCTACTTTCCAGGCAGATATTCTGAGTGGATCCCGTTGTTATTTCTTTGGTATAGGATTTCCTTGCTTATATTTAGACTCTTCCATGTGAACTTCCCTAATTTTAAAACATGGAAATCGGTTCACAAATTCCTCCGATGTCTTTTTCACGCACAAAAAGCTCTTCTCTCTCTTCAGATGATCACAGCTGTGCACAGCGCACGTGAGTCAGCGAATAATCTTACGCGGCTCAATTTTCTTACAACCAAACCCATTTTTACTCCACGGCAATCTTCTTCATTCACTCAAGCATCCCTTAACACTAAAAAACATTGTGCAATTTTTCGAGCGAAGGGAAAATTTTTGTAAAATATTTGTATTAACTAAAATATCGTAATTGTGATATTGATAGCATCAGATTTTTCCACCAACTATTAGCAAGCATTAGCTCTTGTCATTGGCCGGATATATCCCGCGTTCTCCACACCGCAAAACCACTCTAATAATTCATTATCCTAAAAAACGCTCTCGGTAAAAAAGATACAGAATGCAGAGTACAAAGATTTAATATCATCGGCGTGAACTCCAACCGAGGGAATCGCGCCATTCCAATTTTTGCTCAGGGTCAAGAAATAACCAAATTTCGATTCATTTCCGATTTAGCTCCGTTGCTAACCGTGATCAACAACCCAGAATTACAATATTTTGAACCTAACTATCAAAGTATCATACCAAATAAAATAAACATCACGCACTCGATTTAGTTAGTTGGAAGCCGAGAAATTTAGTAAGGTTTCCTCGATTTATCCCGAAGTAAAATCGCATTTCTGGGATTCAAAAACTGGAACTAAATAAATACCGGCTTTCGGTTTGGGTTTTAATTTTCCGGTTTTGTGTTCGATTTTCACTCAAGCAAATATAACGTTTATTTCTGCTGTGGTTCGATATCTTGACTCCAACTGAGTGCTAATACGCAAGGAAACTATGCGTTTAAATAAGATAAGAGAGGTAAATATGATACATGTGCTCACGAAATGCCGCTTGGGAGGAACTACCGCACGAGCGAAGCAGCAATTTCCATTCTGACGACCCAATTTCCACCTTCATCTCAAGAAAAAGTCGCTTTCACATCCTAAGTAAGTGCACCGTGCACGATTTAGTGCATTGATAGGTGCATATACGTAACTCGTGAGTGTGATAAAATTAACAAGAGGGGAGAAATTGCTCTTACAGTGTCGAATACTGTTTCGCGATCCACACGAAGTAGGGTCCTACGCAGAGCAGCTCGTTTCGGGGATTTCAGGTTCAACAGTAACTACTGTGATAATGAGTGGAATTCACTTAAGATCAGATCGGAAACTTTTCAAAACAATTCATCGGTTCGTTCTCCCTGGTTCTACACCAGGTCCTTCTTAAGGAACTCGTATGAAATGCTCGCAATATTTATCCATAGCAGAGTGTTGTTTACAAAAATTAATTGAAAGTAACGGCTATTGGAGAATGAGTATCATTTAGAAGATGACTTAGATGATGACCATTTATATCTTCAAATAATACTAACATCTTGGTGCAAATGTTATTGAAAATTCAAAATTTGCCTCTTTGGAGGCTGTTCATTAGATTTCACTTACATTATGCTGTGCGTTATTTATTATTATGTTTAATCCTAACGCACTAAAAGGATACAAGGTATCAAATTTTAATTCTTACTGGAAAGTATGATTCCTGGTTTATTCTGAAAATAGATTAATTCGATGAATAGCAGAGGCTATTAAAAAGTATTGGAAAAAATTTCCGATGTCATTTACTTATAAGATTCTTTGTCTTCTGATTCGCCATAAGTTCCTTGATTAAAGCTATACATCGTGATTATGAATGGACAGAAGTTATGTACAGAGAGAAAAATCAGGGAACACAATGAATAGTGGCTCTAAAATACACTCTGTGGCACTCGTTGAAAGGAGGGGCATCACCCTCCCCATATTAAATGCAGAATGGAAACTCCAGTTACGAAATAGACCATATGAAGGCGTATTTCGAATCTGATTAATGAGTTTTACCAACAATCTCATAGCAACCCAAAACCCAGATGATATCAACACATACAAACCAAACTATAATTCAAACTTTTCCTTCAAAATATCCCTAAATAAACCAGAAGATTATCTAAAAGTTGTTATAAAAATATTAACTCGAAATAGAAACACCATTAATATATGTGGTCTTATCGCGAATTAATGATTCTCACGTGAGACCTGGAATTTCGTTTTCCCGGGATTCTATGGGCAATCCGAGAATCCACTGCATTTCCCCAGGGGTAAAATCTTGGAAGTAGATAAACTGACTTTTAATTAATTTAATAGTCTTAATAGGTTTACAAATGAGAAACATTTGGGTTAAAAATAATCCTTAAGCACCCCATATGTAATGAGATCTCAACGTCCTAAAAATTTGTGATTCAATGAGTATTCCTCCAGTTAAGTTAAATTAAAGTTCCCAAAAACATTCCACTTAATAGTGAAACTCGTATCTCCAAATGTAGCATATTAAGCTTCGCACAAAGTTAAGTGACAATCATGTAAATAATTCGTGTTACTTGAAAAATTATTCTGTGAATAATGAAGAACAACTTATGGGTTTAAATCATTGTTCTAATATTTTGAAAAATTTTCAACAACAAATTGTTCTAAAATTTTGAAAAATTTTCTGTAATTTAAAAATTTTATAGTAAATTTATATTATTTACTTTCTTAATAAGTCACCTAATGAGTCGTGACGTTACATCCGATTAAATAACACTAAATATTTACGAAAATATTATTTATTCACTAATTTCCCTGCTTTATATTTACAATAACTGAATCTCAAGCATTAACCGGGGTTCCGCGATGAGATGATGCGAGTCACGGGATCCAGAAAAACCCTGGAAACTTAAATGACTAGTTTGAGTAAATATGTGCTGGTCCATATGAACGGTTCACAACTGCAGTATTTATCACGCAAATGAGAAATAACTTGAACTGCGTTCGCTCCTCAGATGCCGAAGAAATAATTATCGCTCAAAGGAGGAGCTGCTCCGCAGCGCTCTTTCGATTGTGCGGGTATCCGAACCAGAGACAGGATGGCACTCACCAGCTCGAGCCCCTCTCCCGGTGCTCCGCCACGCTAAATCCGAACATGGACCCCGGAGGCCCTCTGTATTGGAAGAAGTTCTCCACATCCACGTTGAAGGCCACGGAGGGAGAGGAGAGAATCGTTGCAAACACGGCCAGCAAGGCAGGCCCCTTGCCGAGAGAAACCATCGCGGTAGCACTTTCTCCGTCCAAGTCTGCCTCCGTCTGCCTCTTGAGATCCCTCCAAGTGGGAGGAGTTCCAAGCCATGCCCACGCACCGCACGCCTGCTGCCCTCACGCGGCCTCAATCTTCACTGCTCCTCTGTTTTATTTTCTCAAGTACTACATCGTAATGTGAACTACATCTCATGCTAGTTGAGTCTCAAATGGTTTACGTATCGCGCGATTTTGGCGTGAGACTAGGTTAGGGAGATACAGAATCAATATTAAGAGATACCGTAATTTTTATATGGGTTTCTCTCCACCCGCAGATGAGATATTACCGTTTAAAAGTTACATCCTTTTTTCAGCCGAAATTTTCCTAACCACCTTTATCCCCGATAAGAACTCGCCTGAGCACTACATTTATCAACATATTCGACAGTCAGTTGAGGCTTCCTCCGATTTTGGCTGCACTTCGTGCGGGGTGGTCGTGGTCCCACCAACAGAATTTCTCTCTATTTAAGATTTTTTAATGAAATATTTTCCTCTCATAAATGTACCGCAAAACATCCTCGGAGCGGAGTTTTCTTGATATTCTGGAATCTCATTCGATTCTCTTTCGTTTGAATTTTTCCACGAGGTTACTTGTTCATATTGACGTTAACTAGTAGTCATAATTTAATCAGAGTACGCTAAAAATTTCGGCGCCTCGAGCCTTTCGAGCGCCCTCGCCGGTAACTTTTTATGGCAGAGTAATACCATGGACTCATCCTTCTTCCATGGTAATACCACAAGTTCCGCGACAGATGTGTGCCGTATGTCAAATTCGCGTGAATCGGGGCACAAATATGCATATAAAAACACTAAATTCTATATATTTTGGGTTACAAAACAACAGTTACAAAAACGCTAGTTTAGGAGAACGATTTAATATAATAGAATAATGTGTGTGTGTGTGTGTGTGTGTGTGTATGTTCGCCTAAAACTCGAGAACCATAAATGGCACAACTTTCAAGATTGTTAAATGTACTTCCTGTGCAGATAATAGGCTACTATTTATTTACCTAAAGGTCCCCAGTTCAAGTTCTCACTATAAGACATGTAGTATTCAGTGTGTCTTGTTGAGGGGGACAATATTTAGCCAATCTGCTTCACGCACCTACATCATAATGAATAACATTTCCACAGTTACAGTAATGAAAGGTCGCAGAAAAGACTGCAATTTAAGGGGATTCGCCACTTTTGCTAGTCTTTTTATTACAAAGTTAATTCCAATTTAATAATTTTTTATACAGTTCTATATAATTAATTAGATGATTGACGCTAAAAATTTTAAAAATCAATTTACTATTTAGAATACCATTTAAAAAATTCTTTGGTACTTTGCAGTATTTTCAAAAATGTTGAATATTACAATTTCCTTTTTCGATCAATTTTGAAAATATTTGTGTTGTTACACTTTAATTGAATTAATGAAACTTTTGTTGTATGGAAATACTGCTACACTGTATGTACACTGTACAAGTAACCAGTAGTTGCTAGAAGCAAGAGAGGGGGGGGAATAATTTTCCCTGTCACAGAAAAATATTGCTATCATCAGCCAAAGAAACAGTCTTACTAGCTGGGGAATTCTCCCTCATTGATTCACACACAGTTAAGTAGCTGGAATTGAGCATTACTGATCATCTACATTCCTTCATAGTTGTTATGAATTAGAGTGCAAAGCAGAGCTTTCTGATGATATATGTCTATTTTTCTGGGGTATATAATATATTCAATTCACATTCTCTGATGTTGCAAATAAGTTAGTTGTCCTCTAGAGGTATGATATTGTACAAAATGCACATGAAGTTACATATGTTCTAAAATTCATGGAAAATCTATTTTTTTGTTAGGTAAGTTATACAGAAATAATAAATCAAATGATAAATGGTTTTTTAAGGGAGAAATGTTTAAGCTGTTGTTGTATGTCTGCATATGAAATATTGTAAACATCATGACCCTGTTTATCTCAATATGTTAAATTTTATTGCTTAATTTACTATAACTGACTATGGGATGAAAGAATCACCACTTTAATATCTTTTAGATGTAGCATTATTATTTTTCAGGTATTTCCTTTCCCAATGGTTAAGATTTGCAGACTGATTAAATTAAAAATAAAAAAAAAAATTATTCATAAACTTAAATAACATTAGTTGTCTTAGAGCTATAAGTATTTAAATGTAAGATGCACTCCCCAATGCTGATTTAAGTATATAGACTTAAACAAGTTGAGTTGGATGCATTTTTCTAAACAGAAAATATATTTTTGATAGCTTTTAGGTAATGTTTTATGAGATAAAAGGTACCAGAGCAACAAGCTTTCCTGAAATGGCCATATGTTGATGTTATAATTGTTAGTAGATCTAATGTTAACAAGCAACTAATACATTCTCTTAGGAGTTCTTCTCTCTGTGTGATTTATTTCACATGTAATAGAGGCTTTCCTAGTGAGGACATTTCTGGAATGATATTCTTTTTGAGTTTGAGTGACCCAGTGCATATATAACCATATGTGGTTATATTTTTTTCAAAATTTTCCTAGATTTCAAGAAATGCATTTGGTCCATCTAATGTATATATTCCTCCAAAGAAAGATGACCCAGGGTTCTAACCATCATGGGAAAATGGCTGAATCTAGGAATTATAAAATGTTAGTAATCGTGGAAGATAATGTTTAGATAGCCGATACATTTTGAAAAAGCGTGGAAACACAAGTGCAGCACTGATTTATCCTCAAATGCTGAATTTGGTTCAAAAAACACTTTTCGATAATATGATAGAGGTTTTCATGCATAACAAATCTTAATAACTCTGAAACTAAGAAGATAATGATTTACATAAACAATGTGGTTTGAAAGCAAAAGGGTATGATTTTTGTGCAGCATAGACCTTGAGTTTTGTAACATTTTTGCTTTTTTATAGTGGAATATTTCGGATTTATCAAGTGTGTACCATAGGGTGTGGTATGAGATGTAGTATTCAACTTCAAATCAAAGGATGAAGTCAGTGAATCTTTTGAGATAAATTCATATGTATCAAATATGATCTACAATTTGATTTAGCGAGTGGGTCCTATTTATCCACTAAACTGCAGGAAACATTTGTACATTCTGTTAAGGCAAATGCAGGAAGAACATTCTTTTATGTTTTAACCTGCTCCTTCAATTTTATGGTCCTGCCTCTCAATGCAGCATCTGATTGCTCGCTCTTCTCTATTGTTCTAGAATGGAAACATCCAAGGGATTTCCCTTATACAGAAAAACTGTTTAACAGGCTCCATCTTTACCCCTCTCTTAAGATTTTCCTCACTTATCTCTGATTTTTTGCTGCCTTTGGGTGGGTTTCGTTTTCTTTGCGATATCCATCATTTATGTGAATATCATTTATATAAACATTGTTTATATAAATCTGTATACTATGGATAGAGGAGGCTATACCCAGGAATGAAAAAAAATATATACATGCTTCTGGTGTCGCAAATGCAAAACACCCTAATGTTTAGAGTAATGTTTCAAAGATTTTCATTGTATGAAAGATTTTTATAAATTGTTGCAATAGAAATTTAAAATAAAACTTTCTGTTAATACTTTGTGTAAACCATCCTGCTTCATACTTTCACCAAAATATTCATTTTCCTTAAATTTTGCGCTGCCAAAATTAAAAATTAGTCATTATTGTTAAAGATCAAAATATCTGCATAATGTTTGGTATCAAAATAATTAGAAAATGCAAAGAAAATAAATATGAACAACATATGGAATCGAAAATTCTTATTAAATAAATAAAAATTGCAAACTCATGTCCAATACACAAGTAATTAAATTTCTCAACAATAACCGATGAGAGAGATCTACCCAGATTATGAGGGTCTATACATGCTACCACTATCCTACTAAAGAAGGAAAATACTTCTGATACTTTCTTTCACATACAGTTGTAGGAAAATGAGCAGCAGAAATCAGCTTTTGCAGATAAAGGGTTAAGTAGGAATACTGCTGACAATGACAACAATTATCAGGTATTCATTAGCAAGAAAATACTCCTAAGCCAAAGCAATCTCTCCATATCTTTGCTGTTATGTAAATGACAAGTCTTTCACTTTTATAGAGTAACATTCTAAGGCATTAGCTCCCAATTTAAAATTTGAATGGATGACGAGGAAAAATATGTTTTTCCACTATAAATATAACTAGTACAGTTTAATTTTTTAGATTGTATTAATATTCTTCTAACTGTACATAATTTTTATAATTACATTTTGTATTATTTTCTTTAATCTTGCTCAGATTTACTTGTTCCATGTTATATAATCTGTGGCCTTATGGAGTTAATGAAATATTGTTATTATTATTAATATCAACTAGAGTAAAAATATATGATAATTTCAGGAATGAAAAAGACATAATTTGGACCAAAATTGGGACCAAAATTGGGACTATTCTAAGAACAATCATAAATACAGAAAAATTAAAAAGCTTTTTAATAAAATACTCCTTGGAATATGTAAGAAATGTCAGGAGGAATGTTTTGCATTAAAAATAAAAGTTCACAATAAATAATAATTACTCATGTAAAATAAGGTAATTATTTGATATCATAAAAAACAGATGTCTTCAAAAATGGTGCCAAATAGATGAATAAAGATAATGCTGTGCTAAAAGTACAATTTGTACATGCACTTCAAAAGACAAAAACCTTTACAGAATACAAGAAGCAAGAGAAAAACAAACTACCTCAGGAAATTACAGCAAGGCAATGTTGAAACTTACCAATGAGCTGGTACTGTTCTCTTATATATTCTTACCCCCACTGTATAAGGAGAAGCATGAAATGAATTTGGATAGATTAAAGCCTGAATGGCTGACCTATGTCATTCCAGGAATAATTTGGTGTAGAACTGAGCAGTGTGTATGAGACTTATAAACCGATGCATTTTAATCGTTTTAAAAATATAAGTTAAATCAAGCTGTGCTTCTTGAGTTGGTTATTGGAGGGATTTTAGAAAACTTTAAAGAGTTAAGTATTTCTCTTCAAAAGCATTTGTTTCCTTTACTGCTAATAAATGCATATTGTTAGAAACATTCAGAGAGGACAAACAATGGTGGAAAGACATGTGAAAGAAGATTACTCATAGCAGAATTATTCTTCTACATCCATGTTTATTTATTCATGAGTTTCTTCATCCTTGACTTACTTTTCCTCCACCACTATGTCAAAAAGCTAGTCCGTAATTGACTTGGGATCCAAAATGCAAGGAAGCTGAAATGTAGTTGCAAATAAAAAATACAATTAGAAGTGAAATATAATAATGATGCATTATCCAATAAAAGTTTTATTATTAATTGCAGCTATCCTTTTTAAAATATGGCTCTTAAGGCCTTGAAAAGAGCTACAGTTAATTTTGAGGTTTAGCTAGTACATAATTGAAAATAGCAATAGCAAGGTATCAGAGGAAAGAAGTGACTTTGAGATTAAAAATTATGTGAATTATATGTCATTACTAAGAACCAGTGCATTAGCTTAAATAGATATTATTATGCTGAGGTAGCTCTCTTAGTAAAGCAAATAGAGTCCTAGTTACCTCAGACTTCTCTTTTCTTTTTCATCAAAATTGGAATTGGATAGATTTTCAGAATATGCACATTCTTAATTATTTTTCTCAAACAAATGCTGAAAGAGATCTTGGAAGGCCAGACAAAATAGGCTGTAAATAGGTGAATGAATGGTTGAAATTTGCAATTAATATTTCTGTATTTAATTATTTGAAGATAATTATCTAATTTGATGACCCTGATAAAATTTCCTGCCAGTCTGCTTCTGCTGATTTGGATTTATTTTTAATATATTGTTCCTCTTTGGCAGATTAACTGATTAACTGAAGATTTGTATTCGAATCTAATTTATAAATAAATTATTTAATGATTAACATAATTAACGTCGATGTTCTCCCACAAACCAGGCGCCTATTTTATTATAAGGCTTGCTCAAAAGGAAAAGAGAAGTATTATTCTGAATTAATTAATATTATTTTTATATACCTTGTTAACCTTAAGAGAAGATTTGTTTTCTAATGTAAACATAGATAAATTCCTTAGTACTAATTATCTATTGAAATTTTAATTTTTCTAGGATTAATTATGGGGAAGGCAACGGGAAACCACCCCAATTATATTTCCCATGAAGTAATGCAGCCCTGCATCTTCAACTATGACATGATGGCATTCCTCCCAGTGAAATATTCCGGAAGTAAAATAGTCCCCCAATCGGATTTCCGGGTGGGGACCATTGGGAGGGGTACATCGGTCAAGTCTGATAAGTGCAGGATAGGAACGTGGAATGTAAGATCCTTAGGAATTTGTGGGAAGCTAGAAAATGCAAAGATAGAGATGGACAGGCTAGGACTAGACATCTTGGGAGTTAGTGAAATAAAGTGGGCTGGGGCAGGCGACTTCTGGAGTGACAAACACAGAATAATATATTCAGGAGATGACGGAAAGATAGCAGGTGTTGGTATCATAATGAAGAAGGAATGGGGAAAAAGAGTTAAGTCTTATTGGCAGTACAGCAATAGATTGCTGATGATCAAACTAGAAGCAGAGCCCACAGACACAGTGATATTGCAGGTATATATGCCGACATCCAGCCACTCTGAAGAAGAAATAGAAGAAATGTATGAACAGATCGAAGAAATCATCAGTGCAGCCAGAGCAAAAGAAAATCTAATTATTATGGGTGACTGGAATGCTGTGGTCGGAGAAGGAAAAGATGGAAGCAGCATAGGACAGTTTGGGTTAGGAAAACGAAACGCCAGGGGAGAAAGGCTAGTGGAGTTCTGTAACGAAAAGAGAATGGTAATAGCGAACACACTATTTGAACAACATCGACGTAGAAGATATACATGGAAGATGCCAGGGGACTTAGCTAGGTACCAGATTGATTACATCCTTGTTAGGCAAAGATATAAGAACCAAGTGAAACAATGCAAGAGTTATCCAGGTGCAGACATAGATAGTGATCATAATTTAGTAGTTATGGAGAGTTGTTTGCGCCACAAAAA
Source organism: Pachydiplax longipennis (assembly GCA_036926295.1). NCBI lineage: Eukaryota > Metazoa > Arthropoda > Insecta > Odonata > Libellulidae > Pachydiplax > Pachydiplax longipennis. Next base: position 3,725,740 of record JAVFKF010000044.1, on the reverse strand, counting down.
GATTAAGAGGGTGAAACGTGAACCAAGATGGGATACAAAAGCTCTGGAAGGAAAGGTCACCAGAGAAAGATTCACTGCAACCATTAACGAAAAGCTTGAAAAGCAAGAGTATAGGAGTGATGAAAGCAATGAAGGAAGATGGAATGACCTGAAAAAGGCAATCACTGAAGTAGCGGAAGAGCTACTCGTAAGTAACAGAACTGATACCAGACGTCCATGGATAACAATGCAGATAAGAGAACTTATGGAAGAAAGAAGGAAATACAAGAACTCGAGGAGTGAAGATGGGAGAGTCCTCTACAAGAAACTACGGAACCAAGTTATAAGAGAATCAAAGAAAGCTAAGGAAGAATGGATTGAAAGCTGCTGCGAAGAAATAAATGAAAACATGAGGAAGGGGAACACTGAAACAGCATACAGGTTAGTAAAAGGCCACTTCAGAGAAAGAAAAACTACATGCAACAACATCAGAGATGTGAACGGGAATATGCTGATAGAAAGTGAAGATATAGGAAAGAGATGGAAGGACTATATTGAAACATTATATCAAGGACCAAAACCTCTTGAAGATATATTAAAGAACGAAAGTGAGGTGGATGAAGATGAGCGAGGCCCAGAAATAACGAGAAGTGAATTCGAGAGAGGAGTGAAGGACTTGAAGAAAAACAAGGCACCTGGAGCAGATAAAATAAATGGAGAGATTGTCAAAGCGCTTGAAGGGAAAGCAAAAGACACCCTGTTTGAAATTATCAAGGACTGTTATAAAAGTGGAAGACTACCAGTGGACTTTGAGAAGAGTATAATGGTTGCGATACCAAAGAAAACAAGAGCCGAGAGATGTGAGGAATACCGAACGTTGAGTCTGCTCTCACATGCATCCAAAGTACTCACAAGAATATTAAGCAAGAGGATAGAAGGAATAATTGAAGCCAACTTGTCAGAAAACCAATTTGGATTCAGGAAAAGCACAGGAACAAGAGAGGCCATATTATGCCTAAGGAAAATAATAGAAAAGATGATACATGTCAACAAGCCAGTGTATGTGGCTTTCATAGACTTGGAGAAGGCTTTTGACAATGTGGAGTGGAACAAATTGTTCCAAATACTGGAAAACAAAGGAATGGACTACAACGACAGAAGAATAATCTACCAATTGTATAAAAACCAAGTCGCCACTCTGAGGATGAGAGATGGCAAGAAAATAGAAACTAAGATAAATAAAGGAGTAAGACAAGGATGTAGCCTCTCACCAGCATTGTTCAATGTATACCTAGAAGAAGCAATGAAAGAAATAGAAGGAATGAACATGAAGGGAATTAAGGTGAATGGAAAAGAAATTAACATGCTTCGGTTTGCAGATGACATTGCAGTAATAGCAAAAAATAAAGGCGATTTGCAGGCATCCCTAAATGCAATAGATCAAGCTATTCAAGGATATAATATGAAAGTGAACAAAAAGAAAACAAAAATCCTAATATGTGGAAGAGAAAAATTGAAAGCAAACATTACCCTACGAGGAGAGAAATTGGAGCAAGTAGAATCATTCACCTACCTTGGAAGTAGCATAACATGGGATGGGAGAAGTACCACAGACATCAAGCGAAGAATAGCCCAAGCAAAGGAGGCATTCATGAGGAAGAGGCCACTACTATGCTCAAAGAATATAAGATTACAGACAAGGAAACAATTCTTGAAAACATTCGTCTGGAGTGTGGCACTCTATGGATCAGAGACATGGACCATTAGGAAAGCGGACCAGAGAAGAATAGAAGCCTTCGAAACCTGGTGCTGGAGGAGAATGTTGAAGATCAAATGGACAGATAAGGTAAGAAACGAAGAAGTATACAGAAGAATAGAAGAGGTTAAAACAATATGGAGCATCATCCGAAAAAGAAGAACCAGATGGATTGGACATATCATCAGACACAATGAATTTGTTAGGAACGTACTTGAGGGAAAAATAGAAGGAAAAGCAGCAAGAGGAAGACCAAGAGATGAATATATTAGCCAAATAAAGAGAGATATAGGAAAGAAGAGATATCAGGATTTAGTAAAGTTAGCTTTAGATAGAGAGGAATGGAGGGCTGCAGTCAACCAATCTACGGATTGAATGACCTATGATGATGATGAGGATTAATTAATCAATTCATAAATATTATTTAATTATTACGCCGTTTAATTTTTCAGCTGTATTTTCGTGCGATTTATACGTCGAAAGCGCAATTCTGGGCGAGTTCAACGTGCTAGGTAAAACGGTAGTAGATGTTAGAAGTGGAGTAAGTTAGTATCGCCCTGGAGACAGTTCGAAAAACCTCCAGAAATGGCATGAAAAAGTGCCGAAAATCTCGGGAAAAGGTCATTATCTAAGGATATTTCTCAAAAACGAAAAAATGCCGCTGAAATTATTTTAACGTATTTTAAAGTCGCATCCATTACCCTTGGTATAAAAACTATAACCGTACAATTAATAGTTTGTTCACAATAATTTTTTCCCTGGCGTAGTGAAATCGAAACTTTACCCCACGTTTTTCAACAGTAAAATAGTTCAGTCTTAAATATTAAGATTTCTCACAGATATTTATATCAGAAAATGAATCTGCCTATCAAAAAAGTTAATTAGCTCGATTAGCTCTCATTTCCGAGTTATTGCAATGTTGCCATAATTAGAAAAATCGCTGTACGTGCCACGGCACGGGAATCTAGGCAATCAGTTTATCTGAGAATTACGTGATGTAGGAGATTCCTTGTTCTCAGGTATTAATTTATTCGAATTTGGTTCAGTTTTAATTGTTATTATGCCGAAATAGTGTGGCAATAAATAGAAAATATTTTAAATGTGTGAGATGAAGAGACTTCATCTCAGAAGTGTGAATTAACTCCTCAGTTAAGAAAATTTATCGGCTTTATTTCGATGTTCGAGTTGGAGGCGGCAAATCTTGCGTTCCCAACATTCGCTGTAAACTTATGCTGTAAATTTATAAGGATGATTGTGAAGGAAAAATATGAATGCGTTTCGCCATTCCCATAATCTGGGAAGAACCCGCAAATCATGTGAATATTTTCTACTTCTGCATGGACTGTTAAGAAGAAAAGAGGATAATGACCGAGCCAAGTTTTCCTTCTAAAGTATGACTATTTCCCCATTCATAAAACTCCTCTTAACCTGGAAGGACTGTCGTGCCCACATATGAACGATATACAGCTCCGTTTTCTAGTAGGTTTATCATGAATTTGATAATTATGAATGATTGAATGCTATTTCTGGAAGTAACGGGTCTAGGGCACAGTTTTTTTGCATTGGTGTGGTTAAATTCAGTGAAGTGTTTCTAAAGACTTTTCAAAAGTCAAGGACGTTTGGAGATAGATATTTGTTTTACCTATAGAGGGTTAATGGAATCAATCATGCGGATGTAATGCAATAATTTGGTTCGTACTATTGCCGAACTGATGTTTGAAATTCCTGTTTGTGGCTATCCCATATTATTGGCTACAAAAATGTTATGTTTGGTCATGAAATATGCAGGTGGTTGCTTCATTGTGTTATGTTATTATGTGATTCATGGTAGAAGGATAATAGATTATAAAGGAAGATTATCTCTGTGCTTAACTAGAAATACATTGATTCCTATCCTACAACCTCCCTAAAACCTAAGAAGTCAACTTTCTCTCACGGCTTTGCTAAATTGACTTTAAGAAAGATTCTATCAAAGTTTGCACAATCAATGCACAATTTTCTCAATATATCAACACTTAAAGAATTTTAGAATCCCTTCCATGTTCACAAAGTCATTAAGAGTAGGCTTCATGCTTAAACAGTTAATCTTTTTACATATGTGAAAACTAGGTTCTTTTGGTAATATATGTACTTAATTTTAAATTCTTTGCAATTATTTATTAGTATACCACTCTTTCCATTCTTAAATTAACTATACATTCCTTCATAATTTTTACCCTGAAAACCAGTTCTTCCCAGATGAAATTAATAGATACTATAGTACTTTCCATGTTCATGTTACTGTTGTGAACAAAAATATTAATCTTCCAGTACTTGATGGTAAATAGGTATGTATAAGTAGATAGACCAAGATTATATTGTGACAGGTAAGATAACAAATAATTTGCTATGCAATGTAGTCCTCAATATAAACATGACTCTTCAATTTTAAGTAAGACAGTAAATGTTACATTTTGCTTGTTTTATTTCAGGTGGAACCCATTTGAAATATATATGGATGAGCAATTTTCAGAAAGTTACTGCTTTTCCAAAAAAAAGTGTGGTTGATGATTAAAAGAATAGATGGAAAGTCAACTCCAAACTGCACTAGATAATATCCAGTTTCTCCAATGAACCAATTTCTCATGACTTTCAGGTATTTTGCTAATGGTAGCTTTCAAATTATTATGGGATATGAAATGCAAATATGCAAAAGAATGGTTTGCAGTATCATAAAAAAATAACAGCAATTATTGCAAGGATGAGCTAGGAATTCATACAAATGCAAACGGAGGTGGAAATGGCAGAAGTGAAGAGAAAATTCAATGACATTTCACATTTCCCAATGTGATAGGCAGCTTGGACAGAATCCATTCATAAATTCAGTCTCCCGGGGGAGTAATGGGGAAGCATTTAAAAAAAGGAAAAGTTATTTTTCATTTAATCTGCAGTGCATTTGTGAGCACAAACTAAGGATTAGAGATGCCGATGCCTGCTGGTATGGTTCTATGCATGACAGTGTTTGGTATTTCTCTTATTAAAATAAAATTGCAAGAGAACAGTTATGGTGATTACTTGGTAGGTGATAGCACCTACCCCTGCAAAACTTAATAGCTTACACTTACTGGGGAATTCAACCTGTGCTGTAGAATGAAGATATAATATGTTGCACAACAAAATGAGACTATCAAAAGGTGCTTTGGAGTGCTGAAAGGGAGGTTCCTTTGTTTTCTCAAGGAATAAAAATGAAAATAACAAGGGCAGTATCTATCATCGTTACTGCCATTGTTTTACACTATGTTGCAATATCAGCGGATGATAGGATATTGGATGATGAGAAGGATTAGGAATCTAATGAACAGCCTCCTGATATTGCTCTTGAAGAGAAACTGCATGGAGTCACTGTGAGAAAAGTCATCAGCACTTATTTTTGGTGAATTAAAAATTAAATTATAAATGTTACTAGGGTTGTAAGAAAATCCACAAGGAGAAGGAATGGAGACTTTTTAAACTTTTTCCCTCACAATGATTACATATTTGTTTTTCTACCACTTAGAGAAGCACTAAATATCCAGTAATCATGACTTTATTTCATCATACGTCTTTCCCGAAACTCTATATTTTCTCTACAGTTTTTTGTAAATCATTATGAAGTTGTTTCTTTTTTATTACTAATTCCATCCTAGAACATTCAAACTCATTTTCTGCATGTCCTATTTTCTTTTAATCTTGAGTTCAGTCTCCAAAATTTACATTTTTTTATTATGAATTTCCAGGTAACAGTCATTCTTTATTCTTTTCCTTTCTCCTACATGATCTTTAAGTTTCCTTTTTTATAATATGTTCTTCTCCTTGCAGGCATTTAAACCACATTGGAGACATTCCCTGGCTGTACGCCACCTGTGCTTTGCTGAATTTTCATTTTCTTTGCAGAAGTTGACTGAGGTGTGTCTGACATGTCCTCAGCTAGAGTAGTAACAATGTCCTAGTTGCAGCCAATGTGCCCTCATAATTTACACTTGAAATGAATCAAACCTTGAAAAGGGTTTATCTGCAAATAGTAGTTTTTTGTTTAATGTATTTTTAGTGTATGGTCAATATTGAACTCCACAATTGTTCTAGAATTCATCAAGCCATTTTTTGAGAGTAAAAGTAAACATTTGGCTTCAACTAATTTGGCATTTTTATAAAAGGCATAGTTCTTATAAGCAATTAATTATTTAACTAACATACTGAATGTTTTAACAGCCATTGTTATAATGATTGCAGGCATTAATTATAAATGATTATTATAGCCAGTGTTATGAGAGGAATTATTATTTATGCATTACATAATTTTCAAGGATACAATTAGATTAAAATGCATTATACATATGGGCATTATTATTAATCTCTTATATTCATTTGCAACAATGTACAGTAAAGAAATTGAGTTAAAGATGTTTAACTTGGATAAGTCATAATTAAAGTTCATTTTCAAGGACCTGTTGGAACTTTTCAAAGGGAAATAGCAAAAAGTTTTCCTGATATTGCTTTCCATGTGCCAGATTCCTTGTGGGCCCCAACACAGCATTCTTTAAGACAAAAATCCTAGATAGTAAAAATTTATGTATAATATACAGAACAAAATTTAATGTATTATACCTTTAAAATTCAATTTGTGAACTATTAAATTAAGTAGAGAAAGGGAAATATTTTCATTAGCGGGAGTTCATTACAGGGAGACTGATTGTTTTATTGACAATTTTGTCATCTTCAAATTATTATTGATGTAAAGATTGTAAATTTTTATTCAAATCCTCTCCTAAAATATTAAAAGTTAACAATACAGGCCCAGGGATTTGACTACAGCTGTAAATTTTATTATTGCAAATGTTTCAGGAACAGCATATTTTTTGCGATAACAAACAAAAAGGACTGCTTTACATATTTTAATTTGAAAATATCTTATCTCTGAATCCAATTTCATTCCTTGCTTAACGATATAAAAACAAAACTTTTCAAACCCGCATTGGTCTCTGCATTTACAGCTGAAAAAATATCATATAGAAGAGCAGAAAAGTTTTCAGAATGAAAGGCTGCTGAGATGGTTTTATTTATTTATTTTAAAGGATAACAAGAAAGCAACACTGAAACTGTATTCATTTCCCTTAACTTTTAATGCACAAGAGTCATCAAAATAATCGTAATCCTCCAAGCAACATTTCTGTTGTGTATCGATGTTCTTAACCCTTGTGAGACGCAGTTAGATTAGAGGGATTATAGGAAGGAGAACTGTGAAAGATGTAAAAGTGTAAGCTATAAAAAGAGGGGTGTACAACTTCCGGCCAAAGGGGAAATTCAGCCTTAAAAGAAATCGTGAATCAACAGCTTTGCTCCATTGCTTAAGCTTTTTAGCTTTAATTCAGAATTGTTTTCGGATTCTTAGCGCTTGACTTATTTGACAATAAATTTTTCATGTTGGTTATGCAAATTTTTATATCCCTCTCTTGTGAATCCAACATGATTTTTGATGGTGTAATTCTTTTCTTTGATGCCGTAGGAGTACACAGCTTCTTCCTTTGAAAGATTTTTGAAACCTCAAATTTAATACGCCTTTATTCAGGAGATTCAGAATTTCATTTATCTGTCTTCACACTATTTGCTCTTCTTCAATGAATTCTGTCAGCTTTATAAAAAAGGTTTGCTAAGCTCTGAATCTTCTTTTGTTTGTGAAATAGTGAATGGGAGATTTTTGGGTCTTTCAGGTTGGGCGCTTTGATGGGACAGGTCCAGGAGAATATGAAGAGAAAGAAATTTCAAGCTTCTGCCCATGCCAACCAAGGGAAAAGTGGATAAAAAAGTCTACCAGTTACAAAACTAAATAGAAATTTCAACAAAAATAAGATCACCATCTTGTGAACCTTTCTGTAAAACCTCTTATATTATTTTACGAGTAAATGTTGCTTGCATACTGCAAGCGATCCGTTGAATACAGTATCATACCAAGTACTGCCTCAGTTCAAATTTAAAACTTCGCGCCAAAGACCGCCTGGCGACGAACTAAGAACCGGATTGTGAGAGAAGACAGCAAAATAATATTAGATAAGTGCCATCCTTACTTGTTCCAAAGTTTCGATTCAATATCTTATCGGGAAGGTCCCACGCCTCTGTCACCATTCAGGGTTTTATCTTTCCAGCTTATCGGGAAGGCATTTAAAAAGATTTCCGCAATGCATTTCTTATGGAAGAATTTTGCATCCACCTGGCGTCGAACTCACTGTCATTTGGCTACATTTTTTCCATGAGAAGCATAGAAGACTACCTCAACTTCAACCTCCGAAATTTTGGTTACTCTATCTTAACAATAAGTGCCTCAAAATAATTTTCAAAAATCCGCGCAATGCATTCTTATGGGAAAATTGCGATTTTTGGGAATTTCTGGCATCGAACCCATGATAGCTAGCGTCGAAGTCTGCATTATTCTGGCATCTAGAGTGTAGGGCCAGTACGTCGAAAAAATCTGACGTCGATGGCTCTTGTGGAACATGGTCAGAATTCGTATCCCCTATAAATATATATATAGGTATATCCGGAGAGTTAGCTATATATAATAGATAAAGTAAGAAAAGTAAGTTTGCTAATATAAGTTTGAAATTGTACTATTTTGATTTGTGTGGCACTTTAGTGGAAGCTGCTCACCATAAAAATTGAGGGTTAGCTAATATTTACATAAAATTATCACAAGTAAGAAAGAATTATGATAAATATCCTCTGCAATTTTCATGCATAACAAAGAAGCAGCTTATTTCTAAAATTTTATATTTTAATCAGCATTTAGAAATAGTTGAAAAGTGTAAAATAGAAGGAAGAGAAAGGCTGTTTGAATCATGAGGTATCTGAAAATAGATATCACAATTGAGGCTTGAAAATGAATAATTTCAGATGTTCATAAAAAATCAAATATATTATATGAACGAGTAGGATTTGAAGAGAACAACAACTAAGAGGAATATTGGATGGTAACTTCATGAAAGATAAGTAAAAAGAAGTAATGAGCAAGTTTTCAACAATTTCCTATGGTTTAGCAATTGGTCATGGAAGTTTGAGTGAGTTACTAAGTTATTCTAATTCTGTTGTTCAATTATTTGAAAAGAAACTTAAATTTCTCTCTCACATTACAATTAATTATGTGTAATTTGGGAAAAAAGCATGGGGAAAGCATATGTAGTATAAGGGTATTAATTTTTATGAAAGCTTCTCAAATGTATTGTATAATGTAAAGTAAGAAAAATATTACTGATGTTTGGCTGTGAAGGCTTTGAGTGCGGCTTCTTTTATTTACTACCTATATTGATGTTGGACCTCGGAGTGTTGTATAATAATATTAATGACAGTATATGGCTTCATTAATCTTTGAACTAGAGCTACAATTACATGTGGTATATTGACTGGATTGCATCAAAGCCCTCCAGCTGTACAAAAGTTTAAAATCAGTTATTTAATAATATCTAAATGTACCTTTTATCAGTAGATATACTTTACTCTCACATGTCCAAGGTGTCTATGGCTAAACTTTGGAAGTGGCTTAATAATTGTAACTCTGATGTTGTTAGCTTATTGTATATATTTGGCAAATTGATCAGAATTATCATTATCATCACCAACCAGTTATGAAGGGATTATTTATAATTATAATCCATTTTCAAAATCAAATCTTGACTTTTTTCAGTTTAACATCAGTGTTCTTAACATAATTGTCTGATATTTTGCAGAACGTTGCTGCTAATCATCGTGCCAATGACCTCATTATTAAGGAAGGAGCACCACAAATCCTAGGTGCTCGCTTTATGTATGGTCCATTGGACATGATCACCTTGACAGGTTTGTAAATATCTCATACAGTGCTTGATTAGAATTAATGAATTACTACCTATGTGAATTAACAATCTTCAGCATAAAATCTTAATGGAATCATCTTGCTTGCTGATGTTAATTTAGGTGAGCAAGTGGATATATATGTGATGAAAGATGCTCCAGTTGGGGAATGGACATTAATTGCCACCGAGGTAACAGACAAGACAGGCAGAGTGTCTCACAGCATTCAGAAGAAAAGCCTCTTGGTTTTGGAATCTTTGGAGATGATTGTAAGGTAAATACAGCAAACTCTTGATTATCCTTGCTAATCCATGATAAAACATGGTAAATCTGGTGATCATATTGTTACCTCTTTCACTGACAGACCATAATTTGGTTCTTAAACTGTGTGTTACATATTATGTTATGAGAGGTTGCTTATCATGTGCGATTTAAATGATTTTATTTTGTACTTACTGAAAACTGTATTTACTTATGGACCAGTGTATACAGTATTTGTTGTTAATTGATTAAGCAATTCAATTCATAACATATTAATTGAAAATAGCAAGTTACACTGCTCACAGAGTATCTTAAAACTTAAAGAAATTCGCTCAGAAAATGTTATAGGCTATTGATATAACCCACTTCAGAATTTGATAAGTTTCAACAGCTGAATATAGTTACCCTAACATTTGTTTCTGTTAAAATAGGTAGATTTTCAGCAGTAATAGATGCAGGGGAAACCCAGTGATAGTATTTCATCGTAAAATAAATCAATGATGGGGTTATTAATTCACTGTTATGCTGAAGTCATGTTGATGGTTCACCTCTGAATGTATGTGTATAATATAAAAGTGTATTTAAAGGGAAGATTCAGATGGAGAGTAGGAAACAAAGACAATATAGACTTAATAAATGGTGCTGAAGATTAAAGAAAATTTTCTTTGTACTGTTAATTTCTGTGAAAAACTCCTGAATCCCACCTTAAGTATTTCATTTTCTGTTTTTCCTGTTATTGATAATCCCATTTTCTTACCTCCTTTAATGTGACAGAGCAAAAAAAAAAAAAAAAAAATCTTTCCCACTGTCAGATTTTCATCAATAGATGAAAAATTGGATTGATTAAGAAACTGTATTCATGGTTGGACCCATTGATTTGTCATTGTTAAGTACAAATTCTACAATGTCAGAAAATTATCACCTATTCATTTATATCCCTCCTTTTGGAGTTTGTTTAAATTTTGTGCAACTATAATTCCTTTCTGATTTAATTTGGTAAGTGGTGAGAAATTCATGTTGCAAATTCTGGTTTTATGTGATATTGAAAATGTTATGCTACTGTGTTAGGTTATTCTACTGAAATTATCTGAAGTTATGTGGTGGAAAAGGAAGGAAATGCTTAACTATGCTCATAATCTAATTTCTGTTGATTGTTGACAAATATTTCAGTGATCTTTTAAAATAATTATTATCACATTAATATTCATAAATTTATTGATCCAATGCAACTCCCATAAAAATTGCAGGGAGAAGAATAACTTAGTTATTGCACTTTCTCATAAATGTATTAAATCAATCAATTTTTGAATATGCTTAAATGTTTCATCATTATTGATGAGTAACTTTGCATAATACATACATAATACTTTTACATAAGTTGATCGACCCATTTTGCGAAAATCCATGCCAAAATAACTCAGATGTCAGAGGTTTTGGCAGGCCTATTTCAGTATTTGTAAAATGGAATTCATACTTCTTATGTATGTTTTTGTATTTAAGTATGAATCTGCATGTAATAAATGCTGATCTCCTTAACTTTATTTTCACAAGAATTTGTTGGCTTATTTTCCAGGGGTGATCATTCCTATGTTGATTTTTACATGGCTGTTGTACCTCCAAAGACTGAAGTTGTGGTTTTCAGCATAGATGGGTCCTTTACTGCAAGCATGTCAGTGACAGGAAGAGATCCCAAAGTTAGACCGTGTGCAGTTGATGTTGTAAGGTAAAGATGGCTCTCTTTTAATAGTTAGTCATATTCATAATTCCTTGAATCTTTGGGGCGTATCTCACATTGAGTTATATCACTTAATTTTCAAGAAAATGCTTTTGTCACCAAAGGCTTCACAATATGTATGAAGATTGACCTCAAAATGTACACATTATTTTAATTCCATTATTTTTATTGTACGCCTGAGTAGAAAAATGTTGTTGACTAGACAACATTCTTGATTAAGGTATTGTAAGGGTAATAATGAGCAACTTCTAATTACAGAGGGTTGAATATATTGAATGTGTGTGAAATGAATGTTTTGTTGTAAATATTTGCATAATGTGTTCAAATATTTCAATCATTATCAATATGGAAATATGTTTTTTATCCTTCTTTGGTACCTGTCTTTGCTAATCTAGTAGGAATGTTCTCCTGGTCAATATTAGAACATATCATGAAGGAAATTCATACTGAAACATAAGAAGCCCATGATTCCCTAAAATTGAAACTATTAGCACCATGTCAATGCGCATTTTAGATGTAGATTAATTGTAGCATTTATGTTATTTTCCTATGCTCTGAGAAATATTACATATCTTAAGAATCTTATATAACATAAGCAAAAGTCTCTGAAATTTTTTTGAAGAATTCAAATTATTTCTCAATTAAAAATTTTAATAAGAGAATCTAAAAAGATGTAATGCTAATATTTTTGATCTCTCTCATAGACACTGGCAAGATTTAGGGTATTTAATCGTGTACATAACTGGTAGACCTGACATGCAGCAACAGAAGGTCGTGACATGGCTTTCACAGCATAATTTCCCAAATGGGCTGGTATCATTTGCTGATGGTCTCTCAACAGATCCTCTGGGACATAAAGCAGTGTATTTGAAGAATCTCATCCAGGTAAGAGAAGCTTTGTTATCAGCAATGATATTGTTTAGAAGATGCTGTCGACATTTGAGTCACTCTTTGTGAGATTAATGCTTCATGGTTCATGTTGAATTCAGTGCTTTGTAAGTTTTTGCACTTCAAGACAGAATGATTTTCGAAACTGAACCAAAGTTAAATATTCATTGTTGAAATATTTCTGTATGAGTTTGAGTAGTGCTCTGACCAGACGATATTTGAAATTTATATGTATTTATTGTACATATCAACTTATAATGTATATATTGACTGTAGAATTTAAATAATCCTCAGATACATTCAGCTCCTTTTATTTACCATTTTCTGTTGCTGAATTCATATAGTAAATAAGGTGGTTTCACCAGATAACAGGTTAATTATTTTATGATGACCGTAGAGATCATTCACATTTCAGGAATAGTTATCAAGTTTCATAATGTTCAAGCACAAAAATTTGTTTTAAAAGTCTCAGCAAAAGTCATGTTGAGAGTACTGAAAATATAAAGTACAGATATGGTTACTTGTGTGCTTAGTAAGAGCTGAGGTCAAAGCCAATAAGAGACCAATTTAAGAAATGGTGCCTAATTAGAGATATTGGTGGTCTCATATTTTGCTGTCTCATTTTCATGGCACACTACTTTTTGCGTAGAGTCATCATAAGTCACTTTCCTTTTATTTGTTCTCTGGCATTTTAGGATCACCAGCAAATACTAAATCTACTAAATCTGTACTGAGCTATCTCAAGGTGTCTATTTTAGAAAATAGTAGAAGGTAACTTGATATGTATTGATAATATATACTAATGTAAAAGTATGCACCTCTACAAATTCCCTAGGAAAAATGGATGTGATAAAAGTCTCAAACCTAGATTTTCTACTTGCTATGCAGTTGCTCTAACCAATTGATTTACCCTGGAGAAAATTCAGACTTGCCATTTTGGGAGACTATGCACTCAGGTTAAGGTTCTGTTAGAGTGTAGGTGAGGAACCTGCAGCCTTCATGTCAAACATGGCTCTTTGGACATTCATTGAACCTTGTCCTCATTTCCTCAAAAATTACTCCTATTATTACATATATTGCATCTTAGATCCTTCTTTATTTCATTCATCAATGAAATCTGTTCATATAGCTAGTATTGATTATTTTCTAGGTGTTAAATTTAAAGTTTACAATCCCCTCGATTCTTTTATCAACTGTACTGATTTTCTTAACTCATAGCCAATAATATACAGTATGAATGTGAAAATGATTTATCAAACGATAAACAAGGAGAAAGTTGAGCTTTTGAAAATGTCAGATTCATTTATCATTAGAGCCATTAATGTTGGAAATAACATCCTTATCCTAACATAGCATCCTTAGAGGATTTATTTATAATTGGGATGTTTTTCCTCTTTATTATTTATGAAATTTGTCTTAATATACAAACAGAATCACTTTTCCATAATCCAACCACAAATTTGTTAGGTGTTGTTTTATTACTGCCATGTCTTTACATGTACACTGTAAGTGAAAAAAGCAAATCACAATGTATGTGAAAAGGGCACTGTAAACAATAACAGGCGTCTGTGATAAAACTAATTCAGAGAAGACTACTCTTGACCTTAAAAGTAGTGAAATATAAGTGAAATTCTTTCCCCTGTGATGTATGCTCACCATTATTATCTCAAAATCTTGAGAGGCTACATGGAGGCAAAGGATGGCAAGTTTCCAAGTTTCTAGCAATAAAGTATAAAAATATAAGACAATTTTGAAGTGAAGCATCATAACCTCTATTAACAACATTTCTGGCAATACAGCATCAAATTATGTTAATAATTATAGCCGTGCCCATTATTACCTGTGTGGCCTTTGAATTATTTATTAGCTATGTGTGTATCTTAATGATGATTTCTTGGTGGTGGAACAAAAAATCATGTTTTTTGAAAATATATTTCTATAACTAAACATTACAAAAGTTGTGGAAACTGAGATGCAGAATAAGTAAGACCTCACTACATATAGTGTGGCTCTCATGAATTTAACTTGGTAGTGAATGGCCTACAGTGATCAGAAATTCGATGCCTCTGCTCTAAATGATGGATAAAAAATATCTTTGCTGTATTATCCCTTTGTTCTTTTCAGGAGCATGAGGTAGTGGTGCATGTAGCTTATGGAAGCAGTAAAGATATTGGTGTGTATACTTCGATAGGCCTTAAACCAAAGCAAATTTTCATTGTTGGGAAAGTTTCAAAAAAGCAGCAAGCATTAGCGACTCCATTAGCTGATGGGTATGCTGCCCATTTAGTAGCTCTGACATCTCATGGAGGTTCCCGTCCTGCTCAAGGTAATGCAAGGATGGTTATTCCTCGGCCGTACTTTGGTTCGCCTGGACACAATTCATCTGTTAGGCGAAGAAGGTGAACCAAAGAAGTAAGGTTAGTTCATTTAAACCACACTTTTTGGAAGACTTGATTGATAATTTAGTTTGACAGTCAGTTGCAATTTCAATCAACTTTTTACCTTTCTATTTCAGCTTTCTGTAATCTGATTCTGCTTTGAAGATGGATCGAATAAACTCTGAGTGAAAGGAGAAAACAAAACTTAAGATACATTTCTGATACTCTTCCATCTAATTTGTGTGTTTTGTCATGGTGATGTAGATATTGAAAATCAATGTGATGAAGGTTGTGTAGGATCTTAATTGGCTAGTTTTATTTGCGTGATCTAGCCTTCTTTCTACAAATGAGATAAATTGAAGATTCATTGTTGTGCATCTACTGGTGACTATAAACTGGTTATATGAAATTTGAATATTTATAATACGTTGAAAATACAGAGGTACCTGTTATATTTGCTCATGCGATTATTCTGTATAAAATTATTCCATTAATAGCCATTATCCATCGCCTTTCATGGGATAGAGTAAAACCTTTTTTCAAACTATCTGTGAAAGGCTGTGTGACCATTCCTATGTGTCGTTAAAACATCGCAAAGAAAATAAATTTAAATACAATCGACTTTGATGAATGTCAAATGCTTCTAATTATTATTATTATCAGCATTATTATATTTTAATTTAACAACTGATGAAAGTTAGGTATAGCCAGTTCCATTGAAGTGTGGCAGATAGAATCCATGAATCAGGTTATTATGTTAGCAGTACAAGAACATTTGATGGAGTGAATAGAAAGTTAACAACTTGGTCAATGAATATTCTTACTCCTGGATCCAAAGAAAAAATACTAAGTGTTTATAATTTAAGAAAATCGCCTGATATATGCTGTAAATAATGAGAAACTTGTATTTTTATTATTGTGAATGTGGTTGCCTTGATTTTTATTGTATTTTACATCAAAGTGGAGTTACTGTGTCTGTTATAGTGTGTTCATTCCTCCAGAAAGACGGAAAATTTAAATATGCCTGAGCTTGTTAATTATTTGTTAAACAAAAGTTATCTTTTACGTATAAAATTCTTGATAAAGTTGTGCAAATCAAATTGCTCTGTTACTAAAATCAATGAAAATAGTATGTGAAGTGTTAACAGCATATTTGTAGTGTAAGCATTTGTTTTAAATTATAAATTATTTATAACTTAAGTATCTCAGTGCAGAAACCTATCACTATTTTGTTGTTGTTTGTGATGTTCCTTTATTAGGTATAGTTTGAGAAAAAATGAAATCCTAGTAAAAGTTACCAGAAGTAATCTAAATGTAGTTTTCCATCTATATTTTTTTTAAAGCTTATAATTAATAAAGTAAAATATTCCATTTGTCCAAAGCCCCCAAAGAACTAAAAGAGTAGAGAAGAAGTTCTCAAATAAATTGTAGTTTTTGTTGTATAAAGATTGTTTTGTAATCAAAGTTACTGTTAAATCATTTGGAGTATCATTATGCCCAATGTTGCATCCTCTGCATGTTCCAGGTACCTTCATATTTCTACTTAGAAAATTAGTTTTATTTGAAAGTGTATCAGCACTCTTCCTATATTACTCTTCTTCTATATCCACACATGGGAATTAGTATCCATCCAATCTCTAAACATGAGAAATTTACCTTCTGCTGAAGATGTTTACTGTTGGTTGATTCCGGTGGTTTCTATTTGATGATAGTGAAAGGCTGATAGTTGAAACCTACATTTTCATCTCATTTTCTTAATTCCCGATTGAAATTCGATTGATATCACAATTATAGAAATACTACTCTACCTTCTGTTGCATCTCTTTTGATCTTGATGTAATATTTTGATTTCAATCTATTTATTAATGATTTCTAGCCATTAGTCTACTTGCTCAGTATATTTGAGCAGCTTTTGCTTTCTGTGCCCTGTCAACGTTAGTTTTACTATCAGAGAAGAAATCAGAAACACCCTTGTGCAGGTTGTTGCTATTTGTGGATGGTTGCCCACATTCCTGGAATCTTTTTATGGACTCTGAAAGCTTTTTTTGGTACTATCTAGATCAGTTTCATATTTTCATGGCAAAATATCTACTATACAACATTTTCTCTGCGTTTATCAAAAGATTTTGTATTCTTATAGTCATACACGCACAATAATTACATTGGAATGTTGTTAGTGAATTTCTCATTTCTCTGATCAAATAACCATCTGTTTTAAAAGATGTTTTTGCAAATAATTATGCAATGCTACTGAAGTATTTCAGACCATATGATGTCAGATATCTTAGGAAACATTCCTAGTTATTCCATCTTACACTGGGTGCTACGTAAGGGTAAGATGGGATAGTTGACGAGAGGGTAAGATGAAGCTGGGAATTTTGCTACCGAATCAATAGTTTGACACAAAATAGCGTCCTCTCGTAAATTGAAATTGTTCCATCATATCATAACAGACTCCTTAAATTCTACAAGAAAATACTTTTGTCTGACTCTGCATTATAGTCAACCTTTAAATATCAGTATAATAGAGGTGAAGGTTTACATTCTATGAAAAAGAAAATGACAATCTCATACTGAGAAAGTAATTTATTAGAACAATCTGACAAACAAAGTAAGAAGGAACAGAGAGAATGTGGATAGGAGTGACAAAATAACTGAATTTTCTATAGAACCTTAGCCAAATATACCAAAAGCTAATTGAAATGAAAATGCTGGAATTCTATGATATTTTAAGGCCTTTTAAGAAGAGGAGATTGTCTGGGGAAGTTTAAAAGATACTCTAGGTTCCTTCTGCTAATGAAACAAACAAGCATTCTCTATGTGCAAATGCTTATTTTTTCATGTCCTTCTCTCAGAAAAGCTTGAAGATTCTTTTAGAAAAAAATGAAGTTATTAACCTATGCAGACAGATTTATATAAGATAGAGGAACTAAGAATTGGCATAGCATTGGAATCTTTCAATAGAAAAGGATAATTATTTTGATATAAGGGATGGATTATAATATATGCACATTCCGATAATGCATAGTACATAGCACATTTCTTGGATTTTCATTACATATGAAAACTAGAATGAAATGATGAAAGAGTAGAATTAAAATTTAAAGTAGGTTGACAAAGAAAACACTTAACTCTATATTCAATAAGTGTCAAGCAGGAAAGAAGAGCAATGAACATTCATGCATATTTTCCTAAAAACTTGGGATTAGGAAAATTGTTATGAAGATTTAAATGATTTTTACCAGACAAATTTACTGAAAGTAAATCTCATGCAGGAATCGCAATTAAATTCACAAATAATTCCATTACTTAAAACAGATAGTTTTCTTAGTTCCTCCAAGGCCGCAATATAATGACTTATTTCCAAAGAAATTCTCATTTAAATATTTTCAATACATATCCCACATCATTAGGTAGTCTTGCAGCACAGATGAAAGGATCAGGCTGATAAAATTCCTAGAAGAAAGAAAAACCAATTGCAAGGAACAGTGTTACATTTCATTAAATTATATTGAATGATAGTATCAATTGATTTGGAAATTGAGGTCTAAGCTTTAGATTTGGCACAAAGTTTACATTATGAAGTTATTTTCAGGAACTACATTAACAAGAGTGGAATTCAAATTAAAAATCTTACATTAATACCTCATCAGATCAATAATTTTGCTCCAATTAAAATCTCAGAGGTTCTCTCATGAAATTTACGAATGAATCATCAGAAAAATGAACTAAAAGCAATGTCACTTAAAGACAATTTTGAAGAGTATGCCATTGGCAACTGACTATAGGATTAGCAAGATTCTGAATACATCTGTGAAATTGTGTTATTAATACAATTACTGAAAGTTTAAAAAAGTTAAACATTCAAAGTATAATCTAAGATGTGAAAAATACCTAGAGTTGACCTGACCTGTTGAATCCATGGAAAGAATTTCTGCATTTTCTCTGCTGCTCGAGTCTGCATTGGTTTGCCATCGTTGATACTGAAAGATAGATAAAAGAATCATCACTAAAATAGTTTGAGAACAGCAAACAAGAGTTAATTTCCTTCAAAGAAATTAAAAAATTAAAATTTGCATCTGCTAGAGGAAATGCACCAAATCAGAAGCAAGAATTTCTTCTATTACAAGATTAAATCAAACCAAGATTAAAGAGCAAAGTGAGTATGAAATAGCACGGGTTTCCAAACCACGCAAAGACGTACCGTGCCCAGTTCGTTTCCCCTTTTAAAATGGAGGGGTATCGCCAGAAAATTGCAACTGGTAAATTTTTCGGGGGGGATCGAACGCGTCATCAGTTGCAATTGACCAGCCCTATAAAACCATGTTGTGGCAGTGGCATGAAAACCACCACCACGGAAAAGATAGAAGAGGAAGACTTATAGAAGACTAATTAAGTTTTATTCTCTAATGGCTAAAAAGCCGGTCTGTATCAGTGTGTGTAGTGCCTATCACATTAATTTCCCCTTCCCGCCAACACACAAAAGCCCATCAAGTGGGCGCCAGTTCTCTTAATTTCAAACTCCCACCATACTCTAATGCAGACCTGTTCTCTAACGCCCATTGGTCGGGCCCTTTTCTATAGAAACCTGCCACCCTCTCTCCTGAAAGGCGTCGACTCCTTACCTTTGCTGCGGACCATCCTCCATCGTCGGCAGATCTCTGCTCTCCATCGGCGTACCGAACCTCCTCTTGAAGTCACTTTCACCACTTCACTAAAATGACCATTTATCACAACACTGTCACCACACTCACTTTCTTCTCCATCTTCTGTCTTCGGATTCCTCTCCACTCGATCTCTCTCCAATCCCTTGATGGCCTCGCCGTGGGATCTTCCGATTAGTTCTGCAGTCGCCGAAGATCTCTTTCGCCCTGGCAGCGATCAGCTGGCTACCTGACTGATGTCTCGTTCTCGTCTTGAATGGGGTCGATCATCTCCATTTGATTCGGTAAAGCAGCCAGAAAGGAGCGAGCCATTTCAACTGCTGTGACGACAGAGGCTCTAGCTACGGACGCTGGGTCAGAAGTAAGCTTGATTCTGGCCGAAAACTTCTTAGATTTTCCAGAAGAAGCTCCGCAGATTGATCGGCACCGCCGTGAGATTGCGCTGGTTTATTTTCATGAAAGAACAGCTAACTGCAGGAGGACTTCTAGATAGACATCACGGGTCGAGAGTCCGGAAGGAACACAGCAGCGTACTCTGAGGAAGCGATGGAAGGGGCCTCGGGAGACCATGGTCGTCAGAATGACGTCGTAATATCTTCATCAATGAGAAGCTCCTCTCTCGGAACGTCGTCGCCTGCTCGCAAGACTTGTCGACTCGGGCGTTGTGGTAAGGAATGGGAAGAGCGGGAGGGACCGTTGACGCTTGTCAAGCTTGTGCCATATACGCAGCCACATGCTGCTTTATATGCGGTAAGTGGGAAGAGCGGAAATTTTGCTGGGTTTATATGGGAGGGTTGCTTTGAGAGAGGGGGGGAAGGAGGGAGGGGGTTAGGAAGTCGAATTTGTTGAATGGAGATCGGCCTTACTCGTTAATTTTGTCTTTTCTTGTACATGCAATTCAACTGTAGATACGAATCCATCACTTATAAGAACTCCAGTTAGCCACTGATCAACTTATAGAGAGCGTGGATAGCAATAACAGTTACAGCTGCTATTTGTTGCTTCATTTGTTGTATGGTTTCCAGCGGAACGCGGAGTGTCAAGAGGCAGTTTTCTGATTATTATATTTTCGTCTTTTATTGAGCAGGAGTTTTGGTCATAAAATTGAATCTTCGATCCATATATACTCTTCTTTAAGGTTTTCAACTTTTACTATCCTATATCATTTCCAAAAACTCTTCTTCATGCATGCATTTACTTTTCCGCCCTCCTTTCTCTTGATCCTTTGCTTGCCATAACTCATTCAAATGAATAGTCATTTAACCGACCGTTGTTTCAGTTACATAATGGAAACCTCGTCGGGCGAACAAGCCAGTTCGAGGGTTGTTAGAACTCTTATCGTACCCTGCTGCCTCTCAACCTTGTGGAAGGCGGCCTCACAGTTGAAGGGACCCATCGTTCGGGTTGCAATTCCTATTAATTCGTCTTACGCTCCTATAATTGTTAATTAACTCCTGGCATGGTTGGCACGCTGTTCAGAAACCTATTATTCATTCAATCAGTATATGGTAAACGAAAGTACACTATGTAGTTCCCTAGATATTTAGCTATTGATACTTTACTTCCCATAAATCATTCAAATTAGTAATCATCGCGTCGTGCTCTTCTCTTCTTGCATGGGTAAGGGCTCCAATCATCATCACGTACCATTAGTTCGAAACCTTTCCAGGTGTTTAAAATATTGTGCTAAACTTCAATAAAAAATCGCGAGACCCAAGTTCGCAGATGATGCTACAGCATTTATTGTTTGACTTGTTCATGCTCGAGGTCGGATGGTTTATTTGTGGAGCAGAGGCTCGTTCCCTTTCGTATTTTGTACAAAGTAAGGAATATTCGAATATTAATGTTATCGCATAGATATTGTTTATACCTATCGTAATCGTGCAAATTATGCTGTCAAATGTTATAATGGGCTGGTATGGTTCAGCAGTATACCCAAATATTTGTTAGAAATGGTGAATCACTCCACAAAGGATATTTATCCATACATTTGATATTCCTTGTATTCTGAAACCTTTATTCTAAACCGATAACACTTGCATTATAAATTTGATAACCAATGAAGGAGCTTAAGAATCATATGACCGGAAAGAATTCTATATCACATCCATATGATAACTGAAACAAAAAGTTAAAGAAGGAAGATATAAAATGGATTAAAAATCCCGAACGGGAGAAGAATAACTTCAACCAGAGAATATATCATGACAATCTCTCTAACATGTAGTTCCTTTTTTCAGAGGTTGGGTATTGAAACGCTGCTAAATCCTGTAGCATCATCTGCGAGCTCGGTTCTCACAAATGTACGAGTGGAGATCGGCCTTACTCGTTAATTTTTTTCTTTTCTTCTGACATGCATTTAAACTCATGGCTTCGAATCTATCACTTATCAGAGAACTCAAGTTAGCCGCTGATCAACTCACAGAGAGTGTGGATGTAAATATGAGTTTGAGCAGGGTTATGGCGCTTCATTTGTTGTGTTCAGCAGAACGCCGAAGGTAGAGGCAGGCTTCTCACTGTTATATTTCCTTGCGTTTGAAGTCTTCTTCAAGATACGATTACTCAGCTTGTTCGCTGTTCGACTATATATTCATATTATTGAGGGAATTGAAACGGTCGAATTCAAAGGGATGGAATTTTGCAAACGTCTTTTTTCGCCTTCGCCGATATTTGAGTAGACGTTTTGGATGTAAAACTGAATACATCGACAATTCTGTAAAGTATTCAATAGACTAATTTCATAACCCTTTAACAGACTAACTCTTACTTAATTCAAATAGGTTAATTTAACTGAGCTGTATTTCAGTTACACAATGGAAACCTCGTTAGGCGAACAAGACAGTACGAGGGTTGTTATTAGTAGAGGGATATGACCGCCCTTATCGTTCGTTGCTGCCTCTCAACCTTGTGAAACTGTATAGAAGCTCGCAGTTGAAGGGACCCATCGTTGGGGAATACGGTTGCAATTCTTATTAATTCGTCATACGTTCCTGTAGCAGCTAATGGGGTATAGTGGCCTCCTGGCATGGTATGGACGTATTACAGTAAATGCTAAACAATAAGAATAGAATAATTTGAATGTTAATAGATGGCATTTAATTACTATTCTTTAAAAGTATGTAAATAATGCAACCAGTATTACTCAACGATAGTTTCTCTGAACTCTCTGAAAACATATGTACAGCTGTGGCTAATAAGTCAAATTTGGAAGATCCTCTTTTGTTTTAAGGTGTAAATTACTTCTCTAATAATTATGGCACCAAAAACCCCTCCTTTTAGTTTCCCAATGCCAAAGAAATAAAAAGTGTTGATATCCCAGTTATAGCAAGATTTTCACTTGATACCTTTCACAAAGGTATCTTAACTGGATTTTACTGTTTATATATAACGTGTGTGTGATTATTTGTTATGTATGATATATATTTTTTTCATTTGCAATTTGTGTTGCTCATTTAATTGAGAATTGATTTTCATTTTTAGTTCCTATTCCTAGACCACTTGTCAACCAAGTGTACAACCTGTTCCATCCGACTCACCCTGCATCTGCACGGATAGAGCCATTGCTGTCAGCTCGCTTCTCAATGCTGCCTCCTGTAGACATTGCCCGTCATCAGAAGTATCCTCTTGGAAATGTACAACCACATCACTCATGTATGAATTTTATAAAATTATCTTTTGATTGTTGCTTGCCATATGCTTTATCCTTCTATTTTATCAGTTAGATAAATTAACAATTTTTTATCTCATATTTCAAATGAAATGATAAACACACTCAATTTATAGTAATTACTACTTACTTGATGGCAATAATTATGATGGTCAACTACTCTTAGATTGAATCGGTTTCCTTATCAATACAAGAATTGTAGGTGTCCTCTACATTACTCAACTTTCTATAGGTTTTCAGTTAATTTAATGACACTTTTCTTTGTTCTTTCTTTCATAAGTCTTATTGTTAGCTTAATTCCCATAGATGAATATGTCTTTTTTATTTTTGATCTCCAGTGTATTAATTTAGTATAAGGCTCAACTTGTGCTGTCTATTAATTTCTAGATTAGTAAGGCAGAGATGTCTATCCCATGAAAAGCGTCTTGAGTAGGTTTTTATTAAATGTGAATTCTTCATCAGACTACAAAGTGAACTGGATGAAAAGCGCATTCCCAATCTGATGTTCCACTCTGAATTCATAATTTGGTTTTCTTACACGAAGATGAATTCTTTTAAATGTACAATGTTAACTAGCAAGTGATGCCTAAAAATAATGTATTACTTTTTATTTCTTCAGCACAAATTTTTTGACACCAAAAATGCTGATTTCCTGAAAATTTTAGAAATGATTTGTCCAAAGAATTTTTCAATATAAATTTTTATCACGTGAAATTTTTCTTTTTATGAATATAAAACATTGAATATATGAACGTATTCTATCATTCATGAAAGATAACTTTTGATTTAATTTTCAGTGGAATTTGTGCAAGCACATCCTCAGTTGTTTGTAGAAGCTTTTGGTGGATCTGTGAAAGGATGCACTCCCCATTCTGCCGGTGGTCACATGCGTCGAATGTCCGAGGTTAGCATTCAGAGCACCATGTCAGGAGTGATTGATTCTCTTCCACTGCAAACTATTAATGCTTGTGAGTATACTTGTTTTTCTCTTTACTTTTTTGATTATTTTATATTTTCAGTCTGGAAAAATTATCTTGTTGATTAATATCTTATAGTCTTTTTACTTAATTATGGGTGAAAACCTAAATAATGTGTTACTCAAAGATATTGATTCTCATTTACCAAAATTCTTGTTCTAAAGATTGTAAAATCAAGTGAATGAAATTTTTGATTGAGTGCTTATTTGGGTTCTGGAAAATGAAAAGAAATATTATTCTTAGTCCTCAAAATTTATTATAATGATTGCCATCGTCAATACCCGATGACATCAATTATTGTATAGTTTTCCAAGGAGTTGTGGTATCATAAATATTGCTACCTCTTGCCTTGAACAATTAGTTTATGACTTAGACTTAATTCAGGAAAACCCAGAATTAGTGTAACAAAAGAGGAGAAATAATCAATTTCTCAATAGCAAGTGACTCTCTCTTTATGCAACTTTATTACAGCAAGAAGCTCAACTAACGTCTTGCTGATTTCTTTTGTGTTTTGAATGAGTATGAATCTCTATCCTCGGCATAATGGCTAATTTTACGTGACTCTTTTCCTTGTAATGTTACTCTTATGTAAATTGTGAGTTTTGTGGTTTTTCTAGTCCATTTATGTAAATTGAGAACTGTCTGTATTATTTATATAAAGAAAAAAATCATCTTAAATGAATGTATGAATGATATTAATAGTAAATGTTGTAAATGACTCATTCATGTCTTTATTTTCACAATAGAATTTTAGATCACCAGACACAAAAGACATCATTCAAAAGAGAGAAAATTTTTCTTTCCTTATATGGTAATGGAAAAATCTTTACATATATTTTTTGTAATTTTGATTTTAGAGGTATCTGTCAATATATATATACTCTGCTGTTTAATGAATGTTTTTAAGAATATGGTGATGTTTGTCTTCTTTGAAAATGAATTGCTTATGCTATTTCTTCTGTCAGTGAGTCAAAAGTGGTGGGGTCCAAAAAGATTGGATTATGCTCTCTACTGCCCTGAAGGTCTTGCCAACTTTCCCACAAATGCACTTCCTCACTTATTCCACGCGAGTTATTGGGAATCTTTGGATGTAATTGCCTTCATACTAAGACAGGTTAGCTATCATCTCATTATATTTCTTCCTCATTTGATTTGTATTACTGTAAGTACTATCAGTCATTCAAAAGAAATTTTCAGGACTTAATACACTTCAATGTAATTTAAATAATGGGTAAATAGTTGGTGTATTGCCAATTTAAATCTTGATATTCAAGAATTATATTTCTGATGCAGTTTTTCTTTTGTGCAAATCTTTTCTTTCCTTGCTCACTAATTGTTTTATATTTTCTCTCCCTTTCTTAAGTTGAATCAGTTTAAGTAAATTTTACTATCATCAGCAAAAGCATTAATTTTCTCAAAAGGTGTAATTGATTTCTTCAAGATATTGAATTCAGAAACTATTTTCTTGCCTTGCATTTGAGAATATTTTGTGCCGAGGATTTTCTGTCGATTTTGTTTTTGCTTCAAACCTTTGTGCATTTCCGTTATTATAGTGTATTAGTTGGTTTCATGAGCAAGGTGAATTTATTATTTTTTATTTAATTCCAATTAAATTAGTAAGAATGATCGAGCAAGAAATTTCATTCAACTTCAAATCACAAAAATATTTAACTTATTATTATGTTTTGGATTTTATATAAATTAAAATTTGGGAATATTGTTTTAAATTTCTGAGGGACTGTTCTCTGTCAGAAAGATATCATAAATGGATACTCCCAAATTCTCTCGTAAATATCCCATTTTTCATAAGCCGTATTTAAAATCAAGTAGAATCATTGATATGTGTCAGCGATATCTTTCTAGGGTTGTATGATTAAATATTCGTTTTAAAATATGATATAACGAAAACTCAGCCTTCCTCCAGGAGAAATTACCTTTTTAGTTTTACATATTTAAGATGATCAATCAACATTAGAAAGAATGTGTTCCGATATGTTGAGTAGTTGATGATTTCCGATATAGAGTTTCTTAATACCAAATCATCCAAATCCATCAAAAATGGATTTTCCTCTTTATTGCTTACCTATGATATTATTTATTTATTTGTAGAACTAATTTATCTGGTGGTGTTGTTGTTATTGGTAACGTAGTGTTGCACACATGCATGCTTTTGGTTGATGTTGGTTTACATTAACTCATACTTCAAGGTTTTATTCTGTTGTTTATCTAGCTTCATTTACTTTCAGTATTTATTAATAAATATTTGAAGGATAGTTATGTTTAGTAAGAGGAAATCTAAGTAGATAGGTATATCAGAGGAAAATACAGACTTAGAGACAGGTATTTGAGATACAGTTTGAGGATAATCAGGGCTTTAGATAGTGAATCATGATCAGAGGTTAAGTCATAAGGGATACATTGGAATGTGGTTTTTCATTGTTTGTTGGTCCACAATAAAGAGGAAAAATCCATCTAATTCCTCTATTATAAGATTGCCTGAAAGTCATCTAAAGAAGCACATCATAAGCTAATAGTTTTCAAGCAGTACTTATTAACAAGAGAATCGTTTAATGTAGGTCAGTTTTCATCCTTCTTAGTTAACCTGATAAATCTTTATAACTATCATTCCATTAATATGGCTATTCCATGTATCACTTCTCATGTTACTTGGTGACATATATCACAAAGCATTTACTTTTCTAGATTGGATCACTATTTGCATATGCTAGGTAAAATATTTGAGTTGAATTAGATGTTTGACAAAAGATACAGATGAATAAATTTATGTTATTTCTTTTTCTTATTAGGATTCATTTTGGTGCAATCACCAAAATCAATGTCTTCAAATTAAAATAACTGATTAATATCATTTTATAGGCATCTTCTTCCTCGCACAGCTATTTTGGGCTCTATTAAGTACCAATTATTCTTGAAATAACAGAAGCTCACTTTTTAGTTCAAGGCTTAGAAATGAGATGTTTAAGATCAATTGGGAGCATTGGTTTTAAGCCTTGCTGAGTTTGATGGAGTACAAACATTTTGCCAATTGGTATTGAATCTTAGATGCAAAGTACATATTCTCTATACATTTTCTCTTGTGGTACATGACTAACTTATCTTCCCTCTCTTACATACATAATAGTTTGTCATCATATATAACTTTTTGAAATATTGACTAGGAGTACCCAATAATTCAAATATTAAGAGTTTGATTATAATGAAAAATCATTGATGAAAATATAATGAAAGACTTGGAGCTAAATCAGAATATCTACCAATAAAAGGAAAACTCATGCAAAGCCTAACAGAATTATAGGAAATATCCTGCATTTAGAAGTTTGAATCTCACACTTTAATTTGAAGAAAGTCTAAGAAACATATCAATCTAGACAATCTATATTAAGGGAGACTAGCTTAGATGTATTAAATTCCTTGATAAGTTGCCTCTGTAACTCATTAGGTTTTGTCAACTGAAGGGAAAAATAACTCATCTCTCCCTATTTATTCTCTTCATATACTTCTAGGAAAATTCTTAACTTTAGCTCCCTTTGAACAACTAAATAACTATCATAAATCTCAAAAGTAAATCACCCAGATAATTGAAATGGTGGTCCAGAATAAATATAATATATTAATTTTTTCTTTATTCCACCGGGTCTTATGAACACTAACGAAAAATGAGTCATGTTTTTGAGTATATTTGGATTCTCATCCCTTGCACCATGAAGAGCTAGATGTTGATGACCAACAAGAGCCTCGAGTCTTCAGAAAGAAGACAGAAATGCAGAAATAGGCAGGCGAATTCAGCTGGGATGCGTTTCTTAGGCCTATGCATATGTGGAAGCACCGACAAAACCAGATGGTACTACATTAGTATCAAATTCTCTATATAGCTATTTTATTAGTATATACTTACAACATTCCTAATTCATCTACAAGTACAATAGCCATTTTTTGGTAAAACATAGAGTTGAGATTCTACCTCCATATTATGTATATACTGCTTTTTCATTCTTTCAATCAATTTATAGCTGCTTATTTATAAAACATCCATATTTTCATAATTTGTTTCAGTACTTTAAATAAAGTACACTTTTAAAACTAAATCAATTCTACAGTAGTTGGTATTAATAAATTTGCTTGTTCAGGATCTAAAAAAAGATCGGAACTCCATAATTTATATACTTTAACTAGCATACTTTTCCTTCCATAGTATACCAATTCATGATGTATGCCAATAATATGGCATATTTCTGGCAAACTTAATTTTTGATGGAATCTTTTCATCCCAAAATATTACCTTTCAAATGAGCATCATAACTTCCTAGTTATAAGAGCATATGCTAATTAAAATCCCAACTTATGCTAAATGGTTTCTCATTCTTTAGCATAGCACTGGACCAGCTGATGAGGCAGTTGTGATTTGAAGACAGCAAGAAGAGGAAACAGAAGAGAAGAGTGAAGGACTACCTATGGAAGTGAAGTGGAATTTTGAAACCAAGGGGAGTTGTGCTGAAGATTGAAGGGCATTTTAGAGCAGAGATGTGAAGAAGAATCTGTGGAATAGCAGTGTGTGTGTGCGTGCATTCCGTCATGTATGTATGTTAACTTTTCAACTCTTCTGTAAACATATGTATTTTCATTGCATTTTCCATGAATCCACATATAGTGAATTTCCCAAGAATTTAAAGTTTTCAAATTAAAGACTGAAAAATCAAATGTCTTTTTTCTGGCAAAAAGACTGTTTTAAATATTTATACCTGCAATGGAAAGGTTTATTTCTATATTTGAATGCCTCATGTAAATAAAAATTGCAGTTCCTAAGTTTTTGACTCGATTTCAAAGTAATGCAGCATAGGCTCTGTGCTTAAGGTTTTGACATATCTTCTCTTTGTATTAATTAAGGTAATTGTTTGTTAATTTTATTAATGGAATAGTTATCCTGTTTTGGAAGGTCTTGCTGTTTGTTATGATGCGAAAGCTTATATTTCTTCCATTTATTTGAGAAATTGATTATTAGATAGCATGTTTACAGCATTTAAAATATAAAGCTTGTAGCTTCAATTTTTCCCAAAATGTTTAAAGTTGACCTAACTTGGTGCCTAGCTTTTTCTGAAAATATTCATGATATAAATGTAATTCACTTATTAATGTCGTGTTTTACTGTCTTTTATTGCTTATAATAAAAATTTGAGGAAAAAGTACAAATTGTTCGTGTTCATTATAGCACATTTCCGCAAGACATTGCCAGAGACTGAATTTTATTGACCATTTCAAATGGATGAAGTAAACGGACACCTGGAAATTCTGTGCAGTATATGAAGAATCTTGAAATAGATGAGTTGAAGAAATATTACATAGTAGACTGACAATCCTCAAACAGGCAGAAATTGCATGTTTCTTTTCTATACACTTAATATTAAAGGGAGCATCTTTTTTTCCCTTTTTCTTTTTTAATTGTGTTAACTAAAGAAGATTTCAGAATCTTGGGATCCTTGGTCCATATTTTGTAGAGAGAAATACTGAGAAAGCTATTTTTATCATTGTTTAAGCTTCCTTAATGAAAAATTGTCTATATTTGTTTTTTTTTCTTAGATTTTTGATTAAGTTTGGAAATTTCATTAGACAATCATTTTTGTGTTATTACAAACTGATGTCTGCAGTTAGACTGGGCTTTTGATCAAGAATTTCAATGCCTGAGTAGGGACATTCCAAGAGAAGAAAAGGATAGAGAAGACCTGAAAGGTTATAATTTAGGATAAGTAACAAGAATTTAAATTAAAAGTATATAATTTCTCACATAATTTGTGATTTTCTTTGGTAGTTCTGATAAGGCGGGTCAAATATTCAGAAATTATTTGTTATAGCGCTCAATTAACACGAGATAAAGAAACAAAATTATATAAATACAGAAAGATACTAGTTTGTAACGAAATCCCGCCTATAACAAGGTGATTTCGCGGTCCTTTGGACTTTCATACGGTCGCAAATAGTAAGTATCCCGCATATAATTATTGATACGAAATCCCAGATACAGCGAACTATTGTACAGTCCCTTGGCAAATTATTACTTCTTTCATAGCGAAATTCTCGCCATCTCCGTCACCTAACCGCCCCTTCTCGCATAGAAAGTTGGCCACTTCAGCCTCCCTCAGAGCGACTTCGTGCGTTGATGCTGCTGATCCGTAAATCGCGTTCTTCAGGTGATTAATGCAAAAGAAAATCCTTCATTGAGAAACTCTTAATTCTCCGTGATGTTTTGTCAATTAAAAATACACAATCTTACAATATGTTATTGACAATATTGACGAAAACATTGTGAAAAGCGCACTGAAAATTTTATAAACTTACATATTTTAGAGGTCAGAATTTTGTAGCGTATGTTTTTATGTAACGTATGCATTTCCATCCGTATCATTCATCTAATTCAACCGTTATAAAAGAGAAAAATGATGATTGAGGCTGAGACTGCATATGGTAATGGCAATTTTCTGTAAATATCTATCACTAATGGATCACAGCAAGGCGTTATCACATCTGGAGACGTTGAGGGTACTTTCAAATTTTATTCATTACAACTCAGGAATGATTAGTGCCATTTTTTATGAACGATGATCTCGTGAATAAACGGTATTATATATGCGTAAGCAATTTTCCATTGGATAAGGAAAGGTTATGCTGTGGGACGGTCGTAAATTACTCAAAAATCTGCTGCGCTAACGCATAAAATTAATCTTGTGTCGCAAAGTTATAACTACTTTCCTAATGGAAGAAATAACAGTCTTACTTCCCATTCATGCTTTTACTCATACATTTGGAATGACAGATATTCTACTTCCTATCCCACTTTCTCGTCGGTCGTTCATAGGCAACAAACTTTCATTACTTCAATGAAAATTTTTAAAGCTGTTTAAGAAAGAATATTTCAAACGATAGCCATCGATTCTTTGATTCGATTCGATTGATTGCTGTGATTCATTCTTGCCAAAACTCAAAAAGTAGCTTCTAGAAAAGACCCGTGGGCATTGAAGGAACCGAAAATTTTCCTGAAAATTTCAACCTTTTAAATTTGTCTTCAAAGTTTTAGCTCGAAGGTATGGAGAACCCAACTACTCCACAGTTATAGTAACCCCTAATAAACATCTTTCAGGGGCAGAATACGCACCGGGAATGTTCTTAAATGTGATTCTCTACTTCCCGTTTAATGTATGGTAGAACAAAAATGGCCCACTTGCGTCGAACCTAGGACTATCAGGGAAATGGTAAACTGTGTTTTCAAAACATATTCATGACCGCAGTAAACATTCAGAAATATCGAATTCTATCTTCTCGGAAAGCGCTTGATAAAGTTATTTAAAATCTCCACCATATATTTATTAAGGGAGGATTAAGACCCACTTAAGTCGAACCCAGAGCTATTACGTAAGATACCCTTGGAAATTTCTAATTGGTAAAGGCGTCTTCAATATAGATATAAACTTCGGGAATATATTCCCGAGGTTTATATCTATATCCCGAAGAAACTATAGTTTCCTATGCGGTTACGTTGGTACGGGTTTCTGTGAATTTCATTGACATACTGCGCAATGCTGTTGCTGCAAAACAAATTTAGCTCTTGCAAATTTCATCGCAACATGTTCATTGGCGAATATATTTAATTTTGTGGTCAAAAATTCATGAGTCTATGAAGAAATTTGCAATCATTGTAGCATTTCTTTCGCATTCCGTATTCCATTTAATCAATTTTAAAGTCAACCCCTTAACTTTGGGACACCATGCGTGTGTTAATCTTGGGAGTACGGACAGTAGTTGGAGTACTAATTATGCTCAATGCATTCACAACAGTGAAAAATCACATACCAGAGTTTGCTAACTTATCGTCTGCTGCGGTCGATTTTGATACAATTCTCTCGACCGCAATCGACTGCGAATATGCGAAAAATATGCCATTTGTCGAAGCAAGAATCATCATCAGTTGTATTTGCGTGTCTCATAGGCTTTTTTTGCATTTTTTAAAAATTTTTGGAACATAATGGTTTATTTCCTTGTACATAGATTTTTATACGAAGTCATGAAAATTACTTAAAAGATAGGAAATCATTCCAATCGACCGAATGTCCATTGACGTTTGTCCTGTTCATGTCATCATGGCAGTTAGATCTGATGTGCATTGGTTTGATGAAATTGTTTTTCTAAATTGTGTTTAAATTTCAGTATATGTAGTTGTGAGCCTCTGCCATTTATGAATTGCTCCAATTTCTCTAACATTGTAATGTTTTTTTACAAGGGAAAGCATCTTCCCAGCGGAAAATCCATAACATTTTGTTAGGTGACGAGACAAACCAGCACTTACGAATGCTCAGATGAGAATTAGAAAGCCCGGTCATGCTTCTGCTGACATCACTGTCCAGTGCAAGTTAGCTTTTCTTGCGCTCTTTAATTGTTCTATTGCCTTTTGAGATTGTCTGTTTTATTGTCTTCATCAGATGATCCTGAAATTGCCATTGAGAAAGAAATGGTGACTACGGCAGAAGGATATGAATTAGATTAGTCTTGCACTGTTTATGTTAAGCCCAAAGCCAAGGTAATAATATCCTGCTTCCTCATCTTAATAGTAAAAACTGCTCTTATCACTTGAAGTCTGAAAAATATTCTTGATAGAAAAAATTAGCTTTATCGATCATTAAGTGTATATCTTTGACTTTCACCCAATACTTTTAATTCTTCACTTATGATTCTCTTTTTCCTGAAAGTCTGATGAAGTTTGCTGATGGATTCTGTAGGAGAGATTCAGACAGTTTCATATGTTTTAGGATTAGGATTCTACCTTAGGATTTTTTCTTCCTAATTCAGCATTACAATCTTGAAATATTAATTTTTGTTGCATAATTATTTCTTTGATGAATGAACAAATTTTGGAAAGCTCTATCAGAAACATACATTTTAGATTTTTCTGA
This sequence comes from Pachydiplax longipennis, assembly GCA_036926295.1. Lineage (NCBI taxonomy): Eukaryota > Metazoa > Arthropoda > Insecta > Odonata > Libellulidae > Pachydiplax > Pachydiplax longipennis. Next base: position 3,692,642 of record JAVFKF010000044.1, on the reverse strand, counting down.
ACAAATCTACTTCTTTATTTAAAATTACTTTTAATTTTGACTGCTGTTTTATACGATTAATTATTTCCGACCTTAGATTTTTAAAACTTCCTTTGTGATTTGTGTTGAAGGATAATAATCATTCCTTCATGCTGATAACAGAGTACTGTGAAAAGGAAAACATAATATATCCTGAAACTAAGCAGGATGAATGCTTAGAAGAATTTAAATATGTATATAAAGTGATTGTCCATTTTATAAATGATTTTCTCATGTTTACAAGGCATGTAACTGTTCAATTTTGCATTATTCATGTCAGAATGAATTGGTAAATATTTTGGAATAAATATATAGGATATCAATAAAAATTTTATTTTTGGTGTTTCTTTAAATTTTCATTTCCTTTTTAAAGAGAGATAATTATATCTTCACGATATACGTAGATGTATATCAATATGTGATTCAAAGAGAATTTCTGTATATGGATCAATATCGACAAAAAAATCTATAATCAGATTCATCCATCCAATTCTTCCAAAATTTAAATATCTTTTCTTCTGTAGTATGTCTTTTGAGAATAAAAGCATTTTATTGACATAATTTTATTGATCCTGTGTATTTATAATTTAGGATTAAACTGCTCAGTATTCTTAATGTCAGGGCATTGCAAGATATCTCAAACTTTGGGTAAATTATGGCAAGGGAGTTCACTTTTTTTAAATTTTGCATTGAATTATTTTATAATATCTGTGATAACATTAATTGTTGTCATTTGAAATGTTTAATGTATTTTCCATATTCTCCAGGTATGGTAGAAGTTCAGCAGTAAGCATATTGTGCCATCTGACAGGATTAAGGAGAAGGAAGGGGAATCAATCAATTAAAAGGGAAGGCAATCAATCAATCAAAAGGCATATCTTGTACATTTCATGCACCCAGATAACCAATTTTGGAACTTACACTTGCTATGTAAGCAATACTACAGGTCATAGTAAGCAGATTATGAAACTATCAGGTATTTTTCCTTTATTTATTAATTTTATAATTTATTATGTCTGTTGATTAAACAAGAAGTCAGTGGGTTATTTCTCAGTAGTATAATATAATACATACCACTACTGATACTACTGTATCAGTAGTGGTTTTGTATCATGTATGCATGCTAAAGAATACTTTGCGAATCACATAGAATCCAGAATGGAAACAGCCATAGCATACTTTGAATGATGAAAAGTAATTCTCCATTTACCGAGCACAACCTCATGTACACAAAGAAGAGTGTAAGAAAATGAGAGGTTTTAAGATTACACAATCTCTTTGCCATGAATTCTCATCTGTTAATTTGCTAACAAAGTGAAATTAAAGTAGATAATAGCAAACAATGAAGTGAAATATTACAAAAAATCTTAACTAATTTCTCAATTTTGCTTCAATTTAATATTTAAGTTGAAGATCTCATATCAGCAAACTCAGATGTTTATTGTATGTTAATAAAATCTTCCCTTTCCAATGTTGATAATAAATATTAGCTGTTTGCAAAACAAATAAAACTGACTTGTTGGCACTTTCGGAATGAAAATAAAGCTAAATGAAATTCTCTCTTTTCATGTTTCAAAATTTTCCTCTGATTTATGTGAACCTATAGATCTTCTCCCTCTCTTGGTCTCAAATGGCTAATTAAAAGCTCAATCCTTCTTCTGGAAAACTCCAATGGTAAAAAATATCAAGGTAAAAATGAAATTTAGTACTGTCTTCCTTACTGAATTACGAGGAGTGTTCAAATGAAAAGGTACAAAATGACACTGTGGGTACAATTGAAACCTTATTCAAAAGTAATCACCAGAGACTTGAGCACAACTTTCCCACTGTTTCACAAGCCAAAGAGTTCCCATTCTCAAAATACCTGTGGCTGTGACAAGAGTCCCGTGAAAGTTACCCATGAGCTAGTTATGAAATGAATCTGTAACTGTACACAAATTTGTCCTGTCAATGATCTAAAGAGAGATCTTCAGGTAGCCATCCAACATTATTCTGTGTACCCTCTTCTAAAATTATGAAGATAAAAAACATATGCTAAGCATAGTTATGAAATGCTGTAATCAAGTAGTGCTGACAGAATTACATATTCTTCACTTAAAAAAGTTGAATTTCAAATTACATAATTTTGAGTTCTGTCAATTAGCCATGACTATTTGATAGTAACTACATCTTCAACCAACCATTCAAGAACATGGATAAGATCTACGTTCTTGCATCTCTTAGTGTGATATGGTATCGCATTGGCAGTCTTTTATTGAATTAAATAAGGCACATATCTGACTAAAGGATTATTTTAAAATGATATTTGACATGTTTTACATAATTTCAAATAATTCATTTTCTTTGATGGAATTGAATTTTCTTTGTAAATGCATCATGACACACCATGCACTACAGAGAAACAATTGATATTCCAATTCATCACTCGTAACTTCTCAAATGTTTTGCTGCTGATTTAGAAGTTATTGTTACGTAATCTTTATTTGGGTGATCTGTTTCTAAGGTAAACGCTGTTTTCTTCATCATTCAAAAGCACCAATAGACATGGCTCTTTGAAACTAACCTAAGAATTATCCATTGCTGTAATGTTCTCTCAATAATTACTGTAGAACTCACTTAAGGCACTTTTGAGGAGTGAAAAATGCCTTATCAATGGGATAGTGTTCAAAGCATGATATGGCATCTCATAATTTCTTTTACTTAAAAACCATGTTATTTTGGCTCTTTAATTTTCAAATAAGTGCTTTACTCCATAAAATGAAAAGGATGCTTATTAGTTTGCTTTATTTGTCACAGCTGCAGACAGAATAACTGAAGACTTCACAAACTGTTGTTGTTGCATTACACTGGATGTCTTCTTCTCATATTTTTAAAAATATTTATTGAGTGCTACCTCAGTTACTTATGTTGGTCACTTTTTGCATTTATTTTATTAGGGAATGACAATATGATTAATAAGAACAGTAAGAATAACAATCTCTACAAGACTACAATCAGCACCCCACAAAACGTTTCACTATTTACATTATTATCCCCTGTTTGCCCAACTGGTAAAATTTGCTTCATTGGAAAGGAAAGAATTACGAACATAAAGTAACCAAGAAAAATTTTCTCTTTCACAAGAAGCAGACCATTCTTAGAAAATATGGCAAGAAGTTGACCAGTATCACACAACAGCTGTCCATAGTCTGTATCTACAGCTGTGGTAAGAGGGGCAAGATATGTAAGATTCCTTTTCTTTTTTAGTTGTAAATCATTTCTTTAAGTAAAGAGACAAAAATCCTTCTCTTTTGTATTCTTATATAAAAGAAATAAAAATTTGTAATATCTGCCATAGAGCATGGGTTTCACTTTTCCCTTATAAATTGTCTTAGCCAGATTTTATTGTATATTGTAATAATCTGTTAGCTGAGCCACAGATTATTAATTACAAAATACTGCCATACATGTCCATGTAACAGCATAGCCTGGTTACAGTGGATATCAAAATCCATTCTCACATTCTTTATTTATTGAAATGATCTATCTTAAGTAATTTTTCAACATTTAATTTCTATTTAGTATAGTAGTTCAGCCTTAATTTCTATATAGCATTTGTATGGCTTATATACAGGTGGCAGTAGGCAATCAACTTGTGTTTTTCATCAGTGTCAGCAAATTGTGAAACTACTGTGGAGCATGGATATGTGGACAATTGGAAAGAAGGAAAGAAACACTGCAGCGTAAGTGGAATAGATCTATTTAATTGCAAGCTGCTTGTTCCTTCACTCTCTTAGAAAGAAATGCTAACCAAAGCTTATCAGTAGTGTGTTAAACCAATCAAAAAGAAGATGTTATTAGAGAGAAGGGATGCCTGACTTCTAAATTTGCCTTGTTTAATATATTCCTGAGGAAAATGAAAAAATCTCTTTGTAGGCTATGCCTTTTTCATCTTAAAAAGAAAAACCTATTGGCCAATAGTTATAAAAACTGGAAGAAAAATTAACCTGGCATTTTTAACATGTAAGACCAATTTGATTCGTAGTGAAGAATAAATCAACTCAACAAGAGCTACCTTTTCTGGTTGCATGTATCAACTTCAGTTTACAAATTATCTAAGTATCTACTGTTAAGGTATGCTCAAAAATATTTAAACTGTGATCCTTTCTTTTTGTTCTGACTAAGTTGTTTCCTACCTAAATATAAAATTATAGATTGCGTTTACACTTAAAAAGATACACACAGAGAAGTTTCTGTTAGTTACTGTTTGGACAGATTCTGCTCACCAAAGCATTAAATTGCTTGTTTCACCAGTATTAAATGATGCTTCTTTCAAGACAACTAAGATCTGCACTGTAAAAAGTCTTTTTATCAGAGACAATTTTTCCATCCTATATCTCATTTTTAAAATGTGTGCATCTAGAAAATTTAGCAGGTAACTTCTTAAATGTGTGAGAAACTTGAAATTTTCTTTTTTATAATGAAAATACCTAGTAGCAATATTTGGTCTTCATTCCAATGGAGAAAACTTACAAGTGTAATTTTTTATCTTGTTCAGATATTGTCGAAAATCTATATCAAATAATTTCTAGTATTATTTTTCTTCATTACTGAAAGAGCTTGATGCAAATGCATCACCAATATATTTTTATCCAAAAATGGAGACTGCTTTCATGCCATCTAGTAATTATAAATAACCATTTTAACACTGTGTAATTTCTGGCTAAAGTTCAGTGAAAATTGCTAAAAATTTTTAGCTATGGTAAACATACTGCACCATATAAATATATGTTCCTTCCTACAGTATGTTCTAGTAAAATAATTTTACTTCTTTTCTTCCTTAGAATATATTCACTTAATTTCCATTGTGCATAGAATATGTCCTTTGAAATGTTGAAAATTTAGTACTTGATGTAATATTTGGTCATCTCTTGTGTTTACTGGTACATTGAAATCCTTTCTCTAAGTTTCTCTCTTTCATCATTTGTTTAATGTTAAGAGAAAGAGTTTGCTATTCAGGTGCCATCATCTTCATGTTTCAGCAGTGAAAGAAAACATACTCAGGGTTCCCCTCACCTATTAGTAACCTGATCCTTTTTGCTCTCAACCCTGAGATAACCTTGATAATAACAGATTTACTGCTACTCAGGTAATGAATGCAGGGATAATATTTAACTTAATTTGCATTTAAATGGTTTACCGTCACCTCATCCAATATTATGATGTAATAATGGAGGAATTATGGATATTCATGACCTAATTTTTAAAAACTTTATATGAAACTCTGAATTAACTACTCAAGTCATATTCAGCGAGGGAATTCAGGTCCAAATATTGTTTAGGGCATTTTAATAATGTATTAATCCATTCCTCTTTGGTATATTTCTAAATCCGCCATGCAGGGTTTTTGATTCATTACAGGAGGTGTAGCAGAAAATATTTCAATATATAAGAGAAGAGGAGTGTAGTTAGGGTAGAAGAGGCCCTAAGTACTGGCCCCCATCTGAAAAATATTGAACCAAGAACATTAGGAAGTTTGTACCAAAGATTTAGTAAAACTAATAAATACATAGAGAAGTGGAGTGCTGAGACCAACTGCAATGAGCCAACTCTTGGTTGAATATTTTTAAGATAAAAAGAAGTGAAAACTACAATCTTTATTATTTACATCATGATAAACAAATTTGATAGTTAAACACCTTTTTTAACAAAAAAATATTTGCTAGATCCATAAGTATGTGCCTGACCTACTTAAAAAAGGTCATTGACATGCATCAGCTGATTGCCCCTTCATCACTTGCAAGCTAGCATAGCTTTCATGCATATGGAGGTTGCCCAATCCAAAGGATAGCAATATTACCTTTGATACTGCAGCACATACAGGTAATGAAGAAACTAAGGGGAAGGATGAGAGAAGAACAGTGAATGACAATGAATTACGTAACATCAAATGATGAATTTTAATTTTAAAAATGATGTTCTGCATCACATGACTTTTCAGAAATAATAATATAACCTAATAACACTCCTTCTAATTTTCATTTCATTCAAAGGATTAACTTTGCACCTTAAAGCCTTACATGGCTGAAAATTTTCTTTCATTCATATGGCATGTTTATTGCATAGTATAACTACTTAAAAAGGCATAGTACAACTACTATAAAAAGGAAATTGAAAAAGTAAATAAAACGAAGCAGTTCAGAGTTGAGCATTACTGATCATCTTCATTCCTTCATGGTTATAATGAATTAGAGTGCAAAGCGTAGCTCTCTGGTGATGAATGTATAATTTTCTGATGTGTATAATGTATTCAATTCTCATCCTTTGCTATTGCAAATAAGTTGGTTTCTAGTGATATGAGATACTAAATGAAGTTCCCTATGTTCTAAAATTCATGGACAATATATTTTATTGTTAAGTATTTTGTAAAAAATATTAAAGCAGTAAATAAATTATGATTATAATGGGAGAAAAGTTTAAGCTGTTGGTGTATGTCTGCATATGAAATATTGTGTACATCGTGACCCTAATTATCTTAATATGCAAAATATCGTTGCATAAGTTACTACAACTGACTGTGGGGTGAGAGAATCTTCACTTTAATATCTTTTAGCTGTAGCAATCATTTTGTTGAGGTATTTTCTAGCAGAATGTATTTCTAATGGTTACAATTTGCTGACATCTGGTTAACTTATAAAAAAACTGATTCATAAATTTATATAATATTAGATGTTTGGGTCAAGAAGAAATATAAGATTCACTCCCCAGTGCTGCTTTAAGTATATAGATCCAACATAAGCTCATTTAAATGCATTTGTTCTATACTGAAAATATATTTTCAATATCTTTTAGAGAAGGTTTCATGAGATAAAAAGATGTAAGAGCAATAAATTTTCCTGAAATGACCATATTTTGATGTTGTAATTTTTAATGGACCTTATTTTAACAGGTAATTAATACATTCTCTTAGGAGCTCTTCTTATTCTGAAATTTATTTCACATGTAACTGAGGCTTACCTGGTGAGGAATTTCTGGAATGATATTCTTCTTGAGTTTATTTCAACCAATTACATAGTAATTTGTGGCTATGTGTCTTTCAAAATTTTCCTAGTTTTCAAGAAATGGGCTTGGTCCATCAATTGAATGTATTTCCTCCAAAGAACAATGACCCAGGATTCAGGCCTTTTTTGGCAAAATGATAGAACCTAGGAATAATATAGATGTCAGTAATTGTAGAAGATAATGGATGTCAATTGTATTGAGTTTGTTTCACTTTAATTCCTGATGAATCCAAAAAGATGCTGAATTTGGCTACTATAATTATGTTCATTGTTAATAACCTACACAATGGAGATCATTAAGGAACCTTATGTTTTTCAGAGGAGAGAGAAGGCTGCAAGTTTTGAGAAGACAAAGTCTGAGGCACTTATGGATAACTCAAACCCCTTCATTGTCACAGATGATGATTTTCCAGGGCTTGTATCATCATAATAAATGCATGGCAAGGGCTTTAATAGTGAAAGATTGACCATTCTTAAACACTGGGCAGCGTACCACAACATTAGCTATTGAAATGAAGGTATGTGGTATTGTATTTAATTTATACAAGAGAAATATCCTATTTACAAAAGTAGAAAACTCTTGAATAATAATAGCATATTTTTAGGCTACATCTGATACAGGAACTTTCCTAACTTAAAATATGAATGATAGAATGTATAACCCACATCCAAAAATACATAACCTCGTTATTCCAAAATTGCTAATAATTTTGTGCAAAATTAAAACGTCTACTTCTGCTTCTCTTAATTTTAGTAAATCTCAACTCAAATGTTGGAGATGTATGTAATTAATATCAATGTAGGTGATGCTACTCTTTTGTGCTTTATAGCTCATCAACTTGTGGAGAGCACATTCTAAAGTTGCCATATCTTAAGGAAATTGTGAAATAATTTAATTATGATACAAGATAAATCATTTCTGTGTTAGAAATAAAATAATGAATGCTGATTAATGAATGAAATAATTATTGTAGCACCTAGATATCACCTAATATATATGGTATTAATAACTGGAAAAATTTCATTGGGCACCTCGGTCCTCTGTGCATTGCATTTTTATGCGGAAGGCTGATACCAAAAGTCATTGGGAAGCAGTGCTAATGTCAGCCTCAGGCATGCCAGTGTCAGGCCCTGTAGAGGAGGTGATCAATACCCTGAACATACTGGCTGTAATAAGAAGGTAGATTGTAATCCCTAACAGTCCCTTAGAAAGGAGAAAATACATTGAAAAGTATGTCTCTTGCATGCTATAGGTAATTAATTCATTTTCATCCCCTCTGGTAGCTACAGCTAGTTCCAAAAAAAACTTACCACCTAAGCCGCAACCCGCATAACAGACCTGAAGCTCGATGAGAGCGAGTCTAGAGTTTTCCATGCATTCTATTGGCTCTTGGAAGGAGGAGCATTCAGACGGCGCTTTTTTAAACATTGTGAAACGCGTTGAACGTATTTGTATCGTCTTTACTAGCACGAAATCTTGTTTAAATTTAGTGTTACTTTCTACTATGTCAGCAGCATAGTATTAAAAAATGAATAAACATCGGATCTCCTTATTTCGGCCTGAAACTTCTGCGTAATTCACCTTTTTCTGGAGACATCGGGTAAACTTACTTTAGCTGCTTTAATTATCCAATAAAAAATTATGTCATTGCAAGATTGAAAAGGATTATATTATTACGTTTTTTATGCTCTTGACGCCTACAGGAGGAACTTTTAAATTTATTTAGAGGAACTTCACGACTATGACGCAAATAGAAACATGAACGAAAACTCTGCAAGGAGATAAAGAATACTTAGGTATATGAACACAATCAACTGTATTTCAACTAATTTATGTTGCAGAAGAAGTGCTATCGAGAAGGGGAGCATGAAAAAACTGCGAAACCTACTAATGAAAGCAAAGATGAAAAGAAACTTAATCTGGACGAATACACTGAGAAAGAATCATTTTAAGTCAACCTGGTAAAGAGCTCTGAAAATTAGACCCAAAACATATTACAATAAAGTAAACCAAGTAAATTACGATCAACTACATCAGATAATTACATCAAATATTATAAAAATTTTAAATACCACCAAATCATATGATAGAAAGTAAAATATTAATTGCTGTGATATCATCATTTTCTAAGGTAATCGCTTAAAATTCAAATTGCTAATTTAGTATTTTAGAAAATAACATAGATATTAGAATAGTAGCACTCTTAATTTAAATACTGAGGACTACAATTTTTTTCACGTATCGAATAAAAAATTAATTTACGACGAAATTAACGCCAGCATTTCGTAACACTTTTCCGAACATATTGTTCATTGCCAGTCCCAGAAAAACCATCCCTTTAATTAAATCAAGTTCATGTTCCTTGGAAAATTATGCTGTCCCAACTTTTATCTGATGCTAAATCTCTTTCTTGCCCCGTGGTGCAAATTTTGACTCGATTTCTTCGAAGTTGAATTATTCTGCAATACAGAGAGGTATAAAATTTGCTTGATACTACAATTAACAGAGCATTAGGTAATTCAGAATATATGCATCAACATGCCATTCTGTTCTTACTTCCATGAGGCATTCGTGATGACAGTATCAGATGAAGCATTATGATTTTGAGATGAGATTTGGCTGTTTCTGACAAATTCGCGTCTGAAGTTTTACCGAGTCTTTCAGAGAGAGCGGAGGACCTCCACCCTGGCCCTAGGAGTATCCCCTATTCATTCCTTTGTTGTTTCTTTTTCTTTTGTTTCGTCCATCGAAAGGTATTATCTATTTTCTCAAAGGAACCATAAAACGGCCGATGGGTGAAGGTGAACTCCGCTCTGAAAAAGAAAACCCCCTTTTCGGCATATTGTGAATGGTCGTATGTATGTGGGGTAGCGAATTTGAAAGCGCTAATGAGGATTACCGACCGCACCCCTGCTGAGCAGGTATCTAAGGTTAGGGTATGGTGGCGGCGACCGATCACAAGTAAGGTGGGAAATGGTAGATCCGCGATTTGTTATCTTCGCCGCGGGTATTCCCTTAGGGAATGAAGATATTCAACTCTATTTTTGAGGTAGACGACCTTTCAGGACTTCTTGCAAGGAATCCAGATGGTTAAGAAACAACAGGTAGTATGGCAAATCAGAACCTTAAGACTGATTTGCATATTGCAGATAAATACCAGGTTTTTGTATACTTGCATATTGCAGGTTTACACGTTAACATCTGGTTTATTTACATTTACATTAATACCCCGCGAGCCGCCGTATGACGTATGTCAGGGGGTGTGAAAACACCCACAACACGATTTCTATTGTTATACTGAAATGATTTTCAGAACTATGCACTAGGTGAAAGTGAGACTAATGATTAATGATCCCTGCTTCGGTTTCTGAATGCCTCAAGTAAACTATATAACCCGAATTGTTTGAATGGTGTATAATGATTAAAAGAAAAATCAGCGTCAATAATTATGAATGATGGGTAATATGAGTCATGGAAGAATACGCTAAAAATATAAACCAATGGATGGTAACCAGACTTACATGAGAATATTCCTCTAATTCTCATGATTCATACCTTAGCTGTTAAAATATTCTTGGTTCTATATGTAATCCATTATTCCAACATTCACTCCAAGGACCTTCGTAGCATCATCCTTCATCCTAGGCACATCATAATTCTCTACGAATTTTGCGAAGATGTTTTGAATTTTTTTAATGGTAATGCAAGGAAGATCATTCTAGTTGAAATAGGACCTTCGGAAAATCTGAATGATAACATAAAGTTGAAAATGTTTGGGTGCATCATATCTGAATAAGTATCTCTATATTCTGCTTTTAAAGTGAATGGCATAAACTGTATTAGCTTATTCTAAATAACTAATTCAACGACAAAAACGAAAAAATAAGTAATGTGCCTATCGTCCATTTATATAAATCAAGCTCCTCGTCAATGATTGTTTATTTATAAATATTGTTTTTTATGCTTTATTTTGTCTCTATATTGAGCTCAAAATTTCGTAGTTTGAAATTACTTGAAAAATTAATTAGAGAAATACCACCTAATATGTATTCTTTACGCTTACGAGAACCAAATCGTTTAACTTCTCCTACAACATCTATGATACAAAGTAGATAGAGCGTTGAAGATGATCTTACTAGATCGACTAAAGTTTCTATTATAATGTCACTAAAATATGAATTGAAACGTAAATACGGAATTGTAGACACTCCGCATATTCAATGTCGCAGAAACTTGAAGTTTATACGCCGAATACCGATAAATAATATCTCTAAAGTTATATAGAAGAAAACATTGGCTTGCATAGGTAGTAATACTAATGTTAGCGATTTCTATTGGTTTAAAAACCTCGAAATCTCTTTCCAAAATAAATTGCTGATAAGAAGATGGTTTAGTTACTGGCTTAGTGAACTACTCGAACTTTCTTATAGAATTAAGAGAAGGTTGCTATAAAACATTGAACATCGATATAGTATACAATTTCGGAGATCCTGGGAATAAACTGATGCATGAGAAGGAAATTTCTGAAAGTATGATGAGCCATCGACGTTATATCTTGTATATTTGAATGTTAATCATTTTTGACTAAGATATTACTTAAATTGGATAAATGAGTAGTTTCTCTGGAGGCAGTCATAAACGGAAAAAATATATGTTGGATGAGAAAATTGAGAAGGTGAGCGAGTGGGTTATACTTTTAAAAGAAGTCGTTCCTCCTACTCAAAGTAAACAATTGGTCGACTAGGAAAGCAAAAAATGCGCCTACCTATTGTGATTCATCCAAAAATCTGGAATTAACATACCTCTTACACTTTTGGTTGTTAAATTCATGTGATTGTATATATTACTGTTGCCGTCACTTCTCACTTCCCTATCTCTATCAAAACAGTCCCCCTCTTGAAGTCCTGGTGAATTCATTGCTTTATTCACTTCTTCCCATCACTCCTGTATCTTGCTTTTCAAATTTGTCACGGAATGTGGAGAGATGAAAAGTTTCTCATAGTCAATACATTTTAAATACGAAGGAATATTTTCAATATCACCAATCGATAAATATGTAGATAGACTAGCCATACCAAACCACCACCCATTCATCTCAATCATTAAAATTCTGTCGAAAAATATGAGAGTTACGCAGGGCCAGCCATCAACCGAGGGGAGCAAAATTTCAACATGAGCCTCATATGCGCTTCCCCATGTGATATTACAGGGTTGGAATTACAGGTAAAAAGGCCCTGGGAAAAACTATTTCACCAAGTCCCTATTATTTTGCGTATTTTTAACATTTTCTACATTATAATAATTGTAAACATTATAATAAACAATTGAAATATAAATAATGTAGGTAGTTTTGTATACATTCAAAATTAATTGAAAATTTTACATTCATAGCTAACAGTAGCATTCAATGAGCATTATGACCAAACCTCATTCGCACTATCTTTTTGTGTATTTTAGAACTTTTAAAGGTGATAAATATAGCGAGAAGAATGTTTAAAAACGTAATGGTTTGTGACTGCAACCATTTCAAGAGGAATCCACAGAAGAAATCAAGTTTATTCGATTCACACTTTAATGACACCGAAAAAAAATAATTAATTAATTCAAAATTAATGTGAAAGATGATAGTCTCGTATCCGTCATCTTTATTCATTGAGGAAAATCGATCCTAGCACATTTTCTCTCAATTGATTTGGACGGTATAGTAAAAATTTCAACTGCATAGATGATAAAATTTACTGATTTTTTACCGATCGAATTTTAATTTCGATGCTTATCAAATGAAACAAAATTTATCTAAAATACGCAGAGAATGCCTCAAAACTTCATACTATATATTTACTTATTGTTTTTTAATGTAGTATATTAATGTAATAGCCTAGATATGGCCATGAGTGTGCCTTACTTTACTTGTGTAGATTGCATTCACACAGGCTATGATAAAACTGGTGATCGATATAGACTCCTTTGGTATATAATTTTAAAGGCTAATAACTGCTCTCTTGAATGATGCATAATATTAGCTAGTATTATATTATATAATACCACCCATTATAACCGCAGAGTTTTGCAAGCGAAGGCGTCGAATTCGAGGTCTATACATTTTTGGTCCGACACCGATTCAAACTGCGCGGAAATTTTCTTTCTCCCATCTCAGTGCTAAACATAAGCTCAGAGCGGCTCAGAGGCAGATTTTGCGAAAATTTCCTTCGACTTGCTCGTGCCTTTCGCCCTCAGACTCAAATTTTATTAGGGGAAGGGGGTTTGCCTCGGTTTCCTAGGAATAACGGGACCTTGTGTGCGACGTTTCCCTCTGTGCGAGAAGCAATGCTAGAATATATACTAATTCGTTATAATCATTTATAATAACTGAATTCTTGCATTACGACATCCGTATTGTTATAATACTATTCTGCTAGGCCAATGCCACCAAACTCAGGATACTAATAAATCTTTGCAATATTAACAAAGCAAATAAATCCATTTCAACTCTGCAGGCGGAGTTATGACTCAAGGAGACCATCTCCGCCATGTTTTTCCTCTCTCTCTCTCTCTCTCTCTCACTTCTTAAGGCTCGCTCGGAGGAAATTCACTGCCTGTTATGCGGGTTGCGGCTTAGGTGGTAAGTTTTTTTTGGAACTAGCTGTACATTGCAATATACATATTCATACCCTTTAGATAAATTTATTCAAAGGAAATTAAATAATTATCACATACAGTACAGTCCTCTGCACTAAAGAAAAATGTATCACATGAAAATAAAAAACACTAATATGAATAAAAATGAATTAGCACAAGCTATAAAATAAAAATAAATAACCTGTTACATAAAGTGAAATAGATGAATGAAATGGAAATGGGCTCTAAAATGATAAAATATATCTCAACTTAATGACAAAAAAGAGACTGCTTCAAAATAAAAATGTAAAACTTAAGAAATGGCTTCTGCTTCATAGTAATAAATAATTTTATATAAAAAAGCTGCTACTTTAAAAATAAATAACAATAGAAAACAAATCAACCATAGAATATCCAAATAAAAGATACGTATGTACACTTATTTCCAGAGGTTCCTTAATCTGAAAAGATTATACAAAATAGTACAAAATATTGTACCTTATGTCCAATGTATGGTATGACAGCTAAGATCATGATTTTAAAGCATATATATGTAGAGTATGTTTCTATCTATACATTTTTTATTGTAAATAAGTATTTATATTATATCCATGTATTATTTTGTATGTATGACCTTCCTGAGTATATCTGTGTGTCCCAGTATATGTAGAAATGGCTGTAATGGTAAATAAAAACAGAATGGAATTGAACAAGGATATTTATAAATTTCCTTTCCTTCTAAGCCTTAGATAATGTTCTACTATCCTTAGATATTATCATATCATTCCAAACAAAGTTCACTTGCAATCTATTTTCCCGAATAGTTAAGTTAACGTGAAGGTATAGGGTTCATCTCCAATCTTCACATAGGAAAATTTATAAAACCTTATCAAAACTCATCTTAAAAAGAATTGCTGTTATCAAGTCATCTGTAGTAATAAAGCATAGAATGCAATTCCATTTTAGTGGAGCAATTAACCTTTTTGTGTAAACCTTTCAAAGGTGGCAGAGTAGAGGAAGATGTTGCCTACACCTCACAATGAGGTGCACTCTCACTGGAACTAGACACATCATGAGATGTGTAAGCAACCCTCTGCTGGCTAGATACCCTCATGCTAAGAGCTTTTAAATGCAATATTAAAAATTATTGATTATTTCCAGCAGCAATGTAAATGTACTTAGAATGTATTGATCAAGGCATTGATAAATACCTCAGCAAATTTAGTGATAATTTACAATCATACAATATGATTCAAAATTGGTACATAGATTGCGATTATTCGAAGTATAAACGAACACAATTGTGTAAAATATTACCACACATTTGTTTCAAATGCTCAAATGCAGGAAATTAATTTACAAAAATTACTGTTTATTGGAAAGCTGTTTTTCTCTGCTCACTTGTCTCTTAGGAATGTGTGATTTCTTATGATGTTTCATCGTTTCTCAACTGGGATGAGGAGTGACGTCATACCCAAGATGGATTTCTTTCCGCTTGGAAGTGTGAAACGCACAGAAGTTGGTAGATGGATTACTTTACGATTAACTCGGATTGAATCTGTTGCCACCAATCTGTGGAGACTCAGAAACACCCCCCTGCTCTTCTTCAGATAGCAATCAAAGAGTCCTGCAAATTATCTTCCATATTTTGCATCTTCAATGAATGATGAAGAATTTGACTATCCTCAATAATATTACAATAGAGAAATATTTACCTTTAGTTTTCTTAAATGAAATTTTCTTAATACTCCTTGCAATTTCCACAATTTTTACATCTATCTTTAATTAGATGTTTCTCATTTCATGAGCAGGTCCTTAAACATTTATAAATTGAAGTCTTGATATTTATTGTATTAGTTATTGATCCCAAGTGTATATACAAGAATCGTGATCATTCCTTAGAAATGTTACACATTTCAATGTATTTAAGCTGTTGTTTTTTACTGAATACAGACAATAGATGATGATGTCAGTCTGTAAAGTTATCAAGATCATTGAAACTGGAGTTTTGGATTTTATGCACCTTGAGCAGAGAAAGAGCTTTACTGATATAATAGTGTAGCTTATCCAAGGTATCTGAAATAAATTAAAATATTATCAGACTTTGTAATCATGAAAATATTCTAAAATATCTCTCTCTGTAAACTTATGAACATGTATTAAATTCCTGAATCCTTTTCTTGACTTTTATTTATCCCCAAATATGGAAGAAAATGTTATGGCAGACCTTCCCATTTCTCTTAAAAATAATGTATGGCATACATTTTTAAAACTTTATAGTCAAGATTTGAGAAGATTCCCATGACAAGAGAATTTTTAGGGCCTCCTAAAAAGCTGTAACTGATTTTCAGAATAAAACAACACCTTCTTTACCTTTGACTAAGGACTGATAATGCCTTGTTGATTGATGGCCACAATTGCATACTCTGAAATCACTGCTTATTTCACATGAAAGAAAACGGATCAAGATGTTTGCTGTCAAGCAGCTACATTGTATACATCTATCATGGCCTCCTCTTGACTTACAAAATTAGTAAATAAAGGTGTTAGACATGAAATTAGAACTTAAAGACATGGTCCCCATATAGATGGCATTCTCTTTGGGAATCAACGAAAGCAATGCATATAATTGATGAGGTTATTTATTCAGAGTTTAGGAGACTTGATATCTTCTTGTAACAAAAACATTCAATCACCCTCAACAATAAATAAAATGAAATTAGTTGATGAGGGTAAGAACAAAATAATTCAATAAATTTAAATATTCTTCTACATAATAAATGCAGTTGGAGATATTCAGAAAATGTAAAATTTTAAATCATGAGATGCATAAATGTAATAAATTTGCTGGAAACATCTGTACTATGAACCACTTTCATCGAAGTCGAACTCGCTGTCCACACGGCTATCCAGGACCCCCGCAAACACTATAAATTCAATGATTAAAGAATTGGAGAAGTTTACATAATTACTGATAAATCACATAAAAGTCTTTTATGAAAATACGATATGCATTCGAATGATGAAACCGTATCCCTACACTCCCAGACATATTTATCCACGCTTGGCTGTAATGGAACAAGAGAAATCCTATACCGCCCTTCTCCATCCTGAATTCGTAGCGTTGGTATGAGTGTTCAATTTTGGCGGAATTGGTGCGGTCGCTTTCCTGCAATTGACTCATAGCAGTCGGAGCATTTGAACGGGGCGGAGCTATCTCTTCTGTAGTCTCTCAACGTTGAACTCCTTAGCAATGTAAGAACTTTTGAGAAGTCTATACATCTAGTTTTTCAATATTTATCGGTGTTATATCTTACGGATGACTCTTCGGGATTGCAACGATCTTCCGATTCGATGATTTTATGTTACTCTTAGGGTTTACGATGCCTTATTTCCTTTCTAGTGTCCTGATAACTTCGTCTCTGAGCGGCAGGAAACGTGTGTGGCAGTTTGCACTGCGCTACTCGCCTGCACTACAGGATAATTCTCCTCTATGTTGCAAGGCAAAGTCGACGGACGTTGAAGTTTCAGAGGGCTGTCAGCGCTCTTTTTCTCGGAAGATGGGTACGTTCTTTACAGTTTGCCCCTTGTAGTGTAGCAAACAGTAGAAGATGCGAATCTTCTCTGAAAATGAAGACTAAGAAATAACGTTTACCGATTCATAGATTTTTAACATCAATAAACTAATACAAATATACAATCATGTATAAATACCTTGGCGTGTAACGATCCAGACCGAATTAATTGATATGTTCGGTTTCAACCTAATAGTTCTCTTATCAGTGAATGGCTACTTTGTTTCTTGAAATAGAAAATGTATATGCAAACGGTTTAGATATTTAAAAATGATCGAGATTCGTTCAGTAAATTTTAAGTGATTCAGTTTACTTGAGAAGGTTTAGCTCGGTGTCAAGCATCTCAATGATGGTTTAAAATATATTTTATTTGGGTGTTTTCTATTTTATGGCGATACTTAGTTCTATCATACAGAAGTGACATAATCATCCCTATGTTTTGTTGCTCAATTGGGATATTCCCGTGATAACTGCTGAGAAAGGAGAAGAATTTGCTTAATGACTTATCTTGGATTGAAGTGCTTCCGAAAGAGAACTCGCAGAGGAAGGCTAATGCTTGTGGAGAAAGAACACACACTTGGCAATAACAACTTTTGTTTACCAGAGGAAACACAACGTAAGAAATTAAGCTGGCCAGCAAGGAGCCCGGACCTTAATCCCATTGAAAATATATGGGGTATTATGGCAAAAAAATCTTCAAAAGCAAGACCGCCCTCAAGACAGGAGCAAATTACTTGAAACTATTGAGGACGCGTGGGAGAACATAGGGCCATCAGTGTGTCTCCGCGTGGTGCAATGAATGGCAGAGCCTCTTGGCATGGTAATTAGGAACTATGGAGGATGGATCGGTTACTGAGGTATTTGTTGTATTTACCAGGATTTTAAGTATGAATAGAGCTAATATATAGCTTAATGTATTGTGAAATACATTATCATGATATTATAGCATATTATAATTTTACATTACTTTTATTTATTTCCTTACATATCATTAATCCCTGTGACACTGAGTGAACGACGGCAAACACTCATCACTAATTCGAGGTAGATTTTGACAATCATGTCAAACATACTCATACTTTAAATTCACTTCTGAAATACGTTCTTTGTTAATTTTACTATTATCTGTAACTTATCCTTAGATTTGAAAGAATTATACTTTAAGGTGGCTTTCAGAGGAGAATAGCGGGGCCCAAGAAACCAGCCACATAGAAACAATTATTAACTATTTTGCCTGATTGTTGTTGTATTCTTAGAGCTAGATATTTAATTTTTGATCTGTGTTAACGTTGAATTCTATAGATTAGGCTTAGGTAGTTTTAGAATTTTAAGTGTTAGATTTAATTCAATTTTTTGTTTATTATGCATTTCCTGTGTTTCGTGGTTTTTTTCATCCCGCTTCTTGTGCGGTTGTTTTCCCGATACGTGGGTTTTTCCTTCAAAAGCCTTCAGCTTCGAGGATTTTTTCCCACAAACTCTTAGCCGTCTTTCTTCGTAATGTAGAATTAAGAAGTATGAGACCTATGTTATTGCGTCTATAATTTGGGTCCTGTATTGATTAAGAGAAATAATAAATATGATTCAAAATCATAGACAATCTTCATCCAAAAACAGGTTCATAAAACATGGCTGTGGTGCCCACCTACTGGACAGCGGAAAGCAGAGTTCCTTTTTGGCGAAACTTCTCCACCGGGAATCGAAAGGGAGGAAGCTCGACGTCTTAGAAATGATGGAGGTTTCTTCTGGCGAAAATCTTACCAATGAGTGCACATTTCTAAACCCTTACCCTCTTCTTACCCAACGCTCAAAGCTGCTTTAGAGTAATGAATAATTGATAAAATCCATTAACGTTGAAATATACAAATTTCATTTTCTTTCAAATTAGCATGTCGTTCCACAAAAGTAGTAAAATGATAGAATGACGCCTTTTAGAAGCTTCATGAGAGGCTTTTGATTAACTTAGAAAATAGAAATGATTATGCTTGTGCATATCTCGTAATACATTTTCATTACATAAAGACCTCCTCTCGTTATTACTGAGTATAGTTTCATTTCTTTTTGTTACAACATTTGACAATGTTTGATGGCTATGTAAATTTTAATTGAGAGCCATAGAGCAATTTTAATTGTTGAGTGTGGCTTCAAAAATATAAATTCAGGGAAGTTACGTTGTTTTGAGCTCTTTTCATAAGATCTTACGTAGCAAGATTTCAATGCATTCCTTTCTCAATTTATCTCAGAGGCCTACGAGTATCACAAAGACATAAACCTTGGCTGAAGGGCGACTTCGACCGCTGGGATGGGATTCCACAGCTGGAGGAAGGATTTCAGGAGTTGGCCTTTGGATTCGTCGTTGCAATTTGACCAGAGGTCCTGCAGCGGGGAGTTCCTCTCCAGGGCGAGAAGGTGCTTGTGAAGAACGACCCGGCACAATTCGGCCTCCTTACCTTCAGGTGACCGCGAAGAGCCAGAATAAGGGAGTGATATTTGTGTGTAGTGAGTGCTGTGTGAGTGGAAAAGTGAGTGAACTGTGATTGGAAATATGTGCAGTTTTCAGTGTTTAGTGTGTTTAGTATTCGGTGTTATACGTGAACACTGCTCATCATGAAATACTCATTGGAAGGTAAGTTAATATTCTTTCTTTACATCCTCATATTATAAAGTGATAGGCATCATAGGTCTTTCTATAAGCAGTGGTAGTTTTTAAGACGTCTCTACAATGTTAGAGTATGGTATCCCATATACCTCTTTATGCACCTACCGTTAGAAATACTCAAATACTTGTCCCGAGGTCGTGAGCTCTTCTCATTTTTCTTTTCCTGTTTACCACCTGGTGCAAGGGTTGGATTGAAACTTTTCAAAGGGGGAGGGGCTATTCCTAATCATGCTACATTTTTCCTGTTAGACAACGCGATTAGAGATAATAGTGTTTGTAGGATCACCCTTAAAAAGCTTAAGGCATTGCTTTTAGCTGAAGATTATTTCCGATTACCTTACTGAAACTAGATTTGCTTTACCGATTAAAAGGAACGGAGGATTCACAAAATTTACATGTCCTACTCTTAACACATCCGTAAGAGATGTTAGAATCATAGATTAAAACAATTTGAAATCTTTTAAAAAACTTTTCGTCATAATGAATACCTAATATATGAATCGTGCCTTAACTATGCTTCTGCTACATTTTAATTTCATAGGGCCGCACTATCATAGAGGTGTTTTCAGTGACTAACATCATAAATTTAGGTATCAAAGCTTACTCTTGCATTACTTGGGTGTAATTATGGTCGAGTAAGTCACAATTAGTATGTCATTCATCAAATTTTCCATGCTGACGGCAACCATCAGACAATTTAAATAATTCATTAGGTGAAGTTTATTATCCGAAAAACTTTGACTTAGACAGTGTGCGGAAGGAGATACAAAAATATTACATTAACCAATGTGAAGTTCTATTCTATGATAGAATCACTGAAGATTATTGTAATAAATTTTCATTACTTCTTTAACACGTTGCGTTCCGCTGAGATTAATCTTGTATTGACTGAGACCCATTATAACAATAAAGGAAATTCCTGTTACCTTGGGAGACGACGATTCACAATTTCCGTGAGTTTTATGTATTGCATCGGATTCTTTTTTCCTGTGTAATTAACTCCACACTCGAATCAAATTATAGAATTGCCATTGATCCTAAACGTAACATAACGACTTATATTATAAAGACAGCGTTTCAGTTCCTAACTCCATTCCCAGGATCTATTGAAGGATATAAGTAAGAATTAGAAACTTCACGACGCGTATAATAGACCATTCGAAAATTAATTCCCCATAGAGTATCGAGTGGCATTTCAGCTTGCTGCCATATGCTACCGAATTAAAATCTATTTCTCAATTTTTTAATTCTTAAGTAGCATCTTAAGGAATACATAGGTTTCCATTCCATCTTTCATAAAGAGGTAATCAGTTACACTTCTCTTTTTTAGTTACATCAGCTATTTGGTGTTTTCGTAAGGGGAGGAGTATTTCGAAACTGGACTGTAAAAATCAATGATTTATTAACAATCATGATGAACGGGCAGTTCAAGAATTCTATACCGGAAAAGAGTTTTGGTTAATTTTCTCATAAAGATCGAAGAACACGTGATACAATCATCAAATGTTAACATTATAGAAATTAACCCAATTTCAAAGAATATAAGCATTTCGTTCGAAAAGTGTCCTCGGATCGATTCGTGGCGACTCAGGCCGTAACGAACCATTCTAAACGCAGTTAGATCTCTTTCTTATAGCCTCGAAGCTTCATTCGCACGGCGGATTTTGATTTAATCGATGCCTCGTATGAAAATTCGACTTGATAATTCAATCAAGCCTTGTATTTTAATCTTAGCATTGGCGGAAAACTGTTGTTAGACGTTAGGGGCATTGTCATGTTTAACCTCTTAAGTTCGGAGTCCATTTGAAGGGCAAATTAAATGTACATATAGTAACTTAAAATGTGTTCACAGCGTTAGCTAATTATTTCTAAGTATAAGTAATATGTTCTACATGTTGCAAATAAAGTTCGGTCGGTTATCGGCAGGATTTACTTGAGGATGCTTAAAAATTATTATCATAACGGTATGCTTTAATTATATAATTGATAAAATATTATATAGAGAGCGTTTCAGTTTCCAACTCCATTCCTAGGATCTATTGAAGGTAAAAGTAAGGTAATTGAAGGTAAATAAGTAAGAATTAGAAACTTCAGGACGCGTATAATAGACCAATCGAAAATTAATTCCCCATAGAGTATCGAGTGGCATTTCAGCTTGCTGCCATATGCTACCGAATTAAAATCTATTTCTCAATTTTTTTATTCTTAAGCAGCAAATTAAGGAATACATAGGTTCCCATTAATTCTTTCATATCGGAAGGATACTGATTAGCTTTCCGATGATACTTGGCTCGGTCCGGACCGGAAGTCGATTAAATACTTGTTATATTTAATATTAATTCGGAGCGGGCGATGCACTATTTTAGTGATGTTATTTTAATTTAACTAGATTTTCAAGCGTAATAATATCGAATGTAACACTTGAATATAAAACTATGAAAATAGATTTCCGCCCGACTTTGACTCTAGTAGTACCTATCCGTCAAAATAAAAACTTATTTCATTAAATTTTAAATGATTTCTGATTACATAATGAACAATTTCAAAAATCATAATTTGAATTATGTCGCCCTTTCAATACAATGCTTTTGTTTAAATCAATTTTTTCGATATTAGGAATATCGACGTCAATGCAATGCTCAGGTCTCCAGCGAGTGGACACAAATAAATGCATGATAAATATGAAAAAGCAGGATGTGCGAGAATGAGTGCACGGTCGCTTTTATTCCAAGACCAAGATCTGCCCTAATTTAGATGTCTAAAAATGTACTCCTTGTGCAGATAGAAGTTTACATTTTATTTACCTTCATGTTACCCCGATCGTAACCAATGAATAATCCTACTTTATAAAGAAAACACACCCTTCGCGTTTATCGATGGCACAGTACTATTTGAAGTGAGAAATTATATTAGAAAAGTCATAGGATTCACACAATGTTGATACCAAAAGACATGAAATTTCATTAGTGATACGTTTTGATGGATGGTCGTTTTTATTGCTTATAAAAAGTGCACAGTTCTATTGACTCGACGCTAAATATCTCTTAGTGGGATCAGTGGATGTCCTGATGGATTTCTTTCACTTATTTACATTTTAAGTATCGGATCAATAATGACATTTCATTCCTCCTTTAAATTTTTAATGTTGACTCTATAAAAGGAGATGGGAACCATAACTTTCTCTTCCCTTGATGTACTTAATTTAATAATTAAACATAATATTTGGAAAAACATTCACCATCCATCAGTAAATGCCTTCAATAACACATTGACATTGTTTGTTTTTCTCATACATAACAAAAAGCTTCGAACGATTGTCACATAAGTTTTTGATTGCATTCAGACCTTTTATGGTAATCCGATGTTTAGGAAACCGGTTAATGTTAATCTAATGATTCGAGTATTATCTCAGGAGCCTCTCACTTCACAACTGACCAAAGAATAAACCCCACGGGTTGCATATGAATCATAATTTAATATCATCAACATGAACCTTGTCTAAAACCCACCGAAGATTAACTTATATTCAATTTTCTCTATAAAAAAGCTGAAAGCGATTAAAATTATCTATACTTCTTTAACACGTTGTGTTACGCTATGACTAGTCGGATCGATCGAGGACCATTATCACAATAAAGAAAATTCCTTTCTTTCGTGGGAGTCGACGTTTCAGAATTTGCGTGAATGTTTTGTATTGAATGTTCGGATTTTTTTCCGTGTATTTAACATCACACTCGATTCACATTATAGAATTGCAAAACTGCGGTTGATTCTAAACGTCGTAATACTACGACTTATAGCCCGAACTTTCGAATTTCATTCTGTTCGATTTCGAATTCTATATCTACGGAAAACTAAAGTTAGAATAAATCTTCGCACGAGCTGTAGTGAATACCGTAAAAGAATGCTATGCTTGCAAGTTTCATTTTATCATCTTCGGTCTTGGGATGCGTTTCCACAAAAAGTTGTCCTTCAAAAGATTCAAATTTTCCCATTATTGCATTATGATACTCCTACCTCTTTTTCGCAGAGAATGTGAGGGTACTTTCGTCCATTCCAAAAAAGAACCATGAAAAGAATATGTCTTTAACGATCGATTGACTATAAGTAGAAAATATTCAGCCGCAAAGTTGATACGAAAATGTACATGCATTTAAAGTATTCGATTTGAGGCAAAATTCTCCTCAGAAAGATTCCAGAAAGAAGACGATTTTCACGAATTCTCAGAAGATTAATGTTCATTTTGATCGCCTTTGAACTCCATTGGCATAGCCAAATAACATTTTGAAATCATCGTACGCATTTCAGAGCAAAAATCAATGTGTAAGAATGTGTTTTAGATTGATAGCTTTATGGTTGATAGCCTTGAAATAAGTAGTACTTCAATCGGCAGTGTGGTTTCAACTGGATATTTTTTTTGTAAAAAGTCCCTCTTTGAACTATGCTAAGGTATGAGAAGCTAGATCCATTTCTGGATCAAAAGTAGAGCTATAATAACCTTTTGTTCAATTCCTCTACTCGTAATATACTTGTGGACGAACTACTCTAATTTCACAAAGTATGGTGCTTGTAGATTACCACCAAGAATACATTAATTGCACGACTTCTAACATTCATGACTTTTGAATCCTCTTCCTGGACCAATAATCTTTTCAGCTACCAAAATGTCCCCAGTTCGATCATTGATAAAATTGACCGTTGTCATAAGTAACATAAGCGTACTTCTCTTGTATCGGTGGTATCTTCTGCAAAGTAATTCGAAATGATTGGGAAATTCCATCGAGGTATAGGATTATTTTCTGAGGCTATGAACTACCAGTCCCCTTGACGAACGTTGCGATAGTCGAAGCCTCTGTTACATAAGAATATGCAAGAAATTCAGCTGAATCCTTAGAATCATTCGTGGGAAAAAATGAGAGAATTCAATGTTCGGATCTTTAGCAGTTAGGAAATAAATTCCTCGTCAAATCGTAGGTTAGGACACTTAAGCTCATAATCACTTCGACTTTTCCAACGCTGATTTAATGAACTGCAAGTTCAAAGTGCACTTTACGTTTGGTAAAAATATAACTTAATAGTATGAGAGTCGCTTCAAAGGTAGTGGAATTCGGTTTATTCCACATCTTTATTAAATAGGTAATCAGCTTCACTTCTCTTTTTTAGTTACATCAGATATTTGGTGTTTTCGTATGGGGAAGAGTATTTCGAAACTGGAATGTAAACATCAATGATTTATTAACGATCATGATGAACGGGCAGTTCAAGAATTCTATACCGGAAAAGTGTTTTAGTTAATTTTCTCATAAAGATCGAAGAACACGTGATACAATCATCAAATGTTAACATTATAGAAATTAACCCAATTTCAAAGAATATTAGCATTTCGTTCGAAAAGTGTCCTCGGATCGATTCGTGGCGACTCAGGCCGTAACGAACCATTCTAAACGCAGTTAGATCTCTTTCTTATAGCTTCGAAGCTTCATTCGCACGGCGGATTTTGATTTAATCGATGCCTCGTATGAAAATTCGACTTGATAATTCAATCAAGCCTTGTATTTTAATCTTAGCATTGGCGGAAAGCTGTTGTTAGACGTTAGGGGCATTGTCATGTTTAACCTCTTAAGTTCGGAGTCCATTTGAAGGGCAAATTAAATGTACATATAGTAACTTAAAATGTGTTCACAGCGATAGCTAATTATTTCTAAGTATAAGTAATATGTTCTACATGTTGCAAATAAAGTTCGGTCGGTTATCGGCAGGATTTACTTGAGGATGCTTAAAAATTATTATCATAACGGTATGCTTTAATTATATAATTGATAAAATATTATATAGAGAGCGTTTCAGTTTCCAACTCCATTCCTAGGATCTATTGAAGGTAAAAGTAAGGTAATTGAAGGTAAATAAGTAAGAATTAGAAACTTCAGGACGCGTATAATAGACCAATCGAAAATTAATTCCCCATAGAGTATCGAGTGGCATTTCAGCTTGCTGCCATATGCTACCGAATTAAAATCTATTTCTCAATTTTTTTATTCTTAAGCAGCAAATTAAGGAATACATAGGTTCCCATTAAATCTTTCATATCGGAAGGATTCTGATTAGCTTTCCGATGATACTTGGCTCGGTCCGGACCGGAAGTCGATTAAATACTTGTTATATTTAATATTAATTCGGAGCGGGCGATGCACTATTTTAGTGATGTTATTTTAATGTAACTAGATTTTCAAGCGTAATAATATCGAATGTAACACTTGAATATAAAACTATGAAAATAGATTTCCGCCCGACTTTGACTCTAGTAGTACCTATCCGTCAAAATAAAAACTTATTTCATTAAATTTTAAATGATTTCTGATTACATAATGAACAATTTCAAAAATCATAATTTGAATTATGTCGCCCTTTCAATACAATGCTTTTGTTTAAATCAATTATTTCGATATTAGGAATATCGACGTCAATGCAATGCTCAGGTCTCCAGAGAGTGGACACAAATAAATGCATGATAAATATGAAACAGCAGGATGTGCGAGAATGAGTGCACGGTCGCTTTTATTCCAAGACCAAGATCTGCCCTAATTTAGATGTCTAAAAATGTACTCCTTGTGCAGATAGAAGTTTACATTTTATTTACCTTCATGTTACCCCGATCGTAACCAATGAATAATCCTACTTTATAAAGAAAACACACCCTTCGCGTTTATCGATGGCACAGTACTATTTCAAGTGAGAAATTATATTAGAAAAGTCATAGGATTCACACAGTGTTGATACCAAAAGACATGAAATTTCATTAGTGTTACGTTTTGATGGATGGTCGTTTTTATTGCTTATAAAAAGTGCACAGTTCTATTGACTCGACGCTAAATATCTCTTAGTGGGATCAGTGGATGTCCTGATGGATTTCTTTCACTTATTTACATTTTAAGTATCGGATCAATAATGACATTTCATTCCTCCTTTAAATTTTTAAAGTTGACTCTATAAAAGGTGATGGGAACCATAACTTTCTCTTCCCTTGATGTAAGGTGGGAGAAACAATTATCGCAACACCAATTGGCGTCAGAGCGCGGATTACATGGGAACTAACCGAAAACTCTCTACCACCGACAATTCGGCAACTCTGAATCGAGCCAGTGAAAACCGGCAATATTCAAACTTCTTACAAATGGGAAATAGGCTTTACGTATCGTAAATATACGCAGAGATTTAAGATCACTTTTGCGAAATTTCCCTTAAATTGGCTGTGCCTCATTGCCTTTATTTTTTGCTATTTGTTATTCAAAGGTAGTCGTGATCAAAATAGTTATCTAGAATGTCATTATAGTACGCTGTGGGATAATTACAAAGAAGAGTATTTGATGGCGGAATAACAGACGTTAAATGAAGATTTTGCGGTATTATCTTGCGAATTTAACGGTTAAATACTTTAATACTTAAGATTTAATACTTTGAATTTTGATGGAAAATTATTCTCACGAATAGGATTAACCATTTAAGAAAACAAATACAGAAATCACTAGGATATGTCCTATCTTGCCTTTGTATTTTCTCTCCAGCAGTGTAGTTTTCCACGGCATATGGTATTACAAATATCCTTTCGGTAGAGTAATTTCTAATTCGTGTGATGAGGAAGTTTATTCTTTCTTGGCGCTCTTTAGCAATTAACGTGTTGACAGGAATTAGTATCACTATTATTAGCTTTTAGGTGGTGGAAACGGTAATCAACAATTTTCAGCTCCATCTGCCTATACGTAATAGTGAGTAAAAATTATGTAATAATACGTAATAGAGAATTAAAATTCACGATTAATTTCATCATATTATAAAAATAATTACAATAGAATTGATTGATGGGGGTTAATGCAATAGAAATTAGCTTCTTGGTGTTTTAGTCGTTCAAAATACGTTATAAATGAAAACAGATGCTTCGACTGACTGTTAATTATCCATTGGGCATGCAGTTTACTCTATCTAGAAGACTGTGCGATTCAACTATACTACACTGTAGCAAGAATCATTTACTAGATATGAGTCGGATGAATATAGTATTCACAGGCGAAAAGTTTCTAAGAGCCCGATATTTACTTTTCTTATTTCTCCATAGCGATGACTAAAATTTTCGCTTCAAATTTGATAGATCTCGCTTTCTCTACGCTTAAATATTTTCTAAGGCTATTTTCATTCTTATATTAAGCGTCATACGCAACTTTTACTATGTGCTTTTACTAAACTTAGTATCCACTTTACGGACTGTTCCAGAAAATTCTCGCCCCCCTTTCCTTTCACGAGGACCGACCGCGTAGTTTTAGTGTCGTTTACTATGTAATTTAGCGGTTTTAATGAGAGCGAATTTACGTAGACAAAGTTCTTTTGTAATTCAACAGTAAGAATAGTTATAAACACTCACGCAAATAGGCAAAAGGGTATGCATGAGGTTACTTCCAAAAAAATAGAAAAAATTGCAACGGTGAAAAGCAATTTCACTTAAAAAAAGGATAAGGTTATACCAAAATTAAGCCCAGATTTAATGTGCGAACTGAGAGATCTAATAATAATTGTCGTGAATTCCAAGAGCTTTCGTAATTAAAAAGGCGGTATTCTTTAACATTACGATGAGCACATGCGGGAAAATCATACAAGAGAAAAGTTAGTTTAGTGAAGATATTGCTTTAAGCGAGATATTTGAAAGATCCAATCATTGCCGTAGCAGGAGATTCTGACATAACGAATCTTAATTGGGATTATCTAAAATCTCTAGCTGCTGCTCCAGCACTAGTAGAGTGAAAAAATCGCTGCGCTGAAATGGAAAGCCTCATCGTGCTTAGAGAAATCAGGAGTCCCTGTCAAATGATTGTGGCTGTAAAATATAAAGCAAAAGCCACTTCTTTCGAGTGAACGACTGAGCCTCGAATCCTTGGAAGACGAGGTATTAGCTGAGACGCGGAAAGCACATTCTTGACCGACTATAGCGAGAATCGGATCCGAATCCTTCAAGTCAAATGATTCTTTTTGTATTGAATTTCATCCCTATGATAAATCTATATATTCAGAAAAGGATTGCATAAATGTATGTAGCATTAATATCTTACATTCGCTCATTTTGCCAATAAGAAAAAATAACATAAAAACTCATTTAATGGAAGGAACAAGCGGAAATGGAACTGAACCCCTTCTTTTACCGATCGGATACGTCTGGCAGTAGCACAATCAATTCTTACATAGTGGTTACATTTATGATAATTTCCCACAAACTGAAAACGCAATATTGTTTTGTATTATTAGGTTAGTAAATCCTCGGCTAATACATTTTATGAAGTCATAGATCAATACTTTAAAAATGAGTTTTTCTTTAGATAATCTTCTAAGACTGAAATAATCCCAATAAATAATGACAAATTATTATTATTTGGGAATTGTATTTCAAATCATCTACGTTTTTCACCTCCTGTATGGACGCGATAGTTTTTCTCACCAAAAGAATGAATGCCGTATACACATGATGTGGTATAATGTTTGTTGAAAGAAGGAGCCGGGCCTCTAGGTTAACTATTTTATCCTTTTTGGCCGATAACTGCGAGAATTTGAACTCGTTTTTCAGCTTTTGGTTGAGAAATTTCTTTGACACTCATCGAGAGTCAAAGGAATGGCTTCAGGTTCGACTGTAGCGTTACGGCTGTACAAGAGTCCCTCGGTGGGAATTTGCTCCAGGTGAGAAGATCTAATAACTGACGGAAGCTCTTCAAAAACTTCATCGGTTTACGTCTTAAAGACGAAGTAAATGAAATTTTAGTACTAGTAATGACCATTGACAAATCGTTACAGGGAAGTAATCACAAAGACAGACAATTACTTTTTTCTCCGAGCAATTAGAAAGGCTGATAGAGTAGATTAAGTGATGATGGTGTTATTACAGCCCCTTCCTTACGCATATGGTGGCTCGCGGGATATACATCTAAATCTACATTATTTGTATCGAATCACCGCTGAGAATATTGGAAAGTGTGAACTCGCGAATTGACCTTGTTGTAGGCGAACAATAATTAATAATAAACAGAAAAATGTCAATAGTTCTCAAGACTTCTGTTTAAAGCCTAAAAATGAAAAAGATTCGCTTGAGCAGTATGTTGGCTGTCCGTCTCTCAGTGAGGACCTCAATGATTTGATAGTGATAATAAGCCTGAGTGAAGCTCCTTGCCTTGCCAAATGACCTGTTTGTTTTGGTGAGTGACGCATAGGCTTTCGAAAACCCGCTGCACTGGAAGCGATAGGCTCATCGTGCTTCGAGAAATCAGGAAGCCCTGTCAAATAAAACACTTCTTTCTAGCGAAGGACTTCGAATTCTTTGTAGAAGAGGAATTTCCGCTGACACACGAAACATGTTCTTGACCGACAATTGGAATAATCTGTTCCAAATCCTTGATTAACCCAATTATTATTTTCCCATAGTGAATTTTATTCCTCCGATAAATGTATATTCATAACAAGGGTGCATAAATATATTTGGCAACCATATGACACATTCGTTCATTTCCCCAACAAGAGAAGTTTAAGTTAAAATGGACATTTAACTTGAGCGGAATTCGAACTCGTGCCCTTCATATGCCAATAAGATGCGTCAAGCAGCTGCACAATCAACTCTTAATTAGGAATTGGTTGTAATTATGACATTTCCCAACAAACTGAGAAGTCCATTTTAGCAGCTTATTAACAATTTTATTATGGTAGTATAATACGACTTATTAACTTTATAAAGTCAGACGTTCATAAAATACGTTTCTGTATTAAAAAATTGGGTCGTCTGTTAGAAAGTCCTCACTGACTAAAATACGCTAGAATCATAATATTATTTGGGAATATTTTTTACGAGTGCAAATACATCTACTATTAGCCCCGTGGTTAGGAAGGAGCTTTGAATTAAGGCAGAGGATAGTTTCCACTGGGTGGCTGTAAAGGGGAGGGTCCTTAGTCCAGCTGATAGAAGCACGAAAGGGAAAACGATTCTTCGCGCCTGCAATGCTTTGAGGTGCTCAATATATGGTTAAAGACTTTCCTCGCGGAACATCGAAAACTGAATGCATTTCTACGTGAAATCAAATGACGCAATGACTGAGGGCACCGAGCTCACTGATGCAAAATGTAAGAAAAGTCCGATATATGCGCAAAATATATTCGGTTTTTATGCAATCCTGTTTGTATTAACTATGGAATTGGTATTTTTCCTCTCAATTCCGGACATACAAAGATTTCACGTATTCTAGGATACGAATGGTGTAAATAAATTTCTATTAAGAATTTCCTTCGAGTGCAGGACTTAATTATGGAAAAATTATATTCCGTAGACAAAATACAAATTTTACTTTGTGGCATTGTGCCATCTTAGTAATTATTCTGACGAATTTTCGATTTCAAATCGCTGAATGAAAAACTTTAGACGTGTAATTAAAGCCCTCGGAAAGTCGATCGCAGTAAATGAATATCCAATGTTTGAACTGGACTTATGAACATTAATATTTACATTAATATACAGCGAGTAACAGTAAGACGTGTGGCCGTGTGTAAAACCAAACTACCTAGATAATTGTGTTATTAGCGCACCTTAATTTATCCAGAAAAAGAGACTAATACAGGCCATCTGTTCTCGCTATAATCTGGTAAAATATATATTTTATTCTTCAGACCTTAAAATCCCGAAAATTCGGTCTCCAGACCGAAAATATCGCGTTCGGTAAAGATAAGAATCACGATGTAGCGTATTCCCTCTCTAACCTAATTCGTCCTTATTTCTACATATTTTTCAACCGAACATTATTTACAAATAAAGTCCCAATTATTATCCAAATATTTTTATGCATCTTAGATTGCAATAGTAATTAATATATCTTAAAATTCTAAAATATGATAACTATCTGTGAAAGAGAAATGCCGATATAAACACGACGAACTCAAGGAAAGATCGCGCGAAGGATTTAAAAAGAGATCGAAAGAGAGAAATTTTGAGTACGTTATAGGCTCCAACTCAAATATTACCGCTTTTTGAGGCTTTTCTCAATGTTGCCAGTCAGTCGTAGTAAGTAGTTTTGCAAGTAGTTTCTGAGAATTCCGACTCAAGCGCTCGCAAAGTGTTGCGATAATTTATTCCCCCACTGTACTTAATTTAATAATTAAACATAATATTTGGTAAAACATTCACCATCCATCAGTAAGTGCCTTCAATAACACATTGACATTGTTTTTTTTTCTCATACATAACAAAAAGCTTCGAACGATTGTCACATAAGTTTTTGATTGCATTCAGACCTTTTATGGTAATCCGATGTTTAGGAAACCGGTTATTGTTAATCTAATGATTCGAGTATTATCTCAAGAGCCTCTCACTTCACAACTGACCAAAGAATAAAGCCCACGGGTTGCGTATGAATCATAATTTAATATCATCAACATGAACCTTGTCTAAAATTCCACCGAAGATTAACTTATATTCAATTTTCTCTATAAAGAAGCTGAAAGCGATTAAAATTATCTGTTCTTCTTTAACACGGTGTGTTACGCTATGACTAGTCGGATCGATCGAGGCCCATTATAAGAATAAAGAAAATTTCTTTCTTTCGTGGGAGACGACGTTTCACAATTTGCGTGAATGTTTTGTATTGAATGTTCGGATTTTTTTCCGTGTATTTAACATCACACTCGATTCACATTATAGAATAGCAAAACTGCAGTTGATACTAAACGTCGTAATACTACGACTTATAGCCCGAACTTTCGAATTTCATTCTGTTCAATTTCGAATTCTATATCTACGGAAAGCTAAAGTTAGAATAAATCTTAGCACGAGCTGTGGTGATGACCGTAAAAGAGAGCTATGCTTGCAAGTTTCATTTTATCATCTTCGGTCTTGGGATGCGTTTCCACAAAAAGTTGTCCTTCAAAAGATTCAAATTTTCCCATTATTGCATTATGATACTCCTACCTCTTTTTCGCAGAGAAGTGAGGGTACTTTTGTCCATTCCAACAAAGAACCATGAACAGAATGTGTCTTTAACGATCAATTGACTATAAGTAGAAAATATTCAGCCGCAAAGTTGATACGAAAATGTACATGCATTTACAGTGTTCGATTTGTGGCAAAATTCTCCTCAGAAAGATTCCAGAAAGAAAACGATTTTCACGAATTCTCAGAAGATTAATGTTCATTTTGATCGCCTTTGAACTCCATTGGCATAGCCAAATAACATTTTGAAATCATCGTACGCATTTCAGAGCAAAAATCAATGTGTAAGAAAGTGTTTTAGATTGATAGCTTTATGGTTGATAGCCTTGAAATAAGTAGTACTTCAATCGGCAGTGTGGTTTCTGCTGGATATTTTTTTTGTAAAAAGTCCCTCTTTGAACTATGCTAAGGTATGAGAAGCTAGATCCATTTCTGGATCAAAAGTAGAGCTATAATAACCTTTTGTTCAATTCCTCTACTCGTAATATACTTGTGGACGAACTACTCTAATTTCAAAAAGTATGGTGCTTGTAGATTACCACCAAGAATACATTAATTGCACGACCTCTAACATTCATGACTTTTGAATCCTCTTCCTGGACCAATAATCTTTTCAGCTACCAAAATGTCCCCAGTTCGAACATTGATAAAATTGACCTTTCTCATAAGTAATATACGCGTACTTCTCATGTATCGGTGGTATCTTCTGCAAAATAATTCAAAATGATTGGGAAATTCCATCGAGGTATAGGATTATTTTCTGAGGCTATGAACATCCAGTCCCCTTGACGAACGTTGCGATAGTCGAAGCCTCTGTTACATAAGAATATGCAAGAAATTCAGCTGAATCCTTAGAATCATTCGTGGGAAAAAATGAGAGAATTCAATGTTCGGATCTGTAGCAGTTAGGAAATAAATTCTTCGTCAAATCGTAGGTTAGGACACTTAAGCTCATAATCACTTCGACTTTTCCAACGCTGATTTAATGAACTGCAAGTTCAAAGTGCACTTTTCGTTTGGGAAAACTATAACTTTAAAGTATGAGAGTCGCTTCAAAGGTAGTGGCATTCGGTTTATTCCACATCTTTATTAAATAGGTAATCAATTACACTTTCCTTTTTTAGTTACATCAGCTATTTTGTGTTTTCGCAAAGGGAAGAGTTTTTCAAAACTGGAATATAAACATCAATGATTTATTAACAATAATGATGAACGGGCAGTTCAAGACATCTATACTGGAAAATGTTTTGCTTGATTTTCTCATAAAGATCGAAGAACACGTGACACAATCATCAAATGTTAGCATTATAGAAATTAACCCAATTTCAAAGAATATTAGCATTTCGTTCGAAAAGTGTCCTCGGATCGATTCGTGGCGACTCAGGCCGTAACGAACCATTCTATACGTAGTAAGATATCATTCTGATAGCCTCGAAGCTTCATTCGCACGGCAGATTTTGATTTAATCGATGCCTCGTATGAAAATTCGACTTGATCATTCAATCAAGCCTTGTATTTTAATCTTATCATTGGCGGAAAACTGTTGTTAGACGTTAGGGGCATTTTCATGTTTAACCTCTTAAGTTCGGAGTCCATTTGAAGGGGAAATTAAATGTAGATATAGTAATTTAAAATGTGTTCACAGCGTTAGCTAATTATTTCTAAGTATAAGTAATATGTTCTACATGTTGCAAATAAAGTTCGGTCGGTTATCGGCAGGATTTACTTGAGGATGCTTAAAAATTATTATCACAACGGTATGCTTTAATTATATAATTGATAAAATATTATATAGAGAGCGTTTCAGTTTCCAACTCCATTCCTAGAATCTATTGAAGGGCATAAGTAAGAATAAGAAACTTCACGACGAGTATAATAGACCATTCGAAAATCAATTCTCCATAGAGTATCGAGTGGCATTTCAGCTTCTGCCATATGCTACCGAATTAAAATCTATTTCTCAATTTTTTTATTCTTAAGCAGCAAATTAAGGAATACATAAGTTCCCATTATATCTTTTATATCGGAAGGATTCTGATTAGCTTTCCGAAGATA
This sequence comes from Pachydiplax longipennis, assembly GCA_036926295.1. Classification (NCBI taxonomy): domain Eukaryota; kingdom Metazoa; phylum Arthropoda; class Insecta; order Odonata; family Libellulidae; genus Pachydiplax; species Pachydiplax longipennis. The sequence continues at coordinate 3,657,682 of JAVFKF010000044.1, read as the reverse complement.
TTTGGCTCGGTCCGGACCGGAAGTCGATTAAATACTTGTTATATTTAATATTAATTCGGAGCGGGCGATGCACTATTTTAGTGATGTTATTTTAATGTAACTAGATTTTCAAGCGTAATAATATCGAATGTAACACTTGAATATAAAACTATGAAAATAGATTTCCGCCCGACTTTGACTCTAGTAGTACCTATCCGTCATAATAAAAACTTATTTCATTAAATTTTAAATGATTTCTGATTACATAATGAACAATTTCAAAAATCATAATTTGAATTATGTCGCCCTTTCAATACAATGGTTTTGTTTAAATCAATTATTTCGATATTAGGAATATTGACGTCAATGCAATGCTCAGGTCTCCAGTGAGTGGAGACTAATAAATGCATGATAAATATGAATAAGCAGGATGTGCGAGAATGAGTGCACGATCTCTTTTATTCCAAGAGCAAGATCTGCCCTAATTTAGATGTCTAAAAATGTACTCCTTGTGCAGATAGAAGTTTACATTTTATTTACCTTCATGTTACCCCGATCGTACCCAGTGAATAATCCTACTTTATAAAGAAAACACACCCTTCGCGTTTATCGATGGCACAGTACTATTTCAAGTGAGAAATTATATTAGAAAAGTCATAGGATTCACACAATGTTGATACCAAAAGACATGAAATTTCATTAGTGTTACGTTTTGATGGATGGTCGTTTTTATTGCTTATAAAAAGTGCACAGTTCTATTGACTCGACGCTAAATATCTCTTAGTGGGATCAGTGGATGTCCTGATGGATTTCTTTCACTTATTTACATTTTAAGTATCGGATCAATAATGACATTTCATTCCTCCTTTAAATTTTTAAAGTTGACTCTATAAAAGGAGATGAAAACCATAACTTTCTCTTCCGTTGATGTACTTAATTAAATAATTAAACATAATATTTGGAAAAATATTTAACATCCATCAGCAAATGCATTCAATTCCACAATGACATGGTTTGTTTCTTCTCATACATAACAAAAGGCTTCGAACTTTTGTCGAATATTTTGTCGATTGTCACATAAGTTTTTGATTCGCGCGCACAGCCTTCAATATCTGAAAGTGGTGCGAATGGGATTTTTTTTTCTAATTCCTGTGCTCACGCGACAAGTAATTATGAAGTTAAGAATTTCTTGCAGTTACTCTCCGCAATGTAAAAGAAATACTTCCCAAATGTGGGGATTATTCTAAAGAGAGGCCTTTCGTCTATATTCTGGGACCGATTGTTGTGAGTCAATTCAAAATTACTTAGAATACACTTTTGTCATTTCTAGAATAATTTTTCCATTAATAATTTAACTTAATTCGATTGTGTAATATGTAAACCTTTGATACTTTTAAAATAAAATTAAATAACTAGCCTAAGATTCGCACAGTAGTTGATGACAGCTGAGTTATTTTCTGCTAACTAGCATATACGAATAGGATCTATAATCTCCATGAAACTGTTCGACTTGCATCATTCATAGTCTTTTGTTTTAAAGAATTGGCTAAGTTCATCTGTCCTGTATGGAATTAGCCCAGTGAGCATGAGTTATATATAATTGAAAGAAATGATATTATTTCATTCATTTGAAAGTTATTGTGGAAAATTTGTTGGTTTCATGAGCAAGGATTAGCTATTGGTTAGCTATTTAATCAAGATGTGGAATAAACCGAATTGTTATAGATATTGTTTATACCTATCGTAATCGTGCAAATTATGCTGTCAAATGTTATAATGGGCTGGTATGGTTCAGCAGTATACCCAAATATTTGTTAGAAATGGTGAATCACTCCACAAAGGATATTTATCCATACATTTGATATTCCTTGTATTCTGAAACCTTTATTCTAAACCGATAACACTTGCATTATAAATTTGATAACCAATGAAGGAGCTTAAGAATCATATGACCGGAAAGAATTCTATATCACATCCATATGATAACTGAAACAAAAAGTTAAAGAAGGAAGATATAAAATGGATTAAAAATCCCGAACGGGAGAAGAATAACTTCAACCAGAGAATATATCATGACAATCTCTCTAACATGTAGTTCCTTTTTTCAGAGGTTGGGTATTGAAACGCTGCTAAATCCTGTAGCATCATCTGCGAGCTCGGTTCTCACAAATGTACGAGTGGAGATCGGCCTTACTCGTTAATTTTTTTCTTTTCTTCTGACATGCATTTAAACTCATGGCTTCGAATCTATCACTTATCAGAGAACTCAAGTTAGCCGCTGATCAACTCACAGAGAGTGTGGATGTAAATATGAGTTTGAGCAGGGTTATGGCGCTTCATTTGTTGTGTTCAGCAGAACGCCGAAGGTAGAGGCAGGCTTCTCACTGTTATATTTCCTTGCGTTTGAAGTGTTCTTCAAGATACGATTACTCAGCTTGTTCGCTGTTCGACTATCTATCTATTATATATAGCTAACTCTCCGGATATACCTATATAGATATATAGATATCTATTATATATAGCTAACTCTCCGGATATACCTATATATATAGATATATAGATATATATATATAGGGGATACGAATTCTGACCATGTTCCACAAGCGCCATCGACGTCAGATTTTTTCGACATACTGGCCCTACACTCTAGATGCCAGAATAATGCAGACTTCGACGCTAGCTATCATGGGTTCGATGCCAGAAATTCCCAAAAATCGCAATTTTCCCATAAGAATGCATTGCGCGGATTTTTGAAAATTATTTTGAGGCACTTATCGTTAAGATAGAGTAACCAAAATTTCGGAGGTTGAAGTTGAGGTAGTCTTCTATGCTTCTCATGGAAAAAATGTAGCCAAATGACAGTGAGTTCGACGCCAGGTGGATGCAAAATTCTTCCATAAGAAATGCATTGCGGAAATCTTTTTAAATGCCTCCGGATAAGCTGGAAAGATAAGACCCGGAATGGTGACAGAGGCGTGGGACCTTCCCGATAAGATATTGAATCGAAACTTTGGAACAAGTAAGGATGGCACTTATCTAATATTATTTTGCTGTCTTCTCTCACGATCGGGTCCTTAGTTCGTCGCCAGGCGGTCTTTGGCGCAAAGTTTTAAATTTGAACTGAGGCAGTACTTGGTATGATACTGTATTCAACGGATAGCTTGCAGTATGCAAGCAACTTTTACTCGTATAGATATATATATATATATAGATATAGGGGATACGAATTCTGACCATGTTCCACAAGCGCCATCGACGTCAGATTTTTTCGACGTACTGGCCCTACATTCTAGACGCCAGAATAATGCAGACATCGACGCTAGCTATCATGGGTTCGATGCCAGAAATTCCCAAAAATCGCAATTTTCCCATAAGAATGCATTGCGCGGATTTTTGAAAATTATTTTGAGGCACTTATCGTTAAGATAGAGGAACCAAAATCTCGGAGGTTAAAGTTGAGGTAGTCTTTTATATTACGAATGGAAGAAATGTTATAAAATGACCGTGAGTTCGACGCCAGGTGGATGCAAAATTCTTCCATAAGAAATGCATTGCTGAAATCTTTGAAGATTTTTTTAAATGCCTTCCCGATAAGCTGAAAAGATAAAACCCTGAATGGTGACAGAAGCGTTTGAAAACTTTCTTCCATGAATATCATTGTTCGTCTAGTGGTCCTTGGTTCGATGCAAGAGGGTCATTCCGATTCCTCCATGTATTTCAAATGGGGAAAGCGGAATCTCATTTTGGGACCTTCCCGATAAGATATTGAATCGAAACTTTGGAACAAGTAAGGATGGCACTTATCTAATATTATTTTGCTATCTTACCTCACGGAAGAGTCCTGAGTTCGACGCTAGTCGGTCTTTTGCGCGAATTTTTTCAATCTGTTTTGAGGCCGTTCTCGATGCGATAAAGCAATCAAAATCTCGGTGTTTACAGATGAGATGGTCTTCCATCGTACCAAACGAAGAAATGTTACCAAATGTCCGTGTGTTCGACGCCAGGTGGGTCCGAAATGCCTCCGTAAGAAATGCATTGCTGATATCAGGGACGATTTTTTAAAATGCCTTCCCGATAAACTGGAAAGATAAAACCCGGAATGGTGACAGAGGCGTTTGAGAAGATTCCTTCATGACGTCCACTGCTTCTCTAGAGGTCCTTGGTTCGATGCTAGAGCGTCATTCCGATTCTACCATGCATTTCAAACGGGAATAACGGATCTTATTTTAGGACCTTCCCGATAAGATACTGAATTGAAACTTTGAAACACGTCAGAGTAGCACTTCTCTAACATTCATATGCCATTGTCTCTCACGAACGGGTCCTGTGTTCGACGCCAGGCGGTCATTTACGCAATTTTTTAAAAATTGTTTTGAGGCCTTTCTTTATGCAGGAGACTATTCAAAATCACAGCGTTTGCGTTTGAAGTAGTTTTCTATAGAACCAGTGGAAGAAAGGTTGCATATGACCGTGAGTTCGATGCCAGATGGATGAAAATTTCTAACGTAAGAAATGTATTGCGGCAATTTTAAAAATTTTGCTGGATAAGCTTCGAAGATGACACCCGTAAGGGGAACTTATTGTAAATTTTTACCAATTAGCTTGCAGTATGCAAGCAACTTTTACTCGTATATTCATATTATTGAGGGAATTGAAACGGTCGAATTCAAAGGGATGGAATTTTGCAAACGTCTTTTTTCGCCTTCGCCGATATTTGAGTAGACGTTTTGGATGTAAAACTGAATACATCGACAATTCTGTAAAGTATTCAATAGACTAATTTCATAACCCTTTAACAGACTAACTCTTACTTAATTCAAATAGGTTAATTTAACTGAGCTGTATTTCAGTTACACAATGGAAACCTCGTTAGGCGAACAAGACAGTACGAGGGTTGTTATTAGTAGAGGGATATGACCGCCCTTATCGTTCGTTGCTGCCTCTCAACCTTGTGAAACTGTATAGAAGCTCGCAGTTGAAGGGACCCATCGTTGGGGAATACGGTTGCAATTCTTATTAATTCGTCATACGTTCCTGTAGCAGCTAATGGGGTATAGTGGCCTCCTGGCATGGTATGGACGTATTACAGTAAATGCTAAACAATAAGAATAGAATAATTTGAATGTTAATAGATGGCATTTAATTACTATTCTTTAAAAGTATGTAAATAATGCAACCAGTATTACTCAACGATAGTTTCTCTGAACTCTCTGAAAACATATGTACAGCTGTGGCTAATAAGTCAAATTTGGAAGATCCTCTTTTGTTTTAAGGTGTAAATTACTTCTCTAATAATTATGGCACCAAAAACCCCTCCTTTTAGTTTCCCAATGCCAAAGAAATAAAAAGTGTTGATATCCCAGTTATAGCAAGATTTTCACTTGATACCTTTCACAAAGGTATCTTAACTGGATTTTACTGTTTATATATAACGTGTGTGTGATTATTTGTTATGTATGATATATATTTTTTCATTTGCAATTTGTGTTGCTCATTTAATTGAGAATTGATTTTCATTTTCAGTTCCTATTCCTAGACCACTTGTCAACCAAGTGTACAACCTGTTCCATCCGACTCACCCTGCATCTGCACGGATAGAGCCATTGCTGTCAGCTCGCTTCTCAATGCTGCCTCCTGTAGACATTGCCCGTCATCAGAAGTATCCTCTTGGAAATGTACAACCACATCACTCATGTAAGAATTTTATAAAATTATCTTTTGATTGTTGCTTGCCATATGCTTTATCCTTCTATTTTATCAGTTAGATAAATTAACAATTTTTTATCTCATATTTCAAATGAAATGACAAACACACTCAATTTATAGTAATTACTACTTACTTGATGGCAATAATTATGATGGTCAACTACTCTTAGATTGAATCGGTTTCCTTATCAATACAAGAATTGTAGGTGTCCTCTACATTACTCAACTTTCTATAGGTTTTCAGTTAATTTAATGACACTTTTCTTTGTTCTTTCTTTCATAAGTCTTATTGTTAGCTTAATTCCCATAGATGAATATGTCTTTTTTATTTTTGATCTCCAGTGTATTAATTTAGTATAAGGCTCAACTTGTGCTGTCTATTAATTTCTAGATTAGTAAGGCAGAGATGTCTATCCCATGAAAAGCGTCTTGAGTAGGTTTTTATTAAATGTGAATTCTTCATCAGACTACAAAGTGAACTGGATGAAAAGCGCATTCCCAATCTGATGTTCCACTCTGAATTCATATTTTGGTTTTCTTACACGAAGATGAATTCTTTTAAATGTACAGTCGGCCCAGAAAAAATCGAACGGTGTACTACGTGGTGCATAAGATTGAGGGGTTTCAAATGGCACTCGTTACCCCTTCCACCCGCCCTTCTATTACATTTTGGCAACGCCGGAATTTTGCCTTTGCCGCGGCTAGGCCGGTGCGTACCCATGTGCCTACGCTCCGTCCGATGAGGAGGGCTGCTATCGTGAGGTCTAAAGGAGAGCGATACCTGCGATTGCTGGAAAATTTTCGGTAGATCGTAAGGAATTATATTTTAAAAGAGAAGTGTAAATTAGGAACAGATTTCTCTTCATTCTTTATGAGACCCAACATTTCTCCACCTTCATATAATTTTCGGCTGCATTGATTACTGAGGACTATAACTCATTTATAAAATAATATTAATCGTTAAATCGAAGAAAAGAAGTTAAGATTCTGATTCCGACAAATTGCTCTTGGATGTCCTGGCTCTGGCAGTGTTTCCAAATAGCAAGATGTGAATCCTGAAATATCATGTTTAGATTACGTTAAATTCGTCAGAATTTAGAAAATCCATGAAGATTCAATCAGTAACAACCCATTGTTTTTAAAAAGTCGTTTATCGCAGTTAAAAGATTATATATATAAAGTGTTCAACCTTAAGTAGGTTCATGTGCCCCCACATTCCCTATTTAATTCCCTCTCCTTCAATTCCCGGTAACTTATCCCACCCCTTAATTCGTCTAATAACTTTTGTCTCTGTCTTCCCCTCTGTCTTTTCCCTAGCATTCTTCCCTCGATCGCTTTCTTCAACAATCCCTCTCCTCTCAATATTTGACCCACCCATTTCTTTTGCCTATTTCTAATTACTTCAATCATTACTCTTTTCTCCCCAACCATCTCTAGAACCTCCTCGTTCGTTTTTCTGTCGACCCAACTAACTTTCTCCATTCTACGCCATACCCAAATCTCAAAAGCCTCCAATCTTTTGACATCCTAAAATACTATATGATATTTTAAAGCAAAAGAGGGTTACGAACTTGCTGAACCCATATTTATACAAAATAATGAGGTAAAATATTTATGCTATGATTATTTCAAGAAAATCACCATCACGCAAGTCATATCAATAACTCAACGTTAATTATTTCTCGCTTTTATGAGTAGTATTATGAAAAGGGATTTGACAGCGGAGGTTATTTCGCACATGGTATCCCACCAGGAATCGAACCCGGGACTGCTTTCATCCAAGAAAAACGCGCTGCTCAAATGACTATCCGGAAGCCTATCTTATTTTTTTGTATTAAAAGCTCTCGAGTCCTCCGCTCTGACTGGCCCTATCATTACAATAAATATGATAATAAGTATTATCATAAATATAACAATAAGTTGGTAACATGTCTTCCGCAATAATTTATGTTCATCTTTGAGCTTTCCTCATAGCTCCACTTTCCCGTTCATTTTTTGATTTAACCACGGAGTGGTTCTAATGAGTTAAAGGTCCTTAGCCCTTTAATGTGTTAAATATCCTTAGCCTACAACGGAGTTAGATATGTCATAATTTTCTGTTAAAGGTTTAATTCTTTGTGGAATTGTAGCGGTAATGAGAAGGAAGCTCCCTGTCTTCGGAAGGCTGGATAGTATCTCGACAAAATGAGAATATGATATACTATACACAAGTAGTTTACCTCGCTGAGACCGTCAGGGCAGTTTGATAAATGTATCTCGGAAAGATTCTTTTTATAATACATATGTTTTCCTTTTTTATTCTTATCCAAGTTATGTTAATGCATCCCCTTAAACACCTTAACTCCCTGCTGGCAGTCTCTTATTTTCCCGATGCTTATTTCGTTTAATTTATATAAATCATGAACCATTTGCTACAACATGCGTTTTACTTTATCCTTCATAATGTATCACTCCGTATGCATAATCATAACACAGCTATCGGACTCTATTAGGAGAACATATTTCATTCGAAATGCCGCCTATAAATATAATTTTCATTATTGATCTCACATCGTTATCGAATAACCTTAGCTTTTAACTACGATCTACATTTGATTTCTGTGTTTTATTCAGTGCTATTAACCCTATTTTTCGCTTCCTTTAATGCCTTATGCTTATTTTTATATACTGTATTTTTAACTAAAACTTCAATTTGTATCCATAATAAAATAAGTTACATTTTCGTCATGCTAATCCTTTTTCATCAGCCTTGTAACCCCTTGTCTTCTTGTGTATGTAGGATTACTTACTTTGGGAAAGATAGGAAAAATGATTTTGTTGAAAGTATAATTGAGACTTATTACTAGCTAATTTAATTTAAAGCTGTTGGTATCTACAGCATAACGATGTCGATTAGTTCAGTCTTCTACCTATAACCTATTAGTCACAAATATTTTACTTCATCGGAATTAAAAGGGACAATATAGAAAATTGACTAGGGATGGAAGTTGTAGTGGAAGAGAAAGAGCAAAAGCACTCGAAAGGGGAAAGGGTTAGAATATCCTTTAGGATATCGGTATCCCTCAGTAAAAGAGCGAAATCATCCATATCATGATTGTGACGCTTATCATCATCGGGATAAGGTAAATGAGGAAAAGGGATTATGGAGAATGGGATAGGAAGGAGCACACAACCATCGGAAAAAACGGTACGGGAAGTATCAACAGGAAACTCTCCTTGCCCATTACTAATCTGCAAGAGTGAGAATGCTACAATTTAGTAAAATAATAATCATCTATCATAATGCAATAATATTTTTCCTGTTATAAAAGCTAGATAGTTACCGCCGCATTATTAGTAATTTATCCACCCTCCACCGTTTCTTATAACTAGCCGAAGACGTTCCGGCATGGATTGAACGACTCTAAGGCATAGAGGTGCTCCAATTTCATCCCAAGAGTCCTGAATGTCCTGCAAAAGCTTTGCAGGCTTTGATGGGCGATCCTTCTTCTGCAAATCTCTCACCATTATACCCCATACATTCTCAATGGGATTGAGGTCCGGGCTCCTCGCTGGCCAGCTGAGTTGGTTTATACCTTCCTGCGCAAACCAACTTTTTGCATCCTTGCACGTATGCACACGGGAGTTATCCTATAAATTATTAGTAACATTTGAATAATTACCGTATTCTGAAAATTTACAACAACCGCTTATGAATGAAATCATCATTTTCATCATCGGATCATTTTCCCCCTATATTTACGTTGATGCAATACTGCATTCTGATTTATAGTTAAAATTACAAGAAGAGATAAAATAGCGCGATATTACAGGAATGCAAAGAGGAAGAAGACCTTACCTGCTGGAAAAGGAAGTCATCTGGATAAAGAATCCTTACTGATGGAAGCATTATGTGCTTTAATATGTGCACATATTGCTTCCCATCTAAATTCCCTTCTATCTTCCAAATTGTCCCCGGACCTTCGGCACACATCCATCCCCAAACGTGGACAGAAAATCGTCCACTTCTCCCCCTCTCCTTAACATACAATGGGTCGAAACGTGTATTTTCGGGACGATAAACCGTTACCGGCCCATTGCAAGATGACGAAAACGTTTTTTCGTCACTAAACACCACCCTCTTCCAAAAATCAGCGTTTTCGTTCAAATATCTCTCTGCGAAAGCCAATCTCGCAAGCTTGTGAGATGGTGTTAATATCTCCTTCACTGCCGCGCGCCTCGCTTTCAGACCATGGAATCGGAGCCTTTTCCGCACAGTTTCCGGACATATACGAAGCCCAACTGCACATCTCGTCTCCGCTGCAGTGGAAAACGGATGCGCACGAACATGGTCCACGATTCGTTTATCGTCTTCCTCTGTTGTCTTTCTAGGCCTTCCAGACCCTATTTTGCGTTCTACGGAATGAGATTCCTCCCATTTTTTTTTCAAATTCGAAATTGTGGAGTGGGAGACATTAAACTCCCGCGCTATCTCGCAAACGCCTTCATTAGCGGCAAGCATTCTTGCTACTTGGTTTCGACGCCTGGGAGTGAGCTGCGACATCTCTCTATCTAACACACGCACACGATCGGTAGGAAGACAGACAAGTGACTGGAAGAAAGACTCTTCTTAGTGAAAGTAAAGGAAATGGAATTCGGCTATTAATGTATAAGAAATTTAAGAATTCTCCCATCGCTGAATTCCGGGGACCGTCGGGTGCAATTTCTCAGAAAAGGATTAACGCCAGGTACCAGTTTTCAGGAACTGTTCATGCGCATTTCGCAGAGGATATCAAGGGGAGTTAAATGCATTATGAAAAGAAAGTGAGGAGTGTGAGGCATCCGTTTGTCGGAAAGAGCGTCCAGGAAGAACTCCCTATGAAGAAAAGGTGACACTGAGATTTAAAAAGCACCTTCACGGCTGGGCATCTGTCGCACATCTTTGATCCCCCATCCCCCGCTGTTCACTTCGTTTCTCTTTAGACCTCACCATTGTTTCTTAGATCCTTCAGTCCTATACACTCCTTCCCCCGCTATTCATCTCTCTCAGCATACGCGGAATTCAGTGAACCCCTTTTGTATACCTGCTACTCCCTAGCCAGTCCATTATCTTTAAATCCTTCTCTCCTTATTCCCACACGCGATTTCGGGTTTTTCCTAATACCTTTCACAAACAGACGATAGCAAAGCCTGCAAACCGCCTTGGACCACCGGATCGCCATTATGTGGTCTCCGGTTCGATTCCCTATGATGGCACTTATGCACGGATGGACCTTCGCTGTCAAAGCTTTCCGGGATAATACAATGATTAGACAATGAGCAGTGAATGCCGCGGAAAAGAGAAAAGTGAATGAATTGTCGAGATTTTTACCGGTGAACATTTTTGAAACTGCCTTTACTCTCTTAAAATCCAACATAAAAGGTTTCTTCATTAGCTCATTCTATTATCTGATTGCATAGAAGTCACGTGAGATTAAGTTTCGAGAAACCACATCTAAGTAAAAATTATTTAGTTGGAGCGTAACTTTAAGAAAATTTCGTCGCGTAGTGTAACTTACGCGTCGCCTAACACTTTCTGGTTTCTCATTCGAGGAAGAAGTTGTCGTTAGAGTAATCGGGATAAATATCGTTCTTAACTATCACAATGGTTTTATATATTTTAAATAAGAGAGAATCCGAATATTTTCCTTCTGAAAGTTCCATTTTATCCCCCGTAATGTTAAACTCTAGCCTTCATAAAGATATCGATGTGGAGAGTATTTGTTTATTTAGTAGCTGAAAGAATATTACTATTTATTTATATTGTTATCTTTGGAATCATTTCAACGAAAATTATCAATGCTTTGAGAACGAAAGCATATATTATTTCAACTTTCATTTACAAGGTGCAGTTTTAAACCATCTACAGTATACAATATTATTTCTACCTGCCCACTCGAAAGCAGGTTTCCACACTCCATGCAGTCTAGAGAGGTCATTACCGCCTCTGAAAGATAAGGTGGAAGACAAAGACCGACCGGGGGTTTACCAGCTCAGTTCTGATGATTGTGGGATGGGGTATATCGGACAATGCGGCAAAAAGATAAAGGTGAGAGTGGCCGAACATCTAAGGTGCTACCGATTGGGAACTTCCAAATCTGCATTCGCGGAGAACCCTTTGGAATGCGGACACAAAGGGAGGAAACTAGATAGCCTGGTGGTCATTGAGATCGTGTCAGCGACCTCTGAACGCACCAATGACATTTTGGATGTATTAATTTGGTTGTGTCTGAAGTGAGCTAAGTGTTCTTTAAAGCTATTCTTTTGAATCTATTCTTTGAATCTATTATTCAAAACGCAAAATAGAGAATAGGTTCAAAGAACACTTATCTCACTTCAGACACAACCAAATTTATAAATCAAGCGTTGCGCAACACATACAAGAACACAACCATAGGATTAATTTAGAAAATTTAAAATTAAAGAAATCGATACAGAATAACTCAAAACTAGATGAATTTTCATTCAATTATACACACATTCGTGATTATTATATTAGATACTTATGAATTAATTCGTTAAAAGCTTCAAAATTACAGTCCTCAAATACCATTCCAAATATTTTCAGCTTCTTAGAAATAACGTCGAATCTTTATTATTTATTGTGATTTGGAAGTAAACCTAGAATATACTGTTTTTTAACAGACATAAGGTTAATGGAGTAAATAATCATTATAAAATTCAAGAACACAATACGCGTTATGCTCTCGAATACCTTTCGTGGACAATGAAGCAATTCTACTGGGCAGATATTAAGAGCGAATAGGGGGAAAATTTTTAGGAAATTCCGCCCATCAATATCACCCAAGTTTGAACGCTAAGTTTTCGTCAATAACATTATCAAAGATGAAGAATGACCGTTTTCGATGGAGATGGACTTCTAAACCAATAAGTTTTTGAGTCCGTACGAAAATATTTTGGAAATCGGCTTCTGTCCGCAGAAACGGCCTCTCAAGACCTCTGTGTGTTTCGTAGACCATACCATAAAATTCGACCGCGGGCCTTGCGGCCCACGGTAAAATTGAAGGGATGGCCTCCGGTGTTGCCAATAGCTAATAGAAGGGCGGGTGGAAGGGGTAACGAGTGCCATTTGAAACCCCTCAATCTTATGCACCACGTAGTACACCGTTCGATTTTTTCTTGGACGACTGTACAATGTTAACTAGCAAGTGTTGCCTAAAAATAATGTATTACTTTTTATTTCTTCAGCAAAAAATTTTTGGACACCAAAAATGCTGATTTCCTGAAAATTTTAGAAATGATTTGTCCAAAGAATTTTTCAATATAAATTTTTGTCACGTGAAATTTTTCTTTTTATGAATATAAAACATTGAATATATGAACGTATTCTATCATTCATGAAAGATAACTTTTGATTTAATTTTCAGTGGAATTTGTGCAAGCACATCCTCAGTTGTTTGTAGAAGCTTTTGGTGGATCTGTGAAAGGATGCACTCCCCATTCTGCCGGTGGTCACATGCGTCGAATGTCCGAGGTTAGCATTCAGAGCACCATGTCAGGAGTGATTGATTCTCTTCCACTGCAAACTATTAATGCTTGTGAGTATACTTGTTTTTCTCTTTACTTTTTTGATTATTTTATATTTTCAGTCTGGAAAAATTATCTTGTTGATTAATATCTTATAGTCTTTTTACTTAATTATGGGTGAAAACCTAAATAATGTGTTACTCAAAGATATTGATTCTCATTTACCAAAATTCTTGTTCTAAAGATTGTAAAATCAAGTGAATGAAATTTTTGATTGAGTGCTTATTTGGGTTCTGGAAAATGAAAAGAAATATTATTCTTAGTCCTCAAAAATTATTATAATGATTGCCATCGTCAATACCCGATGACATCAATTATTGTATAGTTTTCCAAGGAGTTGTGGTATCATAAATATTGCTACCTCTTGCCTTGAACAATTAGTTTATGACTTAGACTTAATTCAGGAAAACCCAGAATTAGTGTAACAAAAGAGGAGAAATAATCAATTTCTCAATAGCAAGTGACTCTCTCTTTATGCAACTTTATTACAGCAAGAAGCTCAACTAACGTCTTGCTGATTTCTTTTGTGTTTTGAATGAGTATGAATCTCTATCCTCGGCATAATGGCTAATTTTACGTGACTCTTTTCCTTGTAATGTTACTCTTATGTAAATTGTGAGTTTTGTGGTTTTTCTAGTCCATTTATGTAAATTGAGAACTGTCTGTATTATTTATATAAAGAAAAAAATCATCTTAAATGAATGTATGAATGATATTAATAGTAAATGTTGTAAATGACTCATTCATGTCTTTATTTTCACAATAGAATTTTAGATCACCAGACACAAAAGACATCATTCAAAAGAGAGAAAATTTTTCTTTCCTTATATGGTAATGGAAAAATCTTTACATATATTTTTTGTAATTTTGATTTTAGAGGTATCTGTCAATATATATATACTCTGCTGTTTAATGAATGTTTTTAAGAATATGGTGATGTTTGTCTTCTTTGAAAATGAATTGCTTATGCTATTTCTTCTGTCAGTGAGTCAAAAGTGGTGGGGTCCAAAAAGATTGGATTATGCTCTCTACTGCCCTGAAGGTCTTGCCAACTTTCCCACAAATGCACTTCCTCACTTATTCCACGCGAGTTATTGGGAATCTTTGGATGTAATTGCCTTCATACTAAGACAGGTTAGCTATCATCTCATTATATTTCTTCCTCATTTGATTTGTATTACTGTAAGTACTATCAGTCATTCAAAAGAAATTTTCAGGACTTAATACACTTCAATGTAATTTAAATAATGGGTAAATAGTTGGTGTATTGCCAATTTAAATCTTGATATTCAAGAATTATATTTCTGATGCAGTTTTTCTTTTGTGCAAATCTTTTCTTTCCTTGCTCACTAATTGTTTTATATTTTCTCTCCCTTTCTTAAGTTGAATCAGTTTAAGTAAATTTTACTATCATCAGCAAAAGCATTAATTTTCTCAAAAGGTGTAATTGATTTCTTCAAGATATTGAATTCAGAAACTATTTTCTTGCCTTGCATTTGAGAATATTTTGTGCCGAGGATTTTCTGTCGATTTTGTTTTTGCTTCAAACCTTTGTGCATTTCCGTTATTATAGTGTATTAGTTGGTTTCATGAGCAAGGTGAATTTATTATTTTTTATTTAATTCCAATTAAATTAGTAAGAATGATCGAGCAAGAAATTTCATTCAACTTCAAATCACAAAAATATTTAACTTATTATTATGTTTTGGATTTTATATAAATTAAAATTTGGGAATATTGTTTTAAATTTCTGAGGGACTGTTCTCTGTCAGAAAGATATCATAAATGGATACTCCCAAATTCTCTCGTAAATATCCCATTTTTCATAAGCCGTATTTAAAATCAAGTAGAATCATTGATATGTGTCAGCGATATCTTTCTAGGGTTGTATGATTAAATATTCGTTTTAAAATATGATATAACGAAAACTCAGCCTTCCTCCAGGAGAAATTACCTTTTTAGTTTTACATATTTAAGATGATCAATCAACATTAGAAAGAATGTGTTCCGATATGTTGAGTAGTTGATGATTTCCGATATAGAGTTTCTTAATACCAAATCATCCAAATCCATCAAAAATGGATTTTCCTCTTTATTGCTTACCTATGATATTATTTATTTATTTGTAGAACTAATTTATCTGGTGGTGTTGTTGTTATTGGTAACGTAGTGTTGCACACATGCATGCTTTTGGTTGATGTTGGTTTACATTAACTCATACTTCAAGGTTTTATTCTGTTGTTTATCTAGCTTCATTTACTTTCAGTATTTATTAATAAATATTTGAAGGATAGTTATGTTTAGTAAGAGGAAATCTAAGTAGATAGGTATATCAGAGGAAAATACAGACTTAGAGACAGGTATTTGAGATACAGTTTGAGGATAATCAGGGCTTTAGATAGTGAATCATGATCAGAGGTTAAGTCATAAGGGATACATTGGAATGTGGTTTTTCATTGTTTGTTGGTCCACAATAAAGAGGAAAAATCCATCTAATTCCTCTATTATAAGATTGCCTGAAAGTCATCTAAAGAAGCACATCATAAGCTAATAGTTTTCAAGCAGTACTTATTAACAAGAGAATCGTTTAATGTAGGTCAGTTTTCATCCTTCTTAGTTAACCTGATAAATCTTTATAACTATCATTCCATTAATATGGCTATTCCATGTATCACTTCTCATGTTACTTGGTGACATATATCACAAAGCATTTACTTTTCTAGATTGGATCACTATTTGCATATGCTAGGTAAAATATTTGAGTTGAATTAGATGTTTGACAAAAGATACAGATGAATAAATTTATGTTATTTCTTTTTCTTATTAGGATTCATTTTGGTGCAATCACCAAAATCAATGTCTTCAAATTAAAATAACTGATTAATATCATTTTATAGGCATCTTCTTCCTCGCACAGCTATTTTGGGCTCTATTAAGTACCAATTATTCTTGAAATAACAGAAGCTCACTTTTTAGTTCAAGGCTTAGAAATGAGATGTTTAAGATCAATTGGGAGCATTGGTTTTAAGCCTTGCTGAGTTTGATGGAGTACAAACATTTTGCCAATTGGTATTGAATCTTAGATGCAAAGTACATATTCTCTATACATTTTCTCTTGTGGTACATGACTAACTTATCTTCCCTCTCTTACATACATAATAGTTTGTCATCATATATAACTTTTTGAAATATTGACTAGGAGTACCCAATAATTCAAATATTAAGAGTTTGATTATAATGAAAAATCATTGATGAAAATATAATGAAAGACTTGGAGCTAAATCAGAATATCTACCAATAAAAGGAAAACTCATGCAAAGCCTAACAGAATTATAGGAAATATCCTGCATTTAGAAGTTTGAATCTCACACTTTAATTTGAAGAAAGTCTAAGAAACATATCAATCTAGACAATCTATATTAAGGGAGACTAGCTTAGATGTATTAAATTCCTTGATAAGTTGCCTCTGTAACTCATTAGGTTTTGTCAACTGAAGGGAAAAATAACTCATCTCTCCCTATTTATTCTCTTCATATACTTCTAGGAAAATTCTTAACTTTAGCTCCCTTTGAACAACTAAATAACTATCATAAATCTCAAAAGTAAATCACCCAGATAATTGAAATGGTGGTCCAGAATAAATATAATATATTAATTTTTTCTTTATTCCACCGGGTCTTATGAACACTAACGAAAAATGAGTCATGTTTTTGAGTATATTTGGATTCTCATCCCTTGCACCATGAAGAGCTAGATGTTGATGACCAACAAGAGCCTCGAGTCTTCAGAAAGAAGACAGAAATGCAGAAATAGGCAGGCGAATTCAGCTGGGATGCGTTTCTTAGGCCTATGCATATGTGGAAGCACCGACAAAACCAGATGGTACTACATTAGTATCAAATTCTCTATATAGCTATTTTATTAGTATATACTTACAACATTCCTAATTCATCTACAAGTACAATAGCCATTTTTTGGTAAAACATAGAGTTGAGATTCTACCTCCATATTATGTATATACTGCTTTTTCATTCTTTCAATCAATTTATAGCTGCTTATTTATAAAACATCCATATTTTCATAATTTGTTTCAGTACTTTAAATAAAGTACACTTTTAAAACTAAATCAATTCTACAGTAGTTGGTATTAATAAATTTGCTTGTTCAGGATCTAAAAAAAGATCGGAACTCCATAATTTATATACTTTAACTAGCATACTTTTCCTTCCATAGTATACCAATTCATGATGTATGCCAATAATATGGCATATTTCTGGCAAACTTAATTTTTGATGGAATCTTTTCATCCCAAAATATTACCTTTCAAATGAGCATCATAACTTCCTAGTTATAAGAGCATATGCTAATTAAAATCCCAACTTATGCTAAATGGTTTCTCATTCTTTAGCATAGCACTGGACCAGCTGATGAGGCAGTTGTGATTTGAAGACAGCAAGAAGAGGAAACAGAAGAGAAGAGTGAAGGACTACCTATGGAAGTGAAGTGGAATTTTGAAACCAAGGGGAGCTGTGCTGAAGATTGAAGGGCATTTTAGAGCAGAGATGTGAAGAAGAATCTGTGGAATAGCAGTGTGTGTGTGCGTGCATTCCGTCATGTATGTATGTTAACTTTTCAACTCTTCTGTAAACATATGTATTTTCATTGCATTTTCCATGAATCCACATATAGTGAATTTCCCAAGAATTTAAAGTTTTCAAATTAAAGACTGAAAAATCAAATGTCTTTTTTCTGGCAAAAAGACTGTTTTAAATATTTATACCTGCAATGGAAAGGTTTATTTCTATATTTGAATGCCTCATGTAAATAAAAATTGCAGTTCCTAAGTTTTTGACTCGATTTCAAAGTAATGCAGCATAGGCTCTGTGCTTAAGGTTTTGACATATCTTCTCTTTGTATTAATTAAGGTAATTGTTTGTTAATTTTATTAATGGAATAGTTATCCTGTTTTGGAAGGTCTTGCTGTTTGTTATGATGCGAAAGCTTATATTTCTTCCATTTATTTGAGAAATTGATTATTAGATAGCATGTTTACAGCATTTAAAATATAAAGCTTGTAGCTTCAATTTTTCCCAAAATGTTTAAAGTTGACCTAACTTGGTGCCTAGCTTTTTCTGAAAATATTCATGATATAAATGTAATTCACTTATTAATGTCGTGTTTTACTGTCTTTTATTGCTTATAATAAAAATTTGAGGAAAAAGTACAAATTGTTCGTGTTCATTATAGCACATTTCCGCAAGACATTGCCAGAGACTGAATTTTATTGACCATTTCAAATGGATGAAGTAAACGGACACCTGGAAATTCTGTGCAGTATATGAAGAATCTTGAAATAGATGAGTTGAAGAAATATTACATAGTAGACTGACAATCCTCAAACAGGCAGAAATTGCATGTTTCTTTTCTATACACTTAATATTAAAGGGAGCATCTTTTTTTCCCTTTTTCTTTTTTAATTGTGTTAACTAAAGAAGATTTCAGAATCTTGGGATCCTTGGTCCATATTTTGTAGAGAGAAATACTGAGAAAGCTATTTTTATCATTGTTTAAGCTTCCTTAATGAAAAATTGTCTATATTTGTTATTTTTTCTTAGATTTTTGATTAAGTTTGGAAATTTCATTAGACAATCATTTTTGTGTTATTACAAACTGATGTCTGCAGTTAGACTGGGCTTTTGATCAAGAATTTCAATGCCTGAGTAGGGACATTCCAAGAGAAGAAAAGGATAGAGAAGACCTGAAAGGTTATAATTTAGGATAAGTAACAAGAATTTAAATTAAAAGTATATAATTTCTCACATAATTTGTGATTTTCTTTGGTAGTTCTGATAAGGCGGGTCAAATATTCAGAAATTATTTGTTATAGCGCTCAATTAACACGAGATAAAGAAACAAAATTATATAAATACAGAAAGATACTAGTTTGTAACGAAATCCCGCCTATAACAAGGTGATTTCGCGGTCCTTTGGACTTTCATACGGTCGCAAATAGTAAGTATCCCGCATATAATTATTGATACGAAATCCCAGATACAGCGAACTATTGTACAGTCCCTTGGCAAATTATTACTTCTTTCATAGCGAAATTCTCGCCATCTCCGTCACCTAACCGCCCCTTCTCGCATAGAAAGTTGGCCACTTCAGCCTCCCTCAGAGCGACTTCGTGCGTTGATGCTGCTGATCCGTAAATCGCGTTCTTCAGGTGATTAATGCAAAAGAAAATCCTTCATTGAGAAACTCTTAATACTCCGTGATGTTTTGTCAATTAAAAATACACAATCTTACAATATGTTATTGACAATATTGACGAAAACATTGTGAAAAGCGCACTGAAAATTTTATAAACTTACATATTTTAGAGGTCAGAATTTTGTAGCGTATGTTTTTATGTAACGTATGCATTTCCATCCGTATCATTCATCTAATTCAACCGTTATAAAAGAGAAAAATGATGATTGAGGCTGAGACTGCATATGGTAATGGCAATTTTCTGTAAATATCTATCACTAATGGATCACAGCAAGGCGTTATTACATCTGGAGACGTTGAGGGTACTTTCAAATTTTATTCATTACAACTCAGGAATGATTAGTGCCATTTTTTATGAACGATGATCTCGTGAATAAACGGTATTATATATGCGTAAGCAATTTTCCATTGGATAAGGAAAGGTTATGCTGTGGGACGGTCGTAAATTACTCAAAAATCTGCTGCGCTAACGCATAAAATTAATCTTGTGTCGCAAAGTTATAACTACTTTCCTAATGGAAGAAATAACAGTCTTACTTCCCATTCATGCTTTTACTCATACATTTGGAATGACAGATATTCTACTTCCTATCCCACTTTCTCGTCGGTCGTTCATAGGCAACAAACTTTCATTACTTCAATGAAAATTTTTAAAGCTGTTTAAGAAAGAATATTTCAAACGATAGCCATCGATTCTTTGATTCGATTCGATTGATTGCTGTGATTCATTCTTGCCAAAACTCAAAAAGTAGCTTCTAGAAAAGACCCGTGGGCATTGAAGGAACCGAAAATTTTCCTGAAAATTTCAACCTTTTAAATTTGTCTTCAAAGTTTTAGCTCGAAGGTATGGAGAACCCAACTACTCCACAGTTATAGTAACCCCTAATAAACATCTTTCAGGGGCAGAATACGCACCGGGAATGTTCTTAAATGTGATTCTCTACTTCCCGTTTAATGTATGGTAGAACAAAAATGGCCCACTTGCGTCGAACCTAGGACTATCAGGGAAATGGTAAACTGTGTTTTCAAAACATATTCATGACCGCAGTAAACATTCAGAAATATCGAATTCTATCTTCTCGGAAAGCGCTTGATAAAGTTATTTAAAATCTCCACCATATATTTATTAAGGGAGGATTAAGACCCACTTAAGTCGAACCCAGAGCTATTACGTAAGATACCCTTGGAAATTTCTAATTGGTAAAGGCGTCTTCAATATAGATATAAACTTCGGGAATATATTCCCGAGGTTTATATCTATATCCCGAAGAAACTATAGTTTCCTATGCGGTTACGTTGGTACGGGTTTCTGTGAATTTCATTGACATACTGCGCAATGCTGTTGCTGCAAAACAAATTTAGCTCTTGCAAATTTCATCGCAACATGTTCATTGGCGAATATATTTAATTTTGTGGTCAAAAATTCATGAGTCTATGAAGAAATTTGCAATCATTGTAGCATTTCTTTCGCATTCCGTATTCCATTTAATCAATTTTAAAGTCAACCCCTTAACTTTGGGACACCATGCGTGTGTTAATCTTGGGAGTACGGACAGTAGTTGGAGTACTAATTATGCTCAATGCATTCACAACAGTGAAAAATCACATACCAGAGTTTGCTAACTTATCGTCTGCTGCGGTCGATTTTGATACAATTCTCTCGACCGCAATCGACTGCGAATATGCGAAAAATATGCCATTTGTCGAAGCAAGAATCATCATCAGTTGTATTTGCGTGTCTCATAGGCTTTTTTTGCATTTTTTAAAAATTTTTGGAACATAATGGTTTATTTCCTTGTACATAGATTTTTATACGAAGTCATGAAAATTACTTAAAAGATAGGAAATCATTCCAATCGACCGAATGTCCATTGACGTTTGTCCTGTTCATGTCATCATGGCAGTTAGATCTGATGTGCATTGGTTTGATGAAATTGTTTTTCTAAATTGTGTTTAAATTTCAGTATATGTAGTTGTGAGCCTCTGCCATTTATGAATTGCTCCAATTTCTCTAACATTGTAATGTTTTTTTACAAGGGAAAGCATCTTCCCAGCGGAAAATCCATAACATTTTGTTAGGTGACGAGACAAACCAGCACTTACGAATGCTCAGATGAAAATTAGAAAGCCCGGTCATGCTTCTGCTGACATCACTGTCCAGTGCAAGTTAGCTTTTCTTGCGCTCTTTAATTGTTCTATTGCCTTTTGAGATTGTCTGTTTTATTGTCTTCATCAGATGATCCTGAAATTGCCATTGAGAAAGAAATGGTGACTACGGCAGAAGGATATGAATTAGATTAGTCTTGCACTGTTTATGTTAAGCCCAAAGCCAAGGTAATAATATCCTGCTTCCTCATCTTAATAGTAAAAACTGCTCTTATCACTTGAAGTCTGAAAAATATTCTTGATAGAAAAAATTAGCTTTATCGATCATTAAGTGTATATCTTTGACTTTCACCCAATACTTTTAATTCTTCACTTATGATTCTCTTTTTCCTGAAAGTCTGATGAAGTTTGCTGATGGATTCTGTAGGAGAGATTCAGACAGTTTCATATGTTTTAGGATTAGGATTCTACCTTAGGATTTTTTCTTCCTAATTCAGCATTACAATCTTGAAATATTAATTTTTGTTGCATAATTATTTCTTTGATGAATGAACAAATTTTGGAAAGCTCTATCAGAAACATACATTTTAGATTTTTCTGAACAAATCTACTTCTTTATTTAAAATTACTTTTAATTTTGACTGCTGTTTTATACGATTAATTATTTCCGACCTTAGATTTTTAAAACTTCCTTTGTGATTTGTGTTGAAGGATAATAATCATTCCTTCATGCTGATAACAGAGTACTGTGAAAAGGAAAACATAATATATCCTGAAACTAAGCAGGATGAATGCTTAGAAGAATTTAAATATGTATATAAAGTGATTGTCCATTTTATAAATGATTTTCTCATGTTTACAAGGCATGCAACTGTTCAATTTTGCATTATTCATGTCAGAATGAATTGGTAAATATTTTGGAATAAATATATAGGATATCAATAAAAATTTTATTTTTGGTGTTTCTTTAAATTTTCATTTCCTTTTTAAAGAGAGATAATTATATCTTCACGATATACGTAGATGTATATCAATATGTGATTCAAAGAGAATTTCTGTATATGGATCAATATCGACAAAAAAATCTATAATCAGATTCATCCATCCAATTCTTCCAAAATTTAAATATCTTTTCTTCTGTAGTATGTCTTTTGAGAATAAAAGCATTTTATTGACATAATTTTATTGATCCTGTGTATTTATAATTTAGGATTAAACTGCTCAGTATTCTTAATGTCAGGGCATTGCAAGATATCTCAAACTTTGGGTAAATTATGGCAAGGGAGTTCACTTTTTTTAAATTTTGCATTGAATTATTTTATAATATCTGTGATAACATTAATTGTTGTCATTTGAAATGTTTAATGTATTTTCCATATTCTCCAGGTATGGTAGAAGTTCAGCAGTAAGCATATTGTGCCATCTGACAGGATTAAGGAGAAGGAAGGGGAATCAATCAATTAAAAGGGAAGGCAATCAATCAATCAAAAGGCATATCTTGTACATTTCATGCACCCAGATAACCAATTTTGGAACTTACACTTGCTATGTAAGCAATACTACAGGTCATAGTAAGCAGATTATGAAACTATCAGGTATTTTTCCTTTATTTATTAATTTTATAATTTATTATGTCTGTTGATTAAACAAGAAGTCAGTGGGTTATTTCTCAGTAGTATAATATAATACATACCACTACTGATACTACTGTATCAGTAGTGGTTTTGTATCATGTATGCATGCTAAAGAATACTTTGCGAATCACATAGAATCCAGAATGGAAACAGCCATAGCATACTTTGAATGATGAAAAGTAATTCTCCATTTACCGAGCACAACCTCATGTACACAAAGAAGAGTGTAAGAAAATGAGAGGTTTTAAGATTACACAATCTCTTTGCCATGAATTCTCATCTGTTAATTTGCTAACAAAGTGAAATTAAAGTAGATAATAGCAAACAATGAAGTGAAATATTACAAAAAATCTTAACTAATTTCTCAATTTTGCTTCAATTTAATATTTAAGTTGAAGATCTCATATCAGCAAACTCAGATGTTTATTGTATGTTAATAAAATCTTCCCTTTCCAATGTTGATAATAAATATTAGCTGTTTGCAAAACAAATAAAACTGACTTGTTGGCACTTTCGGAATGAAAATAAAGCTAAATGAAATTCTCTCTTTTCATGTTTCAAAATTTTCCTCTGATTTATGTGAACCTATAGATCTTCTCCCTCTCTTGGTCTCAAATGGCTAATTAAAAGCTCAATCCTTCTTCTGGAAAACTCCAATGGTAAAAAATATCAAGGTAAAAATGAAATTTAGTACTGTCTTCCTTACTGAATTACGAGGAGTGTTCAAATGAAAAGGTACAAAATGACACTGTGGGTACAATTGAAACCTTATTCAAAAGTAATCACCAGAGACTTGAGCACAACTTTCCCACTGTTTCACAAGCCAAAGAGTTCCCATTCTCAAAATACCTGTGGCTGTGACAAGAGTCCCGTGAAAGTTACCCATGAGCTAGTTATGAAATGAATCTGTAACTGTACACAAATTTGTCCTGTCAATGATCTAAAGAGAGATCTTCAGGTAGCCATCCAACATTATTCTGTGTACCCTCTTCTAAAATTATGAAGATAAAAAACATATGCTAAGCATAGTTATGAAATGCTGTAATCAAGTAGTGCTGACAGAATTACATATTCTTCACTTAAAAAAGTTGAATTTCAAATTACATAATTTTGAGTTCTGTCAATTAGCCATGACTATTTGATAGTAACTACATCTTCAACCAACCATTCAAGAACATGGATAAGATCTACGTTCTTGCATCTCTTAGTGTGATATGGTATCGCATTGGCAGTCTTTTATTGAATTAAATAAGGCACATATCTGACTAAAGGATTATTTTAAAATGATATTTGACATGTTTTACATAATTTCAAATAATTCATTTTCTTTGATGGAATTGAATTTTCTTTGTAAATGCATCATGACACACCATGCACTACAGAGAAACAATTGATATTCCAATTCATCACTCGTAACTTCTCAAATGTTTTGCTGCTGATTTAGAAGTTATTGTTACGTAATCTTTATTTGGGTGATCTGTTTCTAAGGTAAACGCTGTTTTCTTCATCATTCAAAAGCACCAATAGACATGGCTCTTTGAAACTAACCTAAGAATTATCCATTGCTGTAATGTTCTCTCAATAATTACTGTAGAACTCACTTAAGGCACTTTTGAGGAGTGAAAAATGCCTTATCAATGGGATAGTGTTCAAAGCATGATATGGCATCTCATAATTTCTTTTACTTAAAAACCATGTTATTTTGGCTCTTTAATTTTCAAATAAGTGCTTTACTCCATAAAATGAAAAGGATGCTTATTAGTTTGCTTTATTTGTCACAGCTGCAGACAGAATAACTGAAGACTTCACAAACTGTTGTTGTTGCATTACACTGGATGTCTTCTTCTCATATTTTTAAAAATATTTATTGAGTGCTACCTCAGTTACTTATGTTGGTCACTTTTTGCATTTATTTTATTAGGGAATGACAATATGATTAATAAGAACAGTAAGAATAACAATCTCTACAAGACTACAATCAGCACCCCACAAAACGTTTCACTATTTACATTATTATCCCCTGTTTGCCAAACTGGTAAAATTTGCTTCATTGGAAAGGAAAGAATTACGAACATAAAGTAACCAAGAAAAATTTTCTCTTTCACAAGAAGCAGACCATTCTTAGAAAATATGGCAAGAAGTTGACCAGTATCACACAACAGCTGTCCATAGTCTGTATCTACAGCTGTGGTAAGAGGGGCAAGATATGTAAGATTCCTTTTCTTTTTTAGTTGTAAATCATTTCTTTAAGTAAAGAGACAAAAATCCTTCTCTTTTGTATTCTTATATAAAAGAAATAAAAATTTGTAATATCTGCCATAGAGCATGGGTTTCACTTTTCCCTTATAAATTGTCTTAGCCAGATTTTATTGTATATTGTAATAATCTGTTAGCTGAGCCACAGATTATTAATTACAAAATACTGCCATACATGTCCATGTAACAGCATAGCCTGGTTACAGTGGATATCAAAATCCATTCTCACATTCTTTATTTATTGAAATGATCTATCTTAAGTAATTTTTCAACATTTAATTTCTATTTAGTATAGTAGTTCAGCCTTAATTTCTATATAGCATTTGTATGGCTTATATACAGGTGGCAGTAGGCAATCAACTTGTGTTTTTCATCAGTGTCAGCAAATTGTGAAACTACTGTGGAGCATGGATATGTGGACAATTGGAAAGAAGGAAAGAAACACTGCAGCGTAAGTGGAATAGATCTATTTAATTGCAAGCTGCTTGTTCCTTCACTCTCTTAGAAAGAAATGCTAACCAAAGCTTATCAGTAGTGTGTTAAACCAATCAAAAAGAAGATGTTATTAGAGAGAAGGGATGCCTGACTTCTAAATTTGCCTTGTTTAATATATTCCTGAGGAAAATGAAAAAATCTCTTTGTAGGCTATGCCTTTTTCATCTTAAAAAGAAAAACCTATTGGCCAATAGTTATAAAAACTGGAAGAAAAATTAACCTGGCATTTTTAACATGTAAGACCAATTTGATTCGTAGTGAAGAATAAATCAACTCAACAAGAGCTACCTTTTCTGGTTGCATGTATCAACTTCAGTTTACAAATTATCTAAGTATCTACTGTTAAGGTATGCTCAAAAATATTTAAACTGTGATCCTTTATTTTTGTTCTGACTAAGTTGTTTCCTACCTAAATATAAAATTATAGATTGCGTTTACACTTAAAAAGATACACACAGAGAAGTTTCTGTTAGTTACTGTTTGGACAGATTCTGCTCACCAAAGCATTAAATTGCTTGTTTCACCAGTATTAAATGATGCTTCTTTCAAGACAACTAAGATCTGCACTGTAAAAAGTCTTTTTATCAGAGACAATTTTTCCATCCTATATCTCATTTTTAAAATGTGTGCATCTAGAAAATTTAGCAGGTAACTTCTTAAATGTGTGAGAAACTTGAAATTTTCTTTTTTATAATGAAAATACCTAGTAGCAATATTTGGTCTTCATTCCAATGGAGAAAACTTACAAGTGTAATTTTTTATCTTGTTCAGATATTGTCGAAAATCTATATCAAATAATTTCTAGTATTATTTTTCTTCATTACTGAAAGAGCTTGATGCAAATGCATCACCAATATATTTTTATCCAAAAATGGAGACTGCTTTCATGCCATCTAGTAATTATAAATAACCATTTTAACACTGTGTAATTTCTGGCTAAAGTTCAGTGAAAATTGCTAAAAATTTTTAGCTATGGTAAACATACTGCACCATATAAATATATGTTCCTTCCTACAGTATGTTCTAGTAAAATAATTTTACTTCTTTTCTTCCTTAGAATATATTCACTTAATTTCCATTGTGCATAGAATATGTCCTTTGAAATGTTGAAAATTTAGTACTTGATGTAATATTTGGTCATCTCTTGTGTTTACTGGTACATTGAAATCCTTTCTCTAAGTTTCTCTCTTTCATCATTTGTTTAATGTTAAGAGAAAGAGTTTGCTATTCAGGTGCCATCATCTTCATGTTTCAGCAGTGAAAGAAAACATACTCAGGGTTCCCCTCACCTATTAGTAACCTGATCCTTTTTGCTCTCAACCCTGAGATAACCTTGATAATAACAGATTTACTGCTACTCAGGTAATGAATGCAGGGATAATATTTAACTTAATTTGCATTTAAATGGTTTACCGTCACCTCATCCAATATTATGATGTAATAATGGAGGAATTATGGATATTCATGACCTAATTTTTAAAAACTTTATATGAAACTCTGAATTAACTACTCAAGTCATATTCAGCGAGGGAATTCAGGTCCAAATATTGTTTAGGGCATTTTAATAATGTATTAATCCATTCCTCTTTGGTATATTTCTAAATCCGCCATGCAGGGTTTTTGATTCATTACAGGAGGTGTAGCAGAAAATATTTCAATATATAAGAGAAGAGGAGTGTAGTTAGGGTAGAAGAGGCCCTAAGTACTGGCCCCCATCTGAAAAATATTGAACCAAGAACATTAGGAAGTTTGTACCAAAGATTTAGTAAAACTAATAAATACATAGAGAAGTGGAGTGCTGAGACCAACTGCAATGAGCCAACTCTTGGTTGAATATTTTTAAGATAAAAAGAAGTGAAAACTACAATCTTTATTATTTACATCATGATAAACAAATTTGATAGTTAAACACCTTTTTTAACAAAAAAATATTTGCTAGATCCATAAGTATGTGCCTGACCTACTTAAAAAAGGTCATTGACATGCATCAGCTGATTGCCCCTTCATCACTTGCAAGCTAGCATAGCTTTCATGCATATGGAGGTTGCCCAATCCAAAGGATAGCAATATTACCTTTGATACTGCAGCACATACAGGTAATGAAGAAACTAAGGGGAAGGATGAGAGAAGAACAGTGAATGACAATGAATTACGTAACATCAAATGATGAATTTTAATTTTAAAAATGATGTTCTGCATCACATGACTTTTCAGAAATAATAATATAACCTAATAACACTCCTTCTAATTTTCATTTCATTCAAAGGATTAACTTTGCACCTTAAAGCCTTACATGGCTGAAAATTTTCTTTCATTCATATGGCATGTTTATTGCATAGTATAACTACTTAAAAAGGCATAGTACAACTACTATAAAAAGGAAATTGAAAAAGTAAATAAAACGAAGCAGTTCAGAGTTGAGCATTACTGATCATCTTCATTCCTTCATGGTTATAATGAATTAGAGTGCAAAGCGTAGCTCTCTGGTGATGAATGTATAATTTTCTGATGTGTATAATGTATTCAATTCTCATCCTTTGCTATTGCAAATAAGTTGGTTTCTAGTGATATGAGATACTAAATGAAGTTCCCTATGTTCTAAAATTCATGGACAATATATTTTATTGTTAAGTATTTTGTAAAAAATATTAAAGCAGTAAATAAATTATGATTATAATGGGAGAAAAGTTTAAGCTGTTGGTGTATGTCTGCATATGAAATATTGTGTACATCGTGACCCTAATTATCTTAATATGCAAAATATCGTTGCATAAGTTACTACAACTGACTGTGGGGTGAGAGAATCTTCACTTTAATATCTTTTAGCTGTAGCAATCATTTTGTTGAGGTATTTTCTAGCAGAATGTATTTCTAATGGTTACAATTTGCTGACATCTGGTTAACTTATAAAAAAACTGATTCATAAATTTATATAATATTAGATGTTTGGGTCAAGAAGAAATATAAGATTCACTCCCCAGTGCTGCTTTAAGTATATAGATCCAACATAAGCTCATTTAAATGCATTTGTTCTATACTGAAAATATATTTTCAATATCTTTTAGAGAAGGTTTCATGAGATAAAAAGATGTAAGAGCAATAAATTTTCCTGAAATGACCATATTTTGATGTTGTAATTTTTAATGGACCTTATTTTAACAGGTAATTAATACATTCTCTTAGGAGCTCTTCTTATTCTGAAATTTATTTCACATGTAACTGAGGCTTACCTGGTGAGGAATTTCTGGAATGATATTCTTCTTGAGTTTATTTCAACCAATTACATAGTAATTTGTGGCTATGTGTCTTTCAAAATTTTCCTAGTTTTCAAGAAATGGGCTTGGTCCATCAATTGAATGTATTTCCTCCAAAGAACAATGACCCAGGATTCAGGCCTTTTTTGGCAAAATGATAGAACCTAGGAATAATATAGATGTCAGTAATTGTAGAAGATAATGGATGTCAATTGTATTGAGTTTGTTTCACTTTAATTCCTGATGAATCCAAAAAGATGCTGAATTTGGCTACTATAATTATGTTCATTGTTAATAACCTACACAATGGAGATCATTAAGGAACCTTATGTTTTTCAGAGGAGAGAGAAGGCTGCAAGTTTTGAGAAGACAAGGTCTGAGGCACTTATGGATAACTCAAACCCCTTCATTGTCACAGATGATGATTTTCCAGGGCTTGTATCATCATAATAAATGCATGGCAAGGGCTTTAATAGTGAAAGATTGACCATTCTTAAACACTGGGCAGCATACCACAACATTAGCTATTGAAATGAAGGTATGTGGTATTGTATTTAATTTATACAAGAGAAATATCCTATTTACAAAAGTAGAAAACTCTTGAATAATAATAGCATATTTTTAGGCTACATCTGATACAGGAACTTTCCTAACTTAAAATATGAATGATAGAATGTATAACCCACATCCAAAAATACATAACCTCGTTATTCCAAAATTGCTAATAATTTTGTGCAAAATCAAAACGTCTACTTCTGCTTCTCTTAATTTTAGTAAATCTCAACTCAAATGTTGGAGATGTATGTAATTAATATCAATGTAGGTGATGCTACTCTTTTGTGCTTTATAGCTCATCAACTTGTGGAGAGCACATTCTAAAGTTGCCATATCTTAAGGAAATTGTGAAATAATTTAATTATGATACAAGATAAATCATTTCTGTGTTAGAAATAAAATAATGAATGCTGATTAATGAATGAAATAATTATTGTAGCACCTAGATATCACCTAATATATATGGTATTAATAACTGGAAAAATTTCATTGGGCACCTCGGTCCTCTGTGCATTGCATTTTTATGCGGAAGGCTGATACCAAAAGTCATTGGGAAGCAGTGCTAATGTCAGCCTCAGGCATGCCAGTGTCAGGCCCTGTAGAGGAGGTGATCAATACCCTGAACATACTGGCTGTAATAAGAAGGTAGATTGTAATCCCTAACAGTCCCTTAGAAAGGAGAAAATACCGTATTTCCCGGCCGATAAGACGCACTTTTTTTTCTCCTAAATGTGCTGTAAAATTTGCCTGCGTCTTATGCGCCGATGGTATACAGATATCACGGGTGTAACTTCGTCCTATAATAAGCAACCGTTTTGACAGGATAAATAATTACCATTAAGTATTTTTTAGTGTATCAGGCATAGAAAATAGTTCAATTCATTAAAAATTTTGATAATAGCACTCTTTTGAGCAGGTTGTTAGAAATAAAGTTTTAATACGTCGATGTCTAACTCCCTTAAAAAAATTCCCGGATAAATCAGAAATGCATACAATGTAGCATGTTTAGTTTAATCTTGCAATGGGTGCTGCTGCAAAACTTACATGCATTGAGCTAAAGGAGATGTCATCTGTATGCTAATACATTGTATCTCTCACGATAAAGTCACGAGTCTACCGCCTACCTAATGGGATCTAAAGAGAGAAGATTGTCGTACAGTATTGCATTTAAACTTGAAGTCGTGAAATATGCTTTGGAACACGGAAACCGGGCAGCTGCAAGGCGTTTCGGCCCACCTCCAACCGAGAAGATGATACGAGAATGTCGGAAGCAGAAAGTAGATTTAATGAATGCAAATAAGAGTAAGAAAACTTTACGTTCATGTTCTCCGAAATGGCCAAAGCTTGAGGAGCACGTTAAGACCTGGATAATAAATCACAGGAAGAACGGGATCACTGTTTCAACAAAAATGATTTTAATGGAAGCGAGAAAGTTGGCGATAGATATGTCTATTGCCGATTTTTCTGGGACAACGTCGTGGTGTGAAAGATTTATGAAGAGAAATGATCTGTGCATGCGTACTAAAACCACAATAGCACAAAAACTGCCACCCGAATACGAAAGAAAAATTATCGAATTCCACAAATACGTACTTAACCTGAGAAAAATGAAGTGTTTTGAAATAGGACAGATAGGAAATATGGATGAGGTTCCCTTGACATTTGATGTGCCATCAAATAGAACTGTGGATGTTAAAGGTGCAAAGACAGTTACAATAAAGACTTCCGGCAATGAAAAAACACGCTATACTGTTGTCCTTGCGTGTTGTGCTGATGGTTCAAAACTCCCTCCTTTGTTGATCTTTAAACGAAAAACGCTGCCTAAGTGTACAATTCCTCATGGAATGTATATTCATGTTCATCCTAAGGGATGGATGGATGGAGAGGGTATGAAACTGTGGTTGCAGAGGGTGTGGTCCCGGCGTCCAGGTGGACTTCTGAAGAAATCGTCTTTGTTAGTGTGCGATCAGTTTAAGGCCCATATAACGGAGTCCGCAAAAATCCTTGCTGCAGAACTGAAGACACATCTTGCTGTGATTCCTGGTGGATTGACTTCTCAACTGCAGCCTTTGGATGTTTCAATCAATAAACCATTCAAGGGATTTATGCGTGAAGAATGGATAAAGTGGATTGAGGCACCAACTCACGATTTCACACCGACCGGCAGAATGAAACGGCCGTCAATTTCTACCGTTTGTGAGTGGGTGAAAAAGTCCTGGCAGAAAGTAAAAACTGAGACTATCGTAAAGTCTTTCAAAAAGTGTGGAATCAGCAATGCGCTGGATGGAAGTGAAGATGACATTTTGTATGAGGAAAGTGACGACCCCCGAGAAAATATCTACGCGAATGATTTTAGCAGCAGTAATGAGGAATTTCTGGGGTTCTATGATGAATAAACTGATATATTTGCTCATTAATAATTTTAATTTTTTTTATATTAAAGTTCCGTTTTTATGTAAAATGTTATCATTAAAATTCTTTTTTTATTATCCAAGTATTTTAGTTTTTTTCGTAAATTCTAACCTGAAAAATCCAGGTGCGTCTTATGCGCCGGTGCGTCTAATAGGCCGGGAAATACGGTACATTGAAAAGTATGTCTCTTGCATGCTATAGGTAATTAATTCATTTTCATCCCCTCTGGTAGCTACAGCTAGTTCCAAAAAAAACTTACCACCTAAGCCGCAACCCGCATAACAGACCTGAAGCTCGATGAGAGCGAGTCTAGAGTTTTCCATGCATTCTATTGGCTCTTGGAAGGAGGAGCATTCAGACGGCGCTTTTTTAAACATTGTGAAACGCGTTGAACGTATTTGTATCGTCTTTACTAGCACGAAATCTTGTTTAAATTTAGTGTTACTTTCTACTATGTCAGCAGCATAGTATTAAAAAATGAATAAACATCGGATCTCCTTATTTCGGCCTGAAACTTCTGCGTAATTCACCTTTTTCTGGAGACATCGGGTAAACTTACTTTAGCTGCTTTAATTATCCAATAAAAAATTATGTCATTGCAAGATTGAAAAGGATTATATTATTACGTTTTTTATGCTCTTGACGCCTACAGGAGGAACTTTTAAATTTATTTAGAGGAACTTCACGACTATGACGCAAATAGAAACATGAACGAAAACTCTGCAAGGAGATAAAGAATACTTAGGTATATGAACACAATCAACTGTATTTCAACTAATTTATGTTGCAGAAGAAGTGCTATCGAGAAGGGGAGCATGAAAAAACTGCGAAACCTACTAATGAAAGCAAAGATGAAAAGAAACTTAATCTGGACGAATACACTGAGAAAGAATCATTTTAAGTCAACCTGGTAAAGAGCTCTGAAAATTAGACCCAAAACATATTACAATAAAGTAAACCAAGTAAATTACGATCAACTACATCAGATAATTACATCAAATATTATAAAAATTTTAAATACCACCAAATCATATGATAGAAAGTAAAATATTAATTGCTGTGATATCATCATTTTCTAAGGTAATCGCTTAAAATTCAAATTGCTAATTTAGTATTTTAGAAAATAACATAGATATTAGAATAGTAGCACTCTTAATTTAAATACTGAGGACTACAATTTTTTTCACGTATCGAATAAAAAATTAATTTACGACGAAATTAACGCCAGCATTTCGTAACACTTTTCCGAACATATTGTTCATTGCCAGTCCCAGAAAAACCATCCCTTTAATTAAATCAAGTTCATGTTCCTTGGAAAATTATGCTGTCCCAACTTTTATCTGATGCTAAATCTCTTTCTTGCCCCGTGGTGCAAATTTTGACTCGATTTCTTCGAAGTTGAATTATTCTGCAATACAGAGAGGTATAAAATTTGCTTGATACTACAATTAACAGAGCATTAGGTAATTCAGAATATATGCATCAACATGCCATTCTGTTCTTACTTCCATGAGGCATTCGTGATGACAGTATCAGATGAAGCATTATGATTTTGAGATGAGATTTGGCTGTTTCTGACAAATTCGCGTCTGAAGTTTTACCGAGTCTTTCAGAGAGAGCGGAGGACCTCCACCCTGGCCCTAGGAGTATCCCCTATTCATTCCTTTGTTGTTTCTTTTTCTTTTGTTTCGTCCATCGAAAGGTATTATCTATTTTCTCAAAGGAACCATAAAACGGCCGATGGGTGAAGGTGAACTCCGCTCTGAAAAAGAAAACCCCCTTTTCGGCATATTGTGAATGGTCGTATGTATGCGGGGTAGCGAATTTGAAAGCGCTAATGAGGATTACCGACCGCACCCCTGCTGAGCAGGTATCTAAGGTTAGGGTATGGTGGCGGCGACCGATCACAAGTAAGGTGGGAAATGGTAGATCCGCGATTTGTTATCTTCGCCGCGGGTATTCCCTTAGGGAATGAAGATATTCAACTCTATTTTTGAGGTAGACGACCTTTCAGGACTTCTTGCAAGGAATCCAGATGGTTAAGAAACAACAGGTAGTATGGCAAATCAGAACCTTAAGACTGATTTGCATATTGCAGATAAATACCAGGTTTTTGTATACTTGCATATTGCAGGTTTACACGTTAACATCTGGTTTATTTACATTTACATTAATACCCCGCGAGCCGCCGTATGACGTATGTCAGGGGGTGTGAAAACACCCACAACACGATTTCTATTGTTATACTGAAATGATTTTCAGAACTATGCACTAGGTGAAAGTGAGACTAATGATTAATGATCCCTGCTTCGGTTTCTGAATGCCTCAAGTAAACTATATAACCCGAATTGTTTGAATGGTGTATAATGATTAAAAGAAAAATCAGCGTCAATAATTATGAATGATGGGTAATATGAGTCATGGAAGAATACGCTAAAAATATAAACCAATGGATGGTAACCAGACTTACATGAGAATATTCCTCTAATTCTCATGATTCATACCTTAGCTGTTAAAATATTCTTGGTTCTATATGTAATCCATTATTCCAACATTCACTCCAAGGACCTTCGTAGCATCATCCTTCATCCTAGGCACATCATAATTCTCTACGAATTTTGCGAAGATGTTTTGAATTTTTTTAATGGTAATGCAAGGAAGATCATTCTAGTTGAAATAGGACCTTCGGAAAATCTGAATGATAACATAAAGTTGAAAATGTTTGGGTGCATCATATCTGAATAAGTATCTCTATATTCTGCTTTTAAAGTGAATGGCATAAACTGTATTAGCTTATTCTAAATAACTAATTCAACGACAAAAACGAAAAAATAAGTAATGTGCCTATCGTCCATTTATATAAATCAAGCTCCTCGTCAATGATTGTTTATTTATAAATATTGTTTTTTATGCTTTATTTTGTCTCTATATTGAGCTCAAAATTTCGTAGTTTGAAATTACTTGAAAAATTAATTAGAGAAATACCACCTAATATGTATTCTTTACGCTTACGAGAACCAAATCGTTTAACTTCTCCTACAACATCTATGATACAAAGTAGATAGAGCGTTGAAGATGATCTTACTAGATCGACTAAAGTTTCTATTATAATGTCACTAAAATATGAATTGAAACGTAAATACGGAATTGTAGACACTCCGCATATTCAATGTCGCAGAAACTTGAAGTTTATACGCCGAATACCGATAAATAATATCTCTAAAGTTATATAGAAGAAAACATTGGCTTGCATAGGTAGTAATACTAATGTTAGCGATTTCTATTGGTTTAAAAACCTCGAAATCTCTTTCCAAAATAAATTGCTGATAAGAAGATGGTTTAGTTACTGGCTTAGTGAACTACTCGAACTTTCTTATAGAATTAAGAGAAGGTTGCTATAAAACATTGAACATCGATATAGTATACAATTTCGGAGATCCTGGGAATAAACTGATGCATGAGAAGGAAATTTCTGAAAGTATGATGAGCCATCGACGTTATATCTTGTATATTTGAATGTTAATCATTTTTGACTAAGATATTACTTAAATTGGATAAATGAGTAGTTTCTCTGGAGGCAGTCATAAACGGAAAAAATATATGTTGGATGAGAAAATTGAGAAGGTGAGCGAGTGGGTTATACTTTTAAAAGAAGTCGTTCCTCCTACTCAAAGTAAACAATTGGTCGACTAGGAAAGCAAAAAATGCGCCTACCTATTGTGATTCATCCAAAAATCTGGAATTAACATACCTCTTACACTTTTGGTTGTTAAATTCATGTGATTGTATATATTACTGTTGCCGTCACTTCTCACTTCCCTATCTCTATCAAAACAGTCCCCCTCTTGAAGTCCTGGTGAATTCATTGCTTTATTCACTTCTTCCCATCACTCCTGTATCTTGCTTTTCAAATTTGTCACGGAATGTGGAGAGATGAAAAGTTTCTCATAGTCAATACATTTTAAATACGAAGGAATATTTTCAATATCACCAATCGATAAATATGTAGATAGACTAGCCATACCAAACCACCACCCATTCATCTCAATCATTAAAATTCTGTCGAAAAATATGAGAGTTACGCAGGGCCAGCCATCAACCGAGGGGAGCAAAATTTCAACATGAGCCTCATATGCGCTTCCCCATGTGATATTACAGGGTTGGAATTACAGGTAAAAAGGCCCTGAGAAAAACTATTTCACCAAGTCCCTATTATTTTGCATATTTTTAACATTTTCTACATTATAATAATTGTAAACGTTATAATAAACAATTGAAATATAAATAATGTAGGTAGTTTTGTATACATTCAAAATTAATTGAAAATTTTACATTCATAGCTAACAGTAGCATTCAATGAGCATTATGACCAAACCTCATTCGCACTATCTTTTTGTGTATTTTAGAACTTTTAAAGGTGATAAATATAGCGAGAAGAATGTTTAAAAACGTAATGGTTTGTGACTGCAACCATTTCAAGAGGAATCCACAGAAGAAATCAAGTTTATTCGATTCACACTTTTATGACACCGAAAAAAAATAATTAATTAATTCAAAATTAATGTGAAAGATGATAGTCTCGTATCCGTCATCTTTATTCATTGAGGAAAATCGATCCTAGCACATTTTCTCTCAATTGATTTGGACGGTATAGTAAAAATTTCAACTGCATAGATGATAAAATTTACTGATTTTTTACCGATCGAATTTTAATTTCGATGCTTATCAAATGAAACAAAATTTATCTAAAATACGCAGAGAATGCCTCAAAACTTCATACTATATATTTACTTATTGTTTTTTAATGTAGTATATTAATGTAATAGCCTAGATATGGCCATGAGTGTGCCTTACTTTACTTGTGTAGATTGCATTCACACAGGCTATGATAAAACTGGTGATCGATATAGACTCCTTTGGTATATAATTTTAAAGGCTAATAACTGCTCTCTTGAACGATGCATAATATTAGCTAGTATTATATTATATAATACCACCCATTATAACCGCAGAGTTTTGCAAGCGAAGGCGTCGAATTCGAGGTCTATACATTTTTGGTCCGACACCGATTCAAACTGCGCGGAAATTTTCTTTCTCCCATCTCAGTGCTAAACATAAGCTCAGAGCGGCTCAGAGGCAGATTTTGCGAAAATTTCCTTCGACTTGCTCGTGCCTTTCGCCCTCAGACTCAAATTTTATTAGGGGAAGGGGGTTTGCCTCGGTTTCCTAGGAATAACGGGACCTTGTGTGCGACGTTTCCCTCTGTGCGAGAAGCAATGCTAGAATATATACTAATTCGTTATAATCATTTATAATAACTGAATTCTTGCATTACGACATCCGTATTGTTATAATACTATTCTGCTAGGCCAATGCCACCAAACTCAGGATACTAATAAATCTTTGCAATATTAACAAAGCAAATAAATCCATTTCAACTCTGCAGGCGGAGTTATGACTCAAGGAGACCATCTCCGCCATGTTTTTCCTCTCTCTCTCTCTCTCTCTCTCACTTCTTAAGGCTCGCTCGGAGGAAATTCACTGCCTGTTATGCGGGTTGCGGCTTAGGTGGTAAGTTTTTTTTGGAACTAGCTGTACATTGCAATATACATATTCATACCCTTTAGATAAATTTATTCAAAGGAAATTAAATAATTATCACATACAGTACAGTCCTCTGCACTAAAGAAAAATGTATCACATGAAAATAAAAAACACTAATATGAATAAAAATGAATTAGCACAAGCTATAAAATAAAAATAAATAACCTGTTACATAAAGTGAAATAGATGAATGAAATGGTAATGGGCTCTAAAATGATAAAATATATCTCAACTTAATGACAAAAAAGAGACTGCTTCAAAATAAAAATGTAAAACTTAAGAAATGGCTTCTGCTTCATAGTAATAAATAATTTTATATAAAAAAGCTGCTACTTTAAAAATAAATAACAATAGAAAACAAATCAACCATAGAATATCCAAATAAAAGATACGTATGTACACTTATTTCCAGAGGTTCCTTAATCTGAAAAGATTATACAAAATAGTACAAAATATTGTACCTTATGTCCAATGTATGGTATGACAGCTAAGATCATGATTTTAAAGCATATATATGTAGAGTATGTTTCTATCTATACATTTTTTATTGTAAATAAGTATTTATATTATATCCATGTATTATTTTGTATGTATGACCTTCCTGAGTATATCTGTGTGTCCCAGTATATGTAGAAATGGCTGTAATGGTAAATAAAAACAGAATGGAATTGAACAAGGATATTTATAAATTTCCTTTCCTTCTAAGCCTTAGATAATGTTCTACTATCCTTAGATATTATCATATCATTCCAAACAAAGTTCACTTGCAATCTATTTTCCCGAATAGTTAAGTTAACGTGAAGGTATAGGGTTCATCTCCAATCTTCACATAGGAAAATTTATAAAACCTTATCAAAACTCATCTTAAAAAGAATTGCTGTTATCAAGTCATCTGTAGTAATAAAGCATAGAATGCAATTCCATTTTAGTGGAGCAATTAACCTTTTTGTGTAAACCTTTCAAAGGTGGCAGAGTAGAGGAAGATGTTGCCTACACCTCACAATGAGGTGCACTCTCACTGGAACTAGACACATCATGAGATGTGTAAGCAACCCTCTGCTGGCTAGATACCCTCATGCTAAGAGCTTTTAAATGCAATATTAAAAATTATTGATTATTTCCAGCAGCAATGTAAATGTACTTAGAATGTTTTGATCAAGGCATTGATAAATACCTCAGCAAATTTAGTGATAATTTACAATCATACAATATGATTCAAAATTGGTACATAGATTGCGATTATTCGAAGTATAAACGAACACAATTGTGTAAAATATTACCACACATTTGTTTCAAATGCTCAAATGCAGGAAATTAATTTACAAAAATTACTGTTTATTGGAAAGCTGTTTTTCTCTGCTCACTTGTCTCTTAGGAATGTGTGATTTCTTATGATGTTTCATCGTTTCTCAACTGGGATGAGGAGTGACGTCATACCCAAGATGGATTTCTTTCCGCTTGGAAGTGTGAAACGCACAGAAGTTGGTAGATGGATTACTTTACGATTAACTCGGATTGAATCTGTTGCCACCAATTTGTGGAGACTCAGAAACACCCCCCTGCTCTTCTTCAGATAGCAATCAAAGAGTCCTGCAAATTATCTTCCATATTTTGCATCTTCAATGAATGATGAAGAATTTGACTATCCTCAATAATATTACAATAGAGAAATATTTACCTTTAGTTTTCTTAAATGAAATTTTCTTAATACTCCTTGCAATTTCCACAATTTTTACATCTATCTTTAATTAGATGTTTCTCATTTCATGAGCAGGTCCTTAAACATTTATAAATTGAAGTCTTGATATTTATTGTATTAGTTATTGATCCCAAGTGTATATACAAGAATCGTGATCATTCCTTAGAAATGTTACACATTTCAATGTATTTAAGCTGTTGTTTTTGACTGAATACAGACAATAGATGATGATGTCAGTCTGTAAAGTTATCAAGATCATTGAAACTGGAGTTTTGGATTTTATGCACCTTGAGCAGAGAAAGAGCTTTACTGATATAATAGTGTAGCTTATCCAAGGTATCTGAAATAAATTAAAATATTATCAGACTTTGTAATCATGAAAATATTCTAAAATATCTCTCTCTGTAAACTTATGAACATGTATTAAATTCCTGAATCCTTTTCTTGACTTTTATTTATCCCCAAATATGGAAGAAAATGTTATGGCAGACCTTCCCATTTCTCTTAAAAATAATGTATGGCATACATTTTTAAAACTTTATAGTCAAGATTTGAGAAGATTCCCATGACAAGAGAATTTTTAGGGCCTCCTAAAAAGCTGTAACTGATTTTCAGAATAAAACAACACCTTCTTTACCTTTGACTAAGGACTGATAATGCCTTGTTGATTGATGGCCACAATTGCATACTCTGAAATCACTGCTTATTTCACATGAAAGAAAACGGATCAAGATGTTTGCTGTCAAGCAGCTACATTGTATACATCTATCATGGCCTCCTCTTGACTTACAAAATTAGTAAATAAAGGTGTTAGACATGAAATTAGAACTTAAAGACATGGTCCCCATATAGATGGCATTCTCTTTGGGAATCAACGAAAGCAATGCATATAATTGATGAGGTTATTTATTCAGAGTTTAGGAGACTTGATATCTTCTTGTAACAAAAACATTCAATCACCCTCAACAATAAATAAAATGAAATTAGTTGATGAGGGTAAGAACAAAATAATTCAATAAATTTAAATATTCTTCTACATAATAAATGCAGTTGGAGATATTCAGAAAATGTAAAATTTTAAATCATGAGATGCATAAATGTAATAAATTTGCTGGAAACATCTGTACTATGAACCACTTTCATCGAAGTCGAACTCGCTGTCCACACGGCTATCCAGGACCCCCGCAAACACTATAAATTCAATGATTAAAGAATTGGAGAAGTTTACATAATTACTGATAAATCACATAAAAGTCTTTTATGAAAATACGATATGCATTCGAATGATGAAACCGTATCCCTACACTCCCAGACATATTTATCCACGCTTGGCTGTAATGGAACAAGAGAAATCCTATACCGCCCTTCTCCATCCTGAATTCGTAGCGTTGGTATGAGTGTTCAATTTTGGCGGAATTGGTGCGGTCGCTTTCCTGCAATTGACTCATAGCAGTCGGAGCATTTGAACGGGGCGGAGCTATCTCTTCTGTAGTCTCTCAACGTTGAACTCCTTAGCAATGTAAGAACTTTTGAGAAGTCTATACATCTAGTTTTTCAATATTTATCGGTGTTATATCTTACGGATGACTCTTCGGGATTGCAACGATCTTCCGATTCGATGATTTTATGTTACTCTTAGGGTTTACGATGCCTTATTTCCTTTCTAGTGTCCTGATAACTTCGTCTCTGAGCGGCAGGAAACGTGTGTGGCAGTTTGCACTGCGCTACTCGCCTGCACTACAGGATAATTCTCCTCTATGTTGCAAGGCAAAGTCGACGGACGTTGAAGTTTCAGAGGGCTGTCAGCGCTCTTTTTCTCGGAAGATGGGTACGTTCTTTACAGTTTGCCCCTTGTAGTGTAGCAAACAGTAGAAGATGCGAATCTTCTCTGAAAATGAAGACTAAGAAATAACGTTTACCGATTCATAGATTTTTAACATCAATAAACTAATACAAATATACAATCATGTATAAATACCTTGGCGTGTAACGATCCAGACCGAATTAATTGATATGTTCGGTTTCAACCTAATAGTTCTCTTATCAGTGAATGGCTACTTTGTTTCTTGAAATAGAAAATGTATATGCAAACGGTTTAGATATTTAAAAATGATCGAGATTCGTTCAGTAAATTTTAAGTGATTCAGTTTACTTGAGAAGGTTTAGCTTGGTGTCAAGCATCTCAATGATGGTTTAAAATATATTTTATTTGGGTGTTTTCTATTTTATGGCGATACTTAGTTCTATCATACAGAAGTGACATAATCATCCCTATGTTTTGTTGCTCAATTGGGATATTCCCGTGATAACTGCTGAGAAAGGAGAAGAATTTGCTTAATGACTTATCTTGGATTGAAGTGCTTCCGAAAGAGAACTCGCAGAGGAAGGCTAATGCTTGTGGAGAAAGAACACACACTTGGCAATAACAACTTTTGTTTACCAGAGGAAACACAACGTAAGAAATTAAGCTGGCCAGCAAGGAGCCCGGACCTTAATCCCATTGAAAATATATGGGGTATTATGGCAAAAAAATCTTCAAAAGCAAGACCGCCCTCAAGACAGGAGCAAATTACTTGAAACTATTGAGGACGCGTGGGAGAACATAGGGCCATCAGTGTGTCTCCGCGTGGTGCAATGAATGGCAGAGCCTCTTGGCATGGTAATTAGGAACTATGGAGGATGGATCGGTTACTGAGGTATTTGTTGTATTTACCAGGATTTTAAGTATGAATAGAGCTAATATATAGCTTAATGTATTGTGAAATACATTATCATGATATTATAGCATATTATAATTTTACATTACTTTTATTTATTTCCTTACATATCATTAATCCCTGTGACACTGAGTGAACGACGGCAAACACTCATCACTAATTCGAGGTAGATTTTGACAATCATGTCAAACATACTCATACTTTAAATTCACTTCTGAAATACGTTCTTTGTTAATTTTACTATTATCTGTAACTTATCCTTAGATTTGAAAGAATTATACTTTAAGGTGGCTTTCAGAGGAGAATAGCGGGGCCCAAGAAACCAGCCACATAGAAACAATTATTAACTATTTTGCCTGATTGTTGTTGTATTCTTAGAGCTAGATATTTAATTTTTGATCTGTGTTAACGTTGAATTCTATAGATTAGGCTTAGGTAGTTTTAGAATTTTAAGTGTTAGATTTAATTCAATTTTTTGTTTATTATGCATTTCCTGTGTTTCGTGGTTTTTTTCATCCCGCTTCTTGTGCGGTTGTTTTCCCGATACGTGGGTTTTTCCTTCAAAAGCCTTCAGCTTCGAGGATTTTTTCCCACAAACTCTTAGCCGTCCTTCTTCGTAATGTAGAATTAAGAAGTATGAGACCTATGTTATTGCGTCTATAATTTGGGTACTGTATTGATTAAGAGAAATAATAAATATGATTCAAAATCATAGACAATCTTCATCCAAAAACAGGTTCATAAAACATGGCTGTGGCGCCCACCTACTGGACAGCGGAAAGCAGAGTTCCTTCTTGGCGAAACTTCTCCACCGGGAATCGAAAGGGAGGAAGCTCGACGTCTTAGAAATGATGGAGGTTTCTTCTGGCGAAAATCTTACCAATGAGTGCACATTTCTAAACCCTTACCCTCTTCTTACCCAACGCTCAAAGCTGCTTTAGAGTAATGAATAATTGATAAAATCCATTAACGTTGAAATATACAAATTTCATTTTCTTTCAAATTAGCATGTCGTTCCACAAAAGTAGTAAAATGATAGAATGACGCCTTTTAGAAGCTTCATGAGAGGCTTTTGATTAACTTAGAAAATAGAAATGATTATGCTTGTGCATATCTCATAATACATTTTCATTACATAAAGACCTCCTCTCGTTATTACTGAGTATAGTTTCATTTCTTTTTGTTACAACATTTGACAATGTTTGATGGCTATGTAAATTTTAATTGAGAGCCATAGAGCAATTTTAATTGTTGAGTGTGGCTTCAAAAATATAAATTCAGGGAAGTTACGTTGTTTTGAGCTCTTTTCATAAGATCTTACGTAGCAAGATTTCAATGCATTCCTTTCTCAATTTATCTCAGAGGCCTACGAGTATCACAAAGACATAAACCTTGGCTGAAGGGCGACTTCGACCGCTGGGATGGGATTCCACAGCTGGAGGAAGGATTTCAGGAGTTGGCCTTTGGATTCGTCGTTGCAATTTGACCAGAGGTCCTGCAGCGGGGAGTTCCTCTCCAGGGCGAGAAGGTGCTTGTGAAGAACGACCCGGCACAATTCGGCCTCCTTACCTTCAGGTGACCGCGAAGAGCCAGAATAAGGGAGTGATATTTGTGTGTAGTGAGTGCTGTGTGAGTGGAAAAGTGAGTGAACTGTGATTGGAAATATGTGCAGTTTTCAGTGTTTAGTGTGTTTAGTATTCGGTGTTATACGTGAACACTGCTCATCATGAAATACTCATTGGAAGGTAAGTTAATATTCTTTCTTTACATCCTCATATTATAAAGTGATAGGCATCATAGGTCTTTCTATAAGCAGTGGTAGTTTTTAAGACGTCTCTACAATGTTAGAGTATGGTATCCCATATACCTCTTTATGCACCTACCGTTAGAAATACTCAAATACTTGTCCCGAGGTCGTGAGCTCTTCTCATTTTTCTTTTCCTGTTTACCACCTGGTGCAAGGGTTGGATTGAAACTTTTCAAAGGGGGAGGGGCTATTCCTAATCATGCTACATTTTTCCTGTTAGACAACGCGATTAGAGATAATAGTGTTTGTAGGATCACCCTTAAAAAGCTTAAGGCATTGCTTTTAGCTGAAGATTATTTCCGATTACCTTACTGAAACTAGATTTGCTTTA
The DNA here is from genome assembly GCA_036926295.1 of Pachydiplax longipennis. Lineage (NCBI taxonomy): Eukaryota > Metazoa > Arthropoda > Insecta > Odonata > Libellulidae > Pachydiplax > Pachydiplax longipennis. Next base: position 3,613,291 of record JAVFKF010000044.1, on the reverse strand, counting down.
CCGATTAAAAGGAACGGAGGATTCACAAAATTTACATGTCCTACTCTTAACACATCCGTAAGAGATGTTAGAATCATAGATTAAAACAATTTGAAATCTTTTAAAAAACTTTTCGTCATAATGAATACCTAATATATGAATCGTGCCTTAACTATGCTTCTGCTACATTTTAATTTCATAGGGCCGCACTATCATAGAGGTGTTTTCAGTGACTAACATCATAAATTTAGGTATCAAAGCTTACTCTTGCATTACTTGGGTGTAATTATGGTCGAGTAAGTCACAATTAGTATGTCATTCATCAAATTTTCCATGCTGACGGCAACCATCAGACAATTTAAATAATTCATTAGGTGAAGTTTATTATCCGAAAAACTTTGACTTAGACAGTGTGCGGAAGGAGATACAAAAATATTACATTAACCAATGTGAAGTTCTATTCTATGATAGAATCACTGAAGATTATTGTAATAAATTTTCATTACTTCTTTAACACGTTGCGTTCCGCTGAGATTAATCTTGAATTGACTGAGACCCATTATAACAATAAAGGAAATTCCTGTCTACCTTGGGAGACGACGATTCACAATTTCCGTGAGTTTTATGTATTGCATCGGATTCTTTTTTCCTGTGTAATTAACTCCACACTCGAATCAAATTATAGAATTGCCATTGATCCTAAACGTAACATAACTACTTATATTATAAAGACAGCGTTTCAGTTCCTAACTCCATTCCCAGGATCTATTGAAGGATATAAGTAAGAATTAGAAACTTCAGGACGCGTATAATAGACCATTCGAAAATTAATTCCCCATAGAGTATCGAGTGGCATTTCAGCTTGCTGCCATATGCTACCGAATTAAAATCTATTTCTCAATTTTTTAATTCTTAAGCAGCATCTTAAGGAATACATAGGTTTCCATTCCATCTTTCATAAAGAGGTAATCAGTTACACTTCTCTTTTTTAGTTACATCAGCTATTTGGTGTTTTCGTAAGGGGAGGAGTATTTCGAAACTGGACTGTAAACATCAATGATTTATTAACAATCATGATGAACGGGCAGTTCAAGAATTCTATACCGGAAAAGAGTTTTGGTTAATTTTCTCATAAAGATCGAAGAACACGTGATACAATCATCAAATGTTAACATTATAGAAATTAACCCAATTTCAAAGAATATAAGCATTTCGTTCGAAAAGTGTCCTCGGATCGATTCGTGGCGACTCAGGCCGTAACGAACCATTCTAAACGCAGTTAGATCTCTTTCTTATAGCCTCGAAGCTTCATTCGCACGGCGGATTTTGATTTAATCGATGCCTCGTATGAAAATTCGACTTGATAATTCAATCAAGCCTTGTATTTTAATCTTAGCATTGGCGGAAAACTGTTGTTAGACGTTAGGGGCATTGTCATGTTTAACCTCTTAAGTTCGGAGTCCATTTGAAGGGGAAATTAAATGTAGATATAGTAACTTAAAATGTGTTCACAGCGTTAGCTAATTATTTCTAAGTATAAGTAATATGTTCTACATGTTGCAAATAAAGTTCGGTCGGTTATCGGCAGGATTTACTTGAGGATGCTTAAAAATTATTATCATAACGGTATGCTTTAATTATATAATTGATAAAATATTATATAGAGAGCGTTTCAGTTTACAACTTTATTCCTAGGATCTATTGAAGGACATAAGTAAGAATTAGAAACTTCAGGACGCGTATAATAGACCATTCGAAAATTAATTCCCCATAGAGTATCGAGTGGCATTTCAGCATGCTGCCATATGCTACCGAATTAAAATCTATTTCTCAATTTTTTATTCTTAAGCAGCAAATTAAGGAATAAATAGGTTCCCATTAAATCTTTCATATCGGAAGGATTCTGATTAGCTTTCCGAATACTTGGCTCGGTCCGGACCGGAAGTCGATTAAAGACTTGTTATATTTAATATTAATTTGGAGCGGGCGATGGACTATTTTAGTGATGTTATTTTAATTTAACTAGATTTTCAAGCGTAATAATATCGAATGTAACACTTGAATATAAAACTATGAAAATAGATTTCCGCCCGACTTTGACTCTAGTAGTACCTATCCGTCAAAATAAAAACTTATTTCATTAAATTTTAAATGATTTCTGATTACATAATAAACAATTTCAAAAATCATAATTTGAATTACGTCGCCCTTTCAATACAATGGTTTTGTTTAAATCAATTATTTCGATATTAGGAATATCGACGTCAATGCAATGCTCAGTTCTCCAGTGAGTGGACACAAATAAATGCATGATAAATATGAAAAAGCAGGATGTGCGAGAATGAGTGCACGATCGCTTTTATTACAAGACCAAGATCTGCCCTAATTTAGATGTCTTAAAGTGTACTCCTTGTGCAGATAAAAGTTTACATTTTATTTACCTTCATGTAACCCCGATCGTAACCAATGAATAATCCTACTTTATAAAGAAAACACACCCTTCGCGTTTATCGATGGCACAGTACTATTTCAAGTGAGAAATTATATTAGAAAAGTCATAGGATTCACACAATGTTGATACCAAAAGACATGAAATTTCATTAGTGTTACGTTTTGATGGATGGTCGTTTTTATTGCTTATAAAAAGTGCACAGTTCTATTGACTCGACGGTAAACATCTCTTAGTGGGATTCGTGGATGTCCTGATGGATTTCTTTCACTTATTAAATTTTATGTTTCGGATCAATAATGACATTTCATTACTCCTTTAAATTTTTAAAGTTGACTCTATAAAGGAGATGGGAACCATAACTTTCTCTTCCCTTGATGTACTTAATTTAATAATTAAACATAATATTTGGAAAAACATTCACCATCCATCAGTAAATGCCTTCAATAACACATTGACATTGTTTTTTTTTCTCATACATAACAAAAAGCTTCGAACGATTGTCACATAAGTTTTTGATTGCGTTCAGCCTTTTATGGTAATCCGATGTTTAGGAAACCGGTTAATGTTAATCTAATGATTCGAGTATTTTCTCAGGAGCCTCTCACTTCACAACTGACCAAAGAATAAAGCCCACGGGTTGCATATGAATCATAATTTAATATCATCAACATGAACCTTGTCTAAAATTCCACCGAAGATTAACTTATATTCAATTTTCTCTATAAAAAAGCTGAAAGCGATTAACATTATCTATACTTCTTTAACACGTTGTGTTACGCTATGACTAGTCGGATCGATCGAGGACCATTATCACAATAAAGAAAATTCCTTTCTTTCGTGGGAGACGACGTTTCACAATTTGCGTGAATGTTTTGTATTGAATGTTCGGATTTTTTTCCGTGTATTTAACATCACACTCGATTCTCATTATAGAATAGCAAAACTGCAGTTGATTCTAAACGTCGTAATACTACGACATATAGCCGGAACTTTCGAATTTCATTCTGTTCGATTTCGAATTCTATATCTACGGAAAGCTAAAGTTAGAATAAATCTTAGCACGAGCTGTAGTAATGACCGTAAAAGAGAGCTATGCTTGCAAGTTTCATTTTATCATCTTCGGTCTTGGGATGCGTTTCCAAGTTGTCCTTCAAAAGATTCAAATTTTCCCATTATTGCATTATGATACTCCTACCTCTTTTTCGCAGAGAATGTAAGGGTACTTTCGTCCATTCCAACAAAGAACCATGAACAGAATGTGTCTTTAACGATCGATTGACTATAAGTAGAAAATATTCAGCCACAAAGTTGATACGAAAATTTACATGCATTTACAGTATTCGATTTGAGGCAAAATTCTCCTCAGAAAGATTCCAGAAAGAAAACGATTTTCACGAATTCTCAGAAGATTAATGTTCATTTTGATCGCCTTTGAACTCCATTGGCATAGCCAAATAACATTTTGAAATCATCGTACGCATTTCAGAGCAATAATCAATGTGCATGAAAGTGTTTTAGATTGATAGCTTTATGGTTGATAGCCTTGAAATAAGTACTACTTCAATCGGCAGTGTGGTTTCTGCTGGTTATTTTTTTTTTGTAAAAAGTCCCTCTTTGAACTATGCTAAGGTATGAGAAGCTAGATCCATTTCTGGATCAAAAGTAGAGCTATAATAACCATTTGTTCATTTCTTCTACTCGTAATATACTTGTGGACGAACTACTCTAATTTCACAAAGTATGGTGCTTGTAGATTACCACCAAGAATACATTAATTGCACGACTTCTAACATTCATGACTTTTGAATCCTCTTCCTGGACCAATAATCTTTTCAGCTACCAAAATGTCCCCAGTTCGATCATTGATAAAATTGACCTTTCTCATAAGTAATATACGCGTACTTCTCATGTATCGGTGGTATCTTCTCCAAAATAATTCAAAATGATCGGGAAATTCCATCGAGATATAGGATTATTTTCTGAGGCTATGAACAACCAGTCCCCTTGACGAACGTTGCGATAGTCGAAGCCTCTGTTACATAATAATATGCAAGAAATTCAGCTGAATCCTTAGAATCATTCGTGGGAAAAAATGAGAGAATTCAATGTTCGGATCTGTAGCAGTTAGGAAATAAATTCTTCGTCAAATCGTAGGTTAGGACACTTAAGCTCATAATCACTTCGACTTTTCCAACGCTGATTTAATGAACTGCAAGTTCAAAGTGCACTTTTCGTTTGGGAAAACTATAACTTTAAAGTATGAGAGTCGCTTCAAAGGTAGTGGCATTCGGTTTATTCCACATCTTTATTAAATAGGTAATCAATTACACTTTCCTTTTTTAGTTACATCAGCTATTTTGTGTTTTCGCAAAGGGAAGAGTTTTTCAAAACTGGAATATAAACATCAATGATTTATTAACAATAATGATGAACGGGCAGTTCAAGACATCTATACTGGAAAAAGTTTTGCTTGATTTTCTCATAAAGATCGAAGAACACGTGACACAATCATCAAATGTTAGCATTATAGAAATTAACCCAATTTCAAAGAATATAAGCATTTCGTTCGAAAAGTGTCCTCCGATCGATTCGTGGCGACTCAGGCCGTAACGAACCATTCTATACGTAGTAAGATATCATTCTGATAGCCTCGAAGCTTCATTCGCACGGCAGATTTTGATTTAATCGATGCCTCGTATGAAAATTCGACTTGATCATTCAATCAAGCCATGTATTTTAATCTTATCATTGGCGGAAAACTGTTGTTAGACGTTAGGGGCATTTTCATGTTTAACCTCTTAAGTTCGGAGTCCATTTGAAGGGGAAATTAAATGTAGATATAGTAACTTAAAATGTGTTCACAGCGTTAGCTAATTATTTCTAAGTATAAGTAATATGTTCTACATGTTGCAAATAAAGTTCGGTCGGTTATCGGCAGGATTTACTTGAGGATGCTTAAAAATTATTATCATAACGGTATGCTTTAATTATATAATTGATAAAATATTATATAGAGAGCGTTTCAGTTTCCAACTCCATTCCTAGGATCTATTGAAGGACATAAGTAAGAATTAGAAACTTCAGGACGCGTATAATGGACCATTCGAAAATTAATTCCCCATAGAGTATCGAGTGGCATTTCAGCTTGCTGCCATATGCTACCGAATTAAAATCTATTTCTCAATTTTTTTATTCTTAAGCAGCAAATTAAGGAATACATAGGTTCCCATTAAATCTTTCATATCGGAAGGATTCTGATTAGCTTTCCGATGATACTTGGCTCGGTCCGGACCGGAAGTCGATTAAATACTTGTTATATTTAATATTAATTCGGAGCGGGCGATGCACTATTTTAGTGATGTTATTTTAATGTAACTAGATTTTCAAGCGTAATAATATCGAATGTAACACTTGAATATAAAACAATGAAAATAGATTTCCGCCCGACTTTGACTCTAGTAGTACCTATCCGTCAAAATAAAAACTTATTTCATTAAATTTTAAATGATTTCTGATTACATAATGAACAATTTCAAAAATCATAATTTGAATTATGTCGCCCTTTCAATACAATGGTTTTGTTTAAATCAATTATTTCGATATTAGGAATATCGACGTCAATGCAATGCTCAGGTCTCCAGTGAGTGGACACAAATAAATGCATGATAAATATGAAAAAGCAGGATGTGCGAGAATGAGTGCACGGTCGCTTTTATACCAAGATCTGCCCTAATTTAGATGTCTAAGAATGTACTCCTTGTGCAGATAGAAGTTTACATTTTATTTACCTTCATGTAACCCCGATCGTAACCAATGAATAATCCTACTTTATAAAGAAAACACACCCTTCGCGTTTATCGATGGCACAGTACTATTTCAAGTGAGAAATTATATTAGAAAAGTCATAGGATTCACACAATGTTGATACCAAAAGACATGAAATTTCATTAGTGTTACGTTTTGATGGATGGTCGTTTTTATTGCTTATAAAAAGTGCACAGTTCTATTGACTCGACGCTAAATATCTCTTAGTGGGATCAGTGGATGTCCTGATGGATTTCTTTCACTTATTAAATTTTATGTTTCGGATCAATTATGACATTTCATTCCTCCTTTAAATTTTTAAAGGTGACTCTATAAAAGGAGATGGGAACCATAACTTTCTCTTCCCTTGATGTACTTAATTTAATAATTAAACATAATATTTGGAAAAACATTCACCATCCATCAGTAAATGCCTTCAATAACACATTGACATTGTTTTTTTTTCTCATACATAACAAAAAGCTTCGAACGATTGTCACATAAGTTTTTGATTGCATTCAGCCCTTTTATGGTAATCCGATGTTTAGGAAACCGGTTATTGTTAATCTAATGATTCGAGTATTATCTCAAGAGCCTCTCACTTCACAACTGACCAAAGAATAAAGCCCACGGGTTGCGTATGAATCATAATTGAATATCATCAACATGAACCTTGTCTAAAATTCCACCGAAGATTAACTTATATTCAAATTTCTCTATAAAAAAGCTGAAAGCGATTACAATTATCTGTTCTTCTTTAACACGTTGTGTTACGCTATGACTAGTCGGATCGATCGAGGCCCATTATCAGAATAAAGAAAATTTCTTTCTTTCGTGGGAGACGACGTTTCACAATTTGCGTGAATGTTTTGTATTGAATGTTCGGATTTTTTTCCGTGTATTTAACATCACACTCGATTCACATTATAGAATAGCAAAACTGCAGTTGATTCTAAACGTCGTAATACTACGACTTATAGCCGGAACTTTCGAATTACATTCTGTTCGATTTCGAATTCTATATCTACGGAAAGCTAAAGTTAGAATAAATCTTAGCACGAGCTGTAGTGATGACCGTAAAAGAGAGCTATGCTTGCAAGTTTCATTTTATCATCTTCGGTCTTGGGATGCGTTTCCACAAAAAGTTGTCCTTCAAAAGATTCAAATTTTCCCATTATTGCATTATGATACTCCTACCTCTTTTTCGCAGAGAATGTGAGGGTACTTTCGTCCATTCCAACAAAGAACCATGAACAGAATGTGTCTTTAACGATCGATTGACTATAAGTAGAAAATATTCAGCCGCAAAGTTGATACGAAAATGTACATGCATTTACAGTGTTCGATTTGAGGCAAAATTCTCCTCAGAAAGATTCCAGAAAGAAAACGATTTTCACGAATTCTCAGAAGATTAATGTTCATTTTGATCGCCTTTGAACTCCATTGGCATAGCCAAATAACATTTTGAAATCATCGTACGCATTTCAGAGCAAAAATCAATGTGCAAGAAAGTGTTTTAGATTGACGTTGGTACAACGCCTTCATCCAAAGTTTTCTTATAAAAAACGACAAGATAGGGAGAAAGCTCGTCCGCCAGCGTAGTAATAACCAGCGAAGGTATACCTTCCGGTCCGGGCGCTTTCTTCTTATCAACCTCTCGCAACATCTTACCTATTCCATCCACTGACAACTCGATCGGCCCCATCTTTGAATCAACCCTGACAGAAAAATCGTTGGTACGTCCATTGTCTAAAGTAAAGCTTTTCTGGTAATGTCGATTAAGTAAATTCGCTTTACCTACCGAATCACTAACTGTTAGTCCCTCATCATTAACAAGACTAGATACTGAAGACTGACCTCCACGAGATTCTCGGACGTATGACCAAAACTCCTTCTGGTCGCTTCCTAAAGACTCTAAAAGGGTTCTAGATCTATAATCCAGGAACTCATTCCGCGATTCCTCCTTAACCAATTTTCGTACCTCCGCGTATTTCTGTCGCTCAATTTCAGAGTCACCTCCGATCTTCTCTAGTCTCTACATCCGTGCGTGTAGAAACCTTTGCCTCCTATGCAACGCCCGCAATTTAGGTTTCATCCAACGTGGTTCCTTACGCTCCCTCACGGTTTTAATAGGGACGAACCTAGCTAAGCCTTCTTTAAGTATACGAAGGAACTCTGTCCAGCTATCCTCAACGCTATTACTATTCATAAAATTATAAAAGTCTTCCCTGTTAACGTTGATATAATCCCGGAATTCCGAAAAATTCGCCTTACGAAACATATAAACCTGCCGGGGCGGCTTGAGTGATTTTACTATATCCGTTTTAAATACTGCAGTAATAATATCGTGGTCTGAAATTCCTTCTAGTATATTTATCTCCTCAAAAAGGTGCGAATGAGACGTAGCTAGTAAGTCCAATACACTCCCTCGACCTTCGCGAATCGTCCTCGTAACCTTCTTGTTAAGTTGGTCTAAAGCATGGATCGTAAAAGTATCTATTAATTTCTGCGATATACTCTTCTCCCGACCTGAATATGAACTCGATAAATTATCCCAATTAATATGGGGAAGGTTGAAATCCCCTCCTACAACAATGATAGGATCCCTCATTTTCTTCCGAATGATCTCAAGAGATTCAGCTAGTTCCTGTATACATGTATTAGATATTGTATTAGAAGGATATTCAATAAATCTTCCAAATTAAGCCGAAATTTGTTCCAAAAACGGCTTATTTAGGATGATATTCGAAAAATCTTCCAAAATTAAGCCGAAATTTGCTCCGAAAACGGTTAATTTCGAAGGATATTCGAAAAATCTTCAAAATTAAGCCGAAATTTGGTTAAAATTGGGCTTATTTAACAAGATATTTGAATAATCTTCCAATAAAGCCGAAATTTGCTCCGAAAACAGCTTAATTAGAAGGATATTCAAAAAATCTTCCAAATTAAGCCGAAATTTGCTCCAAAAACGGCATATTTAGGATGATATTCGAAAAATCTTCCAAAATTAAGCCGATATTTGCTCCGAAAACGGTTAATTTCGAAGGATATTTGAAAAATCTTCGAAGTTAAGCCGAAATTTGCTTCAAAAAAGGGTTATTTAGCAAGATATTCAAAAAATCTTCCGAATTAAGCCGATTTTTGTACCGAAAACGGCTTAGTTAGAAGGATATTAAAAAAATCTTCCAAATTAAGCTGAAATTTGCTTCAAAAACGGCTTATTTAGCAAGATATTCGGAAAATCTTCCAAATTAAGCCGAAATATGCTCCGAAAACGGATTGTTTAGCAAGATATTCGATAAATCTTCCAAATTGGGCCGAAATTTTCTGATATAAACTGCTTATTTAGCAAGATATTCGAAAAATCTTACAAATTAAGCCAAAATTTGCTCCGAAAACGGCTAATTTAGAAGGATATTCGAAAAATCTTCCAAATGAAGCCGAAATATTCTCCGAAAACGGCGTCTTTAGCAAGATATTCGAAAAATCTTCTAAATTAAGCCGAAAATTGTTCTGAAAACGGCTTATTTAGCATGATATTCGAAAAATCTTCCAAATTAGGCCGAAATTTTGTGAGAAAAACGGTTTCTTTAGGAAAATATTCGAAAAATCCTCCAAATGAAGCTGAAATTTTCTCTGAATACGGCTTATTTAGCAAGATATTCCTAAAATCTTCTAAATTAAGCAGAAATTTGGGCTTAAAATTGGGCTTATTTAGCAAGATATTAGAAAAATCTTCCGAATTAAGCCGATTTTTGTACCGCAAACGGCTAATTTATTAAGATATTCGCAAAATCTTCCAAATTATGCCGAAATTTCATCAAAAAACGGCTTCGGACAAGATATTCGAAAAATCTTCCAAATTAGACCGAAATTTTGTGAGAAAAACGGCTTATTTAGCAAGATATTCGAAAAATCTTCGAAATGAAGCCGAAATTACTATTACGAAGGATATTTATCCATACTTTTGATATTCCTTGTATTCTGAAACCTTTATTCTAAACCGATAACACTTGCATTATAAATTTGATAACCAATGAAGGAGCTTAAGAATCATATGACCGGAAAGAATTCTATATCACATCCATATGATAACTGAAACAAAAAGTTAAAGAAGGAAGATATAAAATGGATTAAAAATCCCGAACGGGAGAAGAATAACTTCAACCAGAGAATATATCATGACAATCTCTCTAACATGTAGTTCCTTTTTTCAGAGGTTGGGTATTGAAACGCTGCTAAATCCTGTAGCATCATCTGCGAGCTCGGTTCTCACAAATGTACGAGTGGAGATCGGCCTTACTCGTTAATTTTTTTCTTTTCTTCTGACATGCATTTAAACTCATGGCTTCGAATCTATCACTTATCAGAGAACTCAAGTTAGCCGCTGATCAACTCACAGAGAGTGTGGATGTAAATATGAGTTTGAGCAGGGTTATGGCGCTTCATTTGTTGTGTTCAGCAGAACGCCGAAGGTAGAGGCAGGCTTCTCACTGTTATATTTCCTTGCGTTTGAAGTGTTCTTCAAGATACGATTACTCAGCTTGTTCGCTGTTCGACTATATATTCATATTATTGAGGGAATTGAAACGGTCGAATTCAAAGGGATGGAATTTTGCAAACGTCTTTTTTCGCCTTCGCCGATATTTGAGTAGACGTTTTGGATGTAAAACTGAATACATCGACAATTCTGTAAAGTATTCAATAGACTAATTTCATAACCCTTTAACAGACTAACTCTTACTTAATTCAAATAGGTTAATTTAACTGAGCTGTATTTCAGTTACACAATGGAAACCTCGTTAGGCGAACAAGACAGTACGAGGGTTGTTATTAGTAGAGGGATATGACCGCCCTTATCGTTCGTTGCTGCCTCTCAACCTTGTGAAACTGTATAGAAGCTCGCAGTTGAAGGGACCCATCGTTGGGGAATACGGTTGCAATTCTTATTAATTCGTCATACGTTCCTGTAGCAGCTAATGGGGTATAGTGGCCTCCTGGCATGGTATGGACGTATTACAGTAAATGCTAAACAATAAGAATAGAATAATTTGAATGTTAATAGATGGCATTTAATTACTATTCTTTAAAAGTATGTAAATAATGCAACCAGTATTACTCAACGATAGTTTCTCTGAACTCTCTGAAAACATATGTACAGCTGTGGCTAATAAGTCAAATTTGGAAGATCCTCTTTTGTTTTAAGGTGTAAATTACTTCTCTAATAATTATGGCACCAAAAACCCCTCCTTTTAGTTTCCCAATGCCAAAGAAATAAAAAGTGTTGATATCCCAGTTATAGCAAGATTTTCACTTGATACCTTTCACAAAGGTATCTTAACTGGATTTTACTGTTTATATATAACGTGTGTGTGATTATTTGTTATGTATGATATATATTTTTTCATTTGCAATTTGTGTTGCTCATTTAATTGAGAATTGATTTTCATTTTCAGTTCCTATTCCTAGACCACTTGTCAACCAAGTGTACAACCTGTTCCATCCGACTGACCCTGCATCTGCACGGATAGAGCCATTGCTGTCAGCTCGCTTCTCAATGCTGCCTCCTGTAGACATTGCCCGTCATCAGAAGTATCCTCTTGGAAATGTACAACCACATCACTCATGTAAGAATTTTATAAAATTATCTTTTGATTGTTGCTTGCCATATGCTTTATCCTTCTATTTTATCAGTTAGATAAATTAACAATTTTTTATCTCATATTTCAAATGAAATGATAAACACACTCAATTTATAGTAATTACTACTTACTTGATGGCAATAATTATGATGGTCAACTACTCTTAGATTGAATCGGTTTCCTTATCAATACAAGAATTGTAGGTGTCCTCTACATTACTCAACTTTCTATAGGTTTTCAGTTAATTTAATGACACTTTTCTTTGTTCTTTCTTTCATAAGTCTTATTGTTAGCTTAATTCCCATAGATGAATATGTCTTTTTTATTTTTGATCTCCAGTGTATTAATTTAGTATAAGGCTCAACTTGTGCTGTCTATTAATTTCTAGATTAGTAAGGCAGAGATGTCTATCCCATGAAAAGCGTCTTGAGTAGGTTTTTATTAAATGTGAATTCTTCATCAGACTACAAAGTGAACTGGATGAAAAGCGCATTCCCAATCTGATGTTCCACTCTGAATTCATAATTTGGTTTTCTTACACGAAGATGAATTCTTTTAAATGTACAATGTTAACTAGCAAGTGTTGCCTAAAAATAATGTATTACTTTTTATTTCTTCAGCACAAATTTTTTGACACCAAAAATGCTGATTTCCTGAAAATTTTAGAAATGATTTGTCCAAAGAATTTTTCAATATAAATTTTTATCACGTGAAATTTTTCTTTTTATGAATATAAAACATTGAATATATGAACGTATTCTATCATTCATGAAAGATAACTTTTGATTTAATTTTCAGTGGAATTTGTGTAAGCACATCCTCAGTTGTTTGTAGAAGCTTTTGGTGGATCTGTGAAAGGATGCACTCCCCATTCTGCCGGTGGTCACATGCGTCGAATGTCCGAGGTTAGCATTCAGAGCACCATGTCAGGAGTGATTGATTCTCTTCCACTGCAAACTATTAATGCTTGTGAGTATACTTGTTTTTCTCTTTACTTTTTTGATTATTTTATATTTTCAGTCTGGAAAAATTATCTTGTTGATTAATATCTTATAGTCTTTTTACTTAATTATGGGTGAAAACCTAAATAATGTGTTACTCAAAGATATTGATTCTCATTTACCAAAATTCTTGTTCTAAAGATTGTAAAATCAAGTGAATGAAATTTTTGATTGAGTGCTTATTTGGGTTCTGGAAAATGAAAAGAAATATTATTCTTAGTCCTCAAAAATTATTATAATGATTGCCATCGTCAATACCCGATGACATCAATTATTGTATAGTTTTCCAAGGAGTTGTGGTATCATAAATATTGCTACCTCTTGCCTTGAACAATTAGTTTATGACTTAGACTTAATTCAGGAAAACCCAGAATTAGTGTAACAAAAGAGGAGAAATAATCAATTTCTCAATAGCAAGTGACTCTCTCTTTATGCAACTTTATTACAGCAAGAAGCTCAACTAACGTCTTGCTGATTTCTTTTGTGTTTTGAATGAGTATGAATCTCTATCCTCGGCATAATGGCTAATTTTACGTGACTCTTTTCCTTGTAATGTTACTCTTATGTAAATTGTGAGTTTTGTGGTTTTTCTAGTCCATTTATGTAAATTGAGAACTGTCTGTATTATTTATATAAAGAAAAAAATCATCTTAAATGAATGTATGAATGATATTAATAGTAAATGTTGTAAATGACTCATTCATGTCTTTATTTTCACAATAGAATTTTAGATCACCAGACACAAAAGACATCATTCAAAAGAGAGAAAATTTTTCTTTCCTTATATGGTAATGGAAAAATCTTTACATATATTTTTTGTAATTTTGATTTTAGAGGTATCTGTCAATATATATATACTCTGCTGTTTAATGAATGTTTTTAAGAATATGGTGATGTTTGTCTTCTTTGAAAATGAATTGCTTATGCTATTTCTTCTGTCAGTGAGTCAAAAGTGGTGGGGTCCAAAAAGATTGGATTATGCTCTCTACTGCCCTGAAGGTCTTGCCAACTTTCCCACAAATGCACTTCCTCACTTATTCCACGCGAGTTATTGGGAATCTTTGGATGTAATTGCCTTCATACTAAGACAGGTTAGCTATCATCTCATTATATTTCTTCCTCATTTGATTTGTATTACTGTAAGTACTATCAGTCATTCAAAAGAAATTTTCAGGGCTTAATACACTTCAATGTAATTTAAATAATGGGTAAATAGTTGGTGTATTGCCAATTTAAATCTTGATATTCAGGAATTATATTTCTGATGCAGTTTTTCTTTTGTGCAAATCTTTTCTTTCCTTGCTCACTAATTGTTTTATATTTTCTCTCCCTTTCTTAAGTTGAATCAGTTTAAGTAAATTTTACTATTATCAGCAAAAGCATTAATTTTCTCAAAAGGTGTAATTGATTTCTTCAAGATATTGAATTCAGAAACTATTTTCTTGCCTTGCATTTGAGAATATTTTGTGCCGAGGATTTTCTGTCGATTTTGTTTTTGCTTCAAACCTTTGTGCATTTCCATTATTATAGTGTTTTTATATGGAATACTCCTAACCCTCAATCCTTGCATTACCTGACTAACAATATTTTTGCTTATTGTGGTCATTCAATCATGCTATGATGATCAAGTTTTGATTTGTTCTGTTCAATTAAGTATATTGACATAAAAATTAAAGAGTTAAAAATGTAAAAATTGTTTTTGGTTTCTCTCTTGAGATGAAAGCTTCTCAAATGTTAATGTTTTCTAAAAATGTGCTCCTGTCTTTTTTGACAAATTTCATTTATCTGTCTTCACACTATTTGCTCTTCTTCAATGAATTCTGTCAGCTTTATAAAAAAGGTTTGCTAAGCTCTGAATCTTCTTTTGTTTGTGAAATAGTGAATGGGAGATTTTTGGGTCTTTCAGGTTGGGCGCTTTGATGGGACAGGTCCAGGAGAATATGAAGAGAAAGAAATTTCAAGCTTCTGCCCATGCCAACCAAGGGAAAAGTGGATAAAAAAGTCTACCAGTTACAAAACTAAATAGAAATTTCAACAAAAATAAGATCACCATCTTGTGAACCTTTCTGTAAAACCTCTTATATTATTTTATAAAGTAAGAAAAGTAAGTTTGCTAATATAAGTTTGAAATTGTACTATTTTGATTTGTGTGGCACTTTAGTGGAAGCTACTCACCATAAAAATTGAGGGTTAGGTAATATTTACATAAAATTATCACAAGTAAGAAAGAATTATGATAAATATCCTCTGCAATTTTCATGCATAACAAAGAAGCAGCTTATTTCTAAAATTTTATATTTTAATCAGCATTTAGAAATAGTTGAAAAGTGTAAAATAGAAGGAAGAGAAAGGCTGTTTGAATCATGAGGTATCTGAAAATACATATCACAATTGAGGCTTGAAAATGAATAATTTCAGATGTTCATAAAAAATCAAATATATTATATGAACGAGTAGGATTTGAAGAGAACAACAACTAAGAGGAATATTGGATGGTAACTTCATGAAAGATAAGTAAAAAGAAGTAATGAGCAAGTTTTCAACAATATCCTATGGTTTAGCAATTGGTCATGGAAGTTTGAGTGAGTTACTAAGTTATTCTAATTCTGTTGTTCAATTATTTGAAAAGAAACTTAAATTTCTCTCTCACATTACAATTAATTACGTGTAATTTGGGAAAAAAGCATGGGGAAAGCATATGTAGTATAAGGGTATTAATTTTTATGAAAGCTTCTCAAATGTATTGTATAATGTAAAGTAAGAAAAATATTACTGATGTTTGGCTGTGAAGGCTTTGAGTGCGGCTTCTTTTATTTACTACCTATATTGATGTTGGACCTCGGAGTGTTGTATAATAATATTAATGACAGTATATGGCTTCATTAATCTTTGAACTAGAGCTACAATTACATGTGGTATATTGACTGGATTGCATCAAAGCCCTCCAGCTGTACAAAAGTTTAAAATCAGTTATTTAATAATATCTAAATGTACCTTTTATCAGTAGATATACTTTACTCTCACATGTCCAAGGTGTCTATGGCTAAACTTTGGAAGTGGCTTAATAATTGTAACTCTGATGCTGTTAGCTTATTGTATATATTTGGCAAATTGATCAGAATTATCATTATCATCACCAACCAGTTATGAAGGGATTATTTATAATTATAATCCATTTTCAAAATCAAATCTTGACTTTTTTCAGTTTAACATCAGTGTTCTTAACATAATTGTCTGATATTTTGCAGAACGTTGCTGCTAATCATCGTGCCAATGACCTCATTATTAAGGAAGGAGCACCACAAATCCTAGGTGCTCGCTTTATGTATGGTCCATTGGACATGATCACCTTGACAGGTTTGTAAATATCTCATACAGTGCTTGATTAGAATTAATGAATTACTACCTATGTGAATTAACAATCTTCAGCATAAAATCTTAATGGAATCATCTTGCTTGCTGATGTTAATTTAGGTGAGCAAGTGGATATATATGTGATGAAAGATGCTCCAGTTGGGGAATGGACATTAATTGCCACCAAGGTAACAGACAAGACAGGCAGAGTGTCTCACAGCATTCAGAAGAAAAGCCTCTTGGTTTTGGAATCTTTGGAGATGATTGTAAGGTAAATACAGCAAACTCTTGATTATCCTTGCTAATCCATGATAAAACATGGTAAATCTGGTGATCATATTGTTACCTCTTTCACTGACAGACCATAATTTGGTTCTTAAACTGTGTGTTACATATTATGTTATGAGAGGTTGCTTATCATGTGCGATTTAAATGATTTTATTTTGTACTTACTGAAAACTGTATTTACTTATGGACCAGTGTATACAGTATTTGTTGTTAATTGATTAAGCAATTCAATTCATAACATATTA
Source organism: Pachydiplax longipennis (assembly GCA_036926295.1). Lineage (NCBI taxonomy): Eukaryota > Metazoa > Arthropoda > Insecta > Odonata > Libellulidae > Pachydiplax > Pachydiplax longipennis. The sequence continues at coordinate 3,596,526 of JAVFKF010000044.1, read as the reverse complement.
ATTGAAAATAGCAAGTTACACTGCTCACAGAGTATCTTAAAACTTAAAGAAATTCGCTCAGAAAATGTTATAGGCTATTGATATAACCCACTTCAGAATTTGATAAGTTTCAACAGCTGAATATAGTTACCCTAACATTTGTTTCTGTTAAAATAGGTAGATTTTCAGCAGTAATAGATGCAGGGGAAACCCAGTGATAGTATTTCATCGTAAAATAAATCAATGATGGGGTTATTAATTCACTGTTATGCTGAAGTCATGTTGATGGTTCACTTCTGAATGTATGTGTATAATATAAAAGTGTATTTAAAGGGAAGATTCAGATGGAGAGTAGGAAACAAAAACAATATAGACTTAATAAATGGTGCTGAAGATTAAAGAAAATTTTCTTTGCACTGTTAATTAATGTAAGTGAAATGGGCGCTGTAAACTATAACAGGTGTCTGGGAAACAAGTCTAAATAAGCCGTTTTTTGACGAAATTTCTGCTTAATTTGTAAGATGTTTTGAATATCTTGCTTCATAAGCCATTTTTTGTCCAAATTTCGGCTTAATTTGGAAGATATCTCAAATATCCTTCTAAATAAGCCGTTTTTTTCACCAAATTACCGCTAATTTTTGAAGATTTTTCGAATATATTGCTAAATTAGCCGTTTTGTGACTTAATATCGGCTTAATTTGGAAGATTTTGAGAATATCTTACTAAATAAGCCGTTTTTTGAAAAATTTTTGCAATAATTTGCAATATTTTTCGAATATCTTACTAAATAAGTCGTTTTTTGACGGAATTTCGGCTTAGTTTGGAGGATATTGAAATGTCTTGCTAAATAAGCCGTTTTTGACGAAATTTCTGCTTAATTTAGAAGATTTTGCAAATAGCTTGCTAAATAAAGAGTTTATTTGACAAAATTTTGGATTAAATTGGAGAATTTTGCGAATATCTTGCTAAATAAGCAGTTTTTAGACAAAATTTCGGCCAAATTTGGATGATACTTCGAATATCTTGCTAAATAAGACGTTTTTTGAAAATTTTATGATTAATTTGGAATATTTTTCGAATGTCTTACTAAATAAGCCGTTTTTTAACGAAATTTCTGCTTAAGTTGGAAGATTTCTCAAATATCTTGCTGAATAAGCAGTTTTTTCACCAAATTTCCGCTTAATTCGGAAGAACTTACAAATATCTTGCTAAATAAGCATTTTTTTTGAAAATTTTTGGATTAATTTGGAATATTTTTCGAATATCTTACTAAATAAGCCGTTTTTTGACTAAATTTTGGCTTAATTTGGAAGATTGTTCGAATATCTTGCTAAAAAAGACGTTTTATGACATAATTTTCGGCTTAGTTTGGACGATTTTGCGAATGTCTTGCTAAATAAAACGTTTTTCGTCCAAATTTTGGCTCAATTTGCAAGATGTCAAATATCTTGTTATATAAGCCGTTTTTGACGAAATTCCTACTTAATTAGCCGTTTCTTGACAAAATTTCTGATTAATTTGGAAGATTTTGCGAATATATTGCTAAATAAGCCGTTTTTGACCAAATATCGGCTTAATGTGGAATATTAATCGAATATCTTGCAAAATTAGCCGTTTTTTGACCAAATATCGGCTTAATTTGGAAGATTTTTCGAATATCTTGCTAAATAAGCCGTTTTTTCACCAAATTTCCCCTTAACTTAGAAGATATTGCGAATATTTTTCTAAATAAACGTTTTTTCACAAAATTTCGGCCTAATTTGAAAGTTTTTCGAATAACTTGCTAAATAATCGCTTTTTTAACCAAAAATCGGCTTTATTAGGATGATTTTTAGAATATCTTGCTAAATAAGAATTTCTTTGACCAAATTTCGAATTTATTTGGAAAGGTTTTCGAAGATTTTGGGAATGTCTTGCAAAATAAGGCATTTTTTGACAAAATTTCAGCTTAGTTTGGAAGATATTGCGAATATCTTGCTTAATATGCGATTTTTTGTCCAAATTTCAGCTTAGTTTGGACGATTTCTCAAAAATCATGCTAAATAAGCCGTTTTTTGATAAAATTTCCGTTTGGTTTGGAAGATTTTGCGTATGTCTTGTTAATTAGGCCGTTTTTTGACGAAAGGGAGAAATGTTTCAGCTGTTGTTGTATGTCTGCATATGAAATATTGTAAACATCATGACCCTGTTTATCTCAATATGTTAAATTTTATTGCTTAATTTACTATAACTGACTATGGGATGAAAGAATCACCACTTTAATATCTTTTAGATGTAGCATTATTATTTTTCAGGTATTTCCTTTCCCAATGGTTAAGATTTGCAGACTGATTAAATTAAAAATCAAAAAAAAATTATTCATAATCTTAAATAACATTAGTTGTGTTAGAGCTATAAGTATTTAAATGTAAGATGCACTCCCCAATGCTGATTTAAGTATATAGACTTAAACAAGTTGAGTTGGATGCATTTTTCTAAACAGAAAATATATTTTTGATAGCTTTTAGGTAATGTTTTATGAGATAAAAGGTACCAGAGCAACAAGCTTTCCTGAAATGGCCATATGTTGATGTTATAATTGTTAGTAGATCTAATGTTAACAAGCAACTAATACATTCTCTTAGGAGTTCTTCTCTCTGTGTGATTTATTTCACATGTAATAGAGGCTTTCCTAGTGAGGACATTTCTGGAATGATATTCTTTTTGAGTTTGAGTGACCCAGTGCATATATAACCATATGTGGTTATATTTTTTTCAAAATTTTCCTAGATTTCAAGAAATGCATTTGGTCCATCTAATGTATATATTCCTCCAAAGAAAGATGACCCAGGGTTCTAACCATCATGGGAAAATGGCTGAATCTAGGAATTATAAAATGTTAGTAATCGTGGAAGATAATGTTTAGATAGCCGCCACATTTTGAAAAAGCGTGGAAACACAAGTGCAGCACTGATTTATCCTCAAATGCTGAATTTGGTTCAAAAAACACTTTTCGATAATATGATAGAGGTTTTCATGCATAACAAATCTTAATAACTCTGAAACTAAGAAGATAATGATTTACATAAACAATATGTGGTTTGAAAGCAAAAGGGCATGATTTTTAGGCAGCATAGACCTTGAGTTTTGTAACATTTTTGCTTTTTTATAGTGGAATATTTCGGATTTATCAAGTGTGTACCATAGGGTGTGGTATGAGATGTAGTATTCAACTTCAAATCAAAGGATGAAGTCAGTGAATCTTTTGAGATAAATTCATATGTATCAAATATGATCTACAATTTGATTTAGCGAGTGGGTCCTATTTATCCACTAAACTGCAGGAAACATTTGTACATTCTGTTAAGGCAAATGCAGGAAGAACATTCTTTTATGTTTTAACCTGCTCCTTCAATTTTATGGTACTGCCTCTCAATGCAGCATCTGATTGCTCGCTCTTCTCTATTGTTCTAGAATGGAAACATCCAAGGGATTTCCCTTATACAGAAAAACTCATAATTAACAGGCTCCATCTTTACCCCTCTCTTAAGATTTTCCTCACTTATCTCTGATTTTTTGCTGCCTTTGGGTGGGTTTCGTTTTCTTTGCGATATCCATCATTTATGTGAATATCATTTATATAAACATTGTTTATATAAATCTGTATACTATGGATAGAGGAGGCTATACCCAGGAATGAAAAAAAAAATATACATGCTTCTGGTGTCGCAAATGCAAAACACCCTAATGTTTAGAGTAATGTTTCAAAGATTTTCATTGTATGAAAGATTTTTATAAATTGTTGCAATAGAAATTTAAAATAAAACTTTCTGTTAATACTTTGTGTAAACCATCCTGCTTCATACTTTCACCAAAATATTCATTTTCCTTAAATTTTGCGCTGCCGAAATTAAAAATTAGTCATTATTGTTAAAGATCAAAATATCTGCATAATGTTTGGTATCAAAATAATTAGAAAATGCAAAGAAAATAAATATGAACAACATATGGAATCGAAAATTCTTATTAAATAAATAAAAATTGCAAACTCATGTCCAATACACAAGTAATTAAATTTCTCAACAATAACCGATGAGAGAGATCTACCCAGATTATGAGGGTCTATACATGCTACCACTATCCTACTAAAGAAGGAAAATACTTCTGATACTTTCTTTCACATACAGTTGTAGGAAAATGAGCAGCAGAAATCAGCTTTTGCAGATAAAGGGTTAAGTAGGAATACTGCTGACAATGACAACAATTATCAGGTATTCATTAGCAAGAAAATACTCCTAAGCCAAAGCAATCTCTCCATATCTTTGCTGTTATGTAAATGACAAGTCTTTCACTTTTATAGAGTAACATTCTAAGGCATTAGCTCCCAATTTAAAATTTGAATGGATGACGAGGAAAAATATGTTTTTCCACTATAAATATAACTAGTACAGTTTAATTTTTTAGATTGTATTAATATTCTTCTAACTGTACATAATTTTTATAATTACATTTTGTATTATTTTCTTTAATCTTGCTCAGATTTACTTGTTCCATGTTATATAATCTGTGGCCTTATGGAGTTAATGAAATATTGTTATTATTATTAATATCAACTAGAGTAAAAATATATGATAATTTCAGGAATGAAAAAGACATAATTTGGACCAAAATTGGGACCAAAATTGGGACTATTCTAAGAACAATCATAAATACAGAAAAATTAAAAAGCTTTTTAATAAAATACTCCTTGGAATATGTAAGAAATGTCAGGAGGAATGTTTTGCATTAAAAATAAAAGTTCACAATAAATAATAATTACTCATGTAAAATAAGGTAATTATTTGATATCATAAAAAACAGATGTCTTCAAAAATGGTGCCAAATAGATGAATAAAGATAATGCTGTGCTAAAAGTACAATTTGTACATGCACTTCAAAAGACAAAAACCTTTACAGAATACAAGAAGCAAGAGAAAAACAAACTACCTCAGGAAATTACAGCAAGGCAATGTTGAAACTTACCAATGAGCTGGTACTGTTCTCTTATATATTCTTACCCCCACTGTATAAGGAGAAGCATGAAATGAATTTGGATAGATTAAAGCCTGAATGGCTGACCTATGTCATTCCAGGAATAATTTGGTGTAGAACTGAGCAGTGTGTATGAGACTTATAAACAGATGCATTTTAATCGTTTTAAAAATATAAGTTAAATCAAGCTGTGCTTCTTGAGTTGGTTATTGGAGGGATTTTAGAAAACTTTAAAGAGTTAAGTATTTCTCTTCAAAAGCATTTGTTTCCTTTACTGCTAATAAATGCATATTGTTAGAAACATTCAGAGAGGACAAACAATGGTGGAAAGACATGTGAAAGAAGATTACTCATAGCAGAATTATTCTTCTACATCCATGTTTATTTATTCATGAGTTTCTTCATCCTTGACTTACTTTTCCTCCACCACTATGTCAAAAAGCTAGTCCGTAATTGACTTGGGATCCAAAATGCAAGGAAGCTGAAATGTAGTTGCAAATAAAAAATACAATTAGAAGTGAAATATAATAATGATGCATTATCCAATAAAAGTTTTATTATTAATTGCAGCTATCCTTTTTAAAATATGGCTCTTAAGGCCTTGAAAAGAGCTACAGTTAATTTTGAGGTTTAGCTAGTACATAATTGAAAATAGCAATAGCAAGGTATCAGAGGAAAGAAGTGACTTTGAGATTAAAAATTATGTGAATTATATGTCATTACTAAGAACCAGTGCATTAGCTTAAATAGATATTATTATGCTGAGGTAGCTCTCTTAGTAAAGCAAATAGAGTCCTAGTTACCTCAGACTTCTCTTTTCTTTTTCATCAAAATTGGAATTGGATAGATTTTCAGAATATGCACATTCTTAATTATTTTTCTCAAACAAATGCTGAAAGAGATCTTGGAAGGCCAGACAAAATAGGCTGTAAATAGGTGAATGAATGGTTGAAATTTGCAATTAATATTTCTGTATTTAATTATTTGAAGATAATTATCTAATTTGATGACCCTGATAAAATTTCCTGCCAGTCTGCTTCTGCTGATTTGGATTTATTTTTAATATATTGTTCCTCTTTGGCAGATTAACTGATTAACTGAAGATTTGTATTCGAATCTAATTTATAAATAAATTATTTAATGATTAACATAATTAACGTCGATGTTCTCCCACAAACCAGGCGCCTATTTTATTATAAGGCTTGCTCAAAAGGAAAAGAGAAGTATTATTCTGAATTAATTAATATTATTTTTATATACCTTGTTAACCTTAAGAGAAGATTTGTTTTCTAATGTAAACATAGATAAATTCCTTAGTACTAATTATCTATTGACATTTTAATTTTTCTAGGATTAATTAATCAATTCATTAATATTATTTAATTATTAACGCCGTTTAATTTTTCAGCTGTATTTTCGTGCGATTTATACGTCGAAAGCGCAATTCTGGGCGAGTTCAACGTGCTAGGTAAAACGGTAGTAGATGTTAGAAGTGGAGTAAGTTAGTATCGCCCTGGAGACAGTTCGAAAAACCTCCAGAAATGGCATGAAAAAGTGCCGAAAATCTCGGGAAAAGGTCATTATCTAAGGATATTTCTCAAAAACGAAAAAATGCCGCTGAAATTATTTTAACGTATTTTAAAGTCGCATCCATTACCCTTGGTATAAAAACTATAACCGTACAATTAATAGTTTGTTCACAATAATTTTTTCCCTGGCGTAGTGAAATCGAAACTTTACCCCACGTTTTTCAACAGTAAAATATTTCAGTCTTAAATGTTAAGATTTCTCACAGATATTTATATCAGAAAATGAATCTGCCTATCAAAAAAGTTAATTAGCTCGATTAGCTCTCATTTCCGAATTATTGCAATGTTGCCATAATTAGAAAAATCGCTGTACGTGCCACGGCACGGGAATCTAGGCAATCAGTTTATCTGAGAATTACGTGATGTAGGAGATTCCTTGTTCTCAGGTATTAATTTATTCGAATTTGGTTCAGTTTTAATTGTTATTATGCCGAAATAGTGTGGCAATAAATAGAAAATATTTTAAATGTGTGAGATGAAGAGACTTCATCTCAGAAGTGTGAATTAACTCCTCAGTGAAGAAAATTTATCGGCTTTATTTCGATGTTCGAGTTGGAGGCGGCAAATCTTGCGTTCCCAACATTCGCTGTAAACTTATGCTGTAAATTTATAAGGATGATTGTGAAGGAAAAATATGAATGCGTTTCGCCATTCCCATAATCTGGGAAGAACCCGCAAATCATGTGAATATTTTCTACTTCTGCATGGACTGTTAAGAAGAAAAGAGGATAATGACCGAGCCAAGTTTTCCTTCTACAGTATGACTATTTCTCCATTCATAAAACTCCTCTTAACCTGGAAGGACTGTCGTGCCCACATATGAACGATATACAGCTCCGTTTTCTAATAGGTTTATCATGAATTTGATAATTATGAATGATTGAATGCTATTTCTGGAAGTAACGGGTCTAGGGCACAGTTTTTTTGCATTGGTGTGGTTAAATTCAGTGAAGTGTTTCTAAAGACTTTTCAAAAGTCAAGGACGTTTGGAGATAGATATTTGTTTTATCTATAGAGGGTTAATGGAATCAATCATGCGGATGTAATGCAATAATTTGGTTCGTACTATTGCCGAACTGATGTTTGAAATTCCTGTTTGTGGCTATCCCATATTATTGGCTACAAAAATGTTATGTTTGGTCATGAAATATGCAGGTGGTTGCTTCATTGTGTTATGTTATTATGTGATTCATGGTAGAAGGATAATAGATTATAAAGGAAGATTATCTCTGTGCTTAACTAGAAATACATTGATTCCTATCCTACAACCTCCCTAAAACCTAAGAAGTCAACTTTCTCTCACGGCTTTGCTAAATTGACTTTAAGAAAGATTCTATCAAAGTTTGCACAGTCAATGCACAATTTTCTCAATATATCAACATTTAAAGAATTTTAGAATCCCTTCCATGTTCACAAAGTCATTAAGAGTAGGCTTCATGCTTAAACAGTTAATCTTTTTACAATGTGAAAACTAGGTTCTTTTGGTAATATATGTACTTAATTTTAAATTCTTTGCAATTATTTATTAGTATACCACTCTTTCCATTCTTAAATTAACTATACATTCCTTCATAATTTTTACCCTGAAAACCAGTTCTTCCCAGATGAAATTAATAGATACTATAGTACTTTCCATGTTCATGTTACTGTTGTGAACAAAAATATTAATCTTCCAGTACTTGATGGTAAATAGGTATGTATAAGTAGATAGACCAAGATTATATTGTGACAGGTAAGATAACAAATAATTTGCTATGCAATGTAGTCCTCAATATAAACATGACTCTTCAATTTTAAGTAAGACAGTAAATGTTACATTTTGCTTGTTTTATTTCAGGTGGAACCCATTTGAAATATATATGGATGAGCAATTTTCAGAAAGTTACTGCTTTTCCAAAAAAAAGTGTGGTTGATGATTAAAAGAATAGATGGAAAGTCAACTCCAAACTGCACTAGATAATATCCAGTTTCTCCAATGAACCAATTTCTCATGACTTTCAGGTATTTTGCTAATGGTAGCTTTCAAATTATTATGGGATATGAAATGCAAATATGCAAAAGAATGGTTTGCAGTATCATAAAAAAATAACAGCAATTATTGCAAGGCTGAGCTAGGAATTCATACAAATGCAAACGGAGGTGGAAATGGCAGAAGTAAAGAGAAAATTCAATGACATTTCACATTTCCCAATGTGATAGGCAGCTTGGACAGAATCCATTCATAAATTCAGTCTCCCGGGGGAGTAATGGGGAAGCATTTAAAAAAAGGAAAAGTTATTTTTCATTTAATCTGCAGTGCATTTGTGAGCACAAACTAAGGATTAGAGATGTCGATGCCTGCTGGTATGGTTCTATGCATGACAGTGTTTGGTATTTCTCTTATTAAAATAAAATTGCAAGAGAACAGTTACGGTGATTACTTGGTAGGTGATAGCACCTACCCCTGCAAAACTTAATAGCTTACACTTACTGGGGAATTCAACCTGTGCTGTAGAATGAAGATATAATATGTTGCACAACAAAATGAGACTATCAAAAGGTGCTTTGGAGTGCTGAAAGGGAGGTTCCTTTGTTTTCTCAAGGAATAAAAATGAAAATAACAAGGGCAGTATCTATCATCGTTACTGCCATTGTTTTACACTATGTTGCAATATCAGCGGATGATAGGATATTGGATGATGAGAAGGATTAGGAATCTAATGAGCAGCCTCCTGATATTGCTCTTGAAGAGAAACTGCATGGAGTCACTGTGAGAAAAGTCATCAGCACTTATTTTTGGTGAATTAAAAATTAAATTATAAATGTTACTAGGGTTGTAAGAAAATCCACAAGGAGAAGGAATGGAGACTTTTTAAACTTTTTCCCTCACAATGATTACATATTTGTTTTTCTACCACTTAGAGAAGCACTAAATATCCAGTAATCATGACTTTATTTCATCATACGTCTTTCCCGAAACTCTATATTTTCTCTACAGTTTTTTGTAAATCATTATGAAGTTGTTTCTTTTTTATTACTAATTCCATCCTAGAACATTCAAACTCATTTTCTGCATGTCCTATTTTCTTTTAATCTTGAGTTCAGTCTCCAAAATTTACATTTTTTTATTATGAATTTCCAGGTAACAGTCATTCTTTATTCTTTTCCTTTCTCCTACATGATCTTCAAGTTTCCTTTTTTATAATATGTTCTTCTCCTTGCAGGCATTTAAACCACATTGGAGACATTCCCTGGCTGTACGCCACCTGTGCTTTGCTGAATTTTCATTTTCTTTGCAGAAGTTGACTGAGGTGTGTCTGACATGTCCTCAGCTAGAGTAGTAACAATGTCCTAGTTGCAGCCAATGTGCCCTCATAATTTACACTTGAAATGAATCAAACCTTGAAAAGGGTTTATCTGCAAATAGTAGTTTTTTGTTTAATGTATTTTTAGTGTATGGTCAATATTGAACTCCACAATTGTTCTAGAATTCATCAAGCCATTTTTTGAGAGTAAAAGTAAACATTTGGCTTCAACTAATTTGGCATTTTTATAAAAGGCATAGTTCTTATAAGCAATTAATTATTTAACTAACATACTGAATGTTTTAACAGCCATTGTTATAATGATTGCAGGCATGAATTATAAATGATTATTATAGCCAGTGTTATTAGAGGAATTATTATTTATGCATTACATAATTTTCAAGGATACAATTAGATTAAAATGCATTATACATATGGGCATTATTATTAATCTCTTATATTCATTTGCAACAATGTACAGTAAAGAAATTGAGTTAAAGATGTTTAACTTGGATAAGTCATAATTAAAGTTCATTTTCAAGGACCTGTTGGAACTTTTCAAAGGGAAATAGCAAAAAGTTTTCCTGATATTGCTTTCCATGTGCCAGATTCCTTGTGGGCCCCAACACAGCATTCTTTAAGACAAAAATCCTAGATAGTAAAAATTTATGTATAATATACAGAACAAAATTTAATGTATTATACCTTTAAAATTCAATTTGTGAACTATTAAATTAAGTAGAGAAAGGGAAATATTTTCATTAGCGGGAGTTCATTACAGGGAGACTGATTGTTTTATTGACAATTTTGTCATCTTCAAATTATTATTGATGTAAAGATTGTAAATTTTTATTCAAATCCTCTCCTAAAATATTAAAAGTTAACAATACAGGCCCAGGGATTTGACTACAGCTGTAAATTTTATTATTGCAAATGTTTCAGGAACAGCATATTTTTTGCGATAACAAACAAAAAGGACTGCTTTACATATTTTAATTTGAAAATATCTTATCTCTGAATCCAATTTCATTCCTTGCTTAACGATATAAAAACAAAACTTTTCAAACCCGCATTGGTCTCTGCGTTTACAGCTGAAAAAATATCATATAGAAGAGCAGAAAAGTTTTCAGAATGAAAGGCTGCTGAGATGGTTTTATTTATTTATTTTAAAGGATAACAAGAAAGCAACACTGAAACTGTATTCATTTCCCTTAACTTTTAATGCACAAGAGTCATCAAAATAATTGTAATCCTCCAAGCAACATTTCTGTTGTGTATCGATGTTCTTAACCCTTGTGAGACGCAGTTAGATTAGAGGGATTATAGGAAGGAGAACTGTGAAAGATGTAAAAGTGTAAGCTATAAAAAGAGGGGTGTACAACTTCCGGCCAAAGGGGAAATTCAGCCTTAAAAGAAATCGTGAATCAACAGCTTTGCTCCATTGCTTAAGCTTTTTAGCTTTAATTCAGAATTGTTTTCGGATTCTTAGCGCTTGACTTATTTGACAATAAATTTTTCATGTTGGTTATGCAAATTTTTATATCCCTCTCTTGTGAATCCAACATGATCTTTGATGGTGTAATTCTTTTCTTTGATGCCGTAGGAGTACACAGCTTCTTCCTTTGAAAGATTTTTGAAACCTCAAATTTAATACGCCTTTATTCAGGAGATGTTTTGGTCAATCAGGAAGATATTTGGAATATCAGGATAAAGACCTGCATTTTCAGGCGATCCTTTGCTAAATTTGGAAGACTTTTCAAATTTTGAGCTAAATATGCCTTACACGTAATACACAATAAAAGCATAAACTCTTTAAAATTATCATATTCTGAAAAAGTGTTTGTTCATTCGCAATTGGTAATGATGTCCTGGTTATGCTCTGGGAAAAAGAGCGAGAATTACTTACAATATAGCTTCAGGGCAAAAAGGAGTATTTATACAAAACCATTTGATAAAGAGGAAAATGGGATTAATTCCATGCAAGATGCTAATAGAAATTCAATTTACAAAATATAATAAGAGGAAAGTAATTACAAATATCAAGTTATAAAATAGTGCTGCAAAATCAATGATTATGAAATATTTTACCTTTGAATGATTGTACCATGTTGGAGGTAAGAAATCCCAGAGAGAAGTGGCAATTGAAATAATCGGGCAGACACAAATTTTAACTTGATTTTTTGACCAAATAATGCATTTTCCCATAGTTTCATTACTGGATGCGTTGATATTTATCTCTATTGATACAAAGGAGATATATTGAAAGGGTTGCTGGCACAGTTTATGAAGGTTTGTTTTTAGGTATTTTTTAATGTTTTAGTATATATTTGTATTGATTGGAGTGTTTGGTGATTTGTATTTGATGGGGAAAAAGTGTGTCAGTGTCTGTCTGCTAAATTTTTGCATGGGAAAACTAGTTTATCATTATTATTGTTATAAATAATAACTATTGGATCTTTTAAGATATCTATTCTCAGTCATACTACATTTTGACATTGGGATTCAGATTTAAACCCAAGGTATTTGATTGTACTAAGGCAAATCATTGTAAAACCTTTCAGGTGTTTTGGCTCAAATCTACTGCTTTTAAATGTTTTAGAAAAATAATTTTCTTTGTACTTTTTACTTATCTTTGTTCTGTGGCAAGTTTTGTAAACAATCTTGCTGAAGGAAAATTGGACTTCTGGAATCATGATAGCTAGCATCAAAGTCTGAATTATTGGGTGAGGATTCGGCGAGTACATCGAAAATACTTCAAGTCAATGGCAGTTGTGGAACAAGCTTAGTGTTTGTATCCCCTTTAATTATCTATTTTATGTATGAATATTTAGGTATATCCAGAGAAGTAGCTATATATAATAGGTACAATATATAAAAATATATATATATATATATATATACACACACACACACACACACACACACACACACACAGTAAGTTGTCTACTACCAAAGTTCACTATCTCCCAAACTAAGGTCTATTTAGATTAAAGAAAAGCTGCTTTACATGAGTAAAATTGTAAGATAAGTAAATGAAAGTCTGTGGAATTTCAGTTCTGACCACAGAATTTTGATTTAAGATTCTGGAAAACATTAGAATCACTGCATCTATTAAGTATAGTATTGAACATGAAGAAGTTACTCATTCAATCATTCTTATATGTCTACATTACATAATTACCTGATGCTGCATGTTAATTTACAGTATTTTTATTTTGCAAAATTTAAAAGATATTCTATAAAGAAAATTTTCCCCCTGCTTCAATTTAGACTACTTCTGTAATGAGTGACTCAGTAAGAAATTAATTTCAAATATATTTAAGAAAAATATATTGTTCAGCTTGAAATCCTGTAATCCATAGAAAACATATCCATGACAAATAGTTAATATACACTGTGTCACCAATTAATATGATGCATTAACAGCTTCACACAAGTATTCTTACTAATTACTTGCATATATGTGTGTGATCCCACTCTTCAATTTACGTCAGATTTACAACAAATGGAAAAGTATTATGTAAAAAATAATTGTTTTCTGGTATGCTCACAATAACTTTTATTGTTTTACTGGATCCAAGAAATAAAAAACTGGCATAGTATGTATACTAAGCAAAATATCCAGAATTGGTTTTTGATTATGTTACTAGTGATTATTTTTAGATAGCATTTGTCAAATTCGTCTTATCAGTTCTGCAATTTCAACTGAGAGTTAACATATAAAAATATAAAACATAAAGGGTCCATATATCATATAACATATATACCATATAACATGTAAAACATAAATCCTATTGTCAATGCATTGCTTCTAACTACCTTGTAACTTGAAGATGACATCAATTGAAGGATGGTTATTATTCCATATTTTTTGTGGTATTTTTCAGAGTTTTATTTTTAATAAAATAAGAACTGGTTTTCTCAGTGGAAATTGGTTACTTTCTTATATCTTTCATCTGTATCATTTGTTCAATTTTACCAGCTCATAACCTCAGCTTTTATTCTAATCAGTTATGCATGATATGAAGAAAAGGAAATTCTAGGAATGAGCGGTGTATGAAACATAATTTGATTCAAAGATACATTGTGGTAGGGTTATGATTGGAAAAATATGGTAAACTAAAATGAGGAAATGAAGCAAGAATTATAAGGTGAGATCCCAAATAGAAATTATTTAAGCTATGAATTCAAACAGATGGCAGTTATTTATTAGAGGAGAAACACAGCAAGAAAATTTTGAGCAAGGATGGTAATATCTGCAGTAATCTTAACAATACTTATATTGATAAACTTGACTAGTTTAAAAACAGTAAATAATTTTAAAAAACTTGTGGTAACTGATGCAGACTTTCCATTGCTTCAAATATCTTTAGCATTAAATTAATACTTCATCATTGCTAATTTTATATCAATGAATAGCTTGGACACCTTTTAAACTATAAAAAAGTGATGTCCTGAGGTCCTGGGATTTTCTTTTGTTGAATGATTATTACAGAAACGATTTCAAGGATGGAATTGAAAATGTGATGTACAACAGCTTTTAGTAACTCTGATAAGCATAGATTTCCTGATTATAATACTTTTATTAAAGAACTGGTAATTTATTCATGATATATGATTTGTTTACCATTTTGATTACCTTGGCTGATTCATACATTTGTTTCTGTAAACCCATGGGAAAAATTTATACTCTTTAAACTCCTTGAACATAAAATGATAATTTTATCATCTCTAAAACCTAATGAGTGAAAAATAAAAGATTATTGATGAAAATCTAATGTAAAACCTTTCCTAAGGCTGATTTAATGTCACAGAAATCACCTGTAGTATCTTGGTGAAATATTTACCCTGAAGAGAATAGTAACTGCTTTGTTTCACAGTGTTTGGAATTTGTTATAAGATCTGCTCTTACCGAAGAATGCCCTTACAAATTCCAAGGAATAGAATATATACATGTGAATCCATCCATACATGTGTCCATCTGGCTTTCTTCACAACTAAGTAATCAATTTCATTGTATCACAACATTTAAATTAAAGAATTGTTGATGAAATTGACATTTTAATATAATTTTTATGGACTATAGTAGTGAATCAGTCTAAACATCTCTGCAGAACATAACCATTAGTATGTTCAATATAGGATGAAGTGGCACTATTATATATACAAATGAACTGTTTACAGTTGTGATTTCAATAACTATGAAGTTGGTATTATGTTAATGCTTGGTGTGGAGAGTAGTTTGGCCCAGACCCTGTTGTCTTGCACACTTGCAGATAGTAACTAGTGAGATATTTCCATGTCCATTTATATCATGAACTGAGGAACCTGACAATTTCTGTGTAGGAAATCCTACTTAGTTTGATTAGATTTCATCAGTGTCCCATATAAATGCTGTATTATTTAAAAAGATCTGCTCTTACTAAAGAATGCCCTTACAAATTCCAAGAAATAGAATATATCCATGTGCATAGATAATAAGTAATTGTTTGTTCAAGTAAATTATGGACATAATAAAATGAAATTGAAATTTAGTGTGTTGAGAGATGTACTGTTTTCATAAAATAAAGCTTTTCTTTAGTGAAGAAACATAACCAAGTACTGATGAGTAATGATCACCTGAAGATGAAGGTTACTTGCTGATATGGTAAAGAAGAAATAAACTCGTAATTTTCCACACTTATTTATTGTCGACCAGTTTTTCTACTCGGAGTAGCATCTTCTGGTGCTACAGAAGATGCTTCTCTACTATAATGGCTTTCCACAATGTAATGCCTGAGCATGTAGATTTCATTTGTTACTTGCTGAAACCTGGTTGTGTTCCCTCATTAAAAAAATGTGGAAAAAATACAATAACTCTCTTCAATCTATGTGTTAGATTTCCTCAATAACTTGCCTCTGGTTTACATTTTATATAAGTTAAAGTTAGAATTTTCTGTCTCTTGTATTCATTCATGCATCTTCTCTCTACTATTAAATATTCAAAAGCTCACTGTGCAGCAATGCAAGTGAACAATTGAACAAGCAATGAAACTGTGCAAATGCAGCACTATTGCATGGCTATTTTAAATTCTCATTTTTTCGAAGATCTAAAATATGAACAGTTGTAATATGTTTGGAAGCATCCAGATGTAGCTAAAGATATTTACCTTGGATGAAACTTTCAACTGGAATATCTCTACTACCAGCTCTGGTACTTTACAGCCAATAATTCTCTCAGTCTGGTTAGGAAAACAAATCTTAACAAAGATTTTATTTTCAATTAGGTGTTAGTAGTACTTCTAGATTGTAATGCAGTTATCTAAGAATTAGAGAGAGAACGCTACCCTGCATCAATCCTGATTCAACAGGAAACCAATTAGATCTTCTCGTACAAGTTTTACTTAACTTTGACAATTGTTGTACAGAGCTTTAATCACATTGGTTATTTTCTTCTCTACCTTTTTCTTTTGAAAAACCTCCCAAGTTATCTTCCTTGGAATGCTATCATATGCCTTCTCTAGATTTATATACACTGATGTTAAATCTTCTTTCCATTCCCAGCTTCCCCCCATTTTTGAGCCTGGTTGAGAATATGAGGTCAATAATTGATCTCAATTTCATATTACTGAAATTTATAATTAATTTCTACATAAGAAGAAAGTATTTAATCATCATAAAATTTATGTGCATTTCTTCTGAGAGAGTTTTTCAATCATCCAGAGTTCTAACAAGGATAATTTTCCTAGAAAGACATCAACATTCCTTATGTCACTGGACCACTAACAAATTCATAAAATTCATTTCTTTCTATTTCCTCGGTAAGTTAGCAGAATAATTGTTCAAAAGTTTCTTGACACTTAGACTATCGACAGAAAGAGAGGGGAAAAAGAGGGATCAAAATATGAGTTAGTAACATAAATATCATGATACTATAAGAATAATTATAGGTAAAATAGGTGTAAAAAGTTAAGAAGAAGTTAAGGTTATCTTGCATAATAATCACCGTTGTATACATTTTAATAATCCGATATCAGTAACTCTTGCAAGAATCCAATAGATGAACCTGTTTAAACTAATGCCAATCACTTCCCAACGTCATAGAATTATGTAATTTAGAGATTCTTCAGCTTGCTATACACACACGTATATTTCTCTACCACAAGGATCTCAGCTTCACTGTGGACGACTCAGAAATGCTCTTATAGAAATGCACATAAAATTTAATATAAATAAATTTTAAAGTAAAATATTAAGGAAAATTTATCTACAATAATTAATATGAGTATGAGAAACTCGCCTGAATATGGATAATTAACTATTAAAACGTCACCATGATTTCTATACCTATACGTTTCGTTTCCTGATTGGCTGAAAGTCAAAGAAAGCGCGAAAAGCGCCACCATCGTCGAAACGATTTTCCTTTTCTTTTCATTCTCACAGTCTTGAACTAGCTTCTGAAGGAGAAACATTTTAGTCATGCGAGAGAGTACGCGTACGCAGGCTAGAGATTCAGCGGTAAGTGGAACTCATTGATGACTGAAATAATTTACGTAAATGGATACCATAATTCATTCTGGTTAAGTCTTTCAATGATATTTGGTTAATAAACTAAGTTGGTATGAATTATTCTATAGCATCACCGATGCAACGACATTTCAGCGTGCAACTAGGAACGTATCGTCGTGAGGAAGAGGATGCGAGAGAGTGCCCAAGTAAAGTAAGTCCATTTCAATCCAGTTATCTTTTGGGTTTCATGCCATAAATCTTTTGAGTGATTCTATCAAATCTGGATTTTCAGCTCGAATTTCGTTTAGTGGGAACAGTTAACTTTTTGCCGCCAAAAATTGTTTGGGCGGGTGGAATGTTTCTTACCCTGATTAACGCATTACGTAATCTGTTCTCATAATTGAGATTCTAACAACGTTCATCTATTTTGCGAATGAAAAGCATTCGAAATTTAGTGAAAATACGTGATAATTGACATCCTTCTCGCATTTTCTACTTTATCCTTTGGCTATCGCTCGTTTGAAATCTTTTCTAAAAACGACATCGCTCGGATTTAATTCCTGCCAAATCGAATTTCCACAATCATGCACGTCATAACTCTGTCTGTAGTTATTCATCGCAACCGATAGGAAGAATTTCCACTGCAAAAGAATTTCATCGTTATAGATCGGGCGAGTAGAAATGACATTAGGAAGAGAGTTTATCATCATGTTGATTGGTTCTCAATAATGCCTTCATGATTTTTCATTCCTTTCATAGGATTTAACGTTATGTCCACTTGCATTGTCCACACGTTTTCGTAATATGAGTCTTCGTAAATTTCTGTACGAACATAGCATAACCATAAGTTAGTGGAATTATAAAGTAAACAAATCTCTTTGATGGATTATTATTTCAAACTCAGGTGGAATTCTTACTCCATTTTGCAAAATATTTATTCCTAAAATATTATTAAGTAATTTGGAAATTTGGGGTGCGGTACATTTTGGCGCGAACATGTTTAGGTGCCAGCCGTTTTGGCGCGGTCTTCGGCACTTAAGATACATTAGCATGAATAATTGGAAATATATTTATTATAATATTTGCAATGCTTTTGAAATAGAGTAATACCTATTGCTTCGAATTTTATATACACATTAGGATGTAGAAAATCCGACTAATTATGTATTATGGATACTCGTTTTAGGAGTTGAATGAAATTAAACAAGGTAACTCAATGAAATAAAAGTTTTAAAGTTTTCATACTGCATTTAATTTTATAATGCAATTTTTTCTTTTGCTGGTTGATGTTTATTTAACGGTTGAAAAGAAAGTCTTTTTGGTGTTTTTTACTTGGTATTCTATTCTTAGATATTTAAAAAATTTAGATGTTAAGTGCTAATGCAAACTTTTACTTTGCAATGGTGGTTGTGCCATGGTCCCACTGGATATCAATCTTCCTAAGGTAGAACACATCGCTAAACATTTATCGACTTCCGATTTACGGTTTGGGGATGGATCATTGCATTTATTGTTCCCAGCTTCTTTCCGCAGATATATGCAATTCTGGCGATAGAGCACAGAGTTCACCCAATAGTGAATGTATAAATAATAAAAAGAGCAATTGAAGAAAAAATCAGCCTTTCATGGTAAATTTTAAGAGAGTAATCACAGTCTCAAAAATGTTCGACGGATCATTAGAATCCAATTCATCCAATTTTTGCTTTGAAAGTGGTTGAGGAAAACCAAGGTAAAAAACAATATTTGTATATTATTGTTTTTAGGCTCACCACCCCAGAAGTCGATCCTTACTTCTACAAGCCGCGCCGACGGAGGAACACTACCAATCACGTCAGCGTACCTTCGGGAAACTAAGGAGCGTTTGAGCATCCCTCCCAGATTCCAACTTTTCGCGCGCTGTTTACGGTATTGAATTTGCGAATTCAATGTTTCATCCACTGCTACTGTTATATGTATGAAATAGTAAGTGTTGGGTATTTAACTAAATATGCCAATGATGATAAATTTCTTTTCAGGAACAATTTGTATTTTTTCTACAGGTTCAGGATCATGGCTCAGTCTTCCTTGTTGTTGTTGTTGATGTTTTCGCTGTCGTTTTCGTTTGTCGTTTCGCTGTTCGTTCGTTCGTTCCGTTCTTCCTCCGAAGAGGGTGCTCTGGAGGTCCCTGTGGATCTCATCACGGGCACAAGCAATTCAGTGCCTTCACACACACAAACACAAATCACAGCGAAATAAGTGCAACACTTACCTCTAGATTCCTAAGTTAAACTTGTCGTTTACTTGTGTAATAAATTTTGCTTTTTCATGCCATGATCTATTGACGTTTGTTTATTGTTTCGTGGTGTGTAACTGTGCTAATCGATTTAATTTTCATGAATGCATTTTTTTCAGGCCTTATAATTTGAAGCTTTTTTCCACAGGTTCGGACAGGATGCGTAGGATATGCGTGCGAGACGTGATGCAGCTGATAGGTCGATCAGTTATTTTATCGGTTAGTTCGTTTTTCTTGAGTATGGGTAAGCCGGTACCCTTGACGAAGGCGAGTAATGTTTTAGGAGGTAGGTAATTTTTCGCGATGCGTAGTTTTCTAGATCGCATCAGCAAGACCGAGATGCTTCCTCGGTCTTTCGTGTGCTTTTTGTCCGTGATGGAAATTATGGGAATCCGATTGTACCTTTGGTGTGTGAGTGATGAGCTGTGTGTGTGTTTGATGCAAGTGCACTTGTATGTATGGCTGATGGTGTGTAACACTTTCCTGGTAGTTAGATACCTTACTTGTAGATAGTTCTTTTAGAACTAACAGTTGTGGTGGTGGGAAGTGTGGAAGGTAAAAACGGATTCCCAATCCAATTTCCATCCAAATAAGTTTAAAATTTAATTAAAAAGCGTAGGGACCATGTAATCTCTCTGTTATTTAGTAGAACAAGGAGGCGAAATTCTTAAATTCTCAGTTTTTAGAATCGATATGCGTCTTAGATTACGGCGGTCGTAGATTGAGCTAGCAGTCTGTAGTAGATACGATGGGTTCCATAAGAAGCATTACTTTCTCTGCGATGATAATTGTTTAGTATATATTAGCCCAAGTAACCTTATCCCTATTTCGTATTTCATAAAGTTTTACGTTTTCATGTGTATGTGTTGTATTCTCGAATTTTATTATTCATATTTTACGAATAGATCTGTGTATTTCGCTAGTTCTTTAGAAAGGTAAATTGCCTAATGTGTGACTTGGTGTTAATTTTATTCTAAGCCTTTATGTACATATATACTGGAAAGTATATGTGTTGGGTTTTTCTTTTAATATGCAAACGGTGATTAATTTTACTTTACATGCATTTTTTGTAATCTTTTTCTACAGGTTCAGGATCATTTCTCCGGCTTCCTTGTTGTTGTTGTTGTTTTCGCTGTCGTTTTCGTTTGTCGTTTCGCTGTTCGTTCGTTCGTTCCGTTCATTCTCTGCAGAGGGCGTTCCTCATCACGGGCACAAGCAATTCAGTGCCTTCACACACACAAACACAAATCACAGCGATTACGTGCATCACTAACCACTAGATTGCTATGTTTAATTTGTCGTTTTACTTATGTATTAAATTTAGCTTTTATGACCTATTGACGTTTGTTTATTGTTTCGAGGTGTGTAACTGTGCTAATCGGTTTAATTTTCATGAATGCATTTTTTTCAGGCCTTATAATTTGAAGCTTTTTTCCACAGGTTCGGAAAGGATACGTAGGATATGCGTGCGAGACGTGATGTAGCTGATAGGTCGATCAGTTATTTTATCGGTTAGTTCGTTTTTCTTGAGTATGGGTAAGCCGGTACCCTTGACGAAGGCGAGTAACGTTTTAGGAGGTAGGTAATTTTTCGCGATGCGTAATTTTTTCATGCCCATATCGTTGGGGCTTAGCGTAAATCGCATCCGTTAGAAACTGTAGGATAGATGCGATTAGTTACCTCTTGTGCGATAGATCGCATCAGCAAGATCGAGATGCTTCCTCGGTCTTTCGTGTGCTTTTTGTCCGTGATGGAAATTATGGGAATCCGATAGTACCTTTGGTGTGTGAGTGATGAGCTGTGTGTGTGTTTGATGCAAGTGCACTTGCATGTATGGCTGATATCGCATAATATCTTTCGTGGTAGTTACATACCTTACTTGTAGTTAGTTCTTTTGGAACTAACAGATGTGGTGGTGGGAAGTCTGGAAGGTAAAAACGGATTCCTAATCCAATTTCCATCCAAATAACTTAAAAATTTAATTAAAAAGCGTAGGGACCATGTATTCTCTCAGTTATTTAGTAGAACAAGGAAGGTGAAATTCGTAAATTCTCAGTTTTTAGAATCGATATGCGTCTTAGATTACGGCGGTCGTAGATTGAGCTAGCAGTCTATAGTAGATACGATGGGTTCCATAAGAAGCATTACTTTCTCTGCGATGATAATTGTTTAGTATATATTAGCCCAAGTAACCTTATCCCTATTTCGTATTTCATAAAGTTTTACGTTTTCATGTGTATACATGTATTCCCGAATTTTATTTTTCGTATTTTACGAATAGAACTGTGTATATCGCTATTGCTTTAGAAAGGAAAACTGACTGATGTGTGACTTGGTGTTAATTTTATTCTAAGCCTTTGTGTACATATATACTGGAAAGTGTATGTGTTGGGTTTTTCTTTTAATATGCAAAAGGTGATTAATTTTACTTTACATGCATTTTTTGTAATCTTTTTCTACAGGTTCAGGATCATTTCTCCGGCTTCCTTGTTGTTGTTGTTGTTTTCGCTGTCGTTTTCGTTTGTCGTTTCGCTGTTCGTTTGTTCCTTCCGTTCATTCTCTGCAGAGGGCGTTCCTCATCACGGACACAAGCAATTCAGTGCCTTCACGCACACAAACACAAATCACAGCGAAATAAGTGCAACACTTACCTCTAGATTCCTAAGTTAAACTTGTCGTTTACTTGTGTAATAAATTTTTCTTTTTCATGCCATGATCTATTGAAGTTTGTTTATTGTTTCGTAGTGTGTAACTGTGCTAATCGATTTAATTTTCATGAATGCATTTTTTTCAGGGCTTATAATTTGAAGCTTTTTTCCACAGGTTCGGACAGGATGCGTAGGATATGCGTGCGAGACGTGATGCAGCTGATAGGTCGATCAGTTATTTTATCGGTTAGTTCGTTTTTCTTGAGTATGGGTAAGCCGGTACCCTTGACGAAGGCGAGTAATGTTTTAGGAGGTAGGTAATTTTTCGCGATGCGTAGTTTTCTAGATCGCATCAGCAAGACCGAGATGCTTCCTCGGTCTTTCGTGTGCTTTTTGTCCGTGATGGAAATTATGGGAATCCGATTGTACCTTTGGTGTGTGAGTGATGAGCTGTGTGTGTGTTTGATGCAAGTGCACTTGTATGTATGGCTGATGGTGTGTAACACTTTCCTGGTAGTTAGATACCTTACTTGTAGATAGTTCTTTTAGAACTAACAGTTGTGGTGGTGGGAAGTGTGGAAGGTAAAAACGGATTCCCAATCCAATTTCCATCCAAATAAGTTTAAAATTTAATTAAAAAGCGTAGGGACCATGTAATCTCTCTGTTATTTAGTAGAACAAGGAGGCGAAATTCTTAAATTCTCAGTTTTTAGAATCGATATGCGTCTTAGATACGGCGGTCGTAGATTGAGCTAACTGTCTATAGTAGACACGATGGATTCCATAAGAAGCATTACTTTGTCTGCGGTTATAATTATTTAATATATATGTTTTACGTTTTAATGTGTATGTGTTGTATTCTCGAATTTTATTATTGATATTTTACGAATAGAACTGTGTATATCGCTATTGCTTTAGAAAGGAAAACTGACTGATGTGTGACTTGGTGTTAATTTTATTCTAAGCCTTTATGTTCATATATACTGGAAAGTGTACGTATTGGGTTTTTCTTTTAATATGCAAAAGGTGATTAATTTTACTTTACATGCATTTTTTGTAATCTTTTTCTACAGGTTGAAAATAATTTTAGTCTAAGCCTTTATATACAGAGATATTTGAAAGATTACTTGTTGGATTTTTCATTTAATATGCCAAAGGTGATTAATTTTGCTTTTCAGGCACTTAAATTTTTCAAATTTTTTTCAACAGGTTAAGGAACATGACTCTGTCTTCCTTGTTGTCGTTGTTGTTGTTGTTTTTGCTGTCTTTCCGATCCATAATGTAGGTACACTTCCATTTCCG
The DNA here is from genome assembly GCA_036926295.1 of Pachydiplax longipennis. NCBI lineage: Eukaryota > Metazoa > Arthropoda > Insecta > Odonata > Libellulidae > Pachydiplax > Pachydiplax longipennis. The sequence goes on along the minus strand of JAVFKF010000044.1, from coordinate 3,572,954 downwards.
TGATGTTAGGTTGCATTTCAAATGCAGGAGGATGGAGTCCTCTACACCTAATGTCATGGCCGGGGCAACCTCATTCAGTCTTGGGTTTCGTTCGTTTCCGCTTCGAGTCCTCTAAAGTATTTGAGGGTTCCAAGAAATGCCTTGATGGTCTTGAACCCGATGACGATACAGTCCTTACCTAACACCTCCGCGTGGTAGAGGACGGGCAACGTGTACATATGTATATATGTATGCGGCTGAGTTAGGAAGGGGCCGAACGGATACCGGCATACGTATCCACACTCCATGTCTTCTAATGGAGGAAAGGGCATTCTGTGTCCTGGGGTTGAGAAATCGATCCCGAAGTCGGTAGGGCCATAGGTCGGTGGGGCGGTCTGTGGTGGCATGCTTTGGCATTAAGGGTATCCCACCCTTAATGCCCAGAGGAAATTTCTCTGCAACCACCAGACTTTTGTCTGAATTTGCCATTTTTAGCCAGTGTTCAGCTCCTAGTGAGGGCTAGGTTCTCTTGGCCTACAAATAGCTTGTTAGATTGAATAGATGTAGCAGAGTGTACATCTGAAGTTTGAGATGACATAAACTCAATTGAGCTAAATAATTGAAGTGGATACATTGATATATTGACAGCTTAGCTATATCCACAGTGTGATTATATGTATATCCCTTTACTCTCTCATACTACCTGATGAAGCATTATTTTTAGCATTACATCTTGATGACTAGTTACTACTTTGGTATTATGACAAATTTTCCTTTCTGGAATTTTGCTATGCAAGAACTTAATGTATAAGAACTTTCATTTATTAGTATCATATACATTCATGTGAATGTTATGCCTTAATAGTTTGGTATTTCAATAGTATGTTTAATTTGGTAAATCAAACTTTTTCAAGTCAGTCTATGCCAATTATTGTTCTGAATTCAGCGTAGGCCTTCAGAAATGCTTTCTATATGCCTACATTCAAGCTCCTCTTTGCAAAGTTGTCAAAAAGATTTTTATGTGCTCCATTGGTCCTTTTGTTTTCTTCTTGGTCTCTTCACATCTCTTGATGTGAAGTTGAGAACTTTTGTACATGTGTGTGTGTGTGTGAATGTGTCTCTCTAAAGAAAAATGTGTGTAGGTGTTTTAAAAGAAAATTTGTGTGTGTGAATGTGTATATTTTTTATTTTCATTGTGTTATTTTGTTTTTGGTATGGTTGTTCTGATTGAGTTTCTCTGAATAGTCGCAGAACTTTTAAGGTATAAATATGAGGTTGTATTTCTGTATTGTGCAATTTATGATTGATGTGCATGAAAAAATATGAACTGCCTTTGGGAGGTTTTAGAGGGGTTTCCCTCTCAACATAGGGCAAATGCCAGGCAGATTGGCCATGTGGCCCCCTCTAAAAATTAAATAAAGATATTAACAATAATTGAATGGCTTCTTATAATTTTTATTAAAGCTTCATACCATAACTAATACAGTCAAGGAAAAAGCTATATTTGGTACCTAACATGCCCATATTGGCATATGCTTGACCTTGTAAACAAGTATTGCTTTTCTCAGAGAATCATAAATTTTGCAAGAAAATTTCGTGTTGACACTGAGATAAACTTGAGAAAAATAAATATCAGTGTATATCTCTATAAGAAGTTATAGTCTCTATTCTAGTTCATACGAGTCAAATTCAATTTAAATTTTCTTTTTCATTCATGAATGCAAGTAAATATGCATTGCTGATGCTTTTATTATATACTTAAAATAATGCAACTTAGGAGACTTAAAAACAGCCTTCTTTCTTAAGTCTTTTCAAATGTCGAGATAATTACGACTTTATTATCTAGATTTCTTGCTTATTTAAGGTGTTAAACGAGTATCAGGATATGGATGCCAATTTTCGGGTGATCCTTTGCTGAATTTTGAAGAATTTACAATTTTTGTGCTGACTATGGCTTACGCTAAAACTCGATAAAAATATCGTATTCAGAAAAAGTGTTTGTTCATTCGCAGTTGGCAATTGTGAAGCGCTGGTTATGCTCTGGGAAAAAAGAATTACTTACATTATAGTTTCAAGGCGAATTAGAGTACTTATTACAAAGCGCCTTCGACAAGGTGGGAAACTGCATTAATTCAATGTAAGGTGCAAATCGAGATTCAATTTATTAAACATAAAAAGAGAAAAAAATACAAATATGAAGTTATAAGAAAGTGATAGTGCCGAAAAATAAGTGATTATTGAATCTTTTAGCATTGAATGATTATACAGTGTCCGAGAGAAATAATCTAACAATCTCTTGTAAGAGAGGAATGGACATAATACTTTTGCTGTCGTTTTCAGTAATTTATTTCAAAATCGTAGGTAATTATTAAGAATGGTCCAATGTAGGATTAGTGTGCAAAATGAAAATATTTAGCAGTCTTCGAAATGAATCTACTACACAGCTTTAGCAAGATCGGGAATATAAATTCAGATGTCGGGAACCTGCGGCCTTTTCGGAGGGTTTTTAAAATCTCGCACTATGTACGCCTTTGTTGGGGCAATATCAGCGCCATTTTGCAAGTTTCTTGAATATATCGAGGTGAATACACTTAATTTTCGAGCGCAGTAGCCTTATTCCCAACGTTTGTTCAAATATCGCGCTGGGTACTACAACATTTTTGGCACTCTCTTGCTAGATATTTTGCTCACGTAGAAGCTTTTCCGAGGCTTATCATGCCCTTCTCTTTGCGACTTCTTACTTAATTTGGAAGATTTAAGAATATATAGCTAAGTGCACCTTTATTCCTGAAAGATAAAATTGATATATTTTAGACGTTTTCAAAAACACCGTCTGAATGGCTTAGTTTTTTATTTATTTGGAAGATTTTTACAAATCCGAGTTATATACTACTTTCAACGGGTGATTTTAACCGTTTTTGTACTACTTTTAAATTTAAAGGTAAATCCACTTTTTTCCTATTATTATTTGATTAATTGGAAGTTTTTTAAATATCGATCAAAGGCCTCATGCGTGTTTATTTAGGTTTTAGAATGTTCTTACAAAGTGAGCGTCAAATTGCACTAGGTATATGCGTAGTTACCACGATATTTGAATAAACCTCAAAATAAGGGTAATACCGCAAGTAAAGGCGTATTCATCCCGATATTTGAAAAATCTTTGCAAGTGAGGAGATATGCGGAAAAGAACGCAATATCATTTGATAACAGACAAATCCTCCGGAAAACGGCATCTTTGATATGATATTCAAATATCTTCCGAAATAAGTGATAGGCCGCGCAGGGAAAGGCACTTGAATCCAGATATTTGTAAAATCTTCTCTTAGACATAACATACCGAATTACAATCTTGAAGTCAATGCTGTAATGCTTTACTTTACGGAAAGCTCTAAAAGAAAGCCATCGACCAAGGTAATACGGACTTCGTAAAAATTCTGACGATATCGAGAATTGAACGCTTGATGTTCCAATTTTTGCAGGTTGTTTTTCCAATTACGTTATCCGGCTGTAGAAATTAAGGATTTTTTAAATCATCTTTCCAGATGATCTAGTTGGTAAATGTAACCTGCCAATATGAAGAAGATATGTTGTTTGAATCTCGGTCCCTTCATTTTTCTAGCCGCTATTCTTTGGAATATATCCTTCGTAGAAGTCCATACGTGAAAAAGTATACATAGTAAACATCGTGTATAGATATCGTGCGGAAGAAACATTTTGTTTTATGAAAATTGAGGAAATTACTGTTATTTGAAGATAATTTTGACGATACCGGAAATCGAACCCGAGATGTCTCTATTTTTGGCAGGTTGCGTTTTCTAATTACGTATATTTATTTATTTAACAAAATTTATTTAATTTCTCAATTTAGCCTCAATGTGAGGTAAGTGTTTTTTAGGTGCACAATTTTAAATAAGCTTGAACCTGTATTTCTTTCGCGCAGTGATTATATTCGTAATATTTTAACTGGTACTTTATTCATAAGAATTTTAATAAGTAGCATGAAGCATATTTCCAAAATAAACACTTACTATTTCTTCATTTAGTTATATTTATGAATTATACACCATTGTATATAATTTGTAAAAATAGCTGAATGAAGGAATAACAATTTATATCGTACTTATAAAAATAATGTATTTTTTATAAACACTTTGTTTTTTTAATTATGCTATTTTATTGCTGTTCGTTAACTTCGCCTCTAATGAAAATACCGATGATAAAATCGCAATGAATAGCACTGGAATCAGTTCATCCCCAAAACAATATTTAACAAAATTCTTCCAAAAATATTTGAAAAATCTTCCACACGAAGACGAAATTTGCTTCAAAACAGCTATTTTAGGAAGATATTTGAAAAATTTTCAAATAAAGCCGAAATTTGTTTCAAAAAAGGCTTATTTAGCAAGATATTTGAAAAATCTACCAAACTAAGCCGAAATTTGCTCAAAAATGGCTTTTTTAGCAAAATAATTGAAAAATCTACCGAACTATGCAAACATTCGTTCCGAAATCGGTTTAGTTAGCAAGATATTTGCAATATCATCCAAATTAGGCCGAAATTCGCTCAAAAAATTAACAAACTTAGCAAGATATTTGAAAAACTTCCAAACGAAGCCAAAATTTGCTCATAAAGTGGCTTTTTAAGCATAATATTAAAAAAATCACTCTAATTAAGCTGAAATTCTTTCAAAAACGGCTTGTTTAGCAATATATTTTAAAAAATCTTCCAAAGTAGTCGTAATTCGCTCCTAAAACGGTTTATTTCGCAAGACATTTGGAACATATTCCAAATGAAGTCGAAATTCGCTTACAGTGTTATTTAGCAAGATATTTGAAAAATCTTCCATATTAATCCGAAATTTACCCTTTAAACGACTTGATTAGCAAAAAATTTGAACAATCATCCAAATTAAGCCGAAATTCGCTCAAAAGCCGAACATTAAACAAGATGTTGAAAATGAAAAAAAAAACTGGAAGTTCGCTACGAAAACGAAAAAATTTGCAATATCTTCTAAAGTAATCCGAAATTAGCTAAAAATTTGCTTATTTAGGAGGATATTTGAAAAATCATCCAAATATAACCTAAATTCGCTCAAAAAGTGGCTTTTTAAAAACAGTTTTACAAATCTTTTCATATTAAAAGGAAATTTTCTCAAAAAACGTCCTATTTAGCAATAAAAATGCAAAATCTTCCAAATTAAATGGAAATCCGCTCGAAAATTGGCTTATTTATGAAGATAATTTACATGTCTTCGAAATTACACCGAAACACGCTCCAAAAACGGTAAATTTATCATGATATTTGCAAAATCTTCAAAATTAAGCCGAACTTTGATCATATTACGTCTTGTTATGGAAAATATTTTAAAAGATCTTCCAAATTAAGTTTAAATTCGCGAAGAAAGCGGCTTTCAAGATATCAAGATATTTGAAAATTGTTCAAAAGTAAGCCGAAATACTATCCGAAAACGGTTAATTTAGCAAGATATTTGAAAAAACATCCAAATTAAGCCCAAATTCGCTAAGAAGAATTGGATTATTTGTCAGGATATTTGAAACTTTTTCAAATCTAAGCCGAAATTCGCTCCGAAAACTGTATATTTAGCAAAATATTTGCAAAATATTGCAAAATAAGCCGAAATTCGCAAAAAAAACTAGATTTTTCAGGAAGATATTTGAGAAATCTTCCAAAATAAGCCTATATTCTCAAAGAAAACAGCTTATTTAGCAAGATATTTGAAAAGTATTCCAAAGTAAGCCAATATTCGCTCAAAAATGCCTTTTAAAAAAATATTTGAAACATCTTCCATATTAAGCCGAAATTTGCTCCGAAAACGGTTTAATTAGCAAGATATTAGCAAAATCTTCCAAAAATAAGCGGACATTTGCTAAAATATCGGGTTTTTTAGCAAGATGTTTTAAAAAATCTACCAAATTAAGCCGAAATTCGATCCGAAAACGGTGTATTTATTTATTAATTTATTTATTTATTGAAAAAACGTCGCAGTTTGGTCTGTGGACCAGGTGGCAACGGTGGAGGAGAAGAAAGGGATGACATGACTGTTTGGCATTCGCCCTTAGGCGGGAGGGAAAACCCTCGAAATACCTCCCGCGACAGTAGAAATAAAAACAGTATACAGTACAGAGGTATAGTCAGTATATACAGAAGACATTAATAGATATCCATATTACATTATAGTTACATTATAGATACATTAATAGATATAAGCAAAAATTTATAAGCGTTTAAGCTTCTTTTTAAAAATTTTTATGTTTCTAGGCATTGGAGTGAGAATTTCTCCAGGTAATGCATTCCATTTCCCCTTATACCTCTATTAATAAATGAATATTTCACCATATCGGATTTATGTTCACGTTCCTTAATTTTTAACTCGTGTTCGCCGCGTCCGATATAGTTAGGGGTATGGAACCTCGCTCGCAGTTCGTCCCAGCCGTAATTAGAGTTCCTCGTATTAAATTTGCCCGTTAATCTAAATGTCTTCCTTCTAGACGATAGCGGTTCCCATCCTAGCTCATTTAACATTTTACTGACACTCTCATCCTTTTTATGCCTTCCGGTTACGTATCTAGCTGCTTTCCTTTGCACTCCTTCGAGAGTCTTACTAAGGCCTGATTCATGTGGGTCCCATACAATAGTCGCGTATTCAACAATCGGCCTAACCAAAGAATTATATGCTCTTCCCCTACTCACTCCGTCTTAGATTTCTCATTACAAAATAAAGATTCCTATAAGCCTTCGAAGTAATATCTTCGATGTGGCTCCCCCATTTAAGTTTTTCCGATAGTTTAACACCTAAATATTTGCAGTCGGGTACGGTGAGTATGGTTTCGTCGTTCAGTGTATAAGAATTTATTTCAGGAGACTTTCTTCTAGAAAACTTAATACGTTTACATTTACCTACTTTAATCACCATCCCATTTTCTTTAGACCACTCAGCTAACTCTTTTAGATCACTTTGCAAAATTTCTCGATCCCACCTCTCCCTTACACGCCTATATAATATGCAGTCGTCCGCAAAAAGCCTTACCTCGGATTTAATGTTCTTTGGGAGATCGTTAATATAAATTAGGAAGAGTAATGGTCCTAAAACACTACCTTGCGGAATACCCGAGGTAACATCAATCTCTTTGGAGTAGACATCACCTTCTCTAACTGTTTTCTATTTCTCAGAAAATTTTCAATCCAGCTAACTATCCTAAGGTCTACTTTTAACTCACGTACTATTTTCGCAATAAGGCTGTTATGTGGTACTTTATCGAAGGCCTTAGCAAAATCAATGACTACCGCTTCAAATTCATCCCTTACATCTATAGTTTCGGCAATGTCTCGAACTAGTCCTAGGAGCTGGAGTATCCCGGTCTGAATCCGTGCTGCCTCATACAAAGCCAGTCGTTTTCTTTCCAACCTACACGAAGATAATCAGCTATAATTTTTCCCATTATTTTGTAGACTTGGGAAGTAAGTCTAATCTGGACTAATCGGCCTATAGTTATCAACTGATGTTTTTGATCCACCCTTATGTATTGGAATCACGATTGCTTTTGACCAGTCGTCAGGGATACAGTTATTGTTTAGAGTTGCAGTGAACAATGTTCTAAAATAGAGCACTATTGCATAATCTCCCAATTTAATTACATCACTGGGGATTTCATCTGGTCCTTTCGATTTCCTATTTTTTATGTACGAATCTTTTTTAAGATACCCGAATCAGAAAATTGGATATAATGAGGGTTACTCTCTGACATTTGTGGTCTATTGTCCCCATATACTGTTATGCCTGCTCTCTGGGCGTTATTTTTATAAACCTGTGAGAGCCAGTCATTGAATGCCTCAGCTACATCCTGTTCCCGAGTTAAATTATCGCCTACGTTTGTGTTTATTGTGAGTACATTATTACCATCTCCTTTTTTACGGCGTAAATATTTGTAAAACTCATTTGGATTTGGAGTCAAGAGTGTTTATGACAAAAACCTTCTCTGCTCGTACTTTTTCAGCCTTTTCTTGTTAATTTCTTATACTTTTCCAATGAGGTTAAGTCATGATCTTTCCTTATATACCCAATTCTAACTTTTCTTTTAAGTCGTCTAATATTCTTATTGGAGTATTCGGGATCAGGATTGTTCTTTAAGCGCTTTTTAGGAACATAATTATCGATACCGCGGAAAATAATCTTTTTAAAGCCACATATCTTCCACTGAACTTCCCTTACCTGCACATTCAACATATTTTTGACGTAAGTATTCTTGGAATCCGACATTGTCTGCTTTACTGTACTGAAAGATTTCTATGTTTTTTTGGGACTGGTGACCGTTTCCGAACATCCAACTTTAAAACGAGTTCCACTGCATTGTGATCGCTCATTCCCGGAATAGTTTTAATTCTAATGAATGAGTCTAATGGCTTTAGTAGAAAAACATCAAGTATGTTCGACCCCCTGGTGGGCTCCACCACGACCTGAGTAAAATCCCCTTCACGAACAATGCTGTTTACGAGCTCCTGTGGTTTACCCACTCCCTCCGCGTTGCCTTCCCAGCAGACATGACATGTCAGAGATGATTAAAACACTCGGCTGGGAATCCCTCGAGGACAGAAGAAATGAGTATAGGCATAAACTTTTCGAGAAATTTTTGAGTAGGAATATTTGGTATCTTGCTAAATAAGCCGTTTTCGAGCGGATTTCGGATTCATTCGGAAGATTTTTCAAATATCATTCTAAATAAGACATTTTTCGATCGAATTTTGGCTTAATATGGAACATTTTGCGAATATCTTACTAAATTAGCCGTTTTACGAGCAAATTTCGGCTTAATTTGGAAGATTTTTCAAATATCTTACTAAATAAGCCGTTTTTCAAGCGAATTTCGGCTTAATTCGGAAGAATTTTCCGAATATCTTACTAAATAAGCCGTTTTTCGAGCAAATTTCGGCTTAATTTGGAAGATTTTGCGAATATCTTACTAAATAAGCCATTTTTCGAGCAAATTTCGGCTTAATTTGGAAGACTTTGCGAATATCTTACTAAATAAGCCGTTTTTTGAGCGAATTTCGGCCTAATTTGGAAGATTTTTCGAATATCTTTCTAAACATGTCGTTTTTCGAGCGGATTTCGGCTTCATTCGGAAGATTTTTCAAATATCATTCTAAATAAGACATTTTTCGATCGAATTTTTGCTTAATATGGAACATTTTGCGAATATCTTACTAAATAAGCCGTTTTTTGAGCGAATTTTGGCTTAATTTGGAAGATTTTTCAAATATCTTACTAAATAAGCCGTTTTTCAAGCGAATTTCGGCTTAATTCGGAAGAATTTTCCGAATATCTTACTAAATAAGCCGTTTTTCGAGCAAATTTCGGCTTAATTTGGAAGATTTTGCGAATATCTTACTAAATAAGCCATTTTTCGAGCAAATTTCGGCTTAATTTGGAAGACTTTGCGAATATCTTACTAAATAAGCCGTTTTTTGAGCGAATTTCGGCCTAATTTGGAAGATTTTTCGAATATCTTTCTAAACATGTCGTTTTTCGAGCGGATTTCGGCTTCATTCGGAAGATTTTTCAAATATCATTCTAAATAAGACATTTTTCGATCGAATTTTTGCTTAATATGGAACATTTTGCGAATATCTTACTAAATAAGCCGTTTTTTGAGCGAATTTTGGCTTAATTTGGAAGATTTTTCAAATATCTTACTAAATAAGCCGTTTTTCAAGCGAATTTCGGCTTAATTCGGAAGAATTTTCCGAATATCTTACTAAATAAGCCGTTTTTCGAGCAAATTTCGGCTTAATTTGGAAGACTTTGCGAATATCTTACTAAATAAGCCGTTTTTTGAGCGAATTTCGGCCTAATTTGGAAGATTTTTCGAACATCTTTCTAAACATGCCGTTTTTCGAGCGGATTTCGGCTTCATTCGGAAGATTTTTCAAATATCATTCTAAATAAGACATTTTTCGATCGAATTTTTGCTTAATATGGAACATTTTGCGAATATCTTACTAAATAAGCCGTTTTTTGAGCGAATTTTGGCTTCATTTGGAAGATTTTGCGAATATCTTACTAAATAAGCCATTTTTCGAGCAAATTTCGGCTTAATTTAGATGATTTTGCGAATATCTTACTAAATAAGCCGTTTTTCGAGCGAATTTCGGCTTAATTCGGAAGATTTTGCGAATATCTTACTAAATAAGCCGTTTTTCGAGCAAATTTCGGCTTAATATGGAAGATTTTGCGAATATCTTACTAAATAAGCCATTTTTCGAGCAAATTTCGGCTTAATTTGGAAGATTTTGCGAATATCTTACTAAATTAGCCGTTTTTCGAGGAAATTTCGGCTTTGCTTGGAAGATTTAGCGAATATCATACTAAATAAGCCATTCCTCGAGCAAATTTCGGCTTAATTTGGAAGATTTTTTTTAATATCTTAATAAATAAGCCATTTTTCGAGCAAATTTCGATTTAATTTGGAAGATTTTGCGAATATCTTACTAAATAAGAGGTTTTTCGAGCAAATTTCGGCTTAATTTGGAAGATTTTGCGATTATCTTACTAAATTAGCCGTTTTTCGAGGAAATTTCGGCTTAATTTGGAAGATTTTGCGAATATCTTACTAAATAAGCCATTTTTCGAGGAAATTTCGGCTTAATTTGGAAGATTTTGCAAATATCTTATTAAATAAGCCGTTTTTCGAGCAAATTTCGGCTTAATTTGGAAGATTTTGCGAATATCCTTCTAAATAAGCCATTTCTCGAGCAAATTTCGGCTTAATTTGGAAGATTTTGCGAATATCTTACTAAATAAGCCGTTTTTCAAGCGAATTTTTGCTTAATTTGGAAGATTTTGCGAATATCTTACTAAATTAGCCGTTTTTCGAGGAAATTCGGCTTTGTTTGGAAGATTTTGCGATTATCTTACTAAATAAGCCGTTTTTCGAGCGAATTTCGGCTTAATTCGGAAGTTTTGCGAATATCTTACTAAATTAGCAGTTTTTCGAGGAAATTTCGGCTTAATTTGGAAGATTATGCGAATATCTTACTAAATAAGCCGTTTTTCAAGCGAATTTCGGCTTAATTCGGAAGAATTTTGCGAATATCATACTAAATAAGCCATTTTTCGAGCAAATTTCGGCTTAATTTGGAAGACTTTGCGAATATCTTACTAAATAAGCCGTTTTTTGAGAGAATTTTGGCTTAATTTGGAAGATTTTGAGAAAATCTTACTAAATAAGCCGTTTTTCAAGCGAATTTTGGCTTAATTTGGAAGATTTTGCGAATATCTTACTAAATAAGCCGTTTTTCGAGCAAATTTCGGCTTAATTTGGAAGATTTTGCGAATATCTTACGAAATAAGCCGTTTTTCGAGCGGATTTCGGCTTCATTCGGAAGATTTTTCAAATATCATTCTAAAGAAGACATTTTTCGATCCAATTTTGGCTTAACATGGAAGATTTTGCGAATATCTTACAATATAAGCTGTTTTTGAAGCGAATTTTGGCTTAATTTGGAAGATTTAGCGAATATCTTACTAAATAAGCCGTTTTTCGAGCAAATTTCGGCTTAATTTGGTAGATTTTTTAAATATCTTTCTAAATAAGCAGTTTTTCAAGCGATTTTCGGCTTAATTCGGAAGATTTTGCGAATATCTTACTAAATAAGCCGATTTTCCAGCGAATTTCGGCTTCATTCGGAAGATTTTGCGAATATCTTACTAAATAACCCGATTTTCGAGCGAATTTCGGCTTAATTCGGAAGATTTTGCGAATATCTTACTAAATAAGCCATTTTTCGAGCAAATTTCCGCTTAATTGAGACAATTTTGCGAATATCTTACAAAATAAGCCGTTTTTCAAGCGAATTTTGGCTTAATTTGGAAGATTTTTTGAATATCTTACAAAATAAGCCGTTTTATGAGCGAATTTCGGCCTAATTTGGAAGATTTTGCGAATATCTCTCTAAACATGCCGTTTTTCGAGCGGATTTCGGCTTAATTTGGAAGATTTTGCGAATATCTTACTAAATAAGCCGTTTTTTGAGCGAATTTCGGCCTAATTTGGAAGATTTTGCGAATATCTTTCTAAACATGCCGTTTTTCGAGCGGATTTCGGCTTCATTCGGAAGATTTTCCAAATATCATTCTAAATAAGACGTTTTTCGATCGAATTTTGGCTTAATTTGGATGATTTTTCAAATATCTTACTAAATAAGCCGTTTTTCGAGCAAATTTCGGCTTAATTTGGAAGATTTTGCGAATATCTTACTAACTAAGGCGTTTTTCGAGCAAATTTCGGCTTAATTAGGAAGATTTTGCGAATATCTTACTAAATAAGCCGTTTTTCGAGCGAATTTCGGCTTAATTCGGAAGATTTTGCGAATATCTTACTAAATAAGCCGTTTTTCGAGCAAATTTCGGCTTAATTTGGAAAATTTTTCAAATATCTTACTAAATAAGCCGTTTTTCAAGCGAATTTTTGCTTAATTTGGAAGATTTTGCGAATATCTTACTAAATAAGAGGTTTTTCGAGCAAATTTCGGCTTAATTGGGAAGATTTAGCGAATATCTTACTAAAAAAGCCGTTTTTCGAGGAAATTTCGGAAGAATTTGCGAATATCTTTCTAAATACGCCGTTTTTTGAGCGAATTTCGGCCTAATTTGAAAGATTTTGCGAATATCTTTCTAAACATGCCGTTTTTCGAGCGGATTTCGGGTTCATTCGGAAGATTTTGCGAATATCTTACTAAATAAGCCATTTTTCGAGCAAATTTCGGCTTAATATGGAACATTTTGCGAATATCTTACTAAAAAGCCGTTTTTTGAGCGAATTATGGCTTAATTTGGAAGATTTTGCGAATATCCTACTAAATAAGCCGTTTTTCGAGCAAATTTCGACTTAATTTGGAAGATTTTGCGAATATCTTAATAAATAAGCAGTTTTTCAAGCGAATTTCGGCTTAATTCGGTAGATTTTGCGAATATCTTACTAAATAAGCCGATTTTCGAGCGAATTTTGGCCTAATTTGGAAGATTTTGCGAATATCTTTCTAAACATGCCGTTTTTCGAGCGGATTTCGGCTTAATTTGGAAGATTTTGCGAATATCTTACTAAATAAGCCGTATTTCAAGCGAATTTTGGCTTACTTTGGAATATTTTGCGAATATCTTACTAAATAAGCCGTTTTTCGAGCAAATTTCGGCTTAATTTGGAAGATTTTGCGAATATCTTACTAAATAAGCCGTTTTACGAGCAAATTTCGCCTTTATTTGGAAGATTTTCCGAATATCTTACTAAATAAGCCGTTTTCCAAGCGAATTTCGGCTTAATTCGGAAGATTTTGCGAATATCTTACTAAATAAGCCATTTTTCGAGCAAATTTCGGCTTAATTTGGAAGATTTTGCGAATATCTTACTAAATAAGCCGTTTTTCAAGCGAATTTTTGCTTAATTTGGAAGATTTTGCGAATATCTTACTAAATAAGAGGTTTTTCGAGCAAATTTCGGCTTAATTTGGAAGATTTTGCGAATATCTTACTAAATTAGCCGTTTTTCGAGGAAATTTCGGCTTTGTTTGGAAGATTTTACGATTATCTTACTAAATAAGCCGTTTTTCGAGCGAATTTCGGCTTAATTCGGAAGAATTTGCGAATGTCTTACTAAATAAGCCGTTATTCGAGCATATTTCGGCCTAATTTGGAAGATTTTGCGAATATCTCTCTAAACATGCCGTTTTTCGAGCGGATTTCGGCTTAATTTGGAAGATTTTGCGAATATCTTACTAAATAAGACATTTTTCGAGCAAATTTCAGCTTAATTTGGAAGATTTTTCAAATATCTTACTAAATAAGCCGTTTTTCAAGCGAATTTTTGCTTAATTCGGAAGTTTTGCGAATATCTTACTAAATAAGAGGTTTTTCGAGCAAATTTCGGCTTAATTGGGAAGATTTAGCGAATATCTTACTAAATAAGCCGTTTTTCGAGGAAATTTCGGAAGAATTTGCGAATATCTTTCTTAATACGCCGTTTTTTGAGCGAATTTCGGCCTAATTTGAAAGATTTTTCGAATATCTTTCTAAACATGCCGTTTTTCGAGCGGATTTCGGGTTCATTCGGAAGATTTTGCGAATATCTTACTAAATAAGCCATTTTTCGAGCAAATTTCGGCTTAATATGGAACATTTTGCGAATATCTTACTAAAAAGCCGTTTTTTGAGCGAATTTTTGCTTAATTTGGAAGATTTTGCGAATATCCTACTAAATAAGCCGTTTTTCGAGCAAATTTCGACTTAATTTGGAAGATTTTGCGAATATCTTACTAAATAAGCAGTTTTTCAAGCGAATTTCGGCTTAATTCGGTAGATTTTGCGAATATCTTACTAAATAAGCCGATTTTCGAGCGAATTTTGGCCTAATTTGGAAGATTTTGCGAATATCTTACTAAATAAGCCGTTTTACGAGCAAATTTCGGCTTAATTTGGAAGATTTTGCGAATATCTTACTAAATAAGCCGTTTTCCAAGCGAATTTCGGCTTAATTCGGAAGATTTTGCGAATATCTTACTAAATAAGCCATTTTTCGAGCAAAATTCGGCTTTATTTGGAAGATTTTGCGAATATCTTACTAAATAAGAGGTTTTTCGAGCAAATTTCGGCTTAATTTGGAAGATGTAGCGAATATCTTACTAAAATAGCCGTTTTTCGAGGAAATTTCGGCTTTGTTTGGAAGATTTTACGATTATCTTACTAAATAAGCCGTTTTTCGAGCGAATTTCGGCTTAATTCGGAAGATTTTGCGAATATCTTACTAAATAAGCCGTTATTCGAGCAAATTTCGGCTTAATTTGGAAGATTATGCGAATATCTTACTAAATAAGCCGTTTTTCAAGTGAATTTCGGCTTAATTCGGAAGAATTTTGCGAATATCATACTAAATAAGCCATTTTTCGAGCAAATTTCGGCTTAATTTGTAAGACTTTGCGAACATCTTACTAAATAAGCCGTTTTTTGAGCGAATTTCGGCCTAATTTGGAAGATTTTGCGAATATCTCTCTAATCATGCCGTTTTTCGAGCGGATTTCCGCTTCATTCGGAAGATTTTTCAAATATCATTCTAAATAAGACATTTTTCGATCGAATTTTGGCTTAATATGGAACATTTAGCGAATATCTTACTAAATAAGCCGTTTTTTGAGAGAATTTTGGCTTAATTTGGAAGATTTTGCGAATATCTTACTAAATAGGCCGTTTTTCAAGCGAATTTTGGCTTAATTTGGAAGATTTTGCGAATGTCTTACTAAATAAGCCGTTTTTCGAGCAAATTTCGGCTTAATTAGGAAGATTATGCGAATATCTTACTAAATAAGCCGTTTTTCGAGCAAATTTCCGCTTAATTTGGACAATTTTGCGAATATCTTACAAAATAAGCCGTTTTTCAAGCGAATTTTGGCTTAATTTGGAAGATTTTGCGAATATCTTACAAAATAAGCCGTTTTTTGAGCGAATTTCGGCCTAATTTGGAAGATTTTGCGAATATCTCTCTAAACATGCCGTTTTTCTAGCGGATTTCGGCTTAATTTGGAAGATTTTGCGAATATCTTACTAAATAAGCCATTTTTCGAGCAAATTTCGGCGTAATTTGGAAGATTTTTCAAATATCTTACTAAATAAGCCGTTTTTCAAGCGAATTTTTGCTTAATTTGGAAGATTCTGCGAATATCTTACTAAATAAGAGGTTTTTCGAGCAAATTTCGGCTTAATTGGGAAGATTTAGCGAATATCTTACTAAATAAGCCGTTTTTCGAGGAAATTTCGGAAGAATTTGCGAATATCTTTCTAAATACGCCGTTTTTTGAGCGAATTTCGGCCTAATTAGAAAGATTTTGCGAATATCTTTCTAAACATGCCGTTTTTCGAGCGGATTTCGGGTTCATTCGGAAGATTTTGCGAATATCTTACTAAATAAGCCATTTTTCGAGCAAATTTCGGCTTAATATGGAACATTTTGCGAATATCTTACTAAAAACAGTTTTTTCAGCGAATTTTGGCTTAATTTGGAAGATTTTGCGAATATCCTACTAAATAAGCCGTTTTTCGAGCAAATTTCGACTTAATTTGGAAGATTTTGCGAATATCTTACTAAATGAGCAGTTTTTCAAGCGAATTTCGGCTTAATTCGGTAGATTTTGCGAATATCTTACTAAATAAGCCGTTTTTCGAGCGAATTTTGGCCTAATTTGGAAGATTTTGCGAATATCTTACTAAATAAGCCATTTTTCGAGCAAATTTCGGCTTAATTTGGAAGACTTTGCGAATATCTTACTAAATAAGCCGTTTTTTGAGCGAATTTCGGCCTAATTTGGAAGATTTTGCGAATATCTTTCTAAACATGCCGTTTTTCGAGCGGATTTCGGCTTCATTCGGAAGATTTTCCAAATATCATTCTAAATAAGACGTTTTTCGATCGAATTTTGGCTTAATTTGGATGATTTTTCAAATATCTTACTAAATAAGCCGTTTTTCGAGCAAATTTCGGCTTAATTTGGAAGATTTTGCGAATATCTTACTAACTAAGGCGTTTTTCGAGCAAATTTCGGCTTAATTAGGAAGATTTTGCGAATATCTTACTAAATAAGCCGTTTTTCGAGCGAATTTCGGCTTAATTCGGAAGATTTTGCGAATATCTTACTAAATAAGCCGTTTTTCGAGCAAATTTCGGCTTAATATGGAAGATTTTGCGAATATCTTACTAAATAAGCCATTTTTCGAGCAAATTTCGGCTTAATTTGGAAGATTTTGCGAATATCTTACTAAATTAGCCGTTTTTCGAGGAAATTTCGGCTTTGCTTGGAAGATTTAGCGAATATCATACTAAATAAGCCATTCCTCGAGCAAATTTCGGCTTAATTTGGAAGATTTTTTTTAATATCTTAATAAATAAGCCATTTTTCGAGCAAATTTCGATTTAATTTGGAAGATTTTGCGAATATCTTACTAAATAAGAGGTTTTTCGAGCAAATTTCGGCTTAATTTGGAAGATTTTGCGATTATCTTACTAAATTAGCCGTTTTTCGAGGAAATTTCGGCTTAATTTGGAAGATTTTGCGAATATCTTACTAAATAAGCCATTTTTCGAGGAAATTTCGGCTTAATTTGGAAGATTTTGCTAATATCTTATTAAATAAGCCGTTTTTCGAGCAAATTTCGGCTTAATTTGGAAGATTTTGCAAATATCTTTCTAAATAAGCCATTTCTCGAGCAAATTTCGGCTTAATTTGGAAGATTTTGCGAATATCTTACTAAATAAGCCGTTTTTCAAGCGAATTTTTGCTTAATTTGGAAGATTTTGCGATTATCTTACTAAATAAGCCGTTTTTCGAGCGAATTTCGGCTTAATTCGGAAGTTTTGCGAATATCTTACTAAATTAGCAGTTTTCGAGGAAATTTCGGCTTAATTTGGAAGATTATGCGAATATCTTACTAAATAAGCCGTTTTTCAAGCGAATTTCGGCTTAATTCGGAAGAATTTTGCGAATATCATACTAAATAAGCCATTTTTCGAGCAAATTTCGGCTTAATTTGGAAGACTTTGCGAATATCTTACTAAATAAGCCGTTTTTTGAAAGAATTTTGGCTTAATTTGGAAGATTTTGCGAAAATCTTACTAAATAAGCCGTTTTTCAAGCGAATTTTGGCTTAATTTGGAAGATTTTGCGAATATCTTACTAAATAAGCCGTTTTTCGAGCAAATTTCGGCTTAATTTGGAAGATTTTGCGAATATCTTACGAAATAAGCCGTTTTTCGAGCGGATTTCGGCTTCATTCGGAAGATTTTTCAAATATCATTCTAAAGAAGACATTTTTCGATCCAATTTTGGCTTAACATGGAAGATTTTGCGAATATCTTACAATATAAGCTGTTTTTGAAGCGAATTTTGGCTTAATTTGGAAGATTTAGCGAATATCTTACTAAATAAGCCGTTTTTCGAGCAAATTTCGGCTTAATTTGGTAGATTTTTTAATAATCTTTCTAAATAAGCAGTTTTTCAAGCGATTTTCGGCTTAATTCGGAAGATTTTGCGAATATCTTACTAAATAAGCCGATTTTCCAGCGAATTTCGGCTTCATTCGGAAGATTTTGCGAATATCTTACTAAATAACCCGATTTTCGAGCGAATTTCGGCTTAATTCGGAAGATTTTGCGAATATCTTACTAAATAAGCCATTCTTCGAGCAAATTTCCGCTTAATTGAGACAATTTTGCGAATATCTTACAAAATAAGCCGTTTTTCAAGCGAATTTTGGCTTAATTTGGAAGATTTTTTGAATATCTTACAAAATAAGCCGTTTTATGAGCGAATTTCGGCCTAATTTGGAAGATTTTGCGAATATCTCTCTAAACATGCCGTTTTTCGAGCGGATTTCGGCTTAATTTGGAAGATTTTGCGAATATCTTACTAAATAAGCCATTTTTCGAGCAAATTTCGGCTTAATTTGGAAAATTTTTCAAATATCTTACTAAATAAGCCGTTTTTCAAGCGAATTTTTGCTTAATTTGGAAGATTTTGCGAATATCTTACTAAATAAGAGGTTTTTCGAGCAAATTTCGGCTTAATTGGGAAGATTTAGCGAATATCTTACTAAAAAAGCCGTTTTTCGAGGAAATTTCG
This sequence comes from Pachydiplax longipennis, assembly GCA_036926295.1. Classification (NCBI taxonomy): domain Eukaryota; kingdom Metazoa; phylum Arthropoda; class Insecta; order Odonata; family Libellulidae; genus Pachydiplax; species Pachydiplax longipennis. The sequence goes on along the minus strand of JAVFKF010000044.1, from coordinate 3,554,299 downwards.
GAAGAATTTGCGAATATCTTTCTAAATACGCCGTTTTTTGAGCGAATTTCGGCCTAATTTGGAAGACTTTGCGAATATCTTACTAAATAAGCCGTTTTTTGAAAGAATTTTGGCTTAATTTGGAAGATTTTGCGAAAATCTTACTAAATAAGCCGTTTTTCAAGCGAATTTCGGCTTAATTGGGAAGATTTAGCGAATATCTTACTAAATAAGCCGTTTTTCGAGCAAATTTCGGCTTAATTTGGAAGATTTTGCGAATATCTTACGAAATAAGCCGTTTTTCGAGCGGATTTCGGCTTCATTCGGAAGATTTTTCAAATATCATTCTAAAGAAGACATTTTTCGATCCAATTTTGGCTTAACATGGAAGATTTTGCGAATATCTTACAATATAAGCTGTTTTTGAAGCGAATTTTGGCTTAATTTGGAAGATTTAGCGAATATCTTACTAAATAAGCCGTTTTTCGAGCAAATTTCGGCTTAATTTGGTAGATTTTTTAATAATCTTTCTAAATAAGCAGTTTTTCAAGCGATTTTCGGCTTAATTCGGAAGATTTTGCGAATATCTTACTAAATAAGCCGATTTTCCAGCGAATTTCGGCTTCATTCGGAAGATTTTGCGAATATCTTACTAAATAACCCGATTTTCGAGCGAATTTCGGCTTAATTCGGAAGATTTTGCGAATATCTTACTAAATAAGCCATTTTTCGAGCAAATTTCCGCTTAATTGAGACAATTTTGCGAATATCTTACAAAATAAGCCGTTTTTCAAGCGAATTTTGGCTTAATTTGGAAGATTTTTTGAATATCTTACAAAATAAGCCGTTTTATGAGCGAATTTCGGCCTAATTTGGAAGATTTTGCGAATATCTCTCTAAACATGCCGTTTTTCGAGCGGATTTCGGCTTAATTTGGAAGATTTTGCGAATATCTTACTAAATAAGCCATTTTTCGAGCAAATTTCGGCTTAATTTGGAAAATTTTTCAAATATCTTACTAAATAAGCCGTTTTTCAAGCGAATTTTTGCTTAATTTGGAAGATTTTGCGAATATCTTACTAAATAAGAGGTTTTTCGAGCAAATTTCGGCTTAATTGGGAAGATTTAGCGAATATCTTACTAAAAAAGCCGTTTTTCGAGGAAATTTCGGAAGAATTTGCGAATATCTTTCTAAATACGCCGTTTTTTGAGCGAATTTCGGCCTAATTTGGAAGACTTTGCGAATATCTTACTAAATAAGCCGTTTTTTGAAAGAATTTTGGCTTAATTTGGAAGATTTTGCGAAAATCTTACTAAATAAGCCGTTTTTCAAGCGAATTTCGGCTTAATTGGGAAGATTTAGCGAATATCTTACTAAATAAGCCGTTTTTCGAGCAAATTTCGGCTTAATTTGGAAGATTTTGCGAATATCTTACGAAATAAGCCGTTTTTCGAGCGGATTTCGGCTTCATTCGGAAGATTTTTCAAATATCATTCTAAAGAAGACATTTTTCGATCCAATTTTGGCTTAACATGGAAGATTTTGCGAATATCTTACAATATAAGCTGTTTTTGAAGCGAATTTTGGCTTAATTTGGAAGATTTAGCGAATATCTTACTAAATAAGCCGTTTTTCGAGCAAATTTCGGCTTAATTTGGTAGATTTTTTAATAATCTTTCTAAATAAGCAGTTTTTCAAGCGATTTTCGGCTTAATTCGGAAGATTTTGCGAATATCTTACTAAATAAGCCGATTTTCCAGCGAATTTCGGCTTCATTCGGAAGATTTTGCGAATATCTTACTAAATAACCCGATTTTCGAGCGAATTTCGGCTTAATTCGGAAGATTTTGCGAATATCTTACTAAATAAGCCATTTTTCGAGCAAATTTCCGCTTAATTGAGACAATTTTGCGAATATCTTACAAAATAAGCCGTTTTTCAAGCGAATTTTGGCTTAATTTGGAAGATTTTTTGAATATCTTACAAAATAAGCCGTTTTATGAGCGAATTTCGGCCTAATTTGGAAGATTTTGCGAATATCTCTCTAAACATGCCGTTTTTCGAGCGGATTTCGGCTTAATTGGGAAGATTTAGCGAATATCTTACTAAAAAAGCCGTTTTTCGAGGAAATTTCGGAAGAATTTGCGAATATCTTTCTAAATACGCCGTTTTTTGAGCGAATTTCGGCCTAATTTGAAAGATTTTGCGAATATCTTTCTAAACATGCCGTTTTTCGAGCGGATTTCGGGTTCATTCGGAAGATTTTGCGAATATCTTACTAAATAAGCCATTTTTCGAGCAAATTTCGGCTTAATATGGAACATTTTGCGAATATCTTACTAAAAAGCCGTTTTTGAGCGAATTATGGCTTAATTTGGAAGATTTTGCGAATATCCTACTAAATAAGCCGTTTTTCGAGCAAATTTCGACTTAATTTGGAAGATTTTGCGAATATCTTAATAAATAAGCAGTTTTTTAAGCGAATTTCGGCTTAATTCGGTAGATTTTGCGAATATCTTACTAAATAAGCCGATTTTCGAGCGAATTTTGGCCTAATTTGGAAGATTTTGCGAATATCTTTCTAAACATGCCGTTTTTCGAGCGGATTTCGGCTTAATTTGGAAGATTTTGCGAATATCTTACTAAATAAGCCGTATTTCAAGCGAATTTTGGCTTACTTTGGAATATTTTGCGAATATCTTACTAAATAAGCCGTTTTTCGAGATAATTTCGGCTTAATTTGGAAGATTTTGCGAATATCTTACTAAATAAGCCGTTTTACGAGCAAATTTCGCCTTTATTTGGAAGATTTTCCGAATATCTTACTAAATAAGCCGTTTTCCAAGCGAATTTCGGCTTAATTCGGAAGATTTTGCGAATATCTTACTAAATAAGCCATTTTTCGAGCAAATTTCGGCTTAATTTGAAAGATTTTGCGAATATCTTACTAAATAAGCCGTTTTTCGAGCGAATTTCGGCTTAATTCGGAAGATTTTGCGAATATCTTACTAAATAAGAGGTTTTTCGAGCAAATTTCGGCTTAATTTGGAAGATTTTGCGAATATCTTACTAAATTAGCCGTTTTTCGAGGAAATTTCGGCTTTGTTTGGAAGATTTTACGATTATCTTACTAAATAAGCCGTTTTTCGAGCGAATTTCGGCTTAATTCGGAAGATTTTGCGAATATCTTACTAAATAAGCCGTTATTCGAGCATATTTCGGCCTAATTTGGAAGATTTTGCGAATATCTCGCTAAACATGCCGTTTTTCGAGCGGATTTCGGCTTAATTTGGAAGATTTTGCGAATATCTTACTAAATAAGACATTTTTCGAGCAAATTTCAGCTTAATTTGGAAGATTTTTCAAATATCTTACTAAATAAGCCGTTTTTCAAGCGAATTTTTGCTTAATTTGGAAGATTTTGCGAATATCTTACTAAATAAGAGATTTTTCGAGCAAATTTCGGCTTAATTGGGAAGATTTAGCGAATATCTTACTAAATAAGCCGTTTTTCGAGGAAATTTCGGAAGAATTTGCGAATATCTTTCTTAATACGCCGTTTTTTGAGCGAATTTCGGCCTAATTTGAAAGATTTTGCGAATATCTTTCTAAACATGCCGTTTTTCGAGCGGATTTCGGGTTCATTCGGAAGATTTTGCGAATATCTTACTAAATAAGCCATTTTTCGAGCAAATTTCGGCTTAATATGGAACATTTTGCGAATATCTTACTAAAAAGCCGTTTTTTGAGCGAATTTTTGCTTAATTTGGAAGATTTTGCGAATATCCTACTAAATAAGCCGTTTTTCGAGCAAATTTCGACTCAATTTGGAAGATTTTGCGAATATCTTACTAAATAAGCAGTTTTTCAAGCGAATTTCGGCTTAATTCGGTAGATTTTGCGAATATCTTACTAAATAAGCCGATTTTCGAGCGAATTTTGGCCTAATTTGGAAGATTTTGCGAATATCTTACTAAATAAGCCGTTTTACGAGCAAATTTCGGCTTAATTTGGAAGATTTTGCGAATATCTTACTAAATAAGCCGTTTTCCAAGCGAATTTCGGCTTAATTCGGAAGATTTTGCGAATATCTTACTAAATAAGCCATTTTTCGAGCAAAATTCGGCTTTATTTGGAAGATTTTGCGAATATCTTACTAAATAAGCCGTTTTTCAAGCGAATTTTTGCTTTACTTGGAAGATTTTGCGAATATCTTACTAAATAAGAGGTTTTTCGAGCAAATTTCGGCTTAATTTGGAAGATTTAGCGAATATCTTACTAAATTAGCCGTTTTTCGAGGAAATTTCGGCTTTGTTTGGAAGATTTTACGATTATCTTACTAAATAAGCCGTTTTTCGAGCGAATTTCGGCTTAATTCGGAAGATTTTGCGAATATCTTACTAAATAAGCCGTTATTCGAGCATATTTCGGCTTAATTTGGAAGATTATGCGAATATCTTACTAAATAAGCCGTTTTTCAAGTGAATTTCGGCTTAATTCGGAAGAATTTTGCGAATATCATACTAAATAAGCCATTTTTCGAGCAAATTTCGGCTTAATTTGTAAGACTTTGCGAATATCTTACTAAATAAGCCGTTTTTGAGCGAATTTCGGCCTAATTTGGAAGATTTTGCGAATATCTTTCTAATCATGCCGTTTTTCGAGCGGATTTCCGCTTCATTCGGAAGATTTTTCAAATATCATTCTAAATAAGACATTTTTCGATCGAATTTTGGCTTAATATGGAACATTTTGCGAATATCTTACTAAATAAGCCGTTTTTTGAGAGAATTTTGGCTTAATTTGGAAGATTTTGCGAATATCTTACTAAATAGGCCGTTTTTCAAGCGAATTTTGGCTTAATTTGGAAGATTTTGCGAATGTCTTACTAAATAAGCCGTTTTTCGAGCAAATTTCGGCTTAATTAGGAAGATTTTGCGAATATCTTACTAAATAAGCCGTTTTTCGAGCAAATTTTGGCTTAATTTGGAAGATTTTGCGAATATCTTACAAAATAAGCCGTTTTTCAAGCGAATTTTGGCTTAATTTGGAAGATTTTGCGAATATCTTACAAAATAAGCCGTTTTTTGAGCGAATTTCGGCCTAATTTGGAAGATTTTGCGAATATCTCTCTAAACATGCCGTTTTTCGAGCGGATTTCGGCTTAATTTGGAAGATTTTGCGAATATCTTACTAAATAAGCCGTTTTTCAAGCGAATTTTCGCTTATTTTGGAAGATTTTGCGAATATCTTACTAAATAAGCCGTTTTTCGAGCGAATTTCGGCTTAATTAGGAAGATTTTGCGAATATCTTACTAAATAAGAGGTTTTTCGAGCAAATTTCGGCTTAATTTGGAAGATTTTGCGAATATCTTACTAAATTAGCCGTTTTTCGAGGAAATTTAGGATTTGTTTGGAAGCTTTTGCGAATATCTTACTTACTAAGCCGTTTATCCAGCAAATTTCGTCTTAATTTGGAAGATTTTTCAAATATCTTACTAAATAAGCCGTTTTTCAAGCGAATTTCGGCTTAATCTGGAAGACTTTTCGAATATCTTACTAAATAAGCCGTTTTTCGAGCAAATTTCGGCTTAATTTGGAAGTTTAAGTGAATATCTTAGTAAATAAGCCGTTTTTCGAGCAAATTTCGGCTTAATTTGGAAGATTTTGCGAACATCTTACTAAATAAGCCGTTTTTCCAGTGAATTTCGGCTTAATTCGGAAGATTTTGCGAATATCTTACTAAATAAGCCGTTTCCGAGCATATTTCGGCTTAATTTGGAAGATTTTGCGAATATCTTACTAAAAAAGCCGTTTTTCAAGCGAATTTCGGCTTAATTCGGAAAAATTTTCCGAATATCTTACTAAATAAGCCGTTTTTCGAGCAAATTTCGGCTTAATTTGGAAGATTTTGCGAATATCTTACTAAATAAGCCATTTTTCGAGCAAATTTCGGCTTAATTTGGAAGATTTTGCGAATATCTTACTATATAAGCCGTTTTTCAAGCGAATTTTCGCTTATTTTGGAAGCTTTTGCGAATATCTTACTTACTAAGCCGTTTATCCAGCAAATTTCGTCTTAATTTGGAAGATTCTTCAAATATCTTACTAAATAAGCCGTTTTTCAAGCGAATTTCGGCTTAATTTGGAAGATTTTTCGAATATCTTACTAAATAAGCCGTTTTTCGAGCAAATTTCGGCTTAATTTGGAAGTTTAAGTGAATATCTTAGTAAATAAGCCGTTTTTCGAGCAAATTTCGGCTTAATTTGGAAGATTTTGCGAACATCTTACTAAATAAGCCGTTTTTCCAGTGAATTTCGGCTTAATTCGGAAGATTTTGCGAATATCTTACTAAATAAGCCGTTTCCAAGCATATTTCGGCTTAATTTGGAAGATTTTGCGAATATCTTACTAAAAAAGCCGTTTTTCAAGCGAATTTCGGCTTAATTCGGAAAAATTTTCCGAATATCATACTAAATAAGCCGTTTTTCGAGCAAATTTCGGCTTAATTTGGAAGATTTTGCGAATATCTTACTAAATAAGCCATTTTTCGAGCAAATTTCGGCTTAATTTGGAAGACTTTGCGAATATCTTACTAAATAAGCCGTTTTTTGAGCGAATTTCGGCCTAATTTGGAAGATTTTGCGAATATCTTTCTAAACATGCCGTTTTTCGAGAGGATTTCGGCTTCATTCGGAAGATTTTTCAAAGATCATTCTAAATAAGACATTTTTCGATCGAATTTTGGCTTAACATGGAAGATTTTGCGAATATCTTACTAAATAAGCCTTTTTTCGAGCAAATTTCGGCTTAATTTGGAAGATTTTGCGAATAACTTACGAAATAAGCCGTTTTTCGAGCGGATTTCGGCTTCATTAGGAAGATTTTTCAAATATCATTCTAAATAAGACATTTTTCGATCGAATTTTGGCTTAATATGCAAGATTTTGCGAATATCTTACAATATAAGCCGTTTTTGAAGCAAATTTTGGCTTAATTTGGAAGATTTAGCGAATATCTTACTAAATAAGCCGTTTTTCGAGCAAATTTCGGATTAATTTGGAAGATTTTGCGAATATCTTACTAAATAAGCCGTTTTTCGATCAAATTTCGGCTTTATTTGGAAGATTTTGCGAATATCTTACTAAATAAGCCGTTTTACTAGCGAATTTTCGCTTATTTTGGAAGATTTTGCGAATATCTTTCTAAATAAGCCGTTTTTCGAGAAAATTTTGGCTTAATTTGGATGATTTTGCGAATATCTTACGAAATAAGCCGTTTTTCGAGCGGATTTCGGCTTAATTTGGAAGATTTTTCAAATACCATTCAAAATAAGACATTTTTCGATCGAATTTTGGCTTAATATGGAAGATTTTGCGAATATCTTACAATATAAGCCGTTTTTGAAGCGAATTTTGGCTTTATTTGGAAGATTTAGCGAATATCTTACTAAATAGGCAGTTATTCAAGCGAATTTTGGCTTAAATCGGAAGATTTTGCGAATATCTTACTAAATAATACGTTTTTCGAGCAAATTTCGGCTTAATTTGGAAAAATTTTCGAATATCTTACTAAATAAGCCGTTTTACGAGCAAATGTTGGCTTAATTTGGAAGGTTTTGCGAATATCTTACTAAATGAGCCGTTTTTCGAGCAAATTTCGGCTTAATTTGCAAGATTTTGCAAATATCTTACTAAATAAGCCGTTTTACGAGCAAATTTCGGCTTAATTTGGAAGATTTTGCGAATATCTTACTAAATAAGCCGTTTTTCAAGCGAATTTTGGCTTAATTTGGAAGAGTTTGCGAATAACTTACTAAATAAGCCGTTTTTCGAGCAAATTTCGGCTTAATTTGGAAGATTTTTCGAATATCTTACTAAATAAGCCATTTTTCGAGCAAATTTCGGCTTAATTTGGAAGATTTTTCGAATATCTTACTAAATAAGCCATTTTTCGAGCAAATTTCGGCTTAATTTGGAAGATTTGCGAATAACTTACTAAATAAGCCGTTTTTCGAGCAAATTTAGGCTTAATTTGGAAGATTTTGCGAATATCTTACTAAATAAGCCGTTTTTCGAGCGAATTTCGGCTTAATTCGGAAAATTTTGCGAATATCTTTCTAAATAAGCCATTTTTCGAGCAAATTTCGGCTTAATTTGGATGACTTTGCGAATATCTTACTAAATAAGACGTTTTTTGAGCGAATTTCGGCCTAATTTGGAAGATTTTGCGAATATCTTTCTAAACATGCCGTTTTTCGAGCGGAATTCGGCTTCATTCGGAAGATTTTTCAAATATCATTCTAAATAAGACATTTTTCGATCGAATTTTGGCTTAATATGGAACATTTTGCGAATATCTTACTAAATAATCCGTTTTTCGAGCAAATTTCGGCTTAATTTGGAAGATTTTGCGAATATCTTACTAAATAGGCCGTTTTTCGAGCGAATTTCGGCTTAATTCGGAAGATTTTGCGAATATCATTCTAAATAAGACATTTTTCGAGCTAATTTCGGCTTAATTGGGAAGATTTTGCGAATACCTTACTAAATAAGCCGTTTTTCGAGCAAATTTCGGCTTAATTTGGAAGATTTTGCGAATATCTTACTAAATAATCCGTTTTTCGAGCAAATTTCGGCTTAATTTGGAAGATTTTGCGAATATCTTACTAAATAAGCCGTTTTTCGAGCGAATTTCGGCTTAATTCGGAAGATTTTGCGAATATCATTCTAAATAAGACATTTTTCGAGCAAATTTCGGCCTAATTTGGAAGATTTTGCGAATATCTTTCTAAATAAGCAGTTTTTCAAGCGAATTTCGGCTTAATTCGGAATATTTTGCGAATATCTTACTAAATAAGCCATTTTTCGAGCAAATTTCGGCTTAATTTGGAAGATTTTTCGAAAATTTTACTAAATGAGCCGTTTTTCAAGCGAATTTGGGCTTAATTCGGAAGATTTTGCGAATATCTTACTAAATAAGCCGATTTTCGAGCGAATTTCGGCTTAATTCGGAAGATTTTCCGAATATCTTACTAAATAAGCCATTTTTCGAACAAATTTCGGCTTAATTTGGAAGATTTTGCGAATATCTTACAAAATAAGCAGTTTTTCAAGCGAATTTTGGCTTAATTTGGATGATTTTGCGAATATCTTACAAAATAAGCCGTTTTTTGAGCGAATTTCGGCCTAATTTGGAAGATTTTGCGAATATCTTTCAAAAACATGCCGTTTTTCGAGCGAATTTTGGCTTACTTTGGAAGATTTTGCGAATATCTTACTAAATAAGCCGTTTTTCGAGCAAATTTCGGCTTAATTAGGAAGATTTTGCGAATATCTTACTATATAAGCCGTTTTTCAAGCGAATTTTCGCTTATTTTGGAAGATTTTGCGAATATCTTACTAAATAAGCCGTTTTTCGAGCGAATTTCGGCTTAATTAGGAAGATTTTGCGAATATCTTACTAAATAAGAGGTTTTTCGAGCAAATTTCGGCTTAATTTGGAAGATTTTGCGAATATCTTACTAAATTAGCCGTTTTTCGAGGAAATTTCGGATTTGTTTGGAAGCTTTTGCGAATATCTTACTTACTAAGCCGTTTATCCAGCAAATTTCGTCTTAATTTGGAAGATTTTTCAAATATCTTACTAAATAAGCCGTTTTTCAAGCGAATTTCGGCTTAATCTGGAAGATTTTTCGAATATCTTACTAAATAAGCCGTTTTTCGAGCAAATTTCGGCTTAATTTGGAAGTTTAAGTGAATATCTTAGTAAATAAGCCGTTTTTCGAGCAAATTTCGGCTTAATTTGGAAGATTTTGCGAACATCTTACTAAATAAGCCGTTTTTCCAGTGAATTTTGGCTTAATTCGGAAGATTTTGCGAATATCTTACTAAATAAGCCGTTTCCGAGCATATTTCGGCTTAATTTGGAAGATTTTGCGAATATCTTACTAAAAAAGCCGTTTTTCAAGCGAATTTCGGCTTAATTCGGAAAAATTTTCCGAATATCTTACTAAATAAGCCGTTTTTCGAGCAAATTTCGGCTTAATTTGGAAGATTTTGCGAATATCTTACTAAATAAGCCATTTTTCGAGCAAATTTCGGCTTAATTTGGAAGACTTTGCGAATATCTTACTAAATAAGCCGTTTTTTGAGCGAATTTCGACCTAATTTGGAAGATTTTGCGAATATCTTTCTAAACATGCCGTTTTTCGAGCGGATTTCGGCTTCAATCGGAAGATTTTTCAAAGATCATTCTAAATAAGACATTTTTCGATCGAATTTTGGCTTAACATGGAAGATTTTGCGAATATCTTACTAAATAAGCCTTTTTTCGAGTAAATTTCGGCTTAATTTGGAAGATTTTGCGAATAACTTACGAAATAAGCAGTTTTTCGAGCGGATTTCGGCTTCAATAGGAAGATTTTTCAAATATCATTCTAAATAAGACATTTTTCGATCGAATTTTGGCTTAATATGCAAGATTTTGCGAATATCTTACAATATAAGCCGTTTTTGAAGCAAATTTTGGCTTAATTTGGAAGATTTAGCGAATATCTTACTAAATAAGCCGTTTTTCGAGCAAATTTCGGATTAATTTGGAAGATTTTGCGTATATCTTACTAAATAAGCCGTTTTTCGATCAAATTTCGGCTTAATTTAGAAGATTTTGCGAATATCTTACTAAATAAGCCGCTTTACTAGCGAATTTTCGCTTATTTTGGAAGATTTTGCGAATATCTTACTAAATAAGCCGTTTTTCGAGCAAATTTTGGCTTAATTTGGATGATTTTGCGAATATCTTACTAAATAGGCAGTTTTTCAAGCGAATTTGTGCTTAATTCGGAAGATTTTGCGAATATCTTGCTAAATAAGCCATTTTTCGAGCAAATTTCGGCTTAATTTGGAAGATTTTTCGAATATCTTACTAAATAAGCCGTTTTTCGAGCAAATTTCGGCTTAATTTGGAAGATTTTGCGAATATCTTACTATATAAGCCGTTTTTCAAGCGAATTTTCGCTTATTTTGGAAGATTTTGCGAATATCTTACTAAATAAGCCGTTTTTCGAGCGAATTTCGGCTTAATTAGGAAGATTTTGCGAATATCTTACTAAATAAGAGGTTTTTCGAGCAAATTTCGGCTTAATTTGGAATATTTTGCGAATATCTTACTAAATTAGCCGTTTTTCGAGGAAATTTCGGATTTGTTTGGAAGCTTTTGCGAATATCTTATTTACTAAGCCGTTTATCCAGCAAATTTCGTCTTAATTTGGAAGATTTTTCAAATATCTTACTAAATAAGCCGTTTTTCAAGCGAATTTCGGCTTAATCTGGAAGATTTTTCGAATATCTTACTAAATAAGCCGTTTTTCGAGCAAATTTCGGCTTAATTTGGAAGTTTAAGTGAATATCTTAGTAAATAAGCCGTTTTTCGAGCAAATTTCGGCTTAATTTGGAAGATTTTGCGAACATCTTACTAAATAAGCCGTTTTTCCAGTGAATTTCGGCTTAATTCGGAAGATTTTGCGAATATCTTACTAAATAAGCCGTTTCCGAGCATATTTCGGCTTAATTTGGAAGATTTTGCGAATATCTTACTAAATAAGCCATTTTTCGAGCAAATTTCGGCTTAATTTGGAAGACTTTGCGAATATCTTACTAAAAAAGCCGTTTTTTGAGCGAATTTCGACCTAATTTGGAAGATTTTGCGAATATCTTTCTAAACATGCCGTTTTTCGAGCGGATTTCGGCTTCATTCGGAAGATTTTTCAAAGATCATTCTAAATAAGACATTTTTCGATCGAATTTTGGCTTAACATGGAAGATTTTGCGAATATCTTACTAAATAAGCCTTTTTTCGAGCAAATTTCGGCTTAATTTGGAAGATTTTGCGAATAACTTACGAAATAAGCAGTTTTTCGAGCGGATTTCGGCTTCAATAGGAAGATTTTTCAAATATCATTCTAAATAAGACATTTTTCGATCGAATTTTGGCTTAATATGCAAGATTTTGCGAATATCTTACAATATAAGCCGTTTTTGAAGCAAATTTTGGCTTAATTTGGAAGATTTAGCGAATATCTTACTAAATAAGCCGTTTTTCGAGCAAATTTCGGATTAATTTGGAAGATTTTGCGTATATCTTACTAAATAAGCCGTTTTTCGATCAAATTTCGGCTTAATTTAGAAGATTTTGCGAATATCTTACTAAATAAGCCGCTTTACTAGCGAATTTTCGCTTATTTTGGAAGATTTTGCGAATATCTTACTAAATAAGCCGTTTTTCGAGCAAATTTTGGCTTAATTTGGATGATTTTGCGAATATCTTACTAAATAGGCAGTTTTTCAAGCGAATTTGTGCTTAATTCGGAAGATTTTGCGAATATCTTGCTAAATAAGCCATTTTCGAGCAAATTTCGGCTTAATTTGGAAGATTTTTCGAATATCTTACTAAATAAGCCATTTTCGAGCAAATTTCGGCTTAATTTGGAAGATTTTGCGAATATCTTACTAAATAAGCCGTTTTTCGAGCAAATTTCGGCTTAATTTGGAAGATTTTGCGAATATCTTACTAAATAAGCCGTTTTTCGAGGGAATTTCGGCGTAATTCGGAGGATTTTGCGAATATCATTCTAAATAAGACATTTTTCGAGCAAATTTCGGCTTAATTTGGAAGATTTTGCGAATATCTTTCTAAATAAGCAGTTTTTCAAGCGAATTTCGGCTTAATTCGGAAGATTTTGCGAATATCTTACTAAATAAGCCGTTTTTCGAGCAAATTTCAGCTTAGTTTGGAAGATTTTTCAAATATCTTTCTAAATAAAGCATTTTTCGATCGAATTTTGGCCTCATTTTGAAGATTTTGCGAATATCTTACAATATAAGCCGTTTTTGAAGCGAATTTTGGCTTAATTTGGAAGATTTAGCGAATATCTTACTAAATAAGCCGTTTTTCGAGCAAATTTCGGATTAATTTGGAAGATTTTGTGAATATCTTACTAAATAAGCCGTTTTTTGAGCGAATTTCGGCTTAATTTGGAAGATTTTGCGAATATCTTACTAAATAAGCCGTTTTTTGAGCGAATTTCGGCTTAATATGGAAGATTTTGCGAATATCTTACAATATAAGCCGTTTTTGAAGCGAATTTTGGCTTAATTTGGAAGATTTAGCGAATATCTTACTAAATAAGCCGTTTTTCGAGCAAATTTCGGCTTAATTTAGAAGATTGTGCGAATATCTTACTAAATAAGCCGTTTTTCGAGCAAATTTTGGCTTAATTTGGATGATTTTGCGAATATCTTACTAAATAGGCAGTTTTTCAAGCGAATTTGTGCTTAATTCGGAAGATTTTGCGAATATCTTACTAAATAAGCCGTTTTTCGAGCAAATTTCGGCTTAATTTGGAAAATTTTTCGAATATCTTACTAAATAAGCCATTTTTCGAGCAAATTTCGGCTTAATTTGGAAGATTTTGCGAATATCTTACTAAATAAGCCGTTTTTCGAGCAAATTTCGGCTTAATTTGCAAGATTTTGCAAATATCTTACTAAATAAGCCGTTTTACGAGCAAATTTTGGCTTAATTTGGAAGATTTTGCGAATATCATACTAAATAAGCCGTTTTTCAAGCGAATTTTTGCTTAATTTGGAAGATTTTGCTAATAACTTACTAAATAAGCCGTTTTTCGAGCAAATTTCGGCTTAATTTGGAAGATTTTTCGAATATTATACTAAATAAGCGATTTTTCGAGCCAATTTCGGCTTAATTTGGAAGATTTTTCGAATATCTTACTAAATAAGCCATTTTTCGAGCAAATTTCGGCTTAATTTGGAAGATTTTACGAATATCTTACTAAATAAGCCGTTTTTCGAGCAAATTTCGGCTTAATTTGGAAGATTTTGCGAATATCTTACGAAATAAGCCGTTTTTCGAGCGGATTTCGGCTTAATTTGGAAGATTTTTCAAATATCATTCAAAATAAGACATTTTTCGATCGAATCTTGGCTTAATATGGAAGATTTTGCGAATATCTTACAATATAAGCCGTTTTTGAAGCGAATTTTGGCTTAATTTGGAAGATTTTGCGAATATCCTACTAAATAAGCCGTTTTTCGAGCAAATTTCGGATTTATTTGGAAGATTTTGTGAATATCTTACTAAATAAGCCGTTTTTTGAGCGAATTTCGGCTTAATTTGGAAGATTTTGCGAATATCTTACTAAATAAGACGTTTTTCGAGCGAATTTCGGCTTAATTTGGAAGATTTTGCGAATATCTTACTAAATAAGCCGTTTTTTGAGCGAATTTCGGCTTAATATGGAAGATTTTGCGAATATCTTACAATATAAGCCGTTTTTGAAGCGAATTTTGGCTTAATTTGGAATATTTAGCGAATATCTTACTAAATTAGCCGTTTTTCGAGCAAATTTCGGATTAATTTGGAAGATTTTGCGAAAATCTTACTAAATAAGCCGTTTTTCGATCAAATTTCGGCTTAATTTAGAAGATTTTGCGAATATCTTACTAAATAAGCCGTTTTTCGAGCAAATTTCGGCTTAATTTGGAAGATTTTGCGAATATCTTACTAAATAAGCCGTTTTTCAAGCGAATTTTGGCTTAATTTGGATGATTTTGCGAATAACTTACTAAATAAGCGATTTTTCGAGCCAATTTCGGCTTAATTTGGAAGATTTTTCGAATATCTTACTAAATAAGCCATTTTTCGAGCAAATTTCGGCTTAATTTGGAAGATTTTGCGAATATCTTACTAAATAAGCCGTTTTTCGAGCAAATTTCGGCTTAATTTGGAAGATTTTGCGAATATCTTACTAAATAAGCCGTTTTTCGAGCAAATTTCCGCTTAATTTGGAAGATTTTGCGAATATCTTACTAAATAAGCCGTTTTTCGAGCGAATTTCGGCTTAATTCGGAAGATTTTGCGAATATCATTCTAAATAAGACATTTTTCGAGCAAATTTCGGCTTAATTTGGTAGATTTTGCGAATATCTTTCTAAATAAGCAGTTTTTCAAGCGAATTTCGGCTTAATTCGGAAGATTTTGCGAATATCTTACAAAATAAGCCGTTTTTTGAGCGGATTTTGGCTTAATTTGGAAGATTTTTTGAATATCATACTAAATATGCCGTATTTCAAGCGAATTTTGGCTTACTTTGGAAGATTTTGCGAATATCTTACTAAATAAGCCGTTTTTCGAGCAAATTTCGGCTTAATTTGGAAGATTTTGCGAATATCTTTCTATATAAGCCGTTTTTCAAGCGAATTTTCGCTCATTTTGGAAGATTTTGCGAATATCTTTCAAAAACATGCCGTTTTTCGAGCGGATTTCGGATTAATTTGGAAGATTTTGCGAATATCTTACTAAATATGCCGTATTTCAAGCGAATTTCGGCTTAATTCGGAAGATTTTCCGAATATCTTACTAAATAAGCAATTTTTCGAGCAAATTTCGTCTTAATTTGGAATATTTTGCGAATATCTTACAAAATAAGCAGTTTTTCAAGCGAATTTTGGCTTAATTTGGAAGATTTTGCGAATATCTTACAAAATAAGCCGTTTTTTGAGCGAATTTCGGCCTAATTTGGAAGATTTTGCGAATATCTTTCAAAAACATGCCGTTTTTCGAGCGGATTTCGGCTTAATTTGGAAGATTTTGCGAATATCTTACTAAATATGCCGTATTTCAAGCGAATTTTGGCTTACATTGGAAGATTTTGCGAATATCTTACTAAATAAGACGTTTTTCGAGCAAATTTCGGTTTAGTTTGGAAGATTTTGCGAATATCTTACTAAATAAGCCGTTTTACGAGCAAATTTCGGCTTAATTTGGAAGATTTTCCGGATATCCTTCTATATAAGCCGTTTTTCAAGCGAATTTTCGCTTATTTTGGAAGATATTGCGAATATCTTACAAAATAAGCCGTCTTTCGAGCAAATTTTGGCTTAATTTGGAAGATTTTGCGAATATCATACTAAATAGGCAGTTTTTCAAGCGAATTTCGGCTTAATTCGGAAGATTTTGCGAATATCTTACTAAATTAGCCGTTTTTCGAGGAAATTTCGGATTTGTTTGGAAGCTTTTGCGAATATCTTACTTACTAAGCCGTTTATCCAGCAAATTTCGGCTTAATTTGGAAGATTGTTCAAATATCTTACTAAATAAGCCGTTTTTCAAGCGAATTTCGGCTTAATTTGGAAGATTTTTCGAATATCTTACTAAATAAGCCGTTTTTCGAGCAAATTTTGGCTTAATTTGGAAGTTTAAGTGAATATCTTAGTAAATAAGCCGTTTTTCGAGCAAATTTCGGCTTAATTTGGAAGATTTTGCGAATATCTTACTAAATAAGCCGTTTTTCGAGTGAATTTCGGCTTAATTCGGAAGATTTTGCGAATATCTTACTAAATAAGCCGTTTTTCGAGCATATTTCGGCTTAATTTGGAAGATTTTGCGAATATCTTACTAAAAAAGCCGTCTTTCAAGCAAATTTCGGCTTAATTCGGAAAAATTTTCCGAATATCTTACTAAATAAGCCGTTTTTCGAGCAAATTTCGGCTTAATTTGGAAGATTTTGCGAATATCTTACTAAATAAGCCATTTTTCGAGCAAATTTCGGCTTAATTTGGAAGACTTTGCAAATATCTTACTAAATAAGCCGTTTTTTGAGCGAATTTCGGCCTAATTTGGAAGATTTTGCGAATATCTTTCTAAACATGCCGTTTTTCGAGCGGATTTCGGCTTCATTCGGAAGATTTTTCAAAGATCATTCTAAATAAGACATTTTTCGATCGAATTTTGGCTTAACATGGAAGATTTTGCGAATATCTTACGAAATAAGCAGTTTTTCGAGCGGATTTCGGCTTCATTAGGAAGATTTTTCAAATATCATTCTAAATAAGACATTTTTCGATCGAATTTTGGCTTAATATGAAAGATTTTGCAAATATCTTACAATATAAGCCGTTTTTGAAGCAAATTTTGGCTTAATTTGGAAGATTTAGCGAATATCTTACTAAATAAGCCGTTTTTCGAGCAAATTTCGGATTAATTTGGAAGATTTTGCGAAAGTCTTACTAAATAAGCCGTTTTTCGATCAAATTTCGGCTTAATTTGGAAGATTTTGCGAATATCTTACTAAATAAGCCGTTTTACTAGCGAATTTTGGCTTAATTTGGAAGATTTTGCGAATATCTTACTAAATAGGCAGTTTTTCAAGAGAATTTCGGCTTAATCTGGAAGATTTTTCGAATATCTTACTAAATAAGCCGTTATTCGAGCAAATTTCGGCTTAATATGGAAGATTTTGCGAATATCTTACTAAATAAGCCGTTTTTCGAGCAAACTTCGGCTTAATTTGGAAGATTTTGCGAATATCTTACTAAATAAGCCGTTTTTCGAGCGAATTTCGGCGTAATTCGGAAGATTTTGCGAATATCATTCTAAATAAGACATTTTTCGAGCAAATTTCGGCTTAATTTGGAAGATTTTGCGAATATCTTACTAAATAAGACGTTTTTCGAGCAAATTTCGGTTTAGTTTGGAAGATTTTGCGAATATCTTACTAAATAAGCCGTTTTACGAGCAAATTTCGACTTAATTTGGAAGATTTTTTGAATATCATACTAAATATGCCGTATTTCAAGCGAATTTTGGCTTACTTTGGAAGATTTTGCGAATATCTTACTAAATAAGCCGTTTTTCGAGCAAATTTCGGCTTAATTTGGAAGATTTTGCGAATATCTTTCTATATAAGCCGTTTTTCAAGCGAATTTTCGCTCATTTTGGAAGATTTTGCGAATATCTTTCAAAAACATGCCGTTTTTCGAGCTGATTTCGGATTAATTTGGAAGATTTTGCGAATATCTTACTAAATATGCCGTATTTCAAGCGAATTTCGGCTTAATTCGGAAGATTTTCCGAATATCTTACTAAATAAGCCGTTTTTCGATCGAATTTTGGCTTAACATGGAAGATTTTGCGAATATCTTACGAAATAAGCAGTTTTTCGAGCGGATTTCGGCTTCATTAGGAAGATTTTTCAAATATCATTCTAAATAAGACATTTTTCGATCGAATTTTGGCTTAATATGCAAGATTTTGCAAATCTCTTACAATATAAGCCGTTTTTGAAGCAAATTTTGGCTTAATTTGGAAGATTTAGCGAATATCTTACTAAATAAGCCGTTTTTCGAGCAAATTTCGGATTAATTTGGAAGATTTTGCGAAAGTCTTACTAAATAAGCCGTTTTTCGATCAAATTTCGGCTTAATTTGGAAGATTTTGCGAATATCTTACTAAATAAGCCGTTTTACTAGCGAATTTTGGCTTAATTTGGAAGATTTTGCGAATATCTTACTAAATAGGCAGTTTTTCAAGAGAATTTCGGCTTAATCTGGAAGATTTTTCGAATATCTTACTAAATAAGCCGTTATTCGAGCAAATTTCGGCTTAATATGGAAGATTTTGCGAATATCTTACTAAATAAGCCGTTTTTCGAGCAAACTTCGGCTTAATTTGGAAGATTTTGCGAATATCTTACTAAATAAGCCGTTTTTCGAGCGAATTTCGGCGTAATTCGGAAGATTTTGCGAATATCATTCTAAATAAGACATTTTTCGAGCAAATTTCGGCTTAATTTGGAAGATTTTGCGAATATCTTTCTAAATAAGCCATTTTTCGAGCAAATTTCAGCTTAGTTTGGAAGATTTTTCAAATATCTTTCTAAATAAGACATTTTTCGATCGAATTTCGGCCTCATTTGGAAGATTTTGCGAATATCTTACTATATAAGCCGTTTTTCAAAAGAGTTTCCGCTTATTTTGGAAGATTTTGCGAATATCTTACTAAATAAGACATTTTTCGATCGAATTTCGGCCTCATTTGGAAGATTTTGCGAATATCTTACTATATAAGCCGTTTTTCAAAAGAGTTTCCGCTTATTTTGGAAGATTTTGCGAATATCTTACTAAATAAGCCGTTTTTCGAGCAAATTTCGGCTTAATTTGGAAGATTTTGCGAATATCTTACTAAATAAGCCGTTTTCCAAGCGAATTTCGGCTTAATTCGGAAGGTTTTGCGAATATCTTACTAAATAAGCCATTTTTCGAGCAAATTTCGGCTTAATTTGGAAGAATTTTCAAATATCTTACTAAATAAGCCGTTTTTCAAGCGAATTTTTGCTTAATTTGGAAGATTTTGCGAATATCTTACTAAATAAGAGGTTTTTCGAGCAAATTTCGGCTTAATTTGGAAGATTTAGCGAATATCTTACTAAATAAGCCGTTTTTCGAGGAAATTTCGGAAGAATTTGCGAATATCTTACTAAATACGCCGTTTTTTGACCGAATTTCGGCCTAATTTGAAAGATTTTGCGAATATATTTCTAAACATGCCGTTTTTCGAGCGGATTTCGGCTTCATTCGGAAGATTTTGCGAATATCTTTCAAAAACATGCCGTTTTTCGAGCGGATTTTGGCTTAATTTGGAAGATTTTTTGAATATCATACTAAATATGCCGTATTTCAAGCGAATTTTGGCTTACTTTGGAAGATTTTGCGAATATCTTACTAAATAAGCCGTTTTTCGAGCAAATTTCGGCTTAATTTGGAAGATTTTGCGAATATCTTTCTATATAAGCCGTTTTTCAAGCGAATTTTCGCTCATTTTGGAAGATTTTGCGAATATCTTTCAAAAACATGCCGTTTTTCGAGCGGATTTCGGATTAATTTGGAAGATTTTGCGAATATCTTACTAAATATGCCGTATTTCAAGCGAATTTCGGCTTAATTCGGAAGATTTTCCGAATATCTTACTAAATAAGCAATTTTTCGAGCAAATTTCGTCTTAATTTGGAATATTTTGCGAATATCTTACAAAATAAGCAGTTTTTCAAGCGAATTTTGGCTTAATTTGGAAGATTTTGCGAATATCTTACAAAATAAGCCGTTTTTTGAGCGAATTTCGGCCTAATTTGGAAGATTTTGCGAATATCTTTCAAAAACATGCCGTTTTTCGAGCGGATTTCGGCTTAATTTGGAAGATTTTGCGAATATCTTACTAAATATGCCGTATTTCAAGCGAATTTTGGCTTACATTGGAAGATTTTGCGAATATCTTACTAAATAAGACGTTTTTCGAGCAAATTTCGGTTTAGTTTGGAAGATTTTGCGAATATCTTACTAAATAAGCCGTTTTACGAGCAAATTTCGGCTTAATTTGGAAGATTTTCCGGATATCCTTCTATATAAGCCGTTTTTCAAGCGAATTTTCGCTTATTTTGGAAGATATTGCGAATATCTTACAAAATAAGCCGTCTTTCGAGCAAATTTTGGCTTAATTTGGAAGATTTTGCGAATATCATACTAAATAGGCAGTTTTTCAAGCGAATTTCGGCTTAATTCGGAAGATTTTGCGAATATCTTACTAAATTAGCCGTTTTTCGAGGAAATTTCGGATTTGTTTGGAAGCTTTTGCGAATATCTTACTTACTAAGCCGTTTATCCAGCAAATTTCGGCTTAATTTGGAAGATTTTTCAAATATCTTACTAAATAAGCCGTTTTTCAAGCGAATTTCGGCTTAATTTGGAAGATTTTTCGAATATCTTACTAAATAAGCCGTTTTTCGAGCAAATTTTGGCTTAATTTGGAAGTTTAAGTGAATATCTTAGTAAATAAGCCGTTTTTCGAGCAAATTTCGGCTTAATTTGGAAGATTTTGCGAATATCTTACTAAATAAGCCGTTTTTCGAGTGAATTTCGGCTTAATTCGGAAGATTTTGCGAATATCTTACTAAATAAGCCGTTTTTCGAGCATATTTCGGCTTAATTTGGAAGATTTTGCGAATATCTTACTAAAAAAGCCGTCTTTCAAGCAAATTTTGGCTTAATTCGGAAAAATTTTCCGAATATCTTACTAAATAAGCCGTTTTTCGAGCAAATTTCGGCTTAATTTGGAAGATTTTGCGAATATCTTACTAAATAAGCCATTTTTCGAGCAAATTTCGGCTTAATTTGGAAGACTTTGCAAATATCTTACTAAATAAGCCGTTTTTTGAGCGAATTTCGGCCTAATTTGGAAGATTTTGCGAATATCTTTCTAAACATGCCGTTTTTCGAGCGGATTTCGGCTTCATTCGGAAGATTTTTCAAAGATCATTCTAAATAAGACATTTTTCGATCGAATTTTGGCTTAACATGGAAGATTTTGCGAATATCTTACGAAATAAGCAGTTTTTCGAGCGGATTTCGGCTTCATTAGGAAGATTTTTCAAATATCATTCTAAATAAGACATTTTTCGATCGAATTTTGGCTTAATATGAAAGATTTTGCAAATATCTTACAATATAAGCCGTTTTTGAAGCAAATTTTGGCTTAATTTGGAAGATTTAGCGAATATCTTACTAAATAAGCCGTTTTTCGAGCAAATTTCGGATTAATTTGGAAGATTTTGCGAAAGTCTTACTAAATAAGCCGTTTTTCGATCAAATTTCGGCTTAATTTGGAAGATTTTGCGAATATCTTACTAAATAAGCCGTTTTACTAGCGAATTTTGGCTTAATTTGGAAGATTTTGCGAATATCTTACTAAATAGGCAGTTTTTCAAGAGAATTTCGGCTTAATCTGGAAGATTTTTCGAATATCTTACTAAATAAGCCGTTATTCGAGCAAATTTCGGCTTAATATGGAAGATTTTGCGAATATCTTACTAAATAAGCCGTTTTTCGAGCAAACTTCGGCTTAATTTGGAAGATTTTGCGAATATCTTACTAAATAAGCCGTTTTTCGAGCGAATTTCGGCGTAATTCGGAAGATTTTGCGAATATCATTCTAAATAAGACATTTTTCGAGCAAATTTCGGCTTAATTTGGAAGATTTTGCGAATATCTTACTAAATAAGACGTTTTTCGAGCAAATTTCGGTTTAGTTTGGAAGATTTTGCGAATATCTTACTAAATAAGCCGTTTTACGAGCAAATTTCGACTTAATTTGCAAGATTTTTTGAATATCATACTAAATATGCCGTATTTCAAGCGAATTTTGGCTTACTTTGGAAGATTTTGCGAATATCTTACTAAATAAGCCGTTTTTCGAGCAAATTTCGGCTTAATTTGGAAGATTTTGCGAATATCTTTCTATATAAGCCGTTTTTCAAGCGAATTTTCGCTCATTTTGGAAGATTTTGCGAATATCTTTCAAAAACATGCCGTTTTTCGAGCTGATTTCGGATTAATTTGGAAGATTTTGCGAATATCTTACTAAATATGCCGTATTTCAAGCGAATTTCGGCTTAATTCGGAAGATTTTCCGAATATCTTACTAAATAAGCCGTTTTTCGATCGAATTTTGGCTTAATATGCAAGATTTTGCAAATATCTTACAATATAAGCCGTTTTTGAAGCAAATTTTGGCTTAATTTGGAAGATTTAGCGAATATCTTACTAAATAAGCCGTTTTTCGAGCAAATTTCGGATTAATTTGGAAGATTTTGCGAAAGTCTTACTAAATAAGCCGTTTTTCGATCAAATTTCGGCTTAATTTGGAAGATTTTGCGAATATCTTACTAAATAAGCCGTTTTACTAGCGAATTTTGGCTTAATTTGGAAGATTTTGCGAATATCTTACTAAATAGGCAGTTTTTCAAGAGAATTTCGGCTTAATCTGGAAGATTTTTCGAATATCTTACTAAATAAGCCGTTATTCGAGCAAATTTCGGCTTAATATGGAAGATTTTGCGAATATCTTACTAAATAAGCCGTTTTTCGAGCAAACTTCGGCTTAATTTGGAAGATTTTGCGAATATCTTACTAAATAAGCCGTTTTTCGAGCGAATTTCGGCGTAATTCGGAAGATTTTGCGAATATCATTCTAAATAAGACATTTTTCGAGCAAATTTCGGCTTAATTTGGAAGATTTTGCGAATATCTTTCTAAATAAGCCATTTTTCGAGCAAATTTCAGCTTAGTTTGGAAGATTTTT
Organism: Pachydiplax longipennis; assembly: GCA_036926295.1. Classification (NCBI taxonomy): domain Eukaryota; kingdom Metazoa; phylum Arthropoda; class Insecta; order Odonata; family Libellulidae; genus Pachydiplax; species Pachydiplax longipennis. The sequence goes on along the minus strand of JAVFKF010000044.1, from coordinate 3,531,329 downwards.
CAAATATCTTTCTAAATAAGACATTTTTCGATCGAATTTCGGCCTCATTTGGAAGATTTTGCGAATATCTTACTATATAAGCCGTTTTTCAAAAGAGTTTCCGCTTATTTTGGAAGATTTTGCGAATATCTTACTAAATAAGACATTTTTCGATCGAATTTCGGCCTCATTTGGAAGATTTTGCGAATATCTTACTATATAAGCCGTTTTTCAAAAGAGTTTCCGCTTATTTTGGAAGATTTTGCGAATATCTTACTAAATAAGCCGTTTTTCGAGCAAATTTCGGCTTAATTTGGAAGATTTTGCGAATATCTTACTAAATAAGCCGTTTTCCAAGCGAATTTCGGCTTAATTCGGAAGGTTTTGCGAATATCTTACTAAATAAGCCATTTTTCGAGCAAATTTCGGCTTAATTTGGAAGAATTTTCAAATATCTTACTAAATAAGCCGTTTTTCAAGCGAATTTTTGCTTAATTTGGAAGATTTTGCGAATATCTTACTAAATAAGAGGTTTTTCGAGCAAATTTCGGCTTAATTTGGAAGATTTAGCGAATATCTTACTAAATAAGCCGTTTTTCGAGGAAATTTCGGAAGAATTTGCGAATATCTTACTAAATACGCCGTTTTTTGACCGAATTTCGGCCTAATTTGAAAGATTTTGCGAATATATTTCTAAACATGCCGTTTTTCGAGCGGATTTCGGCTTCATTCGGAAGATTTTGCGAATATCTTTCAAAAACATGCCGTTTTTCGAGCGGATTTCGGCTTAATTTGGAAGATTTTGCGAATATCTTACTAAATATGCCGTATTTCAAGCGAATTTTGGCTTACATTGGAAGATTTTGCGAATATCTTACTAAATAAGACGTTTTTCGAGCAAATTTCGGTTTAGTTTGGAAGATTTTGCGAATATCTTACTAAATAAGCCGTTTTACGAGCAAATTTCGGCTTAATTTGGAAGATTTTCCGGATATCCTTCTATATAAGCCGTTTTTCAAGCGAATTTTCGCTTATTTTGGAAGATATTGCGAATATCTTACAAAATAAGCCGTCTTTCGAGCAAATTTTGGCTTAATTTGGAAGATTTTGCGAATATCATACTAAATAGGCAGTTTTTCAAGCGAATTTCGGCTTAATTCGGAAGATTTTGCGAATATCTTACTAAATTAGCCGTTTTTCGAGGAAATTTCGGATTTGTTTGGAAGCTTTTGCGAATATCTTACTTACTAAGCCGTTTATCCAGCAAATTTCGGCTTAATTTGGAAGATTTTTCAAATATCTTACTAAATAAGCCGTTTTTCAAGCGAATTTCGGCTTAATTTGGAAGATTTTTCGAATATCTTACTAAATAAGCCGTTTTTCGAGCAAATTTTGGCTTAATTTGGAAGTTTAAGTGAATATCTTAGTAAATAAGCCGTTTTTCGAGCAAATTTCGGCTTAATTTGGAAGATTTTGCGAATATCTTACTAAATAAGCCGTTTTTCGAGTGAATTTCGGCTTAATTCGGAAGATTTTGCGAATATCTTACTAAATAAGCCGTTTTTCGAGCATATTTCGGCTTAATTTGGAAGATTTTGCGAATATCTTACTAAAAAAGCCGTCTTTCAAGCAAATTTCGGCTTAATTCGGAAAAATTTTCCGAATATCTTACTAAATAAGCCGTTTTTCGAGCAAATTTCGGCTTAATTTGGAAGATTTTGCGAATATCTTACTAAATAAGCCATTTTTCGAGCAAAATTCGGCTTAATTTGGAAGACTTTGCAAATATCTTACTAAATAAGCCGTTTTTTGAGCGAATTTCGGCCTAATTTGGAAGATTTTTCGAATATCTTTCTAAACATGCCGTTTTTTGAGCGGATTTCGGCTTCATTCGGAAGATTTTTCAAAGATCATTCTAAATAAGACATTTTTCGATCGAATTTTGGCTTAACATGGAAGATTTTGCGAATATCTTACGAAATAAGCAGTTTTTCGAGCGGATTTCGGCTTCATTAGGAAGATTTTTCAAATATCATTCTAAATAAGACATTTTTCGATCGAATTTTGGCTTAATATGAAAGATTTTGCAAATATCTTACAATATAAGCCGTTTTTGAAGCAAATTTTGGCTTAATTTGGAAGATTTAGCGAATATCTTACTAAATAAGCCGTTTTTCGAGCAAATTTCGGATTAATTTGGAAGATTTTGCGAAAGTCTTACTAAATAAGCCGTTTTTCGATCAAATTTCGGCTTAATTTGGAAGATTTTGCGAATATCTTACTAAATAAGCCGTTTTACTAGCGAATTTTGGCTTAATTTGGAAGATTTTGCGAATATCTTACTAAATAGGCAGTTTTTCAAGAGAATTTCGGCTTAATCTGGAAGATTTTTCGAATATCTTACTAAATAAGCCGTTATTCGAGCAAATTTCGGCTTAATATGGAAGATTTTGCGAATATCTTACTAAATAAGCCGTTTTTCGAGCAAACTTCGGCTTAATTTGGAAGATTTTGCGAATATCTTACTAAATAAGCCGTTTTTCGAGCGAATTTCGGCGTAATTCGGAAGATTTTGCGAATATCATTCTAAATAAGACATTTTTCGAGCAAATTTCGGCTTAATTCGGAAGATTTTGCGAATATCTTACTAAATAAGACGTTTTTCGAGCAAATTTCGGTTTAGTTTGGAAGATTTTGCGAATATCTTACTAAATAAGCCGTTTTACGAGCAAATTTCGACTTAATTTGGAAGATTTTTTGAATATCATACTAAATATGCCGTATTTCAAGCGAATTTTGGCTTACTTTGGAAGATTTTGCGAATATCTTACTAAATAAGCCGTTTTTCGAGCAAATTTCGGCTTAATTTGGAAGATTTTGCGAATATCTTTCTATATAAGCCGTTTTTCAAGCGAATTTTCGCTCATTTTGGAAGATTTTGCGAATATCTTTCAAAAACAAGCCGTTTTTCGAGCTGATTTCGGATTAATTTGGAAGATTTTGCGAATATCTTACTAAATATGCCGTATTTCAAGCGAATTTCGGCTTAATTCGGAAGATTTTCCGAATATCTTACTAAATAAGCCGTTTTTCGATCGAATTTTGGCTTAACATGGAAGATTTTGCGAATATCTTACGAAATAAGCAGTTTTTCGAGCGGATTTCGGCTTCATTAGGAAGATTTTTCAAATATCATTCTAAATAAGACATTTTTCGATCGAATTTTGGCTTAATATGCAAGATTTTGCAAATATCTTACAATATAAGCCGTTTTTGAAGAAAATTTTGGCTTAATTTGGAAGATTTAGCGAATATCTTACTAAATAAGCCGTTTTTCGAGCAAATTTCGGATTAATTTGGAAGATATTGCGAAAGTCTTACTAAATAAGCCGTTTTTCGATCAAATTTCGGCTTAATTTGGAAGATTTTGCGAATATCTTACTAAATAAGCCGTTTTACTAGCGAATTTTGGCTTAATTTGGAAGATTTTGCGAATATCTTACTAAATAGGCAGTTTTTCAAGAGAATTTCGGCTTAATCTGGAAGATTTTTCGAATATCTTACTAAATAAGCCGTTATTCGAGCAAATTTCGGCTTAATATGGAAGATTTTGCGAATATCTTACTAAATAAGCCGTTTTTCGAGCAAACTTCGGCTTAATTTGGAAGATTTTGCGAATATCTTACTAAATAAGCCGTTTTTCGAGCGAATTTCGGCGTAATTCGGAAGATTTTGCGAATATCATTCTAAATAAGACATTTTTCGAGCAAATTTCGGCTTAATTTGGAAGATTTTGCGAATATCTTTCTAAATAAGCCATTTTTCGAGCAAATTTCAGCTTAGTTTGGAAGATTTTTCAAATATCTTTCTAAATAAGACATTTTTCGATCGAATTTCGGCCTCATTTGGAAGATTTTGCGAATATCTTACTATATAAGCCGTTTTTCAAAAGAGTTTCCGCTTATTTTGGAAGATTTTGCGAATATCTTACTAAATAAGACATTTTTCGATCGAATTTCGGCCTCATTTGGAAGATTTTGCGAATATCTTACTATATAAGCCGTTTTTCAAAAGAGTTTCCGCTTATTTTGGAAGATTTTGCGAATATCTTACTAAATAAGCCGTTTTTCGAGCAAATTTCGGCTTAATTTGGAAGATTTTGCGAATATCTTACTAAATAAGCCGTTTTCCAAGCGAATTTCGGCTTAATTCGGAAGGTTTTGCGAATATCTTACTAAATAAGCCATTTTTCGAGCAAATTTCGGCTTAATTTGGAAGAATTTTCAAATATCTTACTAAATAAGCCGTTTTTCAAGCGAATTTTTGCTTAATTTGGAAGATTTTGCGAATATCTTACTAAATAAGAGGTTTTTCGAGCAAATTTCGGCTTAATTTGGAAGATTTAGCGAATATCTTACTAAATAAGCCGTTTTTCGAGGAAATTTCGGAAGAATTTGCGAATATCTTACTAAATACGCCGTTTTTTGACCGAATTTCGGCCTAATTTGAAAGATTTTGCGAATATATTTCTAAACATGCCGTTTTTCGAGCGGATTTCGGCTTCATTCGGAAGATTTTGCGAATATCTTACTAAATAAGCCATTTTTCGAGCAAATTTCGGCTTAATATGGAACATTTTGCGAATATCTTACTAAAAAGCCGTTTTTTGAGCGAATTTTGGCTTAATTTGGAAGATTTTGCGAATATCCTACTAAATAGGCCGTTTTTCGAGCAAATTTCGACTTAATTTGGAAGATTTTGCGAATATCTTTCTAAATAAGCAGTTTTTCAAGCGAATTTCGGCTTAATTCGGTAGATTTTGCGAATATCTTACTAAATAAGCCGATTTTCGAGCGTATTTTGGCCTAATTTGGAAGATTTTGCGAATATCTTTCTAAACATGCCGTTTTTCGAGCGGATTTCGGCTTAATTTGGAAGATTTTGCGAATATCTTACTAAATAAGCCCTATATCAAGCGAATTTTGGCTTACTTTGGAAGATTTTGCGAATATCTTACTAAATAAGCCGTTTATCGAGCAAATTTCGGCTTAATTTGGAAGATTTTGAGAATATCTTACTAAATAAGCCGTTTTACGAGGAAATTTCGGCTTAATTTGGAAGATTTTGCGAATATCTTTCTAAACATGCCGTTTTTCGAGCGGATTTCGGATTAATTTGGAAGATTTTGCGAATATCTTCCTAAATAAGCCGTATTGCAAGCGAATTTGGGCTTAATTTGGAAGATATTGCGAATATCTTACTAAATAAGCCGTTTTTCGAGCAAATTTCGGCTTAATTTGGAAGATTTTGTGAATATGTTACTAAATAAGCCGTTTTCCAAGCGAATTTTGGCTTAATTCGGAAGATTTTGCGAATATCTTACTAAATAAGCCATTTTTCGAGCAAATTTCGGCTTAATTTGGAAGATTTTTCAAATATCTTACTAAATAAGCCGTTTTTCAAGCGAATTTTTGCTTAATATGGAAGATTTTGCGAATATCTTACTAAATAAGCCGTTTTTCGAGCAAATTTCGGCTTAATTTTGAAGATTTAGCGAATATCTTACTAAATAAGCCGTTTTTCGAGGAAATTTCGGAAGAATTTGCGAATATCTTACTAAATACGCCGTTTTTTGAGCGAATTTCGGCCTAATTTGAAAGATTTTGCGAATATCTTTCTAAACATGCAGTTTTTAGAGCGGATTTCGGCTTCATTCGGAAGATTTTGCGAATATCTTACTAAATAAGCCATTTTTCGAGCAAATTTCGGCTTAATATGGAACATTTTGCGAATATCTTACTAAAAAGCCGTTTTTTGAGCGAATTTTGGCTTAATTTGGAAGATTATGCGAATATCCTACTAAATAAGCCGTTTTTCGAGCAAATTTCGGCTTAATTTGGACAATTTTGCGAATGTCTTACAAAATAAGCCGTTTTTCAAGCGAATTTTGGCTTAATTTGGAAGATTTTGCGAATATCTTACTAAATAAGCCGTTTTTTGAGCGAATTTCGGACTAATTTGGAAGATTTTGCGAAAATCTTACTAAATAACCCGATTTTCGAGCGAATTTCGGCTTAATTCGGAAGATTTTGCGAATATCTTACTAAATAAGCCATTTTTCGAGCAAATTTCGGCTTAATTTGGACAATTTTGCGAATATCTTACAAAATAAGCCGTTTTTCGAGCAAATTTCGGCTTAATTTGGAAGATTTTGCGAATATCTTACTAAATAAGCCGTTTTCCAAGCGAATTTCGGCTTAATTCGGAAGGTTTTGCGAATATCTTACTAAATAAGCCATTTTTCGAGCAAATTTCGGCTTAATTTGGAAGATTTTTCAAATATCTAACTAAATAAGCCGTTTTTCAAGCGAATTTTTGCTTAATTTGGAAGATTTTGCGAATATCTTACTAAATAAGAGATTTTTCGAGCAAATTTCGGCTTAATTTGGATGATTTAGCGAATATCTTACTAAATAAGCCGTTTTTCGAGGAAATTTCGGAAGAATTTGCGAATATCTTACTCAATACGCCGTTTTTTGAGCGAATTTCGGCCTAATTTGAAAGATTTTGCGAATATCTTTCTAAGCATGCCGTTTTTCGAGCGGATTTCGGCTTCATTCGGAAGATTTTGCGAATATCTTACTAAATAAGCCATTTTTCGAGCAAATTTCGGCTTAATATGGAACATTTTGCAAATATCTTACTAAAAAGCCGTTTTTTGAGCGAATTTTGGCTTAATTTGGAAGATTTTGCGAATATCCTACTAAATAAGCCGTTTTTCGAGCAAATTTCGACTTAATTTGGAAGATTTTGCGAATATCTTTCTAAATAAGCAGTTTTTCAAGCGAATTTCGGCTTAATTCGGTAGATTTTGCGAATATCTTACTAAATAAGCCGATTTTCGAGCGAATTTTGGCCTAATTTGGAAGATTTTGCGAATATCTTTCTAAACCTGCCGTTTTTCGAGCGGATTTCGGCTTAATTTGGAAGATTTTGCGAATATCTTACTAAATAAGCCGTATATCAAGCGAATTTTGGCTTACTTTGGAAGATTTTGCGAATATCTTACTAAATAAGCCGTTTTTTTAGCGAATTTCGGCCTAATTTGGAAGATTTTGCGAATATCTTACTAAATAACACGATTTTCGAGCGAATTTCGGCTAAATTCGGAAGATTTTGCGAATATCTTACTAAATAAGCCATTTTTCGAGCAAAATTCGGCTTAATTTGGACAATTTTGCGAATATCTTACAAAATAAGCCGTTTTTCAAGCGAATTTTGGCTTAATTCGGAAGATTTTGCGAATATCTTACTAAATAAGCCGTTATTCGAGCAAATTTCGGCTTAATTTGGAAGATTTTTCGAATATCTTACTAAATAAGCCATTTTTCGAGCAAATTTCGGCTTAATTTGGAAGATTTTGCGAATATCTTACTAAATAAGCCGTTTTTCGAGCAAATTTCGGCTTAATTTGGAAGATTTTGCGAATATCTTACTAAATAAGCCGTTTTTCGAGCGAATTTCGGCTTAATTTGGAAGATTTTGCGAATATCTTACTAAATAAGACATTTTTCGAGCAAATTTCGGCTTAATTTGGAAGATTTTGCGAATATCTTTCTAAATAAGCAGTTTTTCAAGCGAATTTCGGCTTAATTCGGAAGATTTTACGAATATCTTACTAAATAAGTCGTTTTTCGAGCAAATTTCAGCTTAGTTTGGAAGATTTTTCAAATATCTTTCTAAATAAGACATTTTTCGATCCAATTTTGGCCTCATTTGGAAGATTTTGCGAATATCTTACTATATAAGCCGTTTTTCAAAAGAGTTTTCGCTTATTTTGGAAGATTTTGCGAATATCTTACTAAGTAAGCCGTTTTTCGAGCAAATTTTGGCTTAATTCGGAAGATATTGCGAATATCTTACTAAATAGGCAGTTTCTCAAGCGAATTTCGGCTTAATTCGGAAGATTTTGCGAATATCTTACTAAATAAGCCGTTTTTCGAGCAAATTTCGGCTTAATTTGGAAGATTTTTCGAATATCTAACTAAATAAGCCATTTTTCGAGAAAATTTCGGCTTAAGTTGGAAGATTTTGCAAATATCTTACTAAATAAGCCGTTTTTCGAGCAAATTTCGGCTTAATTTGGAAGATTTTGCGAATATCTTACTAAATAAGCCGTTTTTCGAGCGAATTTCGGCTTAATTCGGAAGATTTTGCAAATATCATTCTAAATAAGACATTTTTCGAGCAAATTTCGGCTTAATTTGGAAGATTTTGCGAATATCTTTCTAAATAAGCAGTTTTTCAAGCGAATTTCGGCTTCATTCGGAAGATTTTGCGAATATCTTACTAAATAAGCCGATTTTCGAGCGAATTTCGGCATAATTCGGAAGATTTTGCAAATATCCTACTAAATAAGCCATTTTTCGAGCAAATTTCGGCTTAATTTGGACAATTTTGCGAATGTCTTAAAAAATAAGCCGTTCTTCAAGCGAATTTTGGCTTAATTTGGAAGATTTTGCGAATATCTTACTAAATAAGCCGTTTTTTGAGCGAATTTCGGCCTAATTTGGAAGATTTTGCGAAAATCTTACTAAATAACCCGATTTTCGAGCGAATTTCGGCTTAATTCGGAAGATTTTGCGAATATCTTACTAAATAAGCCATTTTTCGAGCAAATTTCGGCTTAATTTGGAAGATTTTGCGAATATCTTACTAAATAAGCCATTTTTCGAGCAAATTTCGGCTTAATTTGGAAGATTTTGCGAATATCTTACTAAACATGCCGTTTTTCGAGCGGATTTCGGCTTAATTTGGAAGATTTTGCGAATATCTTACTAAATAAGCCGTTTTTCGAGGAAATTTCGGAAGAATTTGCGAATATTTCTTACTAATACGCCGTTTTTTGAGCGAATTTCGGCTTAATTTGGAAGATTTTGCGAATATCTTACTAAATAAGCCGTTTTTCGAGTGAATTTCGGCTTAATTCGGAAGATTTTGCGAATATCTTACTAAATAAGCCGTTTTTCGAGCATATTTCGGCTTAATTTGGAAGATTTTGCGAATATCTTACTAAAAAAGCCGTCTTTCAAGCAAATTTTGGCTTAATTCGGAAAAATTTTCCGAATATCTTACTAAATAAGCCGTTTTTCGAGCAAATTTCGGCTTAATTTGGAAGATTTTGCGAATATCTTACTAAATAAGCCATTTTTCGAGCAAATTTCGGCTTAATTTGGAAGACTTTGCAAATATCTTACTAAATAAGCCGTTTTTTGAGCGAATTTCGGCCTAATTTGGAAGATTTTGCGAATATCTTTCTAAACATGCCGTTTTTCGAGCGGATTTCGGCTTCATTCGGAAGATTTTTCAAAGATCATTCTAAATAAGACATTTTTCGATCGAATTTTGGCTTAACATGGAAGATTTTGCGAATATCTTACGAAATAAGCAGTTTTTCGAGCGGATTTCGGCTTCATTAGGAAGATTTTTCAAATATCATTCTAAATAAGACATTTTTCGATCGAATTTTGGCTTAATATGAAAGATTTTGCAAATATCTTACAATATAAGCCGTTTTTGAAGCAAATTTTGGCTTAATTTGGAAGATTTAGCGAATATCTTACTAAATAAGCCGTTTTTCGAGCAAATTTCGGATTAATTTGGAAGATTTTGCGAAAGTCTTACTAAATAAGCCGTTTTTCGATCAAATTTCGGCTTAATTTGGAAGATTTTGCGAATATCTTACTAAATAAGCCGTTTTACTAGCGAATTTTGGCTTAATTTGGAAGATTTTGCGAATATCTTACTAAATAGGCAGTTTTTCAAGAGAATTTCGGCTTAATCTGGAAGATTTTTCGAATATCTTACTAAATAAGCCGTTATTCGAGCAAATTTCGGCTTAATATGGAAGATTTTGCGAATATCTTACTAAATAAGCCGTTTTTCGAGCAAACTTCGGCTTAATTTGGAAGATTTTGCGAATATCTTACTAAATAAGCCGTTTTTCGAGCGAATTTCGGCGTAATTCGGAAGATTTTGCGAATATCATTCTAAATAAGACATTTTTCGAGCAAATTTCGGCTTAATTTGGAAGATTTTGCGAATATCTTACTAAATAAGACGTTTTTCGAGCAAATTTCGGTTTAGTTTGGAAGATTTTGCGAATATCTTACTAAATAAGCGTTTTACGAGCAAATTTTGACTTAATTTGGAAGATTTTTTGAATATCATACTAAATATGCCGTATTTCAAGCGAATTTTGGCTTACTTTGGAAGATTTTGCGAATATCTTACTAAATAAGCCGTTTTTCGAGCAAATTTCGGCTTAATTTGGAAGATTTTGCGAATATCTTTCTATATAAGCCGTTTTTCAAGCGAATTTTCGCTCATTTTGGAAGATTTTGCGAATATCTTTCAAAAACATGCCGTTTTTCGAGCTGATTTCGGATTAATTTGGAAGATTTTGCGAATATCTTACTAAATATGCCGTATTTCAAGCGAATTTCGGCTTAATTCGGAAGATTTTCCGAATATCTTACTAAATAAGCCGTTTTTCGATCGAATTTTGGCTTAACATGGAAGATTTTGCGAATATCTTACGAAATAAGCAGTTTTTCGAGCGGATTTCGGCTTCATTAGGAAGATTTTTCAAATATCATTCTAAATAAGACATTTTTCGATCGAATTTTGGCTTAATATGCAAGATTTTGCAAATATCTTACAATATAAGCCGTTTTTTGAAGCAAATTTTGGCTTAATTTGGAAGATTTAGCGAATATCTTACTAAATAAGCCGTTTTTCGAGCAAATTTCGGATTAATTTGGAAGATTTTGCGAAAGTCTTACTAAATAAGCCGTTTTTCGATCAAATTTCGGCTTAATTTGGAAGATTTTGCGAATATCTTACTAAATAAGCCGTTTTACTAGCGAATTTTGGCTTAATTTGGAAGATTTTGCGAATATCTTACTAAATAGGCAGTTTTTCAAGAGAATTTCGGCTTAATCTGGAAGATTTTTCGAATATCTTACTAAATAAGCCGTTATTCGAGCAAATTTCGGCTTAATATGGAAGATTTTGCGAATATCTTACTAAATAAGCCGTTTTTCGAGCAAACTTCGGCTTAATTTGGAAGATTTTGCGAATATCTTACTAAATAAGCCGTTTTTCGAGCGAATTTCGGCGTAATTCGGAAGATTTTGCGAATATCATTCTAAATAAGACATTTTTCGAGCAAATTTCGGCTTAATTTGGAAGATTTTGCGAATATCTTTCTAAATAAGCCATTTTTCGAGCAAATTTCAGCTTAGTTTGGAAGATTTTTCAAATATCTTTCTAAATAAGACATTTTTCGATCGAATTTCGGCCTCATTTGGAAGATTTTGCGAATATCTTACTATATAAGCCGTTTTTCAAAAGAGTTTCCGCTTATTTTGGAAGATTTTGCGAATATCTTACTAAATAAGACATTTTTCGATCGAATTTCGGCCTCATTTGGAAGATTTTGCGAATATCTTACTATATAAGCCGTTTTTCAAAAGAGTTTCCGCATATTTTGGAAGATTTTGCGAATATCTTACTAAATAAGCCGTTTTTCGAGCAAATTTCGGCTTAATTTGGAAGATTTTGCGAATATCTTACTAAATAAGCCGTTTTCCAAGCGAATTTCGGCTTAATTCGGAAGGTTTTGCGAATATCTTACTAAATAAGCCATTTTTCGAGCAAATTTCGGCTTAATTTGGAAGAATTTTCAAATATCTTACTAAATAAGCCGTTTTTCAAGCGAATTTTTGCTTAATTTGGAAGATTTTGCGAATATCTTACTAAATAAGAGGTTTTTCGAGCAAATTTCGGCTTAATTTGGAAGATTTAGCGAATATCTTACTAAATAAGCCGTTTTTCGAGGAAATTTCGGAAGAATTTGCGAATATCTTACTAAATACGCCGTTTTTTGACCGAATTTCGGCCTAATTTGAAAGATTTTGCGAATATATTTCTAAACATGCCGTTTTTCGAGCGGATTTCGGCTTCATTCGGAAGATTTTGCGAATATCTTTCAAAAACATGCCGTTTTTCGAGCGGATTCGGCTTAATTTGGAAGATTTTGCGAATATCTTACTAAATATGCCGTATTTCAAGCGAATTTTGGCTTACATTGGAAGATTTTGCGAATATCTTACTAAATAAGACGTTTTTCGAGCAAATTTCGGTTTAGTTTGGGAAGATTTTGCGAATATCTTACTAAATAAGCCGTTTTACGAGCAAATTTCGGCTTAATTTGGAAGATTTTCCGGATATCCTTCTATATAAGCCGTTTTTCAAGCGAATTTTCGCTTATTTTGGAAGATATTGCGAATATCTTACAAAATAAGCCGTCTTTCGAGCAAATTTTGGCTTAATTTGGAAGATTTTGCGAATATCATACTAAATAGGCAGTTTTTCAAGCGAATTTCGGCTTAATTCGGAAGATTTTGCGAATATCTTACTAAATTAGCCGTTTTTCGAGGAAATTTCGGATTTGTTTGGAAGCTTTTGCGAATATCTTACTTACTAAGCCGTTTATCCAGCAAATTTTGGCTTAATTTGGAAGATTTTTCAAATATCTTACTAAATAAGCCGTTTTTCAAGCGAATTTCGGCTTAATTTGGAAGATTTTTCGAATATCTTACTAAATAAGCCGTTTTTCGAGCAAATTTTGGCTTAATTTGGAAGTTTAAGTGAATATCTTAGTAAATAAGCCGTTTTTCGAGCAAATTTCGGCTTAATTTGGAAGATTTTGCGAATATCTTACTAAATAAGCCGTTTTTCGAGTGAATTTCGGCTTAATTCGGAAGATTTTGCGAATATCTTACTAAATAAGCCGTTTTTCGAGCATATTTCGGCTTAATTTGGAAGATTTTGCGAATATCTTACTAAAAAAGCCGTCTTTCAAGCAAATTTCGGCTTAATTCGGAAAAATTTTCCGAATATCTTACTAAATAAGCCGTTTTTCGAGCAAATTTCGGCTTAATTTGGAAGATTTTGCGAATATCTTACTAAATAAGCCATTTTTCGAGCAAATTTCGGCTTAATTTGGAAGACTTTGCAAATATCTTACTAAATAAGCCGTTTTTTGAGCGAAATTTCGGCCTAATTTGGAAGATTTTTCGAATATCTTTCTAAACATGCCGTTTTTCGAGCGGATTTCGGCTTCATTCGGAAGATTTTTCAAAGATCATTCTAAATAAGACATTTTTCGATCGAATTTTGGCTTAACATGGAAGATTTTGCGAATATCTTACGAAATAAGCAGTTTTTCGAGCGGATTTCGGCTTCATTAGGAAGATTTTTCAAATATCATTCTAAATAAGACATTTTTCGATCGAATTTTGGCTTAATATGAAAGATTTTGCAAATATCTTACAATATAAGCCGTTTTTGAAGCAAATTTTGGCTTAATTTGGAAGATTTAGCGAATATCTTACTAAATAAGCCGTTTTTCGAGCAAATTTCGGATTAATTTGGAAGATTTTGCGAAAGTCTTACTAAATAAGCCGTTTTTCGATCAAATTTCGGCTTAATTTGGAAGATTTTGCGAATATCTTACTAAATAAGCCGTTTTACTAGCGAATTTTGGCTTAATTTGGAAGATTTTGCGAATATCTTACTAAATAGGCAGTTTTTCAAGAGAATTTCGGCTTAATCTGGAAGATTTTTCCGAATATCTTACTAAATAAGCCGTTATTCGAGCAAATTTCGGCTTAATATGGAAGATTTTGCGAATATCTTACTAAATAAGCCGTTTTTCGAGCAAACTTCGGCTTAATTTGGAAGATTTTGCGAATATCTTACTAAATAAGCCGGTTTTTTTTCGAGCGAATTTCGGCGTAATTCGGAAGATTTTGCGAATATCATTCTAAATAAGACATTTTTCGAGCAAATTTCGGCTTAATTCGGAAGATTTTGCGAATATCTTACTAAATAAGACGTTTTTCGAGCAAATTTCGGTTTAGTTTGGAAGATTTTGCGAATATCTTACTAAATAAGCCGTTTTACGAGCAAATTTCGACTTAATTTGGAAGATTTTTTGAATATCATACTAAATATGCCGTATTTCAAGCGAATTTTGGCTTACTTTGGAAGATTTTGCGAATATCTTACTAAATAAGCCGTTTTTCGAGCAAATTTCGGCTTAATTTGGAAGATTTTGCGAATATCTTTCTATATAAGCCGTTTTTCAAGCGAATTTTCGCTCATTTTGGAAGATTTTGCGAATATCTTTCAAAAACATGCCGTTTTTCGAGCTGATTTCGGATTAATTTGGAAGATTTTGCGAATATCTTACTAAATATGCCGTATTTCAAGCGAATTTCGGCTTAATTCGGAAGATTTTCCGAATATCTTACTAAATAAGCCGTTTTTCGATCGAATTTTGGCTTAACATGGAAGATTTTGCGAATATCTTACGAAATAAGCAGTTTTTCGAGCGGATTTCGGCTTCATTAGGAAGATTTTTCAAATATCATTCTAAATAAGACATTTTTCGATCGAATTTTGGCTTAATATGCAAGATTTTGCAAATATCTTACAATATAAGCCGTTTTTGAAGAAAATTTTGGCTTAATTTGGAAGATTTAGCGAATATCTTACTAAATAAGCCGTTTTTCGAGCAAATTTCGGATTAATTTGGAAGATATTGCGAAAGTCTTACTAAATAAGCCGTTTTTCGATCAAATTTCGGCTTAATTTGGAAGATTTTGCGAATATCTTACTAAATAAGCCGTTTTACTAGCGAATTTTGGCTTAATTTGGAAGATTTTGCGAATATCTTACTAAATAGGCAGTTTTTCAAGAGAATTTCGGCTTAATCTGGAAGATTTTTCGAATATCTTACTAAATAAGCCGTTATTCGAGCAAATTTCGGCTTAATATGGAAGATTTTGCGAATATCTTACTAAATAAGCCGTTTTTCGAGCAAACTTCGGCTTAATTTGGAAGATTTTGCGAATATCTTACTAAATAAGCCGTTTTTCGAGCGAATTTCGGCGTAATTCGGAAGATTTTGCGAATATCATTCTAAATAAGACATTTTTCGAGCAAATTTCGGCTTAATTTGGAAGATTTTGCGAATATCTTTCTAAATAAGCCATTTTTCGAGCAAATTTCAGCTTAGTTTGGAAGATTTTTCAAATATCTTTCTAAATAAGACATTTTTCGATCGAATTTCGGCCTCATTTGGAAGATTTTGCGAATATCTTACTATATAAGCCGTTTTTCAAAAGAGTTTCCGCTTATTTTGGAAGATTTTGCGAATATCTTACTAAATAAGACATTTTTCGATCGAATTTCGGCCTCATTTGGAAGATTTTGCGAATATCTTACTATATAAGCCGTTTTTCAAAAGAGTTTCCGCTTATTTTGGAAGATTTTGCGAATATCTTACTAAATAAGCCGTTTTTTCGAGCAAATTTCGGCTTAATTTGGAAGATTTTGCGAATATCTTACTAAATAAGCCGTTTTCCAAGCGAATTTCGGCTTAATTCGGAAGGTTTTGCGAATATCTTACTAAATAAGCCATTTTTCGAGCAAATTTCGGCTTAATTTGGAAGAATTTTCAAATATCTTACTAAATAAGCCGTTTTTCAAGCGAATTTTTGCTTAATTTGGAAGATTTTGCGAATATCTTACTAAATAAGAGGTTTTTCGAGCAAATTTCGGCTTAATTTGGAAGATTTAGCGAATATCTTACTAAATAAGCCGTTTTTCGAGGAAATTTCGGAAGAATTTGCGAATATCTTACTAAATACGCCGTTTTTTGACCGAATTTCGGCCTAATTTGAAAGATTTTGCGAATATATTTCTAAACATGCCGTTTTTCGAGCGGATTTCGGCTTCATTCGGAAGATTTTGCGAATATCTTACTAAATAAGCCATTTTTCGAGCAAATTTCGGCTTAATATGGAACATTTTGCGAATATCTTACTAAAAAAGCCGTTTTTTGAGCGAATTTTGGCTTAATTTGGAAGATTTTGCGAATATCCTACTAAATAGGCCGTTTTTCGAGCAAATTTCGACTTAATTTGGAAGATTTTGCGAATATCTTTCTAAATAAGCAGTTTTTCAAGCGAATTTCGGCTTAATTCGGTAGATTTTGAATATCTTACTAAATAAGCCGATTTTCGAGCGTATTTTGGCCTAATTTGGAAGATTTTGCGAATATCTTTCTAAACATGCCGTTTTTCGAGCGGATTTCGGCTTAATTTGGAAGATTTTGCGAATATCTTACTAAATAAGCCCTATATCAAGCGAATTTTGGCTTACTTTGGAAGATTTTGCGAATATCTTACTAAATAAGCCGTTTATCGAGCAAATTTCGGCTTAATTTGGAAGATTTTGAGAATATCTTACTGAATAAGCCGTTTTACGAGGAAATTTCGGCTTAATTTGGAAGATTTTGCGAATATCTTTCTAAACATGCCGTTTTTCGAGCGGATTTCGGATTAATTTGGAAGATTTTGCGAATATCTTCCTAAATAAGCCGTATTGCAAGCGAATTTGGGCTTAATTTGGAAGATATTGCGAATATCTTACTAAATAAGCCGTTTTTCGAGCAAATTTCGGCTTAATTTGGAAGATTTTGTGAATATGTTACTAAATAAGCCGTTTTCCAAGCGAATTTTGGCTTAATTCGGAAGATTTTGCGAATATCTTACTAAATAAGCCATTTTTCGAGCAAATTTCGGCTTAATTTGGAAGATTTTTCAAATATCTTACTAAATAAGCCGTTTTTCAAGCGAATTTTTGCTTAATATGGAAGATTTTGCGAATATCTTACTAAATAAGCCGTTTTTCGAGCAAATTTCGGCTTAATTTTGAAGATTTAGCGAATATCTTACTAAATAAGCCGTTTTTCGAGGAAATTTCGGAAGAATTTGCGAATATCTTACTAAATACGCCGTTTTTTGAGCGAATTTCGGCCTAATTTGAAAGATTTTGCGAATATCTTTCTAAACATGCAGTTTTTAGAGCGGATTTCGGCTTCATTCGGAAGATTTTGCGAATATCTTACTAAATAAGCCATTTTTCGAGCAAATTTCGGCTTAATATGGAACATTTTGCGAATATCTTACTAAAAAGCCGTTTTTTGAGCGAATTTTGGCTTAATTTGGAAGATTATGCGAATATCCTACTAAATAAGCCGTTTTTCGAGCAAATTTCGGCTTAATTTGGACAATTTTGCGAATGTCTTACAAAATAAGCCGTTTTTCAAGCGAATTTTGGCTTAATTTGGAAGATTTTGCGAATATCTTACTAAATAAGCCGTTTTTTGAGCGAATTTCGGACTAATTTGGAAGATTTTGCGAAAATCTTACTAAATAACCCGATTTTCGAGCGAATTTCGGCTTAATTCGGAAGATTTTGCGAATATCTTACTAAATAAGCCATTTTTCGAGCAAATTTCGGCTTAATTTGGACAATTTTGCGAATATCTTACAAAATAAGCCGTTTTTCGAGCAAATTTCGGCTTAATTTGGAAGATTTTGCGAATATCTTACTAAATAAGCCGTTTTCCAAGCGAATTTCGGCTTAATTCGGAAGGTTTTGCGAATATCTTACTAAATAAGCCATTTTTCGAGCAAATTTCGGCTTAATTTGGAAGATTTTTCAAATATCTAACTAAATAAGCCGTTTTTCAAGCGAATTTTTGCTTAATTTGGAAGATTTTGCGAATATCTTACTAAATAAGAGATTTTTCGAGCAAATTTCGGCTTAATTTGGATGATTTAGCGAATATCTTACTAAATAAGCCGTTTTTCGAGGAAATTTCGGAAGAATTTGCGAATATCTTACTCAATACGCCGTTTTTTGAGCGAATTTCGGCCTAATTTGAAAGATTTTGCGAATATCTTTCTAAGCATGCCGTTTTTCGAGCGGATTTCGGCTTCATTCGGAAGATTTTGCGAATATCTTACTAAATAAGCCATTTTTCGAGCAAATTTCGGCTTAATATGGAACATTTTGCAAATATCTTACTAAAAAGCCGTTTTTTGAGCGAATTTTGGCTTAATTTGGAAGATTTTGCGAATATCCTACTAAATAAGCCGTTTTTCGAGCAAATTTCGACTTAATTTGGAAGATTTTGCGAATATCTTTCTAAATAAGCAGTTTTTCAAGCGAATTTCGGCTTAATTCGGTAGATTTTGCGAATATCTTACTAAATAAGCCGATTTTCGAGCGAATTTTGGCCTAATTTGGAAGATTTTGCGAATATCTTTCTAAACCTGCCGTTTTTCGAGCGGATTTCGGCTTAATTTGGAAGATTTTGCGAATATCTTACTAAATAAGCCGTATATCAAGCGAATTTTGGCTTACTTTGGAAGATTTTGCGAATATCTTACTAAATAAGCCGTTTTTTTAGCGAATTTCGGCCTAATTTGGAAGATTTTGCGAATATCTTACTAAATAACACGATTTTCGAGCGAATTTCGGCTAAATTCGGAAGATTTTGCGAATATCTTACTAAATAAGCCATTTTTCGAGCAAAATTCGGCTTAATTTGGACAATTTTGCGAATATCTTACAAAATAAGCCGTTTTTCAAGCGAATTTTGGCTTAATTCGGAAGATTTTGCGAATATCTTACTAAATAAGCCGTTATTCGAGCAAATTTCGGCTTAATTTGGAAGATTTTTCGAATATCTTACTAAATAAGCCATTTTTCGAGCAAATTTCGGCTTAATTTGGAAGATTTTGCGAATATCTTACTAAATAAGCCGTTTTTCGAGCAAATTTCGGCTTAATTTGGAAGATTTTGCGAATATCTTACTAAATAAGCCGTTTTTCGAGCGAATTTCGGCTTAATTTGGAAGATTTTGCGAATATCTTACTAAATAAGACATTTTTCGAGCAAATTTCGGCTTAATTTGGAAGATTTTGCGAATATCTTTCTAAATAAGCAGTTTTTCAAGCGAATTTCGGCTTAATTCGGAAGATTTTACGAATATCTTACTAAATAAGTCGTTTTTCGAGCAAATTTCAGCTTAGTTTGGAAGATTTTTCAAATATCTTTCTAAATAAGACATTTTTCGATCCAATTTTGGCCTCATTTGGAAGATTTTGCGAATATCTTACTATATAAGCCGTTTTTCAAAAGAGTTTTCGCTTATTTTGGAAGATTTTGCGAATATCTTACTAAGTAAGCCGTTTTTCGAGCAAATTTTGGCTTAATTCGGAAGATATTGCGAATATCTTACTAAATAGGCAGTTTCTCAAGCGAATTTCGGCTTAATTCGGAAGATTTTGCGAATATCTTACTAAATAAGCCGTTTTTCGAGCAAATTTCGGCTTAATTTGGAAGATTTTTCGAATATCTAACTAAATAAGCCATTTTTCGAGAAAATTTCGGCTTAAGTTGGAAGATTTTGCAAATATCTTACTAAATAAGCCGTTTTTCGAGCAAATTTCGGCTTAATTTGGAAGATTTTGCGAATATCTTACTAAATAAGCCGTTTTTCGAGCGAATTTCGGCTTAATTCGGAAGATTTTGCGAATATCATTCTAAATAAGACATTTTTCGAGCAAATTTCGGCTTAATTTGGAAGATTTTGCGAATATCTTTCTAAATAAGCAGTTTTTCAAGCGAATTTCGGCTTCATTCGGAAGATTTTGCGAATATCTTACTAAATAAGCCGATTTTCGAGCGAATTTCGGCATAATTCGGAAGATTTTGCAAATATCCTACTAAATAAGCCATTTTTCGAGCAAATTTCGGCTTAATTTGGACAATTTTGCGAATGTCTTAAAAAATAAGCCGTTCTTCAAGCGAATTTTGGCTTAATTTGGAAGATTTTGCGAATATCTTACTAAATAAGCCGTTTTTTGAGCGAATTTCGGCCTAATTTGGAAGATTTTGCGAAAATCTTACTAAATAACCCGATTTTCGAGCGAATTTCGGCTTAATTCGGAAGATTTTGCGAATATCTTACTAAATAAGCCATTTTTCGAGCAAATTTCGGCTTAATTTGGAAGATTTTGCGAATATCTTACTAAATAAGCCATTTTTCGAGCAAATTTCGGCTTAATTTGGAAGATTTTGCGAATATCTTACTAAACATGCCGTTTTTCGAGCGGATTTCGGCTTAATTTGGAAGATTTTGCGAATATCTTACTAAATAAGCCGTTTTTCGAGGAAATTTCGGAAGAATTTGCGAATATTTCTTACTAATACGCCGTTTTTTGAGCGAATTTCGGCCTAATTTGAAAGATTTTGCGAATATCTTTCTAAGCATGCCGTTTTTCGAGCGGATTTCGGCTTCATTCGGAAGATTTTGCGAATATCTTACTAAATAAGCCATTTTTCGAGCAAATTTCGGCTTAATATGGAACATTTTGCAAATATCTTACTAAAAAGCCGTTTTTTGAGCGAATTTTGGCTTAATTTGGAAGATTTTGCGAATATCCTACTAAATAAGCCGTTTTTCGAGCAAATTTCGACTTAATTTGGAAGATTTTGCGAATATCTTTCTAAATAAGCAGTTTTTCAAGCGAATTTCGGCTTAATTCGGTAGATTTTGCGAATATCTTACTAAATAAGCCGATTTTCGAGCGAATTTTGGCCTAATTTGGAAGATTTTGCGAATATCTTTCTAAACCTGCCGTTTTTCGAGCGGATTTCGGCTTAATTTGGAAGATTTTGCGAATATCTTACTAAATAAGCCGTATATCAAGCGAATTTTGGCTTACTTTGGAAGATTTTTCGAATATCTTACTAAATAAGCCGTTTTTTGAGCGAATTTCGGCCTAATTTGGAAGATTTTGCGAAAATCTTACTAAATAACCCGATTTTTGAGCGAATTTCGGCTTAATTCGGAAGATTTTGCGAATATCTTACTAAATTAGCCATTTTTCGAGCAAATTTCGGCTTAATTTGGACAATTTTGCGAATATCTTACAAAATAAGCCGTTTTTCAAGCGAATTTTGGCTTAATTCGGAAGATTTTGCGAATATCTTACTAAATAAGCCGTTATTCGAGCAAATTTCGGCTTAATTTGGAAGTTTTTTCCAATATCTTACTAAATAAGCCATTTTTCGAGCAAATTTCGGCTTAATTTGGAAGATTTTGCGAATATCTTACTAAACATGCCGTTTTTCGAGCGGATTTCGGCTTAATTTGGAAGATTTTGCGAATATCTTACTAAATAAGCCGTACATCAAGCGAATTTTGGCTTACTTTGGAAGATTTTGCGAATATCTTACTAAATAAGCCGTTTTTCGAGCAAATTTCGGCTTAATTTGGAAGATTTTGCGAATATCTTTCTAAATAAGCAGTTTTTCAAGCGAATTTCGGCATAATTCGGAAGATTTTACGAATATCTTACTAAATAAGCCGTTTTTCGAGCAAATTTCAGCTTAGTTTGGAAGATTTTTCAAATATCTTTCTAAATAAGACATTTTTCGATCCAATTTTGGCCTCATTTCGAAGATTTTGCGAATATCTTACTATATAAGCCGTTTTTCAAAAGAGTTTTCGCTTATTTTGGAAGATTTTGCGAATATCTTACTAAGTAAGCCGTTTTTCGAGCAAATTTTGGCTTAATTCGGAAGATATTGCGAATATCTTACTAAATAGGCAGTTTCTCAAGCGAATTTCGGCTTAATTCGGAAGATTTTGCGAATATCTTACTAAATAAGCCGTTTTTCGAGCAAATTTCGGCTTAATTTGGAAGATTTTTCGAATATCTAACTAAATAAGCCATTTTTCGAGCAAAATTCGGCTTAAGTTGGAAGATTTCGCAAATATCTTACTAAATAAGCCGTTTTTCGAGCAAATTTCGGCTTAATTTGGAAGATTTTGCGAATATCTTACTAAATAAGCCGTTTTTCGAGCGAATTTCGGCTTAATTTGGAAGATTTTGCGAATATCTTACTAATTAAGAGGTTTTTCGAGCAAATTTCGGCTTAATTTGAAAGATTTTGCGAATATCTTTCTAAGCATGCCGTTTTCGAGCGGATTTCGGCTTCATTCGGAAGATTTTGCGAACATCTTACTAAATAAGCCGTTTTCCAAGCGAATTTCGGCTTAATTCGGAAGATTTTGCGAATATCTTACTAAATAAGAGGTTTTTCGAGCAAATTTCGGCTTAGTTTGGAAGATTTTTCAAATATCTTACTAAATAAGACATTTTTCGATCCAATTTTGGCCTCATTTGTAAGATTTTGCGAATATCTTACTATATAAGCCGTTTTTCAAAAGAGTTTTCGCTTATTTTGGAAGATTTTGCGAATATCTTACTAAGTAGGCCGTTTTTCGAGCAAATTTTGGCTTAATTTGGAAGATTTTGCGAATATCTTTCTAAATAAGCAGTTTTTCAAGCGAATTTCGGCTTCATTCGGAAGATTTTGCGAATATCTTACTAAATAAGCCGATTTTCGAGCGAATTTCGGCTTAATTCGGAAGATTTTGCAAATATCCTACTAAATAAGCCATTTTTCGAGCAAATTTCGGCTTAATTTGGACAATTTTGCGAATGTCTTAAAAAATAAGCCGTTTTTCAAGCGAATTTTGGCTTAATTTGGAATATTTTGCGAATATCTTACTAAATAAGCCGTTTTTCGAGCAAATTTCGGCTTAATTTGGAAGATTTTGCGAATATCTTACTAAATAAGCCGTTTTACGAGCGAATTTCGGCTTAATTCGAAAGATTTTGCGAATATCTTACTAAATAAGCCATTTTTCGAGCAAATTTCGGCTTAATTTGGACAATTTTGCGAATATCTTACAAAATACGCCGTTTTTCAAGCGAATTTTGGCTTAATTTGGAAGATTTTGCGAATATCTTACATAATAATCCGTTTTTTGAGCGAATTTTGGCCTAATTTGGAAGATTTTGCGAATATCTTTCTAAACATGCCGTTTTTCGAGCGGATTTCGGCTTAATTTGGAAGATTTTGCGAATATCTTACTACATAAGCCGTATTTCAAGCGAATTTGGGCTTAATTTGGAAGATTTTGCGAATATCTTACTAAATAAGCCGTTTTTCGAGCGAATTTCGGCTTAATTTGGAAGATTTTGCGAAAATCTTACTAAATAAGCCGTTTTCCAAGCGAATTTCGGCTTAATTCGGAAGGTTTTGCGAATATCTTACAAAATAAGCCGTTTTTCAAGCGAATTTTGGCTTAATTCGGAAGATTTTGCGAATATCTTACTAAATAAGCCGTTATTCGAGCAAATTTCGGCTTAATTTGGAAGATTTTTCGAATATCTTACTAAATAAGCCATTTTTCGAGCAAATTTCGGCTTAATTTGGAAGATTTTGCGAATATCTTACTAAATAAGCCGTTTTTCGAGCAAATTTCGGCTTAATTTGGAAGATTTTGCGAATATCTTACTAAATAAGCCGTTTTTCGAGCGAATTTCGGCGTAATTCGGAAGATTTTGCGAATATCATTCTAAATAAGACATTTTTCGAGCAAATTTCGGCTTAATTTGGAAGATTTTGCGAATATCTTTCTAAATAAGCAGTTTTTCAAGCGAATTTCGGCTTAATTCGGAAGATTTTGCGAATATCTTACTAAATAAGCCGTTTTTCGAGCAAATTTCAGCTTAGTTTGGAAGATTTTTCAAATATCTTTCTAAATAAGACATTTTTCGATCCAATTTTGGCCTCATTTGGAAGATTTTGCGAATATCTTACTATATAAGCCGTTTTTCAAAAGAGTTTTCGCTTATTTTGGAAGATTTTGCGAATATCTTACTAAGTAAGCCGTTTTTCGAGCAAATTTTGGCTTAATTTGGAAGATATTGCGAATATCTTACTAAATAGGCAGTTTCTCAAGCGAATTTCGGCTTAATTCGGAAGATTTTGCGAATATCTTACTAAATAAGCCGTTTTTCGAGCAAATTTCGGCTTAATTTGGAAGATTTTTCGAATATCTAACTAAATAAGCCATTTTTCGAGCAAATTTCGGCTTAAGTTGGAAGAGTTTGCAAATATCTTACTAAATAAGCCGTTTTTCGAGCAAATTTCGGCTTAGTTTGGAAGATTTTTCAAATATATTACTAAATAAGACATTTTTCGATCCAATTTTGGCCTCATTTGGAAGATTTTGCGAATATCTTACTATATAAGCCGTTTTTCAAAAGAGTTTTCGCTTATTTTGGAAGATTTTGCGAATATCTTACTAAGTAGGCCGTTTTTCGAGCAAATTTTGGCTTAATTTGGAAGATATTGCGAATATCTTACTAAATAGGCAGTTTTTCAAGCGAATTTCGGCTTAATTCGGAAGATTTTGCGAATATCTTACTAAATAAGCCGTCTTTCGAGCAAATTTCGGCTTAATTTGGAAGATTTTTCGAATATCTAACTAAATAAGCCATTTTTCGAGCAAATTTCGGCTTATGTTGGAAGATTTTGCAAATATCTTACTAAATAAGCCGTTTTTCGAGCAAATTTCGGCTTAATTTGGAAGATTTTGCGAATATCTTACTAAATAAGCCGTTTTTCGAGCGAATTTCGGCTTAATTCGGAAGATTTTGCGAATATCTTTCTAAATAAGCAGTTTTTCAAGCGAATTTCGGCTTCATTCGGAAGATTTTGCGAATATCTTACTAAATAAGCCGATTTTCGAGCGAATTTCGGCTTAATTCGGAAGATTTTGCAAATATCCTACTAAATAAGCCATTTTTCGAGCAAATTTCGGCTTAATTTGGACAATTTTGCGAATGTCTTAAAAAATAAGCCGTTTTTCAAGCGAATTTTGGCTTAATTTGGAAGATTTTGCGCATATCTTACTAAATAAGCCGTTTTTTGAGCGAATTTCGGCCTAATTTGGAAGATTTTGCGAAAATCTTACTAAATAACCCGATTTTCGAGCGAATTTCGACTTAATTCGAAAGATTTTGCGAATATCTTACTAAATAAGCCATTTTTCGAGCAAATTTCGGCTTAATTTGGACAATTTTGCAAATATCTTACAAAATACGCCGTTTTTCAAGCGAATTTTGGCTTAATTTGGAACATTTTGCGAATATCTTACATAATAATCCGTTTTTTGAGCGAATTTTGGCCTAATTTGGAAGATTTTGCGAATATCTTTCTAAACATGCCCTTTTTCGAGCGGATTTCGGCTTAATTTGGAAGATTTTGCGAATATCTTACTACATAAGCCGTATTTCAAGCGAATTTGGGCTTAATTTGGAAGATTTTGCGAAAATCTTACTAAATAAGCCGTTTTTCGAGCGAATTTCGGCTTAATTTGGAAGATTTTGCGAAAATCTTACTAAATAAGCCGTTTTCCAAGCGAATTTCGGCTTAATTCGGAAGGTTTTGCGAATATCTTACTAAATAAGCCATTTTTCGAGCAAATTTCGGCTTAATTTGGACAATTTTGCGAATATCTTACAAAATAAGCCGTTTTTCAAGCGAATTTTGGCTTAATTCGGAAGATTTTGCGAATATCTTATTAAATAAGCCGTTATTCGAGCAAATTTCTGCTTAATTTGGAAGATTGTTCGAATATCTTACTAAATAAGCCATTTTTCGAGCAAATTTCGGCTTAATTTGGAAGATTTTGCGAATATCTTACTAAATAAGCCGTTTTTCGAGCAAATTTCGGCTTAATTTGGAAGATTTTGCGAATATCTTACTAAATAAGCCGTTTTTCGAGCGAATTTCGGCGTAATTCGGAAGATTTTGCGAATATCATTCTAAATAAGACATTTTTCGAGCAAATTTCGGCTTAATTTGGAAGATTATGCGAATATCTTTCTAAATAAGCAGTTTTTCAAGCGAATTTCGGCTTAATTCGGAACATTTTGCGAATATCTTACTAAATAAGCCGTTTTTCGAGCAAATTTCAGCTTAGTTTGGAAGATTTTTCAAATATCTTTCTAAATAAGACATTTTTCGATCCAATTTTGGCCTCATTTGGAAGATTTTGCGAATATCTTACAATATAAGCCGTTTTTGAAGCGAATTTTGGCTTTATTTGGAAGATTTAGCGAATATCTTACTAAATAGGCAGTTATTCAAGCGAATTTTGGCTTAAATCGGAAGATTTTGCGAATATCTTACTAAATAATACGTTTTTCGAGCAAATTTCGGCTTAATTTGGAAAAATTTTCGAATATCTTACTAAATAAGCCGTTTTTCGAGCAAATGTTGGCTTAATTTGGAAGGTTTTGCGAATATCTTACTAAATGAGCCGTTTTTCGAGCAAATTTCGGCTTAATTTGCAAGATTTTGCAAATATCTTACTAAATAAGCCGTTTTACGAGCAAATTTCGGCTTAATTTGGAAGATTTTGCGAATATCTTACTAAATAAGCCGTTTTTCAAGCGAATTTTGGCTTAATTTGGAAGAGTTTGCGAATAACTTACTAAATAAGCCGTTTTTCGAGCAAATTTCGGCTTAATTTGGAAGATTTTTCGAATATCTTACTAAATAAGCCATTTTTCGAGCAAATTTCGGCTTAATTTGGAAGATTTTGCGAATATCTTACTAAATAAGCCATTTTTCGAGCAAATTTCGGCTTAATGTTGACAATTTTGCGAATATCTTACAAAATACGCCGTTTTTCAAGCGAATTTTGGCTTAATTTGGAAGATTTTGCGAATATCTTACATAATAATCCGTTTTTTGAGCGAATTTTGGCCTAATTTGGAAGATATTGCGAATATCTTTCTAAACATGCCGTTTTTCGAGCGGATTTCGGCTTAATTTGGAAGATTTTGCGAATATCTTACTAAATAAGCCGTATTTCAAGCGAATTTGGGCTTAATTTGGAAGATTTTCGAATATCTTACTAAATAAGCCGTTTTCCAAGCGAATTTCGGCTTAATTCGGAAGGTTTTGCGAATATCTTACTAAATAAGCCATTTTTCGAGCAAATTTCGGCTTAATTTGGAAGATTTTTCAAATATCTTACTAAATAAGCCGTTTTTCAAGCGAATTTTTGCTTAATTTGGAAGATTTTGCGAATATCTTACTAAATAAGAGGTTTTCGAGCAAATTTCGGCTTAATTTGGAAGATTTAGCGAATATCTTACTAAATAAGCCGTTTTTCGAGGAAATTTCAGAAGAATTTGCGAATATCTTACTAAATACGCCGTTTTTTGAGCGAATTTCGGCCTAATTTGAAAGATTTTGCGAATATCTTTCTAAACATGACGTTTTTCGAGCGGATTTCGGCTTCATTCGGAAGATTTTGCGAATATCTTACTAAATAAGCCATTTTTCGAGCGGATTTCGGCTTAATTTGGAAGATTTTGCGAATATCTTACTAAATAAGCCGTACATCGAGCGAATTTTGGCTTACATTGGAAGATTTTGCGAATATCTTACTTAATAAGCCGTTTTTCGAGCAAATTTCGGCTTAATTTGGAAGATTTTGCGAATATCTTACTAAATAAGCCGTTTTACGAGGAAATTTCGGCTTAATTTGGAAGATTTTGCGAATATCTTTCTAAACATGCCGTTTTTCGAGCGGATTTCGGCTTAATTTGGAAGATTTTGCGAATATCTTCCTAAATAAGCCGTATTTCAAGCGAATTTGGGCTTAATTTGGAAGATATTGCGAATATCTTACTAAATAAGCCGTTTTTCGAGCAAATTTCGGCTTAATTTGGAAGATTTTGTGAATATGTTACTAAATAAGCCGTTTTCCAAGCGAATTTCGGCTTAATTCGGAAGATTTTGCGAATATCTTACTAAATAAGCCATTTTTCGAGCAAATTTCGGCTTAATTTGGAAGATTTTGTGAATATGTTACTAAAAAAGCCGTTTTCCAAGCGAATTTCGGCTTAATTCGGAAGATTTTGCGAATATCTTACTAAATAAGCCATTTTTCGAGCAAATTTCGGCTTAATTTGGAAGATTTAGCGAATATCTTACTAAATAAGCCGTTTTACGAGGAAATTTCGGAAGAATTTGCGAATATCTTACTAAATACGCCGTTTTTTGAGCGAATTTCGGCCTAATTTGAAAGATTTTGCGAATATCTTTCTAAACATGCCGTTTTTCGAGCGGATTTCGGCTTCATTCGGAAGATTTTGCGAATATCTTACTAAAAAGCCGTTTTTTGAGCGAATTTTGGCTTAATTTGGAAGATTTTGCGAATATCCTACTAAATAAGCCGTTTTTCGAGCAAATTTCGACTTAATTTGGAAGATTTTTCGAATATCTTACTAAATAAGCAGTTTTTCAAGCGAATTTCGGCTTAATTCGGTAGATTTTGCGAATATCCTACTAAATAAGACGATTTTCGAGCGAATTTTGGCCTAATTTGGAAGATTTTGCGAATATCTTTCTAAACATGCCGTTTTTCGAGCGGATTTCGGCTTAATTTTGAAGATTTTGCGAATATCTTACTAAATAAGCCGTATATCAAGCGAATTTTGGCTTACTTTGGAAGATTTTGCGAATATCTTACTAAATAAGCCGTTTTACGAGCAAATCTCGGCTTAATTTGGAAGATTTTGCGAATATCTTACTAAATAAGCCGTTTTCCACGCGAATTTCGGCTTAATTCGGAAGATTTTGCGAATATCTTACTAAATAAGCCATTTTTCTAGCAAATTTCGGCTTAATTTGGAAGATTTTGCGAATATCTTACTAAATAAGCCGTTTTTCAAGCGAATTTTTGCTTAATTTGGAAGATTTTGCGAATATCTTACTAAATAAGAGGTTTTTCGAGCAAATTTCGGCTTAATTTGGAAGATTTTGCGAATATCATACTAAATTAGCCGTTTTTTCAGGAAATTTCGGGTTTGTTTGGAAGATATTGCGATTATCTTACTAAATAAGCCGTTTTTCGAGCGAATTTAGGCTTAATTCGGAAGATTTTGCGAATTTCTTACTAAACAAGCCGTTTTTCGAGCATATTTCGGCTTAATTTGGAAGATTATGCGAATATCTTACTATATAAGCCGTTTTTCAAGCGAATTTCGGCTTACTTCGGAAGAATTTTGCGAATATCATACTAAATAAGCCATTTTTCGAGCAAATTTCGGCTTAATTTGGAAGACTTTGCGAATATCTTCCTAAATAAGCCGTTTTTTGAGCGAATTTCGGCCTAATTTGGAAGATTTTGCGAATATCTTTCTAAACATGCCGTTTTTCGAGCGGATTTCGGCTTCATTCGGAAGATTTTTTAAATATCATTCTAAATAAGACATTTTTCGATCGAATTTTGGCTTAATATGGAACATTTTGCGAATATCTTACTAAATAAGCCGTTTTTTGAGAGAATTTTGGCTTAATTCGGAAGATTTTGCGAATATCTTACTAAATTAAGCCGTTTTCCAAGCGAATTTCGGCTTAATTCGGAAGATTTTGCGAATATCTTACTAAATAAGCCGATTTTCGAGCGAATTTCGGCTTAATTCGGAAGATTTTGCGAATATCTTACTAAATAACCCGATTTTCGAGCGAATTTCGGCCTAATTTGGAAGATTTTGCGAATATCTTTCTAAACATGCCGTTTTTCGAGCGGATTTCGGCTTAATTTGGAAGATTTTGCGAATATCTTACTAAATAAGCCGTATTTCAAGCGAATTTGGGCTTAATTTGGAAGATTTTACGAATATCTTACTAAATAAGCCGTTTTCGAGCAAATTTCAGCTTAATTTGGAAGATTTTGCGAATATCTTACTAAATAAGCCGTTTTCCAAGCGAATTTCGGCTTAATTCGGAAGATTTTGCGAATATCTTACTAAATAAGCCGTTTTTCAAGCGAATTTTTGCTTAATTCGGAAGATTTTGCGAATATCTTACTAAATAAGAGGTTTTTCGAGTAAATTTCGGCTTAATTTGGAAGATTTTGTGAATATCTTACTAAATTAGCCGTTTTTCGAGGAAATTTCGGCTTTGTTTGGAAGATTTTGCGATTATCTTACTAAATAAGCCGTTTTTCGAGCGAATTTCGGCTTAATTCGGAAGATTTTGCGAATATCTTACTAAATAAGCCGTTATTCGAGCATATTTCGGCTTAATTTGGAAGATTATGCGAACATCTTACTAAATAAGCCGTTTTTCAAGCGAATTTCGGCTTAATTCGGAAGAATTTTGCGAATATCATACTAAATTATCCATTTTTCGAGCAAATTTCGGCTTAATTTGGAAGACTTTGCGAATATCTTACAAAATAAGCCGTATTTTGAGCGAATTTCGGCCTAATTTGGAAGATTTTGCGATTATCTTTCTAAACATGCCGTTTTTCGAGCGGATTTCGGCTTCATTCGGAAGATTTTTCAAATATCATTCTAATTAAGACATTTTTCGATCGAATTTTGGCTTAATATGTAAAATTTTGCGAATATCTTACTAAATAAGCCGATTTTCGAGCGAATTTCGGCTTAATTCGGAAGATTTTGCGAATATCTTACTAAATAACCCGATTTTCGAGCGAATTTCGGCTTAATTAGGAAGATTTTGCGAATAACTCACTAAATAAGTCATTTTTCGAATAAATTTCGGCTTAATTTGGACAATTTTGCGAATATCTTACAAAATAAGCCGTTTTTCAAGCGAATTTTGGCTTAATTTGGAAGATTTTGCGAATATCTTAAAAAATAAGCCGTTTTTTGAGCGAATTTCGGCCTAATTTGGAAGATTTTGCGAATATCTTTCTAAACATGCCGTTTTTCGAGCGGATTTCGGCTTAATTTGGAAGATTTTGCGAATATCTTACTAAATAAGCCGTATTTCAAGCGAATTTGGGCTTAATTTGGAAGATTTTACGAATATCTTACTAAATAAGCCGTTTTTTCGAGCAAATTTCGGCTTAATTTGGAAGATTTTGCGAATATCTTACTAAATAAGCCGTTTTCCAAGCGAATTTCGGCTTAATTCGGAAGATTTTGCGAATATCTTACTAAATAAGCCGTTTTTCAAGCGAATTTTTGCTTAATTCGGAAGATTTTGCGAATATCTTACTAAATAAGAGGTTTATCGAGTAAATTTCGGCTTAATTTGGAAGATTTTGTGAATATCTTACTAAATTAGCCGTTTTTCGAGGAAATTTCGGCTTTGTTTGGAAGATTTTGCGATTATCTTACTAAATAAGCCGTCTTTCGAGCGAATTTCGGCTTAATTCGGAAGATTTTGCGAATATCTTACTAAATAAGCCGTTATTCGAGCATAATTCGGCTTAATTTGGAAGATTATGCGAATATATTACTAACTAAGCCGTATTTTGAGCGAATTTCGGCCTAATTTGGAAGACTTTGCGATTATCTTTCTAAACATGCCGTTTTTCGAGCGGATTTCGGCTTCATTCGGAAGATTTTTCAAATATCATTCTAATTAAGACATTTTTCGATCGAATTTTGGCTTAATATGGAAAATTTTGCGAATATCTTACTAAATAAGCCGTTTCTTGAGAGAATTTTGGCTTAATTTGGAAGATTTAGCGAATATCTTACTAAATAAGCCGTTTTTCGAGCAAATTTCGGCTTAATTTGGTAGATTTTTTAAATATCTTTCTAAATAAGCCATTTCTCGAGAAAATTTCGCCTTAATTTGGAAGATTTTGCGAATATCTTACTAAATAAGCCGTTTTTCGAGCAAATTTCGGCTTAATTTGGAAGATTTTGCGAATATCTTACTAAATAAGCCGTTTTTCGAGCAAATTTCTGCTTAATTTGGACGATTTTGCGAATATCTTACTATATAAGCCGTTTTTCGAGCAAATTTCGGCTTAATTCGGAGGATTTTACGAATATCTTTCTAAACATTCCGTTTTTCGAGCGGATTTTTGCTTCATTCGGAAGATTTTGCGAATATCTTACAAAATAAGCAGTTCTTCAAGCGAATTTTGGCTTAATTTGGAAGATTTTGCGAATATCTTACAAAATAAGCCGTTTTTTGAGCGAATTTCGGCCTAATTTAGAAGATTTTGCGAATATCTTTCTAAACATGCCGTTTTTCGAGCGCATTTCGGCTCAATTTGGAAGCCTTTGCGAATATCTTACTAAATAAGCCGTATTTCAAGCGAATTTTGGCTTAATATGGAACATTTTGCATATATCTTACTAAATAAGCCGTTTTTCGAGCAAATTTCGGCTTAATTTGGAAGATTTTGCGAATATCTTACTAAATAAGCCGTTTTCCAAGCGAATTTCGGCTTAATTCGGAAGATTTTGCGAATACTTTACTAAATAAGCCATTTTTCGAGCGAATTTCGGCTTAATTTGGAAGATTTTGCGAATATCTTACTAAATAAGCGGTTTTTCAAGCGAATTTCGGCTTAATTTGGAAGATTTTGCGAATATCTTAATGAATAAGCCGTTTTTCGAGCGAATTTCGGCTTAATTCGGAAGATTTTGCGAATATCTTACTAAATAAGCCGTTTTTCGAGCATTATTCGGCTTAATTTGGAAGATTTTGCGAATATCTTACTAAAAAGCCGTTTTTCAAGCGAATTTCGGCTTAATTCGGAAGAATTTTCCGAATATCTTACTAAATAAGCCGTTTTTCGAGCAAATTTCGGCTTAATTTGGAAGATTTTGCGAATATCTTACTAAATATGCCATTTTTCGAGCAAATTTCGGCTTAATTTGGAAGACTTTGCGAATATCTTACTAAATAAGCCGTTTTTTGAGCGAATTTTGGCCTAATTTGGAAGATTTTGCGAATATCTTTCTAAACATGCCGTTTTTCGAGCGGATTTCGGCTTCATTCGGAAGATTTTCCAAATATCATTCTAAATAAGACATTTTTCGATCGAATTTTGGCTTAATTTGGAAGATTTTTCAAATATCTTACTAAATAAGCAGTTTTTCGAGCAAATTTCTGCTTAATTTGGACGATTTTGCGAATATCTTACTATATAAGCTGTTTTTCGAGCAAATTTCGGCTTAATTCGGAAGATTTTACGAATATCTTTCTAAACATTCCGTTTTTCGAGCGGATTTTTGCTTCATTCGGAAGATTTTGCGAATATCTTACAAAATAAGCAGTTTTTCAAGCGAATTTTGGCTTAATTTGGAAGATTTTGCGAATATCTTACAAAATAAGCCGTTTTTTGAGCGAATTTCGGCCTAATTTGGAAGATTTTGCGAATATCTTTCTAAACATGCCGTTTTTCGAGCGGATTTCGGCTCAATTTGGAAGCTTTTGCGAATATCTTACTAAATAAGCCGTATTTTAAGCGAATTTTGGCTTAATATGGAACATTTTGCATATATCTTACTAAATAAGCCGTTTTTCGAGCAAATTTCGGCTTAATTTGGAAGATTTTGCGAATATCTTACTAAATAAGCCGTTTTCCAAGCGAATTTCGGCTTAATTCGGAAGATTTTGCGAATACTTTACTAAATAAGCCATTTTTCGAGCAAATTTCGGCTTAATTTGGAAGACTTTGCGAATATCTTACTAAATAAGCCGTTTTTTGAGCGAATTTTGGCCTAATATGGAAGATTTTGCGAATATCTTTCTAAACATGCCGTTTTTCGAGCGGATTTCGGCTTCATTCGGAAGATTTTCCAAATATCATTCTAAATAAGACATTTTTCGATCGAATTTTGGCTTAATTTGGAAGATTTTTCAAATATCTTACTAAATAAGCAGTTTTTCAAGCGAATTTCGGCTTTATTCGGTAGATTTTGCGAATATCCTACTAAATAAGACGATTTTCGAGCGAATTTTGGCCTAATTTGGAAGATTTGGCGAATATCTTTCTAAACATGCCGTTTTTCGAGCGGATTTCGGCTTAATTTTGAAGATTTTGCGAATATCTTACTAAATAAGCCGTATATCAAGCGAATTTTGGCTTACTTTGGAAGATTTTGCGAATATCTTACTAAATAAGCCGTTTTACGAGCAAATTTCGGCTTAATTTGGAAGATTTTGCGAATATCTTACTAAATAAGCCGTTTTCCAAGCGAATTTCGGCTTAATTCGGAAGATTTTGCGAATATCTTACTAAATAAGCCATTTTTCGAGTAAATTTCGGCTTAATTTGGAAGATTTTGCGAATATCTTACTAAATAAGCCGTTATTCAAGCGAATTTTTGCTTAATTTGGAAGATTTTGCGAATATCTTACTAAATAAGCCGTTTTCCAAGCGAATTTCGGCTTAATTCGGAAGATTTTGCGAATACTTTACTAAATAAGCCATTTTTCGAGCAAATTTCGGCTTAATTGGGAAGACTTTGCGAATATCTTACTAAATAAGCCGTTTTTTGAGCGAATTTTGGCCTAATTTGGAAGATTTTGCGAATATCTTTCTAAACATGCCGTTTTTCGAGCGGATTTCGGCTTCATTCGGAAGATTTTCCAAATATCATTCTAAATAAGACATTTTTCGATCGAATTTTGGCTTAATTTGGAAGATTTTTCAAATATCTTACTAAATAGGCAGTTTTTCAAGCGAATTTCGGCTTAATTCGGTAGACTTTGCGAATATCCTACTAAATAAGACGATTTTCGAGCGAATTTTGGCCTAATTTGGAAGATTTTGCGAATGTCTTTCTAAACATGCCGTTTTTCGAGCGGATTTCGGCTTAATTTTCAAGATTTTGCGAATATCTTACTAAATAAGCCGTATATCAAGCGAATTTTGGCTTACATTGGAAGATTTTGCGAATATCTTACTAAATAAGCCGTTTTACGAGCAAATTTCGGCTTAATTTGGAAGATTTTGCGAATATCTTACTAAATAAGCCGTTTTCCAAGCGAATTTCGGCTTAATTCGGAAGATTTTGCGAATATCTTACTAAATAAGCCATTTTTCGAGCAAATTTCGACTTAATTTGGAAGATTTTGCGAATATCTTACTAAATAAGCCGTTTTTCAAGCGAATTTTTGCTTAATTTGGAAGATTTTGCGAATATCTTACTAAATAAGAGGTTTTTCGAGCAAATTTCGGCTTAATTTGGAAGATTTTGCGAATATCTTACTAAATTAGCCGTTTTTTGAGGAAATTTCGGCTTTGTTTGGAAGATATTGCGATTATCTTACTAAATAGGCCGTTTTTCGAGCGAATTTAGGCTTAATTCGGAAGATTTTGCGAATTTCTTACGAAATAAGCCGTTTTTCGAGCATATTTCGGCTTAATTTGGAAGATTATGCGAATATCTTACTATATAAGCCGTTTTTCAAGCGAATTTCGGCTTACTTCGGAAGAATTTTGCGAATATCATACTAAATAAGCCATTTTTTCGAGCAAATTTCGGCTTAATTTGGAAGACTTTGCGAATATCTTACTAAATAAGCCGTTTTTTGAGCGAATTTCGGCCTAATTTGGAAGATTTTGCGAATATCTTTCTAAACATGCCGTTTTTCGAGCGGATTTCGGCTTCATTCGGAAGATTTTTTAAATATCATTCTAAATAAGACATTTTTCGATCGAATTTTGGCTTAATATGGAACATTTGCGAATATCTTACTAAATAAGCCCTTTTTTGAGAGAATTTTGGCTTAAACCTTAAGATTTTGCGAATATCTTACTAAATTAAGCCGTTTCTCAAGCGAATTTTGGCTTAATTTGGAAGATTTAGCGAATATATTACTAAATAAGCCGTTTTTCGAGCAAATTTCGGCTTATTTTGGTAGATTTTTTAAATATCTTTCTAAATAATCAGTTTTTCAAGCGAATTTCGGCCTAATTCGGAAGATTTTGCGAATATCTTACTAAATAACCCGATTTTCGAGCGAATTTAGGCTTAATTCGGAAGATTTTGCGAATATCTCACTAAATAAGACATTTTTCGAGCAAATTTCGGCTTAATTTGGACAATTTTGCGAATATCTTAAAAAATAAGCCGTTTTTCAAGCGAATTTTGGCTTAATTTGGAAGATTTTGCGAATATCTTAAAAAATAAGCCGTTTTTTGAGCGAATTTCGGCCTAATTTGGAAGATTTTGCGAATATCTTTCTAAACATGCCGTTTTTCGAGCGGATTTCGGCTTAATTTGGAAGATTTTGCGAATATCTTACTAAATAAGCCGTATTTCAAGCGAATTTGGGCTTAATTTGGAAGATTTTACGAATATCTTACTAAATAAGCCGTTTTTCGAGCAAATTTCGGCTTAATTTGGAAGATTTTGCGAATATCTTACTAAATAAGCCGTTTTCCAAGCGAATTTCGGCTTAATTCGGAAGATTTTGCGAATATCTTACTAAATAAGACGTTTTTTAAGCGAATTTTTGCTTAATTTGGAAGATTTTGCGAATATCTTACTAAATAAGAGGTTTTTCGAGTAAATTTCGGCTTAATTTGGAAGATTTTGTGAATATCTTACTAAATTAGCCGTTTTTCGAGGAAATTTCGGCTTTGTTTGGAAGATTTTGCGATTATCTTACTAAATAAGCCGTTTTTCGAGCGAATTTCGGCTTAATTCGGAAGATTTTGCGAATATCTTACTAAATAAGTCGTTATTCGAGCATATTTCGGCTCAATTTGGAAGCTTTTGCGAATATCTTACTAAATAAACCGTATTTTAAGCGAATTTTGGCTTAATATGGAACATTTTGCATATATCTTACTAAATAAGCCGTTTTTCGAGCAAATTTCGGCTTAATTTGGAAGATTTTGCGAATATCTTACTAAATAAGCCGTTTTCCAAGCGAATTTCGGCTTAATTCGGAAGATTTTGCGAATACTTTACTAAATAAGCCATTTTTCGAGCAAATTTCGGCTTAATTTGGAAGACTTTGCGAATATCTTACTAAATAAGCCGTTTTTTGAGAGAATTTTGGCCTAATTTGGAAGATTTTGCGAATATCTTTCTAAACATGCCGTTTTTCGAGCGGATTTCGGCTTCATTCGGAAGATTTTCCAAATATCATTCTAAATAAGACATTTTTCGATCGAATTTTGGCTTAATTTGGAAGATTTTTCAAATATCTTACTAAATAAGCAGTTTTTCAAGCGAATTTCGGCTTAATTCGGTAGATTTTGCGAATATCCTACTAAATAAGACGATTTTCGAGCGAATTTTGGCCTAATTTGGAAGATTTTGCGAATATCTTTCTAAACATGCCGTTTTTCGAGCGGATTTCGGCTTAATATTGAAGATTTTGCGAATATCTTACTAAATAAGCCGTATATCAAGCGAATTTTGGCTTACTTTGGAAGATTTTGCGAATATCTTACTAAATAAGCCGTTTTACGAGCAAATTTCGGCTTAATTTGGAAGATTTTGCGAATATCTTACTAAATAAGCCGTTTTCCAAGCGAATTTCGGCTTAATTCGGAAGATTTTGCGAATATCTTACTAAATAAGCCATTTTTCGAGCAAATTTCGGCTTAATTTGGAAGATTTTGCGAATATCTTACTAAATAAGCCGTTTTTCAAGCGAATTTTTGCTTAATTTGGAAGATTTTGCGAATATCTTACAAAATAAGCCGTTTTCCAAGCGAATTTCGGCTTAATTCGGAAGATTTTGCGAATACTTTACTAAATAAGCCATTTTTCGAGCAAATTTCGGCTTAATTTGGAAGACTTTGCGAATATCTTACTAAATAAGCCGTTTTTTGAGCGAATTTTGGCCTAATTTGGAAGATTTTGCGAATATCTTTCTAAACATGCCGTTTTTCGAGCGGATTTCGGCTTCATTCGGAAGATTTTCCAAATATCATTCTAAATAAGACATTTTTCGATCGAATTTTGGCTTAATTTGGAAGATTTTTCAAATATCTTACTAAATAAGCAGTTTTTCAAGCGAATTTCGGCTTAATTCGGTAGACTTTGCGAATATCCTACTAAATAAGACGATTTTCGAGCGAATTTTGGCCT
Source organism: Pachydiplax longipennis (assembly GCA_036926295.1). Classification (NCBI taxonomy): domain Eukaryota; kingdom Metazoa; phylum Arthropoda; class Insecta; order Odonata; family Libellulidae; genus Pachydiplax; species Pachydiplax longipennis. Next base: position 3,493,635 of record JAVFKF010000044.1, on the reverse strand, counting down.
AATTTGGAAGATTTTGCGAATATCTTTCTAAACATGCCGTTTTTCGAGCGGATTTCGGCTTAATTTTCAAGATTTTGCGAATATCTTACTAAATAAGCCGTATATCCAGCGAATTTTGGCTTACATTGGAAGATTTTGCGAATATCTTACTAAATAAGCCGTTTTACGAGCAAATTTCGGCTTAATTTGGAAGATTTTGCGAATATCTTACTAAATAAGCCGTTTTCCAAGCGAATTTCGGCTTAATTCGGAAGATTTTGCGAATATCTTACTAAATAAGCCATTTTTCGAGCAAATTTCGGCTTAATTTGGAAGATTTTGCGAATATCTTACTAAATAAGCTGTTTTTCAAGCGAATTTTTGCTTAATTTGGAAGATTTTGCGAATATCTTACTAAATAAGAGGTTTTTCGAGCAAATTTCGGCTTAATTTGGAAGATTTTGCGAATATCTTACTAAATTAGCCGTTTTTTGAGGAAATTTCGGCTTTGTTTGGAAGATATTGCGATTATCTTACTAAATAAGCCGTTTTTCGAGCGAATTTAGGCTTAATTCGGAAGATTTTGCGAATTTCTTACGAAATAAGCCGTTTTTCGAGCATATTTCGGCTTAATTTGGAAGATTATGCGAATATCTTACTATATAAGCCGTTTTTCAAGCGAATTTCGGCTTACTTCGGAAGAATTTTGCGAATATCATACTAAATAAGCCATTTTTTCGAGCAAATTTCGGCTTAATTTGGAAGACTTTGCGAATATCTTACTAAATAAGCCGTTTTTTGAGCAAATTTCGGCCTAATTTGGAAGATTTTGCGAATATCTTTCTAAACATGCCGTTTTTCGAGCGGATTTCGGCTTCATTCGGAAGATTTTTTAAATATCATTCTAAATAAGACATTTTTCGATCGAATTTTTGCTTAATATGGAACATTTGCGAATATCTTACTAAATAAGCCGTTTTTTGAGAGAATTTTGGCTTAAACCTTAAGATTTTGCGAATATCTTACTAAATTAAGCCGTTTCTCAAGCGAATTTTGGCTTAATTTGGAAGATTTAGCGAATATCTTACTAAATAAGCCGTTTTTCGAGCAAATTTCGGCTTATTTTGGTATATTTTTTAAATATCTTTCTAAATAAGCAGTTTTTCAAGCGAATTTCGGCTTAATTCGGAAGATTTTGCGAATATCTTACTAAATAAGCCGATTTTCGAGCGAATTTCGGCTTAATTCGGAAGATTTTGCGAATATCTTACTAAATAACCCGATTTTCGAGCGAATTTCGGCTTAATTCGGAAGATTTTGCGAATATCTCACTAAATAAGCCATTTTTCGAGCAAATTTCGGCTTAATTTGGACAATTTTGCGAATATCTTACAAAATAAGCCGTTTTTCAAGCGAATTTTGGCTTAATTTGGAAGATTTTGCGAATATCTTAAAAAATAAGCCGTTTTTTGAGCGAATTTCGGCCTAATTTGGAAGATTTTGCGAATATCTTTCTAAACATGCCGTTTTTCGAGCGGATTTCGGCTTAATTTGGAAGATTTTGCGAATATCTTACTAAATAAGCCGTATTTCAAGCGAATTTGGGCTTAATTTGGAAGATTTTACGAATATCTTACTAAATAAGCCGTTTTTCGAGCAAATTTCGGCTTAATTTGGAAGATTTTGCGAATATCTTACTAAATAAGCCGTTTTCCAAGCGAATTTCGGCTTAATTCGGAAGATTTTGCGAATATCTTACTAAATAAGACGTTTTTTAAGCGAATTTTTGCTTAATTTGGAAGATTTTGCGAATATCTTACTAAATAAGAGGTTTTTCGAGTAAATTTCGGCTTAATTTGGAAGATTTTGTGAATATCTTACTAAATTAGCCGTTTTTCGAGGAAATTTCAGCTTTGTTTGGAAGATTTTGCGATTATCTTACTAAATAAGCCGTTTTTCGAGCGAATTTCGGCTTAATTCGGAAGATTTTGCGAATATCTTACTAAATAAGTCGTTATTCGAGCATATTTCGGCTTATTTTGGAAGATTATGCGAATATCTTACTAAATAAGCCGTTTTTCAAGCGAATTTCGGCTTAATTCGGAAGAATTTTGCGAATATCATACTAAATAAGCCATTTTTCGAGCAAATTTCGGCTTAATTTGGAAGACATTGCGAATATCTTACTAAATAAGCCGTCTTTTGAGCGAATTTCGGCTTAATTCGGAAGATTTTACGAATATCTTTCTAAACATTCCGTTTTTCGAGCGGATTTTGGCTTCATTCGGAAGATTTTGCGAATATCTTACAAAATAAGCAGTTTTTCAAGCGAATTTTGGCTTAATTTGGAAGATTTTGCGAATATCTTACAAAATAAGCCGTTTTTTGAGCGAATTTCGGCCTAATTTGGAAGATTTTGCGAATATCTTTCTAAACATGCCGTTTTTCGAGCGGATTTCGGCTCAATTTGGAAGCTTTTGCGAATATCTTACTAAATAAGCCGTATTTCAAGCGAATTTTGGCTTAATATGGAACATTTTGAAAATATCTTACTAAATAAGCCGTTTTTCGAGCAAATTTCGGCTTAATTTGGAAGATTTTGCGAATATCTTACTAAATAAGCCGTTTTACGAGCAAATTTCGGCTTAATTTGGAAGATTTTGCGAATATATTACTAAATAAGCCGTTTTCCAAGCGAATTTCGGCTTAATTCGGAAGATTTTGCGAATACTTTACTAAATAAGCCATTTTTCGAGCGAATTTCGGCTTAATTTGGAAGATTTTGCAAATATCTTACTAAATAAGCCGTTCTTCAAGCGAATTTTTGCTTAATTTGGAAGATTTTGCGAATATCTTACTAAATAAGAGGTTTTTCGAGCAAATTTCGGCTTAATTTGGAAGATTTTTCAAATATCTTACTAAATAAGCGGTTTTTCAAGCGAATTTCGGCTTAATTTGGAAGATTTTGCGAATATCTAAATGAATAAGCCGTTTTTCGAGCAAATTTTGTCTTAATTTGGAAGTTTTAGCGAATATCTTACTAAATAAGCCGTTTTTCCAGCAAATTTCGGCTTAATTTGGAAGATTTTGCGAATATCTTACTAAATAAGCCGTTTTTCGAGCGAATTTCGGCTTAATTCGGAAGATTTTGCGAATATCTTACTAAATAAGCCGTTTTTCGAGCATTATTCGGCTTAATTTGGAAGATTTTGCGAATATCTTACTAAAAAAGCCGTTTTTCAAGCGAATTTCGGCTTAATTCGGAAGAATTTTCCGAATATCTTACTAAATAAGCCGTTTTTCGAGCAAATTTCGGCTTAATTTGGAAGATTTTGCGAATATCTTACTAAATAAGCCATTTTTCGAGCAAATTTCGGCTTAATTTGGAAGACTTTGCGAATATCTTACTAAATAAGCCGTTTTTTGAGCGAATTTTGGCCTAATTTGGAAGATTTTGCAGATATCTTTCTAAACATGCCGTTTTTCGAGCGGAATTCGGCTTCATTCGGAAGATTTTCCAAATATCATTCTAAATAAGACATTTTTCGATCGAATTTTGGCTTAATTTGGAAGATTTTTCAAATATCTTACTAAATAAGCCGTTTTTCAAGCGAATTTCGGCTTAATTTGGAAGATTTTGCGAATATCTTACTAAATAAGCCGTTTTTCGAGCAAATTTCGGCTTTATTTGGAAGATTTTGCAAATATCTTACTAACTAAGGCGTTTTTCGAGCAAATTTCGGCTTAATTTGGAAGATTTTGCGAATATCTTACTAAATAAGCCGTTTTTTGAGCGAATGTCGGCTTAATTAGGAAGATTTTGCGAATATCTTTCTAAACATGCCGTTTTTCGAGCGGATTTCGGCTTCATTCGGAAGATTTTTCAAATATCATTCTACATAAGACATTTTTCGATCGAAATTTTGCATAACATGGAAGAATTTGCGAATATGTTACTATATAAGCCGTTTTCCGAGCAAATTTCGGCTTCATTCGGAAGATTTTGCGAATATCTTACTATATAAGCCGTTTTTCGAGCATTATTCGGCTTAATTTGGAAGATTTTGCGAATATCTTACTAAAAAAGCCGTTTTTCAAGCGAATTTCGGCTTAATTCGGAAGAATTTTCCGAATATCTTACTAAATAAGCCGTTTTTCGAGCAAATTTCGGCTTAATTTGGATGATTTTGCGAATATCTTACTAAATAAGCCATTTTTCGCGCAAATTTCGGCTTATTTGGAAGACTTTGCGAATATCTTACTAAATAAGCCGTTTTTTGAGCGAATTTCGGCCTAATTTGGAAGATTTTGCGAATATCTTTCTAAACATGCCGTTTTTCGAGCGGATTTCGGCTTCATTCGGAAGATTTTCCAAATATCATTCTAAATAAGACATTTTTCGATCGAATTTTGGCTTAATTTGGAAGATTTTTCAAATATCTTACTAAATAAGCCGTTTTTCAAGCGAATTTCGGCTTAATTTGGAAGATTTTGCGAATATTTTACTAACTAAGGCGTTTTTCGAGCAAATTTCGGCTTAATTTGGAAGATTTTGCGAATATCTTACTAAATAAGCCGTTTTTTGAGCGAATATTGGCTTTATTTGGAAGATTTTGCGAATATCTTTCTAAACATGCCGTTTTTCGAGCGGATTTCGGCTTCATTCGGAAGATTTTTCAAATATCATTCTACATAAGACATTTTTCGATCGAATTTTTGCATAACATGGAAGAATTTGCGAATATGTTACTATATAAGCCGTTTTTGAAGCGAATTTTGGCTTAATTTGGAAGATTTTGCAAATATCTTACTAAATAAGCCGTTTTTCGAGCAAATTTCGGCTTAATTTGGTAGATTTTTTAAATATCTTTCTAAATAAGCCATTTCTCGAGCAAATTTCGGCTTAATTTGCAAGATTTTACGAATATCTTACTAAATAAGCCGTTTTTCAAGCAAATTTCGCCTTAATTTGGAAGATTTTGCGAATATCTTACTAAATTAGCCGTTTTTCGAGGAAATTTCGGCTTTGTTTGGAAGATTTTACGATTATCTTACTAAATAAGCCGTTTTTCGAGAGAATTTCGGCTTAATTCGGAAGATTTTGCGAATGTCTTACTAAATAAGCCGTTTTTCAAGCAAATTTCGCCTTAATTTGGAAGATTTTGCGAATATCTTACTAAATTAGCCGTTTTTCGAGGAAATTTCGGCTTTGTTTGGAAGATTTTACGATTATCTTACTAAATAAGCCGTTTTTCGAGCGAATTTCGGATTAATTCGGAAGATTTTGCGAATATCTTACTAAATAAGCCGTTTTTCGAGCAAATTTCGGCTTAATTTGGAAGATTTTGCGAATATCTTACTAAATAAGCCGTTTTTTGAGCGAATTTCGGCTTAATTTAGAAGATTTTACGAATATCGTACTAAATAAGCCATTTTCCGAGCAAATTTCGGCTTAATTCGGAAGATTTTGCGAATATCTTACTAAATAAGCCGTTTTTCGAGCAAATTTCGGCTTAATTTGGAAGATTTTGCGAATATCTTACTAAATAAGCCGTTTTTTGAGCGAATTTCGGCTTAATTTGGAAGATTTTGCGAATATCTTACTAAATAAGCCGTTTTTCGAGCAAATTTCGGCTTAATTTGGAAGATTTTGCGAATATCTTACTAAATAAGCCGTTTTTCGAGCGAATGTCGGCTTAATTTGGAAGATTTAGCGAATATCTTGCTAAAAAAGCCGTTTTTCGAGCAAATTTCGGCTTAATTTGGAAGATTTTGCGAATATCTTACTAAATAAGCCATTTTTGGAGCAAATTTCGGCTTAATTTGGAAGATTTTTCGAATATCTTACTAAATAAGCCGTTTTTCAAGCGAATTTGGGCTTAATTTGGAGGATTATGCGAATATCTTACTAAATAAGCCGTTTTTCGAGCAAATTTCGGCTTAATTTGGAAGATTTTGCGAATATCTTACTAAATAAGCCATTTTTCGAGCAAATTTCGGCTTAATTTGGAAGATTTTGCGAATATCTTACGAAATAAGCCGTTTTTCGAGCGGATTTCGGCTTCATTCGGAAGATTTTTCAAATATCATTCAAAATAAGACATTTTTCGATCGAATTTTGGCTTAATATGGAAGATTTTGCAAATATCATACAATATAAGCCGTTTTTGAAGCGAATTTTGGCTCAATTTGGAAGATTTAGCGAATATCTTACTAAATAAGCCGTTTTTCGAGCAAATTTCGGATCAATTTGGAAGATTTTGCGAATATCTTACTAAATAAGCCGTTTTTTGAGCGAATTTTGACATAATTTGGAAGATTTTGCGAATATCTTACTAAATAAGCCGTTTTTCGAGCAAATTTCGGCTTAATTTGGAAGATTTTGCGAATATCTTACGAAATAAGCCGTTTTTCGAGCGGATTTCGGCTTCATTCGGAAGATTTTTCAAATATCATTCAAAATAAGACATTTTTCGATCGAATTTTGGCTTAATATGGAAGATTTTGCAAATATCATACAATATAAGCCGTTTTTCGAGCGGATTTCGGCTTCATTCGGAAGATTTTTCAAATATCATTCAAAATAAGACATTTTTCGATCGAATTTTCGCTTAATATGGAAAATTTTGCGAATATCTTACTAAATAAGCCGTTTCTTGAGAGAATTTTGGCTTAATTTGGAAGATTTAACGAATATCTTACTAAATAAGCCGTTTTTCGAGCAAATTTCGGCTTAATTTGGTAGATTTTTTAAATATCTTTCTAAATAAGCCATTTCTCGAGCAAATTTCGCCTTAATTTGGAAGATTTTGCGAATATCTTACTAAATAAGCCGTTATTCGAGCAAATTTCGGCTTAATTTGGAAGATTTTGCGAATATCTTTCTAAACATGCCGTTTTTCGAGCGGATTTTGGCTCAATTTGGAAGCTTTTGCGAATATCTTACTAAATAAGCCGTATTTCAAGCGAATTTTGGCTTAATATGGAACATTTTGCAAATATCTTACTAAATAAGCCGTTTTTCGAGCAAATTTCGGCTTAATTTGGAAGATTTTGCGAATATCTTACTAAATAAGCCGTTTTACGAGCAAATTTCGGCTTAATTTGGAAGATTTTGCGAATATATTACTAAATAAGCCGTTTTCCAAGCGAATTTCGGCTTAATTCGGAAGATTTTGCGAATACTTTACTAAATAAGCCATTTTTCGAGCGAATTTCGGCTTAATTTGGAAGATTTTGCGAATATCTTACTAAATAAGCCGTTTTTCAAGCGAATTTTTGCTTAATTTGGAAGATTTTGCGAATATCTTACTAAATAAGAGGTTTTTCGAGCAAATTTCGGCTTAATTTGGAAGATTTTTCAAATATCTTACTAAATAAGCGGTTTTTCAAGCGAATTTCGGCTTAATTTGGAAGATTTTGCGAATATCTTAATGAATAAGCCGTTTTTCGAGCAAATTTTGTCTTAATTTGGAAGTTTTAGCGAATATCTTACTAAATAAGCCGTTTTTCCAGCAAATTTCGGCTTAATTTGGAAGATTTTGCGAATATCTTACTAAATAAGCCGTTTTTCGAGCGAATTTCGGCTTAATTCGGAAGATTTTGCGAATATCTTACTAAAAAAGCCGTTTTTCAAGCGAATTTCGGCTTAATTCGGAAGAATTTTCCGAATATCTTACTAAATAAGCCGTTTTTCGAGCAAATTTCGGCTTAATTTGGAAGATTTTGCGAATATCTTACTAAATAAGCCATTTTTCGAGCAAATTTCGGCTTAATTTGGAAGACTTTGCGAATATCTTACTAAATAAGCCGTTTTTTGAGCGAATTTTGGCCTAATTTGGAAGATTTTGCAGATATCTTTCTAAACATGCCGTTTTTCGAGCGGATTTCGGCTTCATTCGGAAGATTTTCCAAATATCATTCTAAATAAGACATTTTTCGATCGAATTTTGGCTTAATTTGGAAGATTTTTCAAATATCTTACTAAATAAGCCGTTTTTCAAGCGAATTTCGGCTTAATTTGGAAGATTTTGCGAATATCTTACTAAATAAGCCGTTTTTCGAGCAAATTTTGGCTTAATTTGGATGATTTTGCGAATATCTTACTAAATAAGCCATTTTTCGCGCAAATTTCGGCTTAATTTGGAAGACTTTGCGAATATCTTACTAAATAAGCCGTTTTTTGAGCGAATTTCGGCCTAATTTGGAAGATTTTGCGAATATCTTTCTAAACATGCCGTTTTTCGAGCGGATTTCGGCTTCATTCGGAAGATTTTCCAAATATCATTCTAAATAAGACATTTTTCGATCGAATTTTGGCTTAATTTGGAAGATTTTTCAAATATCTTACTAAATAAGCCGTTTTTCAAGCGAATTTCGGCTTAATTTGGAAGATTTTGCGAATATTTTACTAACTAAGGCGTTTTTCGAGCAAATTTCGGCTTAATTTGGAAGATTTTGCGAATATCTTACTAAATAAGCCGTTTTTTGAGCGAATTTCGGCTTTATTTGGAAGATTTTGCGAATATCTTTCTAAACATGCCGTTTTTCGAGCGGATTTCGGCTTCATTCGGAAGATTTTTCAAATATCATTCTACATAAGACATTTTTCGATCGAATTTTTGCATAACATGGAAGAATTTGCGAATATGTTACTATATAAGCCGTTTTTGAAGCGAATTTTGGCTTAATTTGGAAGATTTTGCAAATATCTTACTAAATAAGCCGTTTTTCGAGCAAATTTCGGCTTAATTTGGTAGATTTTTTAAATATCTTTCTAAATAAGCCATTTCTCGAGCAAATTTCGGCTTAATTTGCAAGATTTTACGAATATCTTACTAAATAAGCCGTTTTTCAAGCAAATTTCGCCTTAATTTGGAAGATTTTGCGAATATCTTACTAAATTAGCCGTTTTTCGAGGAAATTTCGGCTTTGTTTGGAAGATTTTACGATTATCTTACTAAATAAGCCGTTTTTCGAGAGAATTTCGGCTTAATTCGGAAGATTTTGCGAATGTCTTACTAAATAAGCCGTTTTTCAAGCAAATTTCGCCTTAATTTGGAAGATTTTGTGAATATCTTACTAAATTAGCCGTTTTTCGAGGAAATTTCGGCTTTGTTTGGAAGATTTTACGACTATCTTACTAAATAAGCCGTTTTTCGAGCGAATTTCGGATTAATTCGGAAGATTTTGCGAATATCTTACTAAATAAGCCGTTTTTCGAGCAAATTTCGGCTTAATTTGGAAGATTTTGCGAATATCTTACTAAATAAGCCGTTTTTTGAGCGAATTTCGGCTTAATTTAGAAGATTTTACGAATATCGTACTAAATAAGCCATTTTCCGAGCAAATTTCGGCTTAATTCGGAAGATTTTGCGAATATCTTACTAAATAAGCCGTTTTTCGAGCAAATTTCGGCTTAATTTGGAAGATTTTGCGAATATCTTACTAAATAAGCCGTTTTTTGAGCGAATTTCGGCTTAATTTGGAAGATTTTGCGAATATCTTACTAAATAAGCCGTTTTTCGAGCAAATTTCGGCTTAATTTGGAAGATTTTGCGAATATCTTACTAAATAAGCCGTTTTTCGAGCGAATGTCGGCTTAATTTGGAAGATTTAGCGAATATCTTGCTAAAAAAGCCGTTTTTCGAGCAAATTTCGGCTTAATTTGGAAGATTTTGCGAATATCTTACTAAATAAGCCATTTTTGGAGCAAATTTCGGCTTAATTTGGAAGATTTTTCGAATATCTTACTAAATAAGCCGTTTTTCAAGCGAATTTGGGCTTAATTTGGAGGATTATGCGAATATCTTACTAAATAAGCCGTTTTTCGAGCAAATTTCGGCTTAATTTGGAAGATTTTGCGAATATCTTACTAAATAAGCCATTTTTCGAGCAAATTTCGGCTTAATTTGGAAGATTTTGCGAATATCTTACGAAATAAGCCGTTTTTCGAGCGGATTTCGGCTTCATTCGGAAGATTTTTCAAATATCATTCAAAATAAGACATTTTTCGATCGAATTTTGGCTTAATATGGAAGATATTGCAAATATCATACAATATAAGCCGTTTTTGAAGCGAATTTTGGCTTAATTTGGAAGATTTAGCGAATATCTTACTAAATAAGTCGTTTTTCGAGCAAATTTCGGCTTAATTTGGAAGATTTTGCGAATATCTTACTAAATAAGCCGTTTTTCGAGCGAATTTCGGCTTAATTCGGAAGATTTTGCGAATATCATTCTAAATTAGACATTTTTCGAGCAAATTTCGGCTTAATTTGGACAATTTTGCGAATATCTTACAAAATAAGCCGTTTTTCAAGCGAATTTTGGCTTAATTTGGAAGATTTTGCGAATATCTTACTAAATAGGCAGTTTTTCAAGCGAATTTCGGCTTATTCGGAAGATTTTGCGAATATCTTACTAAATAACCCGATTTTCGAGCAAATTTCGGCTTAATATGGAACATTTTGCGAATATCTTACTAAGTAAGCCGTTTTTTGAGCGAATTTTGGCTTAATTTGGAAGATTTTGCGAATATCCTACTAAATAAGCCGTTTTTCGAGCAAATTTAGACTTAATTTGGAAGATTTTGCGAATATCTTACTAAATAAGCAGTTTTTCAAGCGAATTTCGGCTTAATTCGGTAGATTTTTCGAAAATCTTACTAAATAAGCCGATTTTCGAGCGAATTTTGGCCTAATTTGGAAGATTTTGCGAATATCTTTCTAAACATGCCGTTCTTCGAGCGGATTTCGGCTTAATTTGGAAGATTTTTTAAATATCTTTCTAAATAAGCCATTTCTCGAGCAAATTTCGCCTTAATTTGGAAGATTTTGCGAATATCTTACTAAATAAGCCGTTTTTCGAGCAAATTTCGGCTTAATTTGGAAGATTTTGCGAATATCTTACTAAATAAGCTGTTTTTCGAGCAAATTTCTGCTTAATTTGGACGATTTTGCGAATATCTTACTATATAAGCCGTTTTTCGAGCGAATTTCGGCTTAATTCGGAAGATTTTACGAATATCTTTCTAAACATTCCGTTTTTCGAGCGGATTTTGGCTTCATTCGGAAGATTTTGCGAATATCTTACAAAATAAGCAGTTTTTCAAGCGAATTTTGGCTTAATTTGGAAGATTTTGCGAATATCTTACAAAATAAGCCGTTTTTTGAGCGAATTTCGGCCTAATTTGGAAGATTTTGCGAATATCTTTCTAAACATGCCGTTTTTCGAGCGGATTTCGGCTCAATTTGGAAGCTTTTGCGAATATCTTACTAAATAAGCCGTATTTCAAGCGAATTTTGGCTTAATATGGAACATTTTGCATATATCTTACTAAATAAGCCGTTTTTCGAGCAAATTTCGGCTTAATTTGGAAGATTTTGCGAATATCTTACTAAATAAGCCGTTTTACGAGCAAATTTCGGCTAAATTTGGAAGATTTTGCGAATACTTTACTAAATAAGCCATTTTTCGAGCGAATTTTGGCTTAATTTGGAAGATTTTGCGAATATCTTACTAAATAAGCCGTTTTTCAAGCGAATTTTTGCTTAATTTGGAAGATTTTGCGAATATCTTACTAAATAAGAGGTTTTTCGAGCAAATTTCGGCTTAATTTGGAAGATTTTGCGAATATCTTACTAAATTAGCCGTTTTTCGAGGAAATTTCGGATTTGTTTGGAAGCTTTTGCGAATATCTTACTAACTAAGCCGTTTATCCAACAAATTTCGGCTTAATTTGGAAGATTTTTCAAATATCTTACTAAATAAGCGGTTTTTCAAGCGAATTTCGGCTTAATTTGGAAGATTTTGCGAATATCTTAATGAATAAAACGTTTTTCGAGCAAATTTAGACTTAATTTGGAAGATTTTGCGAATATCTTACTAAATAAGCCGTTTTTCCAGCAAATTTCGGCTTAATTTGGAAGATTTTGCGAATATCTTACTAAATAAGCCGTTTTTCGAGCGAATTTCGGCTTAATTCGGAAGATTTTGCGAATATCTTACTAAATAAGCCGTTTTTCGAGCATTATTCGGCTTAATTTGGAAGATTTTGCGAATATCTTACTAAAAAAGCCGTTTATCCAGCAAATTTCGGCTTAATTTGGAAGATTTTTCATATATCTTACTAAATAAGCGGTTTTTCAAGCGAATTTTGGCTTAATTTGGAAGATTTTGCTAATATCCTACTAAATAAGCCGTTTTTCGAGCAAATTTAGACTTAATTTGGAAGATTTTGCGAATATCTTACTAAATAAGCAGTTTTTCAAGCGAATTTCGGCTTAATTCGGTAGATTTTGCGAAAATCTAATAAATAAGCCGATTTTCGAGCGAATTTTGGCCTAATTTGGAAGATTTTGCGAATATCATTCTAAACATGCCGTTTTTCGAGCGGATTTCGGCTTAATTTGGAAGATTTTGCGAAAATCTTACTAAATAAGCCGTATTTCAAGCGAATTTTGGCTTACTTTGGAAGATTTTGCGAATATCTTACTAAATAAGCCGTTTTTCGAGCAAATTTCAGCTTAATTTGGAAGATTTTGCGAATATCTTACTAAATAAGCCGTTTTTCGAGCAAATTTCGGCTTAATTTGGAAGATTTTGCGAATATCTTCCTAAATAAGCCGTTTTTCAAGCGAATTTCGGCTTAATTCGGAAGAATTTTGCGAATATCATACTAAATAAGCCATTTCTCGAACAAATTTCGGCTTAATTTGGAGGACTTTGCGAATATCTTACTAAATAAGCCGTCTTTTGAGCGAATTTCGGCCTAATTTGGAAGATTTTGCGAATATGTTTCTAAACATGCCGTTTTTCGAGCGGATTTCGGCTTCATTCGGAAGATTTTTCAAATATCATTCTAAATAAGACATTTTTCGATCGAATTTTGGCTTAATATGGAAAATTTTGCGAATATCTTACTAAATAAGCCGTTTTTTGAGAGAATTTTGGCTTAATTTGGAAGATTTAGCGAATATCTTACTAAATAAGCCGTTTTTCGAGCAAATTTCGGCTTAATTTGGTAGATTTTTTAAATATCTTTCTAAATAAGCCATTTCTCGAGCAAATTTCGCCTTAATTTGGAAGATTTTGTGAATATCTTACTAAATAAGCCGTTTTTCGAGCAAAATGTCGGCTTAATTTGGAAGATTTTGCGAATATCTTACTAAATAAGCCGTTTTTCGAGCAAATTTCTGCTTAATTTGGACGATTTTGCGGATATCTTACAAAATAAGCCGTTTTTTGAGCGAATTTCGGCCTAATTTGGAAGATTTTGCGAATATCTTTCTAAACATGCCGTTTTTCGACCGGATTTCGGCTCAATTTGGAAGCTTTTGCGAATATCTTACTAAATAAGCCGTATTTCAAGCGAATTTTGGCTTAATATGGAACATTTTGCATATATCTTACTAAATAAGCCGTTTTTCGTGCAAATTTCGGCTTAATTTGGAAGTTTTAGCGAATATCTTACTAAATAAGCCGTTTTTCCAGCAAATTTCGGCTTAATTTGGAAGATTTTGCGAATATCTTTCTAAATAAGCCGTTTTTCGAGCGAATTTCGGCTTAATTCGGAAGATTTTGCGAATATCTTACTAAATAAGCCGTTTTTCGAGCATTATTCGGCTTAATTTGGAAGATTTTGCGAATATCTTACTAAAAAAGCCGTTTTTCAAGCGAATTTCGGCTTAATTCGGAAGAATTTTCAGAATATCTTACTAAATAAGCCGTTTTTTGAGCGAATTTCGGCCTAATTTGGAAGATTTTGCGAATATCTTTCTAAACATGCCGTTTTTCGAGCGGATTTCGGCTTCATTCGGAAGATTTTCCAAATATCTTACTAAATAAGCCGTTTTTCAAGCGAATTTCGGCTTAATTTGGAAGATTTTGCGAATATCTTACTAAATAAGCCGTTTTTCGAGCAAATGTCGGCTTTATTTGGAAGATTTTGCAAATATCTTACTAACTAAGGCGTTTTTCGAGCAAAGTTCGGCTTAATTAGGAAGATTTTGCGAATATCTTACTAAATAAGCCGTTTTTTGAGCGAATGTCGGCTTAATTTGGAAGATTTTGCGAATATCTTTCTAAACATGCCGTTTTTCGAGCGGATTTCGGCTTCATTCGGAAGATTTTTCAAATATCATTCTACATAAGACATTTTTCGATCGAATTTTTGCATAACATGGAAGAATTTGCGAATATGTTACTATATAAGCCGTTTTTGAAGCGAATTTTGGCTTAATTTGGAAGATTTTGCAAATATCTTACTAAATAAGCCGTTTTTCGAGCAAATTTCGGCTTAATTTGGTAGATTTTTTAAATATCTTTCTAAATAAGCCATTTCTCGAGCAAATTTCGGCTTAATTTGCAAGATTTTACGAATATCTTACTAAATAAGCCGTTTTTCAAGCGAATTTCGCCTTCATTTGGAAGATTTTGCGAATATCTTACTAAATAGGCCGTTTTTCGAGCAAATTTCGGCTTAATATGCAAGATTTTGCGAATATCTTACTAAATAAGCCGTTTTTCGAGCAAATTTCGGCTTAATTTGGAAGATTTTGCGAATATCTTACTAAATAAGCCGTTTTTTGAGCGAATTTCGGCTTAATTTAGAAGATTTTACGAATATCTTACTAAATAAGCCATTTTCCGAGCAAATTTCGGCTTAATTTGGAAGACTTTGCGAATATCTTACTAAATAAGCCGTTTTTTGAGCGAATTTCGGCCTAATTTGGAAGATTTTGCGAATATCTTTCTAAACATGCCGTTTTTCGAGCGGATTTCGGCTTCATTCGGAAGATTTTCCAAATATCATTCTAAATAAGACATTTTTCGATCGAATTTTGGCTTAATTTGGGAGATTTTTCAAATATCTTACTAAATAAGCCGTTTTTCGATTGAATTTTGGCTTAATTTGGAAGATTTTGCGAATATCTTACTAAATAAGCCGTTTTTGAGCAAATTTCGGCTTACTTTGGAAGATTTTGCGAATATCTTACTAAATAAGCCGTTTTTCGAGCGAATGTCGGCTTAATTTGGAAGATTTTGCGAATATCTTACTAAAAAAGCCGTTTTTCGAGCAAATTTCGGCTTAATTTGGAAGACTTTGCGAATATCTTACTAAATAAGCCATTTTTCGAGCAAATTTTGGCTTAATTTGGAAGATTTTTCGAATATCTTACTAAATAAGCCGTTTTTCAAGCGAATTTGGGCTTAATTTGGAGGATTTTGCGAATATCTTACTAAATAAGCCGTTTTTTGAGCGAATTTTGGCATAATTTGGAAGATTTTTCAAATATCATTCAAAATAAGACATTTTTCGATCGAATTTTGGCTTAATATGGAAGATTTTGCAAATATCATACAATATAAGCCGTTTTTGAAGCGAATTTTGGCTTAATTTGGAAGATTTAGCGAATATCTTACTAAATAAGCCGTTTTTCGAGCAAATTTCGGATCAATTTGGAAGATTTTGCGAATATCTTACTAAATAAGCCGTTTTTTGAGCGAATTTTGGCATAATTTGGAAGATTTTGCGAATATCTTACTAAATAAGCCGTTTTTCGAGCAAATTTCGGCTTAATTTGGAAGATTTTGCGAATAACTTACTAAATAAGCCGTTTTTCGAGCAAATTTCGGCTTAATTTGGAAGATTTTGCGAATATCTTACTAAATAAGCCGTTTTTCCAGCAAATTTCGGCTTAATTTGCAAGATTTTGCAAATATCTTACTAAATAAGCCGTTTTTCGAGCAAATTTCGGCCTAATTTGGAAGATTTTGCGAATATCCTACTATATAAGCCGTTTTTTGAGCGAATTTCGGCTTAATTTAGAAGATTTTGCGAATATCTTACTAAATAAGCCGTTTTTTGAGCGAATTTCGGCTTAATTTGGAAGACTTTGCGAATATCTTACTAAATAAGCCGTTTTTTGAGCGAATTTCGGCCTTTTTTGGAAGATTTTGCGAATATCTTTCTAAACATGCCGTTTTTCGAGCGGATTTCGGCTTCATTCGGAAGATTTTTAAAATATCATTCTAAATAAGACATTTTTCGATCCAATTTTGGCTTAACATGGAAGATTTTGCGAATATCTTACAATATAAGCCGTTTTTGAAGCGAATTTTTGCTTAATTTGGAAGATTTAGCGAATATCTTACTAAATAAGCCGTTTTTCGAGCAAAATTCGGCTTAATTTGGATGATTTTTTAAATATCTTTCTAAATAAGCCATTTTTCGAGCAAATTTCGCCTTAATTTGGAAGATTTTGCGAATATCTTACTAAGTAAGCCGTTTTTCAAGCGAATTTCGGCTTCATTTGGAAGATTTTGCGAATATCTTACTAAATTAGCCGTTTTTTGAGCAAATTTCGGCTTAATTTGCAAGATTTTGCGAATATCTTACTAAATAGGCCGTTTTTCGAGCAAATTTCTGCTTAATTTGGAATATTTTGCGAATATCTTACTAAATAAGCCGTTTTTTGAGCGAATTTCGGCTTAATTCGGAAGATTTTGCGAATATCTTACTAAATAAGCCATTTTTCGAGCAAATTTCGGCTTAATTTGGAAGATTTTGCGAATATCATACTAAATAAGCAATTTTTCGAGCTAATTTTGGCTTAATTTGGAAGATTTTGCGAATTTCTTACTAAATAAGAGGTTTTCCGAGCAAATTTCGGCTTCATTCGGAAGATTTTTCAAATATCATTCTAAATTAGCCGTTTTTCGAGGAAATTTCGGCTTTGTTTGGAAGATTATGCGAATATCTTACTAAATAAGTCGTTTTTCGAGCAAATTTCGGCTTAATTTGGAAGATTTTGCGAATATCTTACTAAATAAGCCGTTTTTCGAGCGAATTTCGGCTTAATTCGGAAGATTTTGCGAATATCATTCTAAATTAGACATTTTTCGAGCAAATTTCGGCTTAATTTGGACAATTTTGCGAATATCTTACAAAATAAGCCGTTTTTCAAGCGAATTTTGGCTTAATTTGGAAGATTTTGCGAATATCTTACTAAATAGGCAGTTTTTCAAGCGAATTTCGGCTTATTCGGAAGATTTTGCGAATATCTTACTAAATAACCCGATTTTCGAGCAAATTTCGGCTTAATATGGAACATTTTGCGAATATCTTACTAAATAAGCCGTTTTTTGAGCGAATTTTGGCTTAATTTGGAAGATTTTGCGAATATCCTACTAAATAAGCCGTTTTTCGAGCAAATTTAGACTTAATTTGGAAGATTTTGCGAATATCTTACTAAATAAGCAGTTTTTCAAGCGAATTTCGGCTTAATTCGGTAGATTTTTCGAAAATCTTACTAAATAAGCCGATTTTCGAGCGAATTTTGGCCTAATTTGGAAGATTTTGCGAATATCTTTCTAAACATGCCGTTCTTCGAGCGGATTTCGGCTTAATTTGGAAGATTTTTAAAATATCTTTCTAAATAAGCCATTTCTCGAGCAAATTTCGCCTTAATTTGGAAGATTTTGCGAATATCTTACTAAATAAGCCGTTTTTCGAGCAAATTTCGGCTTAATTTGGAAGATTTTGCGAATATCTTACTAAATAAGCCGTTTTTCGAGCAAATTTCTGCTTAATTTGGACGATTTTGCGAATATCTTACTATATAAGCCGTTTTTCGAGCGAATTTCGGCTTAATTCGGAAGATTTTACGAATATCTTTCTAAACATTCCGTTTTTCGAGCGGATTTTGGCTTCATTCGGAAGATTTTGCGAATATCTTACAAAATAAGCAGTTTTTCAAGCGAATTTTGGCTTAATTTGGAAGATTTTGCGAATATCTTACAAAATAAGCCGTTTTTTGAGCGAATTTCGGCCTAATTTGGAAGATTTTGCGAATATCTTTCTAAACATGCCGTTTTTCGAGCGGATTTCGGCTCAATTTGGAAGCTTTTGCGAATATCTTACTAAATAAGCCGTATTTCAAGCGAATTTTGGCTTAATATGGAACATTTTGCATATATCTTACTAAATAAGCCGTTTTTAGAGCAAATTTCGGCTTAATTTGGAAGATTTTGCGAATATCTTACTAAATAAGCAGTTTTACGAGCGAATTTCGGCTAAATTTGGAAGATTTTGCGAATACTTTACTAAATAAGCCATTTTTCGAGCGAATTTCGGCTTAATTTGGAAGATTTTGCGAATATCTTACTAAATAAGCCGTTTTTCAAGCGAATTTTTGCTTAATTTGGAAGATTTTGCGAATATCTTACTAAATAAGAGGTTTTTCGAGCAAATTTCGGCTTAATTTGGAAGATTTTGCGAATATCTTACTAAATTAGCCGTTTTTCGAGGAAATTTCGGATTTGTTTGGAAGCTTTTGCGAATATCTTACTAACTAAGCCGTTTATCCAACAAATTTCGGCTTAATTTGGAAGATTTTTCAAATATCTTACTAAATAAGCGGTTTTTCAAGCGAATTTCGGCTTAATTTGGAAGATTTTGCGAATATCTTAATGAATAAAACGTTTTTCGAGCAAATTTAGACTTAATTTGGAAGATTTTGCGAATATCTTACTAAATAAGCCGTTTTTCCAGCAAATTTCGGCTTAATTTGGAAGATTTTGCGAATATCTTACTAAATAAGCCGTTTTTCGAGCGAATTTCGGCTTAATTCGGAAGATTTTGCGAATATCTTACTAAATAAGCCGTTTTTCGAGCATTATTCGACTTAATTTGGAAGATTTTGCGAATATCTTACTAAAAAAGCCGTTTATCCAGCAAATTTCGGCTTAATTTGGAAGATTTTTCAAATATCTTACTAAATAAGCGGTTTTTCAAGCGAATTTTGGCTTAATTTGGAAGATTTTCCTAATATCCTACTAAATAAGCCGTTTTTCGAGCAAATTTAGACTTAATTTGGAAGATTTTGCGAATATCTTACTAAATAAGCAGTTTTTCAAGCGAATTTCGGCTTAATTCGGTAGATTTTGCGAAAATCTAATAAATAAGCCGATTTTCGAGCGAATTTTGGCCTAATTTGGAAGATTTTGCGAATATCTTTCTAAACATGCCGTTTTTCGAGCGGATTTCGGCTTAATTTGGAAGATTTTGCGAAAATCTTACTAAATAAGCCGTATTTCAAGCGAATTTTGGCTTACTTTGGAAGATTTTGCGAATATCTTACTAAATAAGCCGTTTTTCGAGCAAATTTCAGCTTAATTTGGAAGATTTTGCGAATATCTTACTAAATAAGCCGTTTTTCGAGCAAATTTCGGCTTAATTTGGAAGATTTTGCGAATATCTTCCTAAATAAGCCGTTTTTCAAGCGAATTTCGGCTTAATTCGGAAGAATTTTGCGAATATCATACTAAATAAGCCATTTCTCGAACAAATTTCGGCTTAATTTGGAGGACTTTGCGAATATCTTACTAAATAAGCCGTCTTTTGAGCGAATTTCGGCCTAATTTGGAAGATTTTGCGAATATGTTTCTAAACATGCCGTTTTTCGAGCGGATTTCGGCTTCATTCGGAAGATTTTTCAAATATCATTCTAAATAAGACATTTTTCGATCGAATTTTGGCTTAATATGGAAAATTTTGCGAATATCTTACTAAATAAGCCGTTTTTTGAGAGAATTTTGGCTTAATTTGGAAGATTTAGCGAATATCTTACTAAATAAGCCGTTTTTCGAGCAAATTTCGGCTTAATTTGGTAGATTTTTTAAATATCTTTCTAAATAAGCCATTTCTCGAGCAAATTTCGCCTTAATTTGGAAGATTTTGTGAATATCTTACTAAATAAGCCGTTTTTCGAGCAAATTTCGGCTTAATTTGGAAGATTTTGCGAATATCTTACTAAATAAGCCGTTTTTCGAGCAAATTTCTGCTTAATTTGGACGATTTTGCGAATATCTTACAAAATAAGCCGTTTTTTGAGCGAATTTCGGCCTAATTTGGAAGATTTTGCGAATATCTTTCTAAACATGCCGTTTTTTGACCGGATTTCGGCTCAATTTGGAAGCTTTTGCGAATATCTTACTAAATAAGCAGTTTTTCAAGCGAATTTCGGCTTAATTCGGTATATTTTGCGAAAATCTTACTAAAAAAGCCGATTTTCGAGCGAATTTTGGCCTAATTTGGAAGAATTTTCAGAATATCTTACTAAATAAGCCGTATTTCAAGCGAATTTTGGCTTAATATGGAACATTTTGCATATATCTTACTAAATAAGCCGTTTTTCGTGCAAATTTCGGCTTAATTTGGAAGTTTTAGCGAATACCTTACTGAATAAGCCGTTTTTCCAGCAAATTTCGGCTTAATTTGGAAGATTTTGCGAATATCTTTCTAAATAAGCCGTTTTTCGAGCGAATTTCGGCTTAATTCGGAAGATTTTGCGAATATCTTACTAAATAAGCCGTTTTTCGAGCATTATTCGGCTTAATTTGGAAGATTTTGCGAATATCTTACTAAAAAAGCCGTTTTTCAAGCGAATTTCGGCTTAATTCGGAAGAATTTTCAGAATATCTTACTAAATAAGCCGTTTTTTGAGCGAATTTCGGCCTAATTTGGAAGATTTTGCGAATATCTTTCTAAACATGCCGTTTTTCGAGCGGATTTCGGCTTCATTCGGAAGATTTTCCAAATATCTTACTAAATAAGCCGTTTTTCAAGCGAATTTCGGCTTAATTTGGAAGATTTTGCGAATATCTTACTAAATAAGCCGTTTTTCGAGCAAATGTCGGCTTTATTTGGAAGATTTTGCAAATATCTTACTAACTAAGGCGTTTTTCGAGCAAATTTCGGCTTAATTAGGAAGATTTTGCGAATATCTTACTAAATAAGCCGTTTTTTGAGCGAATGTCGGCTTAATTTGGAAGATTTTGCGAATATCTTTCTAAACATGCCGTTTTTCGAGCGGATTTCGGCTTCATTCGGAAGATTTTTCAAATATCATTCTACATAAGACATTTTTCGATCGAATTTTTGCATAACATGGAAGAATTTGCGAATATGTTACTATATAAGCCGTTTTTGAAGCGAATTTTGGCTTAATTTGGAAGATTTTGCAAATATCTTACTAAATAAGCCGTTTTTCGAGCAAATTTCGGCTTAATTTGGTAGATTTTTTAAATATCTTTCTAAATAAGCCATTTCTCGAGCAAATTTCGGCTTAATTTGCAAGATTTTACGAATATCTTACTAAATAAGCCGTTTTTCAAGCGAATTTCGCCTTCATTTGGAAGATTTTGCGAATATCTTACTAAATAAGCCGTTTTTCGAGCAAATTTCGGCTTAATATGCAAGATTTTGCGAATATCTTACTAAATAAGCCGTTTTTCGAGCAAATTTCGGCTTAATTTGGAAGATTTTGCGAATATCTTACTAAATAAGCCGTTTTTTGAGCGAATTTCGGCTTAATTTAGAAGATTTTACGAATATCTTACTAAATAAGCCATTTTCCGAGCAAATTTCGGCTTAATTTGGAAGACTTTGCGAATATCTTACTAAATAAGCCGTTTTTTGAGCGAATTTCGGCCTAATTTGGAAGATTTTGCGAATATCTTTCTAAACATGCCGTTTTTCGAGCGGATTTCGGCTTCATTCGGAAGATTTTCCAAATATCATTCTAAATAAGACATTTTTCGATCGAATTTTGGCTTAATTTGGGAGATTTTTCAAATATCTTATTAAATAAGCCGTTTTTCGATTGAATTTTGGCTTAATTTGGAAGATTTTGCGAATATCTTACTAAATAAGCCGTTTTTGAGCAAATTTCGGCTTACTTTGGAAGATTTTGCGAATATCTTACTAAATAAGCCGTTTTTCGAGCGAATGTCGGCTTAATTTGGAAGATTTTGCGAATATCTTACTAAAAAAGCCGTTTTTCGAGCAAATTTCGGCTTAATTTGGAAGACTTTGCGAATATCTTACTAAATAAGCCATTTTTCGAGCAAATTTCGGCTTAATTTGGAAGATTTTGCGAATATCTTTCTAAATAAGCCGTTTTTCGAGCGAATTTCGGCTTAATTCGGAAGATTTTGCGAATATCTTACTAAATAAGCCGTTTTTCGAGCATTATTCGGCTTAATTTGGAAGATTTTGCGAATATCTTACTAAAAAAGCCGTTTTTCAAGCGAATTTCGGCTTAATTCGGAAGAATTTTCAGAATATCTTACTAAATAAGCCGTTTTTTGAGCGAATTTCGGCCTAATTTGGAAGATTTTGCGAATATCTTTCTAAACATGCCGTTTTTCGAGCGGATTTCGGCTTCATTCGGAAGATTTTCCAAATATCTTACTAAATAAGCCGTTTTTCAAGCGAATTTCGGCTTAATTTGGAAGATTTTGCGAATATCTTACTAAATAAGCCGTTTTTCGAGCAAATGTCGGCTTTATTTGGAAGATTTTGCAAATATCTTACTAACTAAGGCGTTTTTCGAGCAAATTTCGGCTTAATTAGGAAGATTTTGCGAATATCTTACTAAATAAGCCGTTTTTTGAGCGAATGTCGGCTTAATTTGGAAGATTTTGCGAATATCTTTCTAAACATGCCGTTTTTCGAGCGGATTTCGGCTTCATTCGGAAGATTTTTCAAATATCATTCTACATAAGACATTTTTCGATCGAATTTTTGCATAACATGGAAGAATTTGCGAATATGTTACTATATAAGCCGTTTTTGAAGCGAATTTTGGCTTAATTTGGAAGATTTTGCAAATATCTTACTAAATAAGCCGTTTTTCGAGCAAATTTCGGCTTAATTTGGTAGATTTTTTAAATATCTTTCTAAATAAGCCATTTCTCGAGCAAATTTCGGCTTAATTTGCAAGATTTTACGAATATCTTACTAAATAAGCCGTTTTTCAAGCGAATTTCGCCTTCATTTGGAAGATTTTGCGAATATCTTACTAAATAAGTCGTTTTTCGAGCAAATTTCGGCTTAATATGCAAGATTTTGCGAATATCTTACTAAATAAGCCGTTTTTCGAGCAAATTTCGGCATAATTTGGAAGATTTTGCGAATATCTTACTAAATAAGCCGTTTTTTGAGCGAATTTCGGCTTAATTTAGAAGATTTTACGAATATCTTACTAAATAAGCCATTTTCCGAGCAAATTTCGGCTTAATTTGGAAGACTTTGCGAATATCTTACTAAATAAGCCGTTTTTTGAGCGAATTTCGGCCTAATTTGGAAGATTTTGCGAATATCTTTCTAAACATGCCGTTTTTCGAGCGGATTTCGGCTTCATTCGGAAGATTTTCCAAATATCATTCTAAATAAGACATTTTTCGATCGAATTTTGGCTTAATTTGGGAGATTTTTCAAATATCTTACTAAATAAGCCGTTTTTCGATTGAATTTTGGCTTAATTTGGAAGATTTTGCGAATATCTTACTAAATAAGCCGTTTTTGAGCAAATTTCGGCTTACTTTGGAAGATTTTGCGAATATCTTACTAAATAAGCCGTTTTTCGAGCGAATGTCGGCTTAATTTGGAAGATTTTGCGAATATCTTACTAAAAAAGCCGTTTTTCGAGCAAATTTCGGCTTAATTTGGAAGACTTTGCGAATATCTTACTAAATAAGCCATTTTTCGAGCAAATTTCGGCTTAATTTGGAAGATTTTTCGAATATCTTACTAAATAAGCCGTTTTTCAAGCGAATTTGGGCTTAATTTGGAGGATTTTGCGAATATCTTACTAAATAAGCCGTTTTTTGAGCAAATTTCGGCTTAATTTGGAAGATTTTGCGAATATCTTACTAAATAAGCCATTTTTCGAGCAAATTTCGGCTTAATTTGGAAGATTTTGCGAATATCTTACGAAATAAGCCGTTTTTCGAGCGGATTTCGGCTTCATTCGGAAGATTTTTCAAATATCATTCAAAATAAGACATTTTTCGATCGAATTTTGGCTTAATATGGAAGATTTTGCGAATATCTTACAATATAAGCTGTTTTTGAAGCGAATTTTGGCTTAATTTGGAAGATTTAGCGAATATCTTACTAAAGAAGCCGTTTTTCGAGCAAATTTCGGATCAATTTGGAAGATTTTGCGAATATCTTACTAAATAAGCCGTTTTTTGAGCGAATTTCGGCATAATTTGGAAGATTTTGCGAATATCTTACTAAAGAAGCCGTTTTTCGAGCAAATTTCGGATCAATTTGGAAGATTTTGCGAATATCTTACTAAATAAGCCGTTTTTTGAGCGAATTTCGGCATAATTTGGAAGATTTTGCGAATATCTTACTAAATAAGCCGTTTTTCGAGCAAATTTCGGCTTAATTTGGAAGATTTTGCGAATATCTTACTAAATAAGCCGTTTTTCGAGCAAATTTCGGCTTAATTTGGAAGATTTTGCGAATATCTTACTAAATAAGCCGTTCTTCGAGCAAATTTCGGCTTAATTTGCAAGATTTTGCGAATATCTTACTAAATAAGCCGTTTTTCGAGCAAATTTCGGCCTAATTTGGAAGATTTTGCGAATATCTTACTAAATAAGCCGTTTTTTGAGCGAATTTCGGCTTAATTTAGAAGATTTTGCGAATATCTTACTAAATAAGCCGTTTTTTGTGCGAATTTCGGCTTAATTTGGAAGACTTTGCGAATATCTTACTAAATAAGCAGTTTTTTGAGCGAATTTCGGCATAATTTGGAAGATTTTGCGAATATCTTTCTAAACATGCCGTTTTTCGAGCGGATTTCGGCTTCATTCGGAAGATTTTTCAAATATCATTCTAAATAAGACATTTTTCGATCCAATTTTGGCTTAACATGGAAGATTTTGCGAATATCTTACAATATAAGCCGTTTTTGAAGCGAATTCTTGCTTAATTTGGAAGATTTAGCGAATATCTTACTAAATAAGCCGTTTTTCGAGCAAATTTCGGCTTAATTTGGATGATTTTTTAAATATCTTTCTAAATAAGCCATTCCTCGAGCAAATTTCGCCTTAATTTGGAAGATTTTGCGAATATCTTACTATATAAGCCGTTTTTCAAGCGAATTTCGGCTTCATTTGGAAGATTTTGCGAATATCTTACTAAATTAGCCGTTTTTCGAGCAAATTTCGGCTTAAATTGCAAGATTTTGCGAATATCTTACTAAATAAGCCGTTTTTCGAGCAAATTTCTGCTTAATTTGGAAGATTTTGCGAATATCTTACTAAATAAGCCGTTTTTCGAGCAAATTTCGGCTTAATTTGGAAGATTTTGCGAATATCTTACTAAATAAGCCGTTTTTCGAGCAAATTTCTGCTTAATTTGGACGATTTTGCGAATATCTTACTATATAAGCCGTTTTTCAAGCGAATTTCGGCTTCATTTGGAAGATTTTGCCAATATCTTACTAAATTAGCAGTTTTTCGAGCAAATTTCGGCTTAATTTGCAAGATTTTGCGAATATCTTACTAAATAAGCCGTTTTTCGAGCAAATTTCTGCTTAATTTGGAAGATTTTGCGAATATCTTACTAAATAAGCCGTTTTTCGAGCGAATGTCGGCTTAATTTGGAAGATTTAGCGAATATCTTGCTAAAAAAGCCGTTTTTCGAGCAAATTTCGGCTTAATTTGGAAGATTTTGCGAATATCTTACTAAATAAGCCATTTTTGGAGCAAATTTCGGCTTAATTTGGAAGATTTTTCGAATATCTTACTAAATAAGCCGTTTTTCAAGCGAATTTGGGCTTAATTTGGAGGATTATGCGAATATCTTACTAAATAAGCCGTTTTTCGAGCAAATTTCGGCTTAATTTGGAAGATTTTGCGAATATCTTACTAAATAAGCCATTTTTCGAGCAAATTTCGGCTTAATTTGGAAGATTTTGCGAATATCTTACGAAATAAGCCGTTTTTCGAGCGGATTTCGGCTTCATTCGGAAGATTTTTCAAATATCATTCAAAATAAGACATTTTTCGATCGAATTTTGGCTTAATATGGAAGATTTTGCAAATATCATACAATATAAGCCGTTTTTGAAGCGAATTTTGGCTTAATTTGGAAGATTTAGCGAATATCTTACTAAATAAGCCGTTTTTCGAGCGAATTTCGGCTTAATTCGGAAGATTTTGCGAATATCATTCTAAATTAGACATTTTTCGAGCAAATTTCGGCTTAATTTGGACAATTTTGCGAATATCTTACAAAATAAGCCGTTTTTCAAGCGAATTTTGGCTTAATTTGGAAGATTTTGCGAATATCTTACTAAATAGGCAGTTTTTCAAGCGAATTTCGGCTTATTCGGAAGATTTTGCGAATATCTTACTAAATAACCCGATTTTCGAGCAAATTTCGGCTTAATATGGAACATTTTGCGAATATCTTACTAAGTAAGCCGTTTTTTGAGCGAATTTTGGCTTAATTTGGAAGATTTTGCGAATATCCTACTAAATAAGCCGTTTTTCGAGCAAATTTAGACTTAATTTGGAAGATTTTGCGAATATCTTACTAAATAAGCAGTTTTTCAAGCGAATTTCGGCTTAATTCGGTAGATTTTTCGAAAATCTTACTAAATAAGCCGATTTTCGAGCGAATTTTGGCCTAATTTGGAAGATTTTGCGAATATCTTTCTAAACATGCCGTTCTTCGAGCGGATTTCGGCTTAATTTGGAAGATTTTTTAAATATCTTTCTAAATAAGCCATTTCTCGAGCAAATTTCGCCTTAATTTGGAAGATTTTGCGAATATCTTACTAAATAAGCCGTTTTTCGAGCAAATTTCGGCTTAATTTGGAAGATTTTGCGAATATCTTACTAAATAAGCCGTTTTTCGAGCAAATTTCTGCTTAATTTGGACGATTTTGCGAATATCTTACTATATAAGCCGTTTTTCGAGCGAATTTCGGCTTAATTCGGAAGATTTTACGAATATCTTTCTAAACATTCCGTTTTTCGAGCGGATTTTGGCTTCATTCGGAAGATTTTGCGAATATCTTACAAAATAAGCAGTTTTTCAAGCGAATTTTGGCTTAATTTGGAAGATTTTGCGAATATCTTACAAAATAAGCCGTTTTTTGAGCGAATTTCGGCCTAATTTGGAAGATTTTGCGAATATCTTTCTAAACATGCCGTTTTTCGAGCGGATTTCGGCTCAATTTGGAAGCTTTTGCGAATATCTTACTAAATAAGCCGTATTTCAAGCGAATTTTGGCTTAATATGGAACATTTTGCATATATCTTACTAAATAAGCCGTTTTTCGAGCAAATTTCGGCTTAATTTGGAAGATTTTGCGAATATCTTACTAAATAAGCCGTTTTACGAGCAAATTTCGGCTAAATTTGGAAGATTTTGCGAATACTTTACTAAATAAGCCATTTTTCGAGCGAATTTTGGCTTAATTTGGAAGATTTTGCGAATATCTTACTAAATAAGCTTTTTTTCAAGCGAATTTTTGCTTAATTTGGAAGATTTTGCGAATATCTTACTAAATAAGAGGTTTTTCGAGCAAATTTCGGCTTAATTTGGAAGATTTTGCGAATATCTTACTAAATTAGCCGTTTTTCGAGGAAATTTCGGATTTGTTTGGAAGCTTTTGCGAATATCTTACTAACTAAGCCGTTTATCCAACAAATTTCGGCTTAATTTGGAAGATTTTTCAAATATCTTACTAAATAAGCGGTTTTTCAAGCGAATTTCGGCTTAATTTGGAAGATTTTGCGAATATCTTAATGAATAAAACGTTTTTCGAGCAAATTTAGACTTAATTTGGAAGATTTTGCGAATATCTTACTAAATAAGCCGTTTTTCCAGCAAATTTCGGCTTAATTTGGAAGATTTTGCGAATATCTTACTAAATAAGCCGTTTTTCGAGCGAATTTCGGCTTAATTCGGAAGATTTTGCGAATATCTTACTAAATAAGCCGTTTTTCGAGCATTATTCGGCTTAATTTGGAAGATTTTGCGAATATCTTACTAAAAAAGCCGTTTATCCAGCAAATTTCGGCTTAATTTGGAAGATTTTTCATATATCTTACTAAATAAGCGGTTTTTCAAGCGAATTTTGGCTTAATTTGGAAGATTTTGCTAATATCCTACTAAATAAGCCGTTTTTCGAGCAAATTTAGACTTAATTTGGAAGATTTTGCGAATATCTTACTAAATAAGCAGTTTTTCAAGCGAATTTCGGCTTAATTCGGTAGATTTTGCGAAAATCTAATAAATAAGCCGATTTTCGAGCGAATTTTGGCCTAATTTGGAAGATTTTGCGAATATCATTCTAAACATGCCGTTTTTCGAGCGGATTTCGGCTTAATTTGGAAGATTTTGCGAAAATCTTACTAAATAAGCCGTATTTCAAGCGAATTTTGGCTTACTTTGGAAGATTTTGCGAATATCTTACTAAATAAGCCGTTTTTCTAGCAAATTTCAGCTTAATTTGGAAGATTTTGCGAATATCTTACTAAATAAGCCGTTTTTCGAGCAAATTTCGGCTTAATTTGGAAGATTTTGCGAATATCTTCCTAAATAAGCCGTTTTTCAAGCGAATTTCGGCTTAATTCGGAAGAATTTTGCGAATATCATACTAAATAAGCCATTTCTCGAACAAATTTCGGCTTAATTTGGAGGACTTTGCGAATATCTTACTAAATAAGCCGTCTTTTGAGCGAATTTCGGCCTAATTTGGAAGATTTTGCGAATATGTTTCTAAACATGCCGTTTTTCGAGCGGATTTCGGCTTCATTCGGAAGATTTTTCAAATATCATTCTAAATAAGACATTTTTCGATCGAATTTTGGCTTAATATGGAAAATTTTGCGAATATCTTACTAAATAAGCCGTTTTTTGAGAGAATTTTGGCTTAATTTGGAAGATTTAGCGAATATCTTACTAAATAAGCCGTTTTTCGAGCAAATTTCGGCTTAATTTGGTAGATTTTTTAAATATCTTTCTAAATAAGCCATTTTTCGAGCAAATTTCGCCTTAATTTGGAAGATTTTGTGAATATCTTACTAAATAAGCCGTTTTTCGAGCAAATTTCGGCTTAATTTGGAAGATTTTGCGAATATCTTACTAAATAAGCCGTTTTTCGAGCAAATTTCTGCTTAATTTGGACGATTTTGCGGATATCTTACAAAATAAGCCGTTTTTTGAGCGAATTTCGGCCTAATTTGGAAGATTTTGCGAATATCTTTCTAAACATGCCGTTTTTCGACCGGATTTCGGCTCAATTTGGAAGCTTTTGCGAATATCTTACTAAATAAGCCGTATTTCAAGCGAATTTTGGCTTAATATGGAACATTTTGCATATATCTTACTAAATAAGCCGTTTTTCGTGCAAATTTCGGCTTAATTTGGAAGTTTTAGCGAATATCTTACTAAATAAGCCGTTTTTCCAGCAAATTTCGGCTTAATTTGGAAGATTTTGCGAATATCTTTCTAAATAAGCCGTTTTTCGAGCGAATTTCGGCTTAATTCGGAAGATTTTGCGAATATCTTACTAAATAAGCCGTTTTTCGAGCATTATTCGGCTTAATTTGGAAGATTTTGCGAATATCTTACTAAAAAAGCCGTTTTTCAAGCGAATTTCGGCTTAATTCGGAAGAATTTTCAGAATATCTTACTAAATAAGCCGTTTTTTGAGCGAATTTCGGCCTAATTTGGAAGATTTTGCGAATATCTTTCTAAACATGCCGTTTTTCGAGCGGATTTCGGCTTCATTCGGAAGATTTTCCAAATATCTTACTAAATAAGCCGTTTTTCAAGCGAATTTCGGCTTAATTTGGAAGATTTTGCGAATATCTTACTAAATAAGCCGTTTTTCGAGCAAATGTCGGCTTTATTTGGAAGATTTTGCAAATATCTTACTAACTAAGGCGTTTTTCGAGCAAAGTTCGGCTTAATTAGGAAGATTTTGCGAATATCTTACTAAATAAGCCGTTTTTTGAGCGAATGTCGGCTTAATTTGGAAGATTTTGCGAATATCTTTCTAAACATGCCGTTTTTCGAGCGGATTTCGGCTTCATTCGGAAGATTTTTCAAATATCATTCTACATAAGACATTTTTCGATCGAATTTTTGCATAACATGGAAGAATTTGCGAATATGTTACTATATAAGCCGTTTTTGAAGCGAATTTTGGCTTAATTTGGAAGATTTTGCAAATATCTTACTAAATAAGCCGTTTTTCGAGCAAATTTCGGCTTAATTTGGTAGATTTTTTAAATATCTTTCTAAATAAGCCATTTCTCGAGCAAATTTCGGCTTAATTTGCAAGATTTTACGAATATCTTACTAAATAAGCCGTTTTTCAAGCGAATTTCGCCTTCATTTGGAAGATTTTGCGAATATCTTACTAAATAAGCCGTTTTTCGAGCAAATTTCGGCTTAATATGCAAGATTTTGCGAATATCTTACTAAGTAAGCCGTTTTTCGAGCAAATTTCGGCTTAATTTGGAAGATTTTGCGAATATCTTACTAAATAAGCCGTTTTTTGAGCGAATTTCGGCTTAATTTAGAAGATTTTACGAATATCTTACTAAATAAGCCATTTTCCGAGCAAATTTCGGCTTAATTTGGAAGACTTTGCGAATATCTTACTAAATAAGCCGTTTTTTGAGCGAATTTCCGCCTAATTTGGAAGATTTTGCGAATATCTTTCTAAACATGCCGTTTTTCGAGCGGATTTCGGCTTCATTCGGAAGATTTTCCAAATATCATTCTAAATAAGACATTTTTCGATCGAATTTTGGCTTAATTTGGGAGATTTTTCAAATATCTTACTAAATAAGCCGTTTTTCGATTGAATTTTGGCTTAATTTGGAAGATTTTGCGAATATCTTACTAAATAAGCCGTTTTTGAGCAAATTTCGGCTTACTTTGGAAGATTTTGCGAATATCTTACTAAATAAGCCGTTTTTCGAGCGAATGTCGGCTTAATTTGGAAGATTTTGCGAATATCTTACTAAATAAGCCGTTTTTTGAGCGAATTTCGGCCTTTTTTGGAAGATTTTGCGAATATCTTTCTAAACATGCCGTTTTTCGAGCGGATTTCGGCTTCATTCGGAAGATTTTTAAAATATCATTCTAAATAAGACATTTTTCGATCCAATTTTGGCTTAACATGGAAGATTTTGCGAATATCTTACAATATAAGCCGTTTTTGAAGCGAATTTTTGCTTAATTTGGAAGATTTAGCGAATATCTTACTAAATAAGCCGTTTTTCGAGCAAAATTCGGCTTAATTTGGATGATTTTTTAAATATCTTTCTAAATAAGCCATTTTTCGAGCAAATTTCGCCTTAATTTGGAAGATTTTGCGAATATCTTACTAAGTAAGCCGTTTTTCAAGCGAATTTCGGCTTCATTTGGAAGATTTTGCGAATATCTTACTAAATTAGCCGTTTTTTGAGCAAATTTCGGCTTAATTTGCAAGATTTTGCGAATATCTTACTAAATAGGCCGTTTTTCGAGCAAATTTCTGCTTAATTTGGAAGATTTTGCGAATATCTTACTAAATAAGCCGTTTTTTGAGCGAATTTCGGCTTAATTCGGAAGATTTTGCGAATATCTTACTAAATAAGCCATTTTTCGAGCAAATTTCGGCTTAATTTGGAAGATTTTGCGAATATCATACTAAATAAGCAATTTTTCGAGCTAATTTTGGCTTAATTTGGAAGATTTTGCGAATTTCTTACTAAATAAGAGGTTTTCCGAGCAAATTTCGGCTTCATTCGGAAGATTTTTCAAATATCATTCTAAATTAGCCGTTTTTCGAGGAAATTTCGGCTTTGTTTGGAAGATTATGCGAATATCTTACTAAATAAGTCGTTTTTCGAGCAAATTTCGGCTTAATTTGGAAGATTTTGCGAATATCTTACTAAATAAGCCGTTTTTCGAGCGAATTTCGGCTTAATTCGGAAGATTTTGCGAATATCATTCTAAATTAGACATTTTTCGAGCAAATTTCGGCTTAATTTGGACAATTTTGCGAATATCTTACAAAATAAGCCGTTTTTCAAGCGAATTTTGGCTTAATTTGGAAGATTTTGCGAATATCTTACTAAATAGGCAGTTTTTCAAGCGAATTTCGGCTTATTCGGAAGATTTTGCGAATATCTTACTAAATAACCCGATCTTCGAGCAAATTTCGGCTTAATATGGAACATTTTGCGAATATCTTACTAAATAAGCAGTTTTTCAAGCGAATTTCGGCTTAATTCGGTAGATTTTTCGAAAATCTTACTAAATAAGCCGATTTTCGAGCGAATTTTGGCCTAATTTGGAAGATTTTGCGAATATCTTTCTAAACATGCCGTTCTTCGAGCGGATTTCGGCTTAATTTGGAAGATTTTTAAAATATCTTTCTAAATAAGCCATTTCTCGAGCAAATTTCGCCTTAATTTGGAAGATTTTGCGAATATCTTACTAAATAAGCCGTTTTTCGAGCAAATTTCGGCTTAATTTGGAAGATTTTGCGAATATCTTACTAAATAAGCCGTTTTTCGAGCAAATTTCTGCTTAATTTGGACGATTTTGCGAATATCTTACTATATAAGCCGTTTTTCGAGCGAATTTCGGCTTAATTCGGAAGATTTTACGAATATCTTTCTAAACATTCCGTTTTTCGAGCGGATTTTGGCTTCATTCGGAAGATTTTGCGAATATCTTACAAAATAAGCAGTTTTTCAAGCGAATTTTGGCTTAATTTGGAAGATTTTGCTAATATCTTACAAAATAAGCCGTTTTTTGAGCGAATTTCGGCCTAATTTGGAAGATTTTGCGAATATCTTTCTAAAAATGCCGTTTTTCGAGCGGATTTCGGCTCAATTTGGAAGCTTTTGCGAATATCTTACTAAATAAGCCGTATTTCAAGCGAATTTTGGCTTAATATGGAACATTTTGCATATATCTTACTAAATAAGCCGTTTTTCGAGCAAATTTCGGCTTAATTTGGAAGATTTTGCGAATATCTTACTAAATAAGCAGTTTTACGAGCGAATTTCGGCTAAATTTGGAAGATTTTGCGAATACTTTACTAAATAAGCCATTTTTCGAGCGAATTTCGGCTTAATTTGGAAGATTTTGCGAATATCTTACTAAATAAGCCGTTTTTCAAGCGAATTTTTGCTTAATTTGGAAGATTTTGCGAATATCTTACTAAATAAGAGGTTTTTCGAGCAAATTTCGGCTTAATTTGGAAGATTTTGCGAATATCTTACTAAATTAGCCGTTTTTCGAGGAAATTTCGGATTTGTTTGGAAGCTTTTGCGAATATCTTACTAACTAAGCCGTTTATCCAACAAATTTCGGCTTAATTTGGAAGATTTTTCAAATATCTTACTAAATAAGCGGTTTTTCAAGCGAATTTCGGCTTAATTTGGAAGATTTTGCGAATATCTTAATGAATAAAACGTTTTTCGAGCAAATTTAGACTTAATTTGGAAGATTTTGCGAATATCTTACTAAATAAGCCGTTTTTCCAGCAAATTTCGGCTTAATTTGGAAGATTTTGCGAATATCTTACTAAATAAGCCGTTTTTCGAGCGAATTTCGGCTTAATTCGGAAGATTTTGCGAATATCTTACTAAATAAGCCGTTTTTCGAGCATTATTCGACTTAATTTGGAAGATTTTGCGAATATCTTACTAAAAAAGCCGTTTATCCAGCAAATTTCGGCTTAATTTGGAAGATTTTTCAAATATCTTACTAAATAAGCGGTTTTTCAAGCGAATTTTGGCTTAATTTGGAAGATTTTCCTAATATCCTACTAAATAAGCCGTTTTTCGAGCAAATTTAGACTTAATTTGGAAGATTTTGCGAATATCTTACTAAATAAGCAGTTTTTCAAGCGAATTTCGGCTTAATTCGGTAGATTTTGCGAAAATCTAATAAATAAGCCGATTTTCGAGCGAATTTTGGCCTAATTTGGAAGATTTTGCGAATATCTTTCTAAACATGCCGTTTTTCGAGCGGATTTCGGCTTAATTTGGAAGATTTTGCGAAAATCTTACTAAATAAGCCGTATTTCAAGCGAATTTTGGCTTACTTTGGAAGATTTTGCGAATATCTTACTAAATAAGCCGTTTTTCGAGCAAATTTCAGCTTAATTTGGAAGATTTTGCGAATATCTTACTAAATAAGCCGTTTTTCGAGCAAATTTCGGCTTAATTTGGAAGATTTTGCGAATATCTTCCTAAATAAGCCGTTTTTCAAGCGAATTTCGGCTTAATTCGGAAGAATTTTGCGAATATCATACTAAATAAGCCATTTCTCGAACAAATTTCGGCTTAATTTGGAGGACTTTGCGAATATCTTACTAAATAAGCCGTCTTTTGAGCGAATTTCGGCCTAATTTGGAAGATTTTGCGAATATGTTTCTAAACATGCCGTTTTTCGAGCGGATTTCGGCTTCATTCGGAAGATTTTTCAAATATCATTCTAAATAAGACATTTTTCGATCGAATTTTGGCTTAATATGGAAAATTTTGCGAATATCTTACTAAATAAGCCGTTTTTTGAGAGAATTTTGGCTTAATTTGGAAGATTTAGCGAATATCTTACTAAATAAGCCGTTTTTCGAGCAAATTTCGGCTTAATTTGGAAGATTTTGCGAATATCTTACTAAATAAGCCGTTTTTCGAGCAAATTTCTGCTTAATTTGGACGATTTTGCGAATATCTTACAAAATAAGCCGTTTTTTGAGCGAATTTCGGCCTAATTTGGAAGATTTTGCGAATATCTTTCTAAACATGCCGTTTTTTGACCGGATTTCGGCTCAATTTGGAAGCTTTTGCGAATATCTTACTAAATAAGCCGTATTTCAAGCGAATTTTGGCTTAATATGGAACATTTTGCATATATCTTACTAAATAAGCCGTTTTTCGTGCAAATTTCGGCTTAATTTGGAAGTTTTAGCGAATACCTTACTGAATAAGCCGTTTTTCCAGCAAATTTCGGCTTAATTTGGAAGATTTTGCGAATATCTTTCTAAATAAGCCGTTTTTCGAGCGAATTTCGGCTTAATTCGGAAGATTTTGCGAATATCTTACTAAATAAGCCGTTTTTCGAGCATTATTCGGCTTAATTTGGAAGATTTTGCGAATATCTTTCTAAACATGCCGTTTTTCGAGCGGATTTCGGCTTCATTCGGAAGATTTTTAAAATATCATTCTAAATAAGACATTTTTCGATCCAATTTTTGCTTAACATGGAAGATTTTGCGAATATCTTACAATATAAGCCGTTTTTGAAGCGAATTTTTGCTTAATTTGGAAGATTTAGCGAATATCTTACTAAATAAGCCGTTTTTCGAGCAAAATTCGGCTTAATTTGGATGATTTTTTAAATATCTTTCTAAATAAGCCATTTTTCGAGCAAATTTCGCCTTAATTTGGAAGATTTTGCGAATATCTTACTAAGTAAGCCGATTTTCGAGCGAATTTTGGCCTAATTTGGAAGATTTTGCGAATATCTTTCTAAACATGCCGTTTTTCGAGCGGATTTCGGCTTAATTTGGAAGATTTTGCGAAAATCTTACTAAATAAGCCGTATTTCAAGCGAATTTTGGCTTACTTTGGAAGATTTTGCGAATATCTTACTAAATAAGCCGTTTTCGAGCAAATTTCAGCTTAATTTGGAAGATTTTGCGAATATCTTACTAAATAAGCCGTTTTTCGAGCAAATTTCGGCTTAATTTGGAAGATTTTGCGAATATCTTCCTAAATAAGCCGTTTTTCAAGCGAATTTCGGCTTAATTCGGAAGAATTTTGCGAATATCATACTAAATAAGCCATTTCTCGAACAAATTTCGGCTTAATTTGGAGGACTTTGCGAATATCTTACTAAATAAGCCGTCTTTTGAGCGAATTTCGGCCTAATTTGGAAGATTTTGCGAATATGTTTCTAAACATGCCGTTTTTCGAGCGGATTTCGGCTTCATTCGGAAGATTTTTCAAATATCATTCTAAATAAGACATTTTTCGATCGAATTTTGGCTTAATATGGAAAATTTTGCGAATATCTTACTAAATAAGCCGTTTTTTGAGAGAATTTTGGCTTAATTTGGAAGATTTAGCGAATATCTTACTAAATAAGCCGTTTTTCGAGCAAATTTCGGCTTAATTTGGTAGATTTTTTAAATATCTTTCTAAATAAGCCATTTCTCGAGCAAATTTCGCCTTAATTTGGAAGATTTTGTGAATATTTTACTAAATAAGCCGTTTTTCGAGCAAATTTCGGCTTAATTTGGAAGATTTTGCGAATATCTTACTAAATAAGCCGTTTTTCGAGCAAATTTCTGCTTAATTTGGACGATTTTGCGAATATCTTACAAAATAAGCCGTTTTTTGAGCGAATTTCGGCCTAATTTGGAAGATTTTGCGAATATAAACATGCCGTTTTTTGACCGGATTTCGGCTCAATTTGGAAGCTTTTGCGAATATCTTACTAAATAAGCCGTATTTCAAGCGAATTTTGGCTTAATATGGAACATTTTGCATATATCTTTCTAAATAAGCCGTTTTTCGAGCGAATTTCGGCTTAATTCGGAAGATTTTGCGAATATCTTACTAAATAAGCCGTTTTTCGAGCATTATTCGGCTTAATTTGGAAGATTTTGCGAATATCTTACTAAAAAAGCCGTTTTTCAAGCGAATTTCGGCTTAATTCGGAAGAAGGAAGAATTTTCAGAATATCTTACTAAATAAGCCGTTTTTTGAGCGAATTTCGGCCTAATTTGGAAGATTTTGCGAATATCTTTCTAAACATGCCGTTTTTCGAGCGGATTTCGGCTTCATTCGGAAGATTTTCCAAATATCTTACTAAATAAGCCGTTTTTCAAGCGAATTTCGGCTTAATTTGGAAGATTTTGCGAATATCTTACTAAATAAGCCGTTTTTCGAGCAAATGTCGGCTTTATTTGGAAGATTTTGCAAATATCTTACTAACTAAGGCGTTTTTCGAGCAAATTTCGGCTTAATTAGGAAGATTTTGCGAATATCTTACTAAATAAGCCGTTTTTTGAGCGAATGTCGGCTTAATTTGGAAGATTTTGCGAATATCTTTCTAAACATGCCGTTTTTCGAGCGGATTTCGGCTTCATTCGGAAGATTTTTCAAATATCATTCTACATAAGACATTTTTCGATCGAATTTTTGCATAACATGGAAGAATTTGCGAATATGTTACTATATAAGCCGTTTTTGAAGCGAATTTTGGCTTAATTTGGAAGATTTTGCAAATATCTTACTAAATAAGCCGTTTTTCGAGCAAATTTCGGCTTAATTTGGTAGATTTTTTAAATATCTTTCTAAATAAGCCATTTCTCGAGCAAATTTCGGCTTAATTTGCAAGATTTTACGAATATCTTACTAAATAAGCCGTTTTTCAAGCGAATTTCGCCTTCATTTGGAAGATTTTGCGAATATCTTACTAAATAAGCCGTTTTTCGAGCAAATTTCGGCTTAATATGCAAGATTTTGCGAATATCTTACTAAATAAGCCGTTTTTCGAGCAAATTTCGGCTTAATTTGGAAGATTTTGCGAATATCTTACTAAATAAGCCGTTTTTTGAGCGAATTTCGGCTTAATTTAGAAGATTTTACGAATATCTTACTAAATAAGCCATTTTCCGAGCAAATTTCGGCTTAATTTGGAAGACTTTGCGAATATCTTACTAAATAAGCCGTTTTTTGAGCGAATTTCGGCCTAATTTGGAAGATTTTGCGAATATCTTTCTAAACATGCCGTTTTTCGAGCGGATTTCGGCTTCATTCGGAAGATTTTCCAAATATCATTCTAAATAAGACATTTTTCGATCGAATTTTGGCTTAATTTGGGAGATTTTTCAAATATCTTACTAAATAAGCCGTTTTTCGATTGAATTTTGGCTTAATTTGGAAGATTTTGCGAATATCTTACTAAATAAGCCGTTTTTGAGCAAATTTCGGCTTACTTTGGAAGATTTTGCGAATATCTTACTAAATAAGCCGTTTTTCGAGCGAATGTCGGCTTAATTTGGAAGATTTTGCGAATATCTTACTAAAAAAGCCGTTTTTCGAGCAAATTTCGGCTTAATTTGGAAGACTTTGCGAATATCTTACTAAATAAGCCATTTTTCGAGCAAATTTCGGCTTAATTTGGAAGATTTTGCGAATATCTTTCTAAATAAGCCGTTTTTCGAGCGAATTTCGGCTTAATTCGGAAGATTTTGCGAATATCTTACTAAATAAGCCGTTTTTCGAGCATTATTCGGCTTAATTTGGAAGATTTTGCGAATATCTTACTAAAAAAGCCGTTTTTCAAGCGAATTTCGGCTTAATTCGGAAGAATTTTCAGAATATCTTACTAAATAAGCCGTTTTTTGAGCGAATTTCGGCCTAATTTGGAAGATTTTGCGAATATCTTTCTAAACATGCCGTTTTTCGAGCGGATTTCGGCTTCATTCGGAAGATTTTCCAAATATCTTACTAAATAAGCCGTTTTTCAAGCGAATTTCGGCTTAATTTGGAAGATTTTGCGAATATCTTACTAAATAAGCCGTTTATCGAGCAAATGTCGGCTTTATTTGGAAGATTTTGCAAATATCTTACTAACTAAGGCGTTTTTCGAGCAAATTTCGGCTTAATTAGGAAGATTTTGCGAATATCTTACTAAATAAGCCGTTTTTTGAGCGAATGTCGGCTTAATTTGGAAGATTTTGCGAATATCTTTCTAAACATGCCGTTTTTCGAGCGGATTTCGGCTTCATTCGGAAGATTTTTCAAATATCATTCTACATAAGACATTTTTCGATCGAATTTTTGCATAACATGGAAGAATTTGCGAATATGTTACTATATAAGCCGTTTTTGAAGCGAATTTTGGCTTAATTTGGAAGATTTTGCAAATATCTTACTAAATAAGCCGTTTTTCGAGCAAATTTCGGCTTAATTTGGTAGATTTTTTAAATATCTTTCTAAATAAGCCATTTCTCGAGCAAATTTCGGCTTAATTTGCAAGATTTTACGAATATCTTACTAAATAAGCCGTTTTTCAAGCGAATTTCGCCTTCATTTGGAAGATTTTGCGAATATCTTACTAAATAAGTCGTTTTTCGAGCAAATTTCGGCTTAATATGCAAGATTTTGCGAATATCTTACTAAATAAGCCGTTTTTCGAGCAAATTTCGGCTTAATTTGGAAGATTTTGCGAATATCTTACTAAATAAGCCGTTTTTTGAGCGAATTTCGGCTTAATTTAGAAGATTTTACGAATATCTTACTAAATAAGCCATTTTCCGAGCAAATTTCGGCTTAATTTG
Organism: Pachydiplax longipennis; assembly: GCA_036926295.1. Classification (NCBI taxonomy): domain Eukaryota; kingdom Metazoa; phylum Arthropoda; class Insecta; order Odonata; family Libellulidae; genus Pachydiplax; species Pachydiplax longipennis. Next base: position 3,454,462 of record JAVFKF010000044.1, on the reverse strand, counting down.
GAAGACTTTGCGAATATCTTACTAAATAAGCCGTTTTTTGAGCGAATTTCGGCCTAATTTGGAAGATTTTGCGAATATCTTTCTAAACATGCCGTTTTTCGAGCGGATTTCGGCTTCATTCGGAAGATTTTCCAAATATCATTCTAAATAAGACATTTTTCGATCGAATTTTGGCTTAATTTGGGAGATTTTTCAAATATCTTACTAAATAAGCCGTTTTTCGATTGAATTTTGGCTTAATTTGGAAGATTTTGCGAATATCTTACTAAATAAGCCGTTTTTGAGCAAATTTCGGCTTACTTTGGAAGATTTTGCGAATATCTTACTAAATAAGCCGTTTTTCGAGCGAATGTCGGCTTAATTTGGAAGATTTTGCGAATATCTTACTAAAAAAGCCGTTTTTCGAGCAAATTTCGGCTTAATTTGGAAGACTTTGCGAATATCTTACTAAATAAGCCATTTTTCGAGCAAATTTCGGCTTAATTTGGAAGATTTTTCGAATATCTTACTAAATAAGCCGTTTTTCAAGCGAATTTGGGCTTAATTTGGAGGATTTTGCGAATATCTTACTAAATAAGCCGTTTTTTGAGCAAATTTCGGCTTAATTTGGAAGATTTTGCGAATATCTTACTAAATAAGCCATTTTTCGAGCAAATTTCGGCTTAATTTGGAAGATTTTGCGAATATCTTACGAAATAAGCCGTTTTTCGAGCGGATTTCGGCTTCATTCGGAAGATTTTTCAAATATCATTCAAAATAAGACATTTTTCGATCGAATTTTGGCTTAATATGGAAGATTTTGCGAATATCTTACAATATAAGCTGTTTTTGAAGCGAATTTTGGCTTAATTTGGAAGATTTAGCGAATATCTTACTAAAGAAGCCGTTTTTCGAGCAAATTTCGGATCAATTTGGAAGATTTTGCGAATATCTTACTAAATAAGCCGTTTTTTGAGCGAATTTCGGCATAATTTGGAAGATTTTGCGAATATCTTACTAAATAAGCCGTTTTTCGAGCAAATTTCGGCTTAATTTGGAAGATTTTGCGAATATCTTACTAAATAAGCCGTTTTTCGAGCAAATTTCGGCTTAATTTGGAAGATTTTGCGAATATCTTACTAAATAAGCCGTTTTTCGAGCAAATTTCGGCTTAATTTGCAAGATTTTGCTAATATCTTACTAAATAAGCCGTTTTTCGAGCAAATTTCGGCCTAATTTGGAAGATTTTGCGAATATCTTACTAAATAAGCCGTTTTTTGAGCGAATTTCGGCTTAATTTAGAAGATTTTGCGAATATCTTACTAAATAAGCCGTTTTTTGTGCGAATTTCGGCTTAATTTGGAAGACTTTGCGAATATCTTACTAAATAAGCAGTTTTTTGAGCGAATTTCGGCCTAATTTGGAAGATTTTGCGAATATCTTTCTAAACATGCCGTTTTTCGAGCGGATTTCGGCTTCATTCGGAAGATTTTTCAAATATCATTCTAAATAAGACATTTTTCGATCCAATTTTGGCTTAACATGGAAGATTTTGCGAATATCTTACAATATAAGCCGTTTTTGAAGCGAATTCTTGCTTAATTTGGAAGATTTAGCGAATATCTTACTAAATAAGCCGTTTTTCGAGCAAATTTCGGCTTAATTTGGATGATTTTTTAAATATCTTTCTAAATAAGCCATTTCTCGAGCAAATTTCGCCTTAATTTGGAAGATTTTGCGAATATCTTACTATATAAGCCGTTTTTCAAGCGAATTTCGGCTTCATTTGGAAGATTTTGCGAATATCTTACTAAATTAGCCGTTTTTCGAGCAAATTTCGGCTTAAATTGCAAGATTTTGCGAATATCTTACTAAATAAGCCGTTTTTCGAGCAAATTTCTGCTTAATTTGGAAGATTTTGCGAATATCTTACTAAATAAGCCGTTTTTCGAGCAAATTTCGGCTTAATTTGGAAGATTTTGCGAATATCTTACTAAATAAGCCGTTTTTCGAGCAAATTTCTGCTTAATTTGGACGATTTTGCGAATATCTTACTATATAAGCCGTTTTTCAAGCGAATTTCGGCTTCATTTGGAAGATTTTGCCAATATCTTACTAAATTAGCAGTTTTTCGAGCAAATTTCGGCTTAATTTGCAAGATTTTGCGAATATCTTACTAAATAAGCCGTTTTTCGAGCAAATTTCTGCTTAATTTGGAAGATTTTGCATATATCTTACTAAATAAGCCGTTTTTTGAGCGAATTTCGGCTTAATTCGGAAGATTTTGCGAATATCTTACTAAATAAGCCATTTTTCGAGCAAATTTCGGCATAATTTGGAAGATTTTGCGAATATCATACTAAATAAGCAATTTTTCGAGCTAATTTTGGCTTAATTTGGAAGATTTTGCGAATTTCTTACTAAATAAGAGGTTTTCCGAGCAAATTTCGGCTTCATTCGGAAGATTTTTCAAATATCATTCTAAATTAGCCGTTTTTCGAGGAAATTTCGGCTTTGTTTGGAAGATTTTTCGAATATCTTACTAAATAAGTCGTTTTTCGAGCAAATTTCGGCTTAATTTGGAAGATTTTGCGAATATCTTACTAAATAAGCCGTTTTTCGAGCGAATTTCGGCTTAATTCGGAAGATTTTGCGAATATCATTCTAAATAAGACATTTTTCGAGCAAATTCCGGTTAATTTGGAAGATTTTGCGAATATCTTTCTAAATAAGCAGTTTTTCGAGCGAATTTCGGCTTATTTCGGAAGATTTTGCGAATATCTTACTAAATAAGCCGATTTTTGAGCGAATTTCGGCCTAATTTGGAAGATTTTGCGAATATCTTTCTAAACATGCCGTTTTTCGAGCGGATGTCGGCTTCATTCGGAAGATTTTCCAAATATCATTCTAAATAAGACATTTTTCGATCGAATTTTGGCTTAATTTGGAAGATTTTTCAAATATCTTACTAAATAAGCCGTTTTTCAAGCGAATTTCGGCTTAATTTGGAAGATTTTGCGAATATCTTACTAAATAAGCCGTTTTTCGAGCAAATTTCGGCTTTGTTTGGAAGATTTTTCGAATATCTTACTAACTAAGGCGTTTTTCGAGCAAATTTCGGCTAAATTAGGAAGATTTTGCGTATATCTTACTAAATAAGCCGTTTTTTGAGCGAATGTCGGCTTAATTTGGAAGATTTTGCGAATATCTTTCTAAACATGCCGTTTTTCGAGCGGATTTCGGCTTCATTCGGAAGATTTCTCAAATATCATTCTACATAAGACATTTTTCGATCGAATTTTTGCATAACATGGAAGAATTTGCGAATATGTTACTATATAAGCCGTTTTTGAAGCGAATTTTGGCTTAATTTGGAAGATTTTGCAAATATCTTACTAAATAAGCCGTTTTTCGAGCAAATTTCGGCTTAATTTGGTAGATTTTTTAAATATCTTTCTAAATAAGCCATTTCTCGAGCAAATTTCGGCTTAATTTGCAAGATTTTACGAATATCTTACTAAATAAGACGTTTTTCAAGCGAATTTCGGCTTCATTTGGAAGATTTTGCGAATATCTTACTAAATAAGCCGTTTTTCGAGCAAATTTCGGCTTAATTTGCAAGATTTTGCGAATATCTTACTAAATAAGCCGTTTTTCGAGCAAATTTCGGCTTAATCTGGAATATTTTGCGAATATCTTACTAAATAAGCCGTTTTTTGAGCGAATTTCGGCTTAATTTAGAAGATTTTACGAATATTTTACTAAATAAGCCATTTTCCGAGCAAATTTCGGCTTAATTTGGAAGACTTTGCGAATATCTTACTAAATAAGCAGTTTTTTGAGCGAATTTCGGCCTAATTTGGAAGATTTTGCGAATATCTTTCTAAACATGCCGTTTTTCGAGCGGATTTCGGCTTCATTCGGAAGATTTTCCAAATATCATTCTAAATAAGACATTTTTCGATCGAATTTTGGCTTAATTTAGGAGATTTTTCAAATATCTTACTAAATAAGCCGTTTTTCGATCGAATTTTGGCTGAATTTGGAAGATTTTGCGAATATCTTACTAAATAAGCCGTTTTTCGAGCAAATTTCGGCTTAATTTGGAAGATTTTGCGAATATCTTACTAAATAAGCCGTTTTTCGAGCGAATGTCGGCTTAATTTGGAAGATTTTGCGAATATCTTACTAAAAAAGCCGTTTTTCGAGCAAATTTCGGCTTAATTTGGAAGACTTTGCGAATATCTTACTAAATAAGCCATTTTTCGAGCAAATTTCGGCTTAATTTGGAAGATTTTTCGAATATCTTACTAAATAAGCCGTTTTTCAAGCGAATTTGGGCTTAATTTGGAGGATTTTGCGAATATCTTACTAAATAAGTCGTTTTTCGAGCAAATTTCGGCTTAATTTGGAAGATTTTGCGAATATCTTACTAAATAAGCCATTTTTCGAGCAAATTTCGGCTTAATTTGGAAGATTTTGCGAATATCTTACGAAATATGCCGTTTTTCGAGCGGATTTCGGCTTCATTCGGAAGATTTTTCAAATATCATTCAAAATAAGACATTTTTCGATCGAATTTTGGCTTAATATGGAAGATTTTGCGAATATCTTACAATATAAGCTGTTTTTGAAGCGAATTTTGGCTTAATTTAGAAGATTTACCGAATATATTACTAAATAAGCCGTTTATCGAGCAAATTTCGGATCAATTTGGAAGATTTTGCGAATATCTTACTAAATAAGCCGTTTTTTGAGCGAATTTCGGCATAATTTGGAAGATTTTGCGAATATCTTACTAAATAAGCCGTTTTTCGGGCAAATTTCGGCTTAATTTGGAAGATTTTGCGAATATCTTACTAAATAAGCCGTTTTTCGAGCAAATTTCGGCTTAATTTGGAAGATTTTGCGAATATCTTACTAAATAAGCCGTTTTTCGAGCAAATTTCGGCTTAATTTGCAAGATTTTGCGAATATCTTACTAAATAAGCCGTTTTTCGAGCAAATTTCGGCCTAATTTGGAATATTTTGCGAATATCTTACTAAATAAGCCGTTTTTTGAGCGAATTTCGGCTTAATTTAGAAGATTTTGCGAATATCTTACTAAATAAGCCGTTTTTTGAGCGAATTTCGGCTTAATTTGGAAGACTTTGCGAATATCTTACTAAATAAGCCGTTTTTTGAGCGAATTTCGTCCTAATTTGGAAGATTTTGCGAATATCTTTCTAAACATGCCGTTTTTCGAGCGGATTTCGGCTTCATTCGGAAGATTTTTCAAATATCATTCTAAATAAGACATTTTTCGATCCAATTTTGGCTTAACATGGAAGATTTTGCGAATATCTTACAATATAAGCCATTTTTGAAGCGAATTTTTGCTTAATTTGGACGATTTTGGGAATATCTTACTATATAAGCCGTTTTTCAAGCGAATTTCGGCTTCATTTGGAAGATTTTGCGAATATCTTACTAAATTAGCCGTTTTTCGAGCAAATTTCGGCTTAAATTGCAAGATTTTGCGAATATCTTACTAAATAAGCCGTTTTTCGAGCAAATTTCTGCTTAATTTGGAAGATTTTGCGAATATCTTACTAAATAAGCCGTTTTTTGAGCGAATTTCGGCTTAATTCGGAAGATTTTGCGAATATCTTACTAAATAAGCCATTTTTCGAGCAAATTTCGGCTTAATTTGGAAGATTTTGCGAATATCATACTAAATAAGCAATTTTTCGAGCTAATTTTGGCTTAATTTGGAAGATTTTGCGAATTTCTTACTAAATAAGAGGTTTTCCGAGCAAATTTCGGCTTCATTCGGAAGATTTTTCAAATATCATTCTAAATTAGCCGTTTTTCGAGGAAATTTCGGCTTTGTTTGGAAGATTTTTCGAATATCTTACTAAATAAGTCGTTTTTCGAGCAAATTTCGGCTTAATTTGGAAGATTTTGCGAATATCTTACTAAATAAGCCGTTTTTCGAGCGAATTTCGGCTTAATTCGGAATATTTTGCGAATATCATTCTAAATAAGACATTTTTCGAGCAAATTTCGGCTTAATTTGGACGATTTTGCGAATATCTTTCTAAATAAGCAGTTTTTCAAGCGAATTTCGGCTTAATTCGGAAGATTTTGCGAATATCTTACTAAATAAGCCGATTTTCGAGCGAATTTCGGCTTAATTCGGAAGATTTTCCGAATATCTTACTAAATAAGCCGATTTTCGAGCGAATTTCGGCTTAATTCGGAAGATTTTCCGAATATCTTACTAAATAAGCCATTTTTCGAGCAAATTTCGGCTTAATTTGGACAATTTTGCGAATATCTTACAAAATAAGCCGTTTTTCAAGCGAATTTTGGATTAATTTGGATGATTTTGCGAATATCTTACTAAATAGGCAGTTTTTCAAGCGAATTTCGGCTTATTCGGAAGGTTTTGCGAATATCTTACTAAATAACCCGATTTTCGAGCGAATTTTGGCTTAATTTGGAAGATTTTGCGAATATCCTACTAAATAAGCCGTTTTTCGAGCAAATTTAGACTTAATTTGGAAGATTTTGCGAATATCTTACTAAATAAGCAGTTTTTCAAGCGAATTTCGGCTTAATTCGGTATATTTTGCGAAAATCTTACTAAATGAGCCGATTTTCGAGCGAATTTTGGCCTAATTTGGAAGATTTTGCGAAGATCTTTCTAAACATGCCGTTTTTCGAGCGGATTTCGTCTTAATTTGGAAGATTTTGCGAATATCTTACTAAATAAGCCGTATTTCAAGCGAATTTTGGCTTACTTTGGAAGATTTTGCGAATATCTTACTAAATAAGCCGTTTTTCGAGCAAATTTCAGCTTAATTTGGAAGATTTTGCGAATATCTTACTAAATAAGCCGTTTTTCGAGCAAATTTCGGCTTAATTTGGAAGATTTTGCGAATATCTTCCTAAATAAGCCATTCTTCAAGCGAATTTCGGCTTAATTCGAAAGAATTTTGCGAATATCATACTAAATAAGCCATTTTTCGAGCAAATTTCGGCTTAATTTGGAAGACTTTGCGAATATGTTACTAAATAAGCCGTCTTTTGAGCGAATTTCGGCCTAATTTGCAAGATTTTGCGAATATGTTTCTAAACATGCCGTTTTTCGAGCGGATTTCGGCTTCATTCGGAAGAATAATGTGAATATCATACTAAATAAGCCATTCTTCGAACAAATTTCGGCTTAATTTGGAAGACCTTGCGAATATCTTACTAAATAAGCCGTTTTTTGAGCGAATTTCGGCCTAATTTGGAAGATTTTGCGAATATCTTTTTAAACATGCCGTTTTTCGAGCGGATTTCGGCTTCATTCGGAAGATTTTTCAAATATCATTCTAAATAAGACATTTTTCGATCGAATTTTGGCTTAATATGGAACATTTTGCGAATATCTTACAATATAAGCCGTTTTTGAAGCGAATTTTTGCTTAATTTGGAAGATTTAGCGAATATCTTACTAAATAAGCCGTTTTTTGAGAGAATTTTGGCTTAATTTGGAAGATTTAGCGAATATCTTACTAAATAAGCCGTTTTTCGAGCAAATTTCGGCTTAATTTGGTAGATTTTTTAAATATCTTTATAAATAAGCCATTTCTCGAGCAAATTTCGGCTTAATTCGGAAGAATAATGTGAATATCATACTAAATAAGCCATTCTTCGAACAAATTTCGGCTTAATTTGGAAGACCTTGCGATTATCTTACTAAATAAGCCGTTTTTTGAGCGAATTTCGGCCTAATTTGGAAGATTTTGCGAATATCTTTTTAAACATGCCGTTTTTCGAGCGGATTTCGGCTTCATTCGGAAGATTTTTCAAATATCATTCTAAATAAGACATTTTTCGATCGAATTTTGGCTTAATATGGAACATTTTGCGAATATCTTACTAAATAAGCCGTTTTTCGAGCAAATTTCGGCTTAATTTGGTAGATTTTTTAAATATCTTTCTAAATAAGCCATTTCTCGAGCAAATTTCGCCATAATTTGAAAGATTTTGCGAATATCTTACTAAGTAAGCCGTTTTTCAAGCGAATTTCGGCTTCATTTGGAAGATTTTTCGAATATCTTACTAAATTAGCCGTTTTTCGAGCAAATTTCGGCTTCATTCGGAAGATTTTTCAAATATCATTCTAAATAAGACATTTTTCGATCCAATTTTGGCTTAACATGGAAGATTTTTCGAATATCTTACAATACAAGCCGTTCTTGAAACGAATTTTTGCTTAATTTGGAAGATTTAGCGAATATCTTACTAAATAAGCCGTTTTTCGAGCAAATTTCGGCTTAATTTGGTAGATTTTTTAAATATCTTTCTAAATAAGCCATTTCTCGAGCAAATTTCGCCTTAATTTGGAAGATTTTGCGAATATCTTACTAAGTAAGCCGTTATTCAAGCGAATTTCGGCTTCATTTGGAAGATTTTGCGAATATCTTACTAAATAAGCCGTTTTTCAAGCGAATTTCGGCTTAATTCGGAAGAATAATGTGAATATCATACTAAATAAGCCATTCTTCGAACAAATTTCGGCTTAATTTGGAAGACTTTGCGAATATCTTACTAAATAAGCCGTTTTTTGAGGGAATTTCGGCCTAATTTGGAAGATTTTGCGAATATCTTTCTAAACATGCCGTTTTTCGAGCGGATTTCGGCTTCATTCGGAAGATTTTTCAAATATCATTCTAAATAAGACATTTTTCGATCGAATTTTGGCTTAATATGGAACATTTTGCGAATATCTTACTAAATAAGCCGTTTTTTGAGAGAATTTTGGCTTAATTTGGAAGATTTTGCGAATATCTTACTAAATAAGCCGTTTTGCGAGGAAATTTCGGCTTAATTTGGAAGATTTTGCGAATATCTTACAAAATAAGCAGTTTTTCAAGCGAATTTTGGCTTAATTTGGAAGATTTTGCGAATATCTTACAAAATAAGCCGTATTTTGAGCGAATTTCGGCCTAATTTGGAAGATTTTGCGATTATCTTTCTAAACATGCCGTTTTTCGAGCGGATTTCGGCTTAATTTGGAAGATTTTGCGAATATCTTACTAAATAAGCCGTTTTCCAAGCGAATTTCGACTTAATTCGGAAGATTTTGCGAATACTTTACTAAATTAGCCGTTTTTCGAGGAAATTTCGGATTTGTTTGGAAGCTTTTGCGAATATCTTACTAACTAAGCCGTTTATCCAGCAAATTTCGGCTTAATTTGGAAGATTTTTCAAATATCTTACTAAATGAGCCGTTTTTCAAGCGAATTTCGGCTTAATTTGGAAGAATTTTCCGAATATCTTAATAAATAAGCCGTTTTTCGAGCAAATTTTGGCTTAATTTGGAAGTTTTAGCGAATATCTTACTAAATAAGCCGTTTTTCGAGCAAATTTCTGCTTAATTTGGAAGATTTTGCGAATATCTTACTAAATAAGCCGTTTTTCGAGCGAATTTCGGCTTAATTCGGAAGATTTTGCGAATATCTTACTAAATAAGCCGTTTTTCGAGCATATTTCGGCTTAATTTGAAGATTTTGCGAATATCTTACTATATAAGCAGTTTTTCAAGCGAATTTCGGCTTAATTCGGAAGATTTTTCGAATATCTTACAACATAAGCCATTCTTCGAGCAAATTTCGGCTAAATTTGGAAGATTTTGCGAATATCTTACTAAATAAGCCGTTTTTCAAGCGAATTTGGGCTTAATTTGGAAGATTTTACGAATATCTTACTAAATAAGCCGTTTCTCGAGCAAATTTCGTCTTAATTTGGAAGATTTTGCGAATATCTTACTAAAAAAGCCGTTCTTCATGCGAATTTCGGCTTAATTTGTAAGATTTTGCAAATATCTTACTAAATAAGCCGTTTTTCGAGCTAATTTCGGCTTAATTTGGAAGATTTTGCGAATATCTTACTAAACATCCCGTTTTTCGAGCGGATTTCGGCTTCATTCGGATGATTTTTCAAATATCATTCTATATAAGACATTTTTCGATCGAATTTTGGCCTAATATGGAAGCTTTTGCGAGTATCTTACTATATAAGCCGCTTTTCAAGCGAATTTTGGCTTAATTTGGAAGATTTTGCGAATATCTTACTAAATAAGCCGTTTTTCGAGCGAATTTCGGCTTAATTTTGAAGATTATACGAATATCTTTCTAAACATCCCGTTTTTCGAGCGGATTTCGGCTTCATTCGGAAGATTTTTCAAATATCATTCTATATAAGACATTTCTCGATCGAATTTTGTCTTAATATGGAAGATTTTGCGAATATCTTTCTTTATAAGCCGTTTTTCAAGCGAATTTGGGTTAATTTGGAAGATTTTGCGAGTATCTTACAAAATAAGCCATTTTTCGAGCAAATTTCGGCTTAATTTGGAAGATTTTGCGAATATCTTACTTAATAAGCCGTTTTTTGAGCGAATTTTGGCTTAATTTGGAAGATTGTTCGAATATCGTACTAAATAAGAGGTTATCCGAGCAAATTTCGGCTTTATTTGGAAGATTTTGCGAATATCTTACTAAATTAGCCGTTTTTCGAGGAAATTTCGGCTTTGTTTGGAAGATTTTGCGAATATCTTACTAACTAAGCCGATTATCGAGCAAATTTCGGCTTAATTTGGAAGATTTTAAAAATATCTTACTAAATAAGCCGTTTTTCAAGCGAATTACGGCTTAATTTGGAAGATTTAGCGAATATCTTACTAAATAAGCCGTTTTTCGAGCAAATTTCAGCTTAATTTGGAAGATTTTGCGAATATCTTACTAAATAAGCCGTTTTTCGAGCAAATTTCGGCTTAATTTGGAAGATTTTGCGAATATCTTCCTAAATAAGCCATTTTTCAAGCGAATTTCGGCTTAATTCGAAAGAATTTTGCGAATATCATACTAAATAAGCCATTTATCGAGCAAATTTCGGCTTAATTTGGAAGACTTTGCGAATATCTTACTAAATAAGCCGTCTTTTGAGCGAATTTCGGCCTAATTTGCAAGATTTTGCGAATATGTTTCTAAACATGCCGTTTTTCGAGCGGATTTCGGCTTCATTCGGAAGATTTTTCAAATAGAATTCTAAATAAGACATTTTTCGATCGAATTTTGGCTTAATATGAAAAATTTTGCGAATATCTTACTAAATAAGCCGTTTTTTGAGAGAATTTTGGCTTAATTTGGAAGATTTAGCGAATATCTTACTAAATAAGCCGTTTTTCGAGCAAATTTCGGCTTAATTTGGTAGATTTTTTAAATATCTTTCTAAATAAGCCATTTCTCGAGCAAATTTCGGCTTAATTCGGAAGAATAATGTGAATATCATACTAAATAAGCCATTCTTCGAACAAATTTCGGCTTAATTTGGAAGACCTTGCGAATATCTTACTAAATAAGCCGTTTTTTGAGCGAATTTCGGCCTAATTTGGAAGATTTTGCGAATATCTTTTTAAACATGCCGTTTTTCGAGCGGATTTCGGCTTCATTCGGAAGTTTTTTCAAATATCATTCTAAATAAGACATTTTTCGATCGAATTTTGGCTTAATATGGAACATTTTGCGAATATCTTACAATATAAGCCGTTTTTGAAGCGAATTTTTGCTTAATTTGGAAGATTTAGCGAATATCTTACTAAATAAGCCGTTTTTCGAGCAAATTTCGGCTTAATTTGGTAGATTTTTTAAATATCTTTCTAAATAAGCCATTTCTCGAGCAAATTTCGCCTTAATTTGAAAGATTTTGCGAATATCTTACTAAGTAAGCCGTTTTTCAAGCGAATTTCGGCTTCATTTGGAAGATTTTGCGAATATCTTACTAAATTAGCCGTTTTTCGAGCAAATTTCGGCTTCATTCGGAAGATTTTTCAAATATCATTCTAAATAAGACATTTTTCGATCCAATTTTGGCTTAACATGGAAGATTTTTCGAATATCTTACAATACAAGCCGTTCTTGAAGCGAATTTTTGCTTTATTTGGAAGATTTAGCGAATATCTTACCAAATAAGCCGTTTTTCGAGCAAATTTCGGCTTAATTTGGTAGATTTTTTAAATATCTTTCTAAATAAGCCATTTCTCGAGCAAATTTCGCCTTAATTTGGAAGATTTTGCGAATATCTTACTAAGTAAGCCGTTATTCAAGCGAATTTCGGCTTCATTTGGAAGATTTTGCGAATATCTTACTAAATAAGCCGTTTTTCAAGCGAATTTCGGCTTAATTTGGAAGATTTTGCGAATATCTTACTAAATAAGCCGTTTTTTGAGAGAATTTTGGCTTAATTTGGAAGATTTTGCAAATATCTTACTAAATAAGCCGTTTTGCGAGGAAATTTCGGCTTAATTTGGAAGATTTTGCGAATATCTTACAAAATAAGCAGTTTTTCAAGCGAATTTTGGCTTAATTTGGAAGATTTTGCGAATATCTTACAAAATAAGCCGTATTTTGAGCGAATTTCGGCCTAATTTGGAAGATTTTGCGATTATCTTTCTAAACATGCCGTTTTTCGAGCGGATTTCGGCTTAATTTGGAAGATTTTGCGAATATCTTACTAAATAAGCCGTTTTCCAAGCGAATTTCGACTTAATTCGGAAGATTTTGCGAATACTTTACTAAATTAGCCGTTTTTCGAGGAAATTTCGGATTTGTTTGGAAGCTTTTGCGAATATCTTACTAACTAAGCCGTTTATCCAGCAAATTTCGGCTTAATTTGGAAGATTTTTCAAATATCTTACTAAATGAGCCGTTTTTCAAGCGAATTTCGGCTTAATTTGGAAGAATTTTCCGAATATCTTAATAAATAAGCCGTTTTTCGAGCAAATTTTGGCTTAATTTGGAAGTTTTAGCGAATATCTTACTAAATAAGCCGTTTTTCGAGCAAATTTCTGCTTAATTTGGAAGATTTTGCGAATATCTTACTAAATAAGCCGTTTTTCGAGCGAATTTCGGCTTAATTCGGAAGATTTTGCGAATATCTTACTAAATAAGCCGTTTTTCGAGCATATTTCGGCTTAATTTGAAGATTTTGCGAATATCTTACTATATAAGCAGTTTTTCAAGCGAATTTCGGCTTAATTCGGAAGATTTTTCGAATATCTTACAAAATAAGCCATTCTTCGAGCAAATTTCGGCTAAATTTGGAAGATTTTGCGAATATCTTACTAAATAAGCCGTTTTTCAAGCGAATTTGGGCTAAATTTGGAAGATTTTACGAATATCTTACTAAATAAGCCGTTTCTCGAGCAAATTTCGTCTTAATTTGGAAGATTTTGCGAATATCTTACTAAATAAGCCGTTCCTCATGCGAATTTCGGCTTAATTTGTATGATTTTGCAAATATCTTACTAAATAAGCCGTTTTTCGAGCTAATTTCGGCTTAATTTGGAAGATTTTGCGAATATCTTACTAAACATCCCGTTTTTTGAGCGGATTTCGGCTTCATTCGGATGATTTTTCAAATATCATTCTATATAAGACATTTTTCGATCGAATTTTGGCCTAATATGGAAGATTTTGCGAATATCTTACTATATAAGCCGCTTTTCAAGCGAATTTTGGCTTAATTTGGAAGATTTTGCGAATATCTTACTAAATAAGCCGTTTTTCGAGCGAATTTCGGCTTAATTTGGAAGATTATACGAATATCTTTCTAAACATCCCGTTTTTCGAGCGGATTTCGGCTTCATTCGGAAGATTTTTCAAATATCATTCTATATAAGACATTTCTCGATCGAATTTTGTCTTAATATGGAAGATTTTGCGAATATCTTTCTATATAAGCCGTTTTTCAAGCGAATTTGGGTTAATTTGGAAGATTTTGCGAGTATCTTACAAAATAAGCCATTTTTCGAGCAAATTTCGGCTTAATTTGGAAGATTTTGCGAATATCTTACTAAATAAGCCGTTTTTTGAGCGAATTTTGGCTTAATTTGGAAGATTGTTCGAATATCGTACTAAATAAGAGGTTATCCGAGCAAATTTCGGCTTTATTTGGAAGATTTTGCGAATATCTTACTAAATTAGCCGTTTTTCGAGGAAATTTCGGCTTTGTTTGGAAGATTTTGCGAATATCTTACTAACTAAGCCGATTATCGAGCAAATTTCGGCTTAATTTGGAAGATTTTAAAAATATCTTACTAAATAAGCCGTTTTTCAAGCGAATTACGGCTTAATTTGGAAGATTTAGCGAATATCTTACTAAATAAGCCGTTTTTCGAGCAAATTTCGGCTTAATTTGGAAGATTTTGCGAATATCATACTAAAGAAGCCTTTTTTTGAGCAACTTTCGGCTTAATTTGGAAGATTTTGCGAATATCATACTAAATAAGCCGTTTATCGAGCAAATTTCTGCTTAATTTGGAAGATTTTGCGAATATCTTACTAAATAAGCTGTTTTTCGAGTAAATTTCGGCTTAATTTGGGAGATTTTGTGAATATCTTACCAAATAAGCCGTTTTTCGAGCAAATTTCGGCTTATTTTGAAAGATTTTGCGAATATCTTACTAAATAAGCCGTTTTACTAGCGAATTTTGGCTTAATTTGGAAGATTTTGCGAATATCTTACTAAATAAGCCATTTTTCGAGAAAATTTCGGCTTAATTTGGAAGATTTTGCGAATATCTTACTAAATAAGCCGTTTTTCAAGCGAATTTTGTCTTAATTAGGAAGATTTTGCGAATATCGTACTAAATAAGCCGTTTTTCGAGCAAATTTCGGCTTCATTTGGAAGATTTTGCGAATATCGTACTAAATAAGCCGTTTTTCGAGCAAATTTCGGCTTAATTTGGAAGATTTTGCGAATATCTTACTAAATAAGCCGTTTGTGAGCAAAATTCGGCTTAATTTGGAAGATTTTGCGAATATCTTTCTAAACATGCCGTTTTTCGAGCGGATTTTGGCTTCATTCGGAAGATTTTTCAAATATCATTCTAAATAAGACATTTTTCTATCGAATATTGGCTTAATATGGAAGATTTTGCGAATATCTTACTAAATAAGCCGTTTTTCAAGCGAATTTCGGCTTAATTTGGAAGATTTTGCGAATATCTTACTAAATAAGCCGTTTTTCGAGCAAATTTCGGCTTTATTTGGAAGATTTAGCAAATATCTTACTAAATAAGCCGTTTTTCGAGCAAATTTCGGCTTAATTTGGAAGACTTTGCGAATATCTTACTAAATAAGCCGTTTTTCGAGCGAATTTCGGCTTAATTCTGAAGCTTTTGCGAATATCTTACTAAATAAGCCGTTTTTCGAGGAAATTTCGGCTTAATTTGGAAGATTTTGCGAATATCTTACTATATAAGCCGTTTTACTAGCGAATTTTTGCTTAATTTGGAAGATTTTGCGAATATCTTACTAAATAAGCAGTTTTTCAAGCTAATTTCGGCTTAATTCGGAAGATTTTTCGAATATTTTACAAAATATGCCATTTTTCGAGCAAATTTCGGCTAAATTTGGAAGATTTTCCGAATATCTTACTAAATAAGAGGTTTTTCGAGCAAATTTCGGCTTAATTTGGAAATTTTCGCGAATATCTTACTAAATAAGCCGTTTTTCGATCGAATTTCGGCTTAATTTGGAAGATTTTGCGAATATCTTACTAAATAAGCCGTTTTTTGAGCGAATTTCGGCTTAATTTGGAAGATTTTGCGAATATCTTACTAAATAAGCCGTTTTTCGATCGAATTTCGGCTTAATTTGGACATTTTTGCGAATATCTTACTGAATAAGCCGTTTTTTGAGCGAATTTCGGCTTAATTTGGAAGATTTTGCGAATATCTTACTAAATAAGCCGTTTTTCGATCGAATTTTGCCTTAATATGGATGATTTTGCGAATATCTTACTATATAAGCCGTTTTTGAAGCGAATTTTGGCTTAATTTGGAAGATTTTGCGAATATCTTACTAAATAAGCCGTTTTTCGAGCAAATTTCGGCTTAATTTGGAAGATTTTGCGAATATCTTACTAAATAAGCCATTTTTCGAGCAACTTTCGGCTTAATTTGGAGGATTTTGCGAATATCTTACTAAAGAAGCCGTTTTTTGACAAATTTTGGCCTAATTGGTAGATTTTTCGAATATCTTACTAAATAAGAGGTTTTTCGAGCAAATTTCGGCTTAATTTGGAAATTTTTGCGAATATCCTACTAAATAAGCCGTTTTTCGAGCAAATTTAGACTTAATTTGGAAGATTTTGCGAATATCTTACTAAATAAGCAGTTTTTCAAGCGAATTTCGGCTTAATTCGGTATATTTTGCGAAAATCTTACTAAATAAGCCGATTTTCGAGCGAATTTTGGCCTAATTTGGAAGATTTTGCGAATATCTTTCTAAACATGCCGTTTTTCGAGCGGATTTCGGCTTAATTTGGAAGATTTTGCAAATATCTTACTAAATAAGCCGTATTTCAAGCGAATTTTGGCTTACTTTGGAAGATTTTGCGAATATCTTACTAAATAAGCCGTTTTTCGAGCAAATTTCAGCTTAATTTGGAAGATATTGCGAATATCTTACTAAATAAGCCGTTTTTCGAGCAAATTTCGGCTTAATTTGGAAGATTTTGCGAATATCTTCCTAAATAAGCCGTTTTTCAAGCGAATTTCGGCTTAATTCGGAAGAATTTTGCGAATATCATACTAAATAAGCCATTTTTCGGGCAAATTTCGGCTTAATTTGGAAGACTTTGCGAATATCTTACTAAATAAGCCGTCTTTTGAGCGAATTTCGGCCTAATTTGCAAGATTTTGCGAATCTGTTTCTAAACATGCCGTTTTTCGAGCGGATTTCGGCTTCATTCGGAAGATTTTTCAAATATCATTCTAAATAAGACATTTTTCGATCGAATTTTGGCTTAATAAGAAAAATTTTGCGAATATCTTACTAAATAAGCCGTTTTTTGAGAGAATTTCGGCTTAATTTGGAAGATTTAGCGAATATCTTACTAAATAAGCCGTTTTTCGAGCAAATTTCGGCTTTATTTGGTAGATTTTTTAAATATCTTTCTAAATTAGCCATTTCTCGAGCAAATTTCGGCTTAATTCGGAAGAATAATGTGAATATCATACTAAATAAGCCATTCTTCGAACAAATTTCGGCTTAATTTGGAAGACCTTGCGAATATCTTACTAAATAAGCCGTTTTTTGAGCGAATTTCGGCCTAATTTGGAAGATTTTGCGAATATCTTTCTAAACATGCCGTTTTTCGAGCGGATTTCGGCTTCATTCGGAAGATTTTTCAAATATCATTCTAAATAAGACATTTTTCGATCGAATTTTGGCTTAATATGGAACATTTTGCGAATATCTTACAATATAAGCCGTTTTTGAAGCGAATTTTTGCTTAATTTGGAAGATTTAGCGAATATCTTACTAAATAAGCCGTTTTTCGAGCAGATTTCGGCTTAATTTGGTAGATTTTTTAAATATCTTTCTAAATAAGACATTTCTCGAGCAAATTTCGCCTTAATTTGGAAGATTTTGCGAATATCTTACTAAGTAAGCCGTTTTTCAAGCGAATTTCAGCTTCATTTGGAAGATTTTGCGAATATCTTACTAAATTAGCCGTTTTTCGAGCAAATTTCGGCTTCATTCGGAAGATTTTTCAAATATCATTCTAAATAAGACATTTTTCGATCCAATTTTGGCTTAACATGGAAGATTTTTCGAATATCTTACAATACAAGCCGTTCTTGAAGCGAATTTTTGCTTAATTTGGAAGATTTAGCGAATATCTTACTAAATAAGCCGTTTCTCGAGCAAATTTCGCCTTAATTTGGAAGATTTTGCGAATATCTTACTAAGTAAGCCGTTTTTCAAGCGAATTTCGGCTTCATTTGGAAGATTTTGCGAATATCTTACTAAATAAGCCGTTTTTCAAGCGAATTTCGGCTTAATTCGGAAGAATAATGTGAATATCATACTAAATAAGCCATTCTTCGAACAAATTTCGGCTTAATTTGGAAGACTTTGCGAATATCTTACTAAATAAGCCGTCTTTTGAGCGAATTTCAGCCTAATTTGCAAGATTTTGCGAATATGTTTCTAAACATGCCGTTTTTCGAGCGGATTTCGGCTTCATTCGGAAGATTTTTCAAATATCATTCTAAATAAGACATTTTTCGATCGAATTTTGGCTTAATATGAAAAATTTTGCGAATATCTTACTAAATAAGCCGTTTTTTGAGAGAATTTTGGCTTAATTTGGAAGATTTTGCGAATATCTTACTAAATAAGCCGTTTTGCGAGGAAATTTCGGCTTAATTTGGAAGATTTTGCGAATATCTTACAAAATAAGCAGTTTTTCAAGCGAATTTTGGCTTAATTTGGAAGATTTTGCGAATATCTTACAAAATAAGCCGTATTTTGAGCGAATTTCGGCCTAATTTGGAAGATTTTGCGATTATCTTTCTAAACATGCCGTTTTTCGAGCGGATTTCGGCTTAATTTGGAAGATTTTGCGAATATCTTACTAAATAAGCCGTTTTCCAAGCGAATTTCGACTTAATTCGGAAGATTTTGCGAATACTTTACTAAATTAGCCGTTTTTCGAGGAAATTTCGGATTTGTTTGGAAGCTTTTGCGAATATCTTACTAACTAAGCCGATTATCCAGCAAATTTAGGCTTAATTTGGAAGATTTTTCAAATATCTTACTAAATGAGCCGTTTTTCAAGCGAATTTCGGCTTAATTTGGAAGAATTTTCCGAATATCTTAATAAATAAGCCGTTTTTCGAGCAAATTTTGGCTTAATTTGGAAGTTTTAGCGAATATCTTACTAAATAAGCCGTTTTTCGAGAAAATTTCTGCTTAATTTGGAAGATTTTGCGAATATCTTACTAAATAAGCCGTTTTTCGAGCGAATTTCGGCTTAATTCGGAAGATTTTGCGAATATCTTACTAAATAAGCCGTTTTTCGAGCATATTTCGGCTTAATTTGAAGATTTTGCGAATATCTTACTATATAAGCAGTTTTTCAAGCGAATTTCGGCTTAATTCGGAAGATTTTTCGAATATCTTACAAAATAAGCCATTCTTCGAGCAAATTTCGGCCAAAAATTGGACGATTTTGCGAATATCTTACTAAATAAGCCGTTTTTCAAGCGAATTTGGGCTTAATTTGGAAGATTTTACGAATATCTTACTAAATAAGCCGTTTCTCGAGCAAATTTCGTCTTAATTTGGAAGATTTTGCGAATATCTTACTAAATTAGCCGTTCTTCATGCGAATTTCGGCTTAATTTGGAAGATTATACGAATATCTTTCTAAACATCCCGTTTTTCGAGCGGATTTCGGCTTCATTCGGAAGATTTTTCAAATATCATTCTATATAAGACATTTCTCGATCGAATTTTGTCTTAATATGGAAGATTTTGCGAATATCTTTCTATATAAGCCGTTTTTCAAGCGAATTTGGGTTAATTTGGAAGATTTTGCGAGTATCTTACAAAATAAGCCATTTTTCGAGGAAATTTCGGCTTAATTTGGAAGATTTTGCGAATATCTTACTAAATAAGCCGTTTTTTGAGCGAATTTTGGCTTAATTTGGAAGATTGTTCGAATATCGTACTAAATATGAGGTTATCCGAGCAAATTTCGGCTTTATTTGGAAGATTTTGCGAATATCTTACTAAATTAGCCGTTTTTCGAGGAAATTTCGGCTTTGTTTGGAAGATTTTGCGAATATCTTACTAACTAAGCCTTTTCTCGAGCAACTTTAGGCTTAATTTGGAAGATTTTGCGAATATCTTACTAAATAAGCCGTTTTTTGAGAGAATTTTGGCTTAATTTGGAAGATTTTGCGAATATCTTACTAAATAAGCCGTTTTGCGAGGAAATTTCGGCTTAATTTGGAAGATTTTGCGAATATCTTACAAAATAAGCAGTTTTTCAAGCGAATTTTGGCTTAATTTGGAAGATTTTGCGAATATCTTACAAAATAAGCCGTATTTTGAGCGAATTT
This sequence comes from Pachydiplax longipennis, assembly GCA_036926295.1. NCBI lineage: Eukaryota > Metazoa > Arthropoda > Insecta > Odonata > Libellulidae > Pachydiplax > Pachydiplax longipennis. The sequence goes on along the minus strand of JAVFKF010000044.1, from coordinate 3,434,526 downwards.
CGGCCTAATTTGGAAGATTTTGCGATTATCTTTCTAAACATGCCGTTTTTCGAGCGGATTTCGGCTTAATTTGGAAGATTTTGCGAATATCTTACTAAATAAGCCGTTTTCCAAGCGAATTTCGACTTAATTCGGAAGATTTTGCGAATACTTTACTAAATTAGCCGTTTTTCGAGGAAATTTCGGATTTGTTTGGAAGCTTTTGCGAATATCTTACTAAATAAGCCGTTTTACTAGCGAATTTTGGCTTAATTTGGAAGATTTTGCGAATATCTTACTAAATAAGCCATTTTTCGAGAAAATTTCGGCTTAATTTGGAAGATTTTGCGAATATCTTACTAAATAAGCCGTTTTTCAAGCGAATTTTGTCTTAATTAGGAAGATTTTCCGAATATCGTACTAAATAAGCCGTTTATCGAGCAAATTTCGGCTTCATTTGGAAGATTTTGCGAATATCGTACTATATAAGCCGTTTTTCAAGCGAATTTTGGCTTAATTTGGAAGATTTTGCGAATATCATACTAAATAAGCCGTTTTTCGAGCTAATTTGGGCTTAATTTAAAAGATTTTGCGAATATTTTACTAAATAAGCCGTTTTTCGAGCAAATTTCGGCTTAATTTGGAAGATTTTGCGAATATCTTACTAAATAAGCCGTTTGTGAGCAAAATTCGGCTTAATTTGGAAGATTTTACGATTATCTTTCTAAACATGCCGTTTTTCGAGCGGATTTTGGCTTCATTCGGAAGATTTTTCAAATATCATTCTAAATAAGACATTTTTCTATCGAATATTGGCTTAATATGGAAGATTTTGCGAATATCTTACTATATAAGCCGTTTTTCGAGCAAATTTCGGCTTAATTTGGAAGATTTTTCGAATATCTTACAAAATAAGCCATTTTTCAGGCAAATTTCGGCTTAATTTGGAAGATTTTGCGAATATCTTCCTAAATTAGCCGTTTTTCGAGGAAATTTTGGCTTTGTTTGGAAGATTTTGCGAATATCATACTAAATAAGCAATTTTTCGAGCTAATTTTGGCTTAATTTGGAAGATTTTGCGAATATCTTACTAAATAAGAGGTTTTCCGAGCGGATTTCGGCTTCATTCGGAAGATTTTCCAAATATCATTCTAAATAAGACATTTTTCGATCGAATTTTGGCTTAATTTGGAAGATTTTTCAAATATCTTACTAAATAAGCCGTTTTTCAAGCGAATTTCGGCTTAATTTGGAAGATTTTGCGAATATCTTACTAAATAAGCCGTTTTTCGAGCAAATTTCGGCTTAATTTGGAAGACTTTGCGAATATCTTACTAAATAAGCCGTTTTTCGAGCGAATTTCGGCTTAATTCTGAAGCTTTTGCGAATATCTTACTAAATAAGCCGTTTTTCGAGGAAATTTCGGCTTAATTTGGAAGATTTTGCGAATATCTTACTATATAAGCCGTTTTACTAGCGAATTTTTGCTTAATTTGGAAGATTTTGCGAATATCTTACTAAATAAGCAGTTTTTCAAGCTAATTTCGGCTTAATTCGGAAGATTTTTCGAATATTTTACAAAATATGCCATTTTTCGAGCAAATTTCGGCTAAATTTGGAAGATTTTCCGAATATCTTACTAAATAAGAGGTTTTTCGAGCAAATTTCGGTTTAATTTGGAAATTTTCGCGAATATCTTACTAAATAAGCCGTTTTTCGATCGAATTTCGGCTTAATTTGGAAGATTTTGCGAATATCTTACTAAATAAGCCGTTTTTTGAGCGAATTTCGGCTTAATTTGGAAGATTTTGCGAATATCTTACTAAATAAGCCGTTTTTCGATCGAATTTCGGCTTAATTTGGACATTTTTGCGAATATCTTACTAAATAAGCCGTTTTTTGAGCGAATTTCGGCTTAATTTGGAAGATTTTGCGAATATCTTACTAAATAAGCCGTTTTTCGATCGAATTTTGCCTTAATATGGATGATTTTGCGAATATCTTACTATATAAGCCGTTTTTTAAGCGAATTTTGGCTTAATTTGGAAGATTTTGCGAATATTTTACTAAATAAGCCATTTTTCGAGCAACTTTCGGCTTAATTTGGAGGATTTTGCGAATATCTTACTAAAGAAGCCGTTTTTTGACAAATTTTGGCCTAATTGGAAGATTTTTCGAATATCTTACTAAATAAGAGGTTTTTCGAGCAAATTTCGGCTTAATTTGGAAATTTTTGCGAATATCTTACTAAAGAAGCCGTTTTTTGACAAATTTTGGCCTAATTGGAAGATTTTTCGAATATCTTACTAAATAAGAGGTTTTTCGAGCAAATTTCGGCTTAATTTGGAAATTTTTGCGGATATCTTACTAAATAAGCTGTTTTTTGATCGAATTTTGCCTTAATATGGAAGATTTTGCGAATATCTTACTATATAAGCCGTTTTTGAAGCGAATTTTGGCTTAATTTGGAAGATTTTGCGAATATCTTACTAAATAAGCCGTTTTTCGAGCAAATTTCGGCTTAATTTGGAAGATTTTGCGAATATCATACTAAATAAGCCGTTTTTTGACGAAATTTCGGCTCAATGTGGAAGATTTTGCAAAATTCTTACCAAATAAAACGTTTTGTGACAAAATATTTGGTTAATACGGAAGATTTTTAGAATATCTTGCTAAATAAGACGTTTTTTGATGAAATTTCGGCTTAATTTGGAAGATTTTGCGAAATTCTTGCTAAACAAGCAGTTTTTTGACAAAAATTTTGGTTAATTTGGAAGATTTAGCGAATATCTTGCTAAATAAACCGTTTTTTAAAGAAATTTCGGCTTCATTTGGAAGATTTTGTGAATATGTTGCTATATAAGCCGTTTTTTTACAAAAATTCGTCTTAATTTGGAAGATTATGCAATATTCTTGCTATGTAAGCTGTTTTTTGACTAGATTTTTGTTTAATTTCGGAAGATTATACGAATATCTTGCTGAAATTGCCGTTTTTTCACGAAATTTTGGCTTAATTTCGAAGATTTAGCAAATATCTTGCTAAATAAGCTGTTTTTTGACCACATATTGGTTAATTTGGAAGATATTTCGAATATCTTGCTAGATAAGCAGTTTTTTGACCACATTTCTCCTTAATGTGGAAGATTTTTCGAATATCTTGCTTAATAAGCCGTTTCTTTTACAAAATCTCCGCTTAATTTGGAAGATTTTGTGAAATTCTTGCTAAAGAAGCCGTTTCATTAACAAAATTTTGGCTCAATTTGGAAGATTTTGTGAAATTCTTGCTAAATAGGGCGTTTTGTGACAAAATATTTGGTTAATTCGGAAGATTTTTAGAATATCTTGCTAAATAAGCCGTTTTTATGAAAATATCGGCTAAATTTGGATGATTTTGCGAAATTCTTCCTAAATAAGCCTTTCTTTGAAGAAATTTCGGCTTATTTTGGAAGATTTCGCGAATCTCTCGCTTAATAAGCATTTTTTGACGAAATTTCGGCTTAATTTGGAAGATTATGCAAAGATCTTGCAAAAAAGCCGTTTTTTGACCAAATTTCGGCTTAGTTAGTAAGATTTTGCGAATATCTTGCTAAAAAAGCCGTTTTTGGACAAATTTTTTGACTAATTTGAAAGATTTTTCGAATATCTTGCTAAATAAGCCGGTTTTTTTTACGAAATTTTGGCTTAGTTTTGAATATTTCGCGAATATCTCTCTATATAAACATTTTTTTGACGAAATTTCGGCTTAATTTGGAAGATTTTGCAAATATCTTGCTTAATAAGCAGTTTTTCGACTAAATTTCATCTTAAATTGGAAGATTTTGCGAAATTCTTGCTAAGTAAGCCGTTTTTTACAAGATTTTTGGTTTATTTCGAAATATTTTGCGAATATCTTGCTAAAAAAGCCGTTTTTTGACAGAATTTTGACTTAATTTGGAATATTTTTCAAGTATCTTGGTAAATATTCCAGTTTGTGATTTAATTATGACTTAATTTGTTTGATTTTTCAAATATCCTGCTAAGCAATCCGTATTTGTTTCGAATTTTAGCCGTATTTTTAACAAATTTTTGGACTTATTTGGAAACTTTTTTGAATATCTTACTAAATAAGCCGCTTTTTGACGAAATTTCGGCTTAATTTGGAAGATTTTGCGAATATCTTGCTAAAAAATCCGTTTTATGAAGAAATTTCGGCTTAATTTGGAGGATTTCGCTAATATCCTTCTAAATAAGCCGTTGTTTGAGGAAATTTCTACCTTATTTGGAAGATTTTGCGAACTTCTTGCTAAATAAGTCGTTTTTTGACAAAATGTTTCGTGAGTTTGGAAGATTTTTCGAATATCCTACTAAATATGCCGTTTATTGACCAAATTTCGGCTTAATTTGGAAGATTTCGCGAATCTCTCGCTTAATAAGCACTTTTTGACGAAATTTCGTCTTAGTTTGGAAGATTTTACGAAATTCTTGCTAAACAAGCCATTTCTTGACAAAATATTTACTTAATTTGGAAGTTTTTTAGAATATCTTGCAAAAAAGCCGTTTTTTGACCAAATTTCGGCTTAGTTCGTAAGATTTTGCGAATATCTTGCTAAAAAAGCCGTTTTTGAGAAATTTTTGGACTAATTTGAAAGATTTTTCGAATATCTTGCTAATTAAGCCGGTTTTTACGAATGTTCGGCTTAGTTTTGAAGATTTCGCTAATATCTTGCTATATAAACTGTTTTTTGACGAAATTTCGGCTTAATTTGGAAGATTTTGCAAATATCTTGCTTAATAAGCAGTTTTCGACTAAATTTCGTCTTAAATTGGAAGATTTTGCGAAATTCTTGCTAAGTAAGCCGTTTTTTACAAGATTTTTGGTTTATTTCGAAATATTTTGCGAATATCTTGCTAAAAAAGCCGTTTTTTGACAGAATTTTGACTTAATTTGGAATATTTTTCAAGTATCTTGGTAAATATTCCAGTTTGTGATTTAATTATGACTTAATTTGTTTGATTTTTCAAATATCCTGCTAAGCAATCCGTATTTGTTTCGAATTTTAGCTTAATTCGGAATTTATGCAAATATTTTGCCTAATAAGCCGTTTTCGATCGAATTTCGGCTTAATTTGGACGCTTTTGAAAATATTATAGTATATATTCTGTTCTTGGAATCAATTAGACTTAATTTGGAAGTTTATTCATGTATTATACTAAATATTTCGTTTTTTCTCGAATTTCGGCATAATTTGGATGATTTTGGAAATATCTTATTAATATTCCGTTTTTGGATCTAATTTGGCCATATATTGAAGATATTGCAAATAGCCTGCTAAATAAATCGTTTTTTGAGTGGATTTTGGCTTATTAATGACGATTTTGCATATATCTTGTTAAATAAGCCTTTTTTCAGATTAATTGCTTAATTTGGATGCAAATTTGCAAATATCACGCTACGTTTTCCGTTTTTGGATCGAATTTCGGCTTAATTTAAAAGATTTTGCGAAATTCTAACTTAATAAGCCGTTTTTTGACAAACTTTTTGCTTAATTTGGAAGAATTTTTAAATATCTTTCTAAATATGTTGGTTTTTGAGAGATTTTCGGTTAAATTGGAAGAGTTTGCAAATATCTTGCTAAATGATCTAATCTTTTTTACGAATTTCGGCCTAATTTGAATGATTTTTCAAATACCTTGCTAGATAATCCGTTCAAAGCCGATGGTTCAAAACTCACGATAACATCGGGGAAATTCAATGTGAAAACAAGAACCAAAACCGCAAAGAATTTTCGAGAATGTTTTCCGAGCGCGAAGGATAAGTTACCTCCCACCGCATTCGAAGGTGTAAGATGGACTGCAAGTGCGGAAAATCCTACATTGGTCAAACGGGACGTTCTGTCACTTGTAGGATGAAAGATCACCGCAGAGCGATGAAAATCAAAGACCGAAAATATCAGCGATAGCAGATCACGCGTGGTAGGAGCCAGGCCATGATATTGACTTAGAAAATACCAAGGTCACCTGCAAAGAACCTAAATATTTTCTCAGAATTATACGGGAGTCGATAGAAAACGCCCAACATCTTTAATCGCGAGGAAGGCTATCAATTGTCCACCACATGGAATCGTCTGCTGAGAACAGCTCACGTCGCATGGTGAAGTAAAAAAGGGGGGAAAATATATATATAGTAGGTGCTGGGAAGTGCATTTCGCTTCACCTGAAGAAGCCAACGGTAGTGTTGGCGAAACGTTGTGTCTCTTTAATTATCCGACGACGCTGTTGTATCCCGCAAGACGACTTTATCCAATGGAAATTCACAGCGAAAGCCTTTCAAACGTTCAATTCTCGATATCGTCAGAATTTTTACGAAGTCCGTATTACCTTGGTCGACGGCTTTCTTTTAGAGCTTTCCGTAAAGTAAAGCATTACAGCATTGACGTCAAGATTGTAATTCGGTATGTTATGTCTAAGAGAAGATTTTACAAATATCTGGATTCAAGTGCCTTTCCCTGCGCGGCCTATCACTTATTTCGGAAGATATTTGAATATCATATCAAAGATGCCGTTTTTCCGGAGGATTTGTCTATTATCAAATGATATTGCGTTCTTTTCCGCATATCTCCTCACTTGCAAAGATTTTTCAAGTATCGGGATGAATACGCCTTTACTTGCGGTATTACCCTTATTTTGAGGTTTATTCAAATATCTACGCATATACCTAGTGCAATTTGGCGCTCACTTTGTAAGAACATTCTAAAACCTAAATAAACACGCATGAGTTTCGGACGTGATTACCTGAAGTTTTCCATTTTTCTGAATAACGATCATTTCATACGTGTTATATTCTCCTCTTTTTGGGCGGAAATAGCTCTCCTTTTTTTAAGTTTTTTTTCAACCGCCGTGCTTTCTATGACTGTATTATGGAGATTTTGTTGCGAAAAATGGATGTTTTGCGAATACGAAGCCTTTAAGGATAAACACGCCAAATTTCTGCTGATGTTTTTGCTGAATTTCGAAAACTTTTCAATTTTCGAGTCCAATAACACTAACAGTAAGGCTGAAACTCAATAAAAATATTATTTTCAGAAAAGTAGTGTTTCTTATTTCGCAATTGGTTATTATGAGGCGCTGTTTAAGTTTGGGTAAAGAGCAAGAATGAATTAAATTATTGTAACTGGGCTAAAAGGAGTCTTTTTACAAAACGCTTCTAGGAGAAGGAATACGGCATTAATTCTATGCAAGTTGATAAAAGAAATTCATATATAAAACATAAAAGGAGCAAAGAAAATCCAAAAATGTAGAAATGAAAAAGTTATGGCGCTGCAAAATAAGTTATTATTGAATATTTTATCTTTGAGTGACTGTACCATGTTGCAGGTAAGAATTCCACGAGAGGAATGGACATCTGCCAGGACTCGAAATCATACGAAAAAACTTCCAATTAATCAAATAATAATAGGAAAAAAGTGGATTTACCTTTAAATTTAAAAGTAGTACAAAAACGGTTAAAACTCACGTTGAAAGTAGTATATAACTCGGATTTGTAAAAATCTTCCAAATAAATAAAAAACTAAGCCATTCAGACGGTGTTTTTGAAAACGTCTAAAATATATCAATTTTATCTTTCAGGAATAAAGGTGCACTTAGCTATATATTCTTAAATCTTCCAAATTAAGTAAGAAGTCGCAAAGAGAAGGGCATGATAAGCCTCGGAAAAGCTTCTACGTGAGCAAAATATCTAGCAAGAGAGTGCCAAAAATGTTGTAGTACCCAGCGCGATATTTGAACAAACGTTGGGAATAAGGCTACTGCGCTCGAAAATTAAGTGTATTCACCTCGATATATTCAAGAAACTTGCAAAATGGCGCTGATATTGCCCCAACAAAGGCGTACATAGTGCGAGATTTTAAAAACCCTCCGAAAAGGCCGCAGGTTCCCGACATCTGAATTTATATTCCCGATCTTGCTAAAGCTGTGTAGTAGATTCATTTCGAAGACTGCTAAATATTTTCATTTTGCACACTAATCCTACATTGGACCATTCTTAATAATTACCTACGATTTTGAAATAAATTACTGAAAACGACAGCAAAAGTATTATGTCCATTCCTCTCTTACAAGAGATTGTTAGATTATTTCTCTCGGACACTGTATAATCATTCAATGCTAAAAGATTCAATAATCACTTATTTTTCGGCACTATCACTTTCTTATAACTTCATATTTGTATTTTTTTCTCTTTTTATGTTTAATAAATTGAATCTCGATTTGCACCTTACATTGAATTAATGCAGTTTCCCACCTTGTCGAAGGCGCTTTGTAATAAGTACTCTAATTCGCCTTGAAACTATAATGTAAGTAATTCTTTTTTCCCAGAGCATAACCAGCGCTTCACAATTGCCAACTGCGAATGAACAAACACTTTTTCTGAATACGATATTTTTATCGAGTTTTAGCGTAAGCCATAGTCAGCACAAAAATTGTAAATTCTTCAAAATTCAGCAAAGGATCACCCGAAAATTGGCATCCATATCCTGATACTCGTTTAACACCTTAAATAAGCAAGAAATCTAGATAATAAAGTCGTAATTATCTCGACATTTGAAAAGACTTAAGAAAGAAGGCTGTTTTTAAGTCTCCTAAGTTGCATTATTTTAAGTATATAATAAAAGCATCAGCAATGCATATTTACTTGCATTCATGAATGAAAAAGAAAATTTAAATTGAATTTGACTCGTATGAACTAGAATAGAGACTATAACTTCTTATAGAGATATACACTGATATTTATTTTTCTCAAGTTTATCTCAGTGTCAACACGAAATTTTCTTGCAAAATTTATGATTCTCTGAGAAAAGCAATACTTGTTTACAAGGTCAAGCATATGCCAATATGGGCATGTTAGGTACCAAATATAGCTTTTTCCTTGACTGTATTAGTTATGGTATGAAGCTTTAATAAAAATTATAAGAAGCCATTCAATTATTGTTAATATCTTTATTTAATTTTTAGAGGGGGCCACATGGCCAATCTGCCTGGCATTTGCCCTATGTTGAGAGGGAAACCCCTCTAAAACCTCCCAAAGGCAGTTCATATTTTTTCATGCACATCAATCATAAATTGCACAATACAGAAATACAACCTCATATTTATACCTTAAAAGTTCTGCGACTATTCAGAGAAACTCAATCAGAACAACCATACCAAAAACAAAATAACACAATGAAAATAAAAAATATACACATTCACACACACAAATTTTCTTTTAAAACACCTACACACATTTTTCTTTAGAGAGACACATTCACACACACACACACATGTACAAAAGTTCTCAACTTCACATCAAGAGATGTGAAGAGACCAAGAAGAAAACAAAAGGACCAATGGAGCACATAAAAATCTTTTTGACAACTTTGCAAAGAGGAGCTTGAATGTAGGCATATAGAAAGCATTTCTGAAGGCCTACGCTGAATTCAGAACAATAATTGGCATAGACTGACTTGAAAAAGTTTGATTTACCAAATTAAACATACTATTGAAATACCAAACTATTAAGGCATAACATTCACATGAATGTATATGATACTAATAAATGAAAGTTCTTATACATTAAGTTCTTGCATAGCAAAATTCCAGAAAGGAAAATTTGTCATAATACCAAAGTAGTAACTAGTCATCAAGATGTAATGCTAAAAATAATGCTTCATCAGGTAGTATGAGAGAGTAAAGGGATATACATATAATCACACTGTGGATATAGCTAAGCTGTCAATATATCAATGTATCCACTTCAATTATTTAGCTCAATTGAGTTTATGTCATCTCAAACTTCAGATGTACACTCTGCTACATCTATTCAATCTAACAAGCTATTTGTAGGCCAAGAGAACCTAGCCCTCACTAGGAGCTGAACACTGGCTAAAAATGGCAAATTCAGACAAAAGTCTGGTGGTTGCAGAGAAATTTCCTCTGGGCATTAAGGGTGGGATACCCTTAATGCCAAAGCATGCCACCACAGACCGCCCCACCGACCTATGGCCCTACCGACTTCGGGATCGATTTCTCAACCCCAGGACACAGAATGCCCTTTCCTCCATTAGAAGACATGGAGTGTGGATACGTATGCCGGTATCCGTTCGGCCCCTTCCTAACTCAGCCGCATACATATATACATATGTACACGTTGCCCGTCCTCTACCACGCGGAGGTGTTAGGTAAGGACTGTATCGTCATCGGGTTCAAGACCATCAAGGCATTTCTTGGAACCCTCAAATACTTTAGAGGACTCGAAGCGGAAACGAACGAAACCCAAGACTGAATGAGGTTGCCCCGGCCATGACATTAGGTGTAGAGGACTCCATCCTCCTGCATTTGAAATGCAACCTAACATCACGGAAATGGAAGTGTACCTACATTATGGATCGGAAAGACAGCAAAAACAACAACAACAACGACAACAAGGAAGACAGAGTCATGTTCCTTAACCTGTTGAAAAAAATTTGAAAAATTTAAGTGCCTGAAAAGCAAAATTAATCACCTTTGGCATATTAAATGAAAAATCCAACAAGTAATCTTTCAAATATCTCTGTATATAAAGGCTTAGACTAAAATTATTTTCAACCTGTAGAAAAAGATTACAAAAAATGCATGTAAAGTAAAATTAATCACCTTTTGCATATTAAAAGAAAAACCCAATACGTACACTTTCCAGTATATATGAACATAAAGGCTTAGAATAAAATTAACACCAAGTCACACATCAGTCAGTTTTCCTTTCTAAAGCAATAGCGATATACACAGTTCTATTCGTAAAATATCAATAATAAAATTCGAGAATACAACACATACACATTAAAACGTAAAACCTTAAGAAAAACGAAAAGGGGTAAGGTTACATGGGCTACATATATATTAAATAATTATAACCGCAGACAAAGTAATGCTTCTTATGGAATCCATCGTGTCTACTATAGACAGTTAGCTCAATCTACGACCGCCGTATCTAAGACGCATATCGATTCTAAAAACTGAGAATTTAAGAATTTCGCCTCCTTGTTCTACTAAATAACAGAGAGATTACATGGTCCCTACGCTTTTTAATTAAATTTTAAACTTATTTGGATGGAAATTGGATTGGGAATCCGTTTTTACCTTCCACACTTCCCACCACCACAACTGTTAGTTCTAAAAGAACTATCTACAAGTAAGGTATCTAACTACCAGGAAAGTGTTACACACCATCAGCCATACATACAAGTGCACTTGCATCAAACACACACACAGCTCATCACTCACACACCAAAGGTACAATCGGATTCCCATAATTTCCATCACGGACAAAAAGCACACGAAAGACCGAGGAAGCATCTCGGTCTTGCTGATGCGATCTAGAAAACTACGCATCGCGAAAAATTACCTACCTCCTAAAACATTACTCGCCTTCGTCAAGGGTACCGGCTTACCCATACTCAAGAAAAACGAACTAACCGATAAAATAACTGATCGACCTATCAGCTGCATCACGTCTCGCACGCATATCCTACGCATCCTGTCCGAACCTGTGGAAAAAAGCTTCAAATTATAAGGCCTGAAAAAAATGCATTCATGAAAATTAAATCGATTAGCACAGTTACACACTACGAAACAATAAACAAACTTCAATAGATCATGGCATGAAAAAGAAAAATTTATTACACAAGTAAACGACAAGTTTAACTTAGGAATCTAGAGGTAAGTGTTGCACTTATTTCGCTGTGATTTGTGTTTGTGTGCGTGAAGGCACTGAATTGCTTGTGTCCGTGATGAGGAACGCCCTCTGCAGAGAATGAACGGAAGGAACAAACGAACAGCGAAACGACAAACGAAAACGACAGCGAAAACAACAACAACAACAAGGAAGCCGGAGAAATGATCCTGAACCTGTAGAAAAAGATTACAAAAAATGCATGTAAAGTAAAATTAATCACCTTTTGCATATTAAAAGAAAAACCCAACACATACACTTTCCAGTATATATGTACACAAAGGCTTAGAATAAAATTAACACCAAGTCACACATCAGTCAGTTTTCCTTTCTAAAGCAATAGCGATATACACAGTTCTATTCGTAAAATACGAAAAATAAAATTCGGGAATACATGTATACACATGAAAACGTAAAACTTTATGAAATACGAAATAGGGATAAGGTTACTTGGGCTAATATATACTAAACAATTATCATCGCAGAGAAAGTAATGCTTCTTATGGAACCCATCGTATCTACTATAGACTGCTAGCTCAATCTACGACCGCCGTAATCTAAGACGCATATCGATTCTAAAAACTGAGAATTTACGAATTTCACCTTCCTTGTTCTACTAAATAACTGAGAGAATACATGGTCCCTACGCTTTTTAATTAAATTTTTAAGTTATTTGGATGGAAATTGGATTAGGAATCCGTTTTTACCTTCCAGACTTCCCACCACCACATCTGTTAGTTCCAAAAGAACTAACTACAAGTAAGGTATGTAACTACCACGAAAGATATTATGCGATATCAGCCATACATGCAAGTGCACTTGCATCAAACACACACACAGCTCAACACTCACACACCAAAGGTACTATCGGATTCCCATAATTTCCATCACGGACAAAAAGCACACGAAAGACCGAGGAAGCATCTCGATCTTGCTGATGCGATCTATCGCACAAGAGGTAACTAATCGCATCTATCCTACAGTTTCTAACGGATGCGATTTACGCTAAGCCCCAACGATATGGGCATGAAAAAATTACGCATCGCGAAAAATTACCTACCTCCTAAAACGTTACTCGCCTTCGTCAAGGGTACCGGCTTACCCATACTCAAGAAAAACGAACTAACCGATAAAATAACTGATCGACCTATCAGCTACATCACGTCTCGCACGCATATCCTACGTATCCTTTCCGAACCTGTGGAAAAAAGCTTCAAATTATAAGGCCTGAAAAAAATGCATTCATGAAAATTAAACCGATTAGCACAGTTACACACCTCGAAACAATAAACAAACGTCAATAGGTCATAAAAGCTAAATTTAATACATAAGTAAAACGACAAATTAAACATAGCAATCTAGTGGTTAGTGATGCACGTAATCGCTGTGATTTGTGTTTGTGTGTGTGAAGGCACTGAATTGCTTGTGCCCGTGATGAGGAACGCCCTCTGCAGAGAATGAACGGAACGAACGAACGAACAGCGAAACGACAAACGAAAACGACAGCGAAAACAACAACAACAACAAGGAAGACGGAGAAATGATCCTGAACCTGTAGAAAAAGATTACAAAAAATGCATGTAAAGTAAACTTAATCACCGTTTGCATATTAAAAGAAAAACCCAACACATATACTTTCCAGTATATATGTACATAAAGGCTTAGAATAAAATTAACACCAAGTCACACATTAGGCAATTTACCTTTCTAAAGAACTAGCGAAATACACAGATCTATTCGTAAAATATGAATAATAAAATTCGAGAATACAACACATACACATGAAAACGTAAAACTTTATGAAATACGAAATAGGGATAAGGTTACTTGGGCTAATATATACTAAACAATTATCATCGCAGAGAAAGTAATGCTTCTTATGGAACCCATCGTATCTACTACAGACTGCTAGCTCAATCTACGACCGCCGTAATCTAAGACGCATATCGATTCTAAAAACTGAGAATTTAAGAATTTCGCCTCCTTGTTCTACTAAATAACAGAGAGATTACATGGTCCCTACGCTTTTTAATTAAATTTTAAACTTATTTGGATGGAAATTGGATTGGGAATCCGTTTTTACCTTCCACACTTCCCACCACCACAACTGTTAGTTCTAAAAGAACTATCTACAAGTAAGGTATCTAACTACCAGGAAAGTGTTACACACCATCAGCCATACATACAAGTGCACTTGCATCAAACACACACACAGCTCATCACTCACACACCAAAGGTACAATCGGATTCCCATAATTTCCATCACGGACAAAAAGCACACGAAAGACCGAGGAAGCATCTCGGTCTTGCTGATGCGATCTAGAAAACTACGCATCGCGAAAAATTACCTACCTCCTAAAACATTACTCGCCTTCGTCAAGGGTACCGGCTTACCCATACTCAAGAAAAACGAACTAACCGATAAAATAACTGATCGACCTATCAGCTGCATCACGTCTCGCACGCATATCCTACGCATCCTGTCCGAACCTGTGGAAAAAAGCTTCAAATTATAAGGCCTGAAAAAAATGCATTCATGAAAATTAAATCGATTAGCACAGTTACACACCACGAAACAATAAACAAACGTCAATAGATCATGGCATGAAAAAGCAAAATTTATTACACAAGTAAACGACAAGTTTAACTTAGGAATCTAGAGGTAAGTGTTGCACTTATTTCGCTGTGATTTGTGTTTGTGTGTGTGAAGGCACTGAATTGCTTGTGCCCGTGATGAGATCCACAGGGACCTCCAGAGCACCCTCTTCGGAGGAAGAACGGAACGAACGAACGAACAGCGAAACGACAAACGAAAACGACAGCGAAAACATCAACAACAACAACAAGGAAGACTGAGCCATGATCCTGAACCTGTAGAAAAAATACAAATTGTTCCTGAAAAGAAATTTATCATCATTGGCATATTTAGTTAAATACCCAACACTTACTATTTCATACATATAACAGTAGCAGTGGATGAAACATTGAATTCGCAAATTCAATACCGTAAACAGCGCGCGAAAAGTTGGAATCTGGGAGGGATGCTCAAACGCTCCTTAGTTTCCCGAAGGTACGCTGACGTGATTGGTAGTGTTCCTCCGTCGGCGCGGCTTGTAGAAGTAAGGATCGACTTCTGGGGTGGTGAGCCTAAAAACAATAATATACAAATATTGTTTTTTACCTTGGTTTTCCTCAACCACTTTCAAAGCAAAAATTGGATGAATTGGATTCTAATGATCCGTCGAACATTTTTGAGACTGTGATTACTCTCTTAAAATTTACCATGAAAGGCTGATTTTTTCTTCAATTGCTCTTTTTATTATTTATACATTCACTATTGGGTGAACTCTGTGCTCTATCGCCAGAATTGCATATATCTGCGGAAAGAAGCTGGGAACAATAAATGCAATGATCCATCCCCAAACCGTAAATCGGAAGTCGATAAATGTTTAGCGATGTGTTCTACCTTAGGAAGATTGATATCCAGTGGGACCATGGCACAACCACCATTGCAAAGTAAAAGTTTGCATTAGCACTTAACATCTAAATTTTTTAAATATCTAAGAATAGAATACCAAGTAAAAAACACCAAAAAGACTTTCTTTTCAACCGTTAAATAAACATCAACCAGCAAAAGAAAAAATTGCATTATAAAATTAAATGCAGTATGAAAACTTTAAAACTTTTATTTCATTGAGTTACCTTGTTTAATTTCATTCAACTCCTAAAACGAGTATCCATAATACATAATTAGTCGGATTTTCTACATCCTAATGTGTATATAAAATTCGAAGCAATAGGTATTACTCTATTTCAAAAGCATTGCAAATATTATAATAAATATATTTCCAATTATTCATGCTAATGTATCTTAAGTGCCGAAGACCGCGCCAAAACGGCTGGCACCTAAACATGTTCGCGCCAAAATGTACCGCACCCCAAATTTCCAAATTACTTAATAATATTTTAGGAATAAATATTTTGCAAAATGGAGTAAGAATTCCACCTGAGTTTGAAATAATAATCCATCAAAGAGATTTGTTTACTTTATAATTCCACTAACTTATGGTTATGCTATGTTCGTACAGAAATTTACGAAGACTCATATTACGAAAACGTGTGGACAATGCAAGTGGACATAACGTTAAATCCTATGAAAGGAATGAAAAATCATGAAGGCATTATTGAGAACCAATCAACATGATGATAAACTCTCTTCCTAATGTCATTTCTACTCGCCCGATCTATAACGATGAAATTCTTTTGCAGTGGAAATTCTTCCTATCGGTTGCGATGAATAACTACAGACAGAGTTATGACGTGCATGATTGTGGAAATTCGATTTGGCAGGAATTAAATCCGAGCGATGTCGTTTTTAGAAAAGATTTCAAACGAGCGATAGCCAAAGGATAAAGTAGAAAATGCGAGAAGGATGTCAATTATCACGTATTTTCACTAAATTTCGAATGCTTTTCATTCGCAAAATAGATGAACGTTGTTAGAATCTCAATTATGAGAACAGATTACGTAATGCGTTAATCAGGGTAAGAAACATTCCACCCGCCCAAACAATTTTTGGCGGCAAAAAGTTAACTGTTCCCACTAAACGAAATTCGAGCTGAAAATCCAGATTTGATAGAATCACTCAAAAGATTTATGGCATGAAACCCAAAAGATAACTGGATTGAAATGGACTTACTTTACTTGGGCACTCTCTCGCATCCTCTTCCTCACGACGATACGTTCCTAGTTGCACGCTGAAATGTCGTTGCATCGGTGATGCTATAGAATAATTCATACCAACTTAGTTTATTAACCAAATATCATTGAAAGACTTAACCAGAATGAATTATGGTATCCATTTACGTAAATTATTTCAGTCATCAATGAGTTCCACTTACCGCTGAATCTCTAGCCTGCGTACGCGTACTCTCTCGCATGACTAAAATGTTTCTCCTTCAGAAGCTAGTTCAAGACTGTGAGAATGAAAAGAAAAGGAAAATCGTTTCGACGATGGTGGCGCTTTTCGCGCTTTCTTTGACTTTCAGCCAATCAGGAAACGAAACGTATAGGTATAGAAATCATGGTGACGTTTTAATAGTTAATTATCCATATTCAGGCGAGTTTCTCATACTCATATTAATTATTGTAGATAAATTTTCCTTAATATTTTACTTTAAAATTTATTTATATTAAATTTTATGTGCATTTCTATAAGAGCATTTCTGAGTCGTCCACAGTGAAGCTGAGATCCTTGTGGTAGAGAAATATACGTGTGTGTATAGCAAGCTGAAGAATCTCTAAATTACATAATTCTATGACGTTGGGAAGTGATTGGCATTAGTTTAAACAGGTTCATCTATTGGATTCTTGCAAGAGTTACTGATATCGGATTATTAAAATGTATACAACGGTGATTATTATGCAAGATAACCTTAACTTCTTCTTAACTTTTTACACCTATTTTACCTATAATTATTCTTATAGTATCATGATATTTATGTTACTAACTCATATTTTGATCCCTCTTTTTCCCCTCTCTTTCTGTCGATAGTCTAAGTGTCAAGAAACTTTTGAACAATTATTCTGCTAACTTACCGAGGAAATAGAAAGAAATGAATTTTATGAATTTGTTAGTGGTCCAGTGACATAAGGAATGTTGATGTCTTTCTAGGAAAATTATCCTTGTTAGAACTCTGGATGATTGAAAAACTCTCTCAGAAGAAATGCACATAAATTTTATGATGATTAAATACTTTCTTCTTATGTAGAAATTAATTATAAATTTCAGTAATATGAAATTGAGATCAATTATTGACCTCATATTCTCAACCAGGCTCAAAAATGGGGGGAAGCTGGGAATGGAAAGAAGATTTAACATCAGTGTATATAAATCTAGAGAAGGCATATGATAGCATTCCAAGGAAGATAACTTGGGAGGTTTTTCAAAAGAAAAAGGTAGAGAAGAAAATAACCAATGTGATTAAAGCTCTGTACAACAATTGTCAAAGTTAAGTAAAACTTGTACGAGAAGATCTAATTGGTTTCCTGTTGAATCAGGATTGATGCAGGGTAGCGTTCTCTCTCTAATTCTTAGATAACTGCATTACAATCTAGAAGTACTACTAACACCTAATTGAAAATAAAATCTTTGTTAAGATTTGTTTTCCTAACCAGACTGAGAGAATTATTGGCTGTAAAGTACCAGAGCTGGTAGTAGAGATATTCCAGTTGAAAGTTTCATCCAAGGTAAATATCTTTAGCTACATCTGGATGCTTCCAAACATATTACAACTGTTCATATTTTAGATCTTCGAAAAAATGAGAATTTAAAATAGCCATGCAATAGTGCTGCATTTGCACAGTTTCATTGCTTGTTCAATTGTTCACTTGCATTGCTGCACAGTGAGCTTTTGAATATTTAATAGTAGAGAGAAGATGCATGAATGAATACAAGAGACAGAAAATTCTAACTTTAACTTATATAAAATGTAAACCAGAGGCAAGTTATTGAGGAAATCTAACACATAGATTGAAGAGAGTTATTGTATTTTTTCCACATTTTTTTAATGAGGGAACACAACCAGGTTTCAGCAAGTAACAAATGAAATCTACATGCTCAGGCATTACATTGTGGAAAGCCATTATAGTAGAGAAGCATCTTCTGTAGCACCAGAAGATGCTACTCCGAGTAGAAAAACTGGTCGACAATAAATAAGTGTGGAAAATTACGAGTTTATTTCTTCTTTACCATATCAGCAAGTAACCTTCATCTTCAGGTGATCATTACTCATCAGTACTTGGTTATGTTTCTTCACTAAAGAAAAGCTTTATTTTATGAAAACAGTACATCTCTCAACACACTAAATTTCAATTTCATTTTATTATGTCCATAATTTACTTGAACAAACAATTACTTATTATCTATGCACATGGATATATTCTATTTCTTGGAATTTGTAAGGGCATTCTTTAGTAAGAGCAGATCTTTTTAAATAATACAGCATTTATATGGGACACTGATGAAATCTAATCAAACTAAGTAGGATTTCCTACACAGAAATTGTCAGGTTCCTCAGTTCATGATATAAATGGACATGGAAATATCTCACTAGTTACTATCTGCAAGTGTGCAAGACAACAGGGTCTGGGCCAAACTACTCTCCACACCAAGCAATAACATAATACCAACTTCATAGTTATTGAAATCACAACTGTAAACAGTTCATTTGTATATATAATAGTGCCACTTCATCCTATATTGAACATACTAATGGTTATGTTCTGCAGAGATGTTTAGACTGATTCACTACTATAGTCCATAAAAATTATATTAAAATGTCAATTTCATCAACAATTCTTTAATTTAAATGTTGTGATACAATGAAATTGATTACTTAGTTGTGAAGAAAGCCAGATGGACACATGTATGGATGGATTCACATGTATATATTCTATTCCTTGGAATTTGTAAGGGCATTCTTCGGTAAGAGCAGATCTTATAACAAATTCCAAACACTGTGAAACAAAGCAGTTACTATTCTCTTCAGGGTAAATATTTCACCAAGATACTACAGGTGATTTCTGTGACATTAAATCAGCCTTAGGAAAGGTTTTACATTAGATTTTCATCAATAATCTTTTATTTTTCACTCATTAGGTTTTAGAGATGATAAAATTATCATTTTATGTTCAAGGAGTTTAAAGAGTATAAATTTTTCCCATGGGTTTACAGAAACAAATGTATGAATCAGCCAAGGTAATCAAAATGGTAAACAAATCATATATCATGAATAAATTACCAGTTCTTTAATAAAAGTATTATAATCAGGAAATCTATGCTTATCAGAGTTACTAAAAGCTGTTGTACATCACATTTTCAATTCCATCCTTGAAATCGTTTCTGTAATAATCATTCAACAAAAGAAAATCCCAGGACCTCAGGACATCACTTTTTTATAGTTTAAAAGGTGTCCAAGCTATTCATTGATATAAAATTAGCAATGATGAAGTATTAATTTAATGCTAAAGATATTTGAAGCAATGGAAAGTCTGCATCAGTTACCACAAGTTTTTTAAAATTATTTACTGTTTTTAAACTAGTCAAGTTTATCAATATAAGTATTGTTAAGATTACTGCAGATATTACCATCCTTGCTCAAAATTTTCTTGCTGTGTTTCTCCTCTAATAAATAACTGCCATCTGTTTGAATTCATAGCTTAAATAATTTCTATTTGGGATCTCACCTTATAATTCTTGCTTCATTTCCTCATTTTAGTTTACCATATTTTTCCAATCATAACCCTACCACAATGTATCTTTGAATCAAATTATGTTTCATACACCGCTCATTCCTAGAATTTCCTATTCTTCATATCATGCATAACTGATTAGAATAAAAGCTGAGGTTATGAGCTGGTAAAATTGAACAAATGATACAGCTGAAAGATATAAGAAAGTAACCAATTTCCACTGAGAAAACCAGTTCTTATTTTATTAAAAATAAAACTCTGAAAAATACCACAAAAAATATGGAATAATAACCATCCTTCAATTGATGTCATCTTCAAGTTACAAGGTAGTTAGAAGCAATGCATTGACAATAGGATTTATGTTTTACATGTTATATGGTATATATGTTATATGATATATGGACCCTTCATGTTTTATATTTTTATATGTTAACTCTCAGTTGAAATTGCAGAACTGATAAGACGAATTTGACAAATGCTATCTAAAAATAATCACTAGTAACATAATCAAAAACCGATTCTGGATATTTTGCTTAGTATACATACTATGCCAGTTTTTTATTTCTTGGATCCAGTAAAACAATAAAAGTTATTGTGAGCATACCAGAAAACAATTATGTTTTACATAATACTTTTCCATTTGTTGTAAATCTGACGTAAATTGAAGAGTGGGATCACACACATATATGCAAGTAATTAGTAAGAATACTTGTGTGAAGCTGTTAATGCATCATATTAATTGGTGACACAGTGTATATTAACTATTTGTCATGGATATGTTTTCTATGGATTACAGGATTTCAAGCTGAACAATATATTTTTCTTAAACATATTTGAAATTAATTTCTTACTGAGTCACTCATTACAGAAGTAGTCTAAATTGAAGCAGGGGGAAAATTTTCTTTATAGAATATCTTTTAAATTTCGCAAAATAAAAATACTGTAAATTAACATGCAGCATCAGGTAATTATGTAATGTAGACATATAAGAATGATTGAATGAGTAACTTCTTCATGTTCCATACTATACTTAATAGATGCAGTGATTCTAATGTTTTCCAGAATCTTAAATCAAAATTCTGTGGTCAGAACTGAAATTCCACAGACTTTCATTTACTTATCTTACAATTTTACTCATGTAAAGCAGCTTTTCTTTAATCTAAATAGACCTTAGTTTGGGAGATAGTGAACTTTGGTAGTAGACAACTTACTGTGTGTGTGTGTGTGTGTGTGTGTGTGTGTGTGTGTGTGTGTGTGTGTGTGTGTGTGTATATATATATATATATTTTTATATATTGTACCTATTATATATAGCTACTTCTCTGGATATACCTAAATATTCATACATAAAATAGATAATTAAAGGGATACAAACACTAAGCTTGTTCCACAACTGCCATTGACTTGAAGTATTTTCGATGTACTCGCCGAATCCTCACCCAATAATTCAGACTTTGATGCTAGCTATCATAATTCCAGAAGTCCAATTTTCCTTCAGCAAGATTGTTTACAAAACTTGCCACAGAACAAAGATAAGTAAAAAGTACAAAGAAAATTATTTTTCTAAAACATTTAAAAGCAGTAGATTTGAGCCAAAACACCTGAAAGGTTTTACAATGATTTGCCTTAGTACAATCAAATACCTTGGGTTTAAATCTGAATCCCAATGTCAAAATGTAGTATGACTGAGAATAGATATCTTAAAAGATCCAATAGTTATTATTTATAACAATAATAATGATAAACTAGTTTTCCCATGCAAAAATTTAGCAGACAGACACTGACACACTTTTTCCCCATCAAATACAAATCACCAAACACTCCAATCAATACAAATATATACTAAAACATTAAAAAATACCTAAAAACAAACCTTCATAAACTGTGCCAGCAACCCTTTCAATATATCTCCTTTGTATCAATAGAGATAAATATCAACGCATCCAGTAATGAAACTATGGGAAAATGCATTATTTGGTCAAAAAATCAAGTTAAAATTTGTGTCTGCCCGATTATTTCAATTGCCACTTCTCTCTGGGATTTCTTACCTCCAACATGGTACAATCATTCAAAGGTAAAATATTTCATAATCATTGATTTTGCAGCACTATTTTATAACTTGATATTTGTAATTACTTTCCTCTTATTATATTTTGTAAATTGAATTTCTATTAGCATCTTGCATGGAATTAATCCCATTTTCCTCTTTATCAAATGGTTTTGTATAAATACTCCTTTTTGCCCTGAAGCTATATTGTAAGTAATTCTCGCTCTTTTTCCCAGAGCATAACCAGGACATCATTACCAATTGCGAATGAACAAACACTTTTTCAGAATATGATAATTTTAAAGAGTTTATGCTTTTATTGTGTATTACGTGTAAGGCATATTTAGCTCAAAATTTGAAAAGTCTTCCAAATTTAGCAAAGGATCGCCTGAAAATGCAGGTCTTTATCCTGATATTCCAAATATCTTCCTGATTGACCAAAACATCTCCTGAATAAAGGCGTATTAAATTTGAGGTTTCAAAAATCTTTCAAAGGAAGAAGCTGTGTACTCCTACGGCATCAAAGAAAAGAATTACACCATCAAAGATCATGTTGGATTCACAAGAGAGGGATATAAAAATTTGCATAACCAACATGAAAAATTTATTGTCAAATAAGTCAAGCGCTAAGAATCCGAAAACAATTCTGAATTAAAGCTAAAAAGCTTAAGCAATGGAGCAAAGCTGTTGATTCACGATTTCTTTTAAGGCTGAATTTCCCCTTTGGCCGGAAGTTGTACACCCCTCTTTTTATAGCTTACACTTTTACATCTTTCACAGTTCTCCTTCCTATAATCCCTCTAATCTAACTGCGTCTCACAAGGGTTAAGAACATCGATACACAACAGAAATGTTGCTTGGAGGATTACGATTATTTTGATGACTCTTGTGCATTAAAAGTTAAGGGAAATGAATACAGTTTCAGTGTTGCTTTCTTGTTATCCTTTAAAATAAATAAATAAAACCATCTCAGCAGCCTTTCATTCTGAAAACTTTTCTGCTCTTTTATATGATATTTTTTCAGCTGTAAACGCAGAGACCAATGCGGGTTTGAAAAGTTTTGTTTTTATATCGTTAAGCAAGGAATGAAATTGGATTCAGAGATAAGATATTTTCAAATTAAAATATGTAAAGCAGTCCTTTTTGTTTGTTATCGCAAAAAATATGCTGTTCCTGAAACATTTGCAATAATAAAATTTACAGCTGTAGTCAAATCCCTGGGCCTGTATTGTTAACTTTTAATATTTTAGGAGAGGATTTGAATAAAAATTTACAATCTTTACATCAATAATAATTTGAAGATGACAAAATTGTCAATAAAACAATCAGTCTCCCTGTAATGAACTCCCGCTAATGAAAATATTTCCCTTTCTCTACTTAATTTAATAGTTCACAAATTGAATTTTAAAGGTATAATACATTAAATTTTGTTCTGTATATTATACATAAATTTTTACTATCTAGGATTTTTGTCTTAAAGAATGCTGTGTTGGGGCCCACAAGGAATCTGGCACATGGAAAGCAATATCAGGAAAACTTTTTGCTATTTCCCTTTGAAAAGTTCCAACAGGTCCTTGAAAATGAACTTTAATTATGACTTATCCAAGTTAAACATCTTTAACTCAATTTCTTTACTGTACATTGTTGCAAATGAATATAAGAGATTAATAATAATGGCCATATGTATAATGCATTTTAATCTAATTGTATCCTTGAAAATTATGTAATGCATAAATAATAATTCCTCTAATAACACTGGCTATAATAATCATTTATAATTCATGCCTGCAATCATTATAACAATGGCTGTTAAAACATTCAGTGTGTTAGTTAAATAATTAATTGCTTATAAGAACTATGCCTTTTATAAAAATGCCAAATTAGTTGAAGCCAAATGTTTACTTTTACTCTCAAAAAATGGCTTGATGAATTCTAGAACAATTGTGGAGTTCAATATTGACCATACACTAAAAATACATTAAACAAAAAACTACTATTTGCAGATAAACCCTTTTCAAGGTTTGATTCATTTCAAGTGTAAATTATGAGGGCACATTGGCTGCAACTAGGACATTGTTACTACTCTAGCTGAGGACATGTCAGACACACCTCAGTCAACTTCTGCAAAGAAAATGAAAATTCAGCAAAGCACAGGTGGCGTACAGCCAGGGAATGTCTCCAATGTGGTTTAAATGCCTGCAAGGAGAAGAACATATTATAAAAAAGGAAACTTAAAGATCATGTAGGAGAAAGGAAAAGAATAAAGAATGACTGTTACCTGGAAATTCATAATAAAAAAATGTAAATTTTGGAGACTGAACTCAAGATTAAAAGAAAATAGGACATGCAGAAAATGAGTTTGAATGTTCTAGGATGGAATTAGTAATAAAAAAGAAACAACTTCATAATGATTTACAAAAAACTGTAGAGAAAATATAGAGTTTCGGGAAAGACGTATGAAAATAAAGTCATGATTACTGGATATTTAGTGCTTCTCTAAGTGGTAGAAAAACAAATATGTAATCATTGTGAGGGAAAAAGTTTAAAAAGTCTCCATTCCTTCTCCTTGTGGATTTTCTTACAACCCTAGTAACATTTATAATTAAATTTATAATTCACCAAAAATAAGTGCTGATGACTTTTCTCACAGTGACTCCATGCAGTTTCTCTTCAAGAGCAATATCAGGAGGCTGTTCATTAGATTCCTAATCCTTCTCATCATCCAATATCCTATCATCCGCTGATATTGCAACATAGTGTAAAACAATGGCAGTAACGATGATAGATACTGCCCTTGTTATTTTCATTTTTATTCCTTGAGAAAACAAAGGAACCTCCCTTTCAGCACTCCAAAGCACCTTTTGATAGTCTCATTTTGTTGTGCAACATATTATATCTTCATTCTACAGCACAGGTTGAATTCCCCAGTAAGTGTAAGCTATTAAGTTTTGCAGGGGTAGGTGCTATCACCTACCAAGTAATCACCATAACTGTTCTCTTGCAATTTTATTTTAATAAGAGAAATACCAAACACTGTCATGCATAGAACCATACCAGCAGGCATCGGCATCTCTAATCCTTAGTTTGTGCTCACAAATGCACTGCAGATTAAATGAAAAATAACTTTTCCTTTTTTTAAATGCTTCCCCATTACTCCCCCGGGAGACTGAATTTATGAATGGATTCTGTCCAAGCTGCCTATCACATTGGGAAATGTGAAATGTCATTGAATTTTCTCTTCACTTCTGCCATTTCCACCTCCGTTTGCATTTGTATGAATTCCTAGCTCATCCTTGCAATAATTGCTGTTATTTTTTTATGATACTGCAAACCATTCTTTTGCATATTTGCATCCCATAATAATTTGAAAGCTACCATTAGCAAAATACCTGAAAGTCATGAGAAATTGGTTCATTGGAGAAACTGGATATGATCTAGTGCAGTTTGGAGTTGACTTTCCATCTATTCTTTTAATCATCAACCACACTTTTTTTTGGAAAAGCAGTAACTTTCTGAAAATTGCTCATCCATATATATTTCAAATGGGTTCCACCTGAAATAAAACAAGCAAAATGTAACATTTACTGTCTTACTTAAAATTGAAGAGTCATGTTTATATTGAGGACTACATTGCATAGCAAATTATTTGTTATCTTACCTGTCACAATATAATCTTGGTCTATCTACTTATACATACCTATTTACCATCAAGTACTGGAAGATTAATATTTTTGTTCACAACAGTAACATGAACATGGAAAGTACTATAGTATCTATTAATTTCATCTGGGAAGAACTGGTTTTCAGGGTAAAAATTATGAAGGAATGTATAGTTAATTTAAGAATGGAAAGAGTGGTATACTAATAAATAATTGCAAAGAATTTAAAATTAAGTACATATATTACCAAAAGAACCTAGTTTTCACATTGTAAAAAGATTAACTGTTTAAGCATGAAGCCTACTCTTAATGACTTTGTGAACATGGAAGGGATTCTAAAATTCTTTAAATGTTGATATATTGAGAAAATTGTGCATTGACTGTGCAAACTTTGATAGAATCTTTCTTAAAGTCAATTTAGCAAAGCCGTGAGAGAAAGTTGACTTCTTAGGTTTTAGGGAGGTTGTAGGATAGGAATCAATGTATTTCTAGTTAAGCACAGAGATAATCTTCCTTTATAATCTATTATCCTTCTACCATGAATCACATAATAACATAACACAATGAAGCAACCACCTGCATATTTCATGACCAAACATAACATTTTTGTAGCCAATAATATGGGATAGCCACAAACAGGAATTTCAAACATCAGTTCGGCAATAGTACGAACCAAATTATTGCATTACATCCGCATGATTGATTCCATTAACCCTCTATAGATAAAACAAATATCTATCTCCAAACGTCCTTGACTTTTGAAAAGTCTTTAGAAACACTTCACTGAATTTAACCACACCAATGCAAAAAAACTGTGCCCTAGACCCGTTACTTCCAGAAATAGCATTCAATCATTCATAATTATCAAATTCATGATAAACCTACTAGAAAACGGAGCTGTATATCGTTCATATGTGGGCACGACAGTCCTTCCAGGTTAAGAGGAGTTTTATGAATGGAGAAATAGTCATACTGTAGAAGGAAAACTTGGCTCGGTCATTATCCTCTTTTCTTCTTAACAGTCCATGCAGAAGTAGAAAATATTCACATGATTTGCGGGGAAATAGTCATACTGTAGAAGGAAAACTTGGCTCGGTCATTATCCTCTTTTCTTATTAACAGTCCATGCAGAAGTAGAAAATATTCACATGATTTGCGGGTTCTTCCCAGATTATGGGAATGGCGAAACGCATTCATATTTTTCCTTCACAATCATCCTTATAAATTTACAGCATAAGTTTACAGCGAATGTTGGGAACGCAAGATTTGCCGCCTCCAACTCGAACATCGAAATAAAGCCGATAAATTTTCTTCACTGAGGAGTTAATTCACACTTCTGAGATGAAGTCTCTTCATCGCACACATTTAAAATATTTTCTATTTATTGCCACACTATTTCGGCATAATAACAATTAAAACTGAACCAAATTCGAATAAATTAATACCTGAGAACAAGGAATCTCCTACATCACGTAATTCTCAGATAAACTGATTACCTAGATTCCCGTGCCGTGGCACGTACAGCGATTTTTCTAATTATGGCAACATTGCAATAACTCGGAAATGAGAGCTAATCGAGCTAATTAACTTTTTTGATAGGCAGATTCATTTTCTGATATAAATATCTGTGAGAAATCTTAATATTTAAGACTGAACTATTTTACTGTTGAAAAACGTGGGGTAAAGTTTCGATTTCACTACGCCAGGGAAAAAATTATTGTGAACAAACTATTAATTGTACGGTTATAGTTTTTATACCAAGGGTAATGGATGCGACTTTAAAATACGTTAAAATAATTTCAGCGGCATTTTTTCGTTTTTGAGAAATATCCTTAGATAATGACCTTTTCCCGAGATTTTCGGCACTTTTTCATGCCATTTCTGGAGGTTTTTCGAACTGTCTCCAGGGCGATACTAACTTACTCCACTTCTAACATCTACTACCGTTTTACCTAGCACGTTGAACTCGCCCAGAATTGCGCTTTCGACGTATAAATCGCACGAAAATACAGCTGAAAAATTAAACGGCGTTAATAATTAAATAATATTTATGAATTGATTAATTAATCCTAGAAAAATTAAAATGTCAATAGATAATTAGTACTAAGGAATTTATCTATGTTTACATTAGAAAACAAATCTTCTCTTAAGGTTAACAAGGTATATAAAAATAATATTAATTAATTCAGAATAATACTTCTCTTTTCCTTTTGAGCAAGCCTTATAATAAAATAGGCGCCTGGTTTGTGGGAGAACATCGACGTTAATTATGTTAATCATTAAATAATTTATTTATAAATTAGATTCGAATACAAATCTTCAGTTAATCAGTTAATCTGCCAAAGAGGAACAATATATTAAAAATAAATCCAAATCAGCAGAAGCAGACTGGCAGGAAATTTTATCAGGGTCATCAAATTAGATAATTATCTTCAAATAATTAAATACAGAAATATTAATTGCAAATTTCAACCATTCATTCACCTATTTACAGCCTATTTTGTCTGGCCTTCCAAGATCTCTTTCAGCATTTGTTTGAGAAAAATAATTAAGAATGTGCATATTCTGAAAATCTATCCAATTCCAATTTTGATGAAAAAGAAAAGAGAAGTCTGAGGTAACTAGGACTCTATTTGCTTTACTAAGAGAGCTACCTCAGCATAATAATATCTATTTAAGCTAATGCACTGGTTCTTAGTAATGACATATAATTCACATAATTTTTAATCTCAAAGTCACTTCTTTCCTCTGATACCTTGCTATTGCTATTTTCAATTATGTACTAGCTAAACCTCAAAATTAACTGTAGCTCTTTTCAAGGCCTTAAGAGCCATATTTTAAAAAGGATAGCTGCAATTAATAATAAAACTTTTATTGGATAATGCATCATTATTATATTTCACTACTAATTGTATTTTTTATTTGCAACTACATTTCAGCTTCCTTGCATTTTGGATCCCAAGTCAATTACGGACTAGCTTTTTGACATAGTGGTGGAGGAAAAGTAAGTCAAGGATGAAGAAACTCATGAATAAATAAACATGGATGTAGAAGAATAATTCTGCTATGAGTAATCTTCTTTCACATGTCTTTCCACCATTGTTTGTCCTCTCTGAATGTTTCTAACAATATGCATTTATTAGCAGTAAAGGAAACAAATGCTTTTGAAGAGAAATACTTAACTCTTTAAAGTTTTCTAAAATCCCTCCAATAACCAACTCAAGAAGCACAGCTTGATTTAACTTATATTTTTAAAACGATTAAAATGCATCTGTTTATAAGTCTCATACACACTGCTCAGTTCTACACCAAATTATTCCTGGAATGACATAGGTCAGCCATTCAGGCTTTAATCTATCCAAATTCATTTCATGCTTCTCCTTATACAGTGGGGGTAAGAATATATAAGAGAACAGTATCAGCTCATTGGTAAGTTTCAACATTGCCTTGCTGTAATTTCCTGAGGTAGTTTGTTTTTCTCTTGCTTCTTGTATTCTGTAAAGGTTTTTGTCTTTTGAAGTGCATGTACAAATTGTACTTTTAGCACAGCATTATCTTTATTCATCATTTGGCAATATAATATGAATATATATAATACATTGAGATATCATATTTGGCAATATGATATCTCAATGTGAGATACGCCCCAAAGATTCAAGGAATTATGAATATGACTAACTATTAAAAGAGAGCCATCTTTACCTTACAACATCAACTGCACACGGTCTAACTTTGGGATCTCTTCCTGTCACTGACATGCTTGCAGTAAAGGACCCATCTATGCTGAAAACCACAACTTCAGTCTTTGGAGGTACAACAGCCATGTAAAAATCAACATAGGAATGATCACCCCTGGAAAATAAGCCAACAAATTCTTGTGAAAATAAAGTTAAGGAGATCAGCATTTATTACATGCAGATTCATACTTAAATACAAAAACATACATACAGCATATGCCGAAGTATGAATTCCATTTTACAAATACTGAAATAGGCCTGCCAAAACCTCTGACATCTGAGTTATTTTGGCATGGATTTTTGCAAAATGGGTCGATCAACTTATGAAAAAGTATTATGTATGTATTATGCAAAGTTACTCATCAATAATGATGAAACATTTAAGCATATTCAAAAATTGATTGATTTAATACATTTATGAGAAAGTGCAATAACTAAGTTATTCTTCTCCCTGCAATTTTTATGGGAGTTGCATTGGATCAATAAATTTATGAATATTAATGTGATAATAATTATTTTAAAAGATCACTGAAATATTTGTCAACAATCAACAGAAATTAGATTATGAGCATAGTTAAGCATTTCCTTCCTTTTCCACCACATAACTTCAGATAATTTCAGTAGAATAACCTAACACAGTAGCATAACATTTTCAATATCACATAAAACCAGAATTTGCAACATGAATTTCTCACCACTTACCAAATTAAATCAGAAAGGAATTATAGTTGCACAAAATTTAAACAAACTCCAAAAGGAGGGATATAAATGAATAGGTGATAATTTTCTGACATTGTAGAATTTGTACTTAACAATGACAAATCAATGGGTCCAACCATGAATACAGTTTCTTAATCAATCCAATTTTTCATCTATTGATGAAAATCTGACAGTGGGAAAGATTTTTTTTTTTTTTTTTTTGCTCTGTCACATTAAAGGAGGTAAGAAAATGGGATTATCAATAACAGGAAAAACAGAAAATGAAATACTTAAGGTGGGATTCAGGAGTTTTTCACAGAAATTAACAGTACAAAGAAAATTTTCTTTAATCTTCAGCACCATTTATTAAGTCTATATTGTCTTTGTTTCCTACTCTCCATCTGAATCTTCCCTTTAAATACACTTTTATATTATACACATACATTCAGAGGTGAACCATCAACATGACTTCAGCATAACAGTGAATTAATAACCCCATCATTGATTTATTTTACGATGAAATACTATCACTGGGTTTCCCCTGCATCTATTACTGCTGAAAATCTACCTATTTTAACAGAAACAAATGTTAGGGTAACTATATTCAGCTGTTGAAACTTATCAAATTCTGAAGTGGGTTATATCAATAGCCTATAACATTTTCTGAGCGAATTTCTTTAAGTTTTAAGATACTCTGTGAGCAGTGTAACTTGCTATTTTCAATTAATATGTTATGAATTGAATTGCTTAATCAATTAACAACAAATACTGTATACACTGGTCCATAAGTAAATACAGTTTTCAGTAAGTACAAAATAAAATCATTTAAATCGCACATGATAAGCAACCTCTCATAACATAATATGTAACACACAGTTTAAGAACCAAATTATGGTCTGTCAGTGAAAGAGGTAACAATATGATCACCAGATTTACCATGTTTTATCATGGATTAGCAAGGATAATCAAGAGTTTGCTGTATTTACCTTACAATCATCTCCAAAGATTCCAAAACCAAGAGGCTTTTCTTCTGAATGCTGTGAGACACTCTGCCTGTCTTGTCTGTTACCTTGGTGGCAATTAATGTCCATTCCCCAACTGGAGCATCTTTCATCACATATATATCCACTTGCTCACCTAAATTAACATCAGCAAGCAAGATGATTCCATTAAGATTTTATGCTGAAGATTGTTAATTCACATAGGTAGTAATTCATTAATTCTAATCAAGCACTGTATGAGATATTTACAAACCTGTCAAGGTGATCATGTCCAATGGACCATACATAAAGCGAGCACCTAGGATTTGTGGTGCTCCTTCCTTAATAATGAGGTCATTGGCACGATGATTAGCAGCAACGTTCTGCAAAATATCAGACAATTATGTTAAGAACACTGATGTTAAACTGAAAAAAGTCAAGATTTGATTTTGAAAATGGATTATAATTATAAATAATCCCTTCATAACTGGTTGGTGATGATAATGATAATTCTGATCAATTTGCCAAATATATACAATAAGCTAACAGCATCAGAGTTACAATTATTAAGCCACTTCCAAAGTTTAGCCATAGACACCTTGGACATGTGAGAGTAAAGTATATCTACTGATAAAAGGTACATTTAGATATTATTAAATAACTGATTTTAAACTTTTGTACAGCTGGAGGGCTTTGATGCAATCCAGTCAATATACCACATGTAATTGTAGCTCTAGTTCAAAGATTAATGAAGCCATATACTGTCATTAATATTATTATACAACACTCCGAGGTCCAACATCAATATAGGTAGTAAATAAAAGAAGCCGCACTCAAAGCCTTCACAGCCAAACATCAGTAATATTTTTCTTACTTTACATTATACAATACATTTGAGAAGCTTTCATAAAAATTAATACCCTTATACTACATATGCTTTCCCCATGCTTTTTTCCCAAATTACACGTAATTAATTGTAATGTGAGAGAGAAATTTAAGTTTCTTTTCAAATAATTGAACAACAGAATTAGAATAACTTAGTAACTCACTCAAACTTCCATGACCAATTGCTAAACCATAGGATATTGTTGAAAACTTGCTCATTACTTCTTTTTACTTATCTTTCATGAAGTTACCATCCAATATTCCTCTTAGTTGTTGTTCTCTTCAAATCCTACTCGTTCATATAATATATTTGATTTTTTATGAACATCTGAAATTATTCATTTTCAAGCCTCAATTGTGATATGTATTTTCAGATACCTCATGATTCAAACAGCCTTTCTCTTCCTTCTATTTTACACTTTTCAACTATTTCTAAATGCTGATTAAAATATAAAATTTTAGAAATAAGCTGCTTCTTTGTTATGCATGAAAATTGCAGAGGATATTTATCATAATTCTTTCTTACTTGTGATAATTTTATGTAAATATTACCTAACCCTCAATTTTTATGGTGAGTAGCTTCCACTAAAGTGCCACACAAATCAAAATAGTACAATTTCAAACTTATATTAGCAAACTTACTTTTCTTACTTTATAAAATAATATAAGAGGTTTTACAGAAAGGTTCACAAGATGGTGATCTTATTTTTGTTGAAATTTCTATTTAGTTTTGTAACTGGTAGACTTTTTTATCCACTTTTCCCTTGGTTGGCATGGGCAGAAGCTTGAAATTTCTTTCTCTTCATATTCTCCTGGACCTGTCCCATCAAAGCGCCCAACCTGAAAGACCCAAAAATCTCCCATTCACTATTTCACAAACAAAAGAAGATTCAGAGCTTAGCAAACCTTTTTTATAAAGCTGACAGAATTCATTGAAGAAGAGCAAATAGTGTGAAGACAGATAAATGAAATTTGTCAAAAAAGACAGGAGCACATTTTTAGAAAACATTAACATTTGAGAAGCTTTCATCTCAAGAGAGAAACCAAAAACAATTTTTACATTTTTAACTCTTTAATTTTTATGTCAATATACTTAATTGAACAGAACAAATCAAAACTTGATCATCATAGCATGATTGAATGACCACAATAAGCCAAAATATTGTTAGTCAGGTAATGCAAGGATTGAGGGTTAGGAGTATTCCATATAAAAACACTATAATAACGGAAATGCACAAAGGTTTGAAGCAAAAACAAAATCGACAGAAAATCCTCGGCACAAAATATTCTCAAATGCAAGGCAAGAAAATAGTTTCTGAATTCAATATCTTGAAGAAATCAATTACACCTTTTGAGAAAACTAATGCTTTTGCTGATGATAGTAAAATTTACTTAAACTGATTCAACTTAAGAAAGGGAGAGAAAATATAAAACAATTAGTGAGCAAGGAAAGAAAAGATTTGCACAAAAGAAAAACTGCATCAGAAATATAATTCTTGAATATCAAGATTTAAATTGGCAATACACCAACTATTTACCCATTATTTAAATTACATTGAAGTGTATTAAGCCCTGAAAATTTCTTTTGAATGACTGATAGTACTTACAGTAATACAAATCAAATGAGGAAGAAATATAATGAGATGATAGCTAACCTGTCTTAGTATGAAGGCAATTACATCCAAAGATTCCCAATAACTCGCGTGGAATAAGTGAGGAAGTGCATTTGTGGGAAAGTTGGCAAGACCTTCAGGGCAGTAGAGAGCATAATCCAATCTTTTTGGACCCCACCACTTTTGACTCACTGACAGAAGAAATAGCATAAGCAATTCATTTTCAAAGAAGACAAACATCACCATATTCTTAAAAACATTCATTAAACAGCAGAGTATATATATATTGACAGATACCTCTAAAATCAAAATTACAAAAAATATATGTAAAGATTTTTCCATTACCATATAAGGAAAGAAAAATTTTCTCTCTTTTGAATGATGTCTTTTGTGTCTGGTGATCTAAAATTCTATTGTGAAAATAAAGACATGAATGAGTCATTTACAACATTTACTATTAATATCATTCATACATTCATTTAAGATGATTTTTTTCTTTATATAAATAATACAGACAGTTCTCAATTTACATAAATGGACTAGAAAAACCACAAAACTCACAATTTACATAAGAGTAACATTACAAGGAAAAGAGTCACGTAAAATTAGCCATTATGCCGAGGATAGAGATTCATACTCATTCAAAACACAAAAGAAATCAGCAAGACGTTAGTTGAGCTTCTTGCTGTAATAAAGTTGCATAAAGAGAGAGTCACTTGCTATTGAGAAATTGATTATTTCTCCTCTTTTGTTACACTAATTCTGGGTTTTCCTGAATTAAGTCTAAGTCATAAACTAATTGTTCAAGGCAAGAGGTAGCAATATTTATGATACCACAACTCCTTGGAAAACTATACAATAATTGATGTCATCGGGTATTGACGATGGCAATCATTATAATAAATTTTGAGGACTAAGAATAATATTTCTTTTCATTTTCCAGAACCCAAATAAGCACTCAATCAAAAATTTCATTCACTTGATTTTACAATCTTTAGAACAAGAATTTTGGTAAATGAGAATCAATATCTTTGAGTAACACATTATTTAGGTTTTTACCCATAATTAAGTAAAAAGACTATAAGATATTAATCAACAAGATAATTTTTCCAGACTGAAAATATAAAATAATCAAAAAAGTAAAGAGAAAAACAAGTATACTCACAAGCATTAATAGTTTGCAGTGGAAGAGAATCAATCACTCCTGACATGGTGCTCTGAATGCTAACCTCGGACATTCGACGCATGTGACCACCGGCAGAATGGGGAGTGCCTCCTTTCACAGATCCACCAAAAGCTTCTACAAACAACTGAGGATGTGCTTGCACAAATTCCACTGAAAATTAAATCAAAAGTTATCTTTCATGAATGATAGAATACGTTCATATATTCAATGTTTTATATTCATAAAAAGAAAAATTTCACGTGATAAAAATTTATATTGAAAAATTCTTTGGACAAATCATTTCTAAAATTTTCAGGAAATCAGCATTTTTGGTGTCAAAAAATTTGTGCTGAAGAAATAAAAAGTAATACATTATTTTTAGGCAACACTTGCTAGTTAACATTGTACATTTAAAAGAATTCATCTTCGTGTAAGAAAACCAAATTATGAATTCAGAGTGGAACATCAGATTGGGAATGCGCTTTTCATCCAGTTCACTTTGTAGTCTGATGAAGAATTCACATTTAATAAAAACCTACTCAAGACGCTTTTCATGGGATAGACATCTCTGCCTTACTAATCTAGAAATTAATAGACAGCACAAGTTGAGCCTTATACTAAATTAATACACTGGAGATCAAAAATAAAAAAGACATATTCATCTATGGGAATTAAGCTAACAA
Organism: Pachydiplax longipennis; assembly: GCA_036926295.1. NCBI lineage: Eukaryota > Metazoa > Arthropoda > Insecta > Odonata > Libellulidae > Pachydiplax > Pachydiplax longipennis. The sequence goes on along the minus strand of JAVFKF010000044.1, from coordinate 3,399,104 downwards.
TAAGACTTATGAAAGAAAGAACAAAGAAAAGTGTCATTAAATTAACTGAAAACCTATAGAAAGTTGAGTAATGTAGAGGACACCTACAATTCTTGTATTGATAAGGAAACCGATTCAATCTAAGAGTAGTTGACCATCATAATTATTGCCATCAAGTAAGTAGTAATTACTATAAATTGAGTGTGTTTGTCATTTCATTTGAAATATGAGATAAAAAATTGTTAATTTATCTAACTGATAAAATAGAAGGATAAAGCATATGGCAAGCAACAATCAAAAGATAATTTTATAAAATTCTTACATGAGTGATGTGGTTGTACATTTCCAAGAGGATACTTCTGATGACGGGCAATGTCTACAGGAGGCAGCATTGAGAAGCGAGCTGACAGCAATGGCTCTATCCGTGCAGATGCAGGGTGAGTCGGATGGAACAGGTTGTACACTTGGTTGACAAGTGGTCTAGGAATAGGAACTAAAAATGAAAATCAATTCTCAATTAAATGAGCAACACAAATTGCAAATGAAAAAATATATATCATACATAACAAATAATCACACACACGTTATATATAAACAGTAAAATCCAGTTAAGATACCTTTGTGAAAGGTATCAAGTGAAAATCTTGCTATAACTGGGATATCAACACTTTTTATTTCTTTGGCATTGGGAAACTAAAAGGAGGGGTTTTTGGTGCCATAATTATTAGAGAAGTAATTTACACCTTAAAACAAAAGAGGATCTTCCAAATTTGACTTATTAGCCACAGCTGTACATATGTTTTCAGAGAGTTCAGAGAAACTATCGTTGAGTAATACTGGTTGCATTATTTACATACTTTTAAAGAATAGTAATTAAATGCCATCTATTAACATTCAAATTATTCTATTCTTATTGTTTAGCATTTACTGTAATACGTCCATACCATGCCAGGAGGCCACTATACCCCATTAGCTGCTACAGGAACGTATGACGAATTAATAAGAATTGCAACCGTATTCCCCAACGATGGGTCCCTTCAACTGCGAGCTTCTATACAGTTTCACAAGGTTGAGAGGCAGCAACGAACGATAAGGGCGGTCATATCCCTCTACTAATAACAACCCTCGTACTGTCTTGTTCGCCTAACGAGGTTTCCATTGTGTAACTGAAATACAGCTCAGTTAAATTAACCTATTTGAATTAAGTAAGAGTTAGTCTGTTAAAGGGTTATGAAATTAGTCTATTGAATACTTTACAGAATTGTCGATGTATTCAGTTTTACATCCAAAACGTCTACTCAAATATCGGCGAAGGCGAAAAAAGACGTTTGCAAAATTCCATCCCTTTGAATTCGACCGTTTCAATTCCCTCAATAATATGAATATATAGTCGAACAGCGAACAAGCTGAGTAATCGTATCTTGAAGAACACTTCAAACGCAAGGAAATATAACAGTGAGAAGCCTGCCTCTACCTTCGGCGTTCTGCTGAACACAACAAATGAAGCGCCATAACCCTGCTCAAACTCATATTTACATCCACACTCTCTGTGAGTTGATCAGCGGCTAACTTGAGTTCTCTGATAAGTGATAGATTCGAAGCCATGAGTTTAAATGCATGTCAGAAGAAAAGAAAAAAATAAACGAGTAAGGCCGATCTCCACTCGTACATTTGTGAGAACCGAGCTCGCAGATGATGCTACAGGATTTAGCAGCGTTTCAATACCCAACCTCTGAAAAAAGGAACTACATGTTAGAGAGATTGTCATGATATATTCTCTGGTTGAAGTTATTCTTCTCCCGTTCGGGATTTTTAATCCATTTTATATCTTCCTTCTTTAACTTTTTGTTTCAGTTATCATATGGATGTGATATAGAATTCTTTCCGGTCATATGATTCTTAAGCTCCTTCATTGGTTATCAAATTTATAATGCAAGTGCTATCGGTTTAGAATAAAGGTTTCAGAATACAAGGAATATCAAATGTATGGATAAATATCCTTTGTGGAGTGATTCACCATTTCTAACAAATATTTGGGTATACTGCTGAACCATACCAGCCCATTATAACATTTGACAGCATAATTTGCACGATTACGATAGGTATAAACAATATCTATGCGATAACATTAATATTCGAATATTCCTTACTTTGTACAAAATACGAAAGGGAACGAGCCTCTGCTCCACAAATAAACCATCCGACCTCGAGCATGAACAAGTCAAACAATAAATGCTGTAGCATCATCTGCGAACTTGGGTCTCGCGATTTTTTATTGAAGTTTAGCACAATATTTTAAACACCTGGAAAGGTTTCGAACTAATGGTACGTGATGATGATTGGAGCCCTTACCCATGCAAGAAGAGAAGAGCACGACGCGATGATTACTAATTTGAATGATTTATGGGAAGTAAAGTATCAATAGCTAAATATCTAGGGAACTACATAGTGTACTTTCGTTTACCATATACTGATTGAATGAATAATAGGTTTCTGAACAGCGTGCCAACCATGCCAGGAGTTAATTAACAATTATAGGAGCGTAAGACGAATTAATAAGAATTGCAACCCGAACGATGGGTCCCTTCAACTGTGAGGCCGCCTTCCACAAGGTTGAGAGGCAGCAGGGTACGATAAGAGTTCTAACAACCCTCGAACTGGCTTGTTCGCCCGACGAGGTTTCCATTATGTAACTGAAACAACGGTCGGTTAAATGACTATTCATTTGAATGAGTTATGGCAAGCAAAGGATCAAGAGAAAGGAGGGCGGAAAAGTAAATGCATGCATGAAGAAGAGTTTTTGGAAATGATATAGGATAGTAAAAGTTGAAAACCTTAAAGAAGAGTATATATGGATCGAAGATTCAATTTTATGACCAAAACTCCTGCTCAATAAAAGACGAAAATATAATAATCAGAAAACTGCCTCTTGACACTCCGCGTTCCGCTGGAAACCATACAACAAATGAAGCAACAAATAGCAGCTGTAACTGTTATTGCTATCCACGCTCTCTATAAGTTGATCAGTTGCTAACTGGAGTTCTTATAAGTGATGGATTCGTATCTACAGTTGAATTGCATGTACAAGAAAAGACAAAATTAACGAGTAAGGCCGATCTCCATTCAACAAATTCGACTTCCTAACCCCCTCCCTCCTTCCCCCCCTCTCTCAAAGCAACCCTCCCATATAAACCCAGCAAAATTTCCGCTCTTCCCATTCCTTACCACAACGCCCGAGTCGACAAGTCTTGCGAGCAGGCGACGACGTTCCGAGAGAGGAGCTTCTCATTGATGAAGATATTACGACGTCATTCTGACGACCATGGTCTCCCGAGGCCCCTTCCATCGCTTCCTCAGAGTACGCTGCTGTGTTCCTTCCGGACTCTCGACCCGTGATGTCTATCTAGAAGTCCTCCTGCAGTTTGCTGTTCTTTCATGAAAATAAACCAGCGCAATCTCACGGCGGTGCCGATCAATCTGCGGAGCTCCTTCTGGAAAATCTGAGAAGATTTCAGCCAGAATCAAGCTTGCTTCTGACCCAGCGTCCGCAGCTAGAGCCTCTGTCGTCACAGCAGTTGAAATGGCTCGCTCCTTTCTATCTGCTTTGCCGAATCAAATGGAGATGACCGACCCCATTCAAGACGAGAACGAGACATCGGTCAGGTAGCCAGCTGATCGCTGCCAGGGCGAAAGAGATCTTCGGCGACTGCAGAACTAATCGGAAGATCCTACGGCGAGGCCATCAAGGGATTGGAGAGAGATCGAGTGGAGAGGAATCCGAAGACAGAAGATGGAGAAGAAAGTGAGTGTGGTGACAGTGTTGTGATAAATGGTCATTTTAGTGAAGTGGTGAAGGTTACTTCAAGAGGAGGTTCGGTACGCCGATGGAGAGCAGAGATCTGCCGACGATGGAGCATGGTCCGCAGCAAAGGTAAGGAGTCGACGCCTTTCAGGAGAGAGGGTGGCAGGTTTCTATAGAAAAGGGCCCGACCAATGGGCGTTAGAGAACAGGTCTGCATTAGAGTATGGTGGGAGTTTGAAATTAAGAGAACTGGCGCCCACTTGATGGGCTTTTGTGTGTTGGCGGGAAGGGGAAATTAATGTGATAGGCACTACACACACTGATACAGACCGGCTTTTTAGCCATTAGAGAATAAAACTTAATTAGTCTTCTATAAGTCTTCCTCTTCTATCTTTTCCGTGGTGGTGGTTTTCATGCCACTGCCACAACATGGTTTTATAGGGCTGGTCAATTGCAACTGATGACGCGTGCGATCCCCCCCGAAAAATTTACCAGTTGCAATTTTCTGGCGATACCCCTCCATTTTAAAAGGGGAAACGAACTGGGCACGGTACGTCTTTGCGTGGTTTGGAAACCCGTGCTATTTCATACTCACTTTGCTCTTTAATCTTGGTTTGATTTAATCTTGTAATAGAAGAAATTCTTGCTTCTGATTTGGTGCATTTCCTCTAGCAGATGCAAATTTTAATTTTTTAATTTCTTTGAAGGAAATTAACTCTTGTTTGCTGTTCTCAAACTATTTTAGTGATGATTCTTTTATCTATCTTTCAGTATCAACGATGGCAAACCAATGCAGACTCGAGCAGCAGAGAAAATGCAGAAATTCTTTCCATGGATTCAACAGGTCAGGTCAACTCTAGGTGTTTTTCACATCTTAGATTACACTTTGAATGTTTAACTTTTTTAAACTTTCAGTAATTGTATTAATAACACAATTTCACAGATGTATTCAGAATCTTGCTAATCCTATAGTCAGTTGCCAATGGCATACTCTTCAAAATTGTCTTTAAGTGACATTGCTTTTAGTTCATTTTTCTGATGATTCATTCGTAAATTTCATGAGAGAACCTCTGAGATTTTAATTGGAGCAAAATTATTGATCTGATGAGGTATTGATGTAAGATTTTTAATTTGAATTCCACTCTTGTTAATGTAGTTTCTGAAAATACACTTCATAATGTAAACTTTGTGCCAAATCTAAAGCTTAGACCTCAATTTCCAAATCAATTGATACTATCATTCAATATAATTTAATGAAATGTAACACTGTTCCTTGCAATTGGTTTTTCTTTCTTCTAGGAATTTTATCAGCCTGATCCTTTCATCTGTGCTGCAAGACTACCTAATGATGTGGAATATGTATTGAAAATATTTAAATGAGAATTTCTTTGGAAATAAGTCATTATATTGCGGCCTTGGAGGAACTAAGAAAACTATCTGTTTTAAGTAATGGAATTATTTGTGAATTTAATTGCGATTCCTGCATGAGATTTACTTTCAGTAAATTTGTCTGGTAAAAATCATTTAAATCTTCATAACAATTTTCCTAATCCCAAGTTTTTAGGAAAATATGCATGAATGTTCATTGCTCTTCTTTCCTGCTTAACACTTATTGAATATAGAGTTAAGTGTTTTCTTTGTCAACCTACTTTAAATTTTAATTCTACTCTTTCATCATTTCATTCTAGTTTTCATATGTAATGAAAATCCAAGAAATGTGCTATGTACTATGCATTATCGGAATGTGCATATATTATAATCCATCCCTTATATCAAAATAATTATCCTTTTCTATTGAAAGATTCCAATGCTATGCCAATTCTTAGTTCCTCTATCTTATATAAATCTGTCTGCATAGGTTAATAACTTCATTTTTTTCTAAAAGAATCTTCAAGCTTTTCTGAGAGCAGGACATGAAAAAATAAGCATTTGCACATAGAGAATGCTTGCTTGTTTCATTAGCAGAAGGAACCTAGAATATCTTTTAAACTTCCCCAGACAATCTCCTCTTCTTAAAAGGCCTTAAAATATCATAGAATTCCAGCATTTTCATTTCAATTAGCTTTTGGTATATTTGGCTAAGGTTCTATAGAAAATTCAGTTATTTTGTCACTCCTATCCACATTCTCTCTGTTCCTTCTTACTTTGTTTGTCAGATTGTTCTAATAAATTACTTTCTCAGTATGAGATTGCCATTTTCTTTTTCATAGAATGTAAACCTTCACCTCTATTATACTGATATTTAAAGGTTGACTATAATGCAGAGTCAGACAAAAGTATTTTCTTGTAGAATTTAAGGAGTCTGTTATGATATGATGGAACAATTTTAATTTACGAGAGGACGCTATTTTGTGTCAAACTATTGATTCGGTAGCAAAATTCCCAGCTTCATCTTACCCTCTCATCAACTATCCCATCTTACCCTTACGTAGCACCCAGTGTAAGATGGAATAACTAGGAATGTTACCTAAGATATCTGACATCATATGATCTGAAATACTTCAGTAGCATTGCATAATTATTTGCAAAAACATCTTTTAAAACAGATGGTTATTTGATCAGAGAAATGAGAAATTCACTAACAACATTCCAATGTAATTATTGTGCGTGTATGACTATAAGAATACAAAATCTTTTGATAAACACAGAGAAAATGTTGTATAGTAGATATTTTGCCATGAAAATATGAAACTGATCTAGATAGTACCAAAAAAAGCTTTCAGAGTCCATAAAAAGATTCCAGGAATGTGGGCAACCATCCACAAATAGCAACAACCTGCACAAGGGTGTTTCTGATTTCTTCTCTGATAGTAAAACTAACGTTGACAGGGCACAGAAAGCAAAAGCTGCTCAAATATACTGAGCAAGTAGACTAATGGCTAGAAATCATTAATAAATAGATTGAAATCAAAATATTACATCAAGATCAAAAGAGATGCAACAGAAGGTAGAGTAGTATTTCTATAATTGTGATATCAATCGAATTTCAATCGGAAATTAAGAAAATGAGATGAAAATGTAGGTTTCAACTATCAGCCTTTCACTATCATCAAATAGAAACCACCGGAATCAACCAACAGTAAACATCTTCAGCAGAAGGTAAATTTCTCATGTTTAGAGATTGGATGGATACTAATTCCCATGTGTGGATATAGAAGAAGAGTAATATAGGAAGAGTGCTGATACACTTTCAAATAAAACTAATTTTCTAAGTAGAAATATGAAGGTACCTGGAACATGCAGAGGATGCAACATTGGGCATAATGATACTCCAAATGATTTAACAGTAACTTTGATTACAAAACAATCTTTATACAACAAAAACTACAATTTATTTGAGAACTTCTTCTCTACTCTTTTAGTTCTTTGGGGGCTTTGGACAAATGGAATATTTTACTTTATTAATTATAAGCTTTAAAAAAAATATAGATGGAAAACTACATTTAGATTACTTCTGGTAACTTTTACTAGGATTTCATTTTTTCTCAAACTATACCTAATAAAGGAACATCACAAACAACAACAAAATAGTGATAGGTTTCTGCACTGAGATACTTAAGTTATAAATAATTTATAATTTAAAACAAATGCTTACACTACAAATATGCTGTTAACACTTCACATACTATTTTCATTGATTTTAGTAACAGAGCAATTTGATTTGCACAACTTTATCAAGAATTTTATACGTAAAAGATAACTTTTGTTTAACAAATAATTAACAAGCTCAGGCATATTTAAATTTTCCGTCTTTCTGGAGGAATGAACACACTATAACAGACACAGTAACTCCACTTTGATGTAAAATACAATAAAAATCAAGGCAACCACATTCACAATAATAAAAATACAAGTTTCTCATTATTTACAGCATATATCAGGCGATTTTCTTAAATTATAAACACTTAGTATTTTTTCTTTGGATCCAGGAGTAAGAATATTCATTGACCAAGTTGTTAACTTTCTATTCACTCCATCAAATGTTCTTGTACTGCTAACATAATAACCTGATTCATGGATTCTATCTGCCACACTTCAATGGAACTGGCTATACCTAACTTTCATCAGTTGTTAAATTAAAATATAATAATGCTGATAATAATAATAATTAGAAGCATTTGACATTCATCAAAGTCGATTGTATTTAAATTTATTTTCTTTGCGATGTTTTAACGACACATAGGAATGGTCACACAGCCTTTCACAGATAGTTTGAAAAAAGGTTTTACTCTATCCCATGAAAGGCGATGGATAATGGCTATTAATGGAATAATTTTATACAGAATAATCGCATGAGCAAATATAACAGGTACCTCTGTATTTTCAACGTATTATAAATATTCAAATTTCATATAACCAGTTTATAGTCACCAGTAGATGCACAACAATGAATCTTCAATTTATCTCATTTGTAGAAAGAAGGCTAGATCACGCAAATAAAACTAGCCAATTAAGATCCTACACAACCTTCATCACATTGATTTTCAATATCTACATCACCATGACAAAACACACAAATTAGATGGAAGAGTATCAGAAATGTATCTTAAGTTTTGTTTTCTCCTTTCACTCAGAGTTTATTCGATCCATCTTCAAAGCAGAATCAGATTACAGAAAGCTGAAATAGAAAGGTAAAAAGTTGATTGAAATTGCAACTGACTGTCAAACTAAATTATCAATCAAGTCTTCCAAAAAGTGTGGTTTAAATGAACTAACCTTACTTCTTTGGTTCACCTTCTTCGCCTAACAGATGAATTGTGTCCAGGCGAACCAAAGTACGGCCGAGGAATAACCATCCTTGCATTACCTTGAGCAGGACGGGAACCTCCATGAGATGTCAGAGCTACTAAATGGGCAGCATACCCATCAGCTAATGGAGTCGCTAATGCTTGCTGCTTTTTTGAAACTTTCCCAACAATGAAAATTTGCTTTGGTTTAAGGCCTATCGAAGTATACACACCAATATCTTTACTGCTTCCATAAGCTACATGCACCACTACCTCATGCTCCTGAAAAGAACAAAGGGATAATACAGCAAAGATATTTTTCATCCATCATTTAGAGCAGAGGCATCGAATTTCTGATCACTGTAGGCCATTCACTACCAAGTTAAATTCATGAGAGCCACACTATATGTAGTGAGGTCTTACTTATTCTGCATCTCAGTTTCCACAACTTTTGTAATGTTTAGTTATAGAAATATATTTTCAAAAAACATGATTTTTTGTTCCACCACCAAGAAATCATCATTAAGATACACACATAGCTAATAAATAATTCAAACACAGGTAATAATGGGCACGGCTATAATTATTAACATAATTTGATGCTGTATTGCCAGAAATGTTGTTAATAGAGGTTATGATGCTTCACTTCAAAATTGTCTTATATTTTTATACTTTATTGCTAGAAACTTGGAAACTTGCCATCCTTTGCCTCCATGTAGCCTCTCAAGATTTTGAGATAATAATGGTGAGCATACATCACAGGGGAAAGAATTTCACTTATATTTCACTACTTTTAAGGTCAAGAGTAGTCTTCTCTGAGTTAGTTTTATCACAGACGCCTGTTATTGTTTACAGTGCCCTTTTCACATACATTGTGATTTGCTTTTTTCACTTACAGTGTACATGTAAAGACATGGCAGTAATAAAACAACACCTAACAAATTTGTGGTTGGATTATGGAAAAGTGATTCTGTTTGTATATTAAGACAAATTTCATAAATAATAAAGAGGAAAAACATCCCAATTATAAATAAATCCTCTAAGGATGCTATGTTAGGATAAGGATGTTATTTCCAACATTAATGGCTCTAATGATAAATGAATCTGACATTTTCAAAAGCTCAACTTTCTCCTTGTTTATCGTTTGATAAATCATTTTCACATTCATACTGTATATTATTGGCTATGAGTTAAGAAAATCAGTACAGTTGATAAAAGAATCGAGGGGATTGTAAACTTTAAATTTAACACCTAGAAAATAATCAATACTAGCTATATGAACAGATTTCATTGATGAATGAAATAAAGAAGGATCTAAGATGCAATATATGTAATAATAGGAGTAATTTTTGAGGAAATGAGGACAAGGTTCAATGAATGTCCAAAGAGCCATGTTTGACATGAAGGCTGCAGGTTCCTCACCTACACTCTAACAGAACCTTAACCTGAGTGCATAGTCTCCCAAAATGGCAAGTCTGAATTTTCTCCAGGGTAAATCAATTGGTTAGAGCAACTGCATAGCAAGTAGAAAATCTAGGTTTGAGACTTTTATCACATCCATTTTTCCTAGGGAATTTGTAGAGGTGCATGCTTTTACATTAGTATATATTATCAATACATATCAAGTTACCTTCTACTATTTTCTAAAATAGACACCTTGAGATAGCTCAGTACAGATTTAGTAGATTTAGTATTTGCTGGTGATCCTAAAATGCCAGAGAACAAATAAAAGGAAAGTGACTTATGATGACTCTACGCAAAAAGTAGTGTGCCATGAAAATGAGACAGCAAAATATGAGACCACCTATATCTCTAATTAGGCACCATTTCTTAAATTGGTCTCTTATTGGCTTTGACCTCAGCTCTTACTAAGCACACAAGTAACCATATCTGTACTTTATATTTTCAGTACTCTCAACATGACTTTTGCTGAGACTTTTAAAACAAATTTTTGTGCTTGAACATTATGAAACTTGATAACTATTCCTGAAATGTGAATGATCTCTACAGTCATCATAAAATAATTAACCTGTTATCTGGTGAAACCACCTTATTTACTATATGAATTCAGCAACAGAAAATGGTAAATAAAAGGAGCTGAATGTATCTGAGGATTATTTAAATTCTACAGTCAATATATACATTATAAGTTGATATGTACAATAAATACATATAAATTTCAAATATCGTCTGGTCAGAGCACTACTCAAACTCATACAGAAATATTTCAACAATGAATATTTAACTTTGGTTCAGTTTCGAAAATCATTCTGTCTTGAAGTGCAAAAACTTACAAAGCACTGAATTCAACATGAACCATGAAGCATTAATCTCACAAAGAGTGACTCAAATGTCGACAGCATCTTCTAAACAATATCATTGCTGATAACAAAGCTTCTCTTACCTGGATGAGATTCTTCAAATACACTGCTTTATGTCCCAGAGGATCTGTTGAGAGACCATCAGCAAATGATACCAGCCCATTTGGGAAATTATGCTGTGAAAGCCATGTCACGACCTTCTGTTGCTGCATGTCAGGTCTACCAGTTATGTACACGATTAAATACCCTAAATCTTGCCAGTGTCTATGAGAGAGATCAAAAATATTAGCATTACATCTTTTTAGATTCTCTTATTAAAATTTTTAATTGAGAAATAATTTGAATTCTTCAAAAAAATTTCAGAGACTTTTGCTTATGTTATATAAGATTCTTAAGATATGTAATATTTCTCAGAGCATAGGAAAATAACATAAATGCTACAATTAATCTACATCTAAAATGCGCATTGACATGGTGCTAATAGTTTCAATTTTAGGGAATCATGGGCTTCTTATGTTTCAGTATGAATTTCCTTCATGATATGTTCTAATATTGACCAGGAGAACATTCCTACTAGATTAGCAAAGACAGGTACCAAAGAAGGATAAAAAACATATTTCCATATTGATAATGATTGAAATATTTGAACACATTATGCAAATATTTACAACAAAACATTCATTTCACACACATTCAATATATTCAACCCTCTGTAATTAGAAGTTGCTCATTATTACCCTTACAATACCTTAATCAAGAATGTTGTCTAGTCAACAACATTTTTCTACTCAGGCGTACAATAAAAATAATGGAATTAAAATAATGTGTACATTTTGAGGTCAATCTTCATACATATTGTGAAGCCTTTGGTGACAAAAGCATTTTCTTGAAAATTAAGTGATATAACTCAATGTGAGATACGCCCCAAAGATTCAAGGAATTATGAATATGACTAACTATTAAAAGAGAGCCATCTTTACCTTACAACATCAACTGCACACGGTCTAACTTTGGGATCTCTTCCTGTCACTGACATGCTTGCAGTAAAGGACCCATCTATGCTGAAAACCACAACTTCAGTCTTTGGAGGTACAACAGCCATGTAAAAATCAACATAGGAATGATCACCCCTGGAAAATAAGCCAACAAATTCTTGTGAAAATAAAGTTAAGGAGATCAGCATTTATTACATGCAGATTCATACTTAAATACAAAAACATACATACAGCATATGCCGAAGTATGAATTCCATTTTACAAATACTGAAATAGGCCTGCCAAAACCTCTGACATCTGAGTTATTTTGGCATGGATTTTTGCAAAATGGGTCGATCAACTTATGAAAAAGTATTATGTATGTATTATGCAAAGTTACTCATCAATAATGATGAAACATTTAAGCATATTCAAAAATTGATTGATTTAATACATTTATGAGAAAGTGCAATAACTAAGTTATTCTTCTCCCTGCAATTTTTATGGGAGTTGCATTGGATCAATAAATTTATGAATATTAATGTGATAATAATTATTTTAAAAGATCACTGAAATATTTGTCAACAATCAACAGAAATTAGATTATGAGCATAGTTAAGCATTTCCTTCCTTTTCCACCACATAACTTCAGATAATTTCAGTAGAATAACCTAACACAGTAGCATAACATTTTCAATATCACATAAAACCAGAATTTGCAACATGAATTTCTCACCACTTACCAAATTAAATCAGAAAGGAATTATAGTTGCACAAAATTTAAACAAACTCCAAAAGGAGGGATATAAATGAATAGGTGATAATTTTCTGACATTGTAGAATTTGTACTTAACAATGACAAATCAATGGGTCCAACCATGAATACAGTTTCTTAATCAATCCAATTTTTCATCTATTGATGAAAATCTGACAGTGGGAAAGATTTTTTTTTTTTTTTTTTGCTCTGTCACATTAAAGGAGGTAAGAAAATGGGATTATCAATAACAGGAAAAACAGAAAATGAAATACTTAAGGTGGGATTCAGGAGTTTTTCACAGAAATTAACAGTACAAAGAAAATTTTCTTTAATCTTCAGCACCATTTATTAAGTCTATATTGTCTTTGTTTCCTACTCTCCATCTGAATCTTCCCTTTAAATACACTTTTATATTATACACATACATTCAGAGGTGAACCATCAACATGACTTCAGCATAACAGTGAATTAATAACCCCATCATTGATTTATTTTACGATGAAATACTATCACTGGGTTTCCCCTGCATCTATTACTGCTGAAAATCTACCTATTTTAACAGAAACAAATGTTAGGGTAACTATATTCAGCTGTTGAAACTTATCAAATTCTGAAGTGGGTTATATCAATAGCCTATAACATTTTCTGAGCGAATTTCTTTAAGTTTTAAGATACTCTGTGAGCAGTGTAACTTGCTATTTTCAATTAATATGTTATGAATTGAATTGCTTAATCAATTAACAACAAATACTGTATACACTGGTCCATAAGTAAATACAGTTTTCAGTAAGTACAAAATAAAATCATTTAAATCGCACATGATAAGCAACCTCTCATAACATAATATGTAACACACAGTTTAAGAACCAAATTATGGTCTGTCAGTGAAAGAGGTAACAATATGATCACCAGATTTACCATGTTTTATCATGGATTAGCAAGGATAATCAAGAGTTTGCTGTATTTACCTTACAATCATCTCCAAAGATTCCAAAACCAAGAGGCTTTTCTTCTGAATGCTGTGAGACACTCTGCCTGTCTTGTCTGTTACCTTGGTGGCAATTAATGTCCATTCCCCAACTGGAGCATCTTTCATCACATATATATCCACTTGCTCACCTAAATTAACATCAGCAAGCAAGATGATTCCATTAAGATTTTATGCTGAAGATTGTTAATTCACATAGGTAGTAATTCATTAATTCTAATCAAGCACTGTATGAGATATTTACAAACCTGTCAAGGTGATCATGTCCAATGGACCATACATAAAGCGAGCACCTAGGATTTGTGGTGCTCCTTCCTTAATAATGAGGTCATTGGCACGATGATTAGCAGCAACGTTCTGCAAAATATCAGACAATTATGTTAAGAACACTGATGTTAAACTGAAAAAAGTCAAGATTTGATTTTGAAAATGGATTATAATTATAAATAATCCCTTCATAACTGGTTGGTGATGATAATGATAATTCTGATCAATTTGCCAAATATATACAATAAGCTAACAGCATCAGAGTTACAATTATTAAGCCACTTCCAAAGTTTAGCCATAGACACCTTGGACATGTGAGAGTAAAGTATATCTACTGATAAAAGGTACATTTAGATATTATTAAATAACTGATTTTAAACTTTTGTACAGCTGGAGGGCTTTGATGCAATCCAGTCAATATACCACATGTAATTGTAGCTCTAGTTCAAAGATTAATGAAGCCATATACTGTCATTAATATTATTATACAACACTCCGAGGTCCAACATCAATATAGGTAGTAAATAAAAGAAGCCGCACTCAAAGCCTTCACAGCCAAACATCAGTAATATTTTTCTTACTTTACATTATACAATACATTTGAGAAGCTTTCATAAAAATTAATACCCTTATACTACATATGCTTTCCCCATGCTTTTTTCCCAAATTACACGTAATTAATTGTAATGTGAGAGAGAAATTTAAGTTTCTTTTCAAATAATTGAACAACAGAATTAGAATAACTTAGTAACTCACTCAAACTTCCATGACCAATTGCTAAACCATAGGATATTGTTGAAAACTTGCTCATTACTTCTTTTTACTTATCTTTCATGAAGTTACCATCCAATATTCCTCTTAGTTGTTGTTCTCTTCAAATCCTACTCGTTCATATAATATATTTGATTTTTTATGAACATCTGAAATTATTCATTTTCAAGCCTCAATTGTGATATGTATTTTCAGATACCTCATGATTCAAACAGCCTTTCTCTTCCTTCTATTTTACACTTTTCAACTATTTCTAAATGCTGATTAAAATATAAAATTTTAGAAATAAGCTGCTTCTTTGTTATGCATGAAAATTGCAGAGGATATTTATCATAATTCTTTCTTACTTGTGATAATTTTATGTAAATATTACCTAACCCTCAATTTTTATGGTGAGTAGCTTCCACTAAAGTGCCACACAAATCAAAATAGTACAATTTCAAACTTATATTAGCAAACTTACTTTTCTTACTTTATAAAATAATATAAGAGGTTTTACAGAAAGGTTCACAAGATGGTGATCTTATTTTTGTTGAAATTTCTATTTAGTTTTGTAACTGGTAGACTTTTTTATCCACTTTTCCCTTGGTTGGCATGGGCAGAAGCTTGAAATTTCTTTCTCTTCATATTCTCCTGGACCTGTCCCATCAAAGCGCCCAACCTGAAAGACCCAAAAATCTCCCATTCACTATTTCACAAACAAAAGAAGATTCAGAGCTTAGCAAACCTTTTTTATAAAGCTGACAGAATTCATTGAAGAAGAGCAAATAGTGTGAAGACAGATAAATGAAATTTGTCAAAAAAGACAGGAGCACATTTTTAGAAAACATTAACATTTGAGAAGCTTTCATCTCAAGAGAGAAACCAAAAACAATTTTTACATTTTTAACTCTTTAATTTTTATGTCAATATACTTAATTGAACAGAACAAATCAAAACTTGATCATCATAGCATGATTGAATGACCACAATAAGCCAAAATATTGTTAGTCAGGTAATGCAAGGATTGAGGGTTAGGAGTATTCCATATAAAAACACTATAATAACGGAAATGCACAAAGGTTTGAAGCAAAAACAAAATCGACAGAAAATCCTCGGCACAAAATATTCTCAAATGCAAGGCAAGAAAATAGTTTCTGAATTCAATATCTTGAAGAAATCAATTACACCTTTTGAGAAAACTAATGCTTTTGCTGATGATAGTAAAATTTACTTAAACTGATTCAACTTAAGAAAGGGAGAGAAAATATAAAACAATTAGTGAGCAAGGAAAGAAAAGATTTGCACAAAAGAAAAACTGCATCAGAAATATAATTCTTGAATATCAAGATTTAAATTGGCAATACACCAACTATTTACCCATTATTTAAATTACATTGAAGTGTATTAAGCCCTGAAAATTTCTTTTGAATGACTGATAGTACTTACAGTAATACAAATCAAATGAGGAAGAAATATAATGAGATGATAGCTAACCTGTCTTAGTATGAAGGCAATTACATCCAAAGATTCCCAATAACTCGCGTGGAATAAGTGAGGAAGTGCATTTGTGGGAAAGTTGGCAAGACCTTCAGGGCAGTAGAGAGCATAATCCAATCTTTTTGGACCCCACCACTTTTGACTCACTGACAGAAGAAATAGCATAAGCAATTCATTTTCAAAGAAGACAAACATCACCATATTCTTAAAAACATTCATTAAACAGCAGAGTATATATATATTGACAGATACCTCTAAAATCAAAATTACAAAAAATATATGTAAAGATTTTTCCATTACCATATAAGGAAAGAAAAATTTTCTCTCTTTTGAATGATGTCTTTTGTGTCTGGTGATCTAAAATTCTATTGTGAAAATAAAGACATGAATGAGTCATTTACAACATTTACTATTAATATCATTCATACATTCATTTAAGATGATTTTTTTCTTTATATAAATAATACAGACAGTTCTCAATTTACATAAATGGACTAGAAAAACCACAAAACTCACAATTTACATAAGAGTAACATTACAAGGAAAAGAGTCACGTAAAATTAGCCATTATGCCGAGGATAGAGATTCATACTCATTCAAAACACAAAAGAAATCAGCAAGACGTTAGTTGAGCTTCTTGCTGTAATAAAGTTGCATAAAGAGAGAGTCACTTGCTATTGAGAAATTGATTATTTCTCCTCTTTTGTTACACTAATTCTGGGTTTTCCTGAATTAAGTCTAAGTCATAAACTAATTGTTCAAGGCAAGAGGTAGCAATATTTATGATACCACAACTCCTTGGAAAACTATACAATAATTGATGTCATCGGGTATTGACGATGGCAATCATTATAATAAATTTTGAGGACTAAGAATAATATTTCTTTTCATTTTCCAGAACCCAAATAAGCACTCAATCAAAAATTTCATTCACTTGATTTTACAATCTTTAGAACAAGAATTTTGGTAAATGAGAATCAATATCTTTGAGTAACACATTATTTAGGTTTTTACCCATAATTAAGTAAAAAGACTATAAGATATTAATCAACAAGATAATTTTTCCAGACTGAAAATATAAAATAATCAAAAAAGTAAAGAGAAAAACAAGTATACTCACAAGCATTAATAGTTTGCAGTGGAAGAGAATCAATCACTCCTGACATGGTGCTCTGAATGCTAACCTCGGACATTCGACGCATGTGACCACCGGCAGAATGGGGAGTGCCTCCTTTCACAGATCCACCAAAAGCTTCTACAAACAACTGAGGATGTGCTTGCACAAATTCCACTGAAAATTAAATCAAAAGTTATCTTTCATGAATGATAGAATACGTTCATATATTCAATGTTTTATATTCATAAAAAGAAAAATTTCACGTGATAAAAATTTATATTGAAAAATTCTTTGGACAAATCATTTCTAAAATTTTCAGGAAATCAGCATTTTTGGTGTCAAAAAATTTGTGCTGAAGAAATAAAAAGTAATACATTATTTTTAGGCAACACTTGCTAGTTAACATTGTACATTTAAAAGAATTCATCTTCGTGTAAGAAAACCAAATTATGAATTCAGAGTGGAACATCAGATTGGGAATGCGCTTTTCATCCAGTTCACTTTGTAGTCTGATGAAGAATTCACATTTAATAAAAACCTACTCAAGACGCTTTTCATGGGATAGACATCTCTGCCTTACTAATCTAGAAATTAATAGACAGCACAAGTTGAGCCTTATACTAAATTAATACACTGGAGATCAAAAATAAAAAAGACATATTCATCTATGGGAATTAAGCTAACAATAAGACTTATGAAAGAAAGAACAAAGAAAAGTGTCATTAAATTAACTGAAAACCTATAGAAAGTTGAGTAATGTAGAGGACACCTACAATTCTTGTATTGATAAGGAAACCGATTCAATCTAAGAGTAGTTGACCATCATAATTATTGCCATCAAGTAAGTAGTAATTACTATAAATTGAGTGTGTTTGTCATTTCATTTGAAATATGAGATAAAAAATTGTTAATTTATCTAACTGATAAAATAGAAGGATAAAGCATATGGCAAGCAACAATCAAAAGATAATTTTATAAAATTCTTACATGAGTGATGTGGTTGTACATTTCCAAGAGGATACTTCTGATGACGGGCAATGTCTACAGGAGGCAGCATTGAGAAGCGAGCTGACAGCAATGGCTCTATCCGTGCAGATGCAGGGTGAGTCGGATGGAACAGGTTGTACACTTGGTTGACAAGTGGTCTAGGAATAGGAACTAAAAATGAAAATCAATTCTCAATTAAATGAGCAACACAAATTGCAAATGAAAAAATATATATCATACATAACAAATAATCACACACACGTTATATATAAACAGTAAAATCCAGTTAAGATACCTTTGTGAAAGGTATCAAGTGAAAATCTTGCTATAACTGGGATATCAACACTTTTTATTTCTTTGGCATTGGGAAACTAAAAGGAGGGGTTTTTGGTGCCATAATTATTAGAGAAGTAATTTACACCTTAAAACAAAAGAGGATCTTCCAAATTTGACTTATTAGCCACAGCTGTACATATGTTTTCAGAGAGTTCAGAGAAACTATCGTTGAGTAATACTGGTTGCATTATTTACATACTTTTAAAGAATAGTAATTAAATGCCATCTATTAACATTCAAATTATTCTATTCTTATTGTTTAGCATTTACTGTAATACGTCCATACCATGCCAGGAGGCCACTATACCCCATTAGCTGCTACAGGAACGTATGACGAATTAATAAGAATTGCAACCGTATTCCCCAACGATGGGTCCCTTCAACTGCGAGCTTCTATACAGTTTCACAAGGTTGAGAGGCAGCAACGAACGATAAGGGCGGTCATATCCCTCTACTAATAACAACCCTCGTACTGTCTTGTTCGCCTAACGAGGTTTCCATTGTGTAACTGAAATACAGCTCAGTTAAATTAACCTATTTGAATTAAGTAAGAGTTAGTCTGTTAAAGGGTTATGAAATTAGTCTATTGAATACTTTACAGAATTGTCGATGTATTCAGTTTTACATCCAAAACGTCTACTCAAATATCGGCGAAGGCGAAAAAAGACGTTTGCAAAATTCCATCCCTTTGAATTCGACCGTTTCAATTCCCTCAATAATATGAATATATAGTCGAACAGCGAACAAGCTGAGTAATCGTATCTTGAAGAACACTTCAAACGCAAGGAAATATAACAGTGAGAAGCCTGCCTCTACCTTCGGCGTTCTGCTGAACACAACAAATGAAGCGCCATAACCCTGCTCAAACTCATATTTACATCCACACTCTCTGTGAGTTGATCAGCGGCTAACTTGAGTTCTCTGATAAGTGATAGATTCGAAGCCATGAGTTTAAATGCATGTCAGAAGAAAAGAAAAAAATTAACGAGTAAGGCCGATCTCCACTCGTACATTTGTGAGAACCGAGCTCGCAGATGATGCTACAGGATTTAGCAGCGTTTCAATACCCAACCTCTGAAAAAAGGAACTACATGTTAGAGAGATTGTCATGATATATTCTCTGGTTGAAGTTATTCTTCTCCCGTTCGGGATTTTTAATCCATTTTATATCTTCCTTCTTTAACTTTTTGTTTCAGTTATCATATGGATGTGATATAGAATTCTTTCCGGTCATATGATTCTTAAGCTCCTTCATTGGTTATCAAATTTATAATGCAAGTGTTATCGGTTTAGAATAAAGGTTTCAGAATACAAGGAATATCAAATGTATGGATAAATATCCTTTGTGGAGTGATTCACCATTTCTAACAAATATTTGGGTATACTGCTGAACCATACCAGCCCATTATAACATTTGACAGCATAATTTGCACGATTACGATAGGTATAAACAATATCTATGCGATAACATTAATATTCGAATATTCCTTACTTTGTACAAAATACGAAAGGGAACGAGCCTCTGCTCCACAAATAAACCATCCGACCTCGAGCATGAACAAGTCAAACAATAAATGCTGTAGCATCATCTGCGAACTTGGGTCTCGCGATTTTTTATTGAAGTTTAGCACAATATTTTAAACACCTGGAAAGGTTTCGAACTAATGGTACGTGATGATGATTGGAGCCCTTACCCATGCAAGAAGAGAAGAGCACGACGCGATGATTACTAATTTGAATGATTTATGGGAAGTAAAGTATCAATAGCTAAATATCTAGGGAACTACATAGTGTACTTTCGTTTACCATATACTGATTGAATGAATAATAGGTTTCTGAACAGCGTGCCAACCATGCCAGGAGTTAATTAACAATTATAGGAGCGTAAGACGAATTAATAAGAATTGCAACCCGAACGATGGGTCCCTTCAACTGTGAGGCCGCCTTCCACAAGGTTGAGAGGCAGCAGGGTACGATAAGAGTTCTAACAACCCTCGAACTGGCTTGTTCGCCCGACGAGGTTTCCATTATGTAACTGAAACAACGGTCGGTTAAATGACTATTCATTTGAATGAGTTATGGCAAGCAAAGGATCAAGAGAAAGGAGGGCGGAAAAGTAAATGCATGCATGAAGAAGAGTTTTTGGAAATGATATAGGATAGTAAAAGTTGAAAACCTTAAAGAAGAGTATATATGGATCGAAGATTCAATTTTATGACCAAAACTCCTGCTCAATAAAAGACGAAAATATAATAATCAGAAAACTGCCTCTTGACACTCCGCGTTCCGCTGGAAACCATACAACAAATGAAGCAACAAATAGCAGCTGTAACTGTTATTGCTATCCACGCTCTCTATAAGTTGATCAGTTGCTAACTGGAGTTCTTATAAGTGATGGATTCGTATCTACAGTTGAATTGCATGTACAAGAAAAGACAAAATTAACGAGTAAGGCCGATCTCCATTCAACAAATTCGACTTCCTAACCCCCTCCCTCCTTCCCCCCCTCTCTCAAAGCAACCCTCCCATATAAACCCAGCAAAATTTCCGCTCTTCCCATTCCTTACCACAACGCCCGAGTCGACAAGTCTTGCGAGCAGGCGACGACGTTCCGAGAGAGGAGCTTCTCATTGATGAAGATATTACGACGTCATTCTGACGACCATGGTCTCCCGAGGCCCCTTCCATCGCTTCCTCAGAGTACGCTGCTGTGTTCCTTCCGGACTCTCGACCCGTGATGTCTATCTAGAAGTCCTCCTGCAGTTTGCTGTTCTTTCATGAAAATAAACCAGCGCAATCTCACGGCGGTGCCGATCAATCTGCGGAGCTCCTTCTGGAAAATCTGAGAAGATTTCAGCCAGAATCAAGCTTGCTTCTGACCCAGCGTCCGCAGCTAGAGCCTCTGTCGTCACAGCAGTTGAAATGGCTCGCTCCTTTCTATCTGCTTTGCCGAATCAAATGGAGATGACCGACCCCATTCAAGACGAGAACGAGACATCGGTCAGGTAGCCAGCTGATCGCTGCCAGGGCGAAAGAGATCTTCGGCGACTGCAGAACTAATCGGAAGATCCTACGGCGAGGCCATCAAGGGATTGGAGAGAGATCGAGTGGAGAGGAATCCGAAGACAGAAGATGGAGAAGAAAGTGAGTGTGGTGACAGTGTTGTGATAAATGGTCATTTTAGTGAAGTGGTGAAGGTTACTTCAAGAGGAGGTTCGGTACGCCGATGGAGAGCAGAGATCTGCCGACGATGGAGCATGGTCCGCAGCAAAGGTAAGGAGTCGACGCCTTTCAGGAGAGAGGGTGGCAGGTTTCTATAGAAAAGGGCCCGACCAATGGGCGTTAGAGAACAGGTCTGCATTAGAGTATGGTGGGAGTTTGAAATTAAGAGAACTGGCGCCCACTTGATGGGCTTTTGTGTGTTGGCGGGAAGGGGAAATTAATGTGATAGGCACTACACACACTGATACAGACCGGCTTTTTAGCCATTAGAGAATAAAACTTAATTAGTCTTCTATAAGTCTTCCTCTTCTATCTTTTCCGTGGTGGTGGTTTTCATGCCACTGCCACAACATGGTTTTATAGGGCTGGTCAATTGCAACTGATGACGCGTGCGATCCCCCCCGAAAAATTTACCAGTTGCAATTTTCTGGCGATACCCCTCCATTTTAAAAGGGGAAACGAACTGGGCACGGTACGTCTTTGCGTGGTTTGGAAACCCGTGCTATTTCATACTCACTTTGCTCTTTAATCTTGGTTTGATTTAATCTTGTAATAGAAGAAATTCTTGCTTCTGATTTGGTGCATTTCCTCTAGCAGATGCAAATTTTAATTTTTTAATTTCTTTGAAGGAAATTAACTCTTGTTTGCTGTTCTCAAACTATTTTAGTGATGATTCTTTTATCTATCTTTCAGTATCAACGATGGCAAACCAATGCAGACTCGAGCAGCAGAGAAAATGCAGAAATTCTTTCCATGGATTCAACAGGTCAGGTCAACTCTAGGTGTTTTTCACATCTTAGATTACACTTTGAATGTTTAACTTTTTTAAACTTTCAGTAATTGTATTAATAACACAATTTCACAGATGTATTCAGAATCTTGCTAATCCTATAGTCAGTTGCCAATGGCATACTCTTCAAAATTGTCTTTAAGTGACATTGCTTTTAGTTCATTTTTCTGATGATTCATTCGTAAATTTCATGAGAGAACCTCTGAGATTTTAATTGGAGCAAAATTATTGATCTGATGAGGTATTGATGTAAGATTTTTAATTTGAATTCCACTCTTGTTAATGTAGTTTCTGAAAATACACTTCATAATGTAAACTTTGTGCCAAATCTAAAGCTTAGACCTCAATTTCCAAATCAATTGATACTATCATTCAATATAATTTAATGAAATGTAACACTGTTCCTTGCAATTGGTTTTTCTTTCTTCTAGGAATTTTATCAGCCTGATCCTTTCATCTGTGCTGCAAGACTACCTAATGATGTGGAATATGTATTGAAAATATTTAAATGAGAATTTCTTTGGAAATAAGTCATTATATTGCGGCCTTGGAGGAACTAAGAAAACTATCTGTTTTAAGTAATGGAATTATTTGTGAATTTAATTGCGATTCCTGCATGAGATTTACTTTCAGTAAATTTGTCTGGTAAAAATCATTTAAATCTTCATAACAATTTTCCTAATCCCAAGTTTTTAGGAAAATATGCATGAATGTTCATTGCTCTTCTTTCCTGCTTAACACTTATTGAATATAGAGTTAAGTGTTTTCTTTGTCAACCTACTTTAAATTTTAATTCTACTCTTTCATCATTTCATTCTAGTTTTCATATGTAATGAAAATCCAAGAAATGTGCTATGTACTATGCATTATCGGAATGTGCATATATTATAATCCATCCCTTATATCAAAATAATTATCCTTTTCTATTGAAAGATTCCAATGCTATGCCAATTCTTAGTTCCTCTATCTTATATAAATCTGTCTGCATAGGTTAATAACTTCATTTTTTTCTAAAAGAATCTTCAAGCTTTTCTGAGAGCAGGACATGAAAAAATAAGCATTTGCACATAGAGAATGCTTGCTTGTTTCATTAGCAGAAGGAACCTAGAATATCTTTTAAACTTCCCCAGACAATCTCCTCTTCTTAAAAGGCCTTAAAATATCATAGAATTCCAGCATTTTCATTTCAATTAGCTTTTGGTATATTTGGCTAAGGTTCTATAGAAAATTCAGTTATTTTGTCACTCCTATCCACATTCTCTCTGTTCCTTCTTACTTTGTTTGTCAGATTGTTCTAATAAATTACTTTCTCAGTATGAGATTGCCATTTTCTTTTTCATAGAATGTAAACCTTCACCTCTATTATACTGATATTTAAAGGTTGACTATAATGCAGAGTCAGACAAAAGTATTTTCTTGTAGAATTTAAGGAGTCTGTTATGATATGATGGAACAATTTTAATTTACGAGAGGACGCTATTTTGTGTCAAACTATTGATTCGGTAGCAAAATTCCCAGCTTCATCTTACCCTCTCATCAACTATCCCATCTTACCCTTACGTAGCACCCAGTGTAAGATGGAATAACTAGGAATGTTACCTAAGATATCTGACATCATATGATCTGAAATACTTCAGTAGCATTGCATAATTATTTGCAAAAACATCTTTTAAAACAGATGGTTATTTGATCAGAGAAATGAGAAATTCACTAACAACATTCCAATGTAATTATTGTGCGTGTATGACTATAAGAATACAAAATCTTTTGATAAACACAGAGAAAATGTTGTATAGTAGATATTTTGCCATGAAAATATGAAACTGATCTAGATAGTACCAAAAAAAGCTTTCAGAGTCCATAAAAAGATTCCAGGAATGTGGACAACCATCCACAAATAGCAACAACCTGCACAAGGGTGTTTCTGATTTCTTCTCTGATAGTAAAACTAACGTTGACAGGGCACAGAAAGCAAAAGCTGCTCAAATATACTGAGCAAGTAGACTAATGGCTAGAAATCATTAATAAATAGATTGAAATCAAAATATTACATCAAGATCAAAAGAGATGCAACAGAAGGTAGAGTAGTATTTCTATAATTGTGATATCAATCGAATTTCAATCGGAAATTAAGAAAATGAGATGAAAATGTAGGTTTCAACTATCAGCCTTTCACTATCATCAAATAGAAACCACCGGAATCAACCAACAGTAAACATCTTCAGCAGAAGGTAAATTTCTCATGTTTAGAGATTGGATGGATACTAATTCCCATGTGTGGATATAGAAGAAGAGTAATATAGGAAGAGTGCTGATACACTTTCAAATAAAACTAATTTTCTAAGTAGAAATATGAAGGTACCTGGAACATGCAGAGGATGCAACATTGGGCATAATGATACTCCAAATGATTTAACAGTAACTTTGATTACAAAACAATCTTTATACAACAAAAACTACAATTTATTTGAGAACTTCTTCTCTATTCTTTTAGTTCTTTGGGGGCTTTGGACAAATGGAATATTTTACTTTATTAATTATAAGCTTTAAAAAAAATATAGATGGAAAACTACATTTAGATTACTTCTGGTAACTTTTACTAGGATTTCATTTTTTCTCAAACTATACCTAATAAAGGAACATCACAAACAACAACAAAATAGTGATAGGTTTCTGCACTGAGATACTTAAGTTATAAATAATTTATAATTTAAAACAAATGCTTACACTACAAATATGCTGTTAACACTTCACATACTATTTTCATTGATTTTAGTAACAGAGCAATTTGATTTGCACAACTTTATCAAGAATTTTATACGTAAAAGATAACTTTTGTTTAACAAATAATTAACAAGCTCAGGCATATTTAAATTTTCCGTCTTTCTGGAGGAATGAACACACTATAACAGACACAGTAACTCCACTTTGATGTAAAATACAATAAAAATCAAGGCAACCACATTCACAATAATAAAAATACAAGTTTCTCATTATTTACAGCATATATCAGGCGATTTTCTTAAATTATAAACACTTAGTATTTTTTCTTTGGATCCAGGAGTAAGAATATTCATTGACCAAGTTGTTAACTTTCTATTCACTCCATCAAATGTTCTTGTACTGCTAACATAATAACCTGATTCATGGATTCTATCTGCCACACTTCAATGGAACTGGCTATACCTAACTTTCATCAGTTGTTAAATTAAAATATAATAATGCTGATAATAATAATAATTAGAAGCATTTGACATTCATCAAAGTCGATTGTATTTAAATTTATTTTCTTTGCGATGTTTTAACGACACATAGGAATGGTCACACAGCCTTTCACAGATAGTTTGAAAAAAGGTTTTACTCTATCCCATGAAAGGCGATGGATAATGGCTATTAATGGAATAATTTTATACAGAATAATCGCATGAGCAAATATAACAGGTACCTCTGTATTTTCAACGTATTATAAATATTCAAATTTCATATAACCAGTTTATAGTCACCAGTAGATGCACAACAATGAATCTTCAATTTATCTCATTTGTAGAAAGAAGGCTAGATCACGCAAATAAAACTAGCCAATTAAGATCCTACACAACCTTCATCACATTGATTTTCAATATCTACATCACCATGACAAAACACACAAATTAGATGGAAGAGTATCAGAAATGTATCTTAAGTTTTGTTTTCTCCTTTCACTCAGAGTTTATTCGATCCATCTTCAAAGCAGAATCAGATTACAGAAAGCTGAAATAGAAAGGTAAAAAGTTGATTGAAATTGCAACTGACTGTCAAACTAAATTATCAATCAAGTCTTCCAAAAAGTGTGGTTTAAATGAACTAACCTTACTTCTTTGGTTCACCTTCTTCGCCTAACAGATGAATTGTGTCCAGGCGAACCAAAGTACGGCCGAGGAATAACCATCCTTGCATTACCTTGAGCAGGACGGGAACCTCCATGAGATGTCAGAGCTACTAAATGGGCAGCATACCCATCAGCTAATGGAGTCGCTAATGCTTGCTGCTTTTTTGAAACTTTCCCAACAATGAAAATTTGCTTTGGTTTAAGGCCTATCGAAGTATACACACCAATATCTTTACTGCTTCCATAAGCTACATGCACCACTACCTCATGCTCCTGAAAAGAACAAAGGGATAATACAGCAAAGATATTTTTCATCCATCATTTAGAGCAGAGGCATCGAATTTCTGATCACTGTAGGCCATTCACTACCAAGTTAAATTCATGAGAGCCACACTATATGTAGTGAGGTCTTACTTATTCTGCATCTCAGTTTCCACAACTTTTGTAATGTTTAGTTATAGAAATATATTTTCAAAAAACATGATTTTTTGTTCCACCACCAAGAAATCATCATTAAGATACACACATAGCTAATAAATAATTCAAACACAGGTAATAATGGGCACGGCTATAATTATTAACATAATTTGATGCTGTATTGCCAGAAATGTTGTTAATAGAGGTTATGATGCTTCACTTCAAAATTGTCTTATATTTTTATACTTTATTGCTAGAAACTTGGAAACTTGCCATCCTTTGCCTCCATGTAGCCTCTCAAGATTTTGAGATAATAATGGTGAGCATACATCACAGGGGAAAGAATTTCACTTATATTTCACTACTTTTAAGGTCAAGAGTAGTCTTCTCTGAGTTAGTTTTATCACAGACGCCTGTTATTGTTTACAGTGCCCTTTTCACATACATTGTGATTTGCTTTTTTCACTTACAGTGTACATGTAAAGACATGGCAGTAATAAAACAACACCTAACAAATTTGTGGTTGGATTATGGAAAAGTGATTCTGTTTGTATATTAAGACAAATTTCATAAATAATAAAGAGGAAAAACATCCCAATTATAAATAAATCCTCTAAGGATGCTATGTTAGGATAAGGATGTTATTTCCAACATTAATGGCTCTAATGATAAATGAATCTGACATTTTCAAAAGCTCAACTTTCTCCTTGTTTATCGTTTGATAAATCATTTTCACATTCATACTGTATATTATTGGCTATGAGTTAAGAAAATCAGTACAGTTGATAAAAGAATCGAGGGGATTGTAAACTTTAAATTTAACACCTAGAAAATAATCAATACTAGCTATATGAACAGATTTCATTGATGAATGAAATAAAGAAGGATCTAAGATGCAATATATGTAATAATAGGAGTAATTTTTGAGGAAATGAGGACAAGGTTCAATGAATGTCCAAAGAGCCATGTTTGACATGAAGGCTGCAGGTTCCTCACCTACACTCTAACAGAACCTTAACCTGAGTGCATAGTCTCCCAAAATGGCAAGTCTGAATTTTCTCCAGGGTAAATCAATTGGTTAGAGCAACTGCATAGCAAGTAGAAAATCTAGGTTTGAGACTTTTATCACATCCATTTTTCCTAGGGAATTTGTAGAGGTGCATGCTTTTACATTAGTATATATTATCAATACATATCAAGTTACCTTCTACTATTTTCTAAAATAGACACCTTGAGATAGCTCAGTACAGATTTAGTAGATTTAGTATTTGCTGGTGATCCTAAAATGCCAGAGAACAAATAAAAGGAAAGTGACTTATGATGACTCTACGCAAAAAGTAGTGTGCCATGAAAATGAGACAGCAAAATATGAGACCACCTATATCTCTAATTAGGCACCATTTCTTAAATTGGTCTCTTATTGGCTTTGACCTCAGCTCTTACTAAGCACACAAGTAACCATATCTGTACTTTATATTTTCAGTACTCTCAACATGACTTTTGCTGAGACTTTTAAAACAAATTTTTGTGCTTGAACATTATGAAACTTGATAACTATTCCTGAAATGTGAATGATCTCTACAGTCATCATAAAATAATTAACCTGTTATCTGGTGAAACCACCTTATTTACTATATGAATTCAGCAACAGAAAATGGTAAATAAAAGGAGCTGAATGTATCTGAGGATTATTTAAATTCTACAGTCAATATATACATTATAAGTTGATATGTACAATAAATACATATAAATTTCAAATATCGTCTGGTCAGAGCACTACTCAAACTCATACAGAAATATTTCAACAATGAATATTTAACTTTGGTTCAGTTTCGAAAATCATTCTGTCTTGAAGTGCAAAAACTTACAAAGCACTGAATTCAACATGAACCATGAAGCATTAATCTCACAAAGAGTGACTCAAATGTCGACAGCATCTTCTAAACAATATCATTGCTGATAACAAAGCTTCTCTTACCTGGATGAGATTCTTCAAATACACTGCTTTATGTCCCAGAGGATCTGTTGAGAGACCATCAGCAAATGATACCAGCCCATTTGGGAAATTATGCTGTGAAAGCCATGTCACGACCTTCTGTTGCTGCATGTCAGGTCTACCAGTTATGTACACGATTAAATACCCTAAATCTTGCCAGTGTCTATGAGAGAGATCAAAAATATTAGCATTACATCTTTTTAGATTCTCTTATTAAAATTTTTAATTGAGAAATAATTTGAATTCTTCAAAAAAATTTCAGAGACTTTTGCTTATGTTATATAAGATTCTTAAGATATGTAATATTTCTCAGAGCATAGGAAAATAACATAAATGCTACAATTAATCTACATCTAAAATGCGCATTGACATGGTGCTAATAGTTTCAATTTTAGGGAATCATGGGCTTCTTATGTTTCAGTATGAATTTCCTTCATGATATGTTCTAATATTGACCAGGAGAACATTCCTACTAGATTAGCAAAGACAGGTACCAAAGAAGGATAAAAAACATATTTCCATATTGATAATGATTGAAATATTTGAACACATTATGCAAATATTTACAACAAAACATTCATTTCACACACATTCAATATATTCAACCCTCTGTAATTAGAAGTTGCTCATTATTACCCTTACAATACCTTAATCAAGAATGTTGTCTAGTCAACAACATTTTTCTACTCAGGCGTACAATAAAAATAATGGAATTAAAATAATGTGTACATTTTGAGGTCAATCTTCATACATATTGTGAAGCCTTTGGTGACAAAAGCATTTTCTTGAAAATTAAGTGATATAACTCAATGTGAGATACGCCCCAAAGATTCAAGGAATTATGAATATGACTAACTATTAAAAGAGAGCCATCTTTACCTTACAACATCAACTGCACACGGTCTAACTTTGGGATCTCTTCCTGTCACTGACATGCTTGCAGTAAAGGACCCATCTATGCTGAAAACCACAACTTCAGTCTTTGGAGGTACAACAGCCATGTAAAAATCAACATAGGAATGATCACCCCTGGAAAATAAGCCAACAAATTCTTGTGAAAATAAAGTTAAGGAGATCAGCATTTATTACATGCAGATTCATACTTAAATACAAAAACATACATACAGCATATGCCGAAGTATGAATTCCATTTTACAAATACTGAAATAGGCCTGCCAAAACCTCTGACATCTGAGTTATTTTGGCATGGATTTTTGCAAAATGGGTCGATCAACTTATGAAAAAGTATTATGTATGTATTATGCAAAGTTACTCATCAATAATGATGAAACATTTAAGCATATTCAAAAATTGATTGATTTAATACATTTATGAGAAAGTGCAATAACTAAGTTATTCTTCTCCCTGCAATTTTTATGGGAGTTGCATTGGATCAATAAATTTATGAATATTAATGTGATAATAATTATTTTAAAAGATCACTGAAATATTTGTCAACAATCAACAGAAATTAGATTATGAGCATAGTTAAGCATTTCCTTCCTTTTCCACCACATAACTTCAGATAATTTCAGTAGAATAACCTAACACAGTAGCATAACATTTTCAATATCACATAAAACCAGAATTTGCAACATGAATTTCTCACCACTTACCAAATTAAATCAGAAAGGAATTATAGTTGCACAAAATTTAAACAAACTCCAAAAGGAGGGATATAAATGAATAGGTGATAATTTTCTGACATTGTAGAATTTGTACTTAACAATGACAAATCAATGGGTCCAACCATGAATACAGTTTCTTAATCAATCCAATTTTTCATCTATTGATGAAAATCTGACAGTGGGAAAGATTTTTTTTTTTTTTTTTTGCTCTGTCACATTAAAGGAGGTAAGAAAATGGGATTATCAATAACAGGAAAAACAGAAAATGAAATACTTAAGGTGGGATTCAGGAGTTTTTCACAGAAATTAACAGTACAAAGAAAATTTTCTTTAATCTTCAGCACCATTTATTAAGTCTATATTGTCTTTGTTTCCTACTCTCCATCTGAATCTTCCCTTTAAATACACTTTTATATTATACACATACATTCAGAGGTGAACCATCAACATGACTTCAGCATAACAGTGAATTAATAACCCCATCATTGATTTATTTTACGATGAAATACTATCACTGGGTTTCCCCTGCATCTATTACTGCTGAAAATCTACCTATTTTAACAGAAACAAATGTTAGGGTAACTATATTCAGCTGTTGAAACTTATCAAATTCTGAAGTGGGTTATATCAATAGCCTATAACATTTTCTGAGCGAATTTCTTTAAGTTTTAAGATACTCTGTGAGCAGTGTAACTTGCTATTTTCAATTAATATGTTATGAATTGAATTGCTTAATCAATTAACAACAAATACTGTATACACTGGTCCATAAGTAAATACAGTTTTCAGTAAGTACAAAATAAAATCATTTAAATCGCACATGATAAGCAACCTCTCATAACATAATATGTAACACACAGTTTAAGAACCAAATTATGGTCTGTCAGTGAAAGAGGTAACAATATGATCACCAGATTTACCATGTTTTATCATGGATTAGCAAGGATAATCAAGAGTTTGCTGTATTTACCTTACAATCATCTCCAAAGATTCCAAAACCAAGAGGCTTTTCTTCTGAATGCTGTGAGACACTCTGCCTGTCTTGTCTGTTACCTTGGTGGCAATTAATGTCCATTCCCCAACTGGAGCATCTTTCATCACATATATATCCACTTGCTCACCTAAATTAACATCAGCAAGCAAGATGATTCCATTAAGATTTTATGCTGAAGATTGTTAATTCACATAGGTAGTAATTCATTAATTCTAATCAAGCACTGTATGAGATATTTACAAACCTGTCAAGGTGATCATGTCCAATGGACCATACATAAAGCGAGCACCTAGGATTTGTGGTGCTCCTTCCTTAATAATGAGGTCATTGGCACGATGATTAGCAGCAACGTTCTGCAAAATATCAGACAATTATGTTAAGAACACTGATGTTAAACTGAAAAAAGTCAAGATTTGATTTTGAAAATGGATTATAATTATAAATAATCCCTTCATAACTGGTTGGTGATGATAATGATAATTCTGATCAATTTGCCAAATATATACAATAAGCTAACAGCATCAGAGTTACAATTATTAAGCCACTTCCAAAGTTTAGCCATAGACACCTTGGACATGTGAGAGTAAAGTATATCTACTGATAAAAGGTACATTTAGATATTATTAAATAACTGATTTTAAACTTTTGTACAGCTGGAGGGCTTTGATGCAATCCAGTCAATATACCACATGTAATTGTAGCTCTAGTTCAAAGATTAATGAAGCCATATACTGTCATTAATATTATTATACAACACTCCGAGGTCCAACATCAATATAGGTAGTAAATAAAAGAAGCCGCACTCAAAGCCTTCACAGCCAAACATCAGTAATATTTTTCTTACTTTACATTATACAATACATTTGAGAAGCTTTCATAAAAATTAATACCCTTATACTACATATGCTTTCCCCATGCTTTTTTCCCAAATTACACGTAATTAATTGTAATGTGAGAGAGAAATTTAAGTTTCTTTTCAAATAATTGAACAACAGAATTAGAATAACTTAGTAACTCACTCAAACTTCCATGACCAATTGCTAAACCATAGGATATTGTTGAAAACTTGCTCATTACTTCTTTTTACTTATCTTTCATGAAGTTACCATCCAATATTCCTCTTAGTTGTTGTTCTCTTCAAATCCTACTCGTTCATATAATATATTTGATTTTTTATGAACATCTGAAATTATTCATTTTCAAGCCTCAATTGTGATATGTATTTTCAGATACCTCATGATTCAAACAGCCTTTCTCTTCCTTCTATTTTACACTTTTCAACTATTTCTAAATGCTGATTAAAATATAAAATTTTAGAAATAAGCTGCTTCTTTGTTATGCATGAAAATTGCAGAGGATATTTATCATAATTCTTTCTTACTTGTGATAATTTTATGTAAATATTACCTAACCCTCAATTTTTATGGTGAGTAGCTTCCACTAAAGTGCCACACAAATCAAAATAGTACAATTTCAAACTTATATTAGCAAACTTACTTTTCTTACTTTATAAAATAATATAAGAGGTTTTACAGAAAGGTTCACAAGATGGTGATCTTATTTTTGTTGAAATTTCTATTTAGTTTTGTAACTGGTAGACTTTTTTATCCACTTTTCCCTTGGTTGGCATGGGCAGAAGCTTGAAATTTCTTTCTCTTCATATTCTCCTGGACCTGTCCCATCAAAGCGCCCAACCTGAAAGACCCAAAAATCTCCCATTCACTATTTCACAAACAAAAGAAGATTCAGAGCTTAGCAAACCTTTTTTATAAAGCTGACAGAATTCATTGAAGAAGAGCAAATAGTGTGAAGACAGATAAATGAAATTTGTCAAAAAAGACAGGAGCACATTTTTAGAAAACATTAACATTTGAGAAGCTTTCATCTCAAGAGAGAAACCAAAAACAATTTTTACATTTTTAACTCTTTAATTTTTATGTCAATATACTTAATTGAACAGAACAAATCAAAACTTGATCATCATAGCATGATTGAATGACCACAATAAGCCAAAATATTGTTAGTCAGGTAATGCAAGGATTGAGGGTTAGGAGTATTCCATATAAAAACACTATAATAACGGAAATGCACAAAGGTTTGAAGCAAAAACAAAATCGACAGAAAATCCTCGGCACAAAATATTCTCAAATGCAAGGCAAGAAAATAGTTTCTGAATTCAATATCTTGAAGAAATCAATTACACCTTTTGAGAAAACTAATGCTTTTGCTGATGATAGTAAAATTTACTTAAACTGATTCAACTTAAGAAAGGGAGAGAAAATATAAAACAATTAGTGAGCAAGGAAAGAAAAGATTTGCACAAAAGAAAAACTGCATCAGAAATATAATTCTTGAATATCAAGATTTAAATTGGCAATACACCAACTATTTACCCATTATTTAAATTACATTGAAGTGTATTAAGCCCTGAAAATTTCTTTTGAATGACTGATAGTACTTACAGTAATACAAATCAAATGAGGAAGAAATATAATGAGATGATAGCTAACCTGTCTTAGTATGAAGGCAATTACATCCAAAGATTCCCAATAACTCGCGTGGAATAAGTGAGGAAGTGCATTTGTGGGAAAGTTGGCAAGACCTTCAGGGCAGTAGAGAGCATAATCCAATCTTTTTGGACCCCACCACTTTTGACTCACTGACAGAAGAAATAGCATAAGCAATTCATTTTCAAAGAAGACAAACATCACCATATTCTTAAAAACATTCATTAAACAGCAGAGTATATATATATTGACAGATACCTCTAAAATCAAAATTACAAAAAATATATGTAAAGATTTTTCCATTACCATATAAGGAAAGAAAAATTTTCTCTCTTTTGAATGATGTCTTTTGTGTCTGGTGATCTAAAATTCTATTGTGAAAATAAAGACATGAATGAGTCATTTACAACATTTACTATTAATATCATTCATACATTCATTTAAGATGATTTTTTTCTTTATATAAATAATACAGACAGTTCTCAATTTACATAAATGGACTAGAAAAACCACAAAACTCACAATTTACATAAGAGTAACATTACAAGGAAAAGAGTCACGTAAAATTAGCCATTATGCCGAGGATAGAGATTCATACTCATTCAAAACACAAAAGAAATCAGCAAGACGTTAGTTGAGCTTCTTGCTGTAATAAAGTTGCATAAAGAGAGAGTCACTTGCTATTGAGAAATTGATTATTTCTCCTCTTTTGTTACACTAATTCTGGGTTTTCCTGAATTAAGTCTAAGTCATAAACTAATTGTTCAAGGCAAGAGGTAGCAATATTTATGATACCACAACTCCTTGGAAAACTATACAATAATTGATGTCATCGGGTATTGACGATGGCAATCATTATAATAAATTTTGAGGACTAAGAATAATATTTCTTTTCATTTTCCAGAACCCAAATAAGCACTCAATCAAAAATTTCATTCACTTGATTTTACAATCTTTAGAACAAGAATTTTGGTAAATGAGAATCAATATCTTTGAGTAACACATTATTTAGGTTTTTACCCATAATTAAGTAAAAAGACTATAAGATATTAATCAACAAGATAATTTTTCCAGACTGAAAATATAAAATAATCAAAAAAGTAAAGAGAAAAACAAGTATACTCACAAGCATTAATAGTTTGCAGTGGAAGAGAATCAATCACTCCTGACATGGTGCTCTGAATGCTAACCTCGGACATTCGACGCATGTGACCACCGGCAGAATGGGGAGTGCCTCCTTTCACAGATCCACCAAAAGCTTCTACAAACAACTGAGGATGTGCTTGCACAAATTCCACTGAAAATTAAATCAAAAGTTATCTTTCATGAATGATAGAATACGTTCATATATTCAATGTTTTATATTCATAAAAAGAAAAATTTCACGTGATAAAAATTTATATTGAAAAATTCTTTGGACAAATCATTTCTAAAATTTTCAGGAAATCAGCATTTTTGGTGTCAAAAAATTTGTGCTGAAGAAATAAAAAGTAATACATTATTTTTAGGCAACACTTGCTAGTTAACATTGTACATTTAAAAGAATTCATCTTCGTGTAAGAAAACCAAATTATGAATTCAGAGTGGAACATCAGATTGGGAATGCGCTTTTCATCCAGTTCACTTTGTAGTCTGATGAAGAATTCACATTTAATAAAAACCTACTCAAGACGCTTTTCATGGGATAGACATCTCTGCCTTACTAATCTAGAAATTAATAGACAGCACAAGTTGAGCCTTATACTAAATTAATACACTGGAGATCAAAAATAAAAAAGACATATTCATCTATGGGAATTAAGCTAACAATAAGACTTATGAAAGAAAGAACAAAGAAAAGTGTCATTAAATTAACTGAAAACCTATAGAAAGTTGAGTAATGTAGAGGACACCTACAATTCTTGTATTGATAAGGAAACCGATTCAATCTAAGAGTAGTTGACCATCATAATTATTGCCATCAAGTAAGTAGTAATTACTATAAATTGAGTGTGTTTGTCATTTCATTTGAAATATGAGATAAAAAATTGTTAATTTATCTAACTGATAAAATAGAAGGATAAAGCATATGGCAAGCAACAATCAAAAGATAATTTTATAAAATTCTTACATGAGTGATGTGGTTGTACATTTCCAAGAGGATACTTCTGATGACGGGCAATGTCTACAGGAGGCAGCATTGAGAAGCGAGCTGACAGCAATGGCTCTATCCGTGCAGATGCAGGGTGAGTCGGATGGAACAGGTTGTACACTTGGTTGACAAGTGGTCTAGGAATAGGAACTAAAAATGAAAATCAATTCTCAATTAAATGAGCAACACAAATTGCAAATGAAAAAATATATATCATACATAACAAATAATCACACACACGTTATATATAAACAGTAAAATCCAGTTAAGATACCTTTGTGAAAGGTATCAAGTGAAAATCTTGCTATAACTGGGATATCAACACTTTTTATTTCTTTGGCATTGGGAAACTAAAAGGAGGGGTTTTTGGTGCCATAATTATTAGAGAAGTAATTTACACCTTAAAACAAAAGAGGATCTTCCAAATTTGACTTATTAGCCACAGCTGTACATATGTTTTCAGAGAGTTCAGAGAAACTATCGTTGAGTAATACTGGTTGCATTATTTACATACTTTTAAAGAATAGTAATTAAATGCCATCTATTAACATTCAAATTATTCTATTCTTATTGTTTAGCATTTACTGTAATACGTCCATACCATGCCAGGAGGCCACTATACCCCATTAGCTGCTACAGGAACGTATGACGAATTAATAAGAATTGCAACCGTATTCCCCAACGATGGGTCCCTTCAACTGCGAGCTTCTATACAGTTTCACAAGGTTGAGAGGCAGCAACGAACGATAAGGGCGGTCATATCCCTCTACTAATAACAACCCTCGTACTGTCTTGTTCGCCTAACGAGGTTTCCATTGTGTAACTGAAATACAGCTCAGTTAAATTAACCTATTTGAATTAAGTAAGAGTTAGTCTGTTAAAGGGTTATGAAATTAGTCTATTGAATACTTTACAGAATTGTCGATGTATTCAGTTTTACATCCAAAACGTCTACTCAAATATCGGCGAAGGCGAAAAAAGACGTTTGCAAAATTCCATCCCTTTGAATTCGACCGTTTCAATTCCCTCAATAATATGAATATATAGTCGAACAGCGAACAAGCTGAGTAATCGTATCTTGAAGAACACTTCAAACGCAAGGAAATATAACAGTGAGAAGCCTGCCTCTACCTTCGGCGTTCTGCTGAACACAACAAATGAAGCGCCATAACCCTGCTCAAACTCATATTTACATCCACACTCTCTGTGAGTTGATCAGCGGCTAACTTGAGTTCTCTGATAAGTGATAGATTCGAAGCCATGAGTTTAAATGCATGTCAGAAGAAAAGAAAAAAATTAACGAGTAAGGCCGATCTCCACTCGTACATTTGTGAGAACCGAGCTCGCAGATGATGCTACAGGATTTAGCAGCGTTTCAATACCCAACCTCTGAAAAAAGGAACTACATGTTAGAGAGATTGTCATGATATATTCTCTGGTTGAAGTTATTCTTCTCCCGTTCGGGATTTTTAATCCATTTTATATCTTCCTTCTTTAACTTTTTGTTTCAGTTATCATATGGATGTGATATAGAATTCTTTCCGGTCATATGATTCTTAAGCTCCTTCATTGGTTATCAAATTTATAATGCAAGTGTTATCGGTTTAGAATAAAGGTTTCAGAATACAAGGAATATCAAATGTATGGATAAATATCCTTTGTGGAGTGATTCACCATTTCTAACAAATATTTGGGTATACTGCTGAACCATACCAGCCCATTATAACATTTGACAGCATAATTTGCACGATTACGATAGGTATAAACAATATCTATGCGATAACATTAATATTCGAATATTCCTTACTTTGTACAAAATACGAAAGGGAACGAGCCTCTGCTCCACAAATAAACCATCCGACCTCGAGCATGAACAAGTCAAACAATAAATGCTGTAGCATCATCTGCGAACTTGGGTCTCGCGATTTTTTATTGAAGTTTAGCACAATATTTTAAACACCTGGAAAGGTTTCGAACTAATGGTACGTGATGATGATTGGAGCCCTTACCCATGCAAGAAGAGAAGAGCACGACGCGATGATTACTAATTTGAATGATTTATGGGAAGTAAAGTATCAATAGCTAAATATCTAGGGAACTACATAGTGTACTTTCGTTTACCATATACTGATTGAATGAATAATAGGTTTCTGAACAGCGTGCCAACCATGCCAGGAGTTAATTAACAATTATAGGAGCGTAAGACGAATTAATAAGAATTGCAACCCGAACGATGGGTCCCTTCAACTGTGAGGCCGCCTTCCACAAGGTTGAGAGGCAGCAGGGTACGATAAGAGTTCTAACAACCCTCGAACTGGCTTGTTCGCCCGACGAGGTTTCCATTATGTAACTGAAACAACGGTCGGTTAAATGACTATTCATTTGAATGAGTTATGGCAAGCAAAGGATCAAGAGAAAGGAGGGCGGAAAAGTAAATGCATGCATGAAGAAGAGTTTTTGGAAATGATATAGGATAGTAAAAGTTGAAAACCTTAAAGAAGAGTATATATGGATCGAAGATTCAATTTTATGACCAAAACTCCTGCTCAATAAAAGACGAAAATATAATAATCAGAAAACTGCCTCTTGACACTCCGCGTTCCGCTGGAAACCATACAACAAATGAAGCAACAAATAGCAGCTGTAACTGTTATTGCTATCCACGCTCTCTATAAGTTGATCAGTTGCTAACTGGAGTTCTTATAAGTGATGGATTCGTATCTACAGTTGAATTGCATGTACAAGAAAAGACAAAATTAACGAGTAAGGCCGATCTCCATTCAACAAATTCGACTTCCTAACCCCCTCCCTCCTTCCCCCCCTCTCTCAAAGCAACCCTCCCATATAAACCCAGCAAAATTTCCGCTCTTCCCATTCCTTACCACAACGCCCGAGTCGACAAGTCTTGCGAGCAGGCGACGACGTTCCGAGAGAGGAGCTTCTCATTGATGAAGATATTACGACGTCATTCTGACGACCATGGTCTCCCGAGGCCCCTTCCATCGCTTCCTCAGAGTACGCTGCTGTGTTCCTTCCGGACTCTCGACCCGTGATGTCTATCTAGAAGTCCTCCTGCAGTTTGCTGTTCTTTCATGAAAATAAACCAGCGCAATCTCACGGCGGTGCCGATCAATCTGCGGAGCTCCTTCTGGAAAATCTGAGAAGATTTCAGCCAGAATCAAGCTTGCTTCTGACCCAGCGTCCGCAGCTAGAGCCTCTGTCGTCACAGCAGTTGAAATGGCTCGCTCCTTTCTATCTGCTTTGCCGAATCAAATGGAGATGACCGACCCCATTCAAGACGAGAACGAGACATCGGTCAGGTAGCCAGCTGATCGCTGCCAGGGCGAAAGAGATCTTCGGCGACTGCAGAACTAATCGGAAGATCCTACGGCGAGGCCATCAAGGGATTGGAGAGAGATCGAGTGGAGAGGAATCCGAAGACAGAAGATGGAGAAGAAAGTGAGTGTGGTGACAGTGTTGTGATAAATGGTCATTTTAGTGAAGTGGTGAAGGTTACTTCAAGAGGAGGTTCGGTACGCCGATGGAGAGCAGAGATCTGCCGACGATGGAGCATGGTCCGCAGCAAAGGTAAGGAGTCGACGCCTTTCAGGAGAGAGGGTGGCAGGTTTCTATAGAAAAGGGCCCGACCAATGGGCGTTAGAGAACAGGTCTGCATTAGAGTATGGTGGGAGTTTGAAATTAAGAGAACTGGCGCCCACTTGATGGGCTTTTGTGTGTTGGCGGGAAGGGGAAATTAATGTGATAGGCACTACACACACTGATACAGACCGGCTTTTTAGCCATTAGAGAATAAAACTTAATTAGTCTTCTATAAGTCTTCCTCTTCTATCTTTTCCGTGGTGGTGGTTTTCATGCCACTGCCACAACATGGTTTTATAGGGCTGGTCAATTGCAACTGATGACGCGTGCGATCCCCCCCGAAAAATTTACCAGTTGCAATTTTCTGGCGATACCCCTCCATTTTAAAAGGGGAAACGAACTGGGCACGGTACGTCTTTGCGTGGTTTGGAAACCCGTGCTATTTCATACTCACTTTGCTCTTTAATCTTGGTTTGATTTAATCTTGTAATAGAAGAAATTCTTGCTTCTGATTTGGTGCATTTCCTCTAGCAGATGCAAATTTTAATTTTTTAATTTCTTTGAAGGAAATTAACTCTTGTTTGCTGTTCTCAAACTATTTTAGTGATGATTCTTTTATCTATCTTTCAGTATCAACGATGGCAAACCAATGCAGACTCGAGCAGCAGAGAAAATGCAGAAATTCTTTCCATGGATTCAACAGGTCAGGTCAACTCTAGGTGTTTTTCACATCTTAGATTACACTTTGAATGTTTAACTTTTTTAAACTTTCAGTAATTGTATTAATAA
Organism: Pachydiplax longipennis; assembly: GCA_036926295.1. Classification (NCBI taxonomy): domain Eukaryota; kingdom Metazoa; phylum Arthropoda; class Insecta; order Odonata; family Libellulidae; genus Pachydiplax; species Pachydiplax longipennis. Next base: position 3,358,657 of record JAVFKF010000044.1, on the reverse strand, counting down.
CACAATTTCACAGATGTATTCAGAATCTTGCTAATCCTATAGTCAGTTGCCAATGGCATACTCTTCAAAATTGTCTTTAAGTGACATTGCTTTTAGTTCATTTTTCTGATGATTCATTCGTAAATTTCATGAGAGAACCTCTGAGATTTTAATTGGAGCAAAATTATTGATCTGATGAGGTATTGATGTAAGATTTTTAATTTGAATTCCACTCTTGTTAATGTAGTTTCTGAAAATACACTTCATAATGTAAACTTTGTGCCAAATCTAAAGCTTAGACCTCAATTTCCAAATCAATTGATACTATCATTCAATATAATTTAATGAAATGTAACACTGTTCCTTGCAATTGGTTTTTCTTTCTTCTAGGAATTTTATCAGCCTGATCCTTTCATCTGTGCTGCAAGACTACCTAATGATGTGGAATATGTATTGAAAATATTTAAATGAGAATTTCTTTGGAAATAAGTCATTATATTGCGGCCTTGGAGGAACTAAGAAAACTATCTGTTTTAAGTAATGGAATTATTTGTGAATTTAATTGCGATTCCTGCATGAGATTTACTTTCAGTAAATTTGTCTGGTAAAAATCATTTAAATCTTCATAACAATTTTCCTAATCCCAAGTTTTTAGGAAAATATGCATGAATGTTCATTGCTCTTCTTTCCTGCTTAACACTTATTGAATATAGAGTTAAGTGTTTTCTTTGTCAACCTACTTTAAATTTTAATTCTACTCTTTCATCATTTCATTCTAGTTTTCATATGTAATGAAAATCCAAGAAATGTGCTATGTACTATGCATTATCGGAATGTGCATATATTATAATCCATCCCTTATATCAAAATAATTATCCTTTTCTATTGAAAGATTCCAATGCTATGCCAATTCTTAGTTCCTCTATCTTATATAAATCTGTCTGCATAGGTTAATAACTTCATTTTTTTCTAAAAGAATCTTCAAGCTTTTCTGAGAGCAGGACATGAAAAAATAAGCATTTGCACATAGAGAATGCTTGCTTGTTTCATTAGCAGAAGGAACCTAGAATATCTTTTAAACTTCCCCAGACAATCTCCTCTTCTTAAAAGGCCTTAAAATATCATAGAATTCCAGCATTTTCATTTCAATTAGCTTTTGGTATATTTGGCTAAGGTTCTATAGAAAATTCAGTTATTTTGTCACTCCTATCCACATTCTCTCTGTTCCTTCTTACTTTGTTTGTCAGATTGTTCTAATAAATTACTTTCTCAGTATGAGATTGTCATTTTCTTTTTCATAGAATGTAAACCTTCACCTCTATTATACTGATATTTAAAGGTTGACTATAATGCAGAGTCAGACAAAAGTATTTTCTTGTAGAATTTAAGGAGTCTGTTATGATATGATGGAACAATTTTAATTTACGAGAGGACGCTATTTTGTGTCAAACTATTGATTCGGTAGCAAAATTCCCAGCTTCATCTTACCCTCTCATCAACTATCCCATCTTACCCTTACGTAGCACCCAGTGTAAGATGGAATAACTAGGAATGTTACCTAAGATATCTGACATCATATGATCTGAAATACTTCAGTAGCATTGCATAATTATTTGCAAAAACATCTTTTAAAACAGATGGTTATTTGATCAGAGAAATGAGAAATTCACTAACAACATTCCAATGTAATTATTGTGCGTGTATGACTATAAGAATACAAAATCTTTTGATAAACACAGAGAAAATGTTGTATAGTAGATATTTTGCCATGAAAATATGAAACTGATCTAGATAGTACCAAAAAAAGCTTTCAGAGTCCATAAAAAGATTCCAGGAATGTGGGCAACCATCCACAAATAGCAACAACCTGCACAAGGGTGTTTCTGATTTCTTCTCTGATAGTAAAACTAACGTTGACAGGGCACAGAAAGCAAAAGCTGCTCAAATATACTGAGCAAGTAGACTAATGGCTAGAAATCATTAATAAATAGATTGAAATCAAAATATTACATCAAGATCAAAAGAGATGCAACAGAAGGTAGAGTAGTATTTCTATAATTGTGATATCAATCGAATTTCAATCGGAAATTAAGAAAATGAGATGAAAATGTAGGTTTCAACTATCAGCCTTTCACTATCATCAAATAGAAACCACCGGAATCAACCAACAGTAAACATCTTCAGCAGAAGGTAAATTTCTCATGTTTAGAGATTGGATGGATACTAATTCCCATGTGTGGATATAGAAGAAGAGTAATATAGGAAGAGTGCTGATACACTTTCAAATAAAACTAATTTTCTAAGTAGAAATATGAAGGTACCTGGAACATGCAGAGGATGCAACATTGGGCATAATGATACTCCAAATGATTTAACAGTAACTTTGATTACAAAACAATCTTTATACAACAAAAACTACAATTTATTTGAGAACTTCTTCTCTACTCTTTTAGTTCTTTGGGGGCTTTGGACAAATGGAATATTTTACTTTATTAATTATAAGCTTTAAAAAAAATATAGATGGAAAACTACATTTAGATTACTTCTGGTAACTTTTACTAGGATTTCATTTTTTCTCAAACTATACCTAATAAAGGAACATCACAAACAACAACAAAATAGTGATAGGTTTCTGCACTGAGATACTTAAGTTATAAATAATTTATAATTTAAAACAAATGCTTACACTACAAATATGCTGTTAACACTTCACATACTATTTTCATTGATTTTAGTAACAGAGCAATTTGATTTGCACAACTTTATCAAGAATTTTATACGTAAAAGATAACTTTTGTTTAACAAATAATTAACAAGCTCAGGCATATTTAAATTTTCCGTCTTTCTGGAGGAATGAACACACTATAACAGACACAGTAACTCCACTTTGATGTAAAATACAATAAAAATCAAGGCAACCACATTCACAATAATAAAAATACAAGTTTCTCATTATTTACAGCATATATCAGGCGATTTTCTTAAATTATAAACACTTAGTATTTTTTCTTTGGATCCAGGAGTAAGAATATTCATTGACCAAGTTGTTAACTTTCTATTCACTCCATCAAATGTTCTTGTACTGCTAACATAATAACCTGATTCATGGATTCTATCTGCCACACTTCAATGGAACTGGCTATACCTAACTTTCATCAGTTGTTAAATTAAAATATAATAATGCTGATAATAATAATAATTAGAAGCATTTGACATTCATCAAAGTCGATTGTATTTAAATTTATTTTCTTTGCGATGTTTTAACGACACATAGGAATGGTCACACAGCCTTTCACAGATAGTTTGAAAAAAGGTTTTACTCTATCCCATGAAAGGCGATGGATAATGGCTATTAATGGAATAATTTTATACAGAATAATCGCATGAGCAAATATAACAGGTACCTCTGTATTTTCAACGTATTATAAATATTCAAATTTCATATAACCAGTTTATAGTCACCAGTAGATGCACAACAATGAATCTTCAATTTATCTCATTTGTAGAAAGAAGGCTAGATCACGCAAATAAAACTAGCCAATTAAGATCCTACACAACCTTCATCACATTGATTTTCAATATCTACATCACCATGACAAAACACACAAATTAGATGGAAGAGTATCAGAAATGTATCTTAAGTTTTGTTTTCTCCTTTCACTCAGAGTTTATTCGATCCATCTTCAAAGCAGAATCAGATTACAGAAAGCTGAAATAGAAAGGTAAAAAGTTGATTGAAATTGCAACTGACTGTCAAACTAAATTATCAATCAAGTCTTCCAAAAAGTGTGGTTTAAATGAACTAACCTTACTTCTTTGGTTCACCTTCTTCGCCTAACAGATGAATTGTGTCCAGGCGAACCAAAGTACGGCCGAGGAATAACCATCCTTGCATTACCTTGAGCAGGACGGGAACCTCCATGAGATGTCAGAGCTACTAAATGGGCAGCATACCCATCAGCTAATGGAGTCGCTAATGCTTGCTGCTTTTTTGAAACTTTCCCAACAATGAAAATTTGCTTTGGTTTAAGGCCTATCGAAGTATACACACCAATATCTTTACTGCTTCCATAAGCTACATGCACCACTACCTCATGCTCCTGAAAAGAACAAAGGGATAATACAGCAAAGATATTTTTCATCCATCATTTAGAGCAGAGGCATCGAATTTCTGATCACTGTAGGCCATTCACTACCAAGTTAAATTCATGAGAGCCACACTATATGTAGTGAGGTCTTACTTATTCTGCATCTCAGTTTCCACAACTTTTGTAATGTTTAGTTATAGAAATATATTTTCAAAAAACATGATTTTTTGTTCCACCACCAAGAAATCATCATTAAGATACACACATAGCTAATAAATAATTCAAAGGCCACACAGGTAATAATGGGCACGGCTATAATTATTAACATAATTTGATGCTGTATTGCCAGAAATGTTGTTAATAGAGGTTATGATGCTTCACTTCAAAATTGTCTTATATTTTTATACTTTATTGCTAGAAACTTGGAAACTTGCCATCCTTTGCCTCCATGTAGCCTCTCAAGATTTTGAGATAATAATGGTGAGCATACATCACAGGGGAAAGAATTTCACTTATATTTCACTACTTTTAAGGTCAAGAGTAGTCTTCTCTGAGTTAGTTTTATCACAGACGCCTGTTATTGTTTACAGTGCCCTTTTCACATACATTGTGATTTGCTTTTTTCACTTACAGTGTACATGTAAAGACATGGCAGTAATAAAACAACACCTAACAAATTTGTGGTTGGATTATGGAAAAGTGATTCTGTTTGTATATTAAGACAAATTTCATAAATAATAAAGAGGAAAAACATCCCAATTATAAATAAATCCTCTAAGGATGCTATGTTAGGATAAGGATGTTATTTCCAACATTAATGGCTCTAATGATAAATGAATCTGACATTTTCAAAAGCTCAACTTTCTCCTTGTTTATCGTTTGATAAATCATTTTCACATTCATACTGTATATTATTGGCTATGAGTTAAGAAAATCAGTACAGTTGATAAAAGAATCGAGGGGATTGTAAACTTTAAATTTAACACCTAGAAAATAATCAATACTAGCTATATGAACAGATTTCATTGATGAATGAAATAAAGAAGGATCTAAGATGCAATATATGTAATAATAGGAGTAATTTTTGAGGAAATGAGGACAAGGTTCAATGAATGTCCAAAGAGCCATGTTTGACATGAAGGCTGCAGGTTCCTCACCTACACTCTAACAGAACCTTAACCTGAGTGCATAGTCTCCCAAAATGGCAAGTCTGAATTTTCTCCAGGGTAAATCAATTGGTTAGAGCAACTGCATAGCAAGTAGAAAATCTAGGTTTGAGACTTTTATCACATCCATTTTTCCTAGGGAATTTGTAGAGGTGCATGCTTTTACATTAGTATATATTATCAATACATATCAAGTTACCTTCTACTATTTTCTAAAATAGACACCTTGAGATAGCTCAGTACAGATTTAGTAGATTTAGTATTTGCTGGTGATCCTAAAATGCCAGAGAACAAATAAAAGGAAAGTGACTTATGATGACTCTACGCAAAAAGTAGTGTGCCATGAAAATGAGACAGCAAAATATGAGACCACCAATATCTCTAATTAGGCACCATTTCTTAAATTGGTCTCTTATTGGCTTTGACCTCAGCTCTTACTAAGCACACAAGTAACCATATCTGTACTTTATATTTTCAGTACTCTCAACATGACTTTTGCTGAGACTTTTAAAACAAATTTTTGTGCTTGAACATTATGAAACTTGATAACTATTCCTGAAATGTGAATGATCTCTACGGTCATCATAAAATAATTAACCTGTTATCTGGTGAAACCACCTTATTTACTATATGAATTCAGCAACAGAAAATGGTAAATAAAAGGAGCTGAATGTATCTGAGGATTATTTAAATTCTACAGTCAATATATACATTATAAGTTGATATGTACAATAAATACATATAAATTTCAAATATCGTCTGGTCAGAGCACTACTCAAACTCATACAGAAATATTTCAACAATGAATATTTAACTTTGGTTCAGTTTCGAAAATCATTCTGTCTTGAAGTGCAAAAACTTACAAAGCACTGAATTCAACATGAACCATGAAGCATTAATCTCACAAAGAGTGACTCAAATGTCGACAGCATCTTCTAAACAATATCATTGCTGATAACAAAGCTTCTCTTACCTGGATGAGATTCTTCAAATACACTGCTTTATGTCCCAGAGGATCTGTTGAGAGACCATCAGCAAATGATACCAGCCCATTTGGGAAATTATGCTGTGAAAGCCATGTCACGACCTTCTGTTGCTGCATGTCAGGTCTACCAGTTATGTACACGATTAAATACCCTAAATCTTGCCAGTGTCTATGAGAGAGATCAAAAATATTAGCATTACATCTTTTTAGATTCTCTTATTAAAATTTTTAATTGAGAAATAATTTGAATTCTTCAAAAAAATTTCAGAGACTTTTGCTTATGTTATATAAGATTCTTAAGATATGTAATATTTCTCAGAGCATAGGAAAATAACATAAATGCTACAATTAATCTACATCTAAAATGCGCATTGACATGGTGCTAATAGTTTCAATTTTAGGGAATCATGGGCTTCTTATGTTTCAGTATGAATTTCCTTCATGATATGTTCTAATATTGACCAGGAGAACATTCCTACTAGATTAGCAAAGACAGGTACCAAAGAAGGATAAAAAACATATTTCCATATTGATAATGATTGAAATATTTGAACACATTATGCAAATATTTACAACAAAACATTCATTTCACACACATTCAATATATTCAACCCTCTGTAATTAGAAGTTGCTCATTATTACCCTTACAATACCTTAATCAAGAATGTTGTCTAGTCAACAACATTTTTCTACTCAGGCGTACAATAAAAATAATGGAATTAAAATAATGTGTACATTTTGAGGTCAATCTTCATACATATTGTGAAGCCTTTGGTGACAAAAGCATTTTCTTGAAAATTAAGTGATATAACTCAATGTGAGATACGCCCCAAAGATTCAAGGAATTATGAATATGACTAACTATTAAAAGAGAGCCATCTTTACCTTACAACATCAACTGCACACGGTCTAACTTTGGGATCTCTTCCTGTCACTGACATGCTTGCAGTAAAGGACCCATCTATGCTGAAAACCACAACTTCAGTCTTTGGAGGTACAACAGCCATGTAAAAATCAACATAGGAATGATCACCCCTGGAAAATAAGCCAACAAATTCTTGTGAAAATAAAGTTAAGGAGATCAGCATTTATTACATGCAGATTCATACTTAAATACAAAAACATACATACAGCATATGCCGAAGTATGAATTCCATTTTACAAATACTGAAATAGGCCTGCCAAAACCTCTGACATCTGAGTTATTTTGGCATGGATTTTTGCAAAATGGGTCGATCAACTTATGAAAAAGTATTATGTATGTATTATGCAAAGTTACTCATCAATAATGATGAAACATTTAAGCATATTCAAAAATTGATTGATTTAATACATTTATGAGAAAGTGCAATAACTAAGTTATTCTTCTCCCTGCAATTTTTATGGGAGTTGCATTGGATCAATAAATTTATGAATATTAATGTGATAATAATTATTTTAAAAGATCACTGAAATATTTGTCAACAATCAACAGAAATTAGATTATGAGCATAGTTAAGCATTTCCTTCCTTTTCCACCACATAACTTCAGATAATTTCAGTAGAATAACCTAACACAGTAGCATAACATTTTCAATATCACATAAAACCAGAATTTGCAACATGAATTTCTCACCACTTACCAAATTAAATCAGAAAGGAATTATAGTTGCACAAAATTTAAACAAACTCCAAAAGGAGGGATATAAATGAATAGGTGATAATTTTCTGACATTGTAGAATTTGTACTTAACAATGACAAATCAATGGGTCCAACCATGAATACAGTTTCTTAATCAATCCAATTTTTCATCTATTGATGAAAATCTGACAGTGGGAAAGATTTTTTTTTTTTTTTTGCTCTGTCACATTAAAGGAGGTAAGAAAATGGGATTATCAATAACAGGAAAAACAGAAAATGAAATACTTAAGGTGGGATTCAGGAGTTTTTCACAGAAATTAACAGTACAAAGAAAATTTTCTTTAATCTTCAGCACCATTTATTAAGTCTATATTGTCTTTGTTTCCTACTCTCCATCTGAATCTTCCCTTTAAATACACTTTTATATTATACACATACATTCAGAGGTGAACCATCAACATGACTTCAGCATAACAGTGAATTAATAACCCCATCATTGATTTATTTTACGATGAAATACTATCACTGGGTTTCCCCTGCATCTATTACTGCTGAAAATCTACCTATTTTAACAGAAACAAATGTTAGGGTAACTATATTCAGCTGTTGAAACTTATCAAATTCTGAAGTGGGTTATATCAATAGCCTATAACATTTTCTGAGCGAATTTCTTTAAGTTTTAAGATACTCTGTGAGCAGTGTAACTTGCTATTTTCAATTAATATGTTATGAATTGAATTGCTTAATCAATTAACAACAAATACTGTATACACTGGTCCATAAGTAAATACAGTTTTCAGTAAGTACAAAATAAAATCATTTAAATCGCACATGATAAGCAACCTCTCATAACATAATATGTAACACACAGTTTAAGAACCAAATTATGGTCTGTCAGTGAAAGAGGTAACAATATGATCACCAGATTTACCATGTTTTATCATGGATTAGCAAGGATAATCAAGAGTTTGCTGTATTTACCTTACAATCATCTCCAAAGATTCCAAAACCAAGAGGCTTTTCTTCTGAATGCTGTGAGACACTCTGCCTGTCTTGTCTGTTACCTTGGTGGCAATTAATGTCCATTCCCCAACTGGAGCATCTTTCATCACATATATATCCACTTGCTCACCTAAATTAACATCAGCAAGCAAGATGATTCCATTAAGATTTTATGCTGAAGATTGTTAATTCACATAGGTAGTAATTCATTAATTCTAATCAAGCACTGTATGAGATATTTACAAACCTGTCAAGGTGATCATGTCCAATGGACCATACATAAAGCGAGCACCTAGGATTTGTGGTGCTCCTTCCTTAATAATGAGGTCATTGGCACGATGATTAGCAGCAACGTTCTGCAAAATATCAGACAATTATGTTAAGAACACTGATGTTAAACTGAAAAAAGTCAAGATTTGATTTTGAAAATGGATTATAATTATAAATAATCCCTTCATAACTGGTTGGTGATGATAATGATAATTCTGATCAATTTGCCAAATATATACAATAAGCTAACAGCATCAGAGTTACAATTATTAAGCCACTTCCAAAGTTTAGCCATAGACACCTTGGACATGTGAGAGTAAAGTATATCTACTGATAAAAGGTACATTTAGATATTATTAAATAACTGATTTTAAACTTTTGTACAGCTGGAGGGCTTTGATGCAATCCAGTCAATATACCACATGTAATTGTAGCTCTAGTTCAAAGATTAATGAAGCCATATACTGTCATTAATATTATTATACAACACTCCGAGGTCCAACATCAATATAGGTAGTAAATAAAAGAAGCCGCACTCAAAGCCTTCACAGCCAAACATCAGTAATATTTTTCTTACTTTACATTATACAATACATTTGAGAAGCTTTCATAAAAATTAATACCCTTATACTACATATGCTTTCCCCATGCTTTTTTCCCAAATTACACGTAATTAATTGTAATGTGAGAGAGAAATTTAAGTTTCTTTTCAAATAATTGAACAACAGAATTAGAATAACTTAGTAACTCACTCAAACTTCCATGACCAATTGCTAAACCATAGGATATTGTTGAAAACTTGCTCATTACTTCTTTTTACTTATCTTTCATGAAGTTACCATCCAATATTCCTCTTAGTTGTTGTTCTCTTCAAATCCTACTCGTTCATATAATATATTTGATTTTTTATGAACATCTGAAATTATTCATTTTCAAGCCTCAATTGTGATATGTATTTTCAGATACCTCATGATTCAAACAGCCTTTCTCTTCCTTCTATTTTACACTTTTCAACTATTTCTAAATGCTGATTAAAATATAAAATTTTAGAAATAAGCTGCTTCTTTGTTATGCATGAAAATTGCAGAGGATATTTATCATAATTCTTTCTTACTTGTGATAATTTTATGTAAATATTACCTAACCCTCAATTTTTATGGTGAGTAGCTTCCACTAAAGTGCCACACAAATCAAAATAGTACAATTTCAAACTTATATTAGCAAACTTACTTTTCTTACTTTATAAAATAATATAAGAGGTTTTACAGAAAGGTTCACAAGATGGTGATCTTATTTTTGTTGAAATTTCTATTTAGTTTTGTAACTGGTAGACTTTTTTATCCACTTTTCCCTTGGTTGGCATGGGCAGAAGCTTGAAATTTCTTTCTCTTCATATTCTCCTGGACCTGTCCCATCAAAGCGCCCAACCTGAAAGACCCAAAAATCTCCCATTCACTATTTCACAAACAAAAGAAGATTCAGAGCTTAGCAAACCTTTTTTATAAAGCTGACAGAATTCATTGAAGAAGAGCAAATAGTGTGAAGACAGATAAATGAAATTTGTCAAAAAAGACAGGAGCACATTTTTAGAAAACATTAACATTTGAGAAGCTTTCATCTCAAGAGAGAAACCAAAAACAATTTTTACATTTTTAACTCTTTAATTTTTATGTCAATATACTTAATTGAACAGAACAAATCAAAACTTGATCATCATAGCATGATTGAATGACCACAATAAGCCAAAATATTGTTAGTCAGGTAATGCAAGGATTGAGGGTTAGGAGTATTCCATATAAAAACACTATAATAACGGAAATGCACAAAGGTTTGAAGCAAAAACAAAATCGACAGAAAATCCTCGGCACAAAATATTCTCAAATGCAAGGCAAGAAAATAGTTTCTGAATTCAATATCTTGAAGAAATCAATTACACCTTTTGAGAAAACTAATGCTTTTGCTGATGATAGTAAAATTTACTTAAACTGATTCAACTTAAGAAAGGGAGAGAAAATATAAAACAATTAGTGAGCAAGGAAAGAAAAGATTTGCACAAAAGAAAAACTGCATCAGAAATATAATTCTTGAATATCAAGATTTAAATTGGCAATACACCAACTATTTACCCATTATTTAAATTACATTGAAGTGTATTAAGCCCTGAAAATTTCTTTTGAATGACTGATAGTACTTACAGTAATACAAATCAAATGAGGAAGAAATATAATGAGATGATAGCTAACCTGTCTTAGTATGAAGGCAATTACATCCAAAGATTCCCAATAACTCGCGTGGAATAAGTGAGGAAGTGCATTTGTGGGAAAGTTGGCAAGACCTTCAGGGCAGTAGAGAGCATAATCCAATCTTTTTGGACCCCACCACTTTTGACTCACTGACAGAAGAAATAGCATAAGCAATTCATTTTCAAAGAAGACAAACATCACCATATTCTTAAAAACATTCATTAAACAGCAGAGTATATATATATTGACAGATACCTCTAAAATCAAAATTACAAAAAATATATGTAAAGATTTTTCCATTACCATATAAGGAAAGAAAAATTTTCTCTCTTTTGAATGATGTCTTTTGTGTCTGGTGATCTAAAATTCTATTGTGAAAATAAAGACATGAATGAGTCATTTACAACATTTACTATTAATATCATTCATACATTCATTTAAGATGATTTTTTTCTTTATATAAATAATACAGACAGTTCTCAATTTACATAAATGGACTAGAAAAACCACAAAACTCACAATTTACATAAGAGTAACATTACAAGGAAAAGAGTCACGTAAAATTAGCCATTATGCCGAGGATAGAGATTCATACTCATTCAAAACACAAAAGAAATCAGCAAGACGTTAGTTGAGCTTCTTGCTGTAATAAAGTTGCATAAAGAGAGAGTCACTTGCTATTGAGAAATTGATTATTTCTCCTCTTTTGTTACACTAATTCTGGGTTTTCCTGAATTAAGTCTAAGTCATAAACTAATTGTTCAAGGCAAGAGGTAGCAATATTTATGATACCACAACTCCTTGGAAAACTATACAATAATTGATGTCATCGGGTATTGACGATGGCAATCATTATAATAAATTTTGAGGACTAAGAATAATATTTCTTTTCATTTTCCAGAACCCAAATAAGCACTCAATCAAAAATTTCATTCACTTGATTTTACAATCTTTAGAACAAGAATTTTGGTAAATGAGAATCAATATCTTTGAGTAACACATTATTTAGGTTTTTACCCATAATTAAGTAAAAAGACTATAAGATATTAATCAACAAGATAATTTTTCCAGACTGAAAATATAAAATAATCAAAAAAGTAAAGAGAAAAACAAGTATACTCACAAGCATTAATAGTTTGCAGTGGAAGAGAATCAATCACTCCTGACATGGTGCTCTGAATGCTAACCTCGGACATTCGACGCATGTGACCACCGGCAGAATGGGGAGTGCCTCCTTTCACAGATCCACCAAAAGCTTCTACAAACAACTGAGGATGTGCTTGCACAAATTCCACTGAAAATTAAATCAAAAGTTATCTTTCATGAATGATAGAATACGTTCATATATTCAATGTTTTATATTCATAAAAAGAAAAATTTCACGTGATAAAAATTTATATTGAAAAATTCTTTGGACAAATCATTTCTAAAATTTTCAGGAAATCAGCATTTTTGGTGTCAAAAAATTTGTGCTGAAGAAATAAAAAGTAATACATTATTTTTAGGCAACACTTGCTAGTTAACATTGTACATTTAAAAGAATTCATCTTCGTGTAAGAAAACCAAATTATGAATTCAGAGTGGAACATCAGATTGGGAATGCGCTTTTCATCCAGTTCACTTTGTAGTCTGATGAAGAATTCACATTTAATAAAAACCTACTCAAGACGCTTTTCATGGGATAGACATCTCTGCCTTACTAATCTAGAAATTAATAGACAGCACAAGTTGAGCCTTATACTAAATTAATACACTGGAGATCAAAAATAAAAAAGACATATTCATCTATGGGAATTAAGCTAACAATAAGACTTATGAAAGAAAGAACAAAGAAAAGTGTCATTAAATTAACTGAAAACCTATAGAAAGTTGAGTAATGTAGAGGACACCTACAATTCTTGTATTGATAAGGAAACCGATTCAATCTAAGAGTAGTTGACCATCATAATTATTGCCATCAAGTAAGTAGTAATTACTATAAATTGAGTGTGTTTGTCATTTCATTTGAAATATGAGATAAAAAATTGTTAATTTATCTAACTGATAAAATAGAAGGATAAAGCATATGGCAAGCAACAATCAAAAGATAATTTTATAAAATTCTTACATGAGTGATGTGGTTGTACATTTCCAAGAGGATACTTCTGATGACGGGCAATGTCTACAGGAGGCAGCATTGAGAAGCGAGCTGACAGCAATGGCTCTATCCGTGCAGATGCAGGGTGAGTCGGATGGAACAGGTTGTACACTTGGTTGACAAGTGGTCTAGGAATAGGAACTAAAAATGAAAATCAATTCTCAATTAAATGAGCAACACAAATTGCAAATGAAAAAATATATATCATACATAACAAATAATCACACACACGTTATATATAAACAGTAAAATCCAGTTAAGATACCTTTGTGAAAGGTATCAAGTGAAAATCTTGCTATAACTGGGATATCAACACTTTTTATTTCTTTGGCATTGGGAAACTAAAAGGAGGGGTTTTTGGTGCCATAATTATTAGAGAAGTAATTTACACCTTAAAACAAAAGAGGATCTTCCAAATTTGACTTATTAGCCACAGCTGTACATATGTTTTCAGAGAGTTCAGAGAAACTATCGTTGAGTAATACTGGTTGCATTATTTACATACTTTTAAAGAATAGTAATTAAATGCCATCTATTAACATTCAAATTATTCTATTCTTATTGTTTAGCATTTACTGTAATACGTCCATACCATGCCAGGAGGCCACTATACCCCATTAGCTGCTACAGGAACGTATGACGAATTAATAAGAATTGCAACCGTATTCCCCAACGATGGGTCCCTTCAACTGCGAGCTTCTATACAGTTTCACAAGGTTGAGAGGCAGCAACGAACGATAAGGGCGGTCATATCCCTCTACTAATAACAACCCTCGTACTGTCTTGTTCGCCTAACGAGGTTTCCATTGTGTAACTGAAATACAGCTCAGTTAAATTAACCTATTTGAATTAAGTAAGAGTTAGTCTGTTAAAGGGTTATGAAATTAGTCTATTGAATACTTTACAGAATTGTCGATGTATTCAGTTTTACATCCAAAACGTCTACTCAAATATCGGCGAAGGCGAAAAAAGACGTTTGCAAAATTCCATCCCTTTGAATTCGACCGTTTCAATTCCCTCAATAATATGAATATATAGTCGAACAGCGAACAAGCTGAGTAATCGTATCTTGAAGAACACTTCAAACGCAAGGAAATATAACAGTGAGAAGCCTGCCTCTACCTTCGGCGTTCTGCTGAACACAACAAATGAAGCGCCATAACCCTGCTCAAACTCATATTTACATCCACACTCTCTGTGAGTTGATCAGCGGCTAACTTGAGTTCTCTGATAAGTGATAGATTCGAAGCCATGAGTTTAAATGCATGTCAGAAGAAAAGAAAAAAATTAACGAGTAAGGCCGATCTCCACTCGTACATTTGTGAGAACCGAGCTCGCAGATGATGCTACAGGATTTAGCAGCGTTTCAATACCCAACCTCTGAAAAAAGGAACTACATGTTAGAGAGATTGTCATGATATATTCTCTGGTTGAAGTTATTCTTCTCCCGTTCGGGATTTTTAATCCATTTTATATCTTCCTTCTTTAACTTTTTGTTTCAGTTATCATATGGATGTGATATAGAATTCTTTCCGGTCATATGATTCTTAAGCTCCTTCATTGGTTATCAAATTTATAATGCAAGTGTTATCGGTTTAGAATAAAGGTTTCAGAATACAAGGAATATCAAATGTATGGATAAATATCCTTTGTGGAGTGATTCACCATTTCTAACAAATATTTGGGTATACTGCTGAACCATACCAGCCCATTATAACATTTGACAGCATAATTTGCACGATTACGATAGGTATAAACAATATCTATGCGATAACATTAATATTCGAATATTCCTTACTTTGTACAAAATACGAAAGGGAACGAGCCTCTGCTCCACAAATAAACCATCCGACCTCGAGCATGAACAAGTCAAACAATAAATGCTGTAGCATCATCTGCGAACTTGGGTCTCGCGATTTTTTATTGAAGTTTAGCACAATATTTTAAACACCTGGAAAGGTTTCGAACTAATGGTACGTGATGATGATTGGAGCCCTTACCCATGCAAGAAGAGAAGAGCACGACGCGATGATTACTAATTTGAATGATTTATGGGAAGTAAAGTATCAATAGCTAAATATCTAGGGAACTACATAGTGTACTTTCGTTTACCATATACTGATTGAATGAATAATAGGTTTCTGAACAGCGTGCCAACCATGCCAGGAGTTAATTAACAATTATAGGAGCGTAAGACGAATTAATAAGAATTGCAACCCGAACGATGGGTCCCTTCAACTGTGAGGCCGCCTTCCACAAGGTTGAGAGGCAGCAGGGTACGATAAGAGTTCTAACAACCCTCGAACTGGCTTGTTCGCCCGACGAGGTTTCCATTATGTAACTGAAACAACGGTCGGTTAAATGACTATTCATTTGAATGAGTTATGGCAAGCAAAGGATCAAGAGAAAGGAGGGCGGAAAAGTAAATGCATGCATGAAGAAGAGTTTTTGGAAATGATATAGGATAGTAAAAGTTGAAAACCTTAAAGAAGAGTATATATGGATCGAAGATTCAATTTTATGACCAAAACTCCTGCTCAATAAAAGACGAAAATATAATAATCAGAAAACTGCCTCTTGACACTCCGCGTTCCGCTGGAAACCATACAACAAATGAAGCAACAAATAGCAGCTGTAACTGTTATTGCTATCCACGCTCTCTATAAGTTGATCAGTTGCTAACTGGAGTTCTTATAAGTGATGGATTCGTATCTACAGTTGAATTGCATGTACAAGAAAAGACAAAATTAACGAGTAAGGCCGATCTCCATTCAACAAATTCGACTTCCTAACCCCCTCCCTCCTTCCCCCCCTCTCTCAAAGCAACCCTCCCATATAAACCCAGCAAAATTTCCGCTCTTCCCATTCCTTACCACAACGCCCGAGTCGACAAGTCTTGCGAGCAGGCGACGACGTTCCGAGAGAGGAGCTTCTCATTGATGAAGATATTACGACGTCATTCTGACGACCATGGTCTCCCGAGGCCCCTTCCATCGCTTCCTCAGAGTACGCTGCTGTGTTCCTTCCGGACTCTCGACCCGTGATGTCTATCTAGAAGTCCTCCTGCAGTTTGCTGTTCTTTCATGAAAATAAACCAGCGCAATCTCACGGCGGTGCCGATCAATCTGCGGAGCTCCTTCTGGAAAATCTGAGAAGATTTCAGCCAGAATCAAGCTTGCTTCTGACCCAGCGTCCGCAGCTAGAGCCTCTGTCGTCACAGCAGTTGAAATGGCTCGCTCCTTTCTATCTGCTTTGCCGAATCAAATGGAGATGACCGACCCCATTCAAGACGAGAACGAGACATCGGTCAGGTAGCCAGCTGATCGCTGCCAGGGCGAAAGAGATCTTCGGCGACTGCAGAACTAATCGGAAGATCCTACGGCGAGGCCATCAAGGGATTGGAGAGAGATCGAGTGGAGAGGAATCCGAAGACAGAAGATGGAGAAGAAAGTGAGTGTGGTGACAGTGTTGTGATAAATGGTCATTTTAGTGAAGTGGTGAAGGTTACTTCAAGAGGAGGTTCGGTACGCCGATGGAGAGCAGAGATCTGCCGACGATGGAGCATGGTCCGCAGCAAAGGTAAGGAGTCGACGCCTTTCAGGAGAGAGGGTGGCAGGTTTCTATAGAAAAGGGCCCGACCAATGGGCGTTAGAGAACAGGTCTGCATTAGAGTATGGTGGGAGTTTGAAATTAAGAGAACTGGCGCCCACTTGATGGGCTTTTGTGTGTTGGCGGGAAGGGGAAATTAATGTGATAGGCACTACACACACTGATACAGACCGGCTTTTTAGCCATTAGAGAATAAAACTTAATTAGTCTTCTATAAGTCTTCCTCTTCTATCTTTTCCGTGGTGGTGGTTTTCATGCCACTGCCACAACATGGTTTTATAGGGCTGGTCAATTGCAACTGATGACGCGTGCGATCCCCCCCGAAAAATTTACCAGTTGCAATTTTCTGGCGATACCCCTCCATTTTAAAAGGGGAAACGAACTGGGCACGGTACGTCTTTGCGTGGTTTGGAAACCCGTGCTATTTCATACTCACTTTGCTCTTTAATCTTGGTTTGATTTAATCTTGTAATAGAAGAAATTCTTGCTTCTGATTTGGTGCATTTCCTCTAGCAGATGCAAATTTTAATTTTTTAATTTCTTTGAAGGAAATTAACTCTTGTTTGCTGTTCTCAAACTATTTTAGTGATGATTCTTTTATCTATCTTTCAGTATCAACGATGGCAAACCAATGCAGACTCGAGCAGCAGAGAAAATGCAGAAATTCTTTCCATGGATTCAACAGGTCAGGTCAACTCTAGGTGTTTTTCACATCTTAGATTACACTTTGAATGTTTAACTTTTTTAAACTTTCAGTAATTGTATTAATAACACAATTTCACAGATGTATTCAGAATCTTGCTAATCCTATAGTCAGTTGCCAATGGCATACTCTTCAAAATTGTCTTTAAGTGACATTGCTTTTAGTTCATTTTTCTGATGATTCATTCGTAAATTTCATGAGAGAACCTCTGAGATTTTAATTGGAGCAAAATTATTGATCTGATGAGGTATTGATGTAAGATTTTTAATTTGAATTCCACTCTTGTTAATGTAGTTTCTGAAAATACACTTCATAATGTAAACTTTGTGCCAAATCTAAAGCTTAGACCTCAATTTCCAAATCAATTGATACTATCATTCAATATAATTTAATGAAATGTAACACTGTTCCTTGCAATTGGTTTTTCTTTCTTCTAGGAATTTTATCAGCCTGATCCTTTCATCTGTGCTGCAAGACTACCTAATGATGTGGAATATGTATTGAAAATATTTAAATGAGAATTTCTTTGGAAATAAGTCATTATATTGCGGCCTTGGAGGAACTAAGAAAACTATCTGTTTTAAGTAATGGAATTATTTGTGAATTTAATTGCGATTCCTGCATGAGATTTACTTTCAGTAAATTTGTCTGGTAAAAATCATTTAAATCTTCATAACAATTTTCCTAATCCCAAGTTTTTAGGAAAATATGCATGAATGTTCATTGCTCTTCTTTCCTGCTTAACACTTATTGAATATAGAGTTAAGTGTTTTCTTTGTCAACCTACTTTAAATTTTAATTCTACTCTTTCATCATTTCATTCTAGTTTTCATATGTAATGAAAATCCAAGAAATGTGCTATGTACTATGCATTATCGGAATGTGCATATATTATAATCCATCCCTTATATCAAAATAATTATCCTTTTCTATTGAAAGATTCCAATGCTATGCCAATTCTTAGTTCCTCTATCTTATATAAATCTGTCTGCATAGGTTAATAACTTCATTTTTTTCTAAAAGAATCTTCAAGCTTTTCTGAGAGCAGGACATGAAAAAATAAGCATTTGCACATAGAGAATGCTTGCTTGTTTCATTAGCAGAAGGAACCTAGAATATCTTTTAAACTTCCCCAGACAATCTCCTCTTCTTAAAAGGCCTTAAAATATCATAGAATTCCAGCATTTTCATTTCAATTAGCTTTTGGTATATTTGGCTAAGGTTCTATAGAAAATTCAGTTATTTTGTCACTCCTATCCACATTCTCTCTGTTCCTTCTTACTTTGTTTGTCAGATTGTTCTAATAAATTACTTTCTCAGTATGAGATTGTCATTTTCTTTTTCATAGAATGTAAACCTTCACCTCTATTATACTGATATTTAAAGGTTGACTATAATGCAGAGTCAGACAAAAGTATTTTCTTGTAGAATTTAAGGAGTCTGTTATGATATGATGGAACAATTTTAATTTACGAGAGGACGCTATTTTGTGTCAAACTATTGATTCGGTAGCAAAATTCCCAGCTTCATCTTACCCTCTCATCAACTATCCCATCTTACCCTTACGTAGCACCCAGTGTAAGATGGAATAACTAGGAATGTTACCTAAGATATCTGACATCATATGATCTGAAATACTTCAGTAGCATTGCATAATTATTTGCAAAAACATCTTTTAAAACAGATGGTTATTTGATCAGAGAAATGAGAAATTCACTAACAACATTCCAATGTAATTATTGTGCGTGTATGACTATAAGAATACAAAATCTTTTGATAAACACAGAGAAAATGTTGTATAGTAGATATTTTGCCATGAAAATATGAAACTGATCTAGATAGTACCAAAAAAAGCTTTCAGAGTCCATAAAAAGATTCCAGGAATGTGGGCAACCATCCACAAATAGCAACAACCTGCACAAGGGTGTTTCTGATTTCTTCTCTGATAGTAAAACTAACGTTGACAGGGCACAGAAAGCAAAAGCTGCTCAAATATACTGAGCAAGTAGACTAATGGCTAGAAATCATTAATAAATAGATTGAAATCAAAATATTACATCAAGATCAAAAGAGATGCAACAGAAGGTAGAGTAGTATTTCTATAATTGTGATATCAATCGAATTTCAATCGGAAATTAAGAAAATGAGATGAAAATGTAGGTTTCAACTATCAGCCTTTCACTATCATCAAATAGAAACCACCGGAATCAACCAACAGTAAACATCTTCAGCAGAAGGTAAATTTCTCATGTTTAGAGATTGGATGGATACTAATTCCCATGTGTGGATATAGAAGAAGAGTAATATAGGAAGAGTGCTGATACACTTTCAAATAAAACTAATTTTCTAAGTAGAAATATGAAGGTACCTGGAACATGCAGAGGATGCAACATTGGGCATAATGATACTCCAAATGATTTAACAGTAACTTTGATTACAAAACAATCTTTATACAACAAAAACTACAATTTATTTGAGAACTTCTTCTCTACTCTTTTAGTTCTTTGGGGGCTTTGGACAAATGGAATATTTTACTTTATTAATTATAAGCTTTAAAAAAAATATAGATGGAAAACTACATTTAGATTACTTCTGGTAACTTTTACTAGGATTTCATTTTTTCTCAAACTATACCTAATAAAGGAACATCACAAACAACAACAAAATAGTGATAGGTTTCTGCACTGAGATACTTAAGTTATAAATAATTTATAATTTAAAACAAATGCTTACACTACAAATATGCTGTTAACACTTCACATACTATTTTCATTGATTTTAGTAACAGAGCAATTTGATTTGCACAACTTTATCAAGAATTTTATACGTAAAAGATAACTTTTGTTTAACAAATAATTAACAAGCTCAGGCATATTTAAATTTTCCGTCTTTCTGGAGGAATGAACACACTATAACAGACACAGTAACTCCACTTTGATGTAAAATACAATAAAAATCAAGGCAACCACATTCACAATAATAAAAATACAAGTTTCTCATTATTTACAGCATATATCAGGCGATTTTCTTAAATTATAAACACTTAGTATTTTTTCTTTGGATCCAGGAGTAAGAATATTCATTGACCAAGTTGTTAACTTTCTATTCACTCCATCAAATGTTCTTGTACTGCTAACATAATAACCTGATTCATGGATTCTATCTGCCACACTTCAATGGAACTGGCTATACCTAACTTTCATCAGTTGTTAAATTAAAATATAATAATGCTGATAATAATAATAATTAGAAGCATTTGACATTCATCAAAGTCGATTGTATTTAAATTTATTTTCTTTGCGATGTTTTAACGACACATAGGAATGGTCACACAGCCTTTCACAGATAGTTTGAAAAAAGGTTTTACTCTATCCCATGAAAGGCGATGGATAATGGCTATTAATGGAATAATTTTATACAGAATAATCGCATGAGCAAATATAACAGGTACCTCTGTATTTTCAACGTATTATAAATATTCAAATTTCATATAACCAGTTTATAGTCACCAGTAGATGCACAACAATGAATCTTCAATTTATCTCATTTGTAGAAAGAAGGCTAGATCACGCAAATAAAACTAGCCAATTAAGATCCTACACAACCTTCATCACATTGATTTTCAATATCTACATCACCATGACAAAACACACAAATTAGATGGAAGAGTATCAGAAATGTATCTTAAGTTTTGTTTTCTCCTTTCACTCAGAGTTTATTCGATCCATCTTCAAAGCAGAATCAGATTACAGAAAGCTGAAATAGAAAGGTAAAAAGTTGATTGAAATTGCAACTGACTGTCAAACTAAATTATCAATCAAGTCTTCCAAAAAGTGTGGTTTAAATGAACTAACCTTACTTCTTTGGTTCACCTTCTTCGCCTAACAGATGAATTGTGTCCAGGCGAACCAAAGTACGGCCGAGGAATAACCATCCTTGCATTACCTTGAGCAGGACGGGAACCTCCATGAGATGTCAGAGCTACTAAATGGGCAGCATACCCATCAGCTAATGGAGTCGCTAATGCTTGCTGCTTTTTTGAAACTTTCCCAACAATGAAAATTTGCTTTGGTTTAAGGCCTATCGAAGTATACACACCAATATCTTTACTGCTTCCATAAGCTACATGCACCACTACCTCATGCTCCTGAAAAGAACAAAGGGATAATACAGCAAAGATATTTTTCATCCATCATTTAGAGCAGAGGCATCGAATTTCTGATCACTGTAGGCCATTCACTACCAAGTTAAATTCATGAGAGCCACACTATATGTAGTGAGGTCTTACTTATTCTGCATCTCAGTTTCCACAACTTTTGTAATGTTTAGTTATAGAAATATATTTTCAAAAAACATGATTTTTTGTTCCACCACCAAGAAATCATCATTAAGATACACACATAGCTAATAAATAATTCAAAGGCCACACAGGTAATAATGGGCACGGCTATAATTATTAACATAATTTGATGCTGTATTGCCAGAAATGTTGTTAATAGAGGTTATGATGCTTCACTTCAAAATTGTCTTATATTTTTATACTTTATTGCTAGAAACTTGGAAACTTGCCATCCTTTGCCTCCATGTAGCCTCTCAAGATTTTGAGATAATAATGGTGAGCATACATCACAGGGGAAAGAATTTCACTTATATTTCACTACTTTTAAGGTCAAGAGTAGTCTTCTCTGAATTAGTTTTATCACAGACGCCTGTTATTGTTTACAGTGCCCTTTTCACATACATTGTGATTTGCTTTTTTCACTTACAGTGTACATGTAAAGACATGGCAGTAATAAAACAACACCTAACAAATTTGTGGTTGGATTATGGAAAAGTGATTCTGTTTGTATATTAAGACAAATTTCATAAATAATAAAGAGGAAAAACATCCCAATTATAAATAAATCCTCTAAGGATGCTATGTTAGGATAAGGATGTTATTTCCAACATTAATGGCTCTAATGATAAATGAATCTGACATTTTCAAAAGCTCAACTTTCTCCTTGTTTATCGTTTGATAAATCATTTTCACATTCATACTGTATATTATTGGCTATGAGTTAAGAAAATCAGTACAGTTGATAAAAGAATCGAGGGGATTGTAAACTTTAAATTTAACACCTAGAAAATAATCAATACTAGCTATATGAACAGATTTCATTGATGAATGAAATAAAGAAGGATCTAAGATGCAATATATGTAATAATAGGAGTAATTTTTGAGGAAATGAGGACAAGGTTCAATGAATGTCCAAAGAGCCATGTTTGACATGAAGGCTGCAGGTTCCTCACCTACACTCTAACAGAACCTTAACCTGAGTGCATAGTCTCCCAAAATGGCAAGTCTGAATTTTCTCCAGGGTAAATCAATTGGTTAGAGCAACTGCATAGCAAGTAGAAAATCTAGGTTTGAGACTTTTATCACATCCATTTTTCCTAGGGAATTTGTAGAGGTGCATGCTTTTACATTAGTATATATTATCAATACATATCAAGTTACCTTCTACTATTTTCTAAAATAGACACCTTGAGATAGCTCAGTACAGATTTAGTAGATTTAGTATTTGCTGGTGATCCTAAAATGCCAGAGAACAAATAAAAGGAAAGTGACTTATGATGACTCTACGCAAAAAGTAGTGTGCCATGAAAATGAGACAGCAAAATATGAGACCACCAATATCTCTAATTAGGCACCATTTCTTAAATTGGTCTCTTATTGGCTTTGACCTCAGCTCTTACTAAGCACACAAGTAACCATATCTGTACTTTATATTTTCAGTACTCTCAACATGACTTTTGCTGAGACTTTTAAAACAAATTTTTGTGCTTGAACATTATGAAACTTGATAACTATTCCTGAAATGTGAATGATCTCTACGGTCATCATAAAATAATTAACCTGTTATCTGGTGAAACCACCTTATTTACTATATGAATTCAGCAACAGAAAATGGTAAATAAAAGGAGCTGAATGTATCTGAGGATTATTTAAATTCTACAGTCAATATATACATTATAAGTTGATATGTACAATAAATACATATAAATTTCAAATATCGTCTGGTCAGAGCACTACTCAAACTCATACAGAAATATTTCAACAATGAATATTTAACTTTGGTTCAGTTTCGAAAATCATTCTGTCTTGAAGTGCAAAAACTTACAAAGCACTGAATTCAACATGAACCATGAAGCATTAATCTCACAAAGAGTGACTCAAATGTCGACAGCATCTTCTAAACAATATCATTGCTGATAACAAAGCTTCTCTTACCTGGATGAGATTCTTCAAATACACTGCTTTATGTCCCAGAGGATCTGTTGAGAGACCATCAGCAAATGATACCAGCCCATTTGGGAAATTATGCTGTGAAAGCCATGTCACGACCTTCTGTTGCTGCATGTCAGGTCTACCAGTTATGTACACGATTAAATACCCTAAATCTTGCCAGTGTCTATGAGAGAGATCAAAAATATTAGCATTACATCTTTTTAGATTCTCTTATTAAAATTTTTAATTGAGAAATAATTTGAATTCTTCAAAAAAATTTCAGAGACTTTTGCTTATGTTATATAAGATTCTTAAGATATGTAATATTTCTCAGAGCATAGGAAAATAACATAAATGCTACAATTAATCTACATCTAAAATGCGCATTGACATGGTGCTAATAGTTTCAATTTTAGGGAATCATGGGCTTCTTATGTTTCAGTATGAATTTCCTTCATGATATGTTCTAATATTGACCAGGAGAACATTCCTACTAGATTAGCAAAGACAGGTACCAAAGAAGGATAAAAAACATATTTCCATATTGATAATGATTGAAATATTTGAACACATTATGCAAATATTTACAACAAAACATTCATTTCACACACATTCAATATATTCAACCCTCTGTAATTAGAAGTTGCTCATTATTACCCTTACAATACCTTAATCAAGAATGTTGTCTAGTCAACAACATTTTTCTACTCAGGCGTACAATAAAAATAATGGAATTAAAATAATGTGTACATTTTGAGGTCAATCTTCATACATATTGTGAAGCCTTTGGTGACAAAAGCATTTTCTTGAAAATTAAGTGATATAACTCAATGTGAGATACGCCCCAAAGATTCAAGGAATTATGAATATGACTAACTATTAAAAGAGAGCCATCTTTACCTTACAACATCAACTGCACACGGTCTAACTTTGGGATCTCTTCCTGTCACTGACATGCTTGCAGTAAAGGACCCATCTATGCTGAAAACCACAACTTCAGTCTTTGGAGGTACAACAGCCATGTAAAAATCAACATAGGAATGATCACCCCTGGAAAATAAGCCAACAAATTCTTGTGAAAATAAAGTTAAGGAGATCAGCATTTATTACATGCAGATTCATACTTAAATACAAAAACATACATACAGCATATGCCGAAGTATGAATTCCATTTTACAAATACTGAAATAGGCCTGCCAAAACCTCTGACATCTGAGTTATTTTGGCATGGATTTTTGCAAAATGGGTCGATCAACTTATGAAAAAGTATTATGTATGTATTATGCAAAGTTACTCATCAATAATGATGAAACATTTAAGCATATTCAAAAATTGATTGATTTAATACATTTATGAGAAAGTGCAATAACTAAGTTATTCTTCTCCCTGCAATTTTTATGGGAGTTGCATTGGATCAATAAATTTATGAATATTAATGTGATAATAATTATTTTAAAAGATCACTGAAATATTTGTCAACAATCAACAGAAATTAGATTATGAGCATAGTTAAGCATTTCCTTCCTTTTCCACCACATAACTTCAGATAATTTCAGTAGAATAACCTAACACAGTAGCATAACATTTTCAATATCACATAAAACCAGAATTTGCAACATGAATTTCTCACCACTTACCAAATTAAATCAGAAAGGAATTATAGTTGCACAAAATTTAAACAAACTCCAAAAGGAGGGATATAAATGAATAGGTGATAATTTTCTGACATTGTAGAATTTGTACTTAACAATGACAAATCAATGGGTCCAACCATGAATACAGTTTCTTAATCAATCCAATTTTTCATCTATTGATGAAAATCTGACAGTGGGAAAGATTTTTTTTTTTTTTTTTTGCTCTGTCACATTAAAGGAGGTAAGAAAATGGGATTATCAATAACAGGAAAAACAGAAAATGAAATACTTAAGGTGGGATTCAGGAGTTTTTCACAGAAATTAACAGTACAAAGAAAATTTTCTTTAATCTTCAGCACCATTTATTAAGTCTATATTGTCTTTGTTTCCTACTCTCCATCTGAATCTTCCCTTTAAATACACTTTTATATTATACACATACATTCAGAGGTGAACCATCAACATGACTTCAGCATAACAGTGAATTAATAACCCCATCATTGATTTATTTTACGATGAAATACTATCACTGGGTTTCCCCTGCATCTATTACTGCTGAAAATCTACCTATTTTAACAGAAACAAATGTTAGGGTAACTATATTCAGCTGTTGAAACTTATCAAATTCTGAAGTGGGTTATATCAATAGCCTATAACATTTTCTGAGCGAATTTCTTTAAGTTTTAAGATACTCTGTGAGCAGTGTAACTTGCTATTTTCAATTAATATGTTATGAATTGAATTGCTTAATCAATTAACAACAAATACTGTATACACTGGTCCATAAGTAAATACAGTTTTCAGTAAGTACAAAATAAAATCATTTAAATCGCACATGATAAGCAACCTCTCATAACATAATATGTAACACACAGTTTAAGAACCAAATTATGGTCTGTCAGTGAAAGAGGTAACAATATGATCACCAGATTTACCATGTTTTATCATGGATTAGCAAGGATAATCAAGAGTTTGCTGTATTTACCTTACAATCATCTCCAAAGATTCCAAAACCAAGAGGCTTTTCTTCTGAATGCTGTGAGACACTCTGCCTGTCTTGTCTGTTACCTTGGTGGCAATTAATGTCCATTCCCCAACTGGAGCATCTTTCATCACATATATATCCACTTGCTCACCTAAATTAACATCAGCAAGCAAGATGATTCCATTAAGATTTTATGCTGAAGATTGTTAATTCACATAGGTAGTAATTCATTAATTCTAATCAAGCACTGTATGAGATATTTACAAACCTGTCAAGGTGATCATGTCCAATGGACCATACATAAAGCGAGCACCTAGGATTTGTGGTGCTCCTTCCTTAATAATGAGATCATTGGCACGATGATTAGCAGCAACGTTCTGCAAAATATCAGACAATTATGTTAAGAACACTGATGTTAAACTGAAAAAAGTCAAGATTTGATTTTGAAAATGGATTATAATTATAAATAATCCCTTCATAACTGGTTGGTGATGATAATGATAATTCTGATCAATTTGCCAAATATATACAATAAGCTAACAGCATCAGAGTTACAATTATTAAGCCACTTCCAAAGTTTAGCCATAGACACCTTGGACATGTGAGAGTAAAGTATATCTACTGATAAAAGGTACATTTAGATATTATTAAATAACTGATTTTAAACTTTTGTACAGCTGGAGGGCTTTGATGCAATCCAGTCAATATACCACATGTAATTGTAGCTCTAGTTCAAAGATTAATGAAGCCATATACTGTCATTAATATTATTATACAACACTCCGAGGTCCAACATCAATATAGGTAGTAAATAAAAGAAGCCGCACTCAAAGCCTTCACAGCCAAACATCAGTAATATTTTTCTTACTTTACATTATACAATACATTTGAGAAGCTTTCATAAAAATTAATACCCTTATACTACATATGCTTTCCCCATGCTTTTTTCCCAAATTACACGTAATTAATTGTAATGTGAGAGAGAAATTTAAGTTTCTTTTCAAATAATTGAACAACAGAATTAGAATAACTTAGTAACTCACTCAAACTTCCATGACCAATTGCTAAACCATAGGATATTGTTGAAAACTTGCTCATTACTTCTTTTTACTTATCTTTCATGAAGTTACCATCCAATATTCCTCTTAGTTGTTGTTCTCTTCAAATCCTACTCGTTCATATAATATATTTGATTTTTTATGAACATCTGAAATTATTCATTTTCAAGCCTCAATTGTGATATGTATTTTCAGATACCTCATGATTCAAACAGCCTTTCTCTTCCTTCTATTTTACACTTTTCAACTATTTCTAAATGCTGATTAAAATATAAAATTTTAGAAATAAGCTGCTTCTTTGTTATGCATGAAAATTGCAGAGGATATTTATCATAATTCTTTCTTACTTGTGATAATTTTATGTAAATATTACCTAACCCTCAATTTTTATGGTGAGTAGCTTCCACTAAAGTGCCACACAAATCAAAATAGTACAATTTCAAACTTATATTAGCAAACTTACTTTTCTTACTTTATAAAATAATATAAGAGGTTTTACAGAAAGGTTCACAAGATGGTGATCTTATTTTTGTTGAAATTTCTATTTAGTTTTGTAACTGGTAGACTTTTTTATCCACTTTTCCCTTGGTTGGCATGGGCAGAAGCTTGAAATTTCTTTCTCTTCATATTCTCCTGGACCTGTCCCATCAAAGCGCCCAACCTGAAAGACCCAAAAATCTCCCATTCACTATTTCACAAACAAAAGAAGATTCAGAGCTTAGCAAACCTTTTTTATAAAGCTGACAGAATTCATTGAAGAAGAGCAAATAGTGTGAAGACAGATAAATGAAATTTGTCAAAAAAGACAGGAGCACATTTTTAGAAAACATTAACATTTGAGAAGCTTTCATCTCAAGAGAGAAACCAAAAACAATTTTTACATTTTTAACTCTTTAATTTTTATGTCAATATACTTAATTGAACAGAACAAATCAAAACTTGATCATCATAGCATGATTGAATGACCACAATAAGCCAAAATATTGTTAGTCAGGTAATGCAAGGATTGAGGGTTAGGAGTATTCCATATAAAAACACTATAATAACGGAAATGCACAAAGGTTTGAAGCAAAAACAAAATCGACAGAAAATCCTCGGCACAAAATATTCTCAAATGCAAGGCAAGAAAATAGTTTCTGAATTCAATATCTTGAAGAAATCAATTACACCTTTTGAGAAAACTAATGCTTTTGCTGATGATAGTAAAATTTACTTAAACTGATTCAACTTAAGAAAGGGAGAGAAAATATAAAACAATTAGTGAGCAAGGAAAGAAAAGATTTGCACAAAAGAAAAACTGCATCAGAAATATAATTCTTGAATATCAAGATTTAAATTGGCAATACACCAACTATTTACCCATTATTTAAATTACATTGAAGTGTATTAAGCCCTGAAAATTTCTTTTGAATGACTGATAGTACTTACAGTAATACAAATCAAATGAGGAAGAAATATAATGAGATGATAGCTAACCTGTCTTAGTATGAAGGCAATTACATCCAAAGATTCCCAATAACTCGCGTGGAATAAGTGAGGAAGTGCATTTGTGGGAAAGTTGGCAAGACCTTCAGGGCAGTAGAGAGCATAATCCAATCTTTTTGGACCCCACCACTTTTGACTCACTGACAGAAGAAATAGCATAAGCAATTCATTTTCAAAGAAGACAAACATCACCATATTCTTAAAAACATTCATTAAACAGCAGAGTATATATATATTGACAGATACCTCTAAAATCAAAATTACAAAAAATATATGTAAAGATTTTTCCATTACCATATAAGGAAAGAAAAATTTTCTCTCTTTTGAATGATGTCTTTTGTGTCTGGTGATCTAAAATTCTATTGTGAAAATAAAGACATGAATGAGTCATTTACAACATTTACTATTAATATCATTCATACATTCATTTAAGATGATTTTTTTCTTTATATAAATAATACAGACAGTTCTCAATTTACATAAATGGACTAGAAAAACCACAAAACTCACAATTTACATAAGAGTAACATTACAAGGAAAAGAGTCACGTAAAATTAGCCATTATGCCGAGGATAGAGATTCATACTCATTCAAAACACAAAAGAAATCAGCAAGACGTTAGTTGAGCTTCTTGCTGTAATAAAGTTGCATAAAGAGAGAGTCACTTGCTATTGAGAAATTGATTATTTCTCCTCTTTTGTTACACTAATTCTGGGTTTTCCTGAATTAAGTCTAAGTCATAAACTAATTGTTCAAGGCAAGAGGTAGCAATATTTATGATACCACAACTCCTTGGAAAACTATACAATAATTGATGTCATCGGGTATTGACGATGGCAATCATTATAATAAATTTTGAGGACTAAGAATAATATTTCTTTTCATTTTCCAGAACCCAAATAAGCACTCAATCAAAAATTTCATTCACTTGATTTTACAATCTTTAGAACAAGAATTTTGGTAAATGAGAATCAATATCTTTGAGTAACACATTATTTAGATTTTCACCCATAATTAAGTAAAAAGACTATAAGATATTAATCAACAAGATAATTTTTCCAGACTGAAAATATAAAATAATCAAAAAAGTAAAGAGAAAAACAAGTATACTCACAAGCATTAATAGTTTGCAGTGGAAGAGAATCAATCACTCCTGACATGGTGCTCTGAATGCTAACCTCGGACATTCGACGCATGTGACCACCGGCAGAATGGGGAGTGCCTCCTTTCACAGATCCACCAAAAGCTTCTACAAACAACTGAGGATGTGCTTGCACAAATTCCACTGAAAATTAAATCAAAAGTTATCTTTCATGAATGATAGAATACGTTCATATATTCAATGTTTTATATTCATAAAAAGAAAAATTTCACGTGATAAAAATTTATATTGAAAAATTCTTTGGACAAATCATTTCTAAAATTTTCAGGAAATCAGCATTTTTGGTGTCAAAAAATTTGTGCTGAAGAAATAAAAAGTAATACATTATTTTTAGGCAACACTTGCTAGTTAACATTGTACATTTAAAAGAATTCATCTTCGTGTAAGAAAACCAAATTATGAATTCAGAGTGGAACATCAGATTGGGAATGCGCTTTTCATCCAGTTCACTTTGTAGTCTGATGAAGAATTCACATTTAATAAAAACCTACTCAAGACGCTTTTCATGGGATAGACATCTCTGCCTTACTAATCTAGAAATTAATAGACAGCACAAGTTGAGCCTTATACTAAATTAATACACTGGAGATCAAAAATAAAAAAGACATATTCATCTATGGGAATTAAGCTAACAATAAGACTTATGAAAGAAAGAACAAAGAAAAGTGTCATTAAATTAACTGAAAACCTATAGAAAGTTGAGTAATGTAGAGGACACCTACAATTCTTGTATTGATAAGGAAACCGATTCAATCTAAGAGTAGTTGACCATCATAATTATTGCCATCAAGTAAGTAGTAATTACTATAAATTGAGTGTGTTTGTCATTTCATTTGAAATATGAGATAAAAAATTGTTAATTTATCTAACTGATAAAATAGAAGGATAAAGCATATGGCAAGCAACAATCAAAAGATAATTTTATAAAATTCTTACATGAGTGATGTGGTTGTACATTTCCAAGAGGATACTTCTGATGACGGGCAATGTCTACAGGAGGCAGCATTGAGAAGCGAGCTGACAGCAATGGCTCTATCCGTGCAGATGCAGGGTGAGTCGGATGGAACAGGTTGTACACTTGGTTGACAAGTGGTCTAGGAATAGGAACTAAAAATGAAAATCAATTCTCAATTAAATGAGCAACACAAATTGCAAATGAAAAAATATATATCATACATAACAAATAATCACACACACGTTATATATAAACAGTAAAATCCAGTTAAGATACCTTTGTGAAAGGTATCAAGTGAAAATCTTGCTATAACTGGGATATCAACACTTTTTATTTCTTTGGCATTGGGAAACTAAAAGGAGGGGTTTTTGGTGCCATAATTATTAGAGAAGTAATTTACACCTTAAAACAAAAGAGGATCTTCCAAATTTGACTTATTAGCCACAGCTGTACATATGTTTTCAGAGAGTTCAGAGAAACTATCGTTGAGTAATACTGGTTGCATTATTTACATACTTTTAAAGAATAGTAATTAAATGCCATCTATTAACATTCAAATTATTCTATTCTTATTGTTTAGCATTTACTGTAATACGTCCATACCATGCCAGGAGGCCACTATACCCCATTAGCTGCTACAGGAACGTATGACGAATTAATAAGAATTGCAACCGTATTCCCCAACGATGGGTCCCTTCAACTGCGAGCTTCTATACAGTTTCACAAGGTTGAGAGGCAGCAACGAACGATAAGGGCGGTCATATCCCTCTACTAATAACAACCCTCGTACTGTCTTGTTCGCCTAACGAGGTTTCCATTGTGTAACTGAAATACAGCTCAGTTAAATTAACCTATTTGAATTAAGTAAGAGTTAGTCTGTTAAAGGGTTATGAAATTAGTCTATTGAATACTTTACAGAATTGTCGATGTATTCAGTTTTACATCCAAAACGTCTACTCAAATATCGGCGAAGGCGAAAAAAGACGTTTGCAAAATTCCATCCCTTTGAATTCGACCGTTTCAATTCCCTCAATAATATGAATATATAGTCGAACAGCGAACAAGCTGAGTAATCGTATCTTGAAGAACACTTCAAACGCAAGGAAATATAACAGTGAGAAGCCTGCCTCTACCTTCGGCGTTCTGCTGAACACAACAAATGAAGCGCCATAACCCTGCTCAAACTCATATTTACATCCACACTCTCTGTGAGTTGATCAGCGGCTAACTTGAGTTCTCTGATAAGTGATAGATTCGAAGCCATGAGTTTAAATGCATGTCAGAAGAAAAGAAAAAAATTAACGAGTAAGGCCGATCTCCACTCGTACATTTGTGAGAACCGAGCTCGCAGATGATGCTACAGGATTTAGCAGCGTTTCAATACCCAACCTCTGAAAAAAGGAACTACATGTTAGAGAGATTGTCATGATATATTCTCTGGTTGAAGTTATTCTTCTCCCGTTCGGGATTTTTAATCCATTTTATATCTTCCTTCTTTAACTTTTTGTTTCAGTTATCATATGGATGTGATATAGAATTCTTTCCGGTCATATGATTCTTAAGCTCCTTCATTGGTTATCAAATTTATAATGCAAGTGTTATCGGTTTAGAATAAAGGTTTCAGAATACAAGGAATATCAAATGTATGGATAAATATCCTTTGTGGAGTGATTCACCATTTCTAACAAATATTTGGGTATACTGCTGAACCATACCAGCCCATTATAACATTTGACAGCATAATTTGCACGATTACGATAGGTATAAACAATATCTATGCGATAACATTAATATTCGAATATTCCTTACTTTGTACAAAATACGAAAGGGAACGAGCCTCTGCTCCACAAATAAACCATCCGACCTCGAGCATGAACAAGTCAAACAATAAATGCTGTAGCATCATCTGCGAACTTGGGTCTCGCGATTTTTTATTGAAGTTTAGCACAATATTTTAAACACCTGGAAAGGTTTCGAACTAATGGTACGTGATGATGATTGGAGCCCTTACCCATGCAAGAAGAGAAGAGCACGACGCGATGATTACTAATTTGAATGATTTATGGGAAGTAAAGTATCAATAGCTAAATATCTAGGGAACTACATAGTGTACTTTCGTTTACCATATACTGATTGAATGAATAATAGGTTTCTGAACAGCGTGCCAACCATGCCAGGAGTTAATT
Organism: Pachydiplax longipennis; assembly: GCA_036926295.1. Taxonomy (NCBI): domain Eukaryota; kingdom Metazoa; phylum Arthropoda; class Insecta; order Odonata; family Libellulidae; genus Pachydiplax; species Pachydiplax longipennis. Next base: position 3,325,118 of record JAVFKF010000044.1, on the reverse strand, counting down.
AACAATTATAGGAGCGTAAGACGAATTAATAAGAATTGCAACCCGAACGATGGGTCCCTTCAACTGTGAGGCCGCCTTCCACAAGGTTGAGAGGCAGCAGGGTACGATAAGAGTTCTAACAACCCTCGAACTGGCTTGTTCGCCCGACGAGGTTTCCATTATGTAACTGAAACAACGGTCGGTTAAATGACTATTCATTTGAATGAGTTATGGCAAGCAAAGGATCAAGAGAAAGGAGGGCGGAAAAGTAAATGCATGCATGAAGAAGAGTTTTTGGAAATGATATAAGATAGTAAAAGTTGAAAACCTTAAAGAAGAGTATATATGGATCGAAGATTCAATTTTATGACCAAAACTCCTGCTCAATAAAAGACGAAAATATAATAATCAGAAAACTGCCTCTTGACACTCCGCGTTCCGCTGGAAACCATACAACAAATGAAGCAACAAATAGCAGCTGTAACTGTTATTGCTATCCACGCTCTCTATAAGTTGATCAGTTGCTAACTGGAGTTCTTATAAGTGATGGATTCGTATCTACAGTTGAATTGCATGTACAAGAAAAGACAAAATTAACGAGTAAGGCCGATCTCCATTCAACAAATTCGACTTCCTAACCCCCTCCCTCCTTCCCCCCCTCTCTCAAAGCAACCCTCCCATATAAACCCAGCAAAATTTCCGCTCTTCCCATTCCTTACCACAACGCCCGAGTCGACAAGTCTTGCGAGCAGGCGACGACGTTCCGAGAGAGGAGCTTCTCATTGATGAAGATATTACGACGTCATTCTGACGACCATGGTCTCCCGAGGCCCCTTCCATCGCTTCCTCAGAGTACGCTGCTGTGTTCCTTCCGGACTCTCGACCCGTGATGTCTATCTAGAAGTCCTCCTGCAGTTTGCTGTTCTTTCATGAAAATAAACCAGCGCAATCTCACGGCGGTGCCGATCAATCTGCGGAGCTCCTTCTGGAAAATCTGAGAAGATTTCAGCCAGAATCAAGCTTGCTTCTGACCCAGCGTCCGCAGCTAGAGCCTCTGTCGTCACAGCAGTTGAAATGGCTCGCTCCTTTCTATCTGCTTTGCCGAATCAAATGGAGATGACCGACCCCATTCAAGACGAGAACGAGACATCGGTCAGGTAGCCAGCTGATCGCTGCCAGGGCGAAAGAGATCTTCGGCGACTGCAGAACTAATCGGAAGATCCTACGGCGAGGCCATCAAGGGATTGGAGAGAGATCGAGTGGAGAGGAATCCGAAGACAGAAGATGGAGAAGAAAGTGAGTGTGGTGACAGTGTTGTGATAAATGGTCATTTTAGTGAAGTGGTGAAGGTTACTTCAAGAGGAGGTTCGGTACGCCGATGGAGAGCAGAGATCTGCCGACGATGGAGCATGGTCCGCAGCAAAGGTAAGGAGTCGACGCCTTTCAGGAGAGAGGGTGGCAGGTTTCTATAGAAAAGGGCCCGACCAATGGGCGTTAGAGAACAGGTCTGCATTAGAGTATGGTGGGAGTTTGAAATTAAGAGAACTGGCGCCCACTTGATGGGCTTTTGTGTGTTGGCGGGAAGGGGAAATTAATGTGATAGGCACTACACACACTGATACAGACCGGCTTTTTAGCCATTAGAGAATAAAACTTAATTAGTCTTCTATAAGTCTTCCTCTTCTATCTTTTCCGTGGTGGTGGTTTTCATGCCACTGCCACAACATGGTTTTATAGGGCTGGTCAATTGCAACTGATGACGCGTGCGATCCCCCCCGAAAAATTTACCAGTTGCAATTTTCTGGCGATACCCCTCCATTTTAAAAGGGGAAACGAACTGGGCACGGTACGTCTTTGCGTGGTTTGGAAACCCGTGCTATTTCATACTCACTTTGCTCTTTAATCTTGGTTTGATTTAATCTTGTAATAGAAGAAATTCTTGCTTCTGATTTGGTGCATTTCCTCTAGCAGATGCAAATTTTAATTTTTTAATTTCTTTGAAGGAAATTAACTCTTGTTTGCTGTTCTCAAACTATTTTAGTGATGATTCTTTTATCTATCTTTCAGTATCAACGATGGCAAACCAATGCAGACTCGAGCAGCAGAGAAAATGCAGAAATTCTTTCCATGGATTCAACAGGTCAGGTCAACTCTAGGTGTTTTTCACATCTTAGATTACACTTTGAATGTTTAACTTTTTTAAACTTTCAGTAATTGTATTAATAACACAATTTCACAGATGTATTCAGAATCTTGCTAATCCTATAGTCAGTTGCCAATGGCATACTCTTCAAAATTGTCTTTAAGTGACATTGCTTTTAGTTCATTTTTCTGATGATTCATTCGTAAATTTCATGAGAGAACCTCTGAGATTTTAATTGGAGCAAAATTATTGATCTGATGAGGTATTGATGTAAGATTTTTAATTTGAATTCCACTCTTGTTAATGTAGTTTCTGAAAATACACTTCATAATGTAAACTTTGTGCCAAATCTAAAGCTTAGACCTCAATTTCCAAATCAATTGATACTATCATTCAATATAATTTAATGAAATGTAACACTGTTCCTTGCAATTGGTTTTTCTTTCTTCTAGGAATTTTATCAGCCTGATCCTTTCATCTGTGCTGCAAGACTACCTAATGATGTGGAATATGTATTGAAAATATTTAAATGAGAATTTCTTTGGAAATAAGTCATTATATTGCGGCCTTGGAGGAACTAAGAAAACTATCTGTTTTAAGTAATGGAATTATTTGTGAATTTAATTGCGATTCCTGCATGAGATTTACTTTCAGTAAATTTGTCTGGTAAAAATCATTTAAATCTTCATAACAATTTTCCTAATCCCAAGTTTTTAGGAAAATATGCATGAATGTTCATTGCTCTTCTTTCCTGCTTAACACTTATTGAATATAGAGTTAAGTGTTTTCTTTGTCAACCTACTTTAAATTTTAATTCTACTCTTTCATCATTTCATTCTAGTTTTCATATGTAATGAAAATCCAAGAAATGTGCTATGTACTATGCATTATCGGAATGTGCATATATTATAATCCATCCCTTATATCAAAATAATTATCCTTTTCTATTGAAAGATTCCAATGCTATGCCAATTCTTAGTTCCTCTATCTTATATAAATCTGTCTGCATAGGTTAATAACTTCATTTTTTTCTAAAAGAATCTTCAAGCTTTTCTGAGAGCAGGACATGAAAAAATAAGCATTTGCACATAGAGAATGCTTGCTTGTTTCATTAGCAGAAGGAACCTAGAATATCTTTTAAACTTCCCCAGACAATCTCCTCTTCTTAAAAGGCCTTAAAATATCATAGAATTCCAGCACTTTCATTTCAATTAGCTTTTGGTATATTTGGCTAAGGTTCTATAGAAAATTCAGTTATTTTGTCACTCCTATCCACATTCTCTCTGTTCCTTCTTACTTTGTTTGTCAGATTGTTCTAATAAATTACTTTCTCAGTATGAGATTGTCATTTTCTTTTTCATAGAATGTAAACCTTCACCTCTATTATACTGATATTTAAAGGTTGACTATAATGCAGAGTCAGACAAAAGTATTTTCTTGTAGAATTTAAGGAGTCTGTTATGATATGATGGAACAATTTTAATTTACGAGAGGACGCTATTTTGTGTCAAACTATTGATTCGGTAGCAAAATTCCCAGCTTCATCTTACCCTCTCATCAACTATCCCATCTTACCCTTACGTAGCACCCAGTGTAAGATGGAATAACTAGGAATGTTACCTAAGATATCTGACATCATATGATCTGAAATACTTCAGTAGCATTGCATAATTATTTGCAAAAACATCTTTTAAAACAGATGGTTATTTGATCAGAGAAATGAGAAATTCACTAACAACATTCCAATGTAATTATTGTGCGTGTATGACTATAAGAATACAAAATCTTTTGATAAACACAGAGAAAATGTTGTATAGTAGATATTTTGCCATGAAAATATGAAACTGATCTAGATAGTACCAAAAAAAGCTTTCAGAGTCCATAAAAAGATTCCAGGAATGTGGACAACCATCCACAAATAGCAACAACCTGCACAAGGGTGTTTCTGATTTCTTCTCTGATAGTAAAACTAACGTTGACAGGGCACAGAAAGCAAAAGCTGCTCAAATATACTGAGCAAGTAGACTAATGGCTAGAAATCATTAATAAATAGATTGAAATCAAAATATTACATCAAGATCAAAAGAGATGCAACAGAAGGTAGAGTAGTATTTCTATAATTGTGATATCAATCGAATTTCAATCGGAAATTAAGAAAATGAGATGAAAATGTAGGTTTCAACTATCAGCCTTTCACTATCATCAAATAGAAACCACCGGAATCAACCAACAGTAAACATCTTCAGCAGAAGGTAAATTTCTCATGTTTAGAGATTGGATGGATACTAATTCCCATGTGTGGATATAGAAGAAGAGTAATATAGGAAGAGTGCTGATACACTTTCAAATAAAACTAATTTTCTAAGTAGAAATATGAAGGTACCTGGAACATGCAGAGGATGCAACATTGGGCATAATGATACTCCAAATGATTTAACAGTAACTTTGATTACAAAACAATCTTTATACAACAAAAACTACAATTTATTTGAGAACTTCTTCTCTACTCTTTTAGTTCTTTGGGGGCTTTGGACAAATGGAATATTTTACTTTATTAATTATAAGCTTTAAAAAAAATATAGATGGAAAACTACATTTAGATTACTTCTGGTAACTTTTACTAGGATTTCATTTTTTCTCAAACTATACCTAATAAAGGAACATCACAAACAACAACAAAATAGTGATAGGTTTCTGCACTGAGATACTTAAGTTATAAATAATTTATAATTTAAAACAAATGCTTACACTACAAATATGCTGTTAACACTTCACATACTATTTTCATTGATTTTAGTAACAGAGCAATTTGATTTGCACAACTTTATCAAGAATTTTATACGTAAAAGATAACTTTTGTTTAACAAATAATTAACAAGCTCAGGCATATTTAAATTTTCCGTCTTTCTGGAGGAATGAACACACTATAACAGACACAGTAACTCCACTTTGATGTAAAATACAATAAAAATCAAGGCAACCACATTCACAATAATAAAAATACAAGTTTCTCATTATTTACAGCATATATCAGGCGATTTTCTTAAATTATAAACACTTAGTATTTTTTCTTTGGATCCAGGAGTAAGAATATTCATTGACCAAGTTGTTAACTTTCTATTCACTCCATCAAATGTTCTTGTACTGCTAACATAATAACCTGATTCATGGATTCTATCTGCCACACTTCAATGGAACTGGCTATACCTAACTTTCATCAGTTGTTAAATTAAAATATAATAATGCTGATAATAATAATAATTAGAAGCATTTGACATTCATCAAAGTCGATTGTATTTAAATTTATTTTCTTTGCGATGTTTTAACGACACATAGGAATGGTCACACAGCCTTTCACAGATAGTTTGAAAAAAGGTTTTACTCTATCCCATGAAAGGCGATGGATAATGGCTATTAATGGAATAATTTTATACAGAATAATCGCATGAGCAAATATAACAGGTACCTCTGTATTTTCAACGTATTATAAATATTCAAATTTCATATAACCAGTTTATAGTCACCAGTAGATGCACAACAATGAATCTTCAATTTATCTCATTTGTAGAAAGAAGGCTAGATCACGCAAATAAAACTAGCCAATTAAGATCCTACACAACCTTCATCACATTGATTTTCAATATCTACATCACCATGACAAAACACACAAATTAGATGGAAGAGTATCAGAAATGTATCTTAAGTTTTGTTTTCTCCTTTCACTCAGAGTTTATTCGATCCATCTTCAAAGCAGAATCAGATTACAGAAAGCTGAAATAGAAAGGTAAAAAGTTGATTGAAATTGCAACTGACTGTCAAACTAAATTATCAATCAAGTCTTCCAAAAAGTGTGGTTTAAATGAACTAACCTTACTTCTTTGGTTCACCTTCTTCGCCTAACAGATGAATTGTGTCCAGGCGAACCAAAGTACGGCCGAGGAATAACCATCCTTGCATTACCTTGAGCAGGACGGGAACCTCCATGAGATGTCAGAGCTACTAAATGGGCAGCATACCCATCAGCTAATGGAGTCGCTAATGCTTGCTGCTTTTTTGAAACTTTCCCAACAATGAAAATTTGCTTTGGTTTAAGGCCTATCGAAGTATACACACCAATATCTTTACTGCTTCCATAAGCTACATGCACCACTACCTCATGCTCCTGAAAAGAACAAAGGGATAATACAGCAAAGATATTTTTCATCCATCATTTAGAGCAGAGGCATCGAATTTCTGATCACTGTAGGCCATTCACTACCAAGTTAAATTCATGAGAGCCACACTATATGTAGTGAGGTCTTACTTATTCTGCATCTCAGTTTCCACAACTTTTGTAATGTTTAGTTATAGAAATATATTTTCAAAAAACATGATTTTTTGTTCCACCACCAAGAAATCATCATTAAGATACACACATAGCTAATAAATAATTCAAAGGCCACACAGGTAATAATGGGCACGGCTATAATTATTAACATAATTTGATGCTGTATTGCCAGAAATGTTGTTAATAGAGGTTATGATGCTTCACTTCAAAATTGTCTTATATTTTTATACTTTATTGCTAGAAACTTGGAAACTTGCCATCCTTTGCCTCCATGTAGCCTCTCAAGATTTTGAGATAATAATGGTGAGCATACATCACAGGGGAAAGAATTTCACTTATATTTCACTACTTTTAAGGTCAAGAGTAGTCTTCTCTGAATTAGTTTTATCACAGACGCCTGTTATTGTTTACAGTGCCCTTTTCACATACATTGTGATTTGCTTTTTTCACTTACAGTGTACATGTAAAGACATGGCAGTAATAAAACAACACCTAACAAATTTGTGGTTGGATTATGGAAAAGTGATTCTGTTTGTATATTAAGACAAATTTCATAAATAATAAAGAGGAAAAACATCCCAATTATAAATAAATCCTCTAAGGATGCTATGTTAGGATAAGGATGTTATTTCCAACATTAATGGCTCTAATGATAAATGAATCTGACATTTTCAAAAGCTCAACTTTCTCCTTGTTTATCGTTTGATAAATCATTTTCACATTCATACTGTATATTATTGGCTATGAGTTAAGAAAATCAGTACAGTTGATAAAAGAATCGAGGGGATTGTAAACTTTAAATTTAACACCTAGAAAATAATCAATACTAGCTATATGAACAGATTTCATTGATGAATGAAATAAAGAAGGATCTAAGATGCAATATATGTAATAATAGGAGTAATTTTTGAGGAAATGAGGACAAGGTTCAATGAATGTCCAAAGAGCCATGTTTGACATGAAGGCTGCAGGTTCCTCACCTACACTCTAACAGAACCTTAACCTGAGTGCATAGTCTCCCAAAATGGCAAGTCTGAATTTTCTCCAGGGTAAATCAATTGGTTAGAGCAACTGCATAGCAAGTAGAAAATCTAGGTTTGAGACTTTTATCACATCCATTTTTCCTAGGGAATTTGTAGAGGTGCATGCTTTTACATTAGTATATATTATCAATACATATCAAGTTACCTTCTACTATTTTCTAAAATAGACACCTTGAGATAGCTCAGTACAGATTTAGTAGATTTAGTATTTGCTGGTGATCCTAAAATGCCAGAGAACAAATAAAAGGAAAGTGACTTATGATGACTCTACGCAAAAAGTAGTGTGCCATGAAAATGAGACAGCAAAATATGAGACCACCAATATCTCTAATTAGGCACCATTTCTTAAATTGGTCTCTTATTGGCTTTGACCTCAGCTCTTACTAAGCACACAAGTAACCATATCTGTACTTTATATTTTCAGTACTCTCAACATGACTTTTGCTGAGACTTTTAAAACAAATTTTTGTGCTTGAACATTATGAAACTTGATAACTATTCCTGAAATGTGAATGATCTCTACGGTCATCATAAAATAATTAACCTGTTATCTGGTGAAACCACCTTATTTACTATATGAATTCAGCAACAGAAAATGGTAAATAAAAGGAGCTGAATGTATCTGAGGATTATTTAAATTCTACAGTCAATATATACATTATAAGTTGATATGTACAATAAATACATATAAATTTCAAATATCGTCTGGTCAGAGCACTACTCAAACTCATACAGAAATATTTCAACAATGAATATTTAACTTTGGTTCAGTTTCGAAAATCATTCTGTCTTGAAGTGCAAAAACTTACAAAGCACTGAATTCAACATGAACCATGAAGCATTAATCTCACAAAGAGTGACTCAAATGTCGACAGCATCTTCTAAACAATATCATTGCTGATAACAAAGCTTCTCTTACCTGGATGAGATTCTTCAAATACACTGCTTTATGTCCCAGAGGATCTGTTGAGAGACCATCAGCAAATGATACCAGCCCATTTGGGAAATTATGCTGTGAAAGCCATGTCACGACCTTCTGTTGCTGCATGTCAGGTCTACCAGTTATGTACACGATTAAATACCCTAAATCTTGCCAGTGTCTATGAGAGAGATCAAAAATATTAGCATTACATCTTTTTAGATTCTCTTATTAAAATTTTTAATTGAGAAATAATTTGAATTCTTCAAAAAAATTTCAGAGACTTTTGCTTATGTTATATAAGATTCTTAAGATATGTAATATTTCTCAGAGCATAGGAAAATAACATAAATGCTACAATTAATCTACATCTAAAATGCGCATTGACATGGTGCTAATAGTTTCAATTTTAGGGAATCATGGGCTTCTTATGTTTCAGTATGAATTTCCTTCATGATATGTTCTAATATTGACCAGGAGAACATTCCTACTAGATTAGCAAAGACAGGTACCAAAGAAGGATAAAAAACATATTTCCATATTGATAATGATTGAAATATTTGAACACATTATGCAAATATTTACAACAAAACATTCATTTCACACACATTCAATATATTCAACCCTCTGTAATTAGAAGTTGCTCATTATTACCCTTACAATACCTTAATCAAGAATGTTGTCTAGTCAACAACATTTTTCTACTCAGGCGTACAATAAAAATAATGGAATTAAAATAATGTGTACATTTTGAGGTCAATCTTCATACATATTGTGAAGCCTTTGGTGACAAAAGCATTTTCTTGAAAATTAAGTGATATAACTCAATGTGAGATACGCCCCAAAGATTCAAGGAATTATGAATATGACTAACTATTAAAAGAGAGCCATCTTTACCTTACAACATCAACTGCACACGGTCTAACTTTGGGATCTCTTCCTGTCACTGACATGCTTGCAGTAAAGGACCCATCTATGCTGAAAACCACAACTTCAGTCTTTGGAGGTACAACAGCCATGTAAAAATCAACATAGGAATGATCACCCCTGGAAAATAAGCCAACAAATTCTTGTGAAAATAAAGTTAAGGAGATCAGCATTTATTACATGCAGATTCATACTTAAATACAAAAACATACATACAGCATATGCCGAAGTATGAATTCCATTTTACAAATACTGAAATAGGCCTGCCAAAACCTCTGACATCTGAGTTATTTTGGCATGGATTTTTGCAAAATGGGTCGATCAACTTATGAAAAAGTATTATGTATGTATTATGCAAAGTTACTCATCAATAATGATGAAACATTTAAGCATATTCAAAAATTGATTGATTTAATACATTTATGAGAAAGTGCAATAACTAAGTTATTCTTCTCCCTGCAATTTTTATGGGAGTTGCATTGGATCAATAAATTTATGAATATTAATGTGATAATAATTATTTTAAAAGATCACTGAAATATTTGTCAACAATCAACAGAAATTAGATTATGAGCATAGTTAAGCATTTCCTTCCTTTTCCACCACATAACTTCAGATAATTTCAGTAGAATAACCTAACACAGTAGCATAACATTTTCAATATCACATAAAACCAGAATTTGCAACATGAATTTCTCACCACTTACCAAATTAAATCAGAAAGGAATTATAGTTGCACAAAATTTAAACAAACTCCAAAAGGAGGGATATAAATGAATAGGTGATAATTTTCTGACATTGTAGAATTTGTACTTAACAATGACAAATCAATGGGTCCAACCATGAATACAGTTTCTTAATCAATCCAATTTTTCATCTATTGATGAAAATCTGACAGTGGGAAAGATTTTTTTTTTTTTTTTTTGCTCTGTCACATTAAAGGAGGTAAGAAAATGGGATTATCAATAACAGGAAAAACAGAAAATGAAATACTTAAGGTGGGATTCAGGAGTTTTTCACAGAAATTAACAGTACAAAGAAAATTTTCTTTAATCTTCAGCACCATTTATTAAGTCTATATTGTCTTTGTTTCCTACTCTCCATCTGAATCTTCCCTTTAAATACACTTTTATATTATACACATACATTCAGAGGTGAACCATCAACATGACTTCAGCATAACAGTGAATTAATAACCCCATCATTGATTTATTTTACGATGAAATACTATCACTGGGTTTCCCCTGCATCTATTACTGCTGAAAATCTACCTATTTTAACAGAAACAAATGTTAGGGTAACTATATTCAGCTGTTGAAACTTATCAAATTCTGAAGTGGGTTATATCAATAGCCTATAACATTTTCTGAGCGAATTTCTTTAAGTTTTAAGATACTCTGTGAGCAGTGTAACTTGCTATTTTCAATTAATATGTTATGAATTGAATTGCTTAATCAATTAACAACAAATACTGTATACACTGGTCCATAAGTAAATACAGTTTTCAGTAAGTACAAAATAAAATCATTTAAATCGCACATGATAAGCAACCTCTCATAACATAATATGTAACACACAGTTTAAGAACCAAATTATGGTCTGTCAGTGAAAGAGGTAACAATATGATCACCAGATTTACCATGTTTTATCATGGATTAGCAAGGATAATCAAGAGTTTGCTGTATTTACCTTACAATCATCTCCAAAGATTCCAAAACCAAGAGGCTTTTCTTCTGAATGCTGTGAGACACTCTGCCTGTCTTGTCTGTTACCTTGGTGGCAATTAATGTCCATTCCCCAACTGGAGCATCTTTCATCACATATATATCCACTTGCTCACCTAAATTAACATCAGCAAGCAAGATGATTCCATTAAGATTTTATGCTGAAGATTGTTAATTCACATAGGTAGTAATTCATTAATTCTAATCAAGCACTGTATGAGATATTTACAAACCTGTCAAGGTGATCATGTCCAATGGACCATACATAAAGCGAGCACCTAGGATTTGTGGTGCTCCTTCCTTAATAATGAGATCATTGGCACGATGATTAGCAGCAACGTTCTGCAAAATATCAGACAATTATGTTAAGAACACTGATGTTAAACTGAAAAAAGTCAAGATTTGATTTTGAAAATGGATTATAATTATAAATAATCCCTTCATAACTGGTTGGTGATGATAATGATAATTCTGATCAATTTGCCAAATATATACAATAAGCTAACAGCATCAGAGTTACAATTATTAAGCCACTTCCAAAGTTTAGCCATAGACACCTTGGACATGTGAGAGTAAAGTATATCTACTGATAAAAGGTACATTTAGATATTATTAAATAACTGATTTTAAACTTTTGTACAGCTGGAGGGCTTTGATGCAATCCAGTCAATATACCACATGTAATTGTAGCTCTAGTTCAAAGATTAATGAAGCCATATACTGTCATTAATATTATTATACAACACTCCGAGGTCCAACATCAATATAGGTAGTAAATAAAAGAAGCCGCACTCAAAGCCTTCACAGCCAAACATCAGTAATATTTTTCTTACTTTACATTATACAATACATTTGAGAAGCTTTCATAAAAATTAATACCCTTATACTACATATGCTTTCCCCATGCTTTTTTCCCAAATTACACGTAATTAATTGTAATGTGAGAGAGAAATTTAAGTTTCTTTTCAAATAATTGAACAACAGAATTAGAATAACTTAGTAACTCACTCAAACTTCCATGACCAATTGCTAAACCATAGGATATTGTTGAAAACTTGCTCATTACTTCTTTTTACTTATCTTTCATGAAGTTACCATCCAATATTCCTCTTAGTTGTTGTTCTCTTCAAATCCTACTCGTTCATATAATATATTTGATTTTTTATGAACATCTGAAATTATTCATTTTCAAGCCTCAATTGTGATATGTATTTTCAGATACCTCATGATTCAAACAGCCTTTCTCTTCCTTCTATTTTACACTTTTCAACTATTTCTAAATGCTGATTAAAATATAAAATTTTAGAAATAAGCTGCTTCTTTGTTATGCATGAAAATTGCAGAGGATATTTATCATAATTCTTTCTTACTTGTGATAATTTTATGTAAATATTACCTAACCCTCAATTTTTATGGTGAGTAGCTTCCACTAAAGTGCCACACAAATCAAAATAGTACAATTTCAAACTTATATTAGCAAACTTACTTTTCTTACTTTATAAAATAATATAAGAGGTTTTACAGAAAGGTTCACAAGATGGTGATCTTATTTTTGTTGAAATTTCTATTTAGTTTTGTAACTGGTAGACTTTTTTATCCACTTTTCCCTTGGTTGGCATGGGCAGAAGCTTGAAATTTCTTTCTCTTCATATTCTCCTGGACCTGTCCCATCAAAGCGCCCAACCTGAAAGACCCAAAAATCTCCCATTCACTATTTCACAAACAAAAGAAGATTCAGAGCTTAGCAAACCTTTTTTATAAAGCTGACAGAATTCATTGAAGAAGAGCAAATAGTGTGAAGACAGATAAATGAAATTTGTCAAAAAAGACAGGAGCACATTTTTAGAAAACATTAACATTTGAGAAGCTTTCATCTCAAGAGAGAAACCAAAAACAATTTTTACATTTTTAACTCTTTAATTTTTATGTCAATATACTTAATTGAACAGAACAAATCAAAACTTGATCATCATAGCATGATTGAATGACCACAATAAGCCAAAATATTGTTAGTCAGGTAATGCAAGGATTGAGGGTTAGGAGTATTCCATATAAAAACACTATAATAACGGAAATGCACAAAGGTTTGAAGCAAAAACAAAATCGACAGAAAATCCTCGGCACAAAATATTCTCAAATGCAAGGCAAGAAAATAGTTTCTGAATTCAATATCTTGAAGAAATCAATTACACCTTTTGAGAAAACTAATGCTTTTGCTGATGATAGTAAAATTTACTTAAACTGATTCAACTTAAGAAAGGGAGAGAAAATATAAAACAATTAGTGAGCAAGGAAAGAAAAGATTTGCACAAAAGAAAAACTGCATCAGAAATATAATTCTTGAATATCAAGATTTAAATTGGCAATACACCAACTATTTACCCATTATTTAAATTACATTGAAGTGTATTAAGCCCTGAAAATTTCTTTTGAATGACTGATAGTACTTACAGTAATACAAATCAAATGAGGAAGAAATATAATGAGATGATAGCTAACCTGTCTTAGTATGAAGGCAATTACATCCAAAGATTCCCAATAACTCGCGTGGAATAAGTGAGGAAGTGCATTTGTGGGAAAGTTGGCAAGACCTTCAGGGCAGTAGAGAGCATAATCCAATCTTTTTGGACCCCACCACTTTTGACTCACTGACAGAAGAAATAGCATAAGCAATTCATTTTCAAAGAAGACAAACATCACCATATTCTTAAAAACATTCATTAAACAGCAGAGTATATATATATTGACAGATACCTCTAAAATCAAAATTACAAAAAATATATGTAAAGATTTTTCCATTACCATATAAGGAAAGAAAAATTTTCTCTCTTTTGAATGATGTCTTTTGTGTCTGGTGATCTAAAATTCTATTGTGAAAATAAAGACATGAATGAGTCATTTACAACATTTACTATTAATATCATTCATACATTCATTTAAGATGATTTTTTTCTTTATATAAATAATACAGACAGTTCTCAATTTACATAAATGGACTAGAAAAACCACAAAACTCACAATTTACATAAGAGTAACATTACAAGGAAAAGAGTCACGTAAAATTAGCCATTATGCCGAGGATAGAGATTCATACTCATTCAAAACACAAAAGAAATCAGCAAGACGTTAGTTGAGCTTCTTGCTGTAATAAAGTTGCATAAAGAGAGAGTCACTTGCTATTGAGAAATTGATTATTTCTCCTCTTTTGTTACACTAATTCTGGGTTTTCCTGAATTAAGTCTAAGTCATAAACTAATTGTTCAAGGCAAGAGGTAGCAATATTTATGATACCACAACTCCTTGGAAAACTATACAATAATTGATGTCATCGGGTATTGACGATGGCAATCATTATAATAAATTTTGAGGACTAAGAATAATATTTCTTTTCATTTTCCAGAACCCAAATAAGCACTCAATCAAAAATTTCATTCACTTGATTTTACAATCTTTAGAACAAGAATTTTGGTAAATGAGAATCAATATCTTTGAGTAACACATTATTTAGATTTTCACCCATAATTAAGTAAAAAGACTATAAGATATTAATCAACAAGATAATTTTTCCAGACTGAAAATATAAAATAATCAAAAAAGTAAAGAGAAAAACAAGTATACTCACAAGCATTAATAGTTTGCAGTGGAAGAGAATCAATCACTCCTGACATGGTGCTCTGAATGCTAACCTCGGACATTCGACGCATGTGACCACCGGCAGAATGGGGAGTGCCTCCTTTCACAGATCCACCAAAAGCTTCTACAAACAACTGAGGATGTGCTTGCACAAATTCCACTGAAAATTAAATCAAAAGTTATCTTTCATGAATGATAGAATACGTTCATATATTCAATGTTTTATATTCATAAAAAGAAAAATTTCACGTGATAAAAATTTATATTGAAAAATTCTTTGGACAAATCATTTCTAAAATTTTCAGGAAATCAGCATTTTTGGTGTCAAAAAATTTGTGCTGAAGAAATAAAAAGTAATACATTATTTTTAGGCAACACTTGCTAGTTAACATTGTACATTTAAAAGAATTCATCTTCGTGTAAGAAAACCAAATTATGAATTCAGAGTGGAACATCAGATTGGGAATGCGCTTTTCATCCAGTTCACTTTGTAGTCTGATGAAGAATTCACATTTAATAAAAACCTACTCAAGACGCTTTTCATGGGATAGACATCTCTGCCTTACTAATCTAGAAATTAATAGACAGCACAAGTTGAGCCTTATACTAAATTAATACACTGGAGATCAAAAATAAAAAAGACATATTCATCTATGGGAATTAAGCTAACAATAAGACTTATGAAAGAAAGAACAAAGAAAAGTGTCATTAAATTAACTGAAAACCTATAGAAAGTTGAGTAATGTAGAGGACACCTACAATTCTTGTATTGATAAGGAAACCGATTCAATCTAAGAGTAGTTGACCATCATAATTATTGCCATCAAGTAAGTAGTAATTACTATAAATTGAGTGTGTTTGTCATTTCATTTGAAATATGAGATAAAAAATTGTTAATTTATCTAACTGATAAAATAGAAGGATAAAGCATATGGCAAGCAACAATCAAAAGATAATTTTATAAAATTCTTACATGAGTGATGTGGTTGTACATTTCCAAGAGGATACTTCTGATGACGGGCAATGTCTACAGGAGGCAGCATTGAGAAGCGAGCTGACAGCAATGGCTCTATCCGTGCAGATGCAGGGTGAGTCGGATGGAACAGGTTGTACACTTGGTTGACAAGTGGTCTAGGAATAGGAACTAAAAATGAAAATCAATTCTCAATTAAATGAGCAACACAAATTGCAAATGAAAAAATATATATCATACATAACAAATAATCACACACACGTTATATATAAACAGTAAAATCCAGTTAAGATACCTTTGTGAAAGGTATCAAGTGAAAATCTTGCTATAACTGGGATATCAACACTTTTTATTTCTTTGGCATTGGGAAACTAAAAGGAGGGGTTTTTGGTGCCATAATTATTAGAGAAGTAATTTACACCTTAAAACAAAAGAGGATCTTCCAAATTTGACTTATTAGCCACAGCTGTACATATGTTTTCAGAGAGTTCAGAGAAACTATCGTTGAGTAATACTGGTTGCATTATTTACATACTTTTAAAGAATAGTAATTAAATGCCATCTATTAACATTCAAATTATTCTATTCTTATTGTTTAGCATTTACTGTAATACGTCCATACCATGCCAGGAGGCCACTATACCCCATTAGCTGCTACAGGAACGTATGACGAATTAATAAGAATTGCAACCGTATTCCCCAACGATGGGTCCCTTCAACTGCGAGCTTCTATACAGTTTCACAAGGTTGAGAGGCAGCAACGAACGATAAGGGCGGTCATATCCCTCTACTAATAACAACCCTCGTACTGTCTTGTTCGCCTAACGAGGTTTCCATTGTGTAACTGAAATACAGCTCAGTTAAATTAACCTATTTGAATTAAGTAAGAGTTAGTCTGTTAAAGGGTTATGAAATTAGTCTATTGAATACTTTACAGAATTGTCGATGTATTCAGTTTTACATCCAAAACGTCTACTCAAATATCGGCGAAGGCGAAAAAAGACGTTTGCAAAATTCCATCCCTTTGAATTCGACCGTTTCAATTCCCTCAATAATATGAATATATAGTCGAACAGCGAACAAGCTGAGTAATCGTATCTTGAAGAACACTTCAAACGCAAGGAAATATAACAGTGAGAAGCCTGCCTCTACCTTCGGCGTTCTGCTGAACACAACAAATGAAGCGCCATAACCCTGCTCAAACTCATATTTACATCCACACTCTCTGTGAGTTGATCAGCGGCTAACTTGAGTTCTCTGATAAGTGATAGATTCGAAGCCATGAGTTTAAATGCATGTCAGAAGAAAAGAAAAAAATTAACGAGTAAGGCCGATCTCCACTCGTACATTTGTGAGAACCGAGCTCGCAGATGATGCTACAGGATTTAGCAGCGTTTCAATACCCAACCTCTGAAAAAAGGAACTACATGTTAGAGAGATTGTCATGATATATTCTCTGGTTGAAGTTATTCTTCTCCCGTTCGGGATTTTTAATCCATTTTATATCTTCCTTCTTTAACTTTTTGTTTCAGTTATCATATGGATGTGATATAGAATTCTTTCCGGTCATATGATTCTTAAGCTCCTTCATTGGTTATCAAATTTATAATGCAAGTGTTATCGGTTTAGAATAAAGGTTTCAGAATACAAGGAATATCAAATGTATGGATAAATATCCTTTGTGGAGTGATTCACCATTTCTAACAAATATTTGGGTATACTGCTGAACCATACCAGCCCATTATAACATTTGACAGCATAATTTGCACGATTACGATAGGTATAAACAATATCTATGCGATAACATTAATATTCGAATATTCCTTACTTTGTACAAAATACGAAAGGGAACGAGCCTCTGCTCCACAAATAAACCATCCGACCTCGAGCATGAACAAGTCAAACAATAAATGCTGTAGCATCATCTGCGAACTTGGGTCTCGCGATTTTTTATTGAAGTTTAGCACAATATTTTAAACACCTGGAAAGGTTTCGAACTAATGGTACGTGATGATGATTGGAGCCCTTACCCATGCAAGAAGAGAAGAGCACGACGCGATGATTACTAATTTGAATGATTTATGGGAAGTAAAGTATCAATAGCTAAATATCTAGGGAACTACATAGTGTACTTTCGTTTACCATATACTGATTGAATGAATAATAGGTTTCTGAACAGCGTGCCAACCATGCCAGGAGTTAATTAACAATTATAGGAGCGTAAGACGAATTAATAAGAATTGCAACCCGAACGATGGGTCCCTTCAACTGTGAGGCCGCCTTCCACAAGGTTGAGAGGCAGCAGGGTACGATAAGAGTTCTAACAACCCTCGAACTGGCTTGTTCGCCCGACGAGGTTTCCATTATGTAACTGAAACAACGGTCGGTTAAATGACTATTCATTTGAATGAGTTATGGCAAGCAAAGGATCAAGAGAAAGGAGGGCGGAAAAGTAAATGCATGCATGAAGAAGAGTTTTTGGAAATGATATAGGATAGTAAAAGTTGAAAACCTTAAAGAAGAGTATATATGGATCGAAGATTCAATTTTATGACCAAAACTCCTGCTCAATAAAAGACGAAAATATAATAATCAGAAAACTGCCTCTTGACACTCCGCGTTCCGCTGGAAACCATACAACAAATGAAGCAACAAATAGCAGCTGTAACTGTTATTGCTATCCACGCTCTCTATAAGTTGATCAGTTGCTAACTGGAGTTCTTATAAGTGATGGATTCGTATCTACAGTTGAATTGCATGTACAAGAAAAGACAAAATTAACGAGTAAGGCCGATCTCCATTCAACAAATTCGACTTCCTAACCCCCTCCCTCCTTCCCCCCCTCTCTCAAAGCAACCCTCCCATATAAACCCAGCAAAATTTCCGCTCTTCCCATTCCTTACCACAACGCCCGAGTCGACAAGTCTTGCGAGCAGGCGACGACGTTCCGAGAGAGGAGCTTCTCATTGATGAAGATATTACGACGTCATTCTGACGACCATGGTCTCCCGAGGCCCCTTCCATCGCTTCCTCAGAGTACGCTGCTGTGTTCCTTCCGGACTCTCGACCCGTGATGTCTATCTAGAAGTCCTCCTGCAGTTTGCTGTTCTTTCATGAAAATAAACCAGCGCAATCTCACGGCGGTGCCGATCAATCTGCGGAGCTCCTTCTGGAAAATCTGAGAAGATTTCAGCCAGAATCAAGCTTGCTTCTGACCCAGCGTCCGCAGCTAGAGCCTCTGTCGTCACAGCAGTTGAAATGGCTCGCTCCTTTCTATCTGCTTTGCCGAATCAAATGGAGATGACCGACCCCATTCAAGACGAGAACGAGACATCGGTCAGGTAGCCAGCTGATCGCTGCCAGGGCGAAAGAGATCTTCGGCGACTGCAGAACTAATCGGAAGATCCTACGGCGAGGCCATCAAGGGATTGGAGAGAGATCGAGTGGAGAGGAATCCGAAGACAGAAGATGGAGAAGAAAGTGAGTGTGGTGACAGTGTTGTGATAAATGGTCATTTTAGTGAAGTGGTGAAGGTTACTTCAAGAGGAGGTTCGGTACGCCGATGGAGAGCAGAGATCTGCCGACGATGGAGCATGGTCCGCAGCAAAGGTAAGGAGTCGACGCCTTTCAGGAGAGAGGGTGGCAGGTTTCTATAGAAAAGGGCCCGACCAATGGGCGTTAGAGAACAGGTCTGCATTAGAGTATGGTGGGAGTTTGAAATTAAGAGAACTGGCGCCCACTTGATGGGCTTTTGTGTGTTGGCGGGAAGGGGAAATTAATGTGATAGGCACTACACACACTGATACAGACCGGCTTTTTAGCCATTAGAGAATAAAACTTAATTAGTCTTCTATAAGTCTTCCTCTTCTATCTTTTCCGTGGTGGTGGTTTTCATGCCACTGCCACAACATGGTTTTATAGGGCTGGTCAATTGCAACTGATGACGCGTGCGATCCCCCCCGAAAAATTTACCAGTTGCAATTTTCTGGCGATACCCCTCCATTTTAAAAGGGGAAACGAACTGGGCACGGTACGTCTTTGCGTGGTTTGGAAACCCGTGCTATTTCATACTCACTTTGCTCTTTAATCTTGGTTTGATTTAATCTTGTAATAGAAGAAATTCTTGCTTCTGATTTGGTGCATTTCCTCTAGCAGATGCAAATTTTAATTTTTTAATTTCTTTGAAGGAAATTAACTCTTGTTTGCTGTTCTCAAACTATTTTAGTGATGATTCTTTTATCTATCTTTCAGTATCAACGATGGCAAACCAATGCAGACTCGAGCAGCAGAGAAAATGCAGAAATTCTTTCCATGGATTCAACAGGTCAGGTCAACTCTAGGTGTTTTTCACATCTTAGATTACACTTTGAATGTTTAACTTTTTTAAACTTTCAGTAATTGTATTAATAACACAATTTCACAGATGTATTCAGAATCTTGCTAATCCTATAGTCAGTTGCCAATGGCATACTCTTCAAAATTGTCTTTAAGTGACATTGCTTTTAGTTCATTTTTCTGATGATTCATTCGTAAATTTCATGAGAGAACCTCTGAGATTTTAATTGGAGCAAAATTATTGATCTGATGAGGTATTGATGTAAGATTTTTAATTTGAATTCCACTCTTGTTAATGTAGTTTCTGAAAATACACTTCATAATGTAAACTTTGTGCCAAATCTAAAGCTTAGACCTCAATTTCCAAATCAATTGATACTATCATTCAATATAATTTAATGAAATGTAACACTGTTCCTTGCAATTGGTTTTTCTTTCTTCTAGGAATTTTATCAGCCTGATCCTTTCATCTGTGCTGCAAGACTACCTAATGATGTGGAATATGTATTGAAAATATTTAAATGAGAATTTCTTTGGAAATAAGTCATTATATTGCGGCCTTGGAGGAACTAAGAAAACTATCTGTTTTAAGTAATGGAATTATTTGTGAATTTAATTGCGATTCCTGCATGAGATTTACTTTCAGTAAATTTGTCTGGTAAAAATCATTTAAATCTTCATAACAATTTTCCTAATCCCAAGTTTTTAGGAAAATATGCATGAATGTTCATTGCTCTTCTTTCCTGCTTAACACTTATTGAATATAGAGTTAAGTGTTTTCTTTGTCAACCTACTTTAAATTTTAATTCTACTCTTTCATCATTTCATTCTAGTTTTCATATGTAATGAAAATCCAAGAAATGTGCTATGTACTATGCATTATCGGAATGTGCATATATTATAATCCATCCCTTATATCAAAATAATTATCCTTTTCTATTGAAAGATTCCAATGCTATGCCAATTCTTAGTTCCTCTATCTTATATAAATCTGTCTGCATAGGTTAATAACTTCATTTTTTTCTAAAAGAATCTTCAAGCTTTTCTGAGAGCAGGACATGAAAAAATAAGCATTTGCACATAGAGAATGCTTGCTTGTTTCATTAGCAGAAGGAACCTAGAATATCTTTTAAACTTCCCCAGACAATCTCCTCTTCTTAAAAGGCCTTAAAATATCATAGAATTCCAGCATTTTCATTTCAATTAGCTTTTGGTATATTTGGCTAAGGTTCTATAGAAAATTCAGTTATTTTGTCACTCCTATCCACATTCTCTCTGTTCCTTCTTACTTTGTTTGTCAGATTGTTCTAATAAATTACTTTCTCAGTATGAGATTGTCATTTTCTTTTTCATAGAATGTAAACCTTCACCTCTATTATACTGATATTTAAAGGTTGACTATAATGCAGAGTCAGACAAAAGTATTTTCTTGTAGAATTTAAGGAGTCTGTTATGATATGATGGAACAATTTTAATTTACGAGAGGACGCTATTTTGTGTCAAACTATTGATTCGGTAGCAAAATTCCCAGCTTCATCTTACCCTCTCATCAACTATCCCATCTTACCCTTACGTAGCACCCAGTGTAAGATGGAATAACTAGGAATGTTACCTAAGATATCTGACATCATATGATCTGAAATACTTCAGTAGCATTGCATAATTATTTGCAAAAACATCTTTTAAAACAGATGGTTATTTGATCAGAGAAATGAGAAATTCACTAACAACATTCCAATGTAATTATTGTGCGTGTATGACTATAAGAATACAAAATCTTTTGATAAACACAGAGAAAATGTTGTATAGTAGATATTTTGCCATGAAAATATGAAACTGATCTAGATAGTACCAAAAAAAGCTTTCAGAGTCCATAAAAAGATTCCAGGAATGTGGACAACCATCCACAAATAGCAACAACCTGCACAAGGGTGTTTCTGATTTCTTCTCTGATAGTAAAACTAACGTTGACAGGGCACAGAAAGCAAAAGCTGCTCAAATATACTGAGCAAGTAGACTAATGGCTAGAAATCATTAATAAATAGATTGAAATCAAAATATTACATCAAGATCAAAAGAGATGCAACAGAAGGTAGAGTAGTATTTCTATAATTGTGATATCAATCGAATTTCAATCGGAAATTAAGAAAATGAGATGAAAATGTAGGTTTCAACTATCAGCCTTTCACTATCATCAAATAGAAACCACCGGAATCAACCAACAGTAAACATCTTCAGCAGAAGGTAAATTTCTCATGTTTAGAGATTGGATGGATACTAATTCCCATGTGTGGATATAGAAGAAGAGTAATATAGGAAGAGTGCTGATACACTTTCAAATAAAACTAATTTTCTAAGTAGAAATATGAAGGTACCTGGAACATGCAGAGGATGCAACATTGGGCATAATGATACTCCAAATGATTTAACAGTAACTTTGATTACAAAACAATCTTTATACAACAAAAACTACAATTTATTTGAGAACTTCTTCTCTACTCTTTTAGTTCTTTGGGGGCTTTGGACAAATGGAATATTTTACTTTATTAATTATAAGCTTTAAAAAAAATATAGATGGAAAACTACATTTAGATTACTTCTGGTAACTTTTACTAGGATTTCATTTTTTCTCAAACTATACCTAATAAAGGAACATCACAAACAACAACAAAATAGTGATAGGTTTCTGCACTGAGATACTTAAGTTATAAATAATTTATAATTTAAAACAAATGCTTACACTACAAATATGCTGTTAACACTTCACATACTATTTTCATTGATTTTAGTAACAGAGCAATTTGATTTGCACAACTTTATCAAGAATTTTATACGTAAAAGATAACTTTTGTTTAACAAATAATTAACAAGCTCAGGCATATTTAAATTTTCCGTCTTTCTGGAGGAATGAACACACTATAACAGACACAGTAACTCCACTTTGATGTAAAATACAATAAAAATCAAGGCAACCACATTCACAATAATAAAAATACAAGTTTCTCATTATTTACAGCATATATCAGGCGATTTTCTTAAATTATAAACACTTAGTATTTTTTCTTTGGATCCAGGAGTAAGAATATTCATTGACCAAGTTGTTAACTTTCTATTCAACTCCATCAAATGTTCTTGTACTGCTAACATAATAACCTGATTCATGGATTCTATCTGCCACACTTCAATGGAACTGGCTATACCTAACTTTCATCAGTTGTTAAATTAAAATATAATAATGCTGATAATAATAATAATTAGAAGCATTTGACATTCATCAAAGTCGATTGTATTTAAATTTATTTTCTTTGCGATGTTTTAACGACACATAGGAATGGTCACACAGCCTTTCACAGATAGTTTGAAAAAAGGTTTTACTCTATCCCATGAAAGGCGATGGATAATGGCTATTAATGGAATAATTTTATACAGAATAATCGCATGAGCAAATATAACAGGTACCTCTGTATTTTCAACGTATTATAAATATTCAAATTTCATATAACCAGTTTATAGTCACCAGTAGATGCACAACAATGAATCTTCAATTTATCTCATTTGTAGAAAGAAGGCTAGATCACGCAAATAAAACTAGCCAATTAAGATCCTACACAACCTTCATCACATTGATTTTCAATATCTACATCACCATGACAAAACACACAAATTAGATGGAAGAGTATCAGAAATGTATCTTAAGTTTTGTTTTCTCCTTTCACTCAGAGTTTATTCGATCCATCTTCAAAGCAGAATCAGATTACAGAAAGCTGAAATAGAAAGGTAAAAAGTTGATTGAAATTGCAACTGACTGTCAAACTAAATTATCAATCAAGTCTTCCAAAAAGTGTGGTTTAAATGAACTAACCTTACTTCTTTGGTTCACCTTCTTCGCCTAACAGATGAATTGTGTCCAGGCGAACCAAAGTACGGCCGAGGAATAACCATCCTTGCATTACCTTGAGCAGGACGGGAACCTCCATGAGATGTCAGAGCTACTAAATGGGCAGCATACCCATCAGCTAATGGAGTCGCTAATGCTTGCTGC
Organism: Pachydiplax longipennis; assembly: GCA_036926295.1. Taxonomy (NCBI): domain Eukaryota; kingdom Metazoa; phylum Arthropoda; class Insecta; order Odonata; family Libellulidae; genus Pachydiplax; species Pachydiplax longipennis. The sequence goes on along the minus strand of JAVFKF010000044.1, from coordinate 3,301,073 downwards.
TTTTTTGAAACTTTCCCAACAATGAAAATTTGCTTTGGTTTAAGGCCTATCGAAGTATACACACCAATATCTTTACTGCTTCCATAAGCTACATGCACCACTACCTCATGCTCCTGAAAAGAACAAAGGGATAATACAGCAAAGATATTTTTCATCCATCATTTAGAGCAGAGGCATCGAATTTCTGATCACTGTAGGCCATTCACTACCAAGTTAAATTCATGAGAGCCACACTATATGTAGTGAGGTCTTACTTATTCTGCATCTCAGTTTCCACAACTTTTGTAATGTTTAGTTATAGAAATATATTTTCAAAAAACATGATTTTTTGTTCCACCACCAAGAAATCATCATTAAGATACACACATAGCTAATAAATAATTCAAAGGCCACACAGGTAATAATGGGCACGGCTATAATTATTAACATAATTTGATGCTGTATTGCCAGAAATGTTGTTAATAGAGGTTATGATGCTTCACTTCAAAATTGTCTTATATTTTTATACTTTATTGCTAGAAACTTGGAAACTTGCCATCCTTTGCCTCCATGTAGCCTCTCAAGATTTTGAGATAATAATGGTGAGCATACATCACAGGGGAAAGAATTTCACTTATATTTCACTACTTTTAAGGTCAAGAGTAGTCTTCTCTGAATTAGTTTTATCACAGACGCCTGTTATTGTTTACAGTGCCCTTTTCACATACATTGTGATTTGCTTTTTTCACTTACAGTGTACATGTAAAGACATGGCAGTAATAAAACAACACCTAACAAATTTGTGGTTGGATTATGGAAAAGTGATTCTGTTTGTATATTAAGACAAATTTCATAAATAATAAAGAGGAAAAACATCCCAATTATAAATAAATCCTCTAAGGATGCTATGTTAGGATAAGGATGTTATTTCCAACATTAATGGCTCTAATGATAAATGAATCTGACATTTTCAAAAGCTCAACTTTCTCCTTGTTTATCGTTTGATAAATCATTTTCACATTCATACTGTATATTATTGGCTATGAGTTAAGAAAATCAGTACAGTTGATAAAAGAATCGAGGGGATTGTAAACTTTAAATTTAACACCTAGAAAATAATCAATACTAGCTATATGAACAGATTTCATTGATGAATGAAATAAAGAAGGATCTAAGATGCAATATATGTAATAATAGGAGTAATTTTTGAGGAAATGAGGACAAGGTTCAATGAATGTCCAAAGAGCCATGTTTGACATGAAGGCTGCAGGTTCCTCACCTACACTCTAACAGAACCTTAACCTGAGTGCATAGTCTCCCAAAATGGCAAGTCTGAATTTTCTCCAGGGTAAATCAATTGGTTAGAGCAACTGCATAGCAAGTAGAAAATCTAGGTTTGAGACTTTTATCACATCCATTTTTCCTAGGGAATTTGTAGAGGTGCATGCTTTTACATTAGTATATATTATCAATACATATCAAGTTACCTTCTACTATTTTCTAAAATAGACACCTTGAGATAGCTCAGTACAGATTTAGTAGATTTAGTATTTGCTGGTGATCCTAAAATGCCAGAGAACAAATAAAAGGAAAGTGACTTATGATGACTCTACGCAAAAAGTAGTGTGCCATGAAAATGAGACAGCAAAATATGAGACCACCAATATCTCTAATTAGGCACCATTTCTTAAATTGGTCTCTTATTGGCTTTGACCTCAGCTCTTACTAAGCACACAAGTAACCATATCTGTACTTTATATTTTCAGTACTCTCAACATGACTTTTGCTGAGACTTTTAAAACAAATTTTTGTGCTTGAACATTATGAAACTTGATAACTATTCCTGAAATGTGAATGATCTCTACGGTCATCATAAAATAATTAACCTGTTATCTGGTGAAACCACCTTATTTACTATATGAATTCAGCAACAGAAAATGGTAAATAAAAGGAGCTGAATGTATCTGAGGATTATTTAAATTCTACAGTCAATATATACATTATAAGTTGATATGTACAATAAATACATATAAATTTCAAATATCGTCTGGTCAGAGCACTACTCAAACTCATACAGAAATATTTCAACAATGAATATTTAACTTTGGTTCAGTTTCGAAAATCATTCTGTCTTGAAGTGCAAAAACTTACAAAGCACTGAATTCAACATGAACCATGAAGCATTAATCTCACAAAGAGTGACTCAAATGTCGACAGCATCTTCTAAACAATATCATTGCTGATAACAAAGCTTCTCTTACCTGGATGAGATTCTTCAAATACACTGCTTTATGTCCCAGAGGATCTGTTGAGAGACCATCAGCAAATGATACCAGCCCATTTGGGAAATTATGCTGTGAAAGCCATGTCACGACCTTCTGTTGCTGCATGTCAGGTCTACCAGTTATGTACACGATTAAATACCCTAAATCTTGCCAGTGTCTATGAGAGAGATCAAAAATATTAGCATTACATCTTTTTAGATTCTCTTATTAAAATTTTTAATTGAGAAATAATTTGAATTCTTCAAAAAAATTTCAGAGACTTTTGCTTATGTTATATAAGATTCTTAAGATATGTAATATTTCTCAGAGCATAGGAAAATAACATAAATGCTACAATTAATCTACATCTAAAATGCGCATTGACATGGTGCTAATAGTTTCAATTTTAGGGAATCATGGGCTTCTTATGTTTCAGTATGAATTTCCTTCATGATATGTTCTAATATTGACCAGGAGAACATTCCTACTAGATTAGCAAAGACAGGTACCAAAGAAGGATAAAAAACATATTTCCATATTGATAATGATTGAAATATTTGAACACATTATGCAAATATTTACAACAAAACATTCATTTCACACACATTCAATATATTCAACCCTCTGTAATTAGAAGTTGCTCATTATTACCCTTACAATACCTTAATCAAGAATGTTGTCTAGTCAACAACATTTTTCTACTCAGGCGTACAATAAAAATAATGGAATTAAAATAATGTGTACATTTTGAGGTCAATCTTCATACATATTGTGAAGCCTTTGGTGACAAAAGCATTTTCTTGAAAATTAAGTGATATAACTCAATGTGAGATACGCCCCAAAGATTCAAGGAATTATGAATATGACTAACTATTAAAAGAGAGCCATCTTTACCTTACAACATCAACTGCACACGGTCTAACTTTGGGATCTCTTCCTGTCACTGACATGCTTGCAGTAAAGGACCCATCTATGCTGAAAACCACAACTTCAGTCTTTGGAGGTACAACAGCCATGTAAAAATCAACATAGGAATGATCACCCCTGGAAAATAAGCCAACAAATTCTTGTGAAAATAAAGTTAAGGAGATCAGCATTTATTACATGCAGATTCATACTTAAATACAAAAACATACATACAGCATATGCCGAAGTATGAATTCCATTTTACAAATACTGAAATAGGCCTGCCAAAACCTCTGACATCTGAGTTATTTTGGCATGGATTTTTGCAAAATGGGTCGATCAACTTATGAAAAAGTATTATGTATGTATTATGCAAAGTTACTCATCAATAATGATGAAACATTTAAGCATATTCAAAAATTGATTGATTTAATACATTTATGAGAAAGTGCAATAACTAAGTTATTCTTCTCCCTGCAATTTTTATGGGAGTTGCATTGGATCAATAAATTTATGAATATTAATGTGATAATAATTATTTTAAAAGATCACTGAAATATTTGTCAACAATCAACAGAAATTAGATTATGAGCATAGTTAAGCATTTCCTTCCTTTTCCACCACATAACTTCAGATAATTTCAGTAGAATAACCTAACACAGTAGCATAACATTTTCAATATCACATAAAACCAGAATTTGCAACATGAATTTCTCACCACTTACCAAATTAAATCAGAAAGGAATTATAGTTGCACAAAATTTAAACAAACTCCAAAAGGAGGGATATAAATGAATAGGTGATAATTTTCTGACATTGTAGAATTTGTACTTAACAATGACAAATCAATGGGTCCAACCATGAATACAGTTTCTTAATCAATCCAATTTTTCATCTATTGATGAAAATCTGACAGTGGGAAAGATTTTTTTTTTTTTTTTTTGCTCTGTCACATTAAAGGAGGTAAGAAAATGGGATTATCAATAACAGGAAAAACAGAAAATGAAATACTTAAGGTGGGATTCAGGAGTTTTTCACAGAAATTAACAGTACAAAGAAAATTTTCTTTAATCTTCAGCACCATTTATTAAGTCTATATTGTCTTTGTTTCCTACTCTCCATCTGAATCTTCCCTTTAAATACACTTTTATATTATACACATACATTCAGAGGTGAACCATCAACATGACTTCAGCATAACAGTGAATTAATAACCCCATCATTGATTTATTTTACGATGAAATACTATCACTGGGTTTCCCCTGCATCTATTACTGCTGAAAATCTACCTATTTTAACAGAAACAAATGTTAGGGTAACTATATTCAGCTGTTGAAACTTATCAAATTCTGAAGTGGGTTATATCAATAGCCTATAACATTTTCTGAGCGAATTTCTTTAAGTTTTAAGATACTCTGTGAGCAGTGTAACTTGCTATTTTCAATTAATATGTTATGAATTGAATTGCTTAATCAATTAACAACAAATACTGTATACACTGGTCCATAAGTAAATACAGTTTTCAGTAAGTACAAAATAAAATCATTTAAATCGCACATGATAAGCAACCTCTCATAACATAATATGTAACACACAGTTTAAGAACCAAATTATGGTCTGTCAGTGAAAGAGGTAACAATATGATCACCAGATTTACCATGTTTTATCATGGATTAGCAAGGATAATCAAGAGTTTGCTGTATTTACCTTACAATCATCTCCAAAGATTCCAAAACCAAGAGGCTTTTCTTCTGAATGCTGTGAGACACTCTGCCTGTCTTGTCTGTTACCTTGGTGGCAATTAATGTCCATTCCCCAACTGGAGCATCTTTCATCACATATATATCCACTTGCTCACCTAAATTAACATCAGCAAGCAAGATGATTCCATTAAGATTTTATGCTGAAGATTGTTAATTCACATAGGTAGTAATTCATTAATTCTAATCAAGCACTGTATGAGATATTTACAAACCTGTCAAGGTGATCATGTCCAATGGACCATACATAAAGCGAGCACCTAGGATTTGTGGTGCTCCTTCCTTAATAATGAGGTCATTGGCACGATGATTAGCAGCAACGTTCTGCAAAATATCAGACAATTATGTTAAGAACACTGATGTTAAACTGAAAAAAGTCAAGATTTGATTTTGAAAATGGATTATAATTATAAATAATCCCTTCATAACTGGTTGGTGATGATAATGATAATTCTGATCAATTTGCCAAATATATACAATAAGCTAACAGCATCAGAGTTACAATTATTAAGCCACTTCCAAAGTTTAGCCATAGACACCTTGGACATGTGAGAGTAAAGTATATCTACTGATAAAAGGTACATTTAGATATTATTAAATAACTGATTTTAAACTTTTGTACAGCTGGAGGGCTTTGATGCAATCCAGTCAATATACCACATGTAATTGTAGCTCTAGTTCAAAGATTAATGAAGCCATATACTGTCATTAATATTATTATACAACACTCCGAGGTCCAACATCAATATAGGTAGTAAATAAAAGAAGCCGCACTCAAAGCCTTCACAGCCAAACATCAGTAATATTTTTCTTACTTTACATTATACAATACATTTGAGAAGCTTTCATAAAAATTAATACCCTTATACTACATATGCTTTCCCCATGCTTTTTTCCCAAATTACACGTAATTAATTGTAATGTGAGAGAGAAATTTAAGTTTCTTTTCAAATAATTGAACAACAGAATTAGAATAACTTAGTAACTCACTCAAACTTCCATGACCAATTGCTAAACCATAGGATATTGTTGAAAACTTGCTCATTACTTCTTTTTACTTATCTTTCATGAAGTTACCATCCAATATTCCTCTTAGTTGTTGTTCTCTTCAAATCCTACTCGTTCATATAATATATTTGATTTTTTATGAACATCTGAAATTATTCATTTTCAAGCCTCAATTGTGATATGTATTTTCAGATACCTCATGATTCAAACAGCCTTTCTCTTCCTTCTATTTTACACTTTTCAACTATTTCTAAATGCTGATTAAAATATAAAATTTTAGAAATAAGCTGCTTCTTTGTTATGCATGAAAATTGCAGAGGATATTTATCATAATTCTTTCTTACTTGTGATAATTTTATGTAAATATTACCTAACCCTCAATTTTTATGGTGAGTAGCTTCCACTAAAGTGCCACACAAATCAAAATAGTACAATTTCAAACTTATATTAGCAAACTTACTTTTCTTACTTTATAAAATAATATAAGAGGTTTTACAGAAAGGTTCACAAGATGGTGATCTTATTTTTGTTGAAATTTCTATTTAGTTTTGTAACTGGTAGACTTTTTTATCCACTTTTCCCTTGGTTGGCATGGGCAGAAGCTTGAAATTTCTTTCTCTTCATATTCTCCTGGACCTGTCCCATCAAAGCGCCCAACCTGAAAGACCCAAAAATCTCCCATTCACTATTTCACAAACAAAAGAAGATTCAGAGCTTAGCAAACCTTTTTTATAAAGCTGACAGAATTCATTGAAGAAGAGCAAATAGTGTGAAGACAGATAAATGAAATTTGTCAAAAAAGACAGGAGCACATTTTTAGAAAACATTAACATTTGAGAAGCTTTCATCTCAAGAGAGAAACCAAAAACAATTTTTACATTTTTAACTCTTTAATTTTTATGTCAATATACTTAATTGAACAGAACAAATCAAAACTTGATCATCATAGCATGATTGAATGACCACAATAAGCCAAAATATTGTTAGTCAGGTAATGCAAGGATTGAGGGTTAGGAGTATTCCATATAAAAACACTATAATAACGGAAATGCACAAAGGTTTGAAGCAAAAACAAAATCGACAGAAAATCCTCGGCACAAAATATTCTCAAATGCAAGGCAAGAAAATAGTTTCTGAATTCAATATCTTGAAGAAATCAATTACACCTTTTGAGAAAACTAATGCTTTTGCTGATGATAGTAAAATTTACTTAAACTGATTCAACTTAAGAAAGGGAGAGAAAATATAAAACAATTAGTGAGCAAGGAAAGAAAAGATTTGCACAAAAGAAAAACTGCATCAGAAATATAATTCTTGAATATCAAGATTTAAATTGGCAATACACCAACTATTTACCCATTATTTAAATTACATTGAAGTGTATTAAGCCCTGAAAATTTCTTTTGAATGACTGATAGTACTTACAGTAATACAAATCAAATGAGGAAGAAATATAATGAGATGATAGCTAACCTGTCTTAGTATGAAGGCAATTACATCCAAAGATTCCCAATAACTCGCGTGGAATAAGTGAGGAAGTGCATTTGTGGGAAAGTTGGCAAGACCTTCAGGGCAGTAGAGAGCATAATCCAATCTTTTTGGACCCCACCACTTTTGACTCACTGACAGAAGAAATAGCATAAGCAATTCATTTTCAAAGAAGACAAACATCACCATATTCTTAAAAACATTCATTAAACAGCAGAGTATATATATATTGACAGATACCTCTAAAATCAAAATTACAAAAAATATATGTAAAGATTTTTCCATTACCATATAAGGAAAGAAAAATTTTCTCTCTTTTGAATGATGTCTTTTGTGTCTGGTGATCTAAAATTCTATTGTGAAAATAAAGACATGAATGAGTCATTTACAACATTTACTATTAATATCATTCATACATTCATTTAAGATGATTTTTTTCTTTATATAAATAATACAGACAGTTCTCAATTTACATAAATGGACTAGAAAAACCACAAAACTCACAATTTACATAAGAGTAACATTACAAGGAAAAGAGTCACGTAAAATTAGCCATTATGCCGAGGATAGAGATTCATACTCATTCAAAACACAAAAGAAATCAGCAAGACGTTAGTTGAGCTTCTTGCTGTAATAAAGTTGCATAAAGAGAGAGTCACTTGCTATTGAGAAATTGATTATTTCTCCTCTTTTGTTACACTAATTCTGGGTTTTCCTGAATTAAGTCTAAGTCATAAACTAATTGTTCAAGGCAAGAGGTAGCAATATTTATGATACCACAACTCCTTGGAAAACTATACAATAATTGATGTCATCGGGTATTGACGATGGCAATCATTATAATAAATTTTGAGGACTAAGAATAATATTTCTTTTCATTTTCCAGAACCCAAATAAGCACTCAATCAAAAATTTCATTCACTTGATTTTACAATCTTTAGAACAAGAATTTTGGTAAATGAGAATCAATATCTTTGAGTAACACATTATTTAGATTTTCACCCATAATTAAGTAAAAAGACTATAAGATATTAATCAACAAGATAATTTTTCCAGACTGAAAATATAAAATAATCAAAAAAGTAAAGAGAAAAACAAGTATACTCACAAGCATTAATAGTTTGCAGTGGAAGAGAATCAATCACTCCTGACATGGTGCTCTGAATGCTAACCTCGGACATTCGACGCATGTGACCACCGGCAGAATGGGGAGTGCCTCCTTTCACAGATCCACCAAAAGCTTCTACAAACAACTGAGGATGTGCTTGCACAAATTCCACTGAAAATTAAATCAAAAGTTATCTTTCATGAATGATAGAATACGTTCATATATTCAATGTTTTATATTCATAAAAAGAAAAATTTCACGTGATAAAAATTTATATTGAAAAATTCTTTGGACAAATCATTTCTAAAATTTTCAGGAAATCAGCATTTTTGGTGTCAAAAAATTTGTGCTGAAGAAATAAAAAGTAATACATTATTTTTAGGCAACACTTGCTAGTTAACATTGTACATTTAAAAGAATTCATCTTCGTGTAAGAAAACCAAATTATGAATTCAGAGTGGAACATCAGATTGGGAATGCGCTTTTCATCCAGTTCACTTTGTAGTCTGATGAAGAATTCACATTTAATAAAAACCTACTCAAGACGCTTTTCATGGGATAGACATCTCTGCCTTACTAATCTAGAAATTAATAGACAGCACAAGTTGAGCCTTATACTAAATTAATACACTGGAGATCAAAAATAAAAAAGACATATTCATCTATGGGAATTAAGCTAACAATAAGACTTATGAAAGAAAGAACAAAGAAAAGTGTCATTAAATTAACTGAAAACCTATAGAAAGTTGAGTAATGTAGAGGACACCTACAATTCTTGTATTGATAAGGAAACCGATTCAATCTAAGAGTAGTTGACCATCATAATTATTGCCATCAAGTAAGTAGTAATTACTATAAATTGAGTGTGTTTGTCATTTCATTTGAAATATGAGATAAAAAATTGTTAATTTATCTAACTGATAAAATAGAAGGATAAAGCATATGGCAAGCAACAATCAAAAGATAATTTTATAAAATTCTTACATGAGTGATGTGGTTGTACATTTCCAAGAGGATACTTCTGATGACGGGCAATGTCTACAGGAGGCAGCATTGAGAAGCGAGCTGACAGCAATGGCTCTATCCGTGCAGATGCAGGGTGAGTCGGATGGAACAGGTTGTACACTTGGTTGACAAGTGGTCTAGGAATAGGAACTAAAAATGAAAATCAATTCTCAATTAAATGAGCAACACAAATTGCAAATGAAAAAATATATATCATACATAACAAATAATCACACACACGTTATATATAAACAGTAAAATCCAGTTAAGATACCTTTGTGAAAGGTATCAAGTGAAAATCTTGCTATAACTGGGATATCAACACTTTTTATTTCTTTGGCATTGGGAAACTAAAAGGAGGGGTTTTTGGTGCCATAATTATTAGAGAAGTAATTTACACCTTAAAACAAAAGAGGATCTTCCAAATTTGACTTATTAGCCACAGCTGTACATATGTTTTCAGAGAGTTCAGAGAAACTATCGTTGAGTAATACTGGTTGCATTATTTACATACTTTTAAAGAATAGTAATTAAATGCCATCTATTAACATTCAAATTATTCTATTCTTATTGTTTAGCATTTACTGTAATACGTCCATACCATGCCAGGAGGCCACTATACCCCATTAGCTGCTACAGGAACGTATGACGAATTAATAAGAATTGCAACCGTATTCCCCAACGATGGGTCCCTTCAACTGCGAGCTTCTATACAGTTTCACAAGGTTGAGAGGCAGCAACGAACGATAAGGGCGGTCATATCCCTCTACTAATAACAACCCTCGTACTGTCTTGTTCGCCTAACGAGGTTTCCATTGTGTAACTGAAATACAGCTCAGTTAAATTAACCTATTTGAATTAAGTAAGAGTTAGTCTGTTAAAGGGTTATGAAATTAGTCTATTGAATACTTTACAGAATTGTCGATGTATTCAGTTTTACATCCAAAACGTCTACTCAAATATCGGCGAAGGCGAAAAAAGACGTTTGCAAAATTCCATCCCTTTGAATTCGACCGTTTCAATTCCCTCAATAATATGAATATATAGTCGAACAGCGAACAAGCTGAGTAATCGTATCTTGAAGAACACTTCAAACGCAAGGAAATATAACAGTGAGAAGCCTGCCTCTACCTTCGGCGTTCTGCTGAACACAACAAATGAAGCGCCATAACCCTGCTCAAACTCATATTTACATCCACACTCTCTGTGAGTTGATCAGCGGCTAACTTGAGTTCTCTGATAAGTGATAGATTCGAAGCCATGAGTTTAAATGCATGTCAGAAGAAAAGAAAAAAATTAACGAGTAAGGCCGATCTCCACTCGTACATTTGTGAGAACCGAGCTCGCAGATGATGCTACAGGATTTAGCAGCGTTTCAATACCCAACCTCTGAAAAAAGGAACTACATGTTAGAGAGATTGTCATGATATATTCTCTGGTTGAAGTTATTCTTCTCCCGTTCGGGATTTTTAATCCATTTTATATCTTCCTTCTTTAACTTTTTGTTTCAGTTATCATATGGATGTGATATAGAATTCTTTCCGGTCATATGATTCTTAAGCTCCTTCATTGGTTATCAAATTTATAATGCAAGTGTTATCGGTTTAGAATAAAGGTTTCAGAATACAAGGAATATCAAATGTATGGATAAATATCCTTTGTGGAGTGATTCACCATTTCTAACAAATATTTGGGTATACTGCTGAACCATACCAGCCCATTATAACATTTGACAGCATAATTTGCACGATTACGATAGGTATAAACAATATCTATGCGATAACATTAATATTCGAATATTCCTTACTTTGTACAAAATACGAAAGGGAACGAGCCTCTGCTCCACAAATAAACCATCCGACCTCGAGCATGAACAAGTCAAACAATAAATGCTGTAGCATCATCTGCGAACTTGGGTCTCGCGATTTTTTATTGAAGTTTAGCACAATATTTTAAACACCTGGAAAGGTTTCGAACTAATGGTACGTGATGATGATTGGAGCCCTTACCCATGCAAGAAGAGAAGAGCACGACGCGATGATTACTAATTTGAATGATTTATGGGAAGTAAAGTATCAATAGCTAAATATCTAGGGAACTACATAGTGTACTTTCGTTTACCATATACTGATTGAATGAATAATAGGTTTCTGAACAGCGTGCCAACCATGCCAGGAGTTAATTAACAATTATAGGAGCGTAAGACGAATTAATAAGAATTGCAACCCGAACGATGGGTCCCTTCAACTGTGAGGCCGCCTTCCACAAGGTTGAGAGGCAGCAGGGTACGATAAGAGTTCTAACAACCCTCGAACTGGCTTGTTCGCCCGACGAGGTTTCCATTATGTAACTGAAACAACGGTCGGTTAAATGACTATTCATTTGAATGAGTTATGGCAAGCAAAGGATCAAGAGAAAGGAGGGCGGAAAAGTAAATGCATGCATGAAGAAGAGTTTTTGGAAATGATATAGGATAGTAAAAGTTGAAAACCTTAAAGAAGAGTATATATGGATCGAAGATTCAATTTTATGACCAAAACTCCTGCTCAATAAAAGACGAAAATATAATAATCAGAAAACTGCCTCTTGACACTCCGCGTTCCGCTGGAAACCATACAACAAATGAAGCAACAAATAGCAGCTGTAACTGTTATTGCTATCCACGCTCTCTATAAGTTGATCAGTTGCTAACTGGAGTTCTTATAAGTGATGGATTCGTATCTACAGTTGAATTGCATGTACAAGAAAAGACAAAATTAACGAGTAAGGCCGATCTCCATTCAACAAATTCGACTTCCTAACCCCCTCCCTCCTTCCCCCCCTCTCTCAAAGCAACCCTCCCATATAAACCCAGCAAAATTTCCGCTCTTCCCATTCCTTACCACAACGCCCGAGTCGACAAGTCTTGCGAGCAGGCGACGACGTTCCGAGAGAGGAGCTTCTCATTGATGAAGATATTACGACGTCATTCTGACGACCATGGTCTCCCGAGGCCCCTTCCATCGCTTCCTCAGAGTACGCTGCTGTGTTCCTTCCGGACTCTCGACCCGTGATGTCTATCTAGAAGTCCTCCTGCAGTTTGCTGTTCTTTCATGAAAATAAACCAGCGCAATCTCACGGCGGTGCCGATCAATCTGCGGAGCTCCTTCTGGAAAATCTGAGAAGATTTCAGCCAGAATCAAGCTTGCTTCTGACCCAGCGTCCGCAGCTAGAGCCTCTGTCGTCACAGCAGTTGAAATGGCTCGCTCCTTTCTATCTGCTTTGCCGAATCAAATGGAGATGACCGACCCCATTCAAGACGAGAACGAGACATCGGTCAGGTAGCCAGCTGATCGCTGCCAGGGCGAAAGAGATCTTCGGCGACTGCAGAACTAATCGGAAGATCCTACGGCGAGGCCATCAAGGGATTGGAGAGAGATCGAGTGGAGAGGAATCCGAAGACAGAAGATGGAGAAGAAAGTGAGTGTGGTGACAGTGTTGTGATAAATGGTCATTTTAGTGAAGTGGTGAAGGTTACTTCAAGAGGAGGTTCGGTACGCCGATGGAGAGCAGAGATCTGCCGACGATGGAGCATGGTCCGCAGCAAAGGTAAGGAGTCGACGCCTTTCAGGAGAGAGGGTGGCAGGTTTCTATAGAAAAGGGCCCGACCAATGGGCGTTAGAGAACAGGTCTGCATTAGAGTATGGTGGGAGTTTGAAATTAAGAGAACTGGCGCCCACTTGATGGGCTTTTGTGTGTTGGCGGGAAGGGGAAATTAATGTGATAGGCACTACACACACTGATACAGACCGGCTTTTTAGCCATTAGAGAATAAAACTTAATTAGTCTTCTATAAGTCTTCCTCTTCTATCTTTTCCGTGGTGGTGGTTTTCATGCCACTGCCACAACATGGTTTTATAGGGCTGGTCAATTGCAACTGATGACGCGTGCGATCCCCCCCGAAAAATTTACCAGTTGCAATTTTCTGGCGATACCCCTCCATTTTAAAAGGGGAAACGAACTGGGCACGGTACGTCTTTGCGTGGTTTGGAAACCCGTGCTATTTCATACTCACTTTGCTCTTTAATCTTGGTTTGATTTAATCTTGTAATAGAAGAAATTCTTGCTTCTGATTTGGTGCATTTCCTCTAGCAGATGCAAATTTTAATTTTTTAATTTCTTTGAAGGAAATTAACTCTTGTTTGCTGTTCTCAAACTATTTTAGTGATGATTCTTTTATCTATCTTTCAGTATCAACGATGGCAAACCAATGCAGACTCGAGCAGCAGAGAAAATGCAGAAATTCTTTCCATGGATTCAACAGGTCAGGTCAACTCTAGGTGTTTTTCACATCTTAGATTACACTTTGAATGTTTAACTTTTTTAAACTTTCAGTAATTGTATTAATAACACAATTTCACAGATGTATTCAGAATCTTGCTAATCCTATAGTCAGTTGCCAATGGCATACTCTTCAAAATTGTCTTTAAGTGACATTGCTTTTAGTTCATTTTTCTGATGATTCATTCGTAAATTTCATGAGAGAACCTCTGAGATTTTAATTGGAGCAAAATTATTGATCTGATGAGGTATTGATGTAAGATTTTTAATTTGAATTCCACTCTTGTTAATGTAGTTTCTGAAAATACACTTCATAATGTAAACTTTGTGCCAAATCTAAAGCTTAGACCTCAATTTCCAAATCAATTGATACTATCATTCAATATAATTTAATGAAATGTAACACTGTTCCTTGCAATTGGTTTTTCTTTCTTCTAGGAATTTTATCAGCCTGATCCTTTCATCTGTGCTGCAAGACTACCTAATGATGTGGAATATGTATTGAAAATATTTAAATGAGAATTTCTTTGGAAATAAGTCATTATATTGCGGCCTTGGAGGAACTAAGAAAACTATCTGTTTTAAGTAATGGAATTATTTGTGAATTTAATTGCGATTCCTGCATGAGATTTACTTTCAGTAAATTTGTCTGGTAAAAATCATTTAAATCTTCATAACAATTTTCCTAATCCCAAGTTTTTAGGAAAATATGCATGAATGTTCATTGCTCTTCTTTCCTGCTTAACACTTATTGAATATAGAGTTAAGTGTTTTCTTTGTCAACCTACTTTAAATTTTAATTCTACTCTTTCATCATTTCATTCTAGTTTTCATATGTAATGAAAATCCAAGAAATGTGCTATGTACATTATCGGAATGTGCATATATTATAATCCATCCCTTATATCAAAATAATTATCCTTTTCTATTGAAAGATTCCAATGCTATGCCAATTCTTAGTTCCTCTATCTTATATAAATCTGTCTGCATAGGTTAATAACTTCATTTTTTTCTAAAAGAATCTTCAAGCTTTTCTGAGAGCAGGACATGAAAAAATAAGCATTTGCACATAGAGAATGCTTGCTTGTTTCATTAGCAGAAGGAACCTAGAATATCTTTTAAACTTCCCCAGACAATCTCCTCTTCTTAAAAGGCCTTAAAATATCATAGAATTCCAGCATTTTCATTTCAATTAGCTTTTGGTATATTTGGCTAAGGTTCTATAGAAAATTCAGTTATTTTGTCACTCCTATCCACATTCTCTCTGTTCCTTCTTACTTTGTTTGTCAGATTGTTCTAATAAATTACTTTCTCAGTATGAGATTGTCATTTTCTTTTTCATAGAATGTAAACCTTCACCTCTATTATACTGATATTTAAAGGTTGACTATAATGCAGAGTCAGACAAAAGTATTTTCTTGTAGAATTTAAGGAGTCTGTTATGATATGATGGAACAATTTTAATTTACGAGAGGACGCTATTTTGTGTCAAACTATTGATTCGGTAGCAAAATTCCCAGCTTCATCTTACCCTCTCATCAACTATCCCATCTTACCCTTACGTAGCACCCAGTGTAAGATGGAATAACTAGGAATGTTACCTAAGATATCTGACATCATATGATCTGAAATACTTCAGTAGCATTGCATAATTATTTGCAAAAACATCTTTTAAAACAGATGGTTATTTGATCAGAGAAATGAGAAATTCACTAACAACATTCCAATGTAATTATTGTGCGTGTATGACTATAAGAATACAAAATCTTTTGATAAACACAGAGAAAATGTTGTATAGTAGATATTTTGCCATGAAAATATGAAACTGATCTAGATAGTACCAAAAAAAGCTTTCAGAGTCCATAAAAAGATTCCAGGAATGTGGACAACCATCCACAAATAGCAACAACCTGCACAAGGGTGTTTCTGATTTCTTCTCTGATAGTAAAACTAACGTTGACAGGGCACAGAAAGCAAAAGCTGCTCAAATATACTGAGCAAGTAGACTAATGGCTAGAAATCATTAATAAATAGATTGAAATCAAAATATTACATCAAGATCAAAAGAGATGCAACAGAAGGTAGAGTAGTATTTCTATAATTGTGATATCAATCGAATTTCAATCGGAAATTAAGAAAATGAGATGAAAATGTAGGTTTCAACTATCAGCCTTTCACTATCATCAAATAGAAACCACCGGAATCAACCAACAGTAAACATCTTCAGCAGAAGGTAAATTTCTCATGTTTAGAGATTGGATGGATACTAATTCCCATGTGTGGATATAGAAGAAGAGTAATATAGGAAGAGTGCTGATACACTTTCAAATAAAACTAATTTTCTAAGTAGAAATATGAAGGTACCTGGAACATGCAGAGGATGCAACATTGGGCATAATGATACTCCAAATGATTTAACAGTAACTTTGATTACAAAACAATCTTTATACAACAAAAACTACAATTTATTTGAGAACTTCTTCTCTACTCTTTTAGTTCTTTGGGGGCTTTGGACAAATGGAATATTTTACTTTATTAATTATAAGCTTTAAAAAAAATATAGATGGAAAACTACATTTAGATTACTTCTGGTAACTTTTACTAGGATTTCATTTTTTCTCAAACTATACCTAATAAAGGAACATCACAAACAACAACAAAATAGTGATAGGTTTCTGCACTGAGATACTTAAGTTATAAATAATTTATAATTTAAAACAAATGCTTACACTACAAATATGCTGTTAACACTTCACATACTATTTTCATTGATTTTAGTAACAGAGCAATTTGATTTGCACAACTTTATCAAGAATTTTATACGTAAAAGATAACTTTTGTTTAACAAATAATTAACAAGCTCAGGCATATTTAAATTTTCCGTCTTTCTGGAGGAATGAACACACTATAACAGACACAGTAACTCCACTTTGATGTAAAATACAATAAAAATCAAGGCAACCACATTCACAATAATAAAAATACAAGTTTCTCATTATTTACAGCATATATCAGGCGATTTTCTTAAATTATAAACACTTAGTATTTTTTCTTTGGATCCAGGAGTAAGAATATTCATTGACCAAGTTGTTAACTTTCTATTCACTCCATCAAATGTTCTTGTACTGCTAACATAATAACCTGATTCATGGATTCTATCTGCCACACTTCAATGGAACTGGCTATACCTAACTTTCATCAGTTGTTAAATTAAAATATAATAATGCTGATAATAATAATAATTAGAAGCATTTGACATTCATCAAAGTCGATTGTATTTAAATTTATTTTCTTTGCGATGTTTTAACGACACATAGGAATGGTCACACAGCCTTTCACAGATAGTTTGAAAAAAGGTTTTACTCTATCCCATGAAAGGCGATGGATAATGGCTATTAATGGAATAATTTTATACAGAATAATCGCATGAGCAAATATAACAGGTACCTCTGTATTTTCAACGTATTATAAATATTCAAATTTCATATAACCAGTTTATAGTCACCAGTAGATGCACAACAATGAATCTTCAATTTATCTCATTTGTAGAAAGAAGGCTAGATCACGCAAATAAAACTAGCCAATTAAGATCCTACACAACCTTCATCACATTGATTTTCAATATCTACATCACCATGACAAAACACACAAATTAGATGGAAGAGTATCAGAAATGTATCTTAAGTTTTGTTTTCTCCTTTCACTCAGAGTTTATTCGATCCATCTTCAAAGCAGAATCAGATTACAGAAAGCTGAAATAGAAAGGTAAAAAGTTGATTGAAATTGCAACTGACTGTCAAACTAAATTATCAATCAAGTCTTCCAAAAAGTGTGGTTTAAATGAACTAACCTTACTTCTTTGGTTCACCTTCTTCGCCTAACAGATGAATTGTGTCCAGGCGAACCAAAGTACGGCCGAGGAATAACCATCCTTGCATTACCTTGAGCAGGACGGGAACCTCCATGAGATGTCAGAGCTACTAAATGGGCAGCATACCCATCAGCTAATGGAGTCGCTAATGCTTGCTGCTTTTTTGAAACTTTCCCAACAATGAAAATTTGCTTTGGTTTAAGGCCTATCGAAGTATACACACCAATATCTTTACTGCTTCCATAAGCTACATGCACCACTACCTCATGCTCCTGAAAAGAACAAAGGGATAATACAGCAAAGATATTTTTCATCCATCATTTAGAGCAGAGGCATCGAATTTCTGATCACTGTAGGCCATTCACTACCAAGTTAAATTCATGAGAGCCACACTATATGTAGTGAGGTCTTACTTATTCTGCATCTCAGTTTCCACAACTTTTGTAATGTTTAGTTATAGAAATATATTTTCAAAAAACATGATTTTTTGTTCCACCACCAAGAAATCATCATTAAGATACACACATAGCTAATAAATAATTCAAAGGCCACACAGGTAATAATGGGCACGGCTATAATTATTAACATAATTTGATGCTGTATTGCCAGAAATGTTGTTAATAGAGGTTATGATGCTTCACTTCAAAATTGTCTTATATTTTTATACTTTATTGCTAGAAACTTGGAAACTTGCCATCCTTTGCCTCCATGTAGCCTCTCAAGATTTTGAGATAATAATGGTGAGCATACATCACAGGGGAAAGAATTTCACTTATATTTCACTACTTTTAAGGTCAAGAGTAGTCTTCTCTGAATTAGTTTTATCACAGACGCCTGTTATTGTTTACAGTGCCCTTTTCACATACATTGTGATTTGCTTTTTTCACTTACAGTGTACATGTAAAGACATGGCAGTAATAAAACAACACCTAACAAATTTGTGGTTGGATTATGGAAAAGTGATTCTGTTTGTATATTAAGACAAATTTCATAAATAATAAAGAGGAAAAACATCCCAATTATAAATAAATCCTCTAAGGATGCTATGTTAGGATAAGGATGTTATTTCCAACATTAATGGCTCTAATGATAAATGAATCTGACATTTTCAAAAGCTCAACTTTCTCCTTGTTTATCGTTTGATAAATCATTTTCACATTCATACTGTATATTATTGGCTATGAGTTAAGAAAATCAGTACAGTTGATAAAAGAATCGAGGGGATTGTAAACTTTAAATTTAACACCTAGAAAATAATCAATACTAGCTATATGAACAGATTTCATTGATGAATGAAATAAAGAAGGATCTAAGATGCAATATATGTAATAATAGGAGTAATTTTTGAGGAAATGAGGACAAGGTTCAATGAATGTCCAAAGAGCCATGTTTGACATGAAGGCTGCAGGTTCCTCACCTACACTCTAACAGAACCTTAACCTGAGTGCATAGTCTCCCAAAATGGCAAGTCTGAATTTTCTCCAGGGTAAATCAATTGGTTAGAGCAACTGCATAGCAAGTAGAAAATCTAGGTTTGAGACTTTTATCACATCCATTTTTCCTAGGGAATTTGTAGAGGTGCATGCTTTTACATTAGTATATATTATCAATACATATCAAGTTACCTTCTACTATTTTCTAAAATAGACACCTTGAGATAGCTCAGTACAGATTTAGTAGATTTAGTATTTGCTGGTGATCCTAAAATGCCAGAGAACAAATAAAAGGAAAGTGACTTATGATGACTCTACGCAAAAAGTAGTGTGCCATGAAAATGAGACAGCAAAATATGAGACCACCAATATCTCTAATTAGGCACCATTTCTTAAATTGGTCTCTTATTGGCTTTGACCTCAGCTCTTACTAAGCACACAAGTAACCATATCTGTACTTTATATTTTCAGTACTCTCAACATGACTTTTGCTGAGACTTTTAAAACAAATTTTTGTGCTTGAACATTATGAAACTTGATAACTATTCCTGAAATGTGAATGATCTCTACAGTCATCATAAAATAATTAACCTGTTATCTGGTGAAACCACCTTATTTACTATATGAATTCAGCAACAGAAAATGGTAAATAAAAGGAGCTGAATGTATCTGAGGATTATTTAAATTCTACAGTCAATATATACATTATAAGTTGATATGTACAATAAATACATATAAATTTCAAATATCGTCTGGTCAGAGCACTACTCAAACTCATACAGAAATATTTCAACAATGAATATTTAACTTTGGTTCAGTTTCGAAAATCATTCTGTCTTGAAGTGCAAAAACTTACAAAGCACTGAATTCAACATGAACCATGAAGCATTAATCTCACAAAGAGTGACTCAAATGTCGACAGCATCTTCTAAACAATATCATTGCTGATAACAAAGCTTCTCTTACCTGGATGAGATTCTTCAAATACACTGCTTTATGTCCCAGAGGATCTGTTGAGAGACCATCAGCAAATGATACCAGCCCATTTGGGAAATTATGCTGTGAAAGCCATGTCACGACCTTCTGTTGCTGCATGTCAGGTCTACCAGTTATGTACACGATTAAATACCCTAAATCTTGCCAGTGTCTATGAGAGAGATCAAAAATATTAGCATTACATCTTTTTAGATTCTCTTATTAAAATTTTTAATTGAGAAATAATTTGAATTCTTCAAAAAAATTTCAGAGACTTTTGCTTATGTTATATAAGATTCTTAAGATATGTAATATTTCTCAGAGCATAGGAAAATAACATAAATGCTACAATTAATCTACATCTAAAATGCGCATTGACATGGTGCTAATAGTTTCAATTTTAGGGAATCATGGGCTTCTTATGTTTCAGTATGAATTTCCTTCATGATATGTTCTAATATTGACCAGGAGAACATTCCTACTAGATTAGCAAAGACAGGTACCAAAGAAGGATAAAAAACATATTTCCATATTGATAATGATTGAAATATTTGAACACATTATGCAAATATTTACAACAAAACATTCATTTCACACACATTCAATATATTCAACCCTCTGTAATTAGAAGTTGCTCATTATTACCCTTACAATACCTTAATCAAGAATGTTGTCTAGTCAACAACATTTTTCTACTCAGGCGTACAATAAAAATAATGGAATTAAAATAATGTGTACATTTTGAGGTCAATCTTCATACATATTGTGAAGCCTTTGGTGACAAAAGCATTTTCTTGAAAATTAAGTGATATAACTCAATGTGAGATACGCCCCAAAGATTCAAGGAATTATGAATATGACTAACTATTAAAAGAGAGCCATCTTTACCTTACAACATCAACTGCACACGGTCTAACTTTGGGATCTCTTCCTGTCACTGACATGCTTGCAGTAAAGGACCCATCTATGCTGAAAACCACAACTTCAGTCTTTGGAGGTACAACAGCCATGTAAAAATCAACATAGGAATGATCACCCCTGGAAAATAAGCCAACAAATTCTTGTGAAAATAAAGTTAAGGAGATCAGCATTTATTACATGCAGATTCATACTTAAATACAAAAACATACATACAGCATATGCCGAAGTATGAATTCCATTTTACAAATACTGAAATAGGCCTGCCAAAACCTCTGACATCTGAGTTATTTTGGCATGGATTTTTGCAAAATGGGTCGATCAACTTATGAAAAAGTATTATGTATGTATTATGCAAAGTTACTCATCAATAATGATGAAACATTTAAGCATATTCAAAAATTGATTGATTTAATACATTTATGAGAAAGTGCAATAACTAAGTTATTCTTCTCCCTGCAATTTTTATGGGAGTTGCATTGGATCAATAAATTTATGAATATTAATGTGATAATAATTATTTTAAAAGATCACTGAAATATTTGTCAACAATCAACAGAAATTAGATTATGAGCATAGTTAAGCATTTCCTTCCTTTTCCACCACATAACTTCAGATAATTTCAGTAGAATAACCTAACACAGTAGCATAACATTTTCAATATCACATAAAACCAGAATTTGCAACATGAATTTCTCACCACTTACCAAATTAAATCAGAAAGGAATTATAGTTGCACAAAATTTAAACAAACTCCAAAAGGAGGGATATAAATGAATAGGTGATAATTTTCTGACATTGTAGAATTTGTACTTAACAATGACAAATCAATGGGTCCAACCATGAATACAGTTTCTTAATCAATCCAATTTTTCATCTATTGATGAAAATCTGACAGTGGGAAAGATTTTTTTTTTTTTTTTTTTGCTCTGTCACATTAAAGGAGGTAAGAAAATGGGATTATCAATAACAGGAAAAACAGAAAATGAAATACTTAAGGTGGGATTCAGGAGTTTTTCACAGAAATTAACAGTACAAAGAAAATTTTCTTTAATCTTCAGCACCATTTATTAAGTCTATATTGTCTTTGTTTCCTACTCTCCATCTGAATCTTCCCTTTAAATACACTTTTATATTATACACATACATTCAGAGGTGAACCATCAACATGACTTCAGCATAACAGTGAATTAATAACCCCATCATTGATTTATTTTACGATGAAATACTATCACTGGGTTTCCCCTGCATCTATTACTGCTGAAAATCTACCTATTTTAACAGAAACAAATGTTAGGGTAACTATATTCAGCTGTTGAAACTTATCAAATTCTGAAGTGGGTTATATCAATAGCCTATAACATTTTCTGAGCGAATTTCTTTAAGTTTTAAGATACTCTGTGAGCAGTGTAACTTGCTATTTTCAATTAATATGTTATGAATTGAATTGCTTAATCAATTAACAACAAATACTGTATACACTGGTCCATAAGTAAATACAGTTTTCAGTAAGTACAAAATAAAATCATTTAAATCGCACATGATAAGCAACCTCTCATAACATAATATGTAACACACAGTTTAAGAACCAAATTATGGTCTGTCAGTGAAAGAGGTAACAATATGATCACCAGATTTACCATGTTTTATCATGGATTAGCAAGGATAATCAAGAGTTTGCTGTATTTACCTTACAATCATCTCCAAAGATTCCAAAACCAAGAGGCTTTTCTTCTGAATGCTGTGAGACACTCTGCCTGTCTTGTCTGTTACCTTGGTGGCAATTAATGTCCATTCCCCAACTGGAGCATCTTTCATCACATATATATCCACTTGCTCACCTAAATTAACATCAGCAAGCAAGATGATTCCATTAAGATTTTATGCTGAAGATTGTTAATTCACATAGGTAGTAATTCATTAATTCTAATCAAGCACTGTATGAGATATTTACAAACCTGTCAAGGTGATCATGTCCAATGGACCATACATAAAGCGAGCACCTAGGATTTGTGGTGCTCCTTCCTTAATAATGAGGTCATTGGCACGATGATTAGCAGCAACGTTCTGCAAAATATCAGACAATTATGTTAAGAACACTGATGTTAAACTGAAAAAAGTCAAGATTTGATTTTGAAAATGGATTATAATTATAAATAATCCCTTCATAACTGGTTGGTGATGATAATGATAATTCTGATCAATTTGCCAAATATATACAATAAGCTAACAGCATCAGAGTTACAATTATTAAGCCACTTCCAAAGTTTAGCCATAGACACCTTGGACATGTGAGAGTAAAGTATATCTACTGATAAAAGGTACATTTAGATATTATTAAATAACTGATTTTAAACTTTTGTACAGCTGGAGGGCTTTGATGCAATCCAGTCAATATACCACATGTAATTGTAGCTCTAGTTCAAAGATTAATGAAGCCATATACTGTCATTAATATTATTATACAACACTCCGAGGTCCAACATCAATATAGGTAGTAAATAAAAGAAGCCGCACTCAAAGCCTTCACAGCCAAACATCAGTAATATTTTTCTTACTTTACATTATACAATACATTTGAGAAGCTTTCATAAAAATTAATACCCTTATACTACATATGCTTTCCCCATGCTTTTTTCCCAAATTACACGTAATTAATTGTAATGTGAGAGAGAAATTTAAGTTTCTTTTCAAATAATTGAACAACAGAATTAGAATAACTTAGTAACTCACTCAAACTTCCATGACCAATTGCTAAACCATAGGATATTGTTGAAAACTTGCTCATTACTTCTTTTTACTTATCTTTCATGAAGTTACCATCCAATATTCCTCTTAGTTGTTGTTCTCTTCAAATCCTACTCGTTCATATAATATATTTGATTTTTTATGAACATCTGAAATTATTCATTTTCAAGCCTCAATTGTGATATGTATTTTCAGATACCTCATGATTCAAACAGCCTTTCTCTTCCTTCTATTTTACACTTTTCAACTATTTCTAAATGCTGATTAAAATATAAAATTTTAGAAATAAGCTGCTTCTTTGTTATGCATGAAAATTGCAGAGGATATTTATCATAATTCTTTCTTACTTGTGATAATTTTATGTAAATATTACCTAACCCTCAATTTTTATGGTGAGTAGCTTCCACTAAAGTGCCACACAAATCAAAATAGTACAATTTCAAACTTATATTAGCAAACTTACTTTTCTTACTTTATAAAATAATATAAGAGGTTTTACAGAAAGGTTCACAAGATGGTGATCTTATTTTTGTTGAAATTTCTATTTAGTTTTGTAACTGGTAGACTTTTTTATCCACTTTTCCCTTGGTTGGCATGGGCAGAAGCTTGAAATTTCTTTCTCTTCATATTCTCCTGGACCTGTCCCATCAAAGCGCCCAACCTGAAAGACCCAAAAATCTCCCATTCACTATTTCACAAACAAAAGAAGATTCAGAGCTTAGCAAACCTTTTTTATAAAGCTGACAGAATTCATTGAAGAAGAGCAAATAGTGTGAAGACAGATAAATGAAATTTGTCAAAAAAGACAGGAGCACATTTTTAGAAAACATTAACATTTGAGAAGCTTTCATCTCAAGAGAGAAACCAAAAACAATTTTTACATTTTTAACTCTTTAATTTTTATGTCAATATACTTAATTGAACAGAACAAATCAAAACTTGATCATCATAGCATGATTGAATGACCACAATAAGCCAAAATATTGTTAGTCAGGTAATGCAAGGATTGAGGGTTAGGAGTATTCCATATAAAAACACTATAATAACGGAAATGCACAAAGGTTTGAAGCAAAAACAAAATCGACAGAAAATCCTCGGCACAAAATATTCTCAAATGCAAGGCAAGAAAATAGTTTCTGAATTCAATATCTTGAAGAAATCAATTACACCTTTTGAGAAAACTAATGCTTTTGCTGATGATAGTAAAATTTACTTAAACTGATTCAACTTAAGAAAGGGAGAGAAAATATAAAACAATTAGTGAGCAAGGAAAGAAAAGATTTGCACAAAAGAAAAACTGCATCAGAAATATAATTCTTGAATATCAAGATTTAAATTGGCAATACACCAACTATTTACCCATTATTTAAATTACATTGAAGTGTATTAAGCCCTGAAAATTTCTTTTGAATGACTGATAGTACTTACAGTAATACAAATCAAATGAGGAAGAAATATAATGAGATGATAGCTAACCTGTCTTAGTATGAAGGCAATTACATCCAAAGATTCCCAATAACTCGCGTGGAATAAGTGAGGAAGTGCATTTGTGGGAAAGTTGGCAAGACCTTCAGGGCAGTAGAGAGCATAATCCAATCTTTTTGGACCCCACCACTTTTGACTCACTGACAGAAGAAATAGCATAAGCAATTCATTTTCAAAGAAGACAAACATCACCATATTCTTAAAAACATTCATTAAACAGCAGAGTATATATATATTGACAGATACCTCTAAAATCAAAATTACAAAAAATATATGTAAAGATTTTTCCATTACCATATAAGGAAAGAAAAATTTTCTCTCTTTTGAATGATGTCTTTTGTGTCTGGTGATCTAAAATTCTATTGTGAAAATAAAGACATGAATGAGTCATTTACAACATTTACTATTAATATCATTCATACATTCATTTAAGATGATTTTTTTCTTTATATAAATAATACAGACAGTTCTCAATTTACATAAATGGACTAGAAAAACCACAAAACTCACAATTTACATAAGAGTAACATTACAAGGAAAAGAGTCACGTAAAATTAGCCATTATGCCGAGGATAGAGATTCATACTCATTCAAAACACAAAAGAAATCAGCAAGACGTTAGTTGAGCTTCTTGCTGTAATAAAGTTGCATAAAGAGAGAGTCACTTGCTATTGAGAAATTGATTATTTCTCCTCTTTTGTTACACTAATTCTGGGTTTTCCTGAATTAAGTCTAAGTCATAAACTAATTGTTCAAGGCAAGAGGTAGCAATATTTATGATACCACAACTCCTTGGAAAACTATACAATAATTGATGTCATCGGGTATTGACGATGGCAATCATTATAATAAATTTTGAGGACTAAGAATAATATTTCTTTTCATTTTCCAGAACCCAAATAAGCACTCAATCAAAAATTTCATTCACTTGATTTTACAATCTTTAGAACAAGAATTTTGGTAAATGAGAATCAATATCTTTGAGTAACACATTATTTAGATTTTCACCCATAATTAAGTAAAAAGACTATAAGATATTAATCAACAAGATAATTTTTCCAGACTGAAAATATAAAATAATCAAAAAAGTAAAGAGAAAAACAAGTATACTCACAAGCATTAATAGTTTGCAGTGGAAGAGAATCAATCACTCCTGACATGGTGCTCTGAATGCTAACCTCGGACATTCGACGCATGTGACCACCGGCAGAATGGGGAGTGCCTCCTTTCACAGATCCACCAAAAGCTTCTACAAACAACTGAGGATGTGCTTGCACAAATTCCACTGAAAATTAAATCAAAAGTTATCTTTCATGAATGATAGAATACGTTCATATATTCAATGTTTTATATTCATAAAAAGAAAAATTTCACGTGATAAAAATTTATATTGAAAAATTCTTTGGACAAATCATTTCTAAAATTTTCAGGAAATCAGCATTTTTGGTGTCAAAAAATTTGTGCTGAAGAAATAAAAAGTAATACATTATTTTTAGGCAACACTTGCTAGTTAACATTGTACATTTAAAAGAATTCATCTTCGTGTAAGAAAACCAAATTATGAATTCAGAGTGGAACATCAGATTGGGAATGCGCTTTTCATCCAGTTCACTTTGTAGTCTGATGAAGAATTCACATTTAATAAAAACCTACTCAAGACGCTTTTCATGGGATAGACATCTCTGCCTTACTAATCTAGAAATTAATAGACAGCACAAGTTGAGCCTTATACTAAATTAATACACTGGAGATCAAAAATAAAAAAGACATATTCATCTATGGGAATTAAGCTAACAATAAGACTTATGAAAGAAAGAACAAAGAAAAGTGTCATTAAATTAACTGAAAACCTATAGAAAGTTGAGTAATGTAGAGGACACCTACAATTCTTGTATTGATAAGGAAACCGATTCAATCTAAGAGTAGTTGACCATCATAATTATTGCCATCAAGTAAGTAGTAATTACTATAAATTGAGTGTGTTTGTCATTTCATTTGAAATATGAGATAAAAAATTGTTAATTTATCTAACTGATAAAATAGAAGGATAAAGCATATGGCAAGCAACAATCAAAAGATAATTTTATAAAATTCTTACATGAGTGATGTGGTTGTACATTTCCAAGAGGATACTTCTGATGACGGGCAATGTCTACAGGAGGCAGCATTGAGAAGCGAGCTGACAGCAATGGCTCTATCCGTGCAGATGCAGGGTGAGTCGGATGGAACAGGTTGTACACTTGGTTGACAAGTGGTCTAGGAATAGGAACTAAAAATGAAAATCAATTCTCAATTAAATGAGCAACACAAATTGCAAATGAAAAAATATATATCATACATAACAAATAATCACACACACGTTATATATAAACAGTAAAATCCAGTTAAGATACCTTTGTGAAAGGTATCAAGTGAAAATCTTGCTATAACTGGGATATCAACACTTTTTATTTCTTTGGCATTGGGAAACTAAAAGGAGGGGTTTTTGGTGCCATAATTATTAGAGAAGTAATTTACACCTTAAAACAAAAGAGGATCTTCCAAATTTGACTTATTAGCCACAGCTGTACATATGTTTTCAGAGAGTTCAGAGAAACTATCGTTGAGTAATACTGGTTGCATTATTTACATACTTTTAAAGAATAGTAATTAAATGCCATCTATTAACATTCAAATTATTCTATTCTTATTGTTTAGCATTTACTGTAATACGTCCATACCATGCCAGGAGGCCACTATACCCCATTAGCTGCTACAGGAACGTATGACGAATTAATAAGAATTGCAACCGTATTCCCCAACGATGGGTCCCTTCAACTGCGAGCTTCTATACAGTTTCACAAGGTTGAGAGGCAGCAACGAACGATAAGGGCGGTCATATCCCTCTACTAATAACAACCCTCGTACTGTCTTGTTCGCCTAACGAGGTTTCCATTGTGTAACTGAAATACAGCTCAGTTAAATTAACCTATTTGAATTAAGTAAGAGTTAGTCTGTTAAAGGGTTATGAAATTAGTCTATTGAATACTTTACAGAATTGTCGATGTATTCAGTTTTACATCCAAAACGTCTACTCAAATATCGGCGAAGGCGAAAAAAGACGTTTGCAAAATTCCATCCCTTTGAATTCGACCGTTTCAATTCCCTCAATAATATGAATATATAGTCGAACAGCGAACAAGCTGAGTAATCGTATCTTGAAGAACACTTCAAACGCAAGGAAATATAACAGTGAGAAGCCTGCCTCTACCTTCGGCGTTCTGCTGAACACAACAAATGAAGCGCCATAACCCTGCTCAAACTCATATTTACATCCACACTCTCTGTGAGTTGATCAGCGGCTAACTTGAGTTCTCTGATAAGTGATAGATTCGAAGCCATGAGTTTAAATGCATGTCAGAAGAAAAGAAAAAAATTAACGAGTAAGGCCGATCTCCACTCGTACATTTGTGAGAACCGAGCTCGCAGATGATGCTACAGGATTTAGCAGCGTTTCAATACCCAACCTCTGAAAAAAGGAACTACATGTTAGAGAGATTGTCATGATATATTCTCTGGTTGAAGTTATTCTTCTCCCGTTCGGGATTTTTAATCCATTTTATATCTTCCTTCTTTAACTTTTTGTTTCAGTTATCATATGGATGTGATATAGAATTCTTTCCGGTCATATGATTCTTAAGCTCCTTCATTGGTTATCAAATTTATAATGCAAGTGTTATCGGTTTAGAATAAAGGTTTCAGAATACAAGGAATATCAAAAGTATGGATAAATATCCTTCGTAATAGTAATTTCGGCTTCATTTCGAAGATTTTTCGAATATCTTGCTAAATAAGCCGTTTTTCTCACAAAATTTCGGTCTAATTTGGAAGATTTTTCGAATATCTTGTCCGAAGCCGTTTTTTGATGAAATTTCGGCATAATTTGGAAGATTTTGCGAATATCTTAATAAATTAGCCGTTTGCGGTACAAAAATCGGCTTAATTCGGAAGATTTTTCGAATATCTTGCTAAATAAGCCCATCTTTAAGCCCAAATTTCTGCTTAATTTAGAAGATTTTAGGAATATCTTGCTAAATAAGCCGTATTCAGAGAAAATTTCAGCTTCATTTGGAGGATTTTTCGAATATTTTCCTAAAGAAACCGTTTTTCTCACAAAATTTCGGCCTAATTTGGAAGATTTTTCGAATATCATGCTAAATAAGCCGTTTTCAGAACAATTTTCGGCTTAATTTAGAAGATTTTTCGAATATCTTGCTAAAGACGCCGTTTTCGGAGAATATTTCGGCTTCATTTGGAAGATTTTTCGAATATCCTTCTAAATTAGCCGTTTTCGGAGCAAATTTTGGCTTAATTTGGAAGATTTTTCGAATATCCTTACAACTATGCTGTTTTCGGTACAAGAATCGGCTTAATTTGTAAGATTTTTCGAATATCTTGCTAAATAAGCAGTTTATATCAGAAAATTTCGGCCCAATTTGGAAGATTTATCGAATATCTTGCTAAACAATCCGTTTTCGGAGCATATTTCGGCTTAATTTGGAAGATTTTCCGAATATCTTGCTAAATAAGCCGTTTTTGAAGCAAATTTCAGCTTAATTTGGAAGATTTTTTGAATATCCTTCGAAATTAACCGTTTTCGGAGCAAATTTCGGCTTAATTTTGGAAGATTTTTCGAATATTATCCTAAATAAGCCGTTTTTGGAACAAATTTCGGCTTAATTTGGAAGATTTATTGAATATCCTTCTAATACAATATCTAATACATGTATACAGGAACTAGCTGAATCTCTTGAGATCATTCGGAAGAAAATGAGGGATCCTATCATTGTTGTAGGAGGGGATTTCAACCTTCCCCATATTAATTGGGATAATTTATCGAGTTTATATTCAGGTCGGGAGAAGAGTATATCGCAGAAATTAATAGATACTTTTACGATCCATGCTTTAGACCAACTTAACAAGAAGGTTACGAGGACGATTCGCGAAGGTCGAGGGAGTGTATTGGACTTACTAGCTACGTCTCATTCGCACCTTTTTGAGGAGATAAATATACTAGAAGGAATTTCAGACCACGATATTATTACTGCAGTATTTAAAACGGATATAGTAAAATCACTCAAGCCGCCCCGGCAGGTTTATATGTTTCGTAAGGCGAATTTTT
Organism: Pachydiplax longipennis; assembly: GCA_036926295.1. Taxonomy (NCBI): domain Eukaryota; kingdom Metazoa; phylum Arthropoda; class Insecta; order Odonata; family Libellulidae; genus Pachydiplax; species Pachydiplax longipennis. Next base: position 3,270,644 of record JAVFKF010000044.1, on the reverse strand, counting down.
CGGAATTCCGGGATTATATCAACGTTAACAGGGAAGACTTTTATAATTTTATGAATAGTAATAGCGTTGAGGATAGCTGGACAGAGTTCCTTCGTATACTTAAAGAAGGCTTAGCTAGGTTCGTCCCTATTAAAACCGTGAGGGAGCGTAAGGAACCACGTTGGATGAAACCTAAATTGCGGGCGTTGCATAGGAGGCAAAGGTTTCTACACGCACGGATGAAGAGACTAGAGAAGATCGGAGGTGACTCTGAAATTGAGCGACAGAAATACGCGGAGGTACGAAAATTGGTTAAGGAGGAATCGCGGAATGAGTTCCTGGATTATAGATCTAGAACCCTTTTAGAGTCTTTAGGAAGCGACCAGAAGGAGTTTTGGTCATACGTCCGAGAATCTCGTGGAGGTCAGTCTTCAGTATCTAGTCTTGTTAATGATGAGGGACTAACAGTTAGTGATTCGGTAGGTAAAGCGAATTTACTTAATCGACATTACCAGGAAAGCTTTACTTTAGACAATGGACGCACGAACGATTTTTCTATGAGGGTTGTCTCAAAGATGGGGTCGATAGAGCTGTCAGTGGATGGAATAGGTAAGATGTTGCGAGAGGTTGATAAGAAGAAAGCGCCCGGACCGGAAGGTATACCTTCGCTGGTTATTACTACGCTGGCGGACGAGCTTTCTCCCTATCTTGTCGTATTTTATAAGAAAACGTTGGATGAAGGCGTTGTACCAACGTCGTGGAGAAGAGCGCATATCACCCCAATTCCTAAGAAAGGGCGTTCCTCGAAACCGGAAGACTATCGTCCCATATCCTTAACGTCAATTTTTTGTAAGATAATTGAACATATTATTGCCAGTTCTATAATGCGTTTTTTAGGTGATAAGGGGGCAATTAGTGAATGTCAACACGGTTTTCGTAAGGGTAGGTCATGCGACACCCAGTTAGCCCTTTTTGTGAACGATTTAGTCAAGGCTGCTGATAAGGGTATTAGCACGGATGCCGTATTTTTAGATTTTAGAAAAGCTTTTGATAGAGTTTCACATGTAAAAATAATTCATAAATTGATGGCTTATGGGATTAATCAGCAAGTTATTGAGTGGATAGAATGTTTTCTAGGAAACAGATCGCAGCGAGTTGCGTTGGACGGAATTTTTTCTGATGATGTTTACGTCACATCCGGTGTTCCGCAGGGTAGTGTATTAGGTCCTCTTCTGTTCCTAATTTATATCAACGATATGGTGGATAATGTTCGATGTAAGGTTAGGCTATTTGCGGATGATACTGTTATTTATAGAGATATTACAAGCGCAGATGACATTGTTTGCTTGCAGAACGATCTGAATCTTATTTCTGGTTGGTGCAGGGATTGGCAGTTAGATTTGAATGTAAAGAAGTGCGTAGCCATTAATTTTACACGTTCCACTAATGTTTCTCGCATACCGTATAATATTTCAGGATATCCGTTGCAGTTCGTGAAGCATCATAAATATCTTGGTATTACGCTCAGTAGTAACTTTTCCTTTAAAGAGCATATTCAAAACGTAGTAGGTAAAGCGAATAGGATGCAAAGTTTAGCTAGTAGAATCCTTAGGGGTTGCTCATGGAGAGTAAAAGAAATAGCGTACTTCTCCCTAATTCGACCTCTCCTTGAGTACTGCTGCGCGATTTGGGATCCGCACGAAGTGGGATTAACTTCCAGCCTTGAGATGGTTCAACGTAGGGCAGCTAGATTTGTTAAGGGAGATTTCAGATTTGACAGCAGTGTCTCAGCTATGATAGAATCCCTCGGTTGGGATTCGCTTAGAGATAGAAGACTTGATTACCGTAGGAAGCTTTTTCATAAATTTATCACTACGGATCTCAGGGAGGAGGTAGTTGATATTGTCATACCAGTTAGTAGCATACGTGATCTTCGAGACAAAACGACGAAGCATTACAGGGAAATAGTTGCCAGGACAGATAGTTATTTCTGGTCATTTTTTCCGCGAAGTATTAGAGAAGTCAACAGCAGTCAAAGGTAGATAGGGTTTTCGGTGTTTCACACCCCCTGCCATGCGCCAGTGGCGGTTAGCGGGGTCCTTATGTAAATGTAAATGTAAATTAAGCTGTTTTCGGAGCAAATTTCGGCTTTATTGGAAGATTTTTCAAATATCTTGTTAAATGAGCCCTATTTTAACCAAATTTCGGCTTAACTTGGAAGATTTTTTGAATATCTTTCTAACTAAGCCGTTTTCGGGACAAAAATCGGCTTAATTCGGAAGGATTTTCGAATATCTTGCTAAATAAGCCGTTTTCGGAGCAAATTTCAGCTTAATTTGGAAGATTTTACGAATATCTTGCTAAATAAGCCGTTTTCGGAGCAAATTTCGGCTTAATTAGGAAGATTTTTCGAATATCTTGTTAAATAAGCCGTTTTCCGGGCAAATTTCCGCTAAATTTGGAAGATTTTTTGAATATCCTTCTAACTAAGCCGTTTTCCGTACAAAAATCGGCTTAATTCGGAAGATTTATCGGAATATCTTGCTAAATAAGCCGTTCTTTCTCCAAATTTCTGCTCAATTTAAAAGTTTTTAGGACTATTTTGCTAAATAAGCCGTATTCGGAGAATATTGCGGCTTCATTTGGAAGATTTTTCGAATATCCTTCAAAATTAACCGTTTTCGGAGCAAATTTCGGCTTAAATTGGAAGATTTTTCGAATATCCTTACAACTATGCTGTTTTCGGTACAAGAATCGGCTTAATTTGGAAGATTTTTCTAATGTCCTCCTAATGAAGCTCTTTTCGGAGAAAATTCGGCTTCATTTTGAAGATTTTTCGAATATCCTGCTTACTAAGCCTTTTCCAAAGCAAATTTCGGCTTCATTTCGAAGATTTCTCGAATATCCTTCTAAATTAGGACTTTTCGGAGCAAATTTCGGCTTAATTTGGAAGATATTTCGAATATCTTGCTAAATAAGCCGTTCCTTTAACAAAATTTCGGCTCAATTTGGAAGATTTTATGAAGTTCTTGCTAAATAAGCCGTTTTTTACGAAATTTCGGCATAATTTGGAAGATTTTCCGAATATCTTGCTAAATAAGCCGCTTCTTTAACAAAATTTCGGCTCAATTTGGAAGATTTTGCGATTATCTTCCTAAATAAGCCGTTTTTTGACGAAATTTCGGCATAATTTGGAAGATTTTGTGAAATTCTTGCTAAATAAGCTGTTTTTTGACAAAATTTCGGCTCAATTTGGAAGATTTTGCGAAATTCTTGCTAAATAAGCGGTTTTTTGACGTAATTTCGGCATACATTGGAAAATTTGCGAATATCTTGCTAAATAAGCCGTTTTTTGACAAATATGGGCCTAATTTGGAAGATTTTGCGAAAATCTTGCTAAATGAGCCGTTTTTTGACGAAATTTCGGCATAATTTGGAAGATTTTGCAAAATTCTTGCTAAATAAGCCGTTTTTTGACATTTTTTCAGCATAATTTGGAAGATTTTACGAACATCTTGCTAAATAAGCCGTTATTTGACAAAATTGCGGCTCAATGTGTAAGATAATGCGAAATTCTTGCTAAATAAGCTGTTTTTTGACGAAATTTCGGCATAATTTGGAAGATATTGCGAATATCTTGCAAAATGAGCCGTTTTTTAACGAAATTTCGGCTCAATTTGGAAGATTTTGCGAAATTCTTGCTAAATAAGCAGTTTTTTGACAAAGTTTTTGGTTAATTTGGAAGATTCAGCGAATATGTTGCTAAATATGCCGATTTTTGACGAAATTTCGGCATAATTTGGAATATTTCGCAAAATTCTTGCTAAATAAGCCGTTTATGGCAAAACTTCGGCTCAATGTGGAAGATAATGCGAAATTCTTGCTGAATAAGCCGTTTTTTGACGAAATTTCGGCATAATTTGGAAGATTTAGCGAAATTCTTGCTAAATAAGTCGTTTTTTGACAAAATTTCGGCATTATTTGGAAGATTATGCGAATATCTTGCTAAATAAGGCGTTTTGTGACAAAATATTGGGTTAATTCGGAAGATTTTTAGAATATCTTGCTAAATAAGCCGTTTTTTAAGAAAATATCGGCTAAATTTGGATGATTTTCCGAATATATTGCTAAAAAAGCCGTTTTTTGAAAGAATTATGACTTAATTTGGAAGATTTTTCAAGTATCTTGGTAAATATTCCGTTTTGTGATTTAATTATGACTTAATTAGTTTGATTTTTCAAATAACCTGCTAAGCAATCCGTATTTGGTTCGAATTTTGGCTCAATTTGGAAAGTTTTGCGAAATTCTTGATAAATAAGCCGTTTTTTGACGAAATTTCGGCTCAATGTGGATGATTTTGCGAAATTCTTGCTAAATAAGACGTTATGTGACAAAAGATTTGGTTAATTCGGAAGATTTTTAGAATATCTTGCTATATAAGCCGTTTTTTACGAAGTTTCGGCATAATTTGGAAGATTTTGCGACATTCTTGCTAAATAAGCCGTTTTTTTACGAATTTTCAGCTAAATTTGGAAGATTTTGCGAAATTCTTGCTAAATAAGCCTTTTTTTGACGAAATTACGGCTCAATTTGGAAGATTTTGCGAAATTCTTGCTAAATAAGCCGTTTTTTGACCAAATTTCGGCTTAGTTAGTAAGATTTTGCGAATGTCTTGCTAAAAAGCCGTTTTTGGACAAATTTTTGGAATAATTTGAAAGATTTTTCGAATATCTTGCTAATTAAGCCGGTTTTTTTTACGAAATTTCGGCTTAGTTTTGAAGATTTCGCGAATATCTCTCTATATAAACTGTTTTTTGACGAAATTTAGGCTTAGTTTGGAAGATTTTACGAAATTCTTGCTAAACAAGCCATTTCTTGACAAAATATTTACTTAGTTTGGAAGATTATGCAAATATCTTGCAAAAAAGCCGTTTTTTGACCAAATTTCGGCTTAGTTAGTAATATTTTGCGAATATCTTGCTAAAAAGCCGTTTTTGGAAAAATTTTTGGAATAATTTCAAAGATTTTTCGAATATTTTGCTAAATAAGCCGTTTTTTTACGAATTTTCAGCTAAATTTGGAAGATTTTGCGAAATTCTTGCTAAATAAGCCTTTTTTGATGAAATTACGGCTCAATTTGGAAGATTTTGCGAAATTCTTGCTAAATAAGCCGTTTTTTTCACCACATATTGGTTAATTTGGAAGATATTTCGAATATCTTGCTAAATAGGCAGTTTTTTGACCAAATTTCGCCTTAATGTGGAAGATTTTTCGAATATCTTGCTAAATAAGCCGTTTTTTTTAACAAAATCTCTGCTTAATTTAGAAGATTTTGCGAATTTCTTGCTAAATAAGCCGTTTCTTTAACAAAATGTCGGCTCACTTTGGAAGATTTTGCGAAATTCTTGCTAAATAAGCCGTTTTTTACGAAATTTCGGCATAATTTGGAAGATTTTGCGAATATCTTAATAAATAAGCCGTTTTTTGACAAAATCTTTGGTTAATTTGGAATATTCAGCGAACATCATGCTAAATATGCCGATTTTTGACGAAATTTCGCTTAATTTGGAAGATTTTTCGAATATCTTGCTAAATAAGCCGTTTTTTAAGAAAATTTCGGCTAAATTAGGATGATTTTGCGAAATACTTGCTAAATAAAACGTTTCTTGACAAAATATCTGGATAATTTGGAAGATTTTTAGAATATCTTGCTAAATATGCCTTTTTTTTAACAAAATTTCGGATTAATTTGGAAGAGTTTGAAAATTTTTATATATAAATAGTTTGAAGATTTTGAGAATATCTTGCTAAATAAGCCGTTTCTTTAACAAAATCTCCGCTTAATTTGGAAGATTTTGTGAAATTCTTGCTAAAGAAGCCGTTTCATTAACAAAATTTTGGCTCAATTTGGAAGATTTTGCGAAATTCTTGCTAAATAGGGCGTTTTGTGACAAAATATTTGGTTAATTCGGAAGATTTTTAGAATATCTTGCTAAATAAGCCGTTTTTATGAAAATATCGGCTAAATTTGGATGATTTTGCGAAATTCTTCCTAAATAAGCCTTTCTTTGAAGAAATTTCGGCTTATTTTGGAAGATTTCGCGAATCTCTCGCTTAATAAGCATTTTTTGACGAAATTTCGGCTTAATTTGGAAGATTATGCAAATATCTTGCAAAAAAGCCGTTTTTTTGACCAAATTTCGGCTTAGTTAGTATGATTTTGCGAATATCTTGCTAAAAAAGCCGTTTTTGACGAAATTTCGGCATAATTTGGAAGATTTTGCGAATATCTTAATTAATAAGCCGTTTTTTGACAAAATCTTTGGTTAATTTGGAATATTCAGCGAACATCATGCTAAATATGCCGATTTTTGACGAAATATCGCTTAATTTGGAAGATTTTGCGAATATCTTGCTAAATAAGCCGTTTTTTAAGAAAATTTCGGCTAAATTAGGATGATTTTGCGAAATACTTGCTAAATAAAACGTTTCTTGACAAAATATCTGGATAATTTGGAAGATTTTTAGAATATCTTGCTAAATAAGCCGTTTCTTTAACAAAATCTCCGCTTAATTTGGAAGATTTTGTGAAATTCTTGCTAAAGAAGCCGTTTCATTAACAAAATTTTGGCTCAATTTGGAAGATTTTGTGAAATTCTTGCTAAATAGGGCGTTTTGTGACAAAATATTTGGTTAATTCGGAAGATTTTTAGAATATCTTGCTAAATAAGCCGTTTTTGAACGAATTTCGGTATAGTATTGATGATTTTGACAATATGTTACTAAATAAGCCGTTTTTTTCACCACATATTGGTTAATTTGGAAGATATTTCGAATATATTGCTAAATAGGCAGTTTTTTGACCAAATTTCGCCTTCATGTGGAAGATTTTTCGAATATCTTGCTAAATAAGCCGTTTTTTTTAACAAAATCTCTGCTTAATTTAGAAGATTTTGCGAATTTCTTGCTAAATAAGCCGTTTCTTTAACAAAATCTCCGCTTAATTTGGAAGATTTTGTGAAATTCTTGCTAAATAGGGCGTTTTGTGACAAAATATTTGGTTAATTCGGAAGATTTTTAGAATATCTTGCTAAATAAGCCGTTTTTATGAAAATATCGGCTAAATTTGGATGATTTTGCGAAATTATTCCTAAATAAGCCTTTCTTTGAAGAAATTTCGGCTTATTTTGGAAGATTTCGCGAATCTCTCGCTTAATAAGCATTTTTTGACGAAATTTCGGCTTAGTTTGGAAGATTATGCAAATATCTTGCAAAAAAGCCGTTTTTTGACCAAATTTCGGCTTAGTTAGTAAGATTTTGCGAATATCTTGCTAAAAAAGCCGTTTTTGGACAAATTTTTTGACTAATTTGAAAGATTTTTCGAATATCTTGCTAAATAAGCCGGTTTTTTTTACGAAATTGTGGCTTAGTTTTGAAGATTTCGCGAATATCTCTCTATATAAACTGTTTTTTGACGAAATTTCGGCTTAATTTGGAAGATTTTGCGAATATCTTGCTTAATAAGCAGTTTTTCGACGAAATTTCGGCTTAGATTGGAAGATTTTGCGAAATTCCTACTTAATTAGCCGTTTCTCGACAAAATGTCTGATTAATTTGGAAGATTTTGCGAATATATTGCTAAATAAGCCGTTTTTTTTACAAAAATTCGGCTTAATTTGGAAGATTATGCGAATATCTTGCTTAATAAGCAGTTTTTCGACGAAATTTCGGCTTAAATTGGAAGATTTTGCAAAATTCCTACTTCATTAGCCGTTTCTCGACAAAATGTCTGATTAATTTGGAAGATTTTGCGAATTTATTGCTAAATAAGCCGTATTTTTTACAAAAATTCGGCTTAATTTGGAAGATTTTGAGAATATCTTGCTAAATAAGGCGTTTTGTGACAAAATATTGGGTTAATTCGGAAGATTTTTAGAATATCTTGCTAAATAAGCCGTTTTTTAAGAAAATATCGGCTAAATTTGGATGATTTTCCGAATATATTGCTAAAAAAGCCGTTTTTTGAAAGAATTATGACTTAATTTGGAAGATTTTTCAAGTATCTTGGTAAATATTCCGTTTTGTGATTTAATTATGACTTAATTAGTTTGATTTTTCAAATAACCTGCTAAGCAATCCGTATTTGGTTCGAATTTTGGCTCAATTTGGAAGGTTTTGCGAAATTCTTGATAAATAAGCCGTTTTTTGACGAAATTTCGGCTCAATGTGGATGATTTTGCGAAATTCTTGCTAAATAAGACTTTATGTGACAAAAGATTTGGTTAATTCGGAAGATTTTTAGAATATCTTGCTAATTAAGCCGTTTTTTACGAAGTTTCGGCATAATTTGGAAGATTTTGCGACATTCTTGCTAAATAAGCCGTTTTTTTACGAATTTTCAGCTAAATTTGGAAGATTTTGCGAAATTCTTGCTAAATAAGCCTTTTTTTGACGAAATTACGGCTCAATTTGGAAGATTTTGCGAAATTCTTGCTAAATAAGCCGTTTTTTGACAAATTGTGGCTTAATTTGGAAGATTTTGCAAATATCTTGCTAAATAAGCCGTTTTTTGACGAAATCTCGGCTCAATTTGCAAGATTTTGCGAAATTCTTGCTAAAGAAGCCATTTCTTGACAAAATATTTACTTAGTTTGGAAGATTATGCAAATATCTTGCAAAAAACCGTTTTTTGACCAAATTTCGGCTTAGTTAGTAAGATTTTGCGAATGTCTTGCTAAAAAGCCGTTTTTGGACAAATTTTTGGAATAATTTGAAAGATTTTTCGAATATCTTGCTAATTAAGCCGGTTTTTTTACGAAATTTCGGCTTAGTTTTGAAGATTTCGCGAATATCTCTCTATATAAACTGTTTTTTGACGAAATTTAGGCTTAGTTTGGAAGATTTTACGAAATTCTTGCTAAACAAGCCATTTCTTGACAAAATATTTACTTAGTTTGGAAGATTATGCAAATATCTTGCAAAAAAGCCGTTTTTTGACCAAATTTCGGCTTAGTTAGTAATATTTTGCGAATATCTTGCTAAAAAGCCGTTTTTGGAAAAATTTTTGGAATAATTTCAAAGATTTTTCGAATATTTTGCTAAATAATCCGTTTTTTTACGAATTTTCAGCTAAATTTGGAAGATTTTGCGAAATTCTTGCTAAATAAGCCTTTTTTGATGAAATTACGGCTCAATTTGGAAGATTTTGCGAAATTCTTGCTAAATAAGCCGTTTTTTGACAAATTCTGGCTTAATTTGGAAGATTTTGCAAATATCTTGCTAAATAAGCCGTTTTCTGACGAAATCTCGGCTCAATTTGCAAGATTTTGCGAAATTCTTGCTAAAGAAGCCGTTTTTTGACGAAATTTCGGCTCAATGTGGAAGATTTTGCAAAATTCTTGCTAAATAAGACGTTTTGTGACAAATTATTTGGTTAATTCAGAAGATTTTTAGAATATCTTGCAAAATAAGACGTTTTTTGATGAAATTTCGGCTTAATTTGGAAGATTTTGCGAAATTCTTGCTAAACAGGCAGTTTTTTGACAAAGTTTCTGGTGAATTTGGAAGATTCAGCGAATATGTTGCTAAATATGCCGATTTTTGACGAAATGTCGGCTTAATTTGGAAGATTTCGCAAAATTCTTGCTAAATAAGCCGTTTTTTGACGAAATTTCGGCATAATTTGGAAGATTTTGCGAATATCTTGCTAAACAAGCCATTTATTGACAAAATATTTACTTAGTTTGGAAGATTATGCAAAAAACCGTTTTTTGACCAAATTTCGGCTTAGTAAGTAAGATTTTGCGAATGTCTTGCTAAAAAGCCGTTTTTGGACAAATTTTTGGAATAATTTGAAAGATTTTTCGAATATCTTGCTAATTAAGCCGGTTTTTTTTACGAAATTTCGGCTTAGTTTTGAAGATTTCGCGAATATCTCTCTATATAAACTGTTTTTTGACGAAATTTCGGCTTAATTTGGAAGATTTTGCGAATGTTTGCTAAATAAGCAGTTTTTCGACTAAATTTCGGCTTAAATTGGAAGATTTTGCGTAATTCCTACTTAATTAGCTGTTTCTCGACAAAATGTCTGATTAATTTGGAAGATTTTGGGAATATATTGCTAAATAAGCCGTTTTTTTTACAAAAATTCGACTTAATTTGGAAGATTTTGAGAATATCTTGCTAAATAAGCCGTTTTTTTCACCACATATTGGTTAATTTGGAAGATATTTCGAATATCTTGCTAAATAGGCAGTTTTTTGACCAAATTTCGCCTTAATGTGGAAGATTTTTCGAATATCATGCTAAATAAGCCGTTTTTTTTAACAAAATCTCTGCTTAATTTAGAAGATTTTGCGAATTTCTTGCTAAATAAGCCGTTTTTTTTAACAAAATCTCTGTTTAATTTAGAAGATTTTGCGAATTTCTTGCTAAATAAGCCGTTTTTTACGAAATTTCGGCATAATTTGGAAGATTTTGCGAATATCTTAATAAATAAGCCGTTTTTTGACAAAATCTTTGGTTAATTTGGAATATTCAGCGAACATCATGCTAAATATGCCGATTTTTGACGAAATTTCGCTTAATTTGGAAGATTTTGCGAATATCTTGCTAAATAAGCCGTTTTTTAAGAAAATTTCGGCTAAATTAGGATGATTTTGCGAAATACTTGCTAAATAAAACGTTTCTTGACAAAATATCTGGATAATTTGGAAGATTTTTAGAATATCTTGCTAAATATGCCTTTTTTTTAACAAAATTTCGGATTAATTTGGAAGAGTTTGAAAATTTTTATATATAAATAGTTTGAAGATTTTGAGAATATCTTGCTAAATAAGCCGTTTCTTTAACAAAATCTCCGCTTAATTTGGAAGATTTTGTGAAATTCTTGCTAAAGAAGCCGTTTCATTAACAAAATTTTGGCTCAATTTGGAAGATTTTGTGAAATTCTTGCTAAATAGGGCGTTTTGTGACAAAATATTTGGTTAATTCGGAAGATTTTTAGAATATCTTGCTAAATAAGCCGTTTTTTGACCGAATTTCGGTCTAGTATTGAAGATTTTGACAATATGTTACTAAATAAGCCGTTTTTTCACCACATATTGGCTAATTTGGAAGATATTTCGAATATATTGCTAAATAGGCAGTTTTTTGACCAAATTTCGCCTTAATTTGGAAGATTTTGCGAATATCTTGCTTAATAAGCAGTTTTTCGACGAAATTTCGGCTTAGATTGGAAGATTTTGCGAAATTCCTACTTAATTAGCCGTTTCTCGACAAAATGTCTGATTAATTTGGAAGATTTTGCGAATATATTGCTAAATAAGCCGTTTTTTTTACAAAAATTCGGCTTAATTTGGAAGATTATGCGAATATCTTGCTTAATAAGCAGTTTTTCGACGAAATTTCGGCTTAAATTGGAAGATTTTGCAAAATTCCTACTTCATTAGCCGTTTCTCGACAAAATGTCTGATTAATTTGGAAGATTTTGCGAATTTATTGCTAAATAAGCCGTATTTTTTACAAAAATTCGGCTTAATTTGGAAGATTTTGAGAATATCTTGCTAAATAAGGCGTTTTGTGACAAAATATTGGGTTAATTCGGAAGATTTTTAGAATATCTTGCTAAATAAGCCGTTTTTTAAGAAAATATCGGCTAAATTTGGATGATTTTCCGAATATATTGCTAAAAAAGCCGTTTTTTGAAAGAATTATGACTTAATTTGGAAGATTTTTCAAGTATCTTGGTAAATATTCCGTTTTGTGATTTAATTATGACTTAATTAGTTTGATTTTTCAAATAACCTGCTAAGCAATCCGTATTTGGTTCGAATTTTGGCTCAATTTGGAAGGTTTTGCGAAATTCTTGATAAATAAGCCGTTTTTTGACGAAATTTCGGCTCAATGTGGATGATTTTGCGAAATTCTTGCTAAATAAGACTTTATGTGACAAAAGATTTGGTTAATTCGGAAGATTTTTAGAATATCTTGCTAATTAAGCCGTTTTTTACGAAGTTTCGGCATAATTTGGAAGATTTTGCGACATTCTTGCTAAATAAGCCGTTTTTTTACGAATTTTCAGCTAAATTTGGAAGATTTTGCGAAATTCTTGCTAAATAAGCCTTTTTTTGACGAAATTACGGCTCAATTTGGAAGATTTTGCGAAATTCTTGCTAAATAAGCCGTTTTTTGACAAATTGTGGCTTAATTTGGAAGATTTTGCAAATATCTTGCTAAATAAGCCGTTTTTTGACGAAATCTCGGCTCAATTTGCAAGATTTTGCGAAATTCTTGCTAAAGAAGCCATTTCTTGACAAAATATTTACTTAGTTTGGAAGATTATGCAAATATCTTGCAAAAAACCGTTTTTTGACCAAATTTCGGCTTAGTTAGTAAGATTTTGCGAATGTCTTGCTAAAAAGCCGTTTTTGGACAAATTTTTGGAATAATTTGAAAGATTTTTCGAATATCTTGCTAATTAAGCCGGTTTTTTTACGAAATTTCGGCTTAGTTTTGAAGATTTCGCGAATATCTCTCTATATAAACTGTTTTTTGACGAAATTTAGGCTTAGTTTGGAAGATTTTACGAAATTCTTGCTAAACAAGCCATTTCTTGACAAAATATTTACTTAGTTTGGAAGATTATGCAAATATCTTGCAAAAAAGCCGTTTTTTGACCAAATTTCGGCTTAGTTAGTAATATTTTGCGAATATCTTGCTAAAAAGCCGTTTTTGGAAAAATTTTTGGAATAATTTCAAAGATTTTTCGAATATTTTGCTAAATAATCCGTTTTTTTACGAATTTTCAGCTAAATTTGGAAGATTTTGCGAAATTCTTGCTAAATAAGCCTTTTTTGATGAAATTACGGCTCAATTTGGAAGATTTTGCGAAATTCTTGCTAAATAAGCCGTTTTTTGACAAATTCTGGCTTAATTTGGAAGATTTTGCAAATATCTTGCTAAATAAGCCGTTTTCTGACGAAATCTCGGCTCAATTTGCAAGATTTTGCGAAATTCTTGCTAAAGAAGCCGTTTTTTGACGAAATTTCGGCTCAATGTGGAAGATTTTGCAAAATTCTTGCTAAATAAGACGTTTTGTGACAAATTATTTGGTTAATTCAGAAGATTTTTAGAATATCTTGCAAAATAAGACGTTTTTTGATGAAATTTCGGCTTAATTTGGAAGATTTTGCGAAATTCTTGCTAAACAGGCAGTTTTTTGACAAAGTTTCTGGTGAATTTGGAAGATTCAGCGAATATGTTGCTAAATATGCCGATTTTTGACGAAATGTCGGCTTAATTTGGAAGATTTCGCAAAATTCTTGCTAAATAAGCCGTTTTTTGACGAAATTTCGGCATAATTTGGAAGATTTTGCGAATATCTTGCTAAACAAGCCATTTATTGACAAAATATTTACTTAGTTTGGAAGATTATGCAAAAAACCGTTTTTTGACCAAATTTCGGCTTAGTAAGTAAGATTTTGCGAATGTCTTGCTAAAAAGCCGTTTTTGGACAAATTTTTGGAATAATTTGAAAGATTTTTCGAATATCTTGCTAATTAAGCCGGTTTTTTTTACGAAATTTCGGCTTAGTTTTGAAGATTTCGCGAATATCTCTCTATATAAACTGTTTTTTGACGAAATTTCGGCTTAATTTGGAAGATTTTGCGAATGTTTGCTAAATAAGCAGTTTTTCGACTAAATTTCGGCTTAAATTGGAAGATTTTGCGTAATTCCTACTTAATTAGCTGTTTCTCGACAAAATGTCTGATTAATTTGGAAGATTTTGGGAATATATTGCTAAATAAGCCGTTTTTTTTACAAAAATTCGACTTAATTTGGAAGATTTTGAGAATATCTTGCTAAATAAGCCGTTTTTTTCACCACATATTGGTTAATTTGGAAGATATTTCGAATATCTTGCTAAATAGGCAGTTTTTTGACCAAATTTCGCCTTAATGTGGAAGATTTTTCGAATATCATGCTAAATAAGCCGTTTTTTTTAACAAAATCTCTGCTTAATTTAGAAGATTTTGCGAATTTCTTGCTAAATAAGCCGTTTTTTTTAACAAAATCTCTGTTTAATTTAGAAGATTTTGCGAATTTCTTGCTAAATAAGCCGTTTTTTACGAAATTTCGGCATAATTTGGAAGATTTTGCGAATATCTTAATAAATAAGCCGTTTTTTGACAAAATCTTTGGTTAATTTGGAATATTCAGCGAACATCATGCTAAATATGCCGATTTTTGACGAAATTTCGCTTAATTTGGAAGATTTTGCGAATATCTTGCTAAATAAGCCGTTTTTTAAGAAAATTTCGGCTAAATTAGGATGATTTTGCGAAATACTTGCTAAATAAAACGTTTCTTGACAAAATATCTGGATAATTTGGAAGATTTTTAGAATATCTTGCTAAATATGCCTTTTTTTTAACAAAATTTCGGATTAATTTGGAAGAGTTTGAAAATTTTTATATATAAATAGTTTGAAGATTTTGAGAATATCTTGCTAAATAAGCCGTTTCTTTAACAAAATCTCCGCTTAATTTGGAAGATTTTGTGAAATTCTTGCTAAAGAAGCCGTTTCATTAACAAAATTTTGGCTCAATTTGGAAGATTTTGTGAAATTCTTGCTAAATAGGGCGTTTTGTGACAAAATATTTGGTTAATTCGGAAGATTTTTAGAATATCTTGCTAAATAAGCCGTTTTTTGACCGAATTTCGGTCTAGTATTGAAGATTTTGACAATATGTTACTAAATAAGCCGTTTTTTCACCACATATTGGCTAATTTGGAAGATATTTCGAATATATTGCTAAATAGGCAGTTTTTTGACCAAATTTCGCCTTAATGTGGAAGATTTTTCGAATATCTTGCTAAATAAGCCGTTTTTTTTAACAAAATCTCTGCTTAATTTAGAAGATTTTGCGAATTTCTTGCTAAATAAGCCGTTTTTTACGAAATTTCGGCATAATTTGGAAGATTTTGCGAATATCTTAATAAATAAGCCGTTTTTTGACAAAATCTTTGGTTAATTTGGAATATTCAGCGAACATCATGCTAAATATGCCGATTTTTGACGAAATTTCGCTTAATTTGGAAGATTTTGCGAATATCTTGCTAAATAAGCCGTTTTTAAAGAAAATTTCGGCTAAATTAGGATGATTTTGCGAAATACTTGCTGAATAAGACGTTTCTTGACAAAATATCTGGATAATTTGGAAGATTTTTAGAATATCTTGCTAAATATGCCTTTTTTTAACAAAATTTCGGATTAATTTGGAAGAGTTTGAAAATTTTTATATATAAATAGTTTGAAGATTTTGAGAATATCTTGCTAAATAAGCCGTTTCTTTAACAAAATCTCCGCTTAATTTGGAAGATTTTGTGAAATTCTTGCTAAATAGGGCGTTTTGTGACAAAATATTTGGTTAATTCGGAAGATTTTTAGAATATCTTGCTAAATAAGCCGTTTTTATGAAAATATCGGCTAAATTTGGATGATTTTGCGAAATTCTTCCTAAATAAGCCTTTCTTTGAAGAAATTTCGGCTTATTTTGGAAGATTTCGCGAATCTCTCGCTTAATAAGCATTTTTTGACGAAATTTCGGCTTAATTTGGATGATTATGCAAATATCTTGCAAAAAAGCCGTTTTTTGACCAAATTTCGGCTTAGTTAGTAAGATTTTGCGAATATCTTGCTAAAAAAGCCGTTTTTGGACAAATTTTTTGACTAATTTGAAAGATTTTTCGAATATCTTGCTAAATAAGCCGGTTTTTTTTACGAAATTTTGGCTTAGTTTTGAAGATTTCGCGAATATCTCTCTATATAAACTGTTTTTTGACGAAATTTCGGCTTAATTTGGAAGATTTTGCGAATATCTTGCTTAATAAGCAGTTTTTCGACGAAATTTCGGCTTAGATTGGAAGATTTTGCGAAATTCCTACTTAATTAGCCGTTTCTCGACAAAATGTCTGATTAATTTGGAAGATTTTGCGAATATATTGCTAAATAAGCCGTTTTTTTTTACAAAAATTCGGCTGAATTTGGAAGATTATGCGAATGTCTTGCTTAATAAGCAGTTTTTCGACGAAATTTCGGCTTAGATTGGAAGATTTTGCGAAATTCCTACTTAATTAGCCGTTTCTCGACAAAATGTCTGATTAATTTGGAAGATTCTGCGAATATATTGCTAAATAAGCCGTTTTTTTTTACAAAAATTCGGCTTAATTTGGAAGATTTTGAGAATATCTTGCTAAATAAGCCGTTTTTTGACAAATTCTGGCTTAATTTGGAAGATTTTGCAAATATCTTGCTAAATAAGCCGTTTTCTGACGAAATCTCGGCTCAATTTGCAAGATTTTGCGAAATTCTTGCTAAAGAAGCCGTTTTTTGACGAAATTTCGGCTCAATGTGGAAGATTTTGCAAAATTCTTGCTAAATAAGACGTTTTGTGACAAATTATTTGGTTAATTCAGAAGATTTTTAGAATATCTTGCAAAATAAGACGTTTTTTGATGAAATTTCGGCTTAATTTGGAAGATTTTGCGAAATTCTTGCTAAACAAGCAGTTTTTTGACAAAGTTTCTGGTGAATTTGGAAGATTCAGCGAATATGTTGCTAAATATGCCGATTTTTGACGAAATGTCGGCTTAATTTGGAAGATTTCGCAAAATTCTTGCTAAATAAGCCGTTTTTTGACGAAATTTCGGCATAATTTGGAAGATTTTGCGAATATCTTGCTAAACAAGCCATTTATTGACAAAATATTTACTTAGTTTGGAAGATTATGCAAAAAACCGTTTTTTGACCAAATTTCGGCTTAGTTAGTAAGATTTTGCGAATGTCTTGCTAAAAAGCCGTTTTTGGACAAATTTTTGGAATAATTTGAAAGATTTTTCGAATATCTTGCTAATTAAGCCGGTTTTTTTTACGAAATTTCGGCTTAGTTTTGAAGATTTCGCGAATATCTCTCTATATAAACTGTTTTTTGACGAAATTTCGGCTTAATTTGGAAGATTTTGCGAATGTTTGCTAAATAAGCAGTTTTTCGACTAAATTTCGGCTTAAATTGGAAGATTTTGCGTAATTCCTACTTAATTAGCTGTTTCTCGACAAAATGTCTGATTAATTTGGAAGATTTTGGGAATATATTGCTAAATAAGCCGTTTTTTTTACAAAAATTCGACTTAATTTGGAAGATTTTGAGAATATCTTGCTAAATAAGCCGTTTTTTTCACCACATATTGGTTAATTTGGAAGAAATTTCGAATATCTTGCTAAATAGGCAGTTTTTTGACCAAATTTCGCCTTAATGTGGAAGATTTTTCGAATATCTTGCTAAATAAGCCGTTTTTTTTAACAAAATCTCTGCTTAATTTAGAAGATTTTGCGAATTTCTTGCTAAATAAGCCGTTTTTTACGAAATTTCGGCATAATTTGGAAGATTTTGCGAATATCTTAATAAATAAGCCGTTTTTTGACAAAATCTTTGGTTAATTTGGAATATTCAGCGAACATCATGCTAAATATGCCGATTTTTGACGAAATTTCGCTTAATTTGGAAGATTTTGCGAATATCTTGCTAAATAAGCCGTTTTTTAAGAAAATTTCGGCTAAATTAGGATGATTTTGCGAAATACTTGCTAAATAAAACGTTTCTTGACAAAATATCTGGATAATTTGGAAGATTTTTAGAATATCTTGCTAAATATGCCTTTTTTTTAACAAAATTTCGGATTAATTTGGAAGAATTTGAAAATTTTTATATATAAATAGTTTGAAGATTTTGAGAATATCTTGCTAAATAAGCCGTTTATTTAACAAAATCTCCGCTTAATTTGGAAGATTTTGTGAAATTCTTGCTAAAGAAGCCGTTTCATTAACAAAATTTTGGCTCAATTTGGAAGATTTTGTGAAATTCTTGCTAAATAGGGCGTTTTGTGACAAAATATTTGGTTAATTCGTAAGATTTTTAGAATATCTTGCTAAATAAGCCGTTTTTTGACCGAATTTCGGTCTAGTATTGAAGATTTTGACAATATGTTACTAAATAAGCCGTTTTTTCACCACATATTGGCTAATTTGGAAGATATTTCGAATATATTGCTAAATAGGCAGTTTTTTGACCAAATTTCGCCTTAATGTGGAAGATTTTTCGAATATCTTGCTAAATAAGCCGTTTTTTTTAACAAAATCTCTG
The DNA here is from genome assembly GCA_036926295.1 of Pachydiplax longipennis. Lineage (NCBI taxonomy): Eukaryota > Metazoa > Arthropoda > Insecta > Odonata > Libellulidae > Pachydiplax > Pachydiplax longipennis. Next base: position 3,252,462 of record JAVFKF010000044.1, on the reverse strand, counting down.
CTTAATTTAGAAGATTTTGCGAATTTCTTGCTAAATAAGCCGTTTTTTACGAAATTTCGGCATAATTTGGAAGATTTTGCGAATATCTTAATAAATTAGCCGTTTTTTGACAAAATCTTTGGTTAATTTGGAATATTCAGCGAATATCATGCTAAATATGCCGATTTTTGACGAAATTTCGCTTAATTTGGAAGATTTTGCGAATATCTTGCTAAATAAGCCGTTTTTTAAGAAAATTTCGGCTAAATTAGGATGATTTTGCGAAATACTTGCTGAATAAGACGTTTCTTGACAAAATATCTGGATAATTTGGAAGATTTTTAGAATATCTTGCTAAATATGCCTTTTTTTAACAAAATTTCGGATTAATTTGGAAGAGTTTGAAAATTTTTATATATAAATAGTTTGAAGATTTTGAGAATATCTTGCTAAATAAGCCATTTCTTTAACAAAATCTCCGCTTAATTTGGAAGATTTTGTGAAATTCTTGCTAAATAGGGCGTTTTGTGACAAAATATTTGGTTAATTCGGAAGATTTTTAGAATATCTTGCTAAATAAGCCGTTTTTATGAAAATATCGGCTAAATTTGGATGATTTTGCGAAATTCTTCCTAAATAAGCCTTTCTTTGAAGAAATTTCGGCTTATTTTGGAAGATTTCGCGAATCTCTCGCTTAATAAGCATTTTTTGACGAAATTTCGGCTTAATTTGGATGATTATGCAAATATCTTGCAAAAAAGCCGTTTTTTGACCAAATTTCGGCTTAGTTAGTAAGATTTTGCGAATATCTTGCTAAAAAAGCCGTTTTTGGACAAATTTTTTGACTAATTTGAAAGATTTTTCGAATATCTTGCTAAATAAGCCGGTTTTTTTTACGAAATTTTGGCTTAGTTTTGAAGATTTCGCGAATATCTCTCTATATAAACTGTTTTTTGACGAAATTTCGGCTTAATTTGGAAGATTTTGCGAATATCTTGCTTAATAAGCAGTTTTTCGACGAAATTTCGGCTTAGATTGGAAGATTTTGCGAAATTCCTACTTAATTAGCCGTTTCTCGACAAAATGTCTGATTAATTTGGAAGATTTTGCGAATATATTGCTAAATAAGCCGTTTTTTTTTACAAAAATTCGGCTTAATTTGGAAGATTATGCGAATGTCTTGCTTAATAAGCAGTTTTTCGACGAAATTTCGGCTTAGATTGGAAGATTTTGCGAAATTCCTACTTAATTAGCCGTTTCTCGACAAAATGTCTGATTAATTTGGAAGATTCTGCGAATATATTGCTAAATAAGCCGTTTTTTTTTACAAAAATTCGGCTTAATTTGGAAGATTTTGAGAATATCTTGCTAAATAAGCCGTTTTTTGACCGAATTTCGGTCTAGTATTGAAGATTTTGACAATATGTTACTAAATAAGCCGTTTTTTCACCACATATTGGCTAATTTGGAAGATATTTCGAATATATTGCTAAATAGGCAGTTTTTTGACCAAATTTCGCCTTAATGTGGAAGATTTTTCGAATATCTTGCTAAATAAGCCGTTTTTTTTAACAAAATCTCTGCTTAATTTAGAAGATTTTGCGAATTTCTTGCTAAATAAGCCGTTTTTTACGAAATTTCGGCATAATTTGGAAGATTTTGCGAATATCTTAATAAATTAGCCGTTTTTTGACAAAATCTTTGGTTAATTTGGAATATTCAGCGAATATCATGCTAAATATGCCGATTTTTGAGGAAATTTCGCTTAATTTGGAAGATTTTGCGAATATCTTGCTAAATAAGCCGTTTTTTAAGAAAATTTCGGCTAAATTAGGATGATTTTGCGAAATACTTGCTGAATAAGACGTTTCTTGACAAAATATCTGGATAATTTGGAAGATTTTTAGAATATCTTGCTAAATATGCCTTTTTTTAACAAAATTTCGGATTAATTTGGAAGAGTTTGAAAATTTTTATATATAAATAGTTTGAAGATTTTGAGAATATCTTGCTAAATAAGCCGTTTCTTTAACAAAAATCTCCGCTTAATTTGGAAGATTTTGTGAAATTCTTGCTAAAGAAGCCGTTTCATTAAAAAAATTTTGGCTCAATTTGGAAGATTTTGCGAAATTCTTGCTAAATAGGGCGTTTTGTGACAAAATATTTGGTTAATTCGGAAGATTTTTAGAATATCTTGCTAAATAAGCCGTTTTTATGAAAATATCGGCTAAATTTGGATGATTTTGCGAAATTCTTCCTAAATAAGCCTTTCTTTGAAGAAATTTCGGCTTATTTTGGAAGATTTCGCGAATCTCTCGCTTAATAAGCATTTTTTGACGAAATTTCGGCTTAATTTGGAAGATTATGCAAATATCTTGCAAAAAAGCCGTTTTTTTGACCAAATTTCGGCTTAGTTAGTATGATTTTGCGAATATCTTGCTAAAAAAGCCGTTTTTGACGAAATTTCGGCATAATTTGGAAGATTTTGCGAATATCTTAATAAATAAGCCGTTTTTTGACAAAATCTTTGGTTAATTTGGAATATTCAGCGAACATCATGCTAAATATGCCGATTTTTGACGAAATATCGCTTAATTTGGAAGATTTTGCGAATATCTTGCTAAATAAGCCGTTTTTTAAGAAAATTTCGGCTAAATTAGGATGATTTTGCGAAATACTTGCTAAATAAAACGTTTCTTGACAAAATATCTGGATAATTTGGAAGATTTTTAGAATATCTTGCTAAATAAGCCGTTTCTTTAACAAAATCTCCGCTTAATTTGGAAGATTTTGTGAAATTCTTGCTAAAGAAGCCGTTTCATTAACAAAATTTTGGCTCAATTTGGAAGATTTTGTGAAATTCTTGCTAAATAGGGCGTTTTGTGACAAAATATTTGGTTAATTCGGAAGATTTTTAGAATATCTTGCTAAATAAGCCGTTTTTGAACGAATTTCGGTATAGTATTGAAGATTTTGACAATATGTTACTAAATAAGCCGTTTTTTTCACCACATATTGGTTAATTTGGAAGATATTTCGAATATATTGCTAAATAGGCAGTTTTTTGACCAAATTTCGCCTTAATGTGGAAGATTTTGAGAATATCTTGCTAAATAAGCCGTTTCTTTAACAAAATCTCCGCTTAATTTGGAAGATTTTGTGAAATTCTTGCTAAAGAAGCCGTTTCATTAACAAAATTTTGGCTCAATTTGGAAGATTTTGTGAAATTCTTGCTAAATAAGCCGTTTTTATGAAAATATCGGCTAAATTTGGATGATATTGCGAAATTCTTCCTAAATAAGCCTTTCTTTGAAGAAATTTCGGCTTATTTTGGAAGATTTCGCGAATCTCTCGCTTAATAAGCATTTTTTGACGAAATTTCGGCTTAGTTTGGAAGATTATGCAAATATCTTGCAAAAAAGCCGTTTTTTGACCAAATTTCGGCTTAGTTAGTAAGATTTTGCGAATATCTTGCTAAAAAAGCCGTTTTTGGACAAATTTTTTGACTAATTTGAAAGATTTTTCGAATATCTTGCTAAATAAGCCGGTTTTTTTTACGAAATTTTGGCTTAGTTTTGAAGATTTCGCGAATATCTCTCTATATAAACTGTTTTTTGACGAAATTTCGGCTTAATTTTGGAAGATTTTGCGAATATCTTGCTTAATAAGCAGTTTTTCGACGAAATTTCGGCTTAGATTGGAAGATTTTGCGAAATTCCTACTTAATTAGCCGTTTCTCGACAAAATGTCTGATTAATTTGGAAGATTTTGCGAATATATTGCTAAATAAGCCGTTTTTTTTACAAAAATTCGGCTTAATTTGGAAGATTATGCGAATATCTTGCTTAATAAGCAGTTTTTCGACGAAATTTCGGCTTAAATTGGAAGATTTTGCAAAATTCCTACTTCATTTGCCGTTTCTCGACAAAATGTCTGATTAATTTGGAAGATTTTGCGAATTTATTGCTAAATAAGCCGTATTTTTTACAAAAATTCGGCTTAATTTGGAAGATTTTGAGAATATCTTGCTAAATAAGGCGTTTTGTGACAAAATATTGGGTTAATTCGGAAGATTTTTAGAATATCTTGCTAAATAAGCCGTTTTTTAAGAAAATATCGGCTAAATTTGGATGATTTTCCGAATATATTGCTAAAAAAGCCGTTTTTTGAAAGAATTATGACTTAATTTGGAAGATTTTTCAAGTATCTTGGTAAATATTCCGTTTTGTGATTTAATTATGACTTAATTAGTTTGATTTTTCAAATAACCTGCTAAGCAATCCGTATTTGGTTCGAATTTTGGCTCAATTTGGAAGGTTTTGCGAAATTCTTGATAAATAAGCCGTTTTTTGACGAAATTTCGGCTCAATGTGGATGATTTTGCGAAATTCTTGCTAAATAAGACTTTATGTGACAAAAGATTTGGTTAATTCGGAAGATTTTTAGAATATCTTGCTAATTAAGCCGTTTTTTACGAAGTTTCGGCATAATTTGGAAGATTTTGCGACATTCTTGCTAAATAAGCCGTTTTTTTACGAATTTTCAGCTAAATTTGGAAGATTTTGCGAAATTCTTGCTAAATAAGCCTTTTTTTGACGAAATTACGGCTCAATTTGGAAGATTTTGCGAAATTCTTGCTAAATAAGCCGTTTTTTGACAAATTGTGGCTTAATTTGGAAGATTTTGCAAATATCTTGCTAAATAAGCCGTTTTTTGACGAAATCTCGGCTCAATTTGCAAGATTTTGCGAAATTCTTGCTAAAGAAGCCATTTCTTGACAAAATATTTACTTAGTTTGGAAGATTATGCAAATATCTTGCAAAAAACCGTTTTTTGACCAAATTTCGGCTTAGTTAGTAAGATTTTGCGAATGTCTTGCTAAAAAGCCGTTTTTGGACAAATTTTTGGAATAATTTGAAAGATTTTTCGAATATCTTGCTAATTAAGCCGGTTTTTTTACGAAATTTCGGCTTAGTTTTGAAGATTTCGCGAATATCTCTCTATATAAACTGTTTTTTGACGAAATTTAGGCTTAGTTTGGAAGATTTTACGAAATTCTTGCTAAACAAGCCATTTCTTGACAAAATATTTACTTAGTTTGGAAGATTATGCAAATATCTTGCAAAAAAGCCGTTTTTTGACCAAATTTCGGCTTAGTTAGTAATATTTTGCGAATATCTTGCTAAAAAGCCGTTTTTGGAAAAATTTTTGGAATAATTTCAAAGATTTTTCGAATATTTTGCTAAATAAGCCGTTTTTTTACGAATTTTCAGCTAAATTTGGAAGATTTTGCGAAATTCTTGCTAAATAAGCCTTTTTTGATGAAATTACGGCTCAATTTGGAAGATTTTGCGAAATTCTTGCTAAATAAGCCGTTTTTTGACTAATTCTGGCTTAATTTGGAAGATTTTGCAAATATCTTGCTAAATAAGCCGTTTTCTGACGAAATCTCGGCTCAATTTGCAAGATTTTTGCGAAATTCTTGCTAAAGAAGCCGTTTTTTGACGAATTTTCGGCTCAATGTGGAAGATTTTGCAAAATTCTTGCTAAATAAGACGTTTTGTGACAAATTATTTGGTTAATTCAGAAGATTTTTAGAATATCTTGCAAAATAAGACGTTTTTTGATGAAATTTCGGCTTAATTTGGAAGATTTTGCGAAATTCTTGCTAAACAAGCAGTTTTTTGACAAAGTTTCTGGTGAATTTGGAAGATTCAGCGAATATGTTGCTAAATATGCTGATTTTTGACGAAATGTCGGCTTAATTTGGAAGATTTCGCAAAATTCTTGCTAAATAAGCCGTTTTTTGACGAAATTTCGGCATAATTTGGAAGATTTTGCGAATATCTTGCTAAACAAGCCATTTATTGACAAAATATTTACTTAGTTTGGAAGATTATGCAAATATCTTGCAAAAAACCGTTTTTTGACCAAATTTCGGCTTAGTTAGTAAGATTTTGCGAATGTCTTGCTAAAAAGCCGTTTTTGGACAAATTTTTGGAATAATTTGAAAGATTTTTCGAATATCTTGCTAATTAAGCCGGTTTTTTTTACGAAATTTCGGCTTAGTTTTGAAGATTTCGCGAATATCTCTCTATATAAACTGTTTTTTGACGAAATTTCGGCTTAATTTGGAAGATTTTGCGAATGTCTTGCTAAATAAGCAGTTTTTCGACTAAATTTCGGCTTAAATTGGAAGATTTTGCGTAATTCCTACTTAATTAGCTGTTTCTCGACAAAATGTCTGATTAATTTGGAAGATTTTGGGAATATATTGCTAAATAAGCCGTTTTTTTTACAAAAATTCGGCTTAATTTGGAAGATTTTGAGAATATCTTGCTAAATAAGCCGTTTTTTTCACCACATATTGGTTAATTTGGAAGATATTTCGAATATCTTGCTAAATAGGCAGTTTTTTGACCAAATTTCGCCTTAATGTGGAAGATTTTTCGAATATCTTGCTAAATAAGCCGTTTTTTTTAACAAAATCTCTGCTTATTTTAGAAGATTTTGCGAAATTCTTGCTAAAGAAGCCGTTTTTTACGAAATTTCGGCATAATTTGGAAGATTTTGCGAATATCTTAATAAATAAGCCGTTTTTTGACAAAATCTTTGGTTAATTTGGAATATTCAGCGAACATCATGCTAAATATGCCGATTTTTGACGAAATTTCGCTTAATTTGGAAGATTTTGCGAATATCTTGCTAAATAAGCCGTTTTTTAAGAAAATTTCGGCTAAATTAGGATGATTTTGCGAAATACTTGCTAAATAAAACGTTTCTTGACAAAATATCTTGATAATTTGGAAGATTTTTAGAATATCTTGCTAAATATGCCTTTTTTTTAACAAAATTTCGGATTAATTTGGAAGAGTTTGAAAATTTTTATATATAAATAGTTTGAAGATTTTGAGAATATCTTGCTAAATAAGCCGTTTCTTTAACAAAATCTCCGCTTAATTTGGAAGATTTTGTGAAATTCTTGCTAAAGAAGCCGTTTCATTAACAAAATTTTGGCTCAATTTGGAAGATTTTGTGAAATTCTTGCTAAATAGGGCGTTTTGTGACAAAATATTTGGTTAATTCGGAAGATTTTTAGAATATCTTGCTAAATAAGCCGTTTTTTGACCGAATTTCGGTCTAGTATTGAAGATTTTGACAATATGTTACTAAATAAGCCGTTTTTTCACCACATATTGGCTAATTTGGAAGATATTTCGAATATATTGCTAAATAGGCAGTTTTTTGACCAAATTTCGCCTTAATGTGGAAGATTTTTCGAATATCTTGCTAAATAAGCCGTTTTTTTTAACAAAATCTCTGCTTAATTTAGAAGATTTTGCGAATTTCTTGCTAAATAAGCGTTTTTTACGAAATTTCGGCATAATTTGGAAGATTTTGCGAATATCTTAATAAATTAGCCGTTTTTTGACAAAATCTTTGGTTAATTTGGAATATTCAGCGAATATCATGCTAAATATGCCGATTTTTGACGAAATTTCGCTTAATTTGGAAGATTTTGCGAATATCTTGCTAAATAAGCCGTTTTTTAAGAAAATTTCGGCTAAATTAGGATGATTTTGCGAAATACTTGCTGAATAAGACGTTTCTTGACAAAATATCTGGATAATTTGGAAGATTTTTAGAATATCTTGCTAAATATGCCTTTTTTTAACAAAATTTCGGATTAATTTGGAAGAGTTTGAAAATTTTTATATATAAATAGTTTGAAGATTTTGAGAATATCTTGCTAAATAAGCCGTTTCTTTAACAAAATCTCCGCTTAATTTGGAAGATTTTGTGAAATTCTTGCTAAATAGGGCGTTTTGTGACAAAATATTTGGTTAATTCGGAAGATTTTTAGAATATCTTGCTAAATAAGCCGTTTTTATGAAAATATCGGCTAAATTTGGATGATTTTGCGAAATTCTTCCTAAATAAGCCTTTCTTTGAAGAAATTTCGGCTTATTTTGGAAGATTTCGCGAATCTCTCGCTTAATAAGCATTTTTTGACGAAATTTCGGCTTAATTTGGAAGATTATGCAAATATCTTGCAAAAAAGCCGTTTTTGGACAAATTTTTTGACTAATTTGAAAGATTTTTCGAATATCTTGCTAAATAAGCCGGTTTTTTTTACGAAATTTTGGCTTAGTTTTGAAGATTTCGCGAATATCTCTCTATATAAACTGTTTTTTGACGAAATTTCGGCTTAATTTGGAAGATTTTGCGAATATCTTGCTTAATAAGCAGTTTTTCGACGAAATTTCGGCTTAGATTGGAAGATTTTGCGAAATTCCTACTTAATTAGCCGTTTCTCGACAAAATGTCTGATTAATTTGGAAGATTTTGCGAATATATTGCTAAATAAGCCGTTTTTTTTTTACAAAAATTCGGCTTAATTTGGAAGATTATGCGAATGTCTTGCTTAATAAGCAGTTTTTCGACGAAATTTCGGCTTAGATTGGAAGATTTTGCGAAATTCCTACTTAATTAGCCGTTTCTCGACAAAATGTCTGATTAATTTGGAAGATTCTGCGAATATATTGCTAAATAAGCCGTTTTTTTTACAAAAATTCGGCTTAATTTGGAAGATTTTGAGAATATCTTGCTAAATAAGCCGTTTTTTGACCGAATTTCGGTCTAGTATTGAAGATTTTGACAATATGTTACTAAATAAGCCGTTTTTTCACCACATATTGGCTAATTTGGAAGATATTTCGAATATATTGCTAAATAGGCAGTTTTTTGACCAAATTTCGCCTTAATGTGGAAGATTTTTCGAATATCTTGCTAAATAAGCCGTTTTTTTTAACAAAATCTCTGCTTAATTTAGAAGATTTTGCGAATTTCTTGCTAAATAAGCCGTTTTTTACGAAATTTCGGCATAATTTGGAAGATTTTGCGAATATCTTAATAAATTAGCCGTTTTTTGACAAAATCTTTGGTTAATTTGGAATATTCAGCGAATATCATGCTAAATATGCCGATTTTTGACGAAATTTCGCTTAATTTGGAAGATTTTGCGAATATCTTGCTAAATAAGCCGTTTTTTAAGAAAATTTCGGCTAAATTAGGATGATTTTGCGAAATACTTGCTGAATAAGACGTTTCTTGACAAAATATCTGGATAATTTGGAAGATTTTTAGAATATCTTGCTAAATATGCCTTTTTTTAACAAAATTTCGGATTAATTTGGAAGAGTTTGAAAATTTTTATATATAAATAGTTTGAAGATTTTGAGAATATCTTGCTAAATAAGCCGTTTCTTTAACAAAAATCTCCGCTTAATTTGGAAGATTTTGTGAAATTCTTGCTAAAGAAGCCGTTTCATTAACAAAATTTTGGCTCAATTTGGAAGATTTTGCGAAATTCTTGCTAAATAGGGCGTTTTGTGACAAAATATTTGGTTAATTCGGAAGATTTTTAGAATATCTTGCTAAATAAGCCGTTTTTAAGAAAGTATCGGCTAAATTTGGATGATTTTGCGAAATTCTTCCTAAATAAGCCTTTTTTGGAAGAAATTTCGGCTTATTTTGGAAGATTTCGCGAATCTCTCGCTTAATAAGCACTTTTTGACGAAATTTCGGCTTAGTTTGGAAGATTTTACGAAATTCTTGCTATAGAAGCCATTTCTTGACAAAATATTTACTTAATTTTGAAGATTATGCAAATATCTTGCAAAAAAGCTGTTTTTTGACCAAATTTCGGCTTAGTTAGTTAGATTTTTCGAATATCTTGCTAAAAAAGCCGTTTTTGGACAAATTTTTGGACTAATTTGAAAGATTTTTGAATATCTTGCTAAATAAGCCGTTTTTTTACGAAATTTCGGCTTAGTTTTGAATATTTCGCGAATATCTCTCTATATAAACTGTTTTTTGACGAAATTTCGGCTTAATTTGGAAGATTTTGCGAATATCTTGCTAAATAAGCAGTTTTTCGACTAAATTTCGGCTTAGATTGGAAGATTTTGCGAAATTTCTACTTAATTAGCCGTTTCTCGAAAAAAATTTCTGATTATTTGGAAGATTTTGCGAATATATTGCTAAAAAAGCCGTTTTTTGACAGAATTTTGACTTAATTTGGAAGATTTTTCAAGTATCTTGGTTAATATTCCGTTTTGTGATTTAATTATGACTTAATTTGTTTGATTTTTCAAATATCCTGCTAAGCAATCCGTATTTGGTTCGAATTTCGGCTTAATTCGGAATTTATGCAAATATTTTCATAAATAAGCCGTTTTCGACCGAATTTCGGCTTAATTTGGAAGCTTTTGAAAATATTATAGTATATATTCTGTTCTTGGAATCAATTAGACTTAATTTGGAAGTTTATTCATGTATTATTCTAAATATTTCGTTTTTTCTCGAATTTCGGAATAATTTGGATGATTTTGGAAATATCTTATTAATATTCCGTTTTTGGATCTAATTTGGCCATATATTGAAGATATTGCAAATAGCTTGCTAAATAAATCGTTTTTTGAGTGGATTTTGGCTTATTTATGAAGATTTTGCATATATCTTGTTAAATAAGCTTTTTTTCAGATGATGCCTGCTTAATTTGGATGCAAATTTGCAAATATCACGCTACGTTTTCCGTTTTTGGATCGAATTTCGGCTTAATTTTAAAGATTTTGCGAAATTCTAACTTAATAAGCCGTTTTTTGACAAACTTTTTGCTTAATTTGGAAGAATTTTTTATATATCTTTCTAAATATGTTGGTTTTTGAGAGAATTTCGGTTAAATTGGAAGAGTTTGCAAATATCTTTCTAAATGATCTAATCTTTTTTACGAATTTCGGCCTAATTTGAATGATTTTTCAAATATCTTGCTAGATAATCCGTTCAAAGCCGATGGTTCAAAACTCACGATAACATCGGGGAAATTCAATGTGAAAACAAGAACCAAAACCGCAAAGAATTTTCGAGAATGTTTTCCGAGCGCGAAGGATAAGTTACCTCCCACCGCATTCGAAGGTGTTTATAAGATGGACTGTAAGTGCGGAAAATCCTACATTGGTCAAACGGGACGTTCTGTCACTTGTAGGATGAAAGATCACCGCAGAGCGATGAAAATCAAAGACCGAAAATATCAGCGATAGCAGATCACGCGTGGTAGGAGCCAGGCCATGATATTGACTTAGAAAATACCAAGGTCATCTGCAAAGAACCTAAATATTTTCTCAGAATTATACGGGAGTCGATAGAAAACGCCCAACATTTTTAATCGCGAGGAAGGCTATCAATTGTCCACCACATGGAATCGTCTGCTGAGAACAGCTCACGTCGCATGGTGAAGTAAAAAAGGGGGGAAAATATATATATAGTAGGTGCTGGGAAGTGCATTTCGCTTCACCTGAAGAAGCCAACGGTAGTGTTGGCGAAACGTTGTGTGTCTTTAATTATCCGACGACCTTGTTGTATCCCGCAAGACGACTTTATCCAATGGAAATTCACAGCGAAAGCCTTTCAAACGTTCAATTCTCGATATCGTCAGAATTTTTACGAAGTCCGTATTACCTTGGTCGACGGCTTTCTTTTAGAGCTTTCCGTAAAGTAAAGCATTACAGCATTGACGTCAAGATTGTAATTCGGTATGTTATGTCTAAGAGAAGATTTTACAAATATCTGGATTCAAGTGCCTTTCCCTGCGCGGCCTATCACTTATTTCGGAAGATATTTGAATATCATATCAAAGATGCCGTTTTTCCGGAGGATTTGTCTATTATCAAATGATATTGCGTTCTTTTCCGCATATCTCCTCACTTGCAAAGATTTTTCAAGTATCGGGATGAATACGCCTTTACTTGCGGTATTACCCTTATTTTGAGGTTTATTCAAATATCTACGCATATACCTAGTGCAATTTGGCGCTCACTTTGTAAGAACATTCTAAAACCTAAATAAACACGCATGAGTTTCGGACGTGATTACCTGAAGTTTTCCATTTTTCTGAATAACGATCATTTCATACGTGTTATATTCTCCTCTTTTTGGGCGGAAATAGCTCTCCTTTTTTTAAGTTTTTTTTCAACCGCCGTGCTTTCTATGACTGTATTATGGAGATTTTGTTGCGAAAAATGGATGTTTTGCGAATACGAAGCCTTTAAGGATAAACACGCCAAATTTCTGCTGATGTTTTTGCTGAATTTCGAAAACTTTTCAAATTTCGAGTCCAATAACACTAACAGTAAGGCTTAATAAATGCTGAAAGTCAATAAAAGTATTATTTTCAGAAAAGTAGTGTTTCTTATTTCGCAATTGGTTATTATGAGGCGCTGTTTAAGTTTGGGTAAAGAGCAAGAATGAATTAAATTATTGTAACTGGGCTAAAAGGAGTCTTTTTACAAAACGCTTCTAGGAGAAGGAATACGGCATTAATTCTATGCAAGTTGATAAAAGAAATTCGATATATAAAACATAAAAGGAGCAAAGAAAATCCAAAAATGTAGAAATGAAAAAGTTATGGCGCTGCAAAATAAGTTATTATTGAATATTTTATCTTTGAGTGACTGTACCATGTTGCAGGTAAGAATTCCACGAGAGGAATGGACATCTGCCAGGACTAGTGCTCGAACCCGAAATCATACGCCTTCTGGATAATTGCCTATTCCATCTAATATACAAAGGAAGCCTATTTGTTTAAGAAAGGAGGCCTTTGATCGATATTTAAAAAACTTCCAATTAATCAAATAATAATAAGTTATTATTGAATATTTTATCTTTGAGTGACTGTACCATGTTGCAGGTAAGAATTCCACGAGAGGAATGGACATCTGCCAGGACTCGAAATCATACGAAAAAACTTCCAATTAATCAAATAATAATAGGAAAAAGTGGATTTACCTTTAAATTTAAAAGTAGTACAAAAACGGTTAAAATCACCCGTTGAAAGTAGTATATAACTCGGATTTGTAAAAATCTTCCAAATAAATAAAAAACTAAGCCATTCAGACGGTGTTTTTGAAAACGTCTGAAATATATCAATTTTATCTTTCAGGAATAAAGGTGCACTTAGCTATATATTCTTAAATCTTCCAAATTAAGTAAGAAGTCGCAAAGAGAAGGGCATGATAAGCCTCGGAAAAGCTTCTACGTGAGCAAAATATCTAGCAAGAGAGTGCCAAAAATGTTGTTGTACCCAGCGCGATATTTGAACAAACGTTGGGAATAAGGCTACTGCGCTCGAAAATTAAGTGTATTCACCTCGATATATTCAAGAAACTTGCAAATGGCGCTGATATTGCCCCAACAAAGGCGTACATAGTGCGAGATTTTAAAAACCCTCCGAAAAGGCCGCAGGTTCCCGACATCTGAATTTATATTCCCGATCTTGCTAAAGCTGTGTAGCAGATACTTTCGAAGACTGCTAAATATTTTCATTTTGCACACTAATCCTACATTGGACCATTCTTAATAATTACCTACGATTTTGAAATAAATTACTGAAAATGACAGCAAAAGTATTATGTCCATTCCTCTCTTACAAGAGATTGTTAGATTATTTCTCTCGGACACTGTATAATCATTCAATACTAAAAGATTCAATAATCACTTATTTTTCGGCACTATCACTTTCTTTTAACTTCATATTTGTATTTTTTTCTCTTTTTATGTTTAATAAATTGAATCTCGATTTGCACCTTACATTGAATTAATGCAGTTTCCCACCTTGTCGAAGGCGCTTTGTAATAAGTACTCTAATTCGCCTTGAAACTATAATGTAAGTAATTCTTTTTTCCCAGAGCATAACCAGCGCTTCACAATTGCCAACTGCGAATGAACAAACACTTTTTCTGAATACGATATTTTTATCGAGTTTTAGCGTAAGCCATAGTCAGCACAAAAATTGTAAATTCTTCAAAATTCAGCAAAGGATCACCCGAAAATTGGAATCCATATCCTGATACTCGTTTAACACCTTAAATAAGCAAGAAATCTAGATAATAAAGTCGTAATTATCTCGACATTTGAAAAGACTTAAGAAAGAAGGCTGTTTTTAAGTCTCCTAAGTTGCATTATTTTAAGTATATAATAAAAGCATCAGCAATGCATATTTACTTGCATTCATGAATGAAAAAGAAAATTTTAATTGAATTTGACTCGTATGAACTAGAATAGAGACTATAACTTCTTATAGAGATATACACTGATATTTATTTTTCTCAAGTTTATCTCAGTGTCAACACGAAATTTTCTTGCAAAATTTATGATTCTCTGAGAAAAGCAATACTTGTTTACGAGGTCAAGCATATGCCAATATGGGCATGTTAGGTACCAAATATAGCTTTTTCCTTGACTGTATTAGTTATGGTATGAAGCTTTAATAAAAATTATAAGAAGCCATTCAATTATTGTTAATATCTTTATTTAATTTTTAGAGGGGGGCCACATGGCCAATCTGCCTGGCATTTGCCCTATGTTGAGAGGGAAACCCCTCTAAAACCTCCCAAAGGCAGTTCATATTTTTTCATGCACATCAATCATAAATTGCACGATACAGAAATACAACCTCATATTTATACCTTAAAAGTTCTGTGACTATTCAGAGAAACTCAATCAGAACAACCATACCAAAAACAAAATAACACAATGAAAATAAAAAATATACACATTCACACACACATTTTCTTTTAAAACACCTACACACATTTTTCTTTAGAGAGACACATTCACACACACATGTACAAAAGTTCTCAACTTCACATCAAGAGATGTGAAGAGACCAAGAAGAAAACAAAAGGACCAATGGAGCACATAAAAATCTTTTTGACAACTTTGCAAAGAGGAGCTTGAATGTAGGCATATAGAAAGCATTTCTGAAGGCCTACACTGAATTCAGAACAATAATTGGCATAGACTGAATTGAAAAAGTTTGATTTACCAAATTAAACATACTATTGAAATACCAAACTATTAAGGCATAACATTCACATGAATGTATATGATACTAATAAATGAAAGTTCTTATACATTAAGTTCTTGCATAGCAAAATTACAGAAAGGAAAATTTGTCATAATACCAAAGTAGTAACTAGTCATCAAGATGTAATGCTAAAAATAATGCTTCATCAGGTAGTATGAGAGAGTAAAGGGATATACATTTAATCACACTGTGGATATAGCAAAGCTGTCAATATATCAATGTATCCACTTCAATTATTTAGCTCAATTGAGTTTATGTCATCTCAAACTTCAGATGTACACTCTGCTACATCTATTCAATCTAACAAGCTATTTGAAGGCCAAGAGAACCTAGCCCTCACTAGGAGCTGAACACTGGCTAAAAATGGCAAATTCAGACAAAAGTCTGGTGGTTGCAGAGAAATTTCCTCTGGGCATTAAGGGTGGGATACCCTTAATGCCAAAGCATGCCACCACAGACCGCCCCACCGACCTATGGCCCTACCGACTTCGGGATCGATTTCTCAACCCCAGGACACAGAATGCCCTTTCCTCCATTAGAAGACATGGAGTTTGGATACGTATGCCGGTATCCGTTCGGCCCCTTCCTAACTCAGCCGCATACATATATACATATGTACACGTTGCCCGTCCTCTACCACGCGGAGGTGTTAGGTAAGGACTGTATCGTCATCGGGTTCAAGACCATCAAGGCATTTCTTGGAACCCTCAAATACTTTAGAGGACTCGAAGCGGAAACGAACGAAACCCAAGACTGAATGAGGTTGCCCCGGCCATGACATTAGGTGTAGAGGACCCCATCCTCCTGCATTTGAAATGCAACCTAACATCACGGAAATGGAAGTGTACCTACATTATGGATCGGAAAGACAACAAAAACAACAACAACAACAACGACAACAAGGAAGACAGAGTCATGTTCCATAACCTGTTGAAAAAAATTTGAAAAATTTAAGTGCCTGAAAAGCAAAATTAATCACCTTTGGCATATTAAATGAAAAATCCAACAAGTAATCTTTCAAATATCTCTGTATATAAAGGCTTAGACTAAAATTATTTTCAACCTGTAGAAAAAGATTACAAAAAATGCATGTAAAGTAAAATTAATCACCTTTTGCATATTAAAAGAAAAACCCAACACATACACTTTCCAGTATATATGTACAGCTAGTTCCAAAAAAAACTTACCACCTAAGCCGCAACCCGCATAACAGACGTGAAGCTCGATGAGAGCGAGTCTAGTGTTTTCCACGCATTCTATTGGCTCTTGGAAGGAAGGCGCCTTTTTAAACCGTTGTGAAACGCGTTGAACGTATTTGTACCGTCTTTATTAGCACGAAATCTAGTTTAAATTTAGTGTTAATTTTTACTATGTCAGCAGCATAGTATTAAAAAATGAATGAGAATCGGATCTCCTTATTTCGGCCAGAAATTTCTGCGTAATTCACCTTTTTCTGGAGGCATCGGGTAAACTTACTTTAGCTGCTTCAATTATCCAATGAAAAATTATGTCATTGCAAGATTAAAAAGGATTATATTATTACGTTTTTTATGCTCTTGACGCCTACAGGAAGAACTTTTAAATTTATTTAGAGGAAATTCACGACTATGACTCAAATAGAAAGATGAACGAAAACTCAGCAAGGAGATAAAGAATAATTAGGAATAAGAACACAATCAACTGTATGTCAACTAATTTATGTTGCAGAAAAATTCTATCGAGAAGGGGAGTATGAAAAAACTTCGAAACCTACTGAGGAAAGCAAAGAGGAAAAGAAACTTTATCTGGACGAATACACCGAGAAAGAATCATTTTAAGTCAACCTGGTAGAGAGCTCTGAAAATTAGACCCAAAACATATTACAATAAAGTAAACCAAATAAATTACGATAAACTATATCAGATAATTACATCAAATATTATAAAAATTTTAAATGCCGCCAAATCATATGATAGAAAGTAAAATATTTATTGGTGTGCTATCATCATTTTCTAAGGTAATTGTTTAAAATTCAAATTGCTAATTTAATATTTTAGAAAATAACATAGGTATTAGAATAGTAGCACAATTTAAATACTGAGGGCTACAAAATTTTTTCACGTATCGAATTAAAAATTAATATACCACGAAATTAACGCCAGCATCTCGTAACATTTTTCCGAAAATATTGTTCATTGCCAGTCCCAGAAAAACTATCCCTTTAATTAAATCAAGTTCATGTTACTTGCAAAATTATGCTGTCCTATCTTTTATCTGATGCTAAATCTCTTTCTTGCCCCGTGGTGCAAATTTTGACTCGATTTCTTCACAGTTGAATTATTCTGCAATACAGAGAAGTATAAAATTTGCTTGATACGACAATTAACAGAGCATTAGGAATTTCAGTATATATGCATCAACATGTCATTCTGTTCTTACTTCCACCAGGCATTCGTGGTGACGGTATCAGATGAAGCATTATGATTTTGAGATGAGATTTGGCTGTTTCTGACAAATTCGCGTCTGAGGTTTTACTAATTCTTCCATGGAGAAAGGAGAACTTTCCTTTCCTCCACCCTGGCCCTAGGAGTATCCCCTATTCATTCCTTTGTTGTTTCTTTTTCTTTTGTTGCGTCCATCGAAAGGTATTGTCTATTTTCTCAAAGGAACCATAAAACGACCAATGGGTGAAGGTGAACTCCGGTCTGAGGAGAAAAACCCCCTTTTCGGCAGATTGTGGATGGTCGTATGTATCCGGGGTAGCGAATTTGAAAGCGCTAATGAGGATTCCTGACCGCACCCCTGCTGAGCAGGTATCAAAGGTTAGGGTATGGTGGCGGCGACCGATCACAAGTAAGGTGGGAAATGGTGGATCCGCGATTTGTAATCTTCGCCGCAGGTATTCCCTTAGGGAATGAAGATATTCAACTCTATTTTTGAGGTAGACGACCTTTCAGGACTTCTTGCAAGGAATACACTTTAAGATGGTTAAGAAACAACAGTTAGTATGGCAAATCAAAACCTTAAGACTAATTTGCATATTGCATATAAACTCCAGGTTTCCTATACTTGCATATTGCAGGTTTACACGTTAGCACCTGGTTTATTTACATTTACATTAATACCCCGCGAGCCGCCGTATGACTTATGTCAGGGGGTGTGAAAACAACCACAACAGGATTTCCAATGTTACTGAAATGATTTTCAGAACTATACGCTAGACTAATGTTTAATAAGACTAATGATTAATGATTGCTGCTTCGGTTTCTGAATGCCTCAAGTAAGCTATATAACCCGAATTGTTTGAATGGTGCATAATATGTATAATAATTAAAAGAAAAATCACTATCAATAATTATGAATGATGGGTAAAAGGAGTCATGGAAGAACACGTTAAAAATAGAAACCAACGGATGGTAACCGGACTTACATGAGAATATTCCTCTAATTCTCATGATTCATACCTTAGCTGTTAAAATATTCTTGGTTCTATATGTAATCCATTATTCCAACATTCACTCCAAGGACCTTCGTAACACCCTCATCCTAGGCACATCATAATTCTCTACGAACTTTGCGAAGATGTTTTTTAAATTTTTCATAGTATTTTTAAATAGTAATGCAAGGAAGATCATTCTAGTTAAAATAGGACCTTCGGAAAATCTGAATGATAACATAAAGTTGACAATGTTTGGGTGCATCATATCAGAATTAGTATCTCTATATTCTGCTTTTAAAGTGAATGGTATAAACTGTATTAGCTTATACTAAATAACAAATTCAACAACAAAAATGAAAAAATAAGTAACGCTGCCTATCGTAAATTTATATCAATCAAGCTCTTCGTCAATGACTGTTTACTTTATTTATATAAATTGTTTTTTATGCTTTATTTCGTCCCTACATTGAACTAAAAATTTCGTAGTTCGGAATAACTTGAGAAATGAACAATGAACTAGAGAAATGCCATCTAATATTTATTCCTTACGCTTACGAGAACCAAATCGTTTCACTTCTCTTATAACATCTATGATACAAAATAGATAGAGCGTTGAAGATGATCTTACTACATCGACTAAAGTTTCTATTATCATGTCACTAAAATATGAATTGAAACGTAAATATGGAATTTTAGATAATCCACATATTCAGTGTCGCAGAAACTTAGAGTTTATACGCCGATTACAGATAAATCACATCTCTAAAGTTAGGTAAGATTTAGAATAAACCATTGGCTTGCATAGATAGTAATACCAATGTTAGCAATTTTTATTGGTTTGAAAAAACCGAACTCTCTTTCCAAAATAAATTGCTGATAAGAAGATGGTTTAGGTTCTGGCTTAGTAAACTACTCGAACTTTCTTACAGAATTAAAAGATTGGTACGATACATTGAACATCGCTATTGCATACAATTTCGGAGATCCTGGGAATTACTGATGTATCAGAAGGAAATTTCTGAAAGTATGATAAGCCATGGGCGTTATATCCTGTATATTTGAATGTTAACCATTCTTGACTAATATATTACTTAAATTGGATAAATGAGTAGTTTCTCTGGAGGCTGTCATAAACGGAAAAATATATGTTGGATGAGAAAATTGAGAAGGTGAGTGAGTGGGTTATACTTTTAAAAGAGGTCGTTGCTCCTACTCAAAGTAACCAATTGGTCAACGAGGAACGCAAGAAATGCCATTACCTATTGTGATTTATCCAAAAATCTGGAATTAACATACCTCTTACACTTTCGGTTGTTAAATTCATGTGAGTGTATGTATTACTGTTTCCGTCGTTTCTCACTTCCCTATATCTATCAAAACAGTCCCCCTCTTGAAGTCCTGGTGAATTCATTGCTTTAACCACTTCTTCCAATCACTCCTCTATCTTGCTTTTCAAATTTGTCATGGAATGTGGAGAGATGAAAAGTTTCTCATAGCCATACATTTTAAATACGAAGGAATATTTTCAATATCACCGAGCGATAAATATGTAGATAGACTATTCATACCAAACCACCGCCCATTCATCTCAATCATTAAAATTCTGTCGAAAAAATATGAGAGTTACGTAGGGCCAGCCATCAACCGAGGGGAGAAAAATTTCAACATGAGCCTCATATGCGCTTCTTATCCCCGTGTGATACTTACAGGGTTGGAATTACAGGTAAAAAGGCCCTAAAACTATTTCACTAAGTCCCTATTATTTCGCGTATTTTTAACGTTTTCTACATTATAATAATTGTAAACGTGATAATAAACAGTTGAAATATAAACAATGCAAGCAGTTTTGTATGCATTCAAAATTAATTGAAAATTTTACATTCATAGCTTACAGTAGCATTCAATGAGCATTATGACAAAACCTCATTCGCTCTATCTTTTTGTGTATTTTAGAACTTGATAAATACGAGAGAAGAACGTTTAAGAACGTAATGGTTTGTGACTGCAACCATTTCAAGAGGAATCCACAGAAGAAATCACGTTTATTCGATTCACACTTCAATGACACCAAAAAAATTCATTTTGGATTCAAAATCAACGTGAAAGATGGTTGTCTCGTATCCGTCATCTTTATTAATTCAGGAAAATCGATCCTAGCACATTTTCTATCAATTGATTTGGACGGTATATTAAAAATACCAACTGCATAGATGATAAAATTTACTGATTTTTTACCGATCGAGTTTTAATTTTGATGCTTATCAAATTAAACAAAATTTATCTAAAATACGCAGAGAATGCCTCAAGACTTCATACTACATATTTACTTATAGATTTTTTATGTATTTAAAGTAATAGCCTAGATATGGCCATGAGTTCACCTTACTTTACTTTTGTAGATTGCATTCACACAGGCTGTGATAAAACAGGTGATCGATATGGACTCCTTAGGTATATAATTTTAAAGGCTAATAACTCTTCTCTTGAACGATGTATAATATTATCTACTATTATAATATATAATACGACCCCTTATAACCGCAGAGTTTTACAAGCGAAGGCGTCGAATTCGAGGTCTATACATTTTGGGTCCGACACTGATTCAAACTGCGCGGAAATTTTCTTCCTCCCATCTCAGTGCTAAACATAAGCTCAGAGCGGCTCAGAGGCAGATTTTGCAAAAATTTCCTTCGTCCTGCTTGTGCCTTTCGTCTCAGACTCAAATTTTATGAGGGGAAGGGGGTTTGCCTCGGTTTCCTAGGAATAACGGGACCTCGTGTGCGACGCTTCCCTCGGTGCGAGAAGCAAAGCTAGAATATATACTGATTTGTAATAACCATTTTATAATAACTGAATTCTTGCATTACAACATCGATATTGTTATAATACTATTCTGCTACGCCAATGTCACCAAACTAAGGATACTAATAAATATTTGCAATATCAATAATGCAAATAAATCCATTTCAACTCTGCAAGCGGAGCCAGGACAGAAGCAGACTATCTCCTCCATGTTTTCCCTCTCTCTCTCTCTCTCTCTCTCTCACACTTCTTAAGGCTCGCTTGCAGGAAACTCACTGCCTGTTATGCGGGTTGCGGCTTAGGTGGTAAGTTTTTTTTGGAACTAGCTGTACATAAAGGCTTAGAATAAAATTAACACCAAGTCACACATCAGTCAGTTTTCCTTTCTAAAGCAATAGCGATATACACAGTTCTATTCGTAAAATATGAAAAGTAAAATTCGAGAATACAACACGTACACATTAAAACGTAAAACCTTAAGAAAAACGAAAAGGGGTAAGGTTACATAGGCTACATATATATTAAATAATTATAACCGCAGAGAAAGTAATGCTTCTTATGGAACCCATCGTGTCTACTATAGACAGCTAGCTCAATCTACGACCGCCGTAATCTAAGACGCATATCGATTCTAAAAACTGAGAATTTAAGAATTTCGCCTCCTTGTTCTTCTAAATAACTGAGAGATTACATGGTCCCTACGCTTGTTATATAAATAATAAACAAATTTCGATGGAAATTAGATTGGGAATCCGTTTTTACCTTCCACACTTCCCACCACCACAACTGTTAGTTCTAAAAGAACTATCTACAAGTAAGGTATCTAACTACCAGGAAAGTGTTATACACCATCAGCCATACATACAAGTGCACTTGCATCAAACACACACACAGCTCATCACTCACACACCAAAGGTACAATCAGATTCCCATAATTTCCATCACGGACAAAAAGCACACGAAAGACCGAGGAAGCATCTCGGTCTTGCTGATGCGATCTAGAAAACTACGCATCGCGAAAAATTACCTACCTCCTAAAACATTACTCGCCTTCGTCAAGGGTACCGGCTTCCCCATACTCAAGAAAAACGAACTAACCGATAAAATAACTGATCGACCTATCAGCTGCATCACGTCTCGCACGCATATCCTACGCATCCTGTCCGAACCTGTGGAAAAAAGCTTCAAATTATAAGGCCTGAAAAAAATGCATTCATGAAAATTAAATCGATTAGCACAGTTACACACCACGAAACAATAAACAAACGTCAATAGGTCATGGCATGAAAAAGCAAAATTTATTACACAAGTAAACGACAAGTTTAACTTAGGAATCTAGAGGTAAGTGTTGCACTTATTTCGCTGTGATTTGTGTTTGTGTGTGTGAAGGCACTGAATTGCTAGTGTCCGTGATGAGATCCACAGGGACCTCCAGAGCACCCTCTTCGGAGGAAGAACGGAACGAACGAACGAACAGCGAAACGAAAAACGAAAACGACAGCGAAAACATCAACAACAACAACAAGGAAGACTGAGCCATGATCCTGAACCTGTAGAAAAAATACAAATTGTTCCTGAAAAGAAATTTATCATCATTGGCATATTTAGTTAAATACCCAACACTTACTATTTCATACATATAACAGTAGCAGTGGATGAAACATTGAATTCGCAAATTCAATACCGTAATCAGCGCGCGAAAAGTTGGAATCTGGGAGGGATGCTCAAACGCTCCTTAGTTTCCCCGAAGGTACGCTGACGTGATTGGTAGTGTTCCTCCTTCGGCGCGGCTTGTAGAAGTAAGGATCTCCTATTCTGCCTTAGTGTTCGACTTCTGGGGTGGTGAGCCTAAAAACAATAATATACAAATATTGTTTTTTACCATGGTTTTCCTCAACCACTTTCAAAGCAAAAATTGGATGAATTGGATTCTAATGATCCGTCGAACATTTTTGAGACTGTGATTACTCTCTTAAAATTTACCATGAAAGGCTGATTTTTTCTTCAATTGCTCTTTTTATTATTTATACATTCACTATTGGGTGAACTCCGTGCTCTATCGCCAGAATTGCATATATCTGCGGAAAGAAGCTGGGAACAATAAATGCAATGATCCATCCCCAAACCGTAAATCGGAAGTCGATAAATGTCAGCGATGTGTTCTACCTTAGGAAGATTGATATCCAGTGGGACTTAAACCACCATTACAAAGTAAAAACTTTGCATTAGCACTTAACATCTAAATTTTTTAAATATCTAAGAATAGAATACCAAGTAAAAAACACCAAAAAGACTTTCTTTTCAACCGTTAAATAAACATCAACCAGCAATAGAAAAAATTGCATTATAAAATTAAATGCAGTATGAAAATTTTAAAACTTTTATTTCATTGAGTTACCTTGTTTAATTTCATTCAACTCCTAAAACGAGTATCCATAATACATAATTAGTCGGATTTTCTACATCCTAATGTGTATATAAAATTCGAAGCAATAGGTATTACTCTATTTCAAAAGCATTCCAAATATTATAATAAATATATTTCCATTTATTCATGCTAATGTATCTTAAGTGCCGAAGACCACG
The DNA here is from genome assembly GCA_036926295.1 of Pachydiplax longipennis. NCBI lineage: Eukaryota > Metazoa > Arthropoda > Insecta > Odonata > Libellulidae > Pachydiplax > Pachydiplax longipennis. Next base: position 3,228,751 of record JAVFKF010000044.1, on the reverse strand, counting down.
CCAAAACGGCTGGCACCTAAACATGTTCGCGCCAAAATGTACCGCACCCCAAATTTCCAAATTACTTAATAATATTTTAGGAATAAATATTTTGCAAAATGGAGTAAGAATTCCACCTGAGTTTGAAATAATAATCCATTAAAGAGATTTGTTTACTTTATAATTCCACTAACTTATGGTTATGCTATGTTCGTACAGAAATTTACGAAGACTCGTATTACGAAAACGTGTGGACAATGCAAGTGGACATAACGTTAAAATCCTATGAAAGGAATGAAAAATCATGAAGGCATCATTGAGAACCAATCAACATGATGATAAACTCTCTTCCTAATGTCATTTCTACTCGCCCGATCTATAACGATGAAATTCTTTTGCAGTGGAAATTCTTCCTATCAGTTGCGATGAATAACTACAGACAGAGTTATGACGTGCATGATTGTGGAAATTCCATTTGGCAGGAATTAAATCCGAGCGATGTCGTTTTTAGAAAAGATTTCAAACTAGCGATAGACAAAGGATAAAGTAGAAAATGCGAGAAGGATGTCAATTATCACGTATTTTCACTAAATTTCGAATGCTTTTCATTCGCAAAATAGATGAACGCTGTTAGAATCTCAATTATGAGAACAGATTACGTAATGCGTTAATCAGGGTAAGAAACATTCCACCCGCCCAAACAATTTTTGGCGGCAAAAAGTTAACTGTTCCCACTAAACGAAATTCGAGCTGAAAATCCAGATTTGATAGAATCACTCAAAAGATTTATGGCATGAAACCCAAAAGATAACTGGATTGAAATGGACTTACTTTACTTGGGCACTCTCTCGCATCCTCTTCCTCACGACGATACGTTCCTAGTTGCACGCTGAAATGTCGTTGCATCGGTGATGCTATAGAATAATTCATACCAACTTAGTTTATTAACCAAATATCATTGAAAGACTTAACCAGAATGAATTATGGTATCCATTTACGTAAATTATTTCAGTCATTAATGAGTTCCACTTACCGCTGAATCTCTAGCCTGCGTACGCGTACTCTCTCGCATGACTAAAATGTTTCTCCTTCAGAAGCTAGTTCAAGACTGTGAGAATGAAAAGGAAAATCGTTTCGACGATGGTGGCGCTTTTCGCGCTTTCTTTGACTTTCAGCCAATCAGGAAACGAAACGTATAGGTATAGAAATCATGGTGACGTTTTAATAGTTAATTATCCATATTCAGGCGAGTTTCTCATACTCATATTAATTATTGTAGATAAATTTTCCTTAATATTTTACTTTAAAAATTATTTATATTAAATTTTATGTGCATTTCTATAAGAGCATTTCTGAGTCGTCCACAGTGAAGCTGAGATCCTTGTGGTAGAGAAATATACGTGTGTGTATAGCAAGCTGAAGAATCTCTAAATTACATAATTCTATGACGTTGGGAAGTGATTGGCATTAGTTTAAACAGGTTCATCTATTGGATTCTTGCAAGAGTTACTGATATCGGATTATTAAAATGTATACAACGGTGATTATTATGCAAGACAACCTTAACTTTATCTTCTGTAGCACCAGAAGATGCTACTTTGAGTAGAAAAACTGGTCGACAATAAATAAGTGTGGAAAATTACGAGTTTATTTCTTCTTTACCATATCAGCAAGTAACCTTCATCTTCAGGTGATCATTACTCATCAGTACTTGGTTATGTTTCTTCACTAAAGAAAAGCTTTATTTTATGAAAACAGTACATCTCTCAACACACTAAAATTTCAATTTCATTTTATTACGTCCATAATTTACTTGAACAAACAATTACTTATTATCTATGCACATGGATATATTCTATTTCTTGGAATTTGTAAGGGCATTCTTTAGTAAGAGCAGATCTTTTTAAATAATACAGCATTTATATGGGACACTGATGAAATCTAATCAAACTAAGTAGGATTTCCTACACAGAAATTGTCAGGTTCCTCAGTTCATGATATAAATGGGCATGGAAATATCTCACTAGTTACTATCTGCAAGTGTGCAAGACAACAGGGTCTGGGCCAAACTACTCTCCACACCAAGCATTAACATAATACCAACTTCATAGTTATTGAAATCACAACTGTAAACAGTTCATTTGTATATATAATACTGCCACTTCATCCTATATTGAACATACTAATGGTTATGTTCTGCAGAGATGTTTAGACTGATTCACTGCTATAGTCCATAAAAATTATATTAAAATGTCAATTTCATCAACAATTCTTTAATTTAAATGTTGTGATACAATGAAATTGATTACTTAGTTGTGAAGAAAGCCAGATGGACAAAGGAACCCCATAGGAAGATTGTTTACAAAACTTGCCACAGAACAAAGACAAGTGAAAAGTACAAATAAAATTATTTTTCTACATTATTTAAAAGCAGTAGATTTGAGTAAAAACAACTGAAAGTTTTTACAATGATTTGCCTTTGTCCAATCAAGTATCATGGGTTTAAATTTGAATCCCAATGTCTAAATGTAGTATGACTGAAACTAGATATCTTAGAAGATTAATTATTATTCATAACAATAATAATGATAACTAGTTTTTCCATGCAAAAATTTAGCAGACAGACACTGATACTCTATTTCCCCATCAAATGCAATTCACCAAACACTCCAACCACTACAAACATATACGAAAACACTAAAAAATACAAAAAACACACCTTCATATACCCTACCAGCATCCGTTTCAATATACCTTTGTATCAATAGAGATAAATATCAACGGATCCAATAATGAAACTCTATGGGAAAATGCATTATTTGCTCAAAAATCTTCTAATATACTATTCTGTAGAATGTACTGGATTTATATAACTAACTGAGAATGCAATTTGGGAGATTAATTAGAGTTAGAATGCTTCATGTCCCTAAGCATCGAGATATGAAAATGAAAGCAGCCCTCTTATTTGAAAATAAACTTGGAAGAACGAAGACTGTTCAATATGCCTAAGCATTTCATAGCATCTGCCTTTATTCCCCCTAGGCCTGATCCACGCAGACCTCTATCGCAAACGTCCAAATACGAGGGTGGTTCAATAAGTCCGTGACCTCTCAAAGAAAACGCAAGTTTTTTGGCAAAAAAACGTTTTATTTTTCAACATAGTCCCCTTTTAGCTTAACACACTTTGTCCAACGTTTCTCTAGTTTTTTAATTCCTTCCAAATAATATGATTTATCAAGGCCCTCAAAATAAGCATTTGTTTGAGCTATTACCTCATCATTGGAGGCAAATCTCTTTCCCCTGAGCCATTTCTTTAGATTTGGAAAAAGAAAATAGTCGCTGGGAGCTAAATCCGGAGAATATGGCGGATGTGGTAGTAGATGATACCTCAAATTACTTATTTTTCCCATAGCGACTGTGCACGTGTGGACCCTTGCATTGTCCTGGTGGAAGAGCACTTCCTTTTTGGCCAAATGTGGTCGTTTTTTCATTAAATCTCGGTTGAACTGGTCGAGTAAGTTGGCATAATATTCTCTATTGATCGTTCTTCCCTTTTGGAGGTAATCAATATGTATTATACCACGTGCATCCCATAAAACTGTCGCCATGATTTTCTTGGCTGACAGACACACCTTGGCCTTCTTCAGCGCCGATTCTCCCTGAGAAACCCACTGTTTCAACTGCTGTTTGGTCTCCGGTGTGTTGTGGTGGATCCATGTTTTATCTACAGTCACATAACGGCGTAAAAACTCATTTGGATCTCTGTTGAACAACACCAAACACTCCTGTGAAGTTGTCACATGTACCCTTTTGTGGTCAATTGAGAACAAGCGCGGCACCCATCTTGCAGATAGCTTTCTCATGCCCAAATGATCATTCAAAATTGAAAAAACTGAGCAGTTTGATATGTTTGTTGTCTCTACAATCTCGCGCACTTTCAATCTTCGATCGGCCAGCACCATATCGTGGATTTTTTCGATGGTTTCAGATGTAGAGACCTCAATTGGGCGTCCAGAACATTCGGCGTCACTTGTGCTTGTGCGACCACTACGAAATTCAAAAAACCACTTTTTTATCATTGAAATTGATGGTGCGGAGTCCCCATAGTATTTGACTAGCTTTTCTTTGGTTTCAGAGATGGTTTTCTTCCGCAAAAAGTAATGCTTAATGAGCACTCGGAATTCACTTTTTTTCATTATCAAAATTTCACGAAGTTGTTTGCTTGCAATGGCTGCCAAATATAAACAAATAAACGTAAATACTTAAAACTTTGATTGTTAACCGTTTAAAGATAGTTGTTGACTAGAGTAGGATTACTTTTCAGATTAAGGAGCGGGAAATACAAAAGATCACGGACTTATTGAACCACCCTCGTAATTCATTTAGATTGGTTGGATACATCAAATAGGATCGAAAGATTGGTTTGAATCTCAGATACATTCTGGAAAATCAAGTATATCATGTTCTTCAAGCTTCAAGCCATTTGATCACAAATATTAACTCAATTATTAGAACTTAAATATTAAAAATATCATATTATATTGGTTATCACTCAGATTAGTAATTATCCATCATAGTGTAATCATGATTCATTTTTTCAGAGTAGAAAAATACTAATATGAAGCAAAAATAATATGATTAACAATTCACAATCATTTTTATTTATCAAAAATATCAATTTGTATTCAAAACAACATTACATACTAAAATTTATCAATTGTATCACAAAGGTGACAATCCTATTATTTATCTCTAGAATATGTTTTATAATATACATTAATACCATAGTTAGAAAGACCCTCTTAATTATAATATAATTCTCAACAAAGTATAAATATTTAGTTTACTAAATATACTAATGATTGGCTTTATTATTACGCTATCTTGACGATTTTATGCACTAAAACAAACAAATTTTCTGAAAATATTCTGAATATTTCAAATACCCCAAGTATCTAGAATACAAAAAATATTTCTGATGATTAGACCTTACAAGCAACTGTTAAATTTTATAATTTGTTTTTACATACATTAATCACAATTAATTCCTTTCGGTATGCAGATGCTGGTAATTTCAGAAAACAATAATCAGTTAAGATAAAATGTCACAAGCATGTGAGAATCTTTCCTAAATAGGTGGTATTCAATTTCATTCACATAAACAAATTTGAGATGGATGAATTCTCAACCTAGAGTTCTATATTAGTAGGTTTGTAATAACACTAGGATGGTAGACACCATAACCAGACATCCTTAAGGTCAACCAACTGTGAAGCTAATTCAGGAAAGGATTATGTTCATCATACTGTAATTTCAGCACGGTCAGAAAATTAAATACTAAATAATTTGAATAAACATCATAGCTAATATTTTTTAAGGCAGTAATTTATTATTATTTATTATATTATATATATATATATATATATATATATATATATATATATATATATATATATATATATATATATATATATATATATATTATATAGCTAACTCTCCGGATATACCTATATATATAGATATATATAGGGGATACGAATTCTGACCATGTTCCACAAGCGCCATCGACGTCAGATTTTTTCGACGTACTGGCCCTACACTCTAGACGCCAGAATAATAGACTTCGACGCTAGCTATCATGGGTTCGATGCCAGAAATTCCCAAAAATCGCAATTTTCCCATAAGAATGCATTGCGCAGGTTTTTGAAAATTATTTTGAGGCACTTATCGTTAAGATAGAGGAACCAAAATCTCAGAGGTTGAAGTTCAGGTAGTCTTCTATGCTTCTCATGGAAAAAATGTAGCCAAATGACAGTGAGTTCGACGCCAGGTGGATGCAAAATTCTTCCATAAGAAATGCATTGGACGATTTTTTAAATGCCCTCCCGATAAGCTGGAAAGATAAAACCTGGAATGGTGACAGAGGCGTTGGACCTTCCTGATAAGATATTGAATCGAAACTTTGGACAAGTAAGGATGGCACTTATCTATCATGTTATCTTCATTTTTTGTGGAGTGTGACGTGAATGCATGTACGGTGTATGCATGTAATAAAATATATTCACTGTCGTAAAGGAAATATTACATTCATGGTTTTCTACAACAAGTGAATATGAATAGAGGGAAAAAAGAAAATATCCTAAGAAGTGGCGAAAGGAAACAGTGGCATCGGTTTCGGAAGATTTTATCTTTTTCTGACGAAAGTGATAGGTAGATATATAGGTATAGGTAGATACACGGAACGTGTGAAGCTACTGATGTCAGTAGAAGTACTTTCATTAGAATTACGAAAGACATCAGCAAAGGACCGCTTCTCACTTCTCGTAACCATCGGAAAACTGGGATAATCTAAGAAACGAATGGAGAAGTTAAGTAAGACGTTTTCGTGATAAGTCCCATACATTGTCAGGTCCATTCTTTCTTTTTGAAAACTATCCCTCCGACAACTAATTTAGTTTTACAAACTGTGAACAATGAAGCCAAATATCAAGCGCTCGACCTTTTGGAACTTAAAAATTGGGAAATGTCGTGAGAATGGCCGCGATATAATCTATTTAGACTAAACATGGGTAAATAATGGCCATTTCACATAAAAATCTTGGAAAGATATTAACATTAAATCCTTAAGCGTGCTCATTAACTTATGTTAGCGCTGAAATTCATGCATGAAAGTGTGAGAATTCGATATTCCCTATCTTTAGATGACCTGCAATCATAAAAACTATCTTTGTTGATCGAATCGATGAGAGCAGCACAAGCCTTCCGAAAAATGGAAGGATCGGCAGCATAACAGCCGCTCGTACAGCCGTGCGCCGAGTTTCGCGTTACCATCGAAATATATATTCGTTTTTTGACGTTATCAATAAACTTAAAGGATTTTGAATTGCACAAAAAATAATTTCAGTATTTCCTCAGAAACTTTCCCGCTGGAATTTTTTTATTACCAAAATAGGACGAAAAGTAGCAGGCGACTATATTTCTCCCTGCATTTTCCCGAAAACTCGCGTATTGTTATAGATTTTCTCATGAAACTCTTATCCAAAATTTTTAACAGCAAAGTGAATAACATACATGAAAAGTAGATTCCACGAGGAAGATTTTGATACCAGGAAAGACCTTGTTTCTTGAATGATAGACCCAAATTCATTGATTCCAAAAAATAATAATCTGCACCCAATTTTCTTGAAAATATCACTTTCTTATTTTTCCTTCGATTAAGACAATATTTAGCCTTGATTTAATTGCAATATGCCATAAAGAATTAACTTTTGTACATGCTGAATGCCTTCCAAGTAAGTTCCTGTCGACTTTCTTTTTCTGTGCAAATGTAGCGACAGCGCGCGCCGTTCTCCCGTAAGAAATACATGGGCCCATATGATTTACGTGGTGTCTTCATGACATTGGACGGACTATAGCAACTATGTTATATTTACGCGTGCATTATCTTTGAATGTGTTAGATGAAGTGCCTTTTGGTTCTCAACGGGAAATATGAAAGCACAATTAAATAAAGTATCTGATTACAGAGGAGGATCTGACTTCTCTCATCCTAGGTTATTTACATGGAAGAGGTTACTGAAAACGAACTATTTCACTCTAACCTCAACATCTTATAAAAGTTCTCATACATATGCATCAACAATGATTCTCTGGAAGCAGCAGTTTAGCGTGTGGCAGGAGCTGTAAACGCCAGACTTTGGAATTCATAACTTTCTGCTTCAGCATCGTATTTTCTTTGTCTCTATTTTAAGGTCGATTTTAGATTTAGACTCCAAAATATGACAAATTTGATTATACTGAATATTTTCTTTATCAATAGCCAGTCGCATTGAAATGAGCTAAGGTGATTGATGCAAGATTCTCTCCTCTGCAAATGTTACAACTATATTTCATACCACGTCCACTTTCTCTGTTGAGAATCGACATGCACTTCTGCAACTTTTACATAAATCCTATTTTCCTTCCCTTTGACGACTCTTAACTAAAATATTTCACTCATTTAGTAAAGAATTAAGTACATCTAGTATTAACGAACGTCTCATATTTCTGAGTAATAATGAATAATAACACTAATCGTTCTCCAATTCATAATATCCATTATGACAGCAACTGAAAATGTCAATGTAAAGGGAAAGCCTAAAGAATTACTTGATTATATTTTACTAAATCTAAGACATGGGAATAACCCATACGCCACTGGTGGCTTGAGGAGTGGGGCGGGACCTTGCTAAAAAAAGACGTTGGAAAGGAGATAAGTATTGAATATTCAAAAATTCGTTTATTTCTTCATATCTCCTCTTTCGGGAAATGGACGATGTATAAATCCTGCAGACGGCGACTTTGATGTTCACCGTAGAGGCAGCGCGTCCTCACAGCAGGTGCACTGCTAAGTCCCTATTCACCCGAGTGCAGGGAGTGGTCATAAACCTTGGTATTGTATTCCTCTCTGGAATTCACTAATATTCTTTCCGTGTTGATTGGTGTAAAAACCCAGGTTTGGACTCACCTTGGGAAAGTTTGTGTGCTCTCTAGAAGCTTCGCTCTCCCCACATTAAACAAAAGAAACACATAAATTGCACTCTGGCTTCGAACCAAGAGTCCTTAGGAAAACGATCGAGCTCATTTAAGAAATATATTCATGACTTTTGATCGCATGATGGGTTATGGATTTATATATTCTAAGAAAGAGTTAAATATTACAAAATTTAAACTCACCCCATGCATTTTCCAAGGGAGTGTTGCACCTTCCAAGCGTTGAACTTATAATCTGACAAGTCGTTGACGTTTTCCTTTTAAACTATTTCCATTTTTACCGTCAAGTAATCTTTTTTTATCATCCACCCAAATATGCTCTCCGATTTGAGCATTAAGTGCCATAAAGAAAGCTACATATAATTAATTCGTATATACATTATACTCATCGCCACATCCTTCATTAAATTAACTTTAAGTGGAAGTAATATTCCTATGAAATGATGACATGTATATGAGTACATAACCTCCTATGTTCACCTCAATATTTTTTCTATTATAATCAATTTCGATACTATCCTTTCAACATTCTGGTCATAACTTGCAATGGATCTTAGGTTTTTTTAGTATATCTTCAACATCTTTTTTGATGGAAAATTTTCAGTTTTAGTACATGTAAAATTGCGAAACTTTCTAGGCTAGAAATTTAACTCTGACTTTTCTTCACATATACTTTTTAATTAATTGTGATTTACACTGAAATTCTGAAAATGTGCATAGTATTATTTAAATAATAAATAATATTTTTTTGGTGAAATAAACTATGAAAAATAGTACAAAAATTTTTACCAGTTCCAAATATTTTCGCTTTTTAGTGCTCCACGGATAGAATAATCTGAAAAATTCAATCCTTCTTCCCGATTATTGTACCCTTATAACATTTCGACCTTGTAATGCTGTGGGAAAAACATAATAAATTATTTTATTTAAATCATATTTTCTTGAAATTAATTTTCCTTTCGTAGGAGATTTATCGCAGTAAATAACTTTGAGTATAATCATGCATGGCTCAAATATTGTTAACATTGGTGAAATTTCTATTTCTCCGTTTAATGAATATCTTCAATAAGCATTCACAGTGAAAGATGACCGGCTGATTGCTACAGTTTGAAAACTATAAGTGATTACCTGAATTATTTTCTCTTGATATTTCAGTAAAATGTTGCTTTTAGTCGCTCAAGTTGTAATTGCTCTCTCTAAGACTCTCTGGATAGACTTTGTTTTCTTAAAGTTAAGAATTATTCTCAAAACTAAATATAAAATAGCAAATAATAAAATATAACTAAAATAATAAAATATAACTAAATATATTACCGATTAAGTATCAGAAATTAAATTACTTTAAGATTGTATAAATGTGGAAGTAAATTACTTGAAGAGTGGAATATTTTAGTTAAGAAGTTAAATATTTCAGTTAACTTTGCAGTTTAATCAGTAATCGGTAAGGAAAGGTACCACTCAACGTCAACAATTGATATTATCTTCCTTATATTCGTTCAATTACTAACGCCTGAGAAGGAGACGCGCTCAGTTGTCCTAGCGCTCAGTTTTCCTAGCGCTCAATTGTCCTAGCGCTCAGTTGTCCTAGCGCCCAGTTGTCCTAGCGCTCAGTTGTCCTAGCGCTCAGTTGTCCGTGCTCAATTGGGACGCGCTGAATCGTCGCACGCTCAGTTGTCACGGAACCATGAGTTCGACGCCAGGTGGGTGCGAAATTCTTCCATAAGAAATGCATTGCTGCAATTTTTGAAAATTTTTTTCAATGCCTTCCCGATAAGCTGGAAAGATAAAACCCGGTGTGGCTACGGAGGCGTTTGAAAACATTTTTTCATGAATTTCACCGTTCGTCTAGTGGTCCTAGGTTCGATGCAAGAGGGTCATTCTGATTCCACCATGCATTTCAAACGGGGAAAACGGAATCTTATTTTAGGACCTTCCCAATAAGATATTGAATCGAAACTTTGGAACTAGTGAGAATGGCACTTCTCTAATATTAATTTGCTATTTTCTCTCTGAAAAGGGTCCTGAGTTCGACGCTTGGCGGTCTTTTGCGCGAATTTTTGCAATCTATTTTTAGGCCGACGGTGCTTGTGGAACATGGTCAGAATTCATATCCCCTATATATATATATATATATATATATATATATATATATATATATATATATATCATCTATATAGGTATATCCAGAGAGTTAGCTATATATAATAGATATACAGACACACTGCTACAGTTCATTGCCTCAACGGGGCAGAGGGGTGTTAACGGAGGTTGGAGGCGAATATATAGGTATATCCGGAGAGTTAGCTATATATAATAGATATATATATATATATATATATATATATATATATCTATTATAGATATATATATATATATATATATATATATATATATATATATATATATATATATATATATATATCTATTATATATAGCTAACTCTCCGGATATACCTATATAGATATATAGATATATATATATATATATATAGATATAGGGGATACGAATTCTGACCATGTTCCACAAGCGCCATCGACGTCAGATTTTTTCGACGTACTGGCCCTACACTCTAGATGCCAGAATAATGCAGACATCGACGCTAGCTATCATGGGTTCGATACCAGAAATTCCCAAAAATCGCAATTTTCCCATAAGAATGCATTGCGCAGGTTTTTGAAAATTATTTTGAGGCACTTATCGGTAAGATAGAGGAACCAAAATCTCAGAGGTTGAAGTTCAGGTAGTCGTCTATATTACGAATGGAAGAAATGTTATAAAATGACCGTGAGTTCGACGCCAGGTGGATGCAAAATTCTTCCATAAGAAATGCATTGCAGAAATCTTTGAAAATTTTTTTAAATGCCTTCCCGATAAGCTGGAAAGATAAAACCCTGAATGGTGACAGAAGCGTTTGAAAACTTTCTTCCATGAATATCATCGTTCGTCTAGTGGTCCTTGGTTCGATGCAAGAGGGTCATTCCGATTCCTACATGTATTTCAAATGGGGAAAGTGGAATCTCATTTTGGGACCTTCCCGATAAGATATTGAATCGAAACTTTGGAACAAGTAAGGATGGCACTTATCTAATATTATTTTGCTATCTTCTCTCACGGAAGAGTCCTGAGTTCGACGCTAGGCGGTCTTTTGCGCGAATTTTTTCAATCTGTTTTGAGGCCGTTCTCGATGCGATAGAGCAATCAAAATCTCGGTGTTTACAGATGAGATGGTCTTCCATCGTACCAAACGAAGAAATGTTACCAAATGTCCGTGTGTTCGACGCCAGGTGGATCCGAAATGCCTCCGTAAGAAATGCATTGCTGATATCAGGGACGATTTTTTAAAATGCCTTCCCGATAAACTGGAAAGATAAAACCCGGAATGGTGACAGAGGCGTTTGTAAAGATTCCTTCATGACGTCCGCTGCTTCTCTAGAGGTCCTTGGTTCGATGCTAGAGCGTCATTCCGATTCTACCATGCATTTCAAACGGGAATAACGGATCTTATTTTAGGACCTTCCCGATAAGATACTGAATTGAAACTTTGAAACACGTCAGAGTAGCACTTCTCTAACATTCATATGCCATTGTCTCTCACGAACGGGTCCTGCGTTCGACGCCAGGCGGTCTTTCGCGCGAATTTTCGAAAATTGTTTTGAGTCCTTACTTGGAGCGATAGAACAGTGAAAATCACGGAGGTTGGATATGCTGTGGTTATCTATTGTACTAACTGAAGAAATGTTACCAAACGACCGTGAGTTCGACGCCTTGTGGGTGCAAAATTCTCCGTTATAAAATGTATGGCGGTCAATTTTGACAATTATTTTTCATGGTTATCCAATAACCGGGAATGACATAATATGGAATGCACATAGAGGCATGTCATATGTTTCATATACGCTGTTCGCCGTTTCTTTGACGGTTCTTGGTTCGATGCCTGATCGTCATTTATACTCTACCATGTATTTCAAAGAGGGATAGCGTAATCATATTCTAGGACCTTCCCGATAAGATATTAAATTGAAACTTTGGAACAGGTTAGAATGGCACTTATCTAATATTAATATGCAATTGTGACGGACGATCGGGTCCTTAGTTCGACGCCAGGCGGTCATTTGCGCGAAGGTTTGAACATTGTTTTGAGGCAATCCTTGGTACGATTCTGCATTCAACTGATAGCTTGCAGTATGCAAGCAACTTTTACTCGTATTATATATAGCTAACTCTCCGGATATACCTATATATATATTTATAGGGGATACGAATTCTGACCATGTTCCACGAGCGCCGTCGACGTCAGATTATTACGACGTACTGGCCCCACCCAGTAGATGCCAGAATAATTCAGACATCGACGCTAGCTATCATGGGTTCGATACCAGAATGTCCCAAAAATCGCAATTTTCCCATAAGAATGCATTGCGCGGATTTTTGAAAATTATTTTGAGGCACTTATCGGTAAGATAGAGGAACCAAAACCTCGGAGGTTGAAGCTAAGGTAGTCTTCTATGGTTCTTATGGAAGAAATGTTGCCAAATGACCGTGAGTTCGACTCCAGGTGAGTCCGAAATTCTTCCATAAGAAATGCATTGCTGCAATTTTTGAAAATTTTTTTCAATGCCTTCCCGATAACCTGGAAAGATCAAACCCCGTGTGGCGACGGAGGCGTTTAAAAACATTCTTTCATGAATTTCACAGTTCGTCTAGTGGTCCTTGGTTCGATGCAAGAGGGTCATTCCGATTCCACCATGCATTTCAAACGGGGAAAACGGAATCTTATTTTAGGACCTTCCCGATAAGATATTGGATCGAAACTTTGGAACAAGTCATAATGGCACTTATCTAATATTAATTCGCTATTTTCTCTCACAGAAGGGTCCTGAGTTCGACGCTAGGCGGTCATTTGCGCGAATTTTTGCAATCTGTTTAGAGACCGTTCTAGATGCGATAGAGCAATCAAAATTACGGTGTTTGCAGATGAGAAGGTCTTCCATAGAACCAAAGGAAGAAATGTTATTAAATGACCGTGTGTTCGACGCCAGGTGGGTTCGAAATGCTTCCGTAAGAAATGCATTGGTGAAATCTTGGACGATTTTTTTAAATGCCTTCCCGATAAGCTGGAAAGATAAAACCCGGAATGGTGACAGAGGCGTTTGAGAACATTCTTTCATGACGTCCACTGTTTCTCTAGTGGTCCTTGGTTCGATGCAAGAGTGTCATTCCGATTCTACCATGCATTTCAAACGGGAATAACGGATCTTATTTTAGGACCTTCCCGATAAGATACTGAATTGAAACTTTGAAACACGTGAGAGTGGCACTTCTCTAACATTCATATGCCATTATCTCTCACGAACGGGTCCTGTGTTCGACGCCAGGCGGTCATTTACGCAAATTTTTAAAAATTGTTTTGAGGCTTTTCTCTATGCAGGAGACTATTCAAAATCTCAGCGTTTGCGTTTGAAGTAGTTTTCTATAGAACCAGTGGAAGAAAAGTTGCAAATGACCGTTAGTTCGATGACAGATGGATGAAAATTTCTAACATAAGAAATGTATTGCGGCAATTTTTAAGAATTTTGCTGGATAAGCTTCGAAGATGACACCTGTAAGGGGAGCTTATTGTAAATTATTACCAATTAGCTTGCAGTATGCAAGCAACTTTTACTCGTATATATATATAGATACGAGTAAAAGTTGCTTGCATACTGCAAGCTATCCGTTGAATACAGTATCATACCAAGTACTGCCTCAGTTCAAATTTAAAACTTCGCGCCAAAGACCGCCTGGCGACGAACTAAGAACCCGATCGTGAGAGAATAATATTAGATAAGTGCCATCCTTACTTGTTCCAAAGTTTCGATTCAATATCTTATCGGGAAGGTCCCACGCCTCTGTCACCATTCCGGGTTTTATCTTTCCAGCTTATCGGGAGGGCATTTAAAAAGATTTCCGCAATGTATTTCTTATGGAAGAATTTTGCATCCACCTGGCGTCGAACTCACTGTCATTTGGCTACATTTTTTCCATGAGAAGCATAGAAGACTACCTCAACTTCAACCTCCGAAATTTTGGTTACTCTATCTTAACGATAAGTGCCTCAAAATAATTTTCAAAAATCCGCGCAATGCATTCTTATGGGAAAATTGCGATTTTTGGGAATTTCTGGCATCGAACCCATGATAGCTAGCGTCGAAGTCTGCATTATTCGGGCATCTAGAGTGTAGGGCCAGTACGTCGAAAAAATCTGAAGTCGATGGCGCTTGTGGAACATGGTCAGAATTCGTATCCCCTATATATATATATCTATATATATATATATATATATATATAGGTATATCCGGAGAGTTAGCTATATATAATAGATATATAGGGGATACGAATTCTGACCATGTTCCACAAGCGCCGTCGACTTCAGATTTTTTTGACGTACTGGCCCTACGCTCTAGACGCCAGAATAATTCAGACATCGACGCTAGGTGTCATGGGTTCGATACTAGAATGTCCCAAAAATTGCAATTTTCCCATAAGAATGCATTGCGTTGATTTTTGAAAAATTTTTTTGAGGCACTTATCGGTAAGATAGAGGAACCAAAATATCGGAGGTTGAAGTTGAGGTAGTCTTCTATATTATGAATGGAAGAAATGTTACCAATAGACCGTGAGTTCGACGCCAGGTGGATGCAAAATTCTTCCATAAGAAATGCATTGCTGAAATCTTTGACGATTTTTTTAAATGCCTTCCGGATAAGCTGGAAAGATAAAACCCATAATGGGGACAGAGGCGTTTGAAAACATTCTATCATCAGGTTTACCTTGGTTCGATGCAAGACGGTCATTCTGATTCCACCATGTATTTCAAACAGGGAAAGCGGAATCTCATTTTGGGACCTTCCCGATAAGATATTGAATCGAAACTTTGGAACAAGTAAGAATGGCACTTATCTAATATTATTTTGCTATCTTCTCTCACGGAAGGGTCCTGACTTCGACGCTAGGCAGTCTTTTGTGCGAATTTTTGCAATCTGTTTTGAGAACGTTCTCGATGCGATAGAGCAATCAAAATCTCGGTGTTTTCAGATGAGATGGTTATCTATTGTACCAACTGAAGAAACTTTACCAAATGACCGTGAGTTCGACGCCAAGTGGGTGCAAAATTCTCCGGTATAAAATGCATGGCGGGCAATTATGACATTTACTTTTAATGCTTATCCGAAAACCGGGAATGATACAAAATGTAATATACATAGGTGTAATTCATGTGATTCATATACGCAGTTCGCCGTTCCTCTTACGGTTCTTGGTTCGATGCCTGAATGTTATTTCTATTCTACCGTGTATTTCAAAGGAAGAGAGCGTATTCTTATTTTAGGAACTTCCTCATAAGATAATGAATCGAAACTTTGGAACAGGTTAGAATGGCACTTATCTAATATTAATATGCAATTGTTTTGCACGATTGGGTCCTTAGTTCGACGCCAGGCGATCTTTTGCGTGAAGTTTTGAACATTGTTTTGAGGCCATTCTTGGTACGATACTGCATTCAACTGATAGCTTGCAGTATGCAAGCAACTTTTACTCGTATATATATATACACATATATACATATATCATCATCATCAGCCATTTATAGTGTGGTAGATAATATCTATTATGTATATTCTTCAAACAAAAATGAGATTGTGTAGACTCATCGCGGCATGAGAGTGAAGAAGGATTGAATTGGGTGGTACGAGGAATGTTGATCCACTGAACCCTATGGCTGCTTCGTTAATATCACCATGGTAGTTCAAAAGCTCACTGTAAACCTAGAAACTAAAGCACAATCCAAATGTATTATTCTTTGCATCATTTGTGAAATAAATATCTTTAGACATTATATGATTAGAAAGGACTGTGGTTTCAAGATGTTAATTGATGGGTTCACAGAGGGAAATTAGAATGGAACATACACATAGGCCAAATGGATGAGCAAAGTATTATGAATATCAAAAATAAGTGTGCGGTGACCTAGGAAAACATGGTAAGATGAGGTATATGTGGGATGAGTTGGGAATGTGGCATTGAAGGAAATAGGCATAAACCTAGGAGGAAAGAAGGTACAGCTAGTTCCAAAAAAAACTTACCACCTAAGCCGCAACCCGCATAACAGACCTGAAGCTCGATGAGAGCGAGTCTAGAGTTTTCCATGCATTCTATTGGCTCTTGGAAGGAAGGCACCTTTTTAAACCGTTGTGAAACGCGTTGAACGTATTTGTATCGTCTTTACTAGCACGAAATCTTGTTTAAATTTAGTGTTACTTTTTACTATGTCAGCAGCATAGTATTAAAAAATGAATAAACATCGGATCTCCTTATTTCGGCCTGAAACTTCTGCGTAATTCACCTTTTTCTGGAGACATCGGGTAAACTTACTTTAGCTGCTTCAATTATCCAATAAAAAATTATGTCATTGCAAGATTGAAAAGGATTATATTATTACGTTTTTTATGCTCTTGACGCCTACAGGAGGAACTTTTAAATTTATTTAGAGGAACTTCACGACTATGACGCAAATAGAAACATGAACGAAAACTGCAAGGAGATAAAGAATACTTAGGTATATGAACAAAATCAACTGTATTTCAACTAATTTATGTTGCAGAAGAAATGCTATCGAGAAGGGGAGCATGAAAAAACTGCGAAACCTACTAATGAAAGCAAAGATGAAAAGAAACAATCTGGACGAATACACTGAGAAAGAATCATTTTAAGTCAACCTGGTAAAGAGCTCTGAAAATTAGACCCAAAGCATATTACAATAAAGTAAACCAAGTAAATTACAATCAACTACATCAGATAGTTACATCAAATATTATAAAAATTTTAAATACCACCAAATCATATGATATAAAGTAAAATATTTATTGGTGTGCTATCATCATTCTAAAGTAATTGTTTAAAATTCACATTGCTAATTTAATATTTTAGAAAATAACATAGATATTAGAATAGTAGCACAATTTAAATACTGAGGGTTACAAAATTTTTTCACGTATCGAATAAAAAATTAATTTACCACGAAATTAACGCCAGCATCTCGTAACACTTTTCCGAACATATTGTTCATTGCCAGTCCCAGAAAAACCATCCCTTTAATTAAATCAAGTTCATGTTCCTTGGAAAATTATGCTGTCCCAACTTTTATCTGATGCTAAATCTCTTTCTTGCCCCGTGGTGCAAATTTTGACTCGATTTCTTCGCAGTTGAATTATTCTGCAATACAGAGAGGTATAAAATTTGCTTGATACTACAATTAACAGAGCATTAGGTAATTCAGAATATATGCATCAACATGCCATTCTGTTCTTACTTCCATCAGGCATTCGTGATGACAGTATCAGATGAAGCATTATGATTTTGAGATGAGATTTGGCTGTTTCTGACAAATTCGCGTCTGAAGTTTTACCGAGTCTTTCAAAGAGAGCGGAGGACCTCCACCCTGGCCCTAGGAGTATCCCCTATTCATTCCTTTGTTGTTTCTTTTTCTTTTGTTTCGTCCATCGAAAGGTATTATCTATTTTCTCAAAGGAACCATAAAACGGCCGATGGGTGAAGGTGAACTCCGCTCTGATAAAGAAAACCCCCTTTTCGGCATATTGTGGATGGTCGTATGTATCCGGGGTAGCGAATTTGAAAGCGCTAATGAGGATTACCGACCGCACCCCTGCTGAGCAGGTATCTAAGGTTAGGGTATGGTGGCGGCGACCGATCACAAGTAAGGTGGGAAATGGTAGATCCGCGATTTGTTATCTTCGCCGCGGGTATTCCCTTAGGGAATGAAGATATTCAACTCTATTTTTGAGGTAGACGACCTTTCAGGACTTCTTGCAAGGAATCCAGATGGTTAAGAAACAACAGTTAGTATGGCAAATCAGAACCTTAAGACTGATTTGCATATTGCAGATAAATACCAGGTTTTTGTATACTTGCATATTGCAGGTTTACACGTTAACATCTGGTTTATTTACATTTACATTAATACCCCGCGAGCCGCCGTATGACGTATGTCAGGGGGTGTGAAAACACCCACAACACGATTTCTATTGTTATACTGAAATGATTTTCAGAACTATGCACTAGGTGAGACTAATAATTAACGATCCCTGCTTCGGTTTCTGAATGCCTCAAGTAAACTATATAACCCGAATTGTTTGAATGGTGTATAATGATTAAAAGAAAAATCACCGTCAATAATTATGAATGATGGGTAATATGAGTCATGGAAGAATACGCTAAAAATATAAACCAACGGATGGTAACCAGACCTACATGAGAATATTCCTCTAATTCTCATGATTCATACCTTAGCTGTTAAAATATTCTTGGTTCCATATGTAATCCATTATTCCAACATTCACTCCAAGGACCTTCGTAGCATCATCCTTCATCCTAGGCACATCATAATTCTCTACGAATTTTGCGAAGATGTTTTGAATTTTTTTAATGGTAATGCAAGGAAGATCATTCTAGTTGAAATAGGACCTTCGGAAAATCTGAATGATAACATGAAGTTGAAAATGTTTGGGTGCATCATATCTGAATTAGTATCTCTATATTCTGCTTTTAAAGTGAATGGCATAAACTGTATTAGCTTATTCTAAATAACTAATTCAACGACAAAAACGAAAAAATAAGTAATGTGCCTATCGTCCATTTATATAAATCAAGCTCCTCGTCAATGATTGTTTATTTATAAATATTGTTTTTTATGCTTTATTTTGTCTCTATATTGAGCTCAACATTTCGTAGTTTGAAATTACTTGAAAAATTAATTAGAGAAATACCACCTAATATGTATTCTTTACGCTTACGAGAACCAAATCGTTTAACTTCTCTTACAACATCTATGATACAAAGTAGATAGAGCGTTGAAAATGATCTTACTAGATCGACTAAAGTTTCTATTATAATGTCACTAAAATATGAATTGAAACGTAAATACGGAATTGTAGACACTCCGCATATTCAATGTCGCAGAAACTTGAAATTTATACGCCGAATACCGATAAATAATATCTCTAAAGTTATTTAGAAGAAAACATTGGCTTGCATAGGTAGTAATACTAATGTTAGCGATTTCTATTGGTTTAAAAAACCTCGAAATCTCTTTCCAAAATAAATTGCTGATAAGAAGATGGTTTAGTTACTGGCTTAGTGAACTACTCGAACTTTCTTATAGAATTAAGAGAAGGTTGCTATAAAACAGGGGTGGCCAACAAGTCGATCGCGATCGACCGGTCGATCGCGAGGCCAATTTTGGTCGATCGTCGATCTCTCGCAATGTCTGGGGTAGAATTCCGTGTACTCCTTGGCTTAGTGACTTGGCATTTCTTACCGATTTTACTTCAATATTAAGTCATTTAAATTTAGAATTACAAGGTAAAAATAAAACAGTAATTGATATGATCAGCTGCATAGACGCATATAAAACAAAATTTACTTTGCTAATAGAAGATCTCCAACAAAATAATCTGAATCATTTTCCAAATATGGAAATAATCAAATTATCAGCCATATTGTGCATTTTTATAACAACTTTTTTATATTTTCGAACAAATAATACAACAACTTATACATTGCAGTTGATAAAAAATTAAATTGCATTTTAAGTTAGTAAAAATCTATTTCGAAAAAGTGTCGGAAAATCGAATTTTTTAGGTACCGCATGTACGGAATTCTGCTATCAAAAGTTGGGTCTGGAAATTTATTTTCTTCAGGAGCCTATATCTCGAAAACTTAATAAGTGATTTAAAAATAAAAAATAGTTTTGAACATATATTTTACTTATCTACCCATACCTCGCTGGAATGCACCTTATGCTGAAACACAGTAAATAAACATAGTATGCATTTCACACCCCTTCTTCCCCATTAGACTACGCCTATGACAATAAGTCGATCGCGACACACTTTTAATATAAGAAGTAGATCTTACGTGCAGAAAAGTTGGGCACCCCTGCTATAAAACATTGAAAATCGATATAGTATACAATTTCGGAGATCCTGGGAATAAACTGATGCATGAGAAGGAAATTTCTGAAAGTATGATGAGCCATCGACGTTATATCTTGTATATTTGAATGTTAATCATTTTTGACTAAGATATTACTTAAATTGGATAAATGAGTAGTTTCTCTGGAGGCAGTCATAAACGGAAAAAATATATGCTGGATGAGAAAATTGAGAAGGTGAGCGAGTGGGTTATACTTTTAAAAGAGGTCGTTCCTCCTACTCAAAGTAAACAATTGGTCGACTAGGAAAGCAAAAAATGCGCCTACCTATTGTGATTCATCCAAAAATCTGGAATTAACATACCTCTTACACTTTTGGTTGTTAAATTCATGTGAGTGTATATATTACTGTTGCCGTCACTTCTCACTTCCCTATCTCTATCAAAACAGTCCCTCTCTTGAAGTCCTGGTGAAATCATTGCTTTATTCACTTCTTCCAATCACTCCTGTATCTTGCTTTTCAAATTTGTCACGGAATGTGGAGAGATGAAAAGTTTCTCATAGTCAATACATTTTAAATACGAAGGAATATTTTCAATATCACCAATCGATAAATATGTAGATAGACTAGCCATACCAAACCACCACCCATTCATCTCAATCATTAAAATTCTGTCGAAAAATATGAGAGTTACGCAGGGCCAGCCATCAACCGAGGGGAGCAAAATTTCAACATGAGCCTCATATGCGCTTCCCCATGTGATATTACAGGGTTGGAATTACAGGTAAAAAGGCCCTGGGAAAAACTATTTCACAAAGTCCCTATTATTTTGCGTATTTTTAACGTTTTCTACATTATAATAATTGTAAACGTTATAATAAACTATTGAAATATAAATAATGTAGGTAGTTTTGTATACATTCAAAATTAATTGAAAATTTTACATTCATAGCTAACAGTAGCATTCAATGAGCATTATGACCAAACCTCATTCGCACTATCTTTTTGTGTATTTTAGAACTTTTAAAGGTGATAAATATAGCGAGAAGAATGTTTAAGAACGTAATGGTTTGTGACTGCAACCATTTCAAGAGGAATCCACAGAAGAAATCAAGTTTATTCGATTCACACTTCAATGACACCGAAAAAAAATAATTAATTAATTCAAAATTAATGTGAAAGATGGTAGTCTCGTGTCCGTCATCTTTATTCATTGAGGAAAATCGATTCTAGCACATTTTCTCTCAATTGATTTGGACGGTATAGTAAAAATTCCAACTACATAGATGATAAAATTTACTGATTTTTTACCGATCGAATTTTAATTTCGATGCTTATCAAATGAAACAAAATGTATCTAAAATACGCAGAGAATGCCTCAAGACTTCATACTATATATTTACTTATTGTTTTTTAATGTAGCATATTAATGTAATAGCCTAGATATGGCCATGAGTGTGCCTTACTTTACTTGTGTAGAATGCATTCACACAGGCTGTGATAAAACTGGTGATCGATATAGACTCCTTTGGTATATTTTTTTAAAGGCTAATAACTGCTCTCTTGAACGATGCATAATATTAGCTAGTATTATATTATATAATACCACCCATTATAACCGCAGAGTTTTGCAAGCGAAGGCGTCGAATTCGAGGTCTATACATTTTTGGTCCGACACCGATTCAAACTGCGCGGAAATTTTCTTTCTCTCATCTCGGTCCTAAACATAAGCTCAGAGCGGCTCAGAGGCAGATTTTGCAAAAATTTCCTTCGACTTGCTCGTGCTTTTCGCCCTCAGACTCAAATTTTATTAGGGGAAGGGGGTTTGCCTCGGTTTCCTAGGAATAACGGGACCTTGTGTGCGACGTTTCCCTCTGTGCGAGAAGCAATGCTAGAATATATACTGATTCGTTATAACCATTTTATAATAACTGAATTCTTGCATTACGACATCCGTATTGTTATAATACTATTCTGCTAGGCCAATGCCACCAAACTCAGGATACTAATAAATCTTTGCAATATTAACAAAGCAAATAAATCCATTTCAACTCTGCAGGCGGAGTTATGACTCAAGCAGACCATCTCCGCCATGTTTTTCCTCTCTCTCTCTCTCACACTTCTTAAGGCTCGCTCGGAGGAAATTCACTGCCTGTTATGCGGGTTGCGGCTTAGGTGGTAAGTTTTTTTTGGAACTAGCTGTACATACAGATCAGATTTAGAGATTCTCATTAACTCATGTGATTAAACTCTAAACTGTTGGAAAGATACCACCATTACAATATACAGTACAATTAATGGAATTTTATCCTTACAGGTCTTTCAAACTTGATTATTAGAGCGGTTAAAAATAATTTCCTCAGAAAAGTCATAAGTAAGTTCTTAGATATTAAAAAGTTGTTGTGAGCCAAAAATTGGGTCACATTTATTGTAATTTAGTACTGTACAGAGGACATTTAAAATTAATAAAAACACAAAGAATGCAAAAATTTACTCATTAATTTGTATAATCAAGTATCTCAGGCATTTAATTTATTTTCACTATTCATAGAAACAATAAGTGATTCTTTGCTGTGAGAATGAATCCCCTCTTCCATAGTCCTTAATAGAACAAATTTGGCTAATGTTGATGATACTACAAAACACTATTAACTTGTAATGCATACAATGATACGACTACATCATTGATATCTAAAAGCCAGTCACAATCGAATAACAAGATGCAACTACACAACCATACAAGGAACTAATCAATTCCTGAAAATATAAACAATAATATGATAGAAATCTTGAGCACAGAAACTTTTCTCACAGCAATAGCTCAAAGTTATGGCAGCAAAAGTAGTAGTAATAAGGATTATATTAGTGGTGTACATATAGAAAGTATTACCTCTCCTGGAGTTCCTTTGAAACTCCCTCCACTGCTTCCAGTGGACCCTCCTCCAGAAGGGTGCCTTAACCAGCACCCCTTGGAGTGTGAGGGCCACTCCCTCCTGGAAGACGTCCAAGGGTAGCATAATCTGCCCCATCAATGGCAATGTTCTCTCCCCTTTCTCTGTTGTTTCCATTGCCAGGGGAGCCTTGTCTTCCAGGAAGTTGGATAGTTGCATTTGTGTTGCTCTGAGCATCCACCTAGAATCATGAAATATGGCTCATTGCAATAATGGTCCAATGAATTTTGTTGTACCAATTAGGGAATGTATTATGTGCCCTCACTGGTAATTTTTAAAAATTGCAAGCATCATAATATATGATAGAATAGTATTGTTTGATTAATAGGGATTAATAAAATATTCTGGTGACACATTATTCTTTGAGGGTTTTTGATCAAATATACAGAACTGAAAAATTCTTTTTCTAACACATAGCCTTGCTCTTGAAGACCAATTGTGATCAAATGTTTGCTAGAATTCGAAGATGAAATTTCTTATCATTTTAGATGTTATCTTTGAGACTTAAAAATATGTCTTTTACACATTCTCCCTAATTTCATGATTCCTGACATTTGTCAGTGACGAGTGTAAAGGTATTATCTTTCAAATCAAAATTTTGCTACCCCACGTGATGTTTAATTTGGTTGTGTATTCCAGACCTGGTTGATTTTTCAAAAAAAGTCAAATGTCACTATTCATTCAGTTTATATTCAAATCATATCAAAAGCAAAATTTATTTGCTTATGGTAAATAAGGTACTCTTTAGCAGTAGTTCCAAGATCTCAAAATTTTGAAAAAGTAGTTTGTTTTCAGTGGAAGCAATCCCAAAATTGATTCCCAGTGGAGGCTAACAATTATCAGTGTTCTTCTAGCATTGTGATGAATGAAGATGAGCTATCTGAATAAAGAAGTAGCAGGTCTGGTCTTGAAAAAGCCAAAATTGTTGTGGAACTTAGCTATATACTAGTCTACATGTGAGCTCCTGCAGAGATATTTTCATAATTAGTAAATACTGGGGCTCCTGGATAGCCAAAAGGGAAGCACATTCAACTTTGGTGAAAACAGTCCCAAATTCAATTATTATTAGAAGCTCACATGTTACCTTAGCTGTTGAAGTACTTTTAACAATGCTAATTAGTAAATACTGATGAGCTGATCCTAGATAAATAATGTCACTTAAAATTGATAGATTTGAAGTTGTACATTGTCAAGTAACAGTGATATTATTTAACATTTTAACAGTTTATTTTACACAAGTGAGCATTATGAGTATGGGCTGGTTTACACAACATAATGGGAATATTTTGCATGTTTTAGATACTATGGATGAGGCTGGATATGATTATTAAGACCATAAACATAAAAAATTAGTAAGTCAATTCATTCTTCAATTGATAAATTATTTTAAGCTATATTTCTGTATTACGCTTCAGTGGATGTTATTTGGCATTTCGTGAAACAATTAAAGAACTGATCTTCTTCGAAGAGAGATTTTAGCTACTTCGTAGAGAGATTTTACTAGCTCTCAGTAACAAATATTGAACTGATGCTGCTGATTCACTCTTTCTCAAAAATAATATATATTTTTATTCTGTTCTGACCTGAGAAAAATCAACTCTGTCACGCCTATTGTGAGGTGACAATCCCATGTTACCAGGCTGCTCTGGCTCACTGAAGACTTGCATTGTCAACTCCTGCTCTTCATCAAGTTTCAATTTTCTGTGGGAGAAAAGAATACAATTCATTATGAAACCATAAGAATGATTAACTTACAAAATAATAGAAAATCATCATAATATGAAAGATAGATGAAATGCATAAGCTTATATTTATTTGATTAAGTTAAAATAGTGAAGCTGTGTACATACATAATATGCAGGCAAAATTTCAGCCATAAATTTGAGGAAAAAGTGTTTGTTATATACTGATAAATACTGTACTTATAATATTTTATATCACATTTTAAATCTTAGGACAATATACATATATCAATATTATTTCAGTGTGATAGGTAAAAAATATGACAGGAGATATTTTAAAATTAACATAAGTTTTGAAAGGATCTCAATAGTCAGTATGACATAAATAAATATAATGATCATAAATTAGGATAATAATGAATAAACCAAGGTACTTACTGCTCAATCCACAATGGATTTTCTGTGGTGTTGAGTTAATCCAGCATCTCCTTCTTTATTAAGGTTTCTTTCTTCTTCAAATCACTAGGCGCAGTGGTAACCCTAGAAATGATGAGTTAATATAAGAATATGGCATTTAGACTATGTAATGAAAAGTAAGCAAATGACTTCAAATCAATTTCATGAGTGATGCTTTCAACTAACCAGTGTCTGAGACAGCAGCATACCACAAGAAATGTTATCAGCCCAACAAACAACACTATCACCAAAGCAATAAGTGCTGCTAAAGCTGGGTCAAAGGGCTCCTACTTTATTCCAACAAAAGCAGGTTGTGAGGATAAAGAGGTTGTTTGGAGCTTCATTTCACACCAGAAAGGAATGTTATGCAATGCAGCCTTCAGCATTTGAAATAAGGAAATTTCAATAATCCTTCTAATGAAACCCAAAACAGCAATTAAGCCTTGTTTAAAATTGAAGGGGCATATGATGGTTGTTTCCTTGTATATAAAGTCCCACTTGATTGCAAATTTCTGAGCTTTTTGATTTCCTTCTGTCTTTCTATTCTGGTGTCTTCTATTTACTCTTCCTCACTTCACATTTTAACTTTCTCATTTTTTATGCTTTGATGCAACAAATGGACTTGGCAAATTGCTTCTTTTTCAAGATTTCATGATCAACATCAGGATTGTATGAAAAATTGATGTATGAAGAGCAAAATGACAATATTAAATTAAAAGTAACTTTAAGATCTTTTACTTAAACTTAATTATTCTATATCACAGTATATACATTGAATGAAATAAAATTGTATTGAATTAAAGGAAACAAATCAAGGCTGTTTATGGCAAGAAAGATTTTTCCACTAAAACATATATGACGTATCTTTGATTCATTTATGATACATTTAAAATGGGTGGAGTGGTGTAATATTAAGCTTAATGATAATTTTTCAGTGATTAAGAAATCAAAGTTGTGTTCATTAAAGCTCAAATTAAAGTATTGTGTTATTTCTGGTCCCTTTATATCGTACTTGAATTGATAACAGTACCAGCTTTTCAATATTCGATTAATTTGTGAAGCTTCATCTCCAATTTGAATAGAGATAAAATCATTTAATATTCTGAGATACTTACAACTAAATTTTCAATTGCATATCCTGCATAGCAATCCTTAAGGGGGGTCGATACCTTGCCTGAAAATCCGTTTGCAGGCTGTTGGCAATTACATCTCCATGGGGGCATGTAAATTGATAAAAAATTTTTGTTTTAATAATAATAAAAATAATAATTTATTAAACACATGCAGGATACATTCCCATAGTTGTGTTATATTAAACATAAATAAAATTAAAGAAATCGAAAGGAAAAAAAAACTGTGATATTATATACAAAAAGAGTGATAAGATGAAATTAAAGAAGGAGCTGTAAATGGGCGACAAAGAAAATAAAGGAGGAGGAAAGGGAGGATAATAAAAAACTTAAAATTAGCAAACTGAATTCTGCAGTTTCTTGCAAATCTGCGTTATTGAATCACAGAAGAAGTCAGAGTTTGTTCTGGACACAAACAAATTTGCTTCCCTTGTGATTCGTGGGATTGGAGAAAACTTGTATGGGTAAACTCTGTTGTGGGGTTCATGAAACACAGGTGTGCTCCTTAACCTGCATTGTGGCACAGACACCCCAAGGAGATTTGTTAATTGAGGACAGTCAATCTTGTCAGTAAAGACCTTTTTTGAGAAAAGGACATCAGCTGCCTTTCTCCTGGATTGAAGAAGGGGAAGATTTAGTTTCTCACAGAGCTGAGGATATTTTTCTTCCGCGTATTGCCAGTTTGATCTAAAACAGATCCACTTGACGAACCACTGTTGAATTTTCTCGATGCAGCTCACTTGCTTCTTATGGTGGGGATTCCAAGAAACACTAGCATATTCTATGACTGGTCTGACGATGCTGCAATAGGTTTTAACTATAGTTGGCAATGAAAAGTTTGTTCTGGAGTTCCTTTTCATAAAACCGAGGAGTCTATAAGCTTTATTGCTTATTTTGCTGACATGGCAGTTAAAGTTGAGTTTGGTATCGAGAGTTACACCAAGGTCGTTAAAAGTTTCAACACGCTGAATCGGGATACTATTCAGGGTGTAAGGAAATTTCAGAATATTTTTTTAAGGGAGAATAATATCACTTTACATTTTGGGATATTGAGGGGTAGTTTCCAATTTAGTGACCACTGATAGATGTTTTGAATTTCATTCTGTAAGGAATTACAATCAACACTTGTGAGGATGGGAAGGAAAATTTTTAGATCATCAGCGTAGAGGGAGGAGTCACAACTTATATGAGAGAGAAGATCATTGATATAGATATTGAAAAGGAAAGGTCCCAGAATCGATCCTTGAGGCACTCTGGAAGTGACTTTGGTAAATGAGGAACATGCGCCTGAAACTACCACTTTTTGGTGTCTATCTGAGAGATAACTGTTAAAGAAATTCAGTAGATCACCTGTCATACCAAAGGCTGCCAGTTTGTGAAGGAGTAGATCATGTCTGACCAAGTCGAAGGCTTTTCTGAAGTCAAAGTATATGGTATCTGTTTGATTACCATTGTGAATCGTAGTGGCCATGTTATTTACGTGTAGAACTAAGTTTGTCTGAGTAGATTGGCCTGGAAGAAATCCATGTTGTTGTTCAGCAAAGCTAGATTTGAACTCGCACATAAGTTTTTTATGGAGCATTTTTTCAAAAATTTTTTGAGAATATTGGCATAAACGATATTGGTCTGTAATTTGAGACATCAGATTTCGATCCACTTTTGTGAATAGGGATTACAAAAGAATTCTTCCACATCGAAGGGAATATTTGAGTTTGTAGAATTTTATTAAATAAAAAATGCATAGGGAGACAAAGTTCATCGGCACAGGCTTTGATGATGAATATTGGAAAGTTATTGGGCCCTGAAGATGAATTATTATTAAGAGTTTTAACTACTTCAAGTATTTCATTTTTGGAAGCATGAATAGTGGAGTTGAATTTGCAGGAACAAGATGGAAGAGAGTAGTGTGCAGCTATAGATTTCTGGAAAACGGATGAAAAATATTCGGAAAAAAGATTAGACACATGTTGTGGGTTATTGGCTGATCTGCCGTAAAATGAGACGATAGAGGGGATTCAATGTGAGGTACGTTTTTGCCTCATGAAGCGCCAGAACTGTTTCGGGTCGCTATTCAGGGATTTATAAATTTTAGCTAGGTATTCTTGATACTTCAGAAGCTGCAATTTCTTGAATGAAGTACGGTGCGTGGAAAATTCGACGTGATCGCTTGTTAGGTTGGAGCACTTCTATTTCCTATGTAAACGATTCTTAAGTTTTAAGGAAAAGATCAGCTCAGCATCGTACCAATGAGGATATTTGGTTGGATTTACCTTCAGAATCGGAACCGAGTCTGCAATACAGCTCTCAAATAAGGTATAAAAAAGCTCACAGCACTCGTCGACGAAGGTAGATGACTTGAGTAGAACCCAGGGGCAGTGCAAAAGGAGGTTCTTTAAATACGGAATATCTGCTCTTTTCCAATTGCGTCTAATGATCGGTGGAATTTTGGAGGGTAAAGCACAATTAAGTTTCAGTTCACAGGAGATGGGTTCATGATCAGAGGAAATGTCTGATACTTGCAGGTTGCTGACAGTATAGTCCTGAGTTGATATATTGTCTTTATATAAGAATGTAAGGTCCAGGAAGTTCTTGCCGCAAGAAGGAAAATCAACTAACTGTGAAAGTCGGAATTCATTCATCCACTCTGAGACTACGTTGAGTTGATAGCTCGGTCCTTTCGATACCGGGAGTGGAGGGATGGAAGGTGAATGAGAAACCCACTATTCACTATTTTTTCACTATTTGACGCTTGAAAGGTGAAGCTACACTCCCATCTGCCCGTTTTTTGATGATGCAAACCATAACAGAGAAAAAAATTAGAGAACATTGAAGAAATTGACTATTTTTGATGAAGTGGCAATCTATTATAAAGAAGGATATGAATGTTTTGTTGGATGGGAGTGTAGCTTCATCCTTTCATCCAAAAGAAAGGAATTTATACCTCTACTTTACTCAAAGGACGTAGAATTAAGGAAAGTTTAACAATTAGGTAAAATGTGACTGCATTCTAATTTTGTCCATGAAAAAAGTTATAACAATGTTTTTACTCTCGATAACGGTGGAAAATATGGTTGACAGAAATTACTTTGTGAAATCTTCATATCTGGAAATTTTTACTGACCCTTTTGTCAGGATCTGGAGGTTTATGGCACTCCCATGCTATGCAAACACTCATGCCCATCCGCTCATTGGCTAAGGTTATTCAGAGAGTGCCTTTTGGATTGTTAGGAAAAGGGAAAATATTTTTGTAGTTTCAGTTTTAGTCTATCTATGGAGGCGGAAAGTTCATTATTTTTATTTAAAATTTGAGAGGGATGTTTTTTTTTAAATCAAGAAGGACCAGATATTTATGCATGTTTTCTAAGTTTAATTTAGCCCTTGTCATTTTGATGGGGTGATTCACTAGTAAATGAATAACATTTCATATTTTTATAGACATACTTCCACGTTGCATCTCGAGCAACTAGTATTCCTGCTTTCCTTCTGAGGCATACACCAAATCTCGCTTTCGTTCCTCTCGCCCACAATGCCCATCATTCTATACCTCAAAAATAGCAAAAACAAAA
The DNA here is from genome assembly GCA_036926295.1 of Pachydiplax longipennis. Taxonomy (NCBI): domain Eukaryota; kingdom Metazoa; phylum Arthropoda; class Insecta; order Odonata; family Libellulidae; genus Pachydiplax; species Pachydiplax longipennis. Next base: position 3,198,469 of record JAVFKF010000044.1, on the reverse strand, counting down.
GCATGGGAGATCATCTTATCGCATTGATAACCGAACCTCTGGACACTTGGTTGAGTACCACCAACCATGTTCAACTTCCCCTCTCTACTATACTTACCCACTCCACCTTTTGCTAGGGGAAGACTCTTCCCCTCGTAAGCGGTGAACAGTCAAACTAATTCCAGTCTCAAGGTATCGACCCCTCTTAAGGAAGTCATACCTTGCAGCAATCACCTTCAGAATATCAGGAATTTGGGCAATAGTTTGTGTTGGTCCATCAACAACATGTAGGTACATATCTCACCTAAAAATAAGAGAGTGGATAATTTACTCCACTGCTCTAAATATAATGTTTGGTGTTCTATTTCGGTATGCTTTTGTTAATTACTACGAATACATCCAAATGAATCTGCATGGTAATTAATGTAATCAATCACAAGACTCAGTGTGACATTTGACAGCTCTGTAAGTATTTCATCCTTTCCTTGATTAACTTCTTCTGGAGATCTTCAGAGGATTACCCTTATCAACTGCTGACGTTCATAAATTCAAATCTGAAATGAAAAATCAAGTCTTATGATTATATGAATATTCAAGCAGATATTTAAATTGATTTGATATAACTTGCAGAGGCTTCAAGATAAGGAGAGATAACTTATTTTTAAATAAATATGCATAGACTCCACTGCTTTCAATGAATAATCATCACAATCAGCTCAACAATGACATATTTAAGCAGTTTTAAATATTTTATTGTTAAGAAATAAATATCTTTACCACATAATGTTATTCTTTCTATTGAATTAGAAAATGATTTCACTGAAAAAATTTTTTAGACCTCCAAGCTACTGATTCACAAAAAGTGTTAGGGTTAATAGAATTTTTTTTCTAAATTTAAAAAATCTGATCTCCATCATCAAGTGACTTTGCAAAACCATTAAGCATTATATAAACAATTAAGACTGGCGGGGAAAAAGGTGAATAGAGATAGAGGGGCATGGGGGAATGAACAGAGAGGTGAGTCAGGGGGGAGGAGACGGAACCAGAGGTAGAGCAACATTGTCAGTGGATGATACGAATCGTAGAATGCTTCATTCTATCATCCACTGATTTTTGCAGTCACTTGATGATGGAGATCAATCTCCGAAACTAGTCATGTGTGTTTTACTGTTTTTTATTGTTTATAATAAAAATAATTTGTGGAAAAAGTACAAATTGTTCTTGCTCATTATGGAATATTTCCACAAGACAATGCCTGAAACTGTGAATTTTATTAAATTCATTCAAATTTAAATAGAACAATCCTACAGAATAACTAATCAGCATTCTGTGATTCCTAATTATGTTGTTATATAGTGAAAACAATATGAACTTGAGGTAAGAGACCAGTGTTTCACAAAAATGTTGTTTCATTCTCCATCAACTACATTTTAATATTGTGACAGGTACTCTATTCTTTACGGAAGAGGATAAATTAATTATTTCAGCAAACGATTTTATTAAGACAGAGTTAAAACATAAAGAACCATCACTTTGGAACAGAAAATACTCTGAATCTACAGGAAATAAGAAAAGAAAAAGAATAAATTGCTTATGAAAAATGTTTGTTTTTCAAAAATTCCAAGTAAATGTAGTCAATAGTTTAAGAAATGACTAGATGAACTCATTAGCCTTTCTGGGATTAAATATCAATCAATTACAATAAAAATAGATGAAGAACAACTTTTACATGCTGATAAACTCTTTTGAAATTTAGAGCCATCCCAAGTGAAAACTATCATAGCACATTGGTACTACACTACCATATTATACTTCTCCATATTACGTTATCTTATACAATTTGCTTAAACTAGTACTATCCATAATGTGACAAAATAAGAATTAAGAGGATAAAAATTATTTTCATTTTATATTGATCTTGCCAAAGACCTAATTTGTAGTATAAGTGTTCTTGAGTCATCAAAATTTGAAAACTGCCAGATAGTTAAATAAACTTACATGGACTTTAGCATGGGTCTCTCTTTCAGGAGGAGCATTCTCTCGAGCATCTATGTCAAGCACAAAGCGATCTTGGTTGTACTCAGTGACATAGTTAGCTGTCAGAAGATATCCATCGGAAGTAATGTTGAATGGAGATGGCACTACAGATCCTGAGAAACATTGGATCTGTACCTGAAAGTGGAAAAATTTATCACACACAAAGAAAACTCACTATGCAGAGTCCACAAAAACTTTTATTAAATGACCTAGGTTTCGTTGCTGTGCAACCAGGTGAAATTACCAGAACAGACTGTATTAAAAAATAAAATTGGTAAAATGTACATGAATTTCAATGTTCCCATGGTAACTTACATGATAAAAATACATTTAAAAAGAAATTAGAAAAAATGGAATACCTGTACAAATTTGATGTCAGGATTAGAAATAATATTGGTCCCATTAACCCCTTCATCAGGATCCTCAGCTGAGAGCTTTGTGACAAACACATTTATCTTGGAGATTGCGTTTATAACTGAAGATAAATATTGAGGTTTTAATGAGATTTTGAGTGATAAATTAAGTTATGAGAAAAATTTATTGCAATATTAGAATTTGTTTGAGAAGTTAATATCAGAGGTCATATGAATAAAAATTCAAATGAGAGACAATAATTTACTTGTTAATTTATTCAATTAAATTTTAATACATTCAAATCATGCATGAATTTCACATCCTTAGATACATATTTTTTAATAGAGCAACTTTCTTTATACTGATATATCAAAAACAAAAGAAGTTATACAATAGGAAACGAAAGGGTATATTGTACTTTTTCCACAAAAATATATTCGAACAACTCGTTTCAACAAAGGACTGTCATCTTCAGGTACAAATAAATTTATGTGGAAAAAGTACGATATACCCTTTCATTTCCTAAGATGGATTTCCACCACATCTTGCCAGACTCTGTGAATTTTATTTTAAGTTAGAGAATACTTTTTGCTCATTATTAAGTATTCATTTCAAGAATGGAAAGATGATAAAATCAGCATTAGGTGCTAGGTGGTGGTGGTATAGATGCCCTAGAAGTAGGGTGTAACACTTAGTATATATTTAATCAAATAATTTAATTTTCATATCTATAGAAAGAAAATAAGCATAAGGCATCAAGCCTGTTAATAGTAATTCTGTGAAAATGGAAATAATTCAAAAATTCTTTAAATATTGAGATATTAAGATCAATTGTGAACATTTGGCCATGGAAACTTTTATCAAAACTTTCTTAATTACAACTCCACTAAAAATTTTAAAGCTCTAGACATTACTGCATTAAATGCCCAATTTGAAAGAGAGTTGAAACAAACAGAGTATCTTATCCAATTATAAATCAAAGCATAAGAGATAGAAATTCAGATGACAGTTAAGTCTTTCTGTTTTATTCTAAATCATCTTTAGGTTTGACTTCAGTTGCTAGCCAATGAATTAAGTATGAATAACTTCATGTTTACTCAGAAATAAAAGAATAGAGCTCTTCACGAATAAAGACTTTAAGCAATTAACAAACATCAGATATAATGTATAGGCTAAATTCACGATATTGACAGGAATTCAAAATAGGTCTGAGATCATGTTTAAATGGTAATTAAAAATATCCTGTTTAGATTCAACATATCTTAATACAATTATAATCTACTTTGCTGCATGAAAGGCAGTACTTATCTTATGAGTAAAGAATTTCATTGATACCATTTGATTCTGATTGAAAAAGTACAGATGATGAGATTTTCTATAAAGCTAAATTAAATGAGAGATAATAACTTACAGCATATATGTTATAGTCTGGATTATTTGTAGCTTTAACATAGATGTCATAAGAGTCTTGCTTCTCTCTGTCAAATATTCCATTGATGTAAATATATCTATCAGTCTGGCCAATGTAAAAAAAGCCCTTCTTCATTGCCAGCAATAATGTAATAATATATCTTAGCGTGTTTACCTTCATCCCTATCAATTGCTTTTACATGGCCTACAACATAGAAGCAGAAATTAGTGGAGCACAAATTTGACAAAGAAGTCACTGACATTTAATTCTTCTCATTATTAATCATAACCATTCATTCAAAATGGCTTTGAAAACACCATGCTGATTTTACTTACCAATTGAAATACCCCTTTCTTCATTTTCTGGAACTTTGAAACAATAGGGCACTGCCATTTCATCCTTCTGGAATTCAGGCATTTTGTCATCTGAATCTACAAGCAAAACTGTGAGGAACCCAAGAGTTTCATATGAAAGAGGAGAGCAATGATCACGAGCTACAAGAACCAGCTATAAAAGAGACAAACAGGTGTAAGCAAACACAGTTATTGGAACAACTTCAATAACACCGTAATTGAAAATTTAAATAAAGAGGCTGATAGATGTCTGTTTCAATTCATGTTTGGAAATTCATGGTTAATTCAAAATTTTACACATATTTTATATTATATAATTTTGAATTAAAACATGAAATTTTACTCATTTATAGCATGAAAAAGAGTTTCTAATTCTAATCAATTCTTATTTTCAAATAAAAAATAAAAAGAAATAAATTGATATTATATCCTTTTTTACCATTTTAATTTCTGTATTTCCAAGCAATCATTTGATTGTCTAAATTTTTACATGCAAGTTTATGACATTTTCTAAGCATTACATATAGTCAGTTACCAAAGAGGAAATTATCTTCTGCAACAAAATTATATCCTAACATAGCTTTCTTTGATGAAGTTACATAGTTTTTGCATTTTCTAACTAATCAAATTTTATTTTCTTATTAATTATCAGAAACTCAAAATAGGTCAAAGCATGATAATATTTTAATGACATATTACTACATCAATGCAACACACCCAGTTTACATTAACTTAGAACAGGAACTTACAAACACTTTCCATTTTTAAATAGGAATTAAGCATGAATATTTAATAATGTTGAGAAATGAATATATTTTGTGAGGTATGTATCATAATCATATGTATTGTAAAATTTAAAATTCAATTCACTAACCTCATATTTATCCTCGACTTCTCTGTCCAGAATGTATTTGGTCCTGAGCTCCCCAGAGTCAGCATTGATAGCAAACTCATTGGTTTCCTGAGTATTTTCAACTGATAAGTGATGCAACCATTTTCCCAGTATCCTTATGGATACTGGACTGGTTCCATCCAGTGCAAACACATCAGGGGGAATTTTGAAATATAAGATGAGATTGTTCGGAGCTATAAGATTGAGAAAGGGTTCTGTGTAATGCTATGGCTGATATTATCCTTTTGTTAATTCTTCTACTTTCATTTATTTAATAATTTGTTTCAATTCATTAGCAGTTGCTGTACATGTATTAGGTATAACTGCATGTATGTATGGAATTAATGCAGATTGAAAGATTTTTAAAGAGAACTTTGAGACGAAATAAAGACTTTGGGTACCCCAAGTTAATCTTCATCTTATAACATTACAGAAAAGCATAATTATGAGACATTTATTTTTGTGCTCTCGACTTAAAATTACAATTTAAAATTTATAACAGGGAGCCAGACTATTTTCACATTATAAATCAGTTTAAATAGCAAGTGTGTTTTAAACAGCTATAACAATTATTAATTAATTAGCTAATTAGTAATTAGTGTATTAATCATAATATCATTCATTCTATTTAACTAAACTCTTTGTTAATTATTTATTCAAACTATTTACCCATTTATATTTCATATATTTATCTTAACAATAAACTCTATTGTTTAGAGCATTACAATTTATTTATTCAAATTAATTCCATAGAGTACATATTATATAATAAACTTTACACAGTAACAAAATTTTAAGTCTTGAAGAAGTTTAGCATTGGAAGTTACCACAGAATCATACGATGCTAAGTTAAGATTAGTCTCAAAATGGAACACAACAAGTTGACTTCATGCAAGAAACATGAAATAAGCATAAAAAAACGAGAAGAAAACAAAAATAAATATCAGCTTGAGCTAAAAAATAGATTCTCAGCACTCCAAGAAGAAGAACTAGAAACCAAAGTCATGCAAGCTGTTATGGAAGCAGCAGAAGAAGTGGCAAGCTCACCAAGAAGAGCTAAAGATAGAAAGCTAAGTGACAGCACCGGACAAATGATGAAACGATGTAAGGAGCTGAAGAATTCAGATACACAAAGGGATAACATCGAATACATTGAGCTTTGTAAGGCTATCAGAAGAGCAATTAAGGAAGACTTTCAATGAGAGAAATAGAAGAAAATGAGAGAAATGGAAGAAAATAGAGAAAGAAATTTCAATGAGAGAATCGTGCAGTAGGCTATAGAAAACAACAAAAGTATGAGGAAGACCACACAATGCCTAGCAATTGGAAAGAAACAGATTTTAGCCAAGCAGGAGGAAGATGGCATAAGAACTTGCAATAGAGTACCAATGCTAAGGACGGTAGCAGAATTCTTCAGCAACCTATGCAAGGAGGAGGAAAATGCTGAAGAGGAAAATCAAGAAGCATGCCAAAACTAACTAAATCTCCTCTCTATTCTCTATAGTTAGATAAGGTGACTGACTGTATGCTTGGGATCATAAGAAGAGACAGGAAACCCAACATCTAGGCTAGGATGAAAACAGGAGTGACAGACAAAGTAACTCTCCTTTAAGCATGATAAAACTTGTAGAATGAAATATAAAAGTTTTTGAAATATGAATTTTAAGGACCGAACTTTAAAAATGAACACTTTAAAGCAATTTTTTAAGGCTCCATGTAAATTTTCTTGTCAAAGAATAGAAACTCTTTGATAGATTTTGTCAACAATCGATAATTGTTTGAATGTCCATTAATAATCTATCTATCATAAGGGTTTAATATTAACATTTATTTGAGACTGTTATCCTCTAATACACCATATATGTAGTAATTATTTTCATTATATTTTCACTATTGTAATTGAAGTCATAGATATTTACCCACCACGGTGTCCGAGTGGTTAGCGTGTCTGCATTCTATTGCTCCAACAATAAGGTCCCAGGAATCCTGGCTAGCCAGATTTTTCTGATTAGGGAATGGTCATGTGTGTTTGTCAATTATTAAAATGGATATAATTGGGGCATTGCTGTTTCCATTAAAGAAATAATAATAATGATACTGGTCCAATAGTCAACTTAATATTCACACTCCTCTATAAATTTGACATTTCTCGAAATAATGGCTTAAATAAAGAGAATATTTGATCATGCAGTACTTATGAACTGACCTTGCTAGCAAATCATCTGCAGCAGTAATGAGTTTATCAAAAATGCCCTTCCAAATTGGTCACTCACACTAGTGACTGAAAGAAATTCCCAAGTGTATAAAACAAAAATTTAACTAATGTTGGTATCTTCAAGACACGAATTTCAAAATAGATATAAATTAATGGGAAATTGATTAACACAACACCTTCTGAGCAAAATCAGATTTATTTTCTGACTTCAGAATGTTTACAAAAAGAATTGGATATGTATATCCTAATATGAATTAATTACAACTGATTGATTTCAAAATTACTGAAAACATTACAGAAATTATGCAATAACTTGGTAGATTTACATTAATGTACAGAATATAAATAGAAATTTTTGTAGAACTTAACCAAGTTATTGTATTATTTCCTGTATTGGAGTTCCAAGTAACGGCTACTTCAACCGATTACATAACAGAAATAGTTATGTATGAGTGATGACTACCATAAACTATCGATGAAGGATAATAATCGATCGACTATTAAACTTGAACAGTGTTATAACACTGTTCAACTTTACAATTCGTGAAGCAAAAAATTATATGACGAGTAAACAAAGAATGTTGCTGTAGCAACTACATAAAAGCCCTTTGTATAATTTTCACTGCTTAAGTCCATCTCAGATTTGTATGGTAAAAACCATGAAATGATCTCAATCCTCCGATCTATTTTTGTCAAAATTTACAAGCATAAATAAATTCAGGAACATCAAAAGTAAAAATCTGTAAGAAAACTTTCAGCTTTAGAAATTATACATTTCACGTATGAAATGGATTAACCAACTATATTTCAAATATTCACGTAAGATTTATTAAACCAGAGAAATATCTCTTGAGCATCATGCTTTCTTAAGTTGGACGTCACAAATCTGTTGACATTGTTCAAGTTTAAGTTCACAGTTCGAGAATATTTTGGGTTTAAAGGTAAGCGTATAGCTTACCTTTCATTCAAACTTCACCTTTATTAGTCATTTATTTGATTCATACATTATGATTCTCTACACTACTCTTCATAGCAAACTGGTTTCCTATCCAAGACATTAACAGCATATCGCTAATCTTAAACTAGTTCATTCCCACCGGAATATTAATAATTGAATAACGTATATATTATGATATTATACTACCGTGTAAAATAATTCTCAATATCAGAATAAACTGTACGAACTATCCATAATATAATCAGTTTCGATCATTTCAAGATCTAGAATTTAAGTTCGCCGTAGCGGAATATAACTATTTATTTATCATAACAATCGTTACTAAGTAAACATTTAACTCCAAATATATCAACACCAATATACTTACAGTACATTATCAACAACTATGCGTTAAGGTAAAAGCATTCAATGTTCTAATTCTTAATCAAGTCTCTACTTCCTAACGAAACAAGATTGTGAAATAAAATGGAAAGAATAAATCATAAACATTTCTACAGACCTTCCAGAAAACATTTAGAGTTACCTAGGATATTTTTCTTACCGTTACGATTAATTTAAGACGCAGTAATATTTGTCATGTCACAAAAAGAAAGGTTTTGTAAAAAATCAATGAACTACATTGTTGCAGATACTTCTTTGCGAGGATTTCTGAGATAATACTGCCTCACAAACGTTCCACGATGTCCGGTAATAATTAGAAACAACAAAAATCTTCAAAAACCGAACAATGAGGCAGTTATACTCTGACTGACTAAATTTTTCCCGACTTTGTCCTCCCACGACATGTAAGCTGGTTTAAAGATGGCTGACCGTAACATAACAAAGAAAAGTTACGCATCGTAATCAATACAGATCTTATTTCCTCAACTAAAATAATTATCAAGCCATTTTATTGAGTTCCAATACGTCGGGAAGAATCCTTGCAATTTTAAAGGCGCTAAAATGACACAATCTGCGATACATTCCCGTCCTTGCATTTTAGTCAACACAAATATTTTTTTGTGCTCATCCCATCATTTACAATGGATGTAAAATTAAAATAAATCTGATCACCTATGAGTTAAACGCACGTAATGTTTATTCCGAAGATAAATACGGCTCGGTGTCTAATGAATTCGAGCCGTTTCGCGAATGAATCAATGACCTCCCGTACGTATTGACTCTGTGGTACTGTTTATGTATTGACCGACGACTCGAAGCTACTGCTGCCCGTTAAGTAGAGATGGCAATACTTGCGCTGAAAGAAACACACTGGGTGGCTGTTGTCAACAACTGAAGGTATTTTACTGTCCTTTATTGATGTATATTGATGCCTAGTGAACTCGTAAATCAACTGTTTTCGCCGCGTAACGTCTGCTTGCTCACCTAGCCGAGGTTTCTCACCTTTGTAATGGCCAGTAACTGTTAATGTCAACATCTGGAGTATATCGTACCGATAGGTGACCGATATCGCATACTGTAAGATTTATTTGAGTCATTTCTTCATGCAGTAGACGGGAAAAATCAACATGTCCTCTACAGTTGCTGGGTTCCGCAGTAAACTAAGTATTGTTGTTCGTAATGATTGGAAGCGTCGGTTCCGTTCCAGAAGTTTAATTTATGTCTTTTTCTACGCTTTACGTAGCGGTTTAAGTGTTTGGTGGGTTCTGGTAGTGTTCATAAGTTCGTATTGACCTGCTTATCGTCATTGAATCGTCGTTTTCCCTTTGTAATTTCCGTAGTGTTGCTGTTTAGCCATGAACCCAATACATTCGTCTTGAATACATTGCAGTTCGTAGTGCTGTTCCCGTACTGCTGCCATCGATGACGAGTGATTCATTGAAGTATCAGCAGTGATCGCCGCTTGAAGTGCTTCTTTTTTTCTTCTTAATACTCATTGGCGTTTGGCAGATGATGTCAGCGGTGACTCACTATTAAGGGAATGTATAACGAATCTGCAAATAGCGCTCGCAAATGGTTTCCGCTGATAGGAAAGTAAACACGTTAAAACCTGTCTTTAGTGAAATTCATTGGGTCGGAAATTTTTGTCCTGAAAAACACGAGAAATCCGCGTCTTAAGTATTTTTACTATGTGAAAAATGACCGAAAGAAAACCGCGTATTAAGCGGGATCGCGTCTTAAAAGGATTTGACTCTATTTATACATTTGTCGGATGTCAGTAATTCCCAATAGATATAAATGAAGGGAATTCCGAATATTAATTTTACGCACTTCCCGAAGAGATAGAAATATGAAATTAAAGCATTCATCAGAAGTTTAAAGGACTATTACATGTCCATATTTGTTTCATTTTGATCGAGTGTAGACTTTTTTGTTTTTCGGAATTAAATTAGAAATAATGGTTCTAAGAAATCCAGACGAATGTCTAAGGAAAGGAAAATGAGTAAAGATTTTTACTTTTTTCTTGTATTATCGCTTTGGATTCGAAATTGCGAGAATTAGGAGAAAAAAGACGAAAAATGTGTGCATTTTGTGATTTTAAACAATCAGTCTCCCTGACGACTCAGGCGATTGTTGAACTCGACTTTCACGCAAACTTATAGGAAAAAGGCGGATATCTTACTTTCTGTGATTTGTTGTATGAATTGGAAAAAAGTATTATGTATTGTTGATACAGAAATTGTTTCATTTTAAATACATAACATGAAACTATTATTTATTTTATTCTAACAATATATGAATATATTCTGTTATTTTCACAACATTCGCCATGAATTTGATATGATTATCTTCATTTCTCATTGTGTCGCTCAAAATATTAGATTAATTTTATGTCGAGTAGAATCGACTAATTTTTTTAATATATTCTCGAACGATTTCATGGTCATCCGATGATGCGATACACTGACTTGAGGCTTTCCTGGTGAATTGCTCTCGGGAAATCAACCAGGTTGTTTCTGGAGACCATGTCGTTTCGATAGCCGACATCATCCTTAGCGCTGCCACAACAACAACCTGGTTGATTTCCCGAGAACTCGATGCGATACGTCGACCACAATCTTTTACCACCCTGTCTACATATTTATCCAACCGATAACTCCCGTAATAAATACATGGCAGGAATATCGGAACATAAATTTAACGCATTTCCCGACGAGATAGAAATAACTGTAGGGATTCGTTAGAGGTCTAAAGGACTATTAAATATCGATATTCTTTTTGCCGAAAATATCCTTGGTTCGACGCCTCAAAAATACTCTCATTATATGTGCCTGTATTGTTCATTTTGATCGACTTCTTTTCTATATCATAATTAAATTAAAATAATAGTCACGATATTGAAACAAGTACCAAAAGAAAGGAAATTGAATAAAGATTCTTATTTTGATCGCACGATATCGTCTTCGATTCAAAGTTGGGAGAATATGGACAAAAAATATGAAACATTTCTATAATTATGCTGATATATTGATTTTTGAACTCTACTCTCATAAGAATACGCGGGAAAGATAAGCCCATATGAAATATTATCTTCCATGATTTTCTTAACTGATGCTTTTCATCCACTGGAGTAAAGGGATCTTGAAAGTCAGTTTGCACTTGGGAGATGGATTAATCACGCAATATTCCGGTGTTTTTCATCATCATACTCAGACAATTCTATAGACAAAAAATGCATCAGTTGATTTAAAGTGTGTTTAGACCAAACAATGACTTGCCTATATCGAACATGTTGAATCCCAACATTTTAATATTAAATGTCCACTGTTATTACTACATTGATGACATTTAATGCATCTGGTTCCCTAAGACAAATTTCTCAATTACTTTGTTTGCTAAACTCAATTCATCCTTGCATTGCATTCAGTTGTGAATATGAAGTAGATCATTCGATTAATTTTCTTGATTTAAACATACTTATTTTCGACGACTGAATACAATTTCCCATTCTTAGAAAACGCAATACGGACCTTGTTATACCATCTAATCGCCACAGCCTTAACAGGCTCATTAAAATGTCACCCGATAATCACCAACTAAATATTATTCAAACGATCGCTAGGACCCTTCGTCCTTAATCAATAAATTACTTGCCAATAAAATGAAAAAAACTTCAATCTATTTTCACTCCGACTCAACAAAATAGCAGAAGTTAAATTTTATCGACGATCTTTCATACAAAATTTGCAACATATTCCCAAAAAATAATGAAAACTTATCATACCGCAGCAAGAATACACTGATGAAATTAACCCCCTGTGCAAACCCGGGAATCAATTGCAAAGAAGGCAGCGGACAGAGCTTTCATTAATAAATTCCTTTATATTTGAGAAGCTCAACTTTCACTCAATTCCTGCTCTAATACGAACAAAATAGATTGAAAATTCTCTATCGCCTGCCGACGAATTTCTTTTCGACGAGAAACAGCCTTTTCTGTTCATATTTATACAATATAACAGGGTCGCCTGTATTTCTAAAATTGTGGATAGTAAAACTTCTCATTTGATACTCACTCTGGGTCACTGGAATTGTGTGCTACGTTCGTTATTTTATTCATTAAAACATGCGTTTGAGTCCGTTTTTGCATAGCATTTGAAACAGCGCAGTACTATATATTATCACAGTCGCTGTAATCCTTTATCTTTCTGTTGGCTGAGTGAGCCGATTAATTGTGGCGCTTTATTGACAGCATTTTGTTAAGATTTGAGGCGAAACCGCGTTTAAAGCGGGATAGTTTTATAATCGAGTTGCGTATTGGTGAAAATTATTGAAAAAAAGTGCTTTTCTCACAATGAGATATCCTACCGTCAGGATACTTGAGTGACGTCTTCTCTATCACTTTTTTCTCAGCACATAATAATAAATAAAAGGACTTAACAAAAAAAGGTTCGCTTCTCACACAGATAAAGCGTCTTAGTTACTCATTAGGCACCGAAAGATTGCGATTGTCACCCCAATTTTTAAAAGCGGCGTGAAAGATGACCCATCAAACTAGAGGCCTATAATTCGTTAATTTCATTGAGTGCTTCAATAATGGAACATATAATTTTAGTTCTTTAATGGGTTTTCTCGAAACCTCTAAATTCATAGTTAAGAATCAACAAGGTTTTCGTAACACACTATCCTGCGAATCACAATTAGCGTTATTACTTCACGATATCTCGAAATCTGCCGAAATTAAAAGATAAGTCGATGCGATATTTTTGGATTCTCGGTTTGATAAAGTCCCACATCATAAATTACTATACAAATTAAAACTTGCGGGTATCAACGAAGAAGTAATAAGCTGGATAAAAGACTACTAAAAGAGAACAACGAGTAGTATTGGATGGTATTAGTTCCAACCTAGTCAAAGTGACCTCAGGCGTACCACAAGGAAGCGTAATCGGCCCATTATTATTCTTAATATACATTAACGACCTTAATGAACACATCGACAGTAACGTTAGAATATTTGCGGACGACACGGTTATTTACAGAGAAATAAAAAGTAATGACGATAGATTAAGCCAGTCGAATGATTTAGATAAAATTGTCAAATGGTGCGACGACTGGCAATTGGAGCTCAACGTAGATACATGTTCAGTAGTTAATTTTTTCGAAAGAAAATCCTTTGCCAATCATAATTCATATAGCCTTCGAGGGAAAACATTATCAACTGTCGATTCGGTAAAATATCTCGGAATAACCCTCACGAATAACTTAACTTGGGGTACCCACATCCATAACATATGTGGGCGAGCTCTTAAGAAATTTGGCTTCGTCAAAAGAATAGTCGGTAAAAGCGAAGAAAAAGTCCGCGAGCGATGTTACTTTGCGCTAGTTAGGCCTCACCTCGAGTATGCATCCAGTGTATGGGACCCTGCTGAAAAGTGTTGTGTTCGCGAGATAGAAAAGATACAACGAAAGGCAATACGCTTTGTAAAAATTGCTATGATAAATCGGTAAGTGTTACTCAGATGCTTCAGGTGGCAGGATGGGAATCCTTAGAAGAAAGAAGGCTCAATCAGAGATTCAATTTACTAGATAAATTCAGACCGAGTACGTTCATAGAAGATGTAGCCGATATTATGCGCCCTCCTTGCTATATAGGCCGTTCTGATACCGCGAGAAGGATTAGAGAAATAGATGTTAGAACCATCCGATTCAAGAATGCATTTTTTCCGAGAACAATACGCGAAAATAATCGACTAGGAAAATAGAGTCATAGTGCTTGCACCCCCTGCCACACGCCGAAAGGCGGCTTGCAGTGTACGTATGTAGATGTAGATAGATGTAGATTCTCATTCTGGAATGAAACAGATTAGACAATTAGAGAAGAATACTTTTCATTTAATACACTCTTTTTCTGTTTGTTTTCCTCTTAAGAAAGGAACCGCCGAAAAGAGAGAAAAACTATCTCAGAATCAGCTGTGACAGTTCTGCTTTGATATTTGCATTTTACTCTCGCAAAATTAAAAGGACTCTGTTTTTCAAGACAAGGAGAGATAATGTAAGTTTTTGGCTAGAATGGGTTGTAAAAATTCGCCTCTTGCAAAAGGGTCAGCCGGTTAATGCAAATGCGGTTAAAGAGTCCTTTTTGCAAGGAGCGCACTTTTTGTAATGGATGTAAATGTCCACTGTGCAACACGATTGCATATATCGGATTTATTGCAAGATTGGAATGAATCTTATGCCAAAGGAAAGGTAATTCTATTCTATTGGTGGTGTTGTTTTTACGTAGACGATTCACCACGAAGAAATATTTAAACTAAGGTATTAAAGAACGGCACTTTCTCAAATCGCGATGCATTAAATTCGATTGCATATAAACGACATAACTTACGGTAGTGAAATTTTATCCTGTGTTGAATATAAGCTTATTTAAGATGATGAGCTTTTTAAAAGTTCCGAATATATTGTTAGTATTCGGAGTTTTCGTCCTGGGAAACCACGTCTTAAGCAGAATAGCGTCGGCTTTTTCTTCCTTTTCTTATTATTTCACATTTAAATGCCAGTTCCTTTTGTTTACTGAAGTAAAAGAAGTATGTTTTCTAGTTACAACGCAGTTTTCTCTTGGTCACCTGATAATCGTCTTAACACCGTATATTGCTTAAATTAATAATAACCGTCTATGGAGTGATTGATTTCCTAGCAATATTAATTTTGTCATTGTCAGTTGCGTTGATTTTTGATTATTCAGGACTAGATAGTCGTATGTATTTTATTAATTCAACCCCGTAATTTTTGACGGGGAATGCACTAGTATCTTTTACGAGTAAAAGTTGCTTGCATACTCAAGCTAATCGGTATATATTTTAAGGAATACCCGATTAATTTTCACATGCTTGCATTAACATCCCCAGTTCACCGTCGTGTATAACAAAGCGTATCATTTAATCGTCCTGGTATCGAACCCAGTATCGTTCTCGAAAAAATGAATGCATATTAAAATTTGATAGGAATAACTCTGACCTGTTCCAAAGTTTAAATTCAATATCTTATCGGGAAGGTCCCAAAATAAGATTCCGTTTTCCCCGTCTGAAATGCATGGTAGAATCGAAATTACGCCCTGGTATCGAACCAAGGACCATTAGAGAAACGGCAATCTGCGTAGCTTTTCACCTGGTCCAAACGTTTCTAAGTTGCCGTGAATTGATTGCCGCTATGCATTTTAAATTTTCAGACGACTTCTATACTGGCAGTGTCACCAAATGAGCGTGAGCCAGGTCGGTGCGGAATTTTCCCATTTAAATGCATTGCGGTAATTTTTTCTTTGAATGCCTTCCCGATAACCGGGAAAGATGAAACACGGAATATACACAGAGGTGATTCATAAATTTCATATACGCAGTTCGCCGTTTCTCTAATGGTCCTTGGTTCGATGCAAGAGTGTCTTTGGTATTCTACCATACATTTCAAATGGGGATAACGGATTTTTATTTTAGGACCTTCCAGATGTAATATTGAACTGAAACTTTGGAACAGGTCAGACTGGCTTTTATCTAACATTAGTATTCAATTGTCTCTCACGAACGGGTCCTGAGTTCGACGCCAAGCGGTCTTTTGCGCTATTTTTTGAAAATTATTTTGAGGCCTTCTTCAGTGCGATAGAGCATTCAAAATCACGGGGTTTGCAGATGACGTGATCTTCTATAGTACCAGTGGAAGAGAGGTCACCAAATGACCGTGCGTTCGATGCCAGGTGGGTGCAAATTTCTTTATTTTACAATGCAATGCGAGCGATTTTTAAGAATTGTTTGGAATACTTTCGTGATAACCTTGAAAGATAAAATGTGAACAGTGGTCGTCTCATATATCCGGTTCACTCTTTCATTCTTTCTGAGCGCTATTTACTCTATACATTTCTAAAGGAGATAATGGAATCTTATTCCCAATATGATATGGATTTGAAATTTTAGAAATCGTCAGAATTGACCCTATCAAATGTTTATATGAAATCTTATTTTATGAAAATGTCCTGGGTTCACCCCCAGGAGGTCATAATTCTCCCATGAGTAATATATGACAAGAAAATGATATATATTAATGAGGCGAGAATATAGATTTCCATAACCCATGAAAGCGGCTGTGAATTTTTTTTACAAAAGGAGTTTACAGTTTTCCATACGGTCCATTGTTCGACGCCAGGAAAATACTCGCATTCTACCATATAATTAAATGGGAAATTTGGAATCACATTGGAGGACCTTTCCGATTACATATCAACTATAAATTCAGCATACAGTATTCAGCCTTTACCAAAACTTATGGGTGGCAACGTTCACGATGATGGACCTTGGTTCGGTACCAGACGGGTTATATTTTGCTGTTTTGATATACTCGTAGGTGAACTTGGGAATGTTGATGCAAGTTCTGAGCATAATTGGATAATTTGGAAAATATTCACCGATTGTGTGTGTACACACACACATTGCTGAATCCGGAGGAGTAAATATATATAACAGTAATTAGATATACATTTTGGTGAACTTGAGAATGTTTTCGCAATCTCTTTGGAAATAATTTTGTCGCCAATTGGCTTGAAATACAAACAACCTTAATTTTACTGAAAGAGCATTGTGTTGTTGTCAGGTGAATGGAGCAAGATTCAATGAGCAAGGCAGAGACTTTCAGAAGAGGCCATTGGGATCTTGGGGGGCCTGAGTCCTCGTTGGACTGCTCCAGCAGCAGCAGCGACACCGACGGAGAGATTTCAAAACTCAGAGAGGAGAATAGAAGGCTCAGAAAGCTGGCCAAACATTACAGGTGAAAATTAAATGTATTTTATTATAGAACCCATTAAAAATGCTTTTATCATTTTATGTACATTTATTATTTTTGTGTAATTATTTTATTATTTTAAAATTTAGTATTCTTACTTTTTATGATATTGTAGTTTGTTAATATTTTATTGTTTAAAAATTTATTACCATTATTTTTGTAGAATATTGTGGTATTTTTATAATTTTTAAAAAATTTAGTAATACTAGCAACTGTGAAAAAAATTTCAGATGAACGTTGATACTCAATTTTCCCACGCAAATACATTTCAACAAATCACTTCATAGGAATACAGAAACACTAAAACATACGTAAAAATACACACCTCCATATTTTGAATCAATGTCTGTTTCTTTAATCTCATTTGTAATGATAGATTTCGTTATCTTCAGATCCAGTAATGAATCTCTATGGGCAAATTCAAGTTTTCTTAAGCATTTGAACCTTTAAGAAATCCATAATATATTATAGAGAGTCAGAATATAAAAAGTTATAGATGTTTAGAGCGTTTCCTTTTACAATATAACCAGGAATAGTGTGTGTCATCAATATCACAATACATGTATTTTATTCTATACCGAATACTTCAGTTCACTAGAAGGATTTATCACATAATGAATTTAGACAAACATAAAAACATCACTGCCAGCTTTATGTAAACTCTATCATTCTAAATGCCTCTTCCTTTTATACTGGTAATGATAAACAGGATAAAGCAATAAAACATCTATCTTACTTATTTATTTTCTATGTTCTTCTTTTCACACACGAAAGATGAAAATAACTACTGCTCGTCTGCAGTTAAATTGCACCTTATCCATTCACTATATCCGAGTTATTCTATCACTGAATATAAAGATATGCATTCAGTAATGATCAGTTCTTAGCTTGTTGTCCCTGCTGACGTAGAATGAGTGATAATGTTACTAACTTGGGATAGGAAAGCTAGAGTGCCTCACTTTGATAGGACCATACATTGTCAAAGAGACACATTTCTTGAAAGTTTCTCATATAAATATGATGGTCAGTCATACTCTATTTTGGGTATAATAACATTAATTTTTTAAATAACTTCTGTAAATAATAATTTTTAAAATACTACTCTTTCATCATTAATGTGGCAAAATATTACCTTTTTCTGCATTGGTCTTAGCAATTGGGAGAAAAAGCTTGTGCTCCTATTAGGCTTGTATCCCATGTAGTTGAGTTTTCTGGAATCGCAGGTATGATATTCTTTTCTTTACTCGGAAAAATAATTAAATTTTGAATATTATCTAATCTGTGAGTGAAATATTAATACTAAATATCATTTTATATCAGGTTTAGGTATATATAAAATTAGCTGCAGATATTTATTTAAATTTTATTTTATTTGAATACTAGTACTATTTACTGGTAAAACTACTTCTATTTAATTTGATCGTTATTAGATAGTTGCATGACTCATTTTTAAAATCTCAATTTTTTTCTATGAATACTCCAAAATATAATCATGATACCCCAGATCGAATTTTTAATATGGTCGTTCTGAAATTAAAATGACCAGAAACTAATACGATACAACATTATTCAAGCATACCACGTGACAAACATTCTCATTCGGCAATGCTTAAGTTTCTGTAGTTGTCGTTCTGCTCCCAAATGATGCAGGGTGGCCGGTTTATTAAAATTTCTGCGTACGACATCGAGGTTTTCCTTTATGGAGTCTATTCTTGAGATATATAACTTGCTAAAATGGTTGCGATTATGTTTATACCGAGAATTAATATCAATCTTGGAATAGAAACTATTTACAAACATAACCAAGTAAACCATAAATTCCATAATTAGCAAGGCTGATATTTACACATCCAGGAAGAAACACGGTAACTCAAATATTTACTCTATTTCTTGACCAAATGGTACATTTTTTTTGGTCTGACTATTTTTAGCAGGAAACGGGAAACCTTTCCTTTCAAATGGTCATTCATTTATATGTATTGGTGGAGTGAGAAGGGAGAAAAACCCCGGTCACCAAAAATGGATGTTTTTAAATAATACATAGAGGATTACTCTTATTTATTTTGATTAATTTGTAACTAATGAGTTTATGAACCACCAGGAAAAAATCTTCTAAACTAATGACACTACAGTAATTATTCTTATATCACTGCAAAGTGTAATGAGTGCGCATTTACCAACTTTGTTAACCGTAACCAATCAATGTGTACTTACGGAGATATTAGCTTCAAAAATGACAATTTTTACAACTTTTTCGGCATTTTCTCTGCCAATTTCAAAGATTTTCTCCACATCTAGCATATCCCATTATGGGAAGAGAAACAAGGACATACGCATATTTGTAACTCTAAATAAGATTCTTACAATACTAATGGGAGATTTAATTTTCCATGAGTACGAACTGTGTTTTATGCTATGGAAAGTACGACATTTTATATTCATTCGTAAGCTGTTTAGACCACAAATGACGAAAATTTAAGATCAGCATTACAGCATCTAAAGTAATCTCCGATCTAACATTAACATAAAATATGTTGCAATGGCTTTCTAACCTGACTTGACCCATTACAATGTCTAAAGTTACATCCGATCCTAAACATAGAAAGCACACAACTTCACATGGATTTACTCATTCATTTCTCACAGCACTGTGCACACATTAAAAATTTTATTTACAATCATTAATCACCTGTCATTACACAAGTATGTTATATTGTACCATTATCATAATTTAATGCTGCTTTTATTACTATTAGTGTAATAGAATAATAGAAATTAATGTCCTGATATTTAAAGGCCAAAAACACACTTTCTGATTACAAAATAGGTGATAAAATTACTACCATTTAGTGAATATCTGTTACTCATCCATCTGGTGAGTTATGAAAGGGAGACCACATCAAAGATGGCAAAATGTGTGCCGTTCACATCGCTACGTTCACATTTTTTAGTTACTGAAAAATACTTACCAATGTGAAAGTTCGTACTATTATTTTTAATATTTGATCAAAATCTGTCAATTTTAAGTGGTTGAAAAGATTTTCCCCCTGGTGGTCGGTAACTAAATATTTACCGATTATATTATTTTAAAATTTGATTGTTACTTTTATTCAGTAAAATAACATTCTCATTGTTTTACTTTTAAAACATGTACTTTCATTTATTACTGTAGCATTTTTATCAGTTTAAAATTTAGTGTCGTTACTTTTATTCAAATCATTTTTATAATTCTATCATTTTAAAATTATTTATTTTTATTATTATTATTAGAGGTATTTTATTATTTTACCTCTTTAAAATGAAATTTTACTTAAATTCTTATCCATGGAATTTTCTAAATTTTATAACTCCAGAAATGTATGTTTCCAGATGCACTACAACCCACTTGAACCAATCGTTTGCCTCTTTCGATAGACCAGTCTTTTTTCATCATCAGTGTCGTATATTAAGAAGTACACATATCCGAAAAAACAGAAAAGGAGAGTTTCCTGTGATGTTGATCGGAGTGATTGTGATGCACTCACACCACTGCTCTTAAGAAAATTGTCATTCTTACCTATTTGTCCATATGATATACACTGCTTGATTGTAAAGGGAGAATGGCCAAAATTAAGTAACTTAAGTATACCATATTTTTTAATGAACGCCAATTAAGATGGAATTTTAACCTAAGAATATTAGCGACATTCCGAAAAATTACGAATTCGATTCCATCGAACATTATGCAGTTTGTGAGAATCACACAAACGCACTGCTTTAAAAATCAATTAAGCGTTAAAATTCTGTCCCTCAAAAATATTCCCCTTACTCGACGGAATATTTCTTCGTCATCTTGATCACCACAAACGAAGGCGTATAAATATCTTTTTGTAAATCGGTTTGATAAATAAAAACTCCAAAATGGCTGTAATTTTGTTCCTGCTATTTAAATATGATAGTTTACATTCGCTGAAATCTCAGTATATCGGTATGGACTTAAAATCCATCTGTATTCTTATGGGAAAATCAATGTATCGGATACAACAATCACCTCGGTCGTCAGGTGGACTGGTTGTTTACTGCGGCGAAATTTTAAAAAATTTTCGTTTATTTTGTCTTATTTCTCGTAATTTAGATTCGAAAATTATATTTTACGATAATAATAAGATTCTTCATTTAATTTACCTTCGTTTGGTACTTCGTTTGTACTTTTCTTGACTTCGTAGGACCATGATTTCCAATTTAATTCTGTAAAAGTAACAAATCCTGCAGGGTACAAAAACGAATTTTACGTGCATTCCTTATGGGAACGTATTATATGGGGTCCTGGGTTCGAACCCGGGCCTTCATAAAGATGAGAATAGTTTTCGTGGGGCTTTCAGCATATTAGAAATACAATGCTGTTTGTCCCATAGCTCTACGACAAATAGTTTCCAAGATAAAAGGGGGGACGGACAGACAGACAGACGGACACTTCGCTAATTATATACGTATAAGATAGTTACATAATAAGCATCTTATTTATTTTTAAGCGGTGATTCACATAGAAATTACGCAGTAAATACCAGGTGCAAAATGCAAAATAATATTTGGGAGTTAAGATACAACCAGAATTTCGCAATGATATGACAAACCAATTTTGTTGATTTAACCGATAAAATGCATTACATTTTAGCGGTGTTACCAAATTTACAAAAATAAATGTAAATAATGATATAATTAACAGATCATGGTTTTTAAGTGCCCTTATATTAAGTAATTTATTAGTAAGTACCATGTTAAGAATAAAAATCAGATTATGCATACCGATGATAATTACATACATATCAACTTTTCATAAAAAGATATCCCTTCATAGCTGATCCTTACGTAATACAGTAAATGTACTTAACCCTTAATTAGTCTCTTGGGGTGAATGTGACCCCAGGTGGTGTATTTCCCTCGGTGAAACAAAAACTAATCAAGATATTTGAACCAAATTTTTGTTTTGTAAAGATTTTTACCTTTGTATGATTATCTGAGAATTTAGTTAATTTTAGCAATTAAAGGTATTCAATTTTGGCAGTTTTACCAGATTTCCAAAAATAAATTTAAATAATTTTTAAACAATATTTCAATACCTTTTAAGCGTCTATACATAACGTAACTCATTGCTAAGTACCAGAAAATAATGAACACTATATCTTGCATATATTTTGCATTATAGGTTCCGAAGCCTCGGCGATTCGAAGCGCGAAGCGGAATACGCTCTTTGATATAAAAGTCAAAAACTAAAGTTCAGTTCAAGATATCGCATCGAAACAAACTGCAAATGAAAATTACAACATTTATCTCGATTTCTCTCGAGACAAGTTCTTCCTCACGTGAGAAACTAAAAAAGTTTTCGGCAACGTATAAATTGGCGACGTATAATTAAATTTTTTCTTGAGTTACGTTCCAACTAAATAATTTTTACTAAGATGTGGTTGCTCTAAAATTAATCTTATGTAACATTTATGCATTTAGATGATACAATGAGCAATTTAAGAAAAATCAGCATTTTTATGTTGGATTGTAAGAGAGTAATAGCAATTTCAAAAATGTTCACGGGTGAAAACTCGGCAATTCATTTAATTTTCGCATTTAACTTTGTTTTTTGCTATAAAAGCATAAAATTTTCACTGTTGTGTTGATAGATTTATTTTCATTCAAATTTCATCAGAACTTAAGTTTGAATCGATCAATGTTAACTAGGAATCTTAATTATACCCGTGCGAAACCGTAGCTCCACGTAAAGGCGAACCTGCACGAGGCTAACTTCTTCGCTTACGGCAAATTACATTGAGTTATTCCCCTGCAAATTCTCCATACGAACTGGAATTTTGAAACGTGCTATGATCGACCTGCCATGGTCGAAACCCCCTTACTGAAAGTTTCATACAGATATACATGGAACATTCTATTTAATGGTTTTCAACCACGGAAATCGATTATTAATATTTAAAAATCGTAAAATCACTCCTTATCATTGTCACCATGAAATATATTAATTTTTTAATACTTGCTCTACGATGCACCTCAGTGGTAGGTCTTTCGGCATAATCTTGCCTTTGGGAGCTGATACCCATTTTGTAATTGAATTAAAATAAATACTAATTGTTGACAACAATTTTTAATAAATATATAACTAATTAAGGGTTAACAAGGATTAATTGCTTCTACGAAGTGGTGCTATGTTCTAACCGTAAAATTTATATTATTAAAACCCTTGCGAAGAAAGAGTAATTTCAAGTAGTTCTAAACGTAATTAAAATATGCCCGCGGCGAGTTGTCCTAGACCCCTTGATGATGCTCTTACGTTCATGAAAGTTCATTTCGATCTATGTCAGACAATCTTCTTTAGCACAAATCGGAAATAATGATCGTATAAAATCGAGACAAGTACCAAAAGAAAGGAATTTGAATTAAAATTCTTATTTTGGGCGTGGTATATCGTTTTTGAATTGAAAACGCGAGAATTCGGAAAAAAAATACGAAATTTTTGTATAATTTCATAGGTAAAAAAAAGGTCTCCCTGACGACTAAGGCGATATCTACTTTAACCTATATTCAAAGCATACATTACTTATTAGTAAGATTCAGTTCCGTCAGTTTTATACAGTATATTCACTACTATAATAATATTTGATACTATAATAATATTTGACTTTAGCTTTAACATTTGAATATTTGAGCAAAGCTTTAGTTCTTGCAGCTGCAGAGTCCAGGAGCGATAAAAACTAGTAACAGTTAAAATTAATATGCTCAATCTTCGTGAAAAGATGATATAACCATCTTGAAAGAAATCAACTTTGCGGATACACTATAAAAATAAAAGTAAATTTTTTTTGCATACTGCAAGCTAGTCGGTGAAAATTTACCATAAGTATCCGATTATTCTCCGATGCATACGTATATGTCCCTGTTCACATTTCGGATTTCATCTTTCCATGCTTTCGCGAATGTGTTCCAAAAAATTCTTAAAAATCGCAAAAATTCAGTTTAAAAGGGAGAATTTAGCATCCACATGGCGTCGAAACAACACTCATTTGGTAACATTTCTTCCTTTGTTACTATAAAAGACCACTTCATCTGCAAATTCCGTGATTTTCAACCCACTATCGCACCGAGAAAGACAGTAATACAGTTTTCAAAAATTCGCCAAAAACGCCGCCTGGTGTCGAACTCAGGACCCGTTCGCGAGAGACTATTGTTAGATAAGTTAGGCACTTATCTAACTTTATTATGCAATTTTCTCTCACGAAGAGTTCGACGTCAGGAGGTCTTTTGCGCGAATAGTTGAAAATGATTTTGAGGCGTATTTGCCTAAGATGGAGGAAATTACGGCAGATGTCTTCTACACCAACAGTGAATGAAACGTCACCAAATGAGCGTGGGTTTGACGCCAGGTGAATGTGAATTTCTCCCCTCTAAAATACATTGGTGCGATATTTAAGGATTCTTTTGAATAATTTTCCAGTAACCTGGAAAGGTACAACCCAGAATGTGGAGAGCGGTTATAATAAGCTTTCATATGAGCTGTTTCCCTGATGAGTTTTGGTTCGACGCCAGGGCATCATTTCGATTCTATCGTGGACTTTAAATGGGGAATCCCGAATTACGGCTTAGGAACTTCCCGATATCTAATGGACGTGTAATTGTAAACGGTTGGGGTTGCCACTACCAAATAATCATGTGAAATCTCATTTTACGATAAGGTCCTGGGTTCGGCTCCAGGCAGTCCTAAATCTCCTATAAGATATGTATGGCAGGATACTGAAATATTTTAATGAGAAATTTCCAAAGAAGATATAAGTCCATAACCCAGTATGCGAGTATTAGTCAAAAGTACGTTTTACAAAAGCAGTTTACCGTTCCCCTGATGGTCCTTAGACGCCAGGGTACTAATTGCATTCTACAATATAATTAAATGGGAAATTCGGAGTGTTAGTACCTTCAAGATATTATATCGATTCGAAGTTCAGCATACAGTAAGAAGGTTCTTTACCGAAATTTAATCGGCGGCAACGTTTACGGCAATGGACCTTGGTTCGATTCCAGACCGGGTATATTTTTCCGTTTTAATCATTGCTTGGCTGTTTTTGGTGTAAAGATGTAATTACGGTGCTTTTAATGTGAGAGAATATACCGGGAGATATTTTACGGTCAGTCTTTATACATACGGTTGTCCTTCTTTTTTCATGCTTTGTATTATTCAATGAGCTTTAAATGCTTGTGTAAGAAGGCCTTATGACAAAAGAAAGATCTTTGGAGAACTTTCTTCTCACCTCTCTTACATGTTCTGGATTGTGAGTAAATCCCTTTCTTCCAAAATGAAATCCATCCCGTTGACTGAGGTCCTCTAAAATTGCTCCTTTCGTCTCAGTGTTTCTTTTTCAATCTTACTTCGTTTCCTTAATTCAAAAGAAAAAACATACTATAAGTCTTTGAAACAATATTGATATTTTCTTACATTATCGGCTTAGGTTTACTATCTTCTCTTTCTTAACTTGGAAAAAGTTAAATTAAAAGGTCGTTTACGCAGTTACTCAGGCAACCCAAATTATACTTGTGCTAAGCAAGTTGCTTAAGTTCACGGCGTGTCCTCAAAGTTCTGCTTCTTAAAAGAAAGTCCCAAAATTTTAAGAGAGTAAAACCTGACATTTTTCAAGGGACCGTGTGAAATCTAGACGGTGATATACCGGGTTATAGCTTTATAACTATCTGGTCCTTCCATATAATAAAAAAATTATCGATCTAGAAGAAAATGTTTTTTATCTAAAATTTTGCTCAGATAGCAAAGCTTTAAACCATCCACGGAATAGAAGTTTACATTAATTCTTACACACATATATATTTATATAAATTAATTTCGATTTCCAAAGTTTGTTAATGCTTGTTTACGTGAAATCCTTCACCATAACTTTAAAGTAGACCTACCTTTCCCATACGAGAGTCGATTTTCACAATCCCGTCATGGGGGGTTGCTGCTAACAGGGATCGCTTATAACAACAAAAGTATACAAATATTTTATTCTTTTCGTATAGATTCTCACAGTTTCGAATCCAAAGAGATAATGTACTACCAAAATACCTATAAAATATCTTTTCTTTTGATAGGTATGTACATTGATTCCGAAAAACCATTATTTCTAATTTAAATCTTCTACAAAAAGAATTCTACACTCGATTAAAATGAAGTATTGTCACCAGGGGGATGGGTTGTTTGTAAGCACAAAATTTTCCACACTTTTGTCCGAATTTTCGTAATTACGAATCGAAAAACTTATTACACAGCCATAATAAAAATCTTCATTTAATTTACCTTCTTTTGGTTCTTATCTCAATTTTATAGGATCATTATCTCTAATTTAATTCCGCAAAAGGAAAGAAGTCTGCCATCGAACAAAAAGAACATTACGTGCATTTCTTATGGTAGCATTTTGATATCGTTTTAGAGTCAAGCCAAGAATACTTTGGGCACAGAATATAAATATTTAATACCCTTTGGCCTTATAATGAATCCCCATGTGTAATATATTTATATCTTGTCCGGAAACGCATGAATTTTATGTTCCAATATTTATCCCATGTATTTCTTATGGGAGTTGCTGACATCAGATAGATAAACATATACACAGTGGTGATAATTATATAAGATGATGGATGTATTTTATATTTCAGGAGGAAATACTTGAATGCAAAGGAGCGTTATAGAGACGTGTCGAATCTGAACATTGAATTGCAGAAGCGACTGTTTGGAGGGACGCCAATAGAGTCTTATGACACTCCTCCTGCCTCAATGGGCTATGTGGCCTCCAATCAAGGGCCCCAGATGGACTATGGGGAAGGAGACTCTCCAGCACATTACGATGAAGACAATGAGGAGAAGGATTACAAAGGACACAATATGTTCGTCGAATACGTACCAGCCCAAGAACCGGTGACTAATAACTATTAAGTTAATATATACATTGTACATCATCATACATACATATAATATGCATTTATTAACAAATATAGAGATTTATGACTTTTATACTAATACTGGTAAATTTGGTATATGTAAGCATATATATATACACACGTTGTGGGAAAACTATTTTTCCACTACATATGGATGGATTTCAATGAAATTTTCCAGACAGATACAATGATTATTGCACATTAATACAAAATATTAAGTTGGTCATAAACCTTTAAGAATATTGAACATATAGCTACTTTTGTTTGAAAGGTACACTTTACCCTATCCACCATAGTGGATTTGGATGTAGTTCAATGTTTGCCTACAAGGTACTGCAGTGGTACATATTCTCTACATCAAAGCTACCTGAAATTTGCACTTATAGAATAGCATGAATAAACAAAAGCATCATGTTGAGAGATAGTATTAGAAGCGCAGTCATGGAGTAGAAAGTGAAGGTGTTTATGATGTTCTTAAAGGTGAAATGTGATTATAGTAATGTTGTACCATTTTAACCATCATTATTATTTCAATTTTAGCAAAGGAGAGAGATAACATTTGGAATTTCCATGCCTTAAAAGTGAAATAAGAAGTCAGCCCCACCCTAATACCTCTGTTTCACTCCGTAAGCTTGTAGGGGAATGGATGTTAGTATATGTAAGACGTGAAGTTAGTTATTATTGTGTAACATAATTAAATAAGTCAAATTAAATCACCGAAATATATGCATAAATGAATAAATGATTGAATAATAAGTATCTTCTATGTGGCAATCTCTCAGTGGGTATAACCATAGTTAAAAAAGAACCTAATACAGAAGTGTTAGCTTTTGGAGAAAATGGAAATATAAGTTCCCAGTAGTTATTTCACTCTATTTCCTCATACTCACTAGAAAAAAGAAAAAACTAACTTTCTTTTTTGATAATCTGTTTATAATACAGTCTATAATTAGCTGGACATCCCTATGTGTGTACAGCTCTAGGCTAATCCACACATCCTTTCCTATGACATCTTTGTTCAAAGCCAAGATTTCACATGTCGTAACACTGACATGCTTCTTTCAGCAGAACAATTGCTGGAGGAAGAAGTCGCTATCAGTTACAGAAGCTTGAATATATTGGAAAATACATCTTTGTCACAATAGTCTATAACACTTAAAATATCTTTATCTACAAAGTTCTTTCCATTGTCAATATTTGATTGGCACTGTGCTTTCTGAATTTCTGATTCACAGAATAATGCTACTGAGCTTTTCTCCATTGATTTTCCACAAAACAAGGTGGGTTCGAATTGCTTCCGTAAGAAATGCATTACTGAAATCTTTGACAATTTTTTTAAATGCCTTCCTGATAAGCTGGAAAGATTAAACCCGGAATGGTGACAGAGGCGTTTGAAAACATTCTTTCATGAAGTTCACCATTTCTCCAGTAGTCCTTGGTTCAATGCAAGAGTGTCATTTCCATTCTACCATGTTTTTAAAGGGGGATAACGGAATCTTATTTTAGAACCTTCCTGATAAGATATGGAATTGAAACTTTGAAACACATCAGAGTGGCTCTTATCTAACTTAAATATGCAATTGTGTCTCACGAAATGGTCCTTAGTTCAACGCCTAGGTTCGACGCTTAGGTCTTTTGAGCAAAGTTTTGAGGCCTTTCTTGGTATGGTTCTGCATTCAACTGATAGCTTGCAGTATGCTAGCAACTTTTACTCATGTAAATGTGTGTGTGTGTGTGTATATACATATATATATACACACACACATGGGTGGTCTGAAAAGTTTCCGACATTTTGCCATTTCTCTAAATGTTTTTTGAAAATTTTCTGAAGATTTCTGAAGAATCTGGGGTCGGAAACTTTTCAGAACACCCTTGTAGATGTATATACACATAGGTGGGTAAGGTGAAAAGCTCTCATCCTGACAATGAAAGACTGCGATTTTCAGTTAAAAAATGATTTTATTTTCCAACATAATCTCCCTTGACTTCTGCACACTTGGTCCAGCATTTCTCCAACATCAGTATTCCCACCCGGAAGTGAGAGTCTGGAAGGCTGTGAAAATGTCTATCTACGAGGCCCTCTCAACTCTTTCATTGGATGCAAAGCGCTCCCCAGAAACAAATTTCTTCATATTTGGGAACAGATAGAAGTCTGAGGATGCTAAATCAGGAGAATGGGGGGGATGGGCGAGTAAATCGTACCCCAAATCCGGTAGTGTTTTTAATCGCCAACGCACCTTTCTGGGCAGGTGCGTTGTCCTGGTTAAAGATGATTCTTTTCTTCTTCAATCCAGGCCTCTTCTCGCGAATTTTGGCATCCAGCTTGTCAAGAAGGTTAGAGTAATATTCGTCTGTAATTGTTCTGCCTTTTTCAAGGAGATCAATTAACAGGATCCCTTTCGCATCCCAAAACTTACTGGCTCAGTGCGGTATGACCTTTCCAACATATGCGATCGACTTCGCTTTCTTTGGCGCTGAACCACCGGCTTCCGCCCACTGCTTCGACTGCTGTTTCGTTTCTTGGGGGTAGTGGTGGACCCATGTATCATCCTTGGTGATAGATCGCCTCAAAAAATCAGACTAGTTCCCTCTTGAATCGGTCCAAACATTCCTGCGAACATCGCTTGCGCATTTGCTTTTGATGGGCATTCAGCAAATGTGGCACCCACCTTGTGCAGAGCTTTCGAATCCCTAATTCTTTGTATAAGATGTTTCGCACCTTTTCTTCGGATATCCCCACGGCCTCAGCTATCTCACTCACCTTCACTAGCCTATCGTCCAACACGATGCACCTTTTCGATGTTTTCCGATGTTGTTGCATTTTTTGGCCGTCCTTCACTTGGGCCATCTTCGAGAGATATGCGACCACTTTTAAATTCAGCTGCTCACTTTTTAACAGTTGACATTGAAGGAGCAGAGTCCACTTTTGTCAACTTCGGATGAATTTCCTTAGGGGTTAATTCATCCAAAACGAAGAATTTTATGACCGCACGATTTTCAACGTTATCTATTTTAACGAGAATCACGAAAGACTTCTAATGCAACAACACGTGTAAACAAACTAATTAAGAGAACAAGTTGAAACTTGTCTTATGACCTAATGACACCTGCACCCATGCAGTTATCATAAATTTTCGCTGATTGGAACGCCATTTCAGTGTCAGGCCGAGAACTTTTCACCTTACCCTCGTATGTCTAGCGCTTCAATCTTTTTATAATGATATTTATCGTCGTCAACGATACCTATGTGTAGATTAATTTTTATTTTAGATCAATATTATAGTGGCGATAATCATTGATGGTCGATCTTTAATAATTATTATTAACTTATATTTGGGTAAGTATTCTTTTGTCTAACAATGCATCATCATTATTTTGGTTATTTTTATAGGTTAGAGTTTAATTACAGTTTGTTTTATCATTGACTTAGTAATTACTGAAGCTGCAAAATTTATTATTATTAATTAAACCATGTACATTACAAAAGGTTATATTACTTGTAAAAAGACGCGAGTGGTCTGAAAAGTTTCCAACCCCAGATTTTTCAGAAATCAGAAAACATGTCGAGAAATGGCAAAATGTCGGAAACTTTTCAATGTATTATTTTAAATGTAATAGATGGATATATTACTGTTTTATCGTATACTTCCTATCTCTTTTGTTTGTTTTAATTATCGCGATTTCGTCAATTTTATGAAATTTGTCACTAAATATTCCTATATAGTTTCGATTTTCTTTTCTTTAAACTTTATTTTTGTCATGGAAATTATTTATAGATTCATTTTTTAAAATCAGCATAATTGTAGAAAATTATTGTCCTACGATGGTCTATGTTTAATTAATCTCATTTTATACATGGGTATTGTTTTGTACTAAATTTCATCATTCTTTTTATCAGGTCTGCGAATTGTCACACGAAGATGGCTTTGACCAGATATTGTCTGAAGAGAAGTTGAGGACTGCTTCCTGTGTGAGAAGTGGTCAGGCGGGAGACTCTCTCTTTGTGAAGAACTTGGCTTTGGCTATTTGGGGAGCAAAGACACTTGCTGCAAGGAGTGTAACTGGGAAGCGATGCATGGCAATCAAACACTCTGTTGCCAAGCCGCCATTGTCACCTAAGAAAGTGGAATACATTAAAGGTGAAATAAGTATTCTCTAGCCTGGACTAAAATAGATAGAGATTAAATTAATTGGGGAGATGAAAGAAGGCTTTGGATATCTAGGGAAAAATTGAACTTGACTGTCACTATAACGATGTTTACATAACTAACTCCTGAGGATTAGTTTTGTTTTTTTGCGCAATTTTCCTTTTCTTGAGTAGAACTTCATTAGGATGATTCTCTGGTCTAGATTACTGTAGATAAATGGCTGAAATTGATTGAGAAGATAGAAGAAGGTGTTGGCTGTATAGAAAAAGGAAATTACCCTATCTATAACAATTTATCTATTCTATAAAGATACTTCTCCGGATATCACGATAACATGGAAAGATAAAATCCGGAATGTTATCAGGGGTCATATATACATATTGGAGAATAATCAGATACGTATGGTAAATATTCACCGATTAGCTTGCAGTATGCAAGCAAGCAACTTTTACTTGTACGTAATAAAATTATGCAAAATTAGATCTATTTTTCATAGCAATTATCCATTATCTCGAGTAAAACCGGATTTGAAAAATTCTTTAGTGTAGACTATAATATAGATAGAGGACTTATATCAATTACATACAGAGAGAAAGTCTTTGCTTTGTAGGAAAAAAAATAGAATTTAACACAATTTAAAATGGAGTCAACATAATAAATTTCTAAAAATCAGATTCCTTTATCTTTGTAATTTTCATGCATTTTGACATGCACTTGCTCTAGCCTTGATTGCAATGGATAAAATCAACTAAGGGCCTGGGCTATCTACTAAAAAGTAGAATTTGACCATATTGAAAATTTCATCTATTATTCCTTCATACACTTCCTCCTCACATATTTTCCTTTATTAGGCGATATTTATATTTATAGGCAAACATACACATGCATACCCACACATAGACACACACCTTACTTCATTATATTAGATTACTAGCTATAATAAGATTTTTTCCAATTCTATATTAACAAGTTTACCAAAAAAATTGTAGAAACAGAGCACAAAAATTAAAATTGAAATTCTTTATAATTATTGTTCTGTTATATTTTCACTTTATAAAATCCAATTGCGGCTTCACATTGTATTTAAAAACTCTCAAGTTCATTTTAATGAAAAAATAGTCACATCAGTTAATGAGAATAACACTGAATAATAACTGGTGTCTCAGGTATTTGAAATAAAAATAGTTGACGGTATATTTTTATGGACATTTCAATATAACTGGCAGCAATTTTTGGGTTTGATTTTATAGAAATGAGATTCAGTCTGGTATGTCAATGGAAAAATATAGATTTTTTATTCCAGTCTAAAACTGTTATTAAACATGACATACCTATACCTAAGAAAGTAATGATGAACTTTCTCTACAGCTGTTAATTGGCAACAGCTCCAACTAGATAAAGCAACAAGCTGAGGTGCTCGTTGATTCTCAACAGGGATGTAAAAATAAGCAGTAGATAATATATTAGATAATAACTTATGGAGAGGAAAATCTAACATCTCTCACTGAGCTTGATCAATGAAAATGTTATCATAAATGAAAATGTTTAGTCTTTTCAAACTTCTTATAATTTCAATCCACATCTAGAATCCGCAATAAGAAAAGGAATCATCTTAGATTTTCTTTCTTTAGGAGTTTCCTCATCTGTTTAAGATGATTCTTCCTTGGGATTTTTCGTGGGTGCATGTCCTCTCATGCAATAATCACCTACACCAATTTCATTATGTTTCTTTTAAATTTACTTATTAAGGTAGTATTGCTTAGCTTCTCATCGAATTCTATAAGGGAGAAAATTTTGATGGAGACAATACTACTATACTTGCGGTTTGCTCACGAATACAAAAGATCACCCGTGTAAAAAATGAGGCGTTTGATTAAGTTAACATTTACCCGAAATGCAAATGTAATTCGGTATTAGGGTCATGGTTCAAGAACCCACTGCCACACGCCAAAAGGCTGCACGCAGTATAAATTTATCAATTTAAAGTTTTCCAGCAGAAAGCACACTTAGTAGCTTTATTATTTTCAAATAGAGTTGGCAAAGTTGAGGTGATAAAGAAACTTTACCTTAATTATCATACGTTGCCTCCTGTGAATCAACACTGCAAATTGTTCGAAAATGCAATTACTGAAATTTCAGAATATTGCCTGCTATGAACATATACTATCATTCATTCTAATCATTACTTTCATATGGGTCTAAAATCACCATGTATTCTTATGGAAATATGCAATACCTTGGTTTCAACAATTGTTTCAGTCATGAAGGGGATTGGTTGCTTACAGCCTCAAAATTTTGCAAATTTTCCATTTATTTTAACCAAATTCTTTCCATTTCAACTCTATAATGATATTTTGCGACCAAAATAAGAATCTTCATTCATTTCTCTTTCTTTTGGTGCTTCTCTCGATATCGCAAGCCCATTACTTCTAATTAAATTTTGCAAAAGAAATGTAGCCTGCAACCGATAAAAGTGAAGTTTACATGTATTTCTTATCAGAATGGTTTTTCTGGTCTGGGTTCGAACTGGGGACAGTAAGATAAATGAAAAGTAGCCAATTATCTGCATTTAACAATCTTGAAAGTTTGAAAGTTGTGGTTCTCGAGTTTTAGGCGAACATACATACACACATACACCCTATTTTATTATAATAGATAAGATCATTGACAATATCACAGAAATTTCCCTTATTTCGATTTCCCAAAACATGTAACATTTTTGAAAGCTTGCCAAGTTGCTAGCTCCAGTGGATTCAGTAGATTCTCAACCATTTTTATCTTGCATTGGATGGATCATGGACTCGCAATTATTCCTTCCTTATTTCTTGTATCATTAATTTTAGGAAACTTCTGTGTTAAGTACATGAAACCAGGAGTATTTTCCATGGCTTAGGAAAATAATATATTAATCCTAGTTTGATGTATTAGAGAGGTAGATACACACTTTTTGCATTACGACAATGGGTCATGTTTCATATTTCTCTGTTCAGGAATGAATGATTCGCATTTTGGCAACTCTTTTCTAATAAAGTGGTTTCTATCTCATTCGCACAAAAAACAACAGTATATTGTGTATTCAAGCTTTAGACTGAGAATAAGTGCAATTACCTTCAATTCACTATAAATGTTCCATTCATACACTACATTTTAGGGCTTCTCTGACATAAATTTCAAGATTTCATATATTTCCTGAATATTAGCTGAGTGAGCCTCAGTTACTGATGGGAATTTATTTCCATTATATAGAAGCACATTTTTTAACCTTTAATTCTTAGCTGAATGGATGAACAAGAGCCATTCTGTTAGGTTATGTTTACTACAAAAGTGTATCCATAAGAGAAAAAATTCACTGCAAGACATATAGCCATGTTATTCAGAAAAAAGTCTTTATATTCCAACTGAAAAATACGATATGTGACATGAAAAGAATCATTGTTTAGTTTTCTTTTTTGAAGATGGAGATTCCATTCCTTTTAACCTGATAGCAAGCCTTTCAGTTGGTTTTTGGATAACATTAAATCTTATATCATTGAGATATTCTGGAGTTAAGAAATTAGGCTCACATCTGGCATCGTTCTGATAAATGTATGCAACATTAGATCATGTTTGTAGGCTGTTGCCGGTGCTCCTATAAATATTCAATGAAGAAAATGTAAAGAATGACATTGTAATAGATTTATTTATTTAGAAACCACTATGTCCAGTAAAAGAATCCGCTATCTATTATAAGCCACATTTTTCCCAATTGAAAAAGTTAAAAATCCAGCAAATTTAACAGAAATTATGTTAAGTTGGCTATAATGGTTACAAATGTCTATATACCAATGAACTTATACAACAGTAAGAACTATAAAATTTCAGTTAGCTCATTTAGTTCCATTATATTTTCTATACTCAATAGCCTTCAATTGAAAATGGACTTATGAACGAAAAAAGTTTTAAAAGTTTAAAAATATGAATATCATAAAACAGTGGGTGATGGAGAAATTCTGAATACATATTTGAAAACAAGATAAAACACTGCATTAAGTAGACCTATTGGCAAGTAAGAAAATCTTGTTGACCACTGATATTGAGCTAAATTAGGTTTTTTAGGGAGATATTTCTCTTTTATGAAGATTTTTCAATCATCAAGCTAAATTGACCTTTTTTCAAGCAATTCTTGCAAAATGTGGGATTTCTTCAAATATTAAGCTAGGTTTGCCTTTTTTCTGGTGATATTTTTGCTTATCATGGAATATTTTCCAAATATTGAGCTAAAAAAGCTATTTTCGGGTGATTTCAAGCTAATTATGGAAGATTTTTCATCAATTCATTCTTTATTCATTTCATCATTCAATCTTTATTCATTTCTCACATACAGCATAACAATGCCAATTCACAGTTAAATATAAAAATTGAACATATGGAAAAGTAACAAACATAAGCATGAAAAAAGTGACAGAAAATATAGAAAAAACATAAAAGGTAGATGCAATGATTATAAGAATCTTGTGTATGGTAAAATTGTTTCGAAATTCCTGATTAAAAAGGAATGATGGAAGGAGGAATTGAGTTCGTCAGAGGAAAGAAAAGAGAGTGCTCGATCTGTTTGGTACACAATAATTGAGAAGTGAAAGGTGGATAGATGAGTTTAGAAGTAAGTGTAAGAAGGATAAATCATATTTTGTTCTAGTGATAGAAAGAGATTCCAAGGACACTGAAGATAAGATAGAGTTTTTAGAGGCTTGACGGAAGGAAGGAATATATCCTCCTCTGTAGGAGGTCATAGACACTAGGTCATCAACGAAGAAGTTGAATAAGTACAGACTTAGGGAACTACCCTGTGGTACACCAGAAGTGAAAGTCACCCTGTTGGATTTAGAGTCTGGAAGTGTGACACATTGAGTGCGATATGCTAAGAGGCTTGATAGTAAGTGTAAAAAGTTTCCATATCGATGGGGGAGTTCGTGTGTTATAAAGCCATGGTCAAGAGAGTCAAATGCATTGAAGAAATCTCAGAATATAGTGTCTAATTGTATCTTATTTTGTATTCCATTTATGGCGTGAAAAGCTATATTCGTTAAACAGGAATGATAATGAAGGAAGACATGTAGACTGATAGAGAGAATGGGGAATGTAAAGTAATACAAGAAGTTTCAGATGATTTTAAGAAATGGAGGAGAAAATGGGTAAAATGGATACATGGCAACAATTAGACATTAGATTTGGGGCCAGACTTATGGATGGGAATTATGTTGGCTGACTTTCAATGGGTAAGAAAGGAACCAGAGGAGAAGCACTGATTAAAGATTATGCACAGGGGATGGAGAGTTGCAAAAAGTGGAGGGAATGCCATCAAAGATTGGCGGGGAGACATCTTGGAATTGAATTGAGACACTTCATGAGGAGTTGAGATTACGAATGACTGCATATAGAAGAAATTTGATTCTGGGAGGTGACATCAGGGAGAGAATGGTAAGGCAGTCAGAAAAATAATTTAGGAATAATTCAGTTCTTTGATGGCCATATGCTGAAATGTTTCCATAGTGAACTTCTTCTGGTTTTTTAAAGAGGTGCTCCTAAGAGGTAAAGAGGTAATTGATGTAAGACTTTTTGAATGGGAACTTTTTGGGGTTGTCTGAAATGAACTTGGAGATATTTTGTATGTATTCTGTATAATCACGGCGAATGAGAGATTTCGTTAATCAATGAAGATCGGCATACACTTTTTGAGTGGAAACACTTGGATATTTCTTCCCAAGGTACCAAACACAATTTTTACTGTTTAAATGGAATTTATTTTCACTTTTGAGCCAAACAGGATATCTTTTGGCCTTTAGTTTGACAAGAGGAACAAAATCGTTTATAAAGGCACACAGCAGGTCATAAAACAAATCCACCTTGAGAGCTTAGGATGTCTCATGGAAGCACGGTTGACTATTGAGAGAAGGGATGCAGATGATAGGGAAGGAGGCATCATGGTTGCTTTCACAAATATTTCCGTCAGGCATAATAGGGGCAATTCAATACACAACATATCACACGTCCAAAGAGAAGTAACAGCGTCTCCAAACCCCAGAAAATAGACATTAACGGATTATTCAAATATCGAGCTAAGTTACCCTTTTTAGAGTGATAATTTGCATATTTTGGAATATTATTCAAATATCGAGATAATGAAGACTTTTATCTGGCAGTGGCTGGAATAGTTTGCAATATTTTACAAATATGAGCTAAATAAGCCTTATTTCTAGAGATTTAAGGATAATTACTGAACATTTACAATTAGTGAACGAAGCTTGACATTTTGGGCGATTCATGACATATGTTACAAGATTTTACAAATATCGAGCTAAATGAAGCTTTTTTGGGCTATTTCTCGTCTATTTCTGAAGATTTTTCGAACATTGAACAAGATATGCCTTTTTAGGGCGATTTCTTGCTTTACTCGGAAATTGTTCATTCCTTGCGCTAAGTTTGCCCGTTTCCGACGATTTTTGCGTATTACGGATAATGCTTCAAATGTCGTGCTAAATGTGCCCTTTTCGCTCGATTTGTTACCTATTTAAAAAGTCCTTTCAATTATTGAACTTAATTTGCTTTTCTTCATCATCATATTTACTTTTCTTCAATCATCGAGCTAAATTATCCTTCTTTCTGGCGATTTCTGAAATTTATTGCAAGTTTCATAAATATTAGGCTAAATAAGTAAAATATCATTCAGACTTTTTTCAAGCGATCCTGTTTCGGAAGATTTAATTTAATTGGAATGTGTTTTCTTGTATTTAGGAAAAAATCCTATTTTTGGGCTTACCAGTTTAAAACGCGGTCCTTATTATTTCAGCATTTTAAAATTTATTCGATATAATGCGACCCTAAAAAAGCGTTTACTCGTATCTTGAAGTGGTTTCATTGTCTTTTGAGCTTACCCGATTATAACGCGGGATTTAATGTTCGGCAATGTATTTCTTACAGACTTCGGATATTTTAATGTCTGCTCAACCATGATTCTTTTATTTAATAGTTGTCCTTTTTTTACAGAGAAATTCATCGAGCGAATTCGTCAGAATGAGCCAAACGTGTCCATGCTGGAGTTGAACAGAAGAGTTGGCAAAATCCGCGTTTACATTGCAGACAAAATTGCAACTCTAAATAGAAGATCAACCTAATGCATATCGTAATTTGCTATGTTATCCTAACAAAATCCATTGTTGTCGCTGTTTTACATTTCGTGTAAATGATTTTCATACTATTCACTATACTTTATTGTATATTATATTATACTTAATGTCCATGATTTATTGACCGATGTGTTATTCTTTCGTTTTATTTTATATTTCATAACATTTCCGACTAATTTGCTTGGTGCTGTTTTGAACAAAACCTCACAACCGATTCCTTAATAATTTTCGATTATGTTTTTTCATAACAATCCTTATCGTCGTCAAGGTTACCTGTACATAGATAAACATTTTCGATCAATATTATTATAGGACTACTCTCGATTGAAGGTTAGATAACTCATTGTTTTTCATATGTGTATCATAATTCTTTTCATTTTATAGGTTCGAGTTTAATTCCGGTTTACATCGCACACAGAATGACGACTTTACATGAACGATCTACTTGAGTATCTTCATTAGTTAATTCATCGAGAAATAAAAAAGCGCATTGATGTCGTTCCTTAACATTTTGTGTAATTAAGTCATACATTACAACATGAAATTCTGCATTTTCTTCGTGTTTTAGTGATTATTAATGTATCAACTTCAATATTTGACAAACACTTCTTTCGCGATTTTCCTATGTGCATTTGTTTTCTTAACCAAGTATTTTTATGCGTAACACCTCATAATAAGAATGCTACCATGTGGACAGCGCGTTGGTGAAAGAGGTCCTAGGTTCGATTTCCGGTGGGAGCTCACTAATGACCTCAGATGTCGAAACAATTTTAACAATACTACATCATCTAGAAATGATAAGTCACGTGTGAAAATAAAATTTTCCTCTAATTTACCTAATTCCTTGTTTCGCGGTCTTCCTTCTCATTTCTAATTTAAAATAGTTTAATAATAATTGTTTACCCGTTTATAATAATTTTTTAATATATTCGTTGCTAAGATACGAGAGAATTTTATAGAAAATAAACATTTGTTCAAACTGATTGTCTCTGCATTACTCATTAAACCTTAGAATAATTTCAAACTATTAACTTTCTAAAAATCAAAAACTCATCTTATGTTGCATAATATTACATTTTTATTATAAAATTAGTTTCTACCGTCGAAAAATTGAAAGAAAATATTATCCAAAAAGATTAAACAATTACTGAAAACGATAATTACTTCCAGGATAAATCTCCAAAATGTTGAAACGGAGATTTTGCTCGACTTCTTCCAGAAAAGCCGAATTTTATTAGATTCCTAGAAGCGTTCTATAGAGAAGTAAATTAATCTCAAATTGCTTTCATACCGATCGTGTTATAAACGGGTGAGCACACAGAATGGAAAATTTATTTCCAAAGTATGTACAAGAAAGTGCTTCGCATAGGACCAAGAAGAACAGCATCCTAATTTGCCAAAAATCTCATATTGTTGAAAATTTTTAAGACCGCCTTATGCACGGGTGTGCGTACAACGTGGTAGAACAAAGACTCACAATTAATTTCACTAAGTTTATACCATGAAGTAGTGCCTCTCAACCAAGGACGTAATGTTAATGCGTGCCCTTTCTTTGTAAAGTGGTACTTTTCTAAATGCTCGCCACATTGCTTATACAGTGGTACCTCGAGATACGAGTTTAATTCGTTCCGTAACCTTGCTCGTATCTCAAAGCAATTTTCCCCATTGAAATTAATTGAAATGCCATTAATTCGTTCCAGGCCCCAAAATGCCACCCCAGTTGTTGAGAGAGCTCCGGAGCTTAGAAATTATTGTAACGCCCTTTGCTGGCGTTATACCCTTTATTGACTACTTCTGTTTAAGCACATTACATATCGTTGAAGTATGTACTACGCCCGTACTACCTCGCCAAGTCAGCTACTCGCACATCTCGCTCATTTTTTCTATTATTTCACGCTTTAATTCAATAGGCATCATCTTCTTCTGAGCATTGACCTTTCTACTCACTTTCTTCGGACCCAAGGTTATAAAAAGCAATGTGATAAAGTATTTAATTGCACAAAGCCCTAGAAAAACTTATCAAAGATGCTTCGACAGCGAGGTAAGCAAGTATACTGGGGGGATGCGTGGGATAATGCGAGACGCACGAGGCACAGTACTGAACTGTTGGGTCGTGTGCAGCCGGCAGTTACTCGTATCTCAAATTTTGCTCGTATTTCAAAGCAAAACTTCGCTCGCTCGACGGGTCGTATCTCAAAAAACTCGTATGTTAGGGCACTCGTATCTCGAGGTACCACTGTATTACCATAGGCGAAATTGAGATGATATATTCTTCCATTTAACTTACAAAGAAAGAGATATAGATACATGGAGCTTTTTGTGAATTTTAAAAATTACACACAGGAGAGGTGAGAAAAATTGAAACAGTATGAAGCTTATTTGTTTTAGCCGTTCTCTAATACTAAATGCTCTTCAACTCTTGAATCCAAGGAGTGGCCAATCCAGCAAGTGTGGCAGAATGGAACAGTAGGGTGCTTCATTTTTACGCAAATTCTTCAAAATCCGTAAAAAAAAGTACATTAGCAACAAATATATCATTTCATTGAATCATAGACCATAACCAAAGAGCGTATGTTCGGAGGAACAAAGGGTAGAATGAAACTCATTTCTAAGAGATTATAAGTCTCTAATCAAAGCTCCCTGAAGTGTTTCTGCAGAGAAGTGAGTTGTGGGAAACAAAGGCATACATTGGGTGACGATTATTTTTGCATTAAAGTCTCTTTTGCCCATTGAAGAGATAACAAACCTCAGATTACCATTTGCTTGATTGTTTGAATTGATTTGAAATTT
Source organism: Pachydiplax longipennis (assembly GCA_036926295.1). Lineage (NCBI taxonomy): Eukaryota > Metazoa > Arthropoda > Insecta > Odonata > Libellulidae > Pachydiplax > Pachydiplax longipennis. The sequence continues at coordinate 3,157,002 of JAVFKF010000044.1, read as the reverse complement.
AAAATATGGAATTTGATAAGATTGAATTTGAAACATTATATTTTCATACAAAATAGATACAGAAATTGTATGAAAATAGCAAAAGGTCATCCAGGAGTAGATATCAATTATCACCATAACCTATTCATGGAAGACTTATGAGTAAAGCATACATAGAAAGCAGGAAAACTAGAGAAATAGAAAATTGTAAAGCTAAAAGAAACAGGAAAGTCTGAAGAAATGGAAAAACTATTTATGGAAAAGTTGAAGGTCAAAGGAATTTGCCAAAGAGAAATGAGAGAACATCAAAAACTGTACGAAAGAAGCAGCAAAAGAAGATAGTAGTGTAAATAACAGGAATGAAATAAGGAAAGGATTGATCACAGAAGAGATATTAAACAAAATGCAGATAAGAAGATGGAGAAATGTTAAAATAGAAGAAACAAAGTGATGGAGGACATAACTGTGAAATCAGAAGAGAAACAGGATAGATTCAAATGGATGAGTAATAAGTGCAAGAAGATAGAATAATTGGAAAGGTAAGGAAGATATGACGCATAAGGAAGCAAGAGACCTTGCGTTTAATGGGAAAGTAAGAGGTAGTTTTGATTTAAAGACAAATATAGGAAAAAGAGTCAGAGGATGTAATGAAGAAGTGGAAGGAATACATTGAATGGAAAGTGAATTGGAAATAGAGGAAGTTCACAAGATGATGAAAAGCGTATGAAATTAAATCTGGAAAGTGAAGCAACTTAAAAGAGATGAGAAATGGGAAAGCAACAATTGACAGAATTCCAATTTGAACTATTGAAAGCACTCAAGAACTAAAAAATTTATGTGATGAGATCTCCAAAAAAGTAGCCTAAGGAAAGTGTGATGATTCCTATAGAAAAGAAGAAATATACAAGAAAATGTGAGGAAAATAGGACAATAAGCCTAACACCACATATGGCAAAAATAGCATTAAGTATGATCAATAAAAGATTATACGGGGAACTAAACAGAGTGATAGGAGAAGAATAGTATGGTTATAGATGAGGAGTAGGGACAATAGATGCAAAAGGGCTATGGAGAGTTATTAATGAAGGGCATAAGAAAAGAACAAAAACATATATGTGATATAAATAGATTTAGAGAAAGCTTTTAATAAGGAAAGATTCATGATAAACAGATGGTGATTCTGAAAAATTAAGGAGAAGGATTGGAAGGAGAGGAGACTGATAAAAGACCTCAGTAAGTCAGAGTAAGAATGGGAGGTCAATTGACAGACAAGATTGGAAAAGGTGTTAGACAAGGATGCTGCCACTAACCAACCCTATTTAACATATACTTAGAAGACAGAATGCTTTGATGGAAGCAGAGGGAAAAGAATGTATCAGGTTTGCTGATGATATGGCATTAAAAGCTTAAAGCACTCAAAAAGTCATAGCGATGTTATAAGACCTTTCAAGTGTAAAGAATATGGAATAAGCAAGGAAAAGAGTATAATAATAGGAGGTATCACATTGGAAGGCGAAGCAATTAAGAGGTTCAAATATTTTAGATCACTGAAGACATGTCCAGTACCAAGGAAATCAAAGCAAGAACAGCAAAAGAGGAATTAAAATAGAAGAAGAAACTTGTGTGTATAAAAGAGGAATTAAGAAAGAAACTGGCAAAATGTTACTTCTGAGGTGTCATGCTATATGGAGCTGACACTACAAAAAGGCAAAGTGGAAAATTTCATGGAAGTATATTATAAGGTCAAGGAATTAGTAACTCATTACACTTCCACACTGTTGAATTTATTGTTGACTGGTTTTAGTGCAAATACAGGACAAAAGGTAAGGAATAGCAGTAATTTTATACATTCTAAAGGAACTTAGAGGGGAAGGTAAGGGTTTTCGAAGGTGTATTCATTGGTCAGAGTGTCTGCAGAAGTCTATTCTTTCCGATGCATCCAACTCCTTTGGTTCTTTAAGAGGAGGCAAAAAGGAGTCCACTCTTCAGCTGCAAATGCTTCTGGATTTCCTAAACGGTTCCTGGGCTCTTTCCATCACTGATTTTCCAGATTGAACCCAATGGACAATTTTGGCAATTAGTAGATCCCCATAGTGCAGAAGGATCCCTCTTATCCTTTACCTGCAATAAGGAGGTTAGCTCAAGGTTAGAAGGATTGTAGAAAGCGGCCCTTAAGTTCTCCAGAAGAAGGTTGGAGAGTTTATAGGAGATGTTTCCCATATATGGCAGCTTCACCCAATTTCATACTGTACGTTCAATTTCAAGTCGATATTGGGATGGTCCTCAAATTTAATTCTGATTTTCCCATTTAATTGTACGGTAGAAGAAGTTAGTACCCTGGCAACAAACCAAAGACCATCAGGGAAATGGTCAACTGCTTTTGTAAAACATACTCTTGACTGCTACTCACATACTGGGTTATGGACTTATATCTTCTTTGGAAATTTCTCATTAAAATATTTCAGTATCCTGCCATACATATCTTATAGGAGATTTAGGACTGCCTGGAGCCGAACCCAGGAACTTCTCTGAAAATCAGATATCACATGACTGTTTGGTACTGGCAACACCAACCGTTTCTAACATTACACATCTATTAGATATCGGGAAGTTCCTAAGCTGAAATTCAGGATTCCCCATTTGAAGTCTACGGTAGAATCAAAATGATGCACTAACCGCGAACCAAGACTCATCAGGGAAATGGTAAACAGCGAATATGAAAGCATATTATAACCACTATCCACATTCTGGGTTGTACCTTTATTTACACATCACCTGGTGTCAAACCCATGCTCATTTGGTGACGTTTCATTCACTGCTTGTATAGAAGACCACTATATCTGCCAAGTCTATGATTTTGAATCCTCTATCTTACAGAGAAAGGCCACAAGAACATTTTAAAAAATTCGCGCAAAAGACCGCAAGGCGTCAAACTCAGGACCCATTTATGAGAGACAATTGCATGATAATGTTAGATAAGCACCATTCTGAGATGCTCCTAAGTTTCAGTTCAATATCTTGTCCGGAAGGTCCTAAAATAAGATTCCGTTATCCCATTTGAAATGCAAGGTAGAATCGAAATGACGCTCTTGCATTGATTCAAGGACCACTGGAGAAATGGTGTAAGGGTGAACCTCATGAAAGAAAGATTTCAAACATCTCTGTCACCACTCTGGGTTTTATCTTTCCAGCTGATCGGGAAGGCACTGAAAAAAAATTTCAAAAAATTGCAGCAATGCATTTCTTATGAAAGAATTTCCCACCCACCTGAAGTCGAACTCACGGTCATTTGGTAACGATTCTTCCATAATAACCATAGAAGACTACCTCAACTTCAACCTCCGAGATTTTGGTTCCTCTATCTTATCGATAAGTGCCTCAAAATAATTTTCAAAAATCCGCGCAATGCATTCTTATGGGAAAATTGAGATTTTTGGGAGATTCTGGTATCGAAACCATGATAGCTAGCGCCGATGTCTGAATTATACTGGCATCTACAGGGTGGGGCCAGTACGTTGAAAAAATTTCAGGTCAGGTTCCAGGAAGGCAAGCAAATCATCACATGAAGAATGAAACTCGGCATGTTACATACCCGCCAGCGGATGGAAATCATGCAGACATTACTTAAGTAGCCATGAAAGGAAGATGGTAGAATTTTGTCTTTCCTTAATGAAGTTGTGGTGATAAAGGCATTGTGGAGTGAAATTACTGCAATTGAATTCATTTCTGTTTATGCTGTTTTATGTTAATTATGTTGTACGTAAATATTGTGAATGAAAGGATGTTATTACTTCTGCAACTTATGGAGTGGAAATATATTCTGCATTATAAACATTACAATTTAATTTTGACTAATACTTTCTATAACATTACTCACCAAACATCTCTATTTTAGGTGATGGCTGATATGATATTTAATGATTAATGATTAGTATATATCTTTAACACTGATTTCGAATCGGGAACAATAATTACTAAAATTCCAGTTGAAGTCCTATAGTATCTACATAACGATATAGTCGTATAATATCTACATAAAATGTGTAACCATCTGGTTAAACTTTTGTTAATAGATACTGATGAATCTAACTTATTATTAAATGAAGATTCATTTCTTCAAATTCAAAACAAGGAAATGACAAATATTCCATTCATCGAAACATAGTAGCAGGACTAATCATTCTCTTACCGGAGGATTGAAAAATTTATGAGGGATAGCCTTTACGTAGGTCTCATCTTTATGCATTTTCAATAAATCAAACCTAATTACTTCTAGATGAGATGTTGAAGCATGAACTTAGAGTGCTTTCTAACCATGCATGGACAGGCATGTTATGAGAGTTTATTAATGTGCTGCTGCCATACTGTGTCATAATAATCAAGTATGGAGTAAATATGTTAAATTAAAATTGCAAATTGATTCGCTGTAAAAGTTCACGCACACAGTGTTTACTCCGACTTTGCAGTTATAATTACTGCTACTTTACTTAAAGATAAATTTACATGTGCAAATTAGTATCGGGTGTAGAAGAAATATCCTCCCACATCTGTATGTTGAATGGCGTAAAGGACTCGCACATAATTAATACCTGTACAAAGTTTTGCCTGGATTAATGGCACTCTTAAAATTGACAATTTGCAGCCAACTGGTCACCATTCCATCTCTATTCCTTCTAAAACAACTCCTGATTGTTCTGCAAGAATCTCCACTAGGTCAAGTCACAGTATAAATAAATCTAAGTCTTTATTTATGACTAGATTTGTCTTACAGGTCAAATTACAAAAATATTGCCATATCCATTCACAATCTACTATCAAAATGTTCGTGGCATTAAAACTAAGTAAACTAAGGTAAGCTTTGTCTGCATCTATTTTTGACATTGATTTTTTTTACTGAAGCATGGTGAACTAATGAATTACTTACCTTTCGAATTAAGTTAGCCCTAGTACGTTATATTGTTAGGAAAGATCGGTCATGTCTTACATCCCCCAAAACTTGAGGCAATGGGGTATTAATTGCTCTCAATAGTTGTCTAAAATCTCAAGCTCTCCATACTTGTAATGATATTATTGAACACCTTTTGGTTACAATCGGCTGTGGCACATCCAAAGTTCTTATTGGTTGTGTTTATATACCTCCTAGGTCGCCTTCTGAAGTATATGAATCCCACTGTCAGAGTATTGAAACTATTCTCACAGTTAACTTATTTCCCAAGGTACTTACTTATATTGGGTAATTACAACCTGCCTAACATCAGCTGGAATGATGATCATGCAAATGTGGATAATCTCAATACTTCTCCTAACTTCTTAAGGCAAAATTGTACATGACACTTTTTTTTACTTAGGCTTGCAACAGATCAACCCTTTTAAAAACCAAAATGGAGTTCAGCATAATATTGCCTTCAGCAACTGTGATGTGAAATGAGACATAACTGAACCTTTCTTAGATTGTGATGTACACCACCGTGTATTTCATTTCAACTATCAAATACTTTTCTTAATTGTTCCCTATTTTACCACCTTGTTTGATTATAAAAACTGTGATAATGAATCTTTAACTAATACTCTTGTCAAATATTAACTGGGCAGCTATACTAAATAATTTAAATGTCAACAATGCTACTAATCATTTTTATGCTATTCTTAATGATATTATAACTGCACACACTCCAGTAATAACTCTCAAAAATAGTACAGTCCTCCAAAAAAAATTGAACAGTGTATTCCGTGGTGCATAAGATTGAGGGGTTTCAAATGTCACTCTTTACCCCTTCCACCCGCCCTTCTATTAGCTATTGGCAACACTGGAAGGCCTTTGCCAGAGCGTACCCATGTGCCTACACTCCGTCCGATCAGGAGGGCTACTTTTGCAAGGTCTAAAGGAAAGCAATACCAGCGATTGCTGAAAAATTTTTGGTAGATCCTAAGGACTTGTATTTTAAAAGAGAAGTGTAAATTAGGAACAGATTTCTCTTCATTCTTTATTAGATCCAACATTTTTCCATCTTCATATAATTTCCGGCTGCATTGAATACTGAGGATTATAACCCATCTATAAAATAATATTAATCGTTAAATCGAAGAAAAGTAGTTAAGATTCTGATTCCGACAAATAGCTCTTGGATGTCCAGGCTCTGGCAGTTTTCAAATAGCAAGATGTGAATCCTGAAATATCATGTTTAGATTACGTTAAATTCGTCAGAATTTAGAAAAGCCATGAAGATTCAACCAGTATGAACCCATTTTATTTAATAAGTCATTAATCGCAGTTAAAAGACTATATGATATTTTAAAATAAAAGAGGGTTAGGAACTTGCTGAACCCATATTTATAGAAAATAATGAGGTAAAATATTTATGCTATGATTATTCCAAGAAAATCACCATCACACAAGTTATATCAATAACTCAACGTTAATTATTCCTCACTTTTATGAATTGTATTGTTAAAAGGCATTTGACTGCGGAGGTCATTTCGCACATTGTCTCCCACTGGGAATCGAACCCGGGACCGCTTTCATCCAAGAAAAACGCGCTGCTCAAATGACTATCCGGAAGCCTCTCTTTTATTTTGGCATTAAAAGCCCTCGAGTGCTCTGCTCTGACTGGCCCTATCATTACAATAAATATCATAATAAGTATTATCATAAATATAACAGTAAGTTGATAACATGTCTTCCGCAATAATTTATGTTCATCTTCGAGCTTTCCTCATATAAACCTGTTCATTTCTTGATTTAACCACGGAGTGGTTCTAATGAGTTAAAGGTCCTTAGCCTTTTAATGTGTTAAATATCCTTAGCCTACAATGGAGATAGTCATCTCAGAATTTTCTGGTAAAGATTTAATTCTTTGCGGAATTGTAGCGGTAATGAGAAGGAAGCTTGAAATTTTTAACTAAAACTTCAATTTGTATCCATAATAAAATAAGTTCCATTTTCGTCATGCTAATCCTTTCTCATCAGCCTTTGAACCCCTAGTCTTCTTGTCTATGTAGGATTACTTACTTTGGAAAAGATAGGAAAAATAATTTCGTTGAAAGTATAATGAAGACTTATTGGTAGCTGATTTAATTTAAAGGTGTTAGTAGCTATAGCATAACAATGTCGATTAGTTCAGTCTTCCACCTATAACCTTGGTTTTGACGCCTGGGAGTGAGCTGTGACATCTCTCTATCTAACACATGCACACGATTGGTAGGAAGGCAGACGCAGTCACTGGAAGAAAGACTTCCTGATGAAAGTGGTTTGAAAAATTGTTGAAGAGGGTTATAAACCATAACAAGGGAAACTAAATTACAGTAAGGCCGGTGAATTGGCTCACAAATCACTTAATGATAAAAGGGAAGGTACCAACTGTTAATTGAGAGGAGCTCTAAGGCTTATGTAGGTTAACTGTCGCAGTGTTTTCCATAAAATAAATCAACTAAATACTTTGATAGATACATGCAATGCGGATATAGTAATAGGAAAAGCCTTGGTTAAATGATGACATTGATTCAGCTGAAATTTTTTCCAAAGAGTACGAGGTGTATAGGAGAGATGGGGTTGGTAAGGGAGGAGGAGTGTTCATTTGCGTTTCTAAACAGTTTTCAAGTTCTCTTATTTCGAAAGACAATAACTTTGAGATATTGTGTGTGGAGGTTGAGGACAGGGTGAATAGAAGAAGAATACAGATAATAAGAGTGTACCGACCCCCTGGGGAGGATCTCGCTATGCTTGAGAGGTTAGAAGAAATGACCTGCCGGGAAAGGGACGTTAGCAAATCTGTCTTAATTGCAGAGGATTTAAACTTACCTCAGGTTAACTGGTCAGGGAAAGAATCAACGGTTGGTAGAGTGCAACATCTGATAAATACTCTCATGAGGGAGGGAGGTTTCACTCAGGTTGTAAACAATCCCACAAGAATGAATAACATATATATATATATATATATATATATATATATATATTCCTTGTGAAATCTCCAGAACTCGTTAAGGCTAGTGAGATTTTACGGGGTATCAGTGGCCATGGAGCTGTGTATCTGGAGCTCTTTTGGAACAAGAATAGCAGTATTCAAACAAAATAAAATAGTTTACAGTTTTCATCGTGCTAATGATGACGCTAATACTTAAGAAGCGAGTTTGAGGGTTGGGCTTGTAAGGGGTCAAACATAGAAGAAATATGGGGAGACTTAAAGCGGATTTTGAATTCAGGCATAGAGAAGTATATATAGAGAAATAACAGTGAACAGCATAGGGTAAAATATAGGGAGGTTATTAAATTGCTAAACAGCAAGAAAAATGAGGCAGAGGATAGATTTCTGGCAAATTTAATGGGAAATAACGGTAGCAATAGTTTTTATAGGTATGTAAAGCACCGACGAGGGGAAGAATGCGAAATGGAAGCGATGGAGAGAACTCAAGGGAATGTTCTAACAACTAGTGGGGAGATAGCAGAGGAGTTCACAAACTACTTCGCCAGTATTTACGAAGAAGATGAAGCTTGCAACTTAATTTCATTAGCATGCCCAACTAATTCGTATATACCATTTACTATATGTTCTAAAGACATTTTAAAGAAAGTCAGTGAGTTAAAAAACAATAAATCCCAAGGTCCAGATGATATACAAACCAAAGCTTTAAAGTTAGGAAGCTGCGATATACTATAGTTCCTTATTTAAAAAGAATATTCAATGTAGTCATTAACAACAGTCAGCTGCCAGAAGATTGGAGATCAGCCACTGTACTTCCGATACACAAAAGAGGGAGCATAAAGTCGCTAAAAAGTTATAGACCTATCAGCTTAACTAGCATGGTGTGTAAAGTATTTGAAAAAATTATAGCGGATTACTTAAAACAGGTTTGGAAATCAGAGAGGTGGCTTAACAAAAACCAGCATGGATTTAGAAAAGGTTACTCCTGTGAAACACAGATGCTGCGATTATATCAGGACTTAATAGAAGCACAGGACCGGGCAGTACAGGTAGATGCTATTGTAGTTGATTTAGCGAAGGCTTTAGACAAGGTAGATCACAGCTTGCTGCTTCAGAAAATGAGTATGATGGCGGTAGACCCAAGGATAGTAAAATGGACGCAGGCGTTTATTTGAAATAGAGCGCAGAGAGTAAAAGTTAGAAATACAATGTCAGACATAGTTAAGGTAACTTCAGGGGTAGCGCAGGGTAGTGTACTAGGCCCTTATTTTTCCTAATATTTATTAACGATATGCCGAATGCAATAAAATCTCGTGTACGATTATTCACGGATGACTGCATTATTTACAGAGTAATCAAATCGAATGGTGATTGCAGTGAGTCACAGAATGATATTGATAGATTAAAAAATTGGGTCTCTTCAAACAAACTTGACATCAATATCGATAAATGTAAGATTATTAGCTTTAACAAGACCAAGTTTCAGTATTCTTATAATTTAGGAGGAGTTGTTCTGGCAAAGGAAAGTAAGATAAAATACTTAGGTGTAACTTTAGCAATTTGAAATGGAACGCTCATATACAAAATATTTTAGGTAAAGCCAATAAAACATTAAATTTTGTAGCACGTACTCTTAAAAGATCATGCAAGAAAGTTAGAGAAAATGCGTATAAGTCGTTGGTTAGGCCTCTATTAGAATACGGGGAATGCTTGTGGGATCCTTATCATATAGGAACTATAAAAGAAGTAGAAAAGGTGCAAAGAAGGGCGGCGAGATTTGTGTTAGGGAGGTATGATAAACATAGCGCATACATGTAACGCAGATGCTAAAGGAATTAGGTTGGGAAAGTCTGGAAACTAGGAGGAAGAAAAAGAGGTTATCAGTTTTCTACAAGACTTATGTTGGTATGCCAGCGTTCAATGAAATAGGCAATAGAGTTAGGGAAGCAGATTACCTGGGTAAGCGCGATCACAAGCATAAAGTTATATATATATTCGACAGAAAACTGATAATCAGAAGTATTCATTTTTAAATAGAAGTATTAAAGAATGGAAGTCTACCTGCAGACGTCTTCAAGCCCTTCCCAAAGAACACAAAAAGCTTTTTAAACAGTACAAGTAAAGCAAATAATTTGACGTGTGAGCCGGGTAATTACGAAATGTTAGTCGAGTAGGGGATTGCTTGGTGGGGTGATGTACGGTGGGGACTTCGTGTGCCCCGTGGCCGCTTCGGTAGCCATGAAGGCCAACCAGGAACCCTGAAAAGTCTTACATGATCGGTATTAACAAGGGCTACTGCTGCCCGAGAGTATTTTTTTTTTTTAATTTTACATTTCAATTACAGTGATACCTCGAGATACGAGTTTAATTGGTTCTGTAACCTTGCTCATATGTCAACTTGCTCGTATCTCAAAGTAATTTTTCCCATTGAAATTAATTGAAATGCCATTAATTCGTTCCAGGCCCCAAAATGCCACCCCAGTTGTTCTTATTACGTGTTTTTGAATAGGAAAAATATATTTATAAAAGATAAATATTGTATAAAAACATAATAAAAGATAACGTAAAGAAATAAACTGGCTTTATAAAGTTTATTTGTATTTTGGTCACTAAAATGCCTCTTACACACAACTTAAATGCTGCTGTATGCTTAATTTTAGTTGCTGCTTTTTTCTTCACTGGTATTTGCCTTTTTTTGCCGGATTAAAAAAAAAAAAACATGTCCAAGGACGTTTGTTCCTTCTTCCCTTTCAGAATGTTGTGGAAATGAGTTAGGCGATTAATCTTCTCCTCTGTTGTTATGTAAGTCCTATTCGGCATCTTCTTCCAGAAAAGCTCCGTCTCGTCACAGTTGAACACTTGCTGGAGGATGTGTCCTTTGGCTTCTATAGGTTTGGAAAAAGTTTTGAGATAATCCTCAGCTGCCTTCAGATCCAAACTTGCAGCCTCACCATGCCTGACAACGGAGTAAATGCCAGTCCTTTTCCTAAAGTTGTTAAATCAGTCTCGAATAGCTTTAAACGAGTCTTACGATGCCTCGTCCTGGAAGTGTGCGGGGTCTGATTCAGCAAATCACCGTAAATTGCCTGTGCTTTCTTGCATATGATGCCCTGTGTTAAAATATCGCCTTTAAACTGCTTCTCCATCACTCAAACCATCAGCAGTTTCTCCATCTTTTCATGGAGAGAGCTCCGGAACTTAGAAATTATTGTAACGCCCTTAGCTGGCGTTATACCCTTTATTGACTCCTTCTGTTTAAGCACAGTACATATCGTTCAAGTACTACGCCCGTACTACCTCGCCAAGTCAGCTATTTGCACATCTCGCTCATTTTTTTCTATGATTTCACACTTTAATTCAATAGACATCATCTTCTTCTGAGCATTGACCTTTCCACTCACTTTCTTCAGACCCAAGGTTATAAAAAGAAATGTGATAAAGTATTTAATTGAACAAAAAAGCACAAAGCCCAGAAAGAAAAACTTATCAAAGATGCTTCAACAGCAAGGTAAACAAGTATACTGGGGGAATGCGTGGGATAATGCGAGACGCACGAGGCACAGTAAACTGGTGGGTCGTGTGCAGCCGGCCTTTTCTCGTATCTCAAATTTTGCTCGTATTTCAAAGCAAAACTTCGCTCGCTCGACGGCTCGTATCTCAAATATCTCGTATGTTAGGGCACTCGTATCTCAAGATACCACTGTATGTTCATGTTGTTGCAGTGATCTAAATAAGTATTTAAATGTTATATCATGTTTATGTGTATACATTTGTAAATTGAATTCTTTTAGTGTATAAACTAACTAGTGTAATAGTTGATGTAGTGTGTGCATGCTGTAGATTACATTATGGACTTTATGTTGTAGATAACTTTATATTTGTATTGTTTATGTATTAGATAGTGTATAAAGCAGTATTGTAAAAATGTCGCCACCTGATATGACGTCTATCTGCGACGGTTTTTTGTAATAATAATAATAATAAAAAGTAAACGAAATGGAATTCGGCTATGAATGAATTAGAAATTTAAGAATTCTCCGATCGCTGAATTCCGGGGACAACCGGGTGCAATTTCTCAGAAAAGGATTAACGCCAGGTACCAGTTTTCAGAAACTGTCCATGTGCATTTTGCAGAGAATATCAAGGGGAGTTAAATGCATTATGATAAGAAAGTGAGGAGTGTGAGGTATTTGTAGCCGTTTGTCGAAAAGAGTGTCAAGGAAGAACTCCCTAGGAAGAAAAGGAGATACTGAGATTTAAAAAGTACCTTCACAGCTGGGCATCTGTCGCACATCTTTGACCCCCCATCCCCCGCTGTTCACTTTGTTTCTCTTTAGACCTCACTGAGATCCTTCAGTCCTATACACTCCTTCCCCTCACTATTCATATGCCTCAGCATACATGGAATTCAGTGAACCCCTTTTGTATACCTGCTACTCCCTAGCCAGTCCATTTTATCTGTAAATCCTTCTCTCCTTAGTCCCACGTGCGATTTCGGGTTTTTCCTAATATCTTTCACAAGCAGACGTTAGCGAAGCCTGCAAACCACCTTGGACCACCGGATCGCCATTATGTGGTCTCCGGTTCGATTCCCTATGATGGCACTTATGCACTGATGGACCTTCGCTGTCAAAGCTTTCTGGGATAATACAATGATTTGACAATGAGCAATGAATGCCGCGGAAAAGAGAAAAGTGAATGAATTGTCGAGTTTTTTACCGGTGAACATTTTTGAAACTGCCATTACTCTCTTACAATCCAACATAAAAGGCTTATCTTTTCTTCATTAGCTCACTCTATTATCTGATTGCATAGAAGTCATGTGAGATTAAGTTTCGAGTAACCGCATCTAAGTAAAAATTATTTAGTTGGAGCGTAACTTTAAGAAAATTTCGTCGCGCAGTCTAACTTATGCGTCGCCAAAAACATTTTGGTTTCTGATGTGAGGAAGAAATTGTCACAAGAGTAATCGGTATAAATATCTTTCTTAACTATCACAATGGTTTTATATATTTTATATAAGAGAGGATCCGAATATTTTCCTTCTGAAAGTTCCATTTTATCCCTCGTAAAGTTAAACTCTAGCCTTCATAAAGTAATCGATATAGAGAGTATTTGTTTATTTAGTAGCTGAAAGAATATTACCATTTATTTATATAGTTATCTTCTGAATCATTTCAACGAAAATTATCAATGCTTTGAGAACGAAAGCATATATTATTTCAACTTTCATTTACAAGGTGCAGTTTTAAATCATCTCCAGTATACAATATTATTTCTACCTGCTCACTCAAAAGCAGGTTTCTACACTCCTTGCAGTCTAGAGAGGTCATCCTCTATGAAAGATAAGGTGGAAGACACAGACCGACCGGGGGTTTACCAGCTCAGTTCTGACGATTGTAGGATGGGGTATATCGGACAATGAGGCAAAAAGATAAAGGTGAGAGTGGCCGAACATCTAAGGTGCTACCGATTGGGAACTTCCCAATCTGCATTCACGGAGCACCTCCTGGAATACGGACACAAAGGGAGGAAACTAGACAGCCTGGAGGTCATTGAGATTGTGTCAGCGACCTCTGAACTCACCAATGACATTTTGGATGTATTAATTTGGTAGTTTCTGAAGTGAGCTAAGTGTTCTTTAAAGCTATTCTTTTGAATCTATTATTCAAAACGCAAAATAGAGAATAGATTCAAAGAACACTTATCTCACTTCAGACACAACCTAATTTATAAATCCAGCGATGCGCAACACATACAAGAACACAATCATAGGATTAATTTAGAAAATTTAAAATTAAAGAAATCGATACAGAATAACTCAAAACTAGATGCTTATGAGAGCATCTTCATAAATCGAAACAAAGGAGAAAAAGCGCTGTCAGCAATAATATTAGATTGCGCCTGCAATAATTTTATTCTTCATAATGTGTTCATATTTTTAATAAACAATATAACCTAATCAATTTTTTATTGTAGAACTTAAGAGGTTTAAAATCTAGGGCTTGATATCTTATTTATGCAAGTGAAAGGTGGTATTGGTTCGATCCAAAGAGCCAAAGTCTGACAAGCAAACTGTAATCTGATGTGTGTTAAATCTTCAAAGATCACAAAAGAATTAAATGCATAAATTATCATCACCTAATTCATGTATTTGTTACACAACACTTGCCTCACCCTTCCTTGGCGAAAATGCTTCTGGGAACTTTGATTAGATAATTCTCACTCTTTCCTTTGTCCTTCCATACATATGCAGTTTGGTTTAAGTTTATGAATCAAGGAAATAATATGTTTGAGACAAACTTACTTTTTTACCTGCTCCGAAGCATCTGCATAAGAACAAAAACCCCTACATTCAGCCTTGGATGCAAAAGGGCTGACCTTTGGTATTAGAAATTGGAAATTACAAGAGTTTTTACTATTCTTCTTAATTTTCCATGAGATGTAAGGCTTGCAGCTGATAAAAATGAACTTCAGGCATATTCATGCAAGTTTCCCTTGTTGTCCTATCTGTTATGCCGCATCTTTAGGTGCATTTTGAGGTTTACCTTTTGAGAAAACTTGCGTTTACATAATTCACACTGAAAGGGCTTAACTCCCTTGTGAAGAAGAAGGTGTATGTTCAAATTTCCCTTCCGATTGAACCTTTTGCCACACTCTTCACATTCCATTTCTCTGTTCCCTGTATGAGTTTCCTCGTGCCTTCTCAGATGCACTCTCTGAGTGAACGACTTTCCACATGTCAAACATGGATGCCTGCGTCCCCCAGAGTGGATCAAGGCATGCCTCTCAAGATTGCTCTTGCGGTTGAATGCCTTGTTGCATTGTGTACATTTGAACACATCTCCTCCACCCACGTGCAGCACCTGGTGCCTGTCAAGTGCAGACTTCTCTGTGAAGCGCAATCCACATTCGTCACATTGGAAGGGCTTAGTCCCCAAGTGGACCAGTTTATGTCGATGCAGGTTGTTCTTCTGAGAGAAGCATTTGCCACATAAATCGCACATGAGGTCTCTGCAAAGGTCACTACTGTTGCCTGGAAACACAACGTTACTATTATAATAATCACCATTGTTTATATATTTATGAGTAAAATTTGATAACATGCTGTAGACTAATTGGTGAATAGCTTACAAAAATACCCCATTCTTCTTTGCAAATGCTTATAATGACATCCTCCAATTAACCTTTAGTGTTAAAGGCAAATAATCTCATAAAAGATAAGATTTAATTTCAAGAGATGGCAGCACCACTACCGTCATATTTGTTTTCCTTCTCATTTGATAACAGTTGACCCAATTTTCATTCCATAAACGATTCAGTAAACCGAATAATAATATTTGCAAACTGGAGAAAAAGTTTTATATTTCTTGTGTACTTTTACAATTATAGGGAGCCATTGACTCTTGCATGTACTAAAGGATATATTCCAACAGGTACAGTTCTACAGTATTTTTTAACTAAAATGGATTCCTATTATATTTAATTTTTATGGTGGTTCTTTCGTTACTAGCCTTAATGCACAAATAATTCCATTTCCTTTTGCCAAAAGTGAATAATGTTGACCAGTTCTTGCAGCATCTCCATGAAAATTGCTTCTCAGAATAAATTTCAAACTACCTTTGGCTAGAATCAAGTGAGATAATTATAACAACTACCATCTTATTTATCATAGAAACATATTAACTTTAGGGTAATCTGTTTAACTGCAGCCCCAGGAAGGGGTCAATTTTCTTGTTTCCTATCTACCAGTGACTGTATCCAGACTTTCTAGAGACCTAATTACACATTATAGAAAGTTTACCTTGAAGATAAATTATAACCGGTGTAGTAAAAACCTGCCATAAAATATACTGGTGAGCAAGGAGATTTCATTTAAGCACTTCCAAAAGAAATGGGGTGCTCATGTGAATTTATCATCCAATAGCTTTTTAGTATGCAATCAACTTCTACTTCCATAAAATAGAATGAATAGTTAGTTACCTTTATGAATGTAAGAGAGCATTTGCTGTAATTTTATCCATGTGATAAATTCTTCATTAATTATAACATAACACACAGATCTTTAAGTATAACTCACTTTCTGCAAACATTTTGTGTTCCTCCAGAGTATCAAGTCCACAATGGGCACTCTGTATACATTGGGCCTCTCATGTGAAGTCTTTTCCAATGACAGAAGAAGCGCTTCAAGCAGTACTCACATTGGAATTTGTGCCTCATTGCTTGTTTCTTCTCCACATCTCTCTGCAAATATTATACAATAACCACCAATATGTATATATTTATTCATTTATTAAAGATTGCTATAGCGTGAAGATGATATGACATGTCTACCTATGTCTTCAAACAATGAGCATAAAATGAGATAAATAGATGCTACATTGCGTGACTTTTTGTAAATCGTTTTGAGGCCTTTCTCGAAGCAGAAGAGCAGTCAGCACCGGCAGAATGGTGCTATATAAGACCACTTCATCTGCATATGTTGTTATCAAATAACCATGAGTTCAACGTCAGGTGGGTGCAAAATTTTCCCATTTAAAATGTACTACAAGGATATTTAGGAATTGTTAGGAATGCTTTCGTGATGACATGGAAATATAAAATCCGGAATAGGAACGAGTGTTATATGTGTGTTTCATATGCACAACCTGCTGATTCTCTAATGATCCTTGGTTCGATGCCAAAGCGCCATTACGATTCTACATTGCATTTATATTGAGGAAATGGAAATTATTTTAGGCCTTCCTGATGTAATATTGAATTGAAACTTTGGAAACAGTCAGAGTTGTTACAGAGAGTTACCACGGTTGGAGCAAAATTCTCCTCTTTAAAATGTATTATGACAATCTTTAAGAAATTTTGGAACATCTATCTATTATATATAGCTAACTCTCCTGATATACCTATATATAGGGGATACAAACTCAAACGATGTTCCACTAGTGCCATCAAAGTGAAATTTTTACGACGTACTGGCCCCACCCTGTAGATGTCAGAATAATTCAGACATCAACCTTAGCTATCATGGGTTCGATACCAGAATGTCCCAAAAATCGCAATTTTCCCATAAGAATGCATTGCGCGTTTTTGAAAATCATTTTGAGGCACTTATCGTTAAGATAGAGTAACCAAAATCTCGGAGGTTAAAGTTGAGGTACTCTTCTATAATACGAATGGAAGAAATGTTACGAAATGACTATGAGTTCGACTCCAGGTGGGTGCAAAATTCTTCCATAAGAAATGCATTGCTGCAATTTTTGAAAATTATTTTGAATGCATTACCGATGAGCTAGAAAGATAAAACCCAGAATGGTAATAGAGGCGTTTGAAAACATTCTTTCATGAGGTTCGCCATTTCTCTAATGGTCCCTGGTTCGATGCAAGAGCGTCATATCTATTCCACCATGCATTTCAACAGGGAGAACAGAATCCTGTTTTATGACCTTCCAGATAATATATTGAATCGAAACTTTGGAACAGGTCATAATGGTTCTTATCCAACATTAGTATGCAATCGTCTCTTACGAACGGGTCCTGATTCCGATGCCAGGTGGTCTTTTGCACAAATTTGAAATTTGGTACGATGCCTTTTTTGGTACTTGGTGTTATAGAGCAATCAAAATCATAGTTTTGTATGTATATGTGTGCATGCGTTTAGGAAGACAGTTTGGATTTCTGCCACAGTTCATTGCCTCAATTGGTCAGAGGGTTGTTGTCCCTCCAGTCTGAGGAGTATTTGTACACCCTACTGATCTATTTCAAGGAAAAATACCCTTTTCCGTATATTTAAAAATTTTCCCTTTTTAGAGTCTGGAGATAGATATCTTTTCCATTTTTTCTGAAAATTTCAAATATTTCATGCAAAATCTTCTTGATTCATATGTTATTTTCATCTAGCTTACCATGCCTTCTGCTATGATTCATGGGATGGATCCTTCCTTCCCATTTCTGTATTACCCTTTTTGAGTTTTTTAGAACATACTATAATACTATACTATAATGTATTTGGTAAGGGAATGATTTGGACATGCAAGACAAAAATTTTTCCCTTATATATTGGTATGGGTCTAGGGGTTTCATGTGAGCTTGAGGGTAAGTTTTAGGAAAATAATTTACAAATCAACAAAATTTAGTTAAAGTCGAAAGTTTCAGAAAAGTTGGAAAGCATATCCATCTCCAGGCCTTGAAAAATTTCACAAGTATAAGAAAAGGGTACTTTCATCAAAATAGCGGGTGTACCACAAACCCAATGCAAGCACTCATGTTACAAAAATTGGCATGAGCACTGAAGGGTACTGGAGGTTGGAGGTGAGCTAGTTCCAAAGAAAACTAACCACCTAAACCGCATAACAGGCTGTGAGTAAGAGAAGAGAGAGAGAGAGGGAAAACATGGAGATAGTCTACTTCTGTCCTGGCTCCGCTTGCAGAGTTGAAATGAATTTATTTGCGTTATTGATATTGCAAAGATTTATTAGTATCCTTAGTTTGGTGGCACTGGCATAGCAGAAATAGTATTAGAACAATATGGATGTTGTAATGCAGGAATTCAGTTACTATAAAATAGTTATTACCAATCAGTATATATTCTAGTTTTGCTTCTGGCACAGAGGGAAACGTCGCACACGAGGTCCCGTTATTCTGAGGATACCGAGGCAAACCCCCTTCCCTTCCCTTCCTGTCATAAAATTCAAGTCTGAGATGAAAGGCACGAGCAGGATGAAGGAAATTTTCGCAAACCCTGCCTCTGAGCCACTTTGACCTTATGTTTAAGTCAGTTTAACTGAGATGGGAGAAAGAAAATTTCTGCGCAGTTTGAATCAGTGTCGGACCAAAAATGTATAGACCTTGAATTTGACGCCTTCGCTTGCAAAAAACTGCGGTTATAATGGGACATATTATACATCATTCAAGAGAACAGTTATTTTAAAATTGTATAGATAAGGAGTCCATATTGATCATGTTTTATCACAGCCTGTGTGAATGCAATCAACACAAATATAGTATGGCCAACCCATGGCCATTACTTTAAATACATTAAACAAACTTTAATTGTGTAGTATGAAGTCTTGTGGCATGCTCTGTATATTCTAGATCAATTTTGTTTCATTTGATAAACACCGAAATTAAAGCTCGATAGGTAAAATATCAATAAATTTTATCACCTATACAGATGGAATTTTTACTATACCGTCCAAATCAATTGAGAGAAAATGTGCTAGGATCAATTTTCCTGAATGGATAAAGGTGATGGATAAGAGACAACACCCTTTCACATTAATTTTGAATCCAAAATTAATTTCTCTTTGGTGTCATTTAAGTGTGAATCAAATAAATGTTATTTCTTCCGAGGATTCCTCTTGAAATGGTTGCAGTCACAAACCGTTACATCCTCAAAACATTCTTCTCTCTATATTTATTACCTTTGAAAGTTCTAAAATACAAAAAAGATAGGGTGAATGAAGTTTGGTCATAGTGCTCATTGAATGCTGATGACAGTAGCTACTAATATAAAATTTTCAACTAATTTTGAATGGATACAAAACAACCTACATTATTTATATTTCAATTGTTTATTATAACATTTACAATTATTACATTATAATGTAGAAAACACTAAAAATACCCAAAATAATAGGGATTTAGTGAAATAGTTTTTTCCAGGACCTTTTTACCTGTAATTCCAACCCTGTAAATGTCACACAGGCATATGAGGCTCATGTTGAAATTTTGCTCCCCTCGGTTGATGGCTGGCCCTGCGTAACTCATATTTTTCGACAGAATTTTAATGATTGAGATGAAAGGGTGGTGGTTTGATATGGATAGTCTATCTACATATTTATCGCTCTGTGATATTTAAATATTCCTTCGTATTTAAAATGTATTGGCTATGAGAAACTTTTCATCTCTCCACATTCCATGACAAATTTGAAAAGCAAGATATAGGAGTGAATGGAAGAAGTGAATGAAGCAATGAATGCTCAAAAGAATGACTTCACTAGGATTTAAAAAGGGAGACTGTTTTGATAGAGATAGGGAAGTGAGAAGTGGCAGCAACAGTAATACATACACTCACATGAATTTAAACCAAAAGTGTAGGAGGTATGTTAATTCCAGATTTTTGGATAAATAACAATACGTAAGCAAATAGAATAAAATGGCAACTCTCCAGTTAATTGTTCATTTCCCAAGTTATTTCAAACAATGAAATTCATAACTGCATCGAGGAACAGAATAAACTATAGAAAACAATGTTTATAAACATAGGAAAAAAGTTAGTGACACAGAACTTGATTAATATAAATTAATGATATTTAGCATCATATATTTTTTTCATTTTTGCTGTTGAATGACTTAATTAGTATAAGCTTACACAGTTTATGTAATTCACCTTAAAAGCAGAAGATAGAGATACTAATTCTGATAAGATGCACCCAAACATTGACAACTTTATGTTATCATTCAAATTTTCTGAAAGTCCTATTTCAACTAGAATGATCTTCCTTGCATTACTATTTTTAAAAAATCGAAACATCTTCAAAAAGTTCGCAGAGAATTTAATGTGTCTAGGATGAGGGACGTTACGAAGGTGCTTAGAGTGAATGTTGGAGTAATGGATTACATATAGTAGTTACATATGAATCATGATATGATCATGAATTATTATTATCACTTTTACTTAGCACAGTTCTGAAGATCATTTTAGCATTAGGATGGAAATTTTTGGGTAATGAGTTAATGTTTAATTTAATGGCATCTAATAGATTTTCATCACACCTCAATTTTTCATTTGATAACTGAGTATTTTTTCGGTTACATCTCTTTATCCTGTCCAGAGATAATACTGCAAGGTAATGTCCAATTCTAACCTATTGTTTCTGTCTGAAGAAAACCTTAAGAATGGCAGTTACATATTGCTCAAATAGCCAACAAAAAGATTGGAAATGCCCTTTCAAACCAGGTGTTAACTTGTAAATCTGCAATATGCTAGCTAGCTGGAAATATCTGCAACATGCAAATCAGTCTACATTTAAATTTGCCATACTGAACAGTTGATTTGTTAACCATGTTAAATTGGATTCCTTGCAAGAAATCCTGAAAGGTCATCTACATCAAAAAAAGTGAGTTAAATATCTTAATTCCTCTAGGGAATACCTGCACATAGATCACAATTCACGGACTCACCATTTCCAATCTTGCTTCTGATAGGCCGCCATCACCACTCTAACCTTACATACCTGCTCAGCAGGGGTTGGGAATCCTCATTAGCGCTTTCAAATATTCGCTACCCCAGAAACATACGACCATCCACAACATGTTAAAAAGGGGGTTTTTATTCTCAGAGCAGAGTTCATCTATACCCATCAGCATTTCTATGGTTTCTTTGAGAAAATAGACAATACCTTTCAATGGACACAACAAAAGAAAAGAAAAAGAAACAACGAAAGGAATCAATAGGGAATACTTCTAGGGCCAGGGTGAAGTTCTCCCATTTCCCTCAAAGAATCAGTAAAACCTCAGACGTGAATTTGTCAGAAACAGTACCTTCTCATCTTCAAATTATAAACCGGATACTGTCATCATGAATGCCTGGTGGCAGTAAGAACAGAATGGCATGTTGATACATATATTCTGATATACATAATGCTCTGTTAATAGTCGTATCAAGCAAATTTTACACTTCTCTGTATTGCAGATTAATTCAACAACAAAGAAATAGTCTAAGGTTGCACCACAGGGCAAGAGAGAGATTTAGCATCAGATAAAAGTTAGGACGGCATAATTTTGCAATGAACACAAACTTGATTTAATTTAAGGGATAGTTTTTCTTGAACTAGCCATGAATTTTATTTTCAGAAAAGTGTTACGAGAGTGTTGGTGTTATTTTTCTCATAAATTAATTATTAATTCAATACCTGAAGATTTTGTAGCCCTCAGCTCATTTAACTTAATGGTGCTATTATTCTAATATCTATGTCATTTTCTAAAATATTAAATTAGGAATATGAATTTTAAACAATTTCCTTAGATATTAGCATGATCACACACCAATGAATATTTTATTTTATTTCAATTGATTTGGTAGTATTTAAAATGTTTATAATATTTAATGTAATTATCTGATGTAGTTGATTGTAATTTACTCATTTTAATTTATCCTAATTTGTTTTGGATCTAATTTTCAGAGTTCAGGTTAACTTAAAATGGTTTTTTCTCAGTGTATTCATCCAGATAATATTTCTTATCATCTTAGTTTTCCTTAGTAGGTCTTGCAGTTCTTTCATACTCCCCTTCTCAAAAGCATTTTTCAGCAAAATAAATTAGTTGAAATACAGTAGATTGTGTTCTTACTCATCACTATTATTTATCTCCTTCATATGTCGCATATTTTTCGTTCATATTTCTATTTGAGTCCTAGTAGAGAGTTTCCTCTAAATAAATATAAAAGTTCGTCCTGTGGACATCAAGAGCATAAAGAACTTAATAGCATAATACTTTCCAAACTTGTAATTTTTATTAGGGGATTAATGAAGTAAGTTCACCTGCTACCTCAAGAAAATACGCATAAATTTCATGTCAAAATAAGGAAATCCGTTTTTCATCCTTTTTCAATTCTAAACTGGTAACATAGTAAAAGGCAACACTAAATTTTAACTAGATTTCGTGATATAAAGACAGTACAAAGGCCTTCAACAAGTTTTACAATGGTTTAAAAAGGTGCCGTCATAGTGTTCCTCCTTCCAAGAGCCAATAGAATGCGTGGAAAACTCTAGACTCATCTCATCAAACTTCACATCTGTTATGCAGGTTGCAGCTAAGGTGGTAAGTTTTTGTGGGACTAGCTGTACCATATTCCTAGTGGGATCAACTCACCTACAATAGTACTTTTGATGCATAAATCACATGAAAATACAGCCGAAAAAGTAAACCATTTTAATAATTAAATAATATTAATGAATTAATTCATTTATTATCTTCAAAGTTTCAAAATGCCAATAAATAATTAATACTTATGAATTTATTATCTTCAAAATCATCTTCTCTTAAAGATAAAAAGGTTAACAAATAATCAATATTAATTAATTCAGGAAAACACTTCTCTTCTTTTAAGCAGGCATTATAATAATATCAGAACCTGGTTTGTGGCAGAACAACAAAGTTAATAATATTAAGAATTAATTAATTTATGAAAGATTCAATTACAAATATTAATTTACCTTTGGTAGCCATTGATATAAAAACAGCCAAAATGTTCTATAATTAAAAAAAAATTTAATATATACGAATTAATTAATCAAAAACAAATTATTGTCTAAATAGGGGAGGATTTGTCTATGGGAGGGTCCGATAATTAGGAGAGAACAAAGAAATGCATACCTTTCAGGGGACCGCATGATATTATGGCTGTTATAGCGTTCCAAGATTTCCAGATTTAACAGATTTCTATTGCACTCTTTATCAATCTTTAGTTGATATTGAGGCAGAGAGACAGCAGACCAGACCTTTACTTTGTGTCGGCATTGTTATGGTGATCTCGAAGAAACTGAGTTTTTGATCATACTGAGCTTATCAATCAGTGTTTGAGAAAATTCAATTTTCCACTATGAAAACATAAATGTACTTTTTTGAAATTAGCAATTCCTAGGTTATTTCATTTCTAAACATAAATGGCTTTTCATTGCTAGCAATCAAATGTACGAAGCTTGGGGATTCTATAAATATAATTACAGTAATAATGATCACTATTTATGATTTTCCATTAATCATACATATATAGCATATAGGAAATATTGGAAAGAATCCATTGATGAATCATTTTCACCCACAAATGGAGGTGAAATTACCCAATTACAAAGGCAAAAGAAATATTATTTCAGGAACGATAGATGCGGCAAAGAAGAAATGTGGAAAAGATAGAAAATGCACGTAAAATACTATTTAATGCTATACTTTCCTTTATTAAGAGAAATAATATATCAATTGATTCTCCAACTTAGATAACTTAGGGGTCAAAACAGGATATAATGTAGTTTTCAAATTTATTTGTATTATAATTTTTCTTTTCTAAGGTTAAATAAGTGTATCTTACTTGATTTTGAAAAAATAATATTTAAAAGTTACGTTTGAAAATTTGATAAATTTATTAGAATTATAGAAAACCACGCGTTTCTTTTCAACCATTCAGTTCCGCCAATTTCCCGGGATTTTGCCAGAAATCATTCAGTATAATATCATATAACAATAATCGAGCAGAGAATACTTTTTCAGTAGAACTTGTCATGTACAATTCACAAAAACAGTGTTTCGATATTTTGAAAAAATCATAAAATTTTCACATCAATGAAGATTACTCCGTAATTATTTCCCATCTGATGTTATAAGAACATCAATTGTAAGAAAACAAGTGGGACAAAATCAGATAAAGCTGGCTAAAAGTCATAAACAAATGGAATTGGCTAAAATTGTCATGCAGAAGTGATTTGGAGCTCTTATGTTCAACAATCTGATGCATTAATTCCTTAATTTTCTCTCTTGAAAGTTTATATACACTGGAAAATATTATACCTCAGCAAGAGTGGTCTAAAAAGGTCAGAATTAGCTACCAATCGTGAATATTTTGTAGAATGTTGTTCCATGTCATAACCTCTTCCAGAAGGGTGCAAATTTCAAGAACCTCTCCTTTTGCAATCGTTGGTCCATGAATTCAGATGTTCAGCAGCATGAAAACCAACTACTACATCTCTACGTAATTTAATTAAAATTTTAGCACTGAAAAAAAGAATTTGTGTGCTTCTGAAAAAGGTCCCATTGCTTTCTGTTTGTTGGCAATACAATTTCACTCAAAGGGGCGATTTTATGGCTCTCTCTCTATTTTACTCACAGAGAGCAGTGATTGAAATATTGCTAAGAAGTTATGAAAAAGAAATTCTACAGAAAGGAGAACAGTTATCAAATCACTACGAAATTTAATGCTGATATTAAAAACTATGCTGGTAAATTTATAGATAATTGCAGTATCATAGATACATATGCGTGATACTGTTTTTCAAATCCATAAGATTACTGTATATGCAGCTGAGTTCTATCACATACTTTCTCATTTTAGTAAGTCTAAGTCGTGTGAAATTGTGGAAGTTATAAAATGTTTTGCTAGGTAATGAATTTCTTTCATATTTCTCCTACAAGTAATATTATTGAGTGTCCAGTGATTGATAATCCAGTGATTCCTGTAAAATACTTCATTTAAATAAACATCTAAATAAACTTAGCTATCAAAATACTCACTTTAGTATTTCTTATATCTAAAAATAAAAGCTACGATATCACAAGGTCGACCGAAAAATGTTTAATAAAGCAACGGTGTAATAATTAAGAAAGAAAAATTACCACAAGTTACTCAAAGACTACATTAAATGTATTTAAGAAGAGTTAAAACCTTAGATATGATAAGTTTCAACGTTACCTCGTTGTAATTATCTTCACCAGCGTCTACACCCACATTATCTGGTTGAAAACTGCCACAGTATTCTTGCTCTTGCTTAATAATAACCTGCGTTCGATAGAAAGTCTTCTTCATAAAAATACCTCAATTCGTCACTTCATACTCCAAGATTATAACAAACTTTTTCCTGGTTATAGTTATTCACAGCAACTTCTTCGTCGACGCTTTCCCAGGCGTAACTCTTGCAATTAACTTGCTCGTTCTTGATGTATATCTGGATTGGCAAATTTAAACGTTAATGCACAAATAAAAATAAGTCGATAATAAGCAGTAATGTCTGATATCTCCTAAGACATTCCACCTGATTTTC
Organism: Pachydiplax longipennis; assembly: GCA_036926295.1. Taxonomy (NCBI): domain Eukaryota; kingdom Metazoa; phylum Arthropoda; class Insecta; order Odonata; family Libellulidae; genus Pachydiplax; species Pachydiplax longipennis. Next base: position 3,131,294 of record JAVFKF010000044.1, on the reverse strand, counting down.
CGCTACCATTCCTTGGTTAGAACAATCACCGATACTTTGACCTGGACCAATCTGGAATGATTTCTGAGCATCAAAAAAATCAGGTGTGCAAGAAAATCAAGTTCAAAAACAAACAAACTGACAACGTGTTTAAGTAACAACGAAACGATGCCGTTCCAGAACTAATATCATTTCATTAATGTAATGTTTTCATTAACAAATATTCAGTTATATATAACACTTGTGTTTTCAGACACCTCTGCCATGTTAGGCTTTATAAATAACTTTTTCAAAATCTACCACAGCTGACTTGCTTCGATGGCGTCATTTATTGAGGAGATATCTGAAACATCAAAAACACTGTACTAGGATCATATGAAGGAACATTTCCTCACATTACTAACCAAATCAACTGAAGATAACAGATTTAAGGGCAAACACAAGTGCAACCCTTTTCTTTCGTCGGTCTTGATATAGATATCAGCTATACTGACGGCAAGATCCATCCCAACCGCTGCATGACTGGTAGGGACAAGACGGTGTAATTAAATACAAAGTAAAACACGCAATAACTAACTACATTCTAACAGAACAGCAGTGTGCTTCACAGTCATCTGTTTCGTTCCTTAGTAATGCGTACGATGCGTACCTTCGGCAGCACAGCAGCATTTTTAATCCCATAGAGTGGCAGCGTACGATCTCTTCCAAATTATTTTAGGTTGGCGACAGCGTTTTCAATTGTGGTAGGAGATTGCCGGGGGTCATTTGAAGTAGCTATCTCTATCATCGTTGTTCCTGTTGACGTTTTTCGTTCTGTAAAACAATTTCGGTAGTCTATGATGAGTCCTGGTGTCATTTGTTCCGTCAGTGGGTGCTAAAACTATGTAATAACCTTTTCCTGTTTCCGCAAGATTCCAGATTTGTAAGTAAATGCATTCCTCTATATATTATTTTAAAACATGCTTTTTTACATGTTACCAAATGACCGTGAGTTCGACGCCAAGTGGGTGCGAAATTCTCCGGTATAAAATGCATGGCAGTCAATTTTGACAATTATTTTTAATGCTTATCCGATAACCGGGAATGATATAAAATGGAATGTAGTACATAGTTCCCCAAAGTACTGGAGAGGATGGGAAATGCCGTTAAGGTCCCAGACCTCAAGGAAGGGAAATATCTAACCGCACCTCCTCGTGGTGGGGGATGGGCACCTAATGGTGGCTAACGCGGCACTGGAGACAGAGTAAAGGCCGGGATAAGCCTCCCCCCATCTTAGGATGGGTCTGGGCATCCTCTTGTCCATGGATCTAGAAATGGATCCTAAAGGCGGACGAGCTACATGGTTGGCCAACGGCAGAAGGTGCGGAAGGCAAAAGGGAAACCACCGCACTAATGAACCATATGGTTTCCCTAGTTGTACAAATTTATGTTTTTGCAGCATGACGAGTCCTATAATGAAATATTCCGGAGGTAAAAATTACCCACAATCGGATCTCCAGGTGGGTAACACTATGGGACAGTTGTGGAGCAAGGAGAAGAAAAGCAAGAGGATGAATAATAAAAATTCAATGAGAATAGGAACCTGGAATGTAAGAACAATGAATAGAAAAGGTAAATTAGAAAACTTAAAAGTAGAAATGGAAAGGAATAAAATAGATCTAATGGGAATTAGCGAAGTTAGGTGGGAAGGAGAGGGAGAAATCATATATGAGGGATACAAAATGATTTACAAGGGTGGAAGCAACAAGAATAGAGGAGTTGGATTCATCATGAAAAAGAAAATTGTGGATAGGATAAGCAAGGTAATAGCATGTTCGGAAAGGATAATTGCTTTAAAAATAAGGAGTGAACCAGTTGATACCTTGGTAGTTCAAGTGTATATGCCTACGAAAACAGCAGAAGACGAGGAGGTCGAAGAGGTATATGAACAAATCATGCAAGTGTTTGAAGAGAATGGAAAAGGACAGGTGAGAACAGTGATAATGGGAGATTGGAATAGCGTAGTAGGAAATGGAAGGAAAGGAAAAAGTGTCAGATCATACGGCCTTGGAACACATAACGAAAGAGGTGAGAAATTGGTAGAATTCTGTGAACAACAACAGTTTTGGATAGCCAATACGTGGTTCCAGAATCATAAGAGAAGGCTGTACACGTGGAAAGCCCCAGGTGATAACAAGCGTTATCAAATCGATTACATAATAATAAACCAAAGGTTTAAAAATAGTGTTATTAACGCAAAGACACTACCTGGAGCAGATGCAGACACAGACCATAATCTGCTGATAATTGACATACTCACTAGGCTTAAGCATGTGAAGAGGAAAAGTCATCCAGCAAAGAAGTGGAACATGATGAAGTTAAAAGATGATAAAAAGAAAATTGCTGAAATTCTAGAAGAGAAGCTGAAGAATGGAGAAGAGCAGAAAAGTATTCAGGAAGAATGGACAGATCTGAAGAAATGCATATTAACAGTGCTTGAACAGGAGGTTGGAACTATAAACAAGAAAGAAGCTAGAAAAAGCTGGATAAATCTAGATATTTTGGAAAAAATGGAAGAAAGGCGGAAGCGGAAGGGAGTCAGCTCGGAAGAAGGAAGGAGGCAATATAGAAAGATTAATAATGAATTGAGGAGAACGACTGACAAAGCTCGAGAAGAGTGGATGAAGGAACAGTGCCAGATAATCGAAAAACTGGAAAAAGAAGGAAAATTAGAGGAAATGTACAATACCGTGAAAAGGCTGACTATGAGAAAAATAAGAGCTATATCAAAGAAAGGTATGAAAGATGAGCAGAGAAGGATTAGAACAGAGGACGAAGACATAAAGGAAATATGGGAGAAATATATAAAGGATCTATACTGTACAAATGACAGAGGAAGAGAAATAGAGCTAGAATTGAGGAATTATGAGGAAAGAGAGAGGGACAATGAAGGTCCAAAAGTAATGAAAGAGGAGATAGAGATGGCAATTAAAAGAATGAAGAATGGGAAGGCAGTTGGAGGAGATCAAATACCAGTGGAAATTCTGAAGTCCTTGGGGAAGAATGGTATTGATCGGCTTACTAATCTAATTAATAAAATCTATGATACGGGGGAGTGGCCAGAAGATTTACTTAAAACGATAATGGTGCCGATACCAAAGAAAGGTAATGCACAGGAATGTAAAGACTACAGAACTATAAGTCTTATTTCACACGTGGGAAAACTTATTACCAACGTTATACTAGACAGAATGAGAAGGAAAATAGAAGAAAACTTGAAGGATGACCAGTTCGGTTTCTGCAAGGGTAGAGGAACGAGAGATGCGATTGGATGTATGAGGATGTTATCGGAGAGGGTGCTAGAGTTGAACCACGAGATGTGTGTCTGCTTTATTGACTATGAAAAAGCTTTTGATAGGGTAAGATGGGATGTCTTGTTAAGAATCTTGAGAGAAATAGGCATAGACTGGAAAGACAGAAGATTAATTAAGCAAATGTACGTCCATCAGAAAATAATTGTAAGAATGGGGGACAAGGAAACAAAGGAAACTACCATAGGAAGGGGAGTCAGGCAGGGATGCTGTCTTTCACCATGTTTGTTCAACTTATATGCAGACAAATTACTGTCAGAAGCTCTGGATGACACAGGTGGGGTAAAAGTTGGAGGAGAGAGAATAAAATCCATCAAATACGCGGATGATCAGGCTATCATAGCAACCAATCAAGAAGAACTTCAAAATATGATGGAAAGGATATGGAATAAGAGCGAAGAATATGGAATGAGGATAAATATAAGGAAAACAAAAGTAATGAGGATATCCAAGTCAGAAGGACCCTTAAATATATGGTTAGCAGAAGAAAAGCTAACACAAGTAAGTTCATTCCAGTATTTAGGAAGTTTAATTGAACAAAATGGTAGTTGCACAGCAGAAATAAAAAGCAGAATTGGGCAAGGAAAAGTAGCATTCAATAAAATTAAAAAACTGCTAACTGCAAAGAAAATCAATGTGGCTACTAGGAAAAGATTTGTGAAATGCTTCATATGGAGCATTGTACTGTATGGAGCCGAAACGTGGACCTTGAAAAAGAGAGAAGAAAAGTATATAGAAAGCTTTGAAACATGGCTTTGGCGAAGACTGGAAAAGATTAGTTGGAAAGATAAAATTAGTAATGAAGAGGTACTGAGGAGGATTGGGGAAGAAAGAAGTATTCTGAAAGAAATTAGAAAAAGGAAGGCAAATTGGATAGGACATATTTTAAGGAGGAACGGAATACAGAAAGTGATAATAGAAGGGAAGAGAGGAAGAGGACGGAGGAAGTATGGAATGCTAACAGACATCAAAGAAGGAAGGAAATATGTCGAAATGAAGAGAGATACCTAAAACAGAATGCTGTGGAGACAAAAATTTCGTTGAAACCTGTCCTAGGACAGAAAGAACAAAGAAGAGAAGAGTACATAGAGGCAATTCATATGTTTCATATACGCTGTTCGCCATTCCTCTGATGGTTCTTGGTTCGATGCCTGAGCGTCATTTCTATTATATGATGTATTTCAAAGGGGGATAGCGTAATCTTATTTTGGAACCTTCCCCATAAGATATTGAACTGAAACTTTGGAACAGGTCAGAATGGCACCTATCTAACATTAATATGCAATTGTATTGCACGATTGGGTCCTTAGTTCAACGCCAGGCGGTCTTTTGAGCGAAGTTTTGAACATTGTTTTGAGGCCTTTCTTGGTACGGTACTGCATTCAACTGATAGCTTGCAGTATGCAAGCAACTTTTACTCGTATATAATATATATATATTTTCGTTTGTTATAGGCAAAAATGAATGCACGCCAACACTCGGAATACATTATAGAATAGCTGAACACGTTCACTCTCAATGTTAAGTAAACGTTGAAAATCACCGCACAAGTTTTGTATGTTAAGTATCACCCCAATAATACACTCTGCCCTTACTAAATCATGGACAGCTAATATAGCAATGGAGACTTAGAATTACGTAAGTATTTGATCTAGGCACTATTACCATTTGTGACATCAACCTATTACAGAAGTGAAGTAGGGTAGCCACCCCCTGCCACACGCCGCAAGATGACTCACAGTGTGCATATTAAGTTTTAAGTGGTCGTCAATTGCTAATGGCAAATGGGCGTGCCCTGCAAATCTACGATTCAAATTGTTTGTAGCTGTAAATGCTTAAATTTCACTACATTTTTCATATTCATAGTTTTATCATTAATTCTTACCATTACTTTCACTTAGAACACACACGCACAAACTTTACTTTATTATATTAGATAGCTATTTCTATAGCTATTTCTCCGGATATACCTATATATTTATACTTTTAAAGTTGCTTGCATACTACAAGCTTCCTAGTCTCAATCTCGCCCAAATAAATTGCATTATTATTATTACAAGCTAATCGGTAATAGTAAAAAATTCCTGATTACTTTTTGGTTAAGCTCGCAATAACATCTCCCAGCTAATCTTTGTTTATAATGCAGTTAATCATGTAATAGTCCTGGTCTCGAACCCGGAACCATCTAGAAATATGTCGTTTCCTATTTCCCAAAGGGTCGTTGTTTCGACTCCAGGGCGTCATATGCATTCTAGCATAAAATTAAATATGGAATATGGTATTATGTTTTGGAACCTTCCCCCTGTGATATCGACTAGGAGTTCTGCATACGGTCGAAGGACTCCTTTTGAAAACATTCTGAAAACTGGCCACACCCTGAGTTTTTCTGAGGAATTGCTGCGGCGATTCACAGTTAATTAGGCACCTACCAATCACCACTGATGTAGAACTTATAAAAGCTGAGATAAACAATCTTGGTTTTAATGTTATTAATGTCACGCAGCTAACAACCACAAGACAATGAAAAGGCAGAAGGCAAAATAATAGGTGAAAAAAGATTTGTGCCAATATTCAAAATTACTCTAGATCATTCAGCAGATAAAGAAAATTTTAAAAGTATTAAATCCATGTTTCATCTAAAAATTGAAATAGAAGACTATATAAAACCTAAAATACCTGTTCAATGTACAAGATGCCAACGCATTGGGCGCAAAAAAAATTTCTGCAACCTTAAATTCAATTGTGTTAAGTGCTGAGGTACCCATGCCACTAGCGACTGCCAAATAGAGAAAGCTGATGTACCAACCTGTTTTAATTGCAAACAAAATCACACCACTAATTACCGAGGCTGCACACACTTCACCTCTGCAAAACAAGCCATGCAAAAACGCACACCAAACAATCAATGATACAGCACAAACATAAATCAGTTCCCTACATTACCCACACCTATAAGCAGCTATAGCCACTTCTCAAAACACTTGCCACAACTCACCTCAAAACAATATACAACAACACCAACATTTAAGAAGACACAAACAACCTGGTACAATGGACCATAAACATAATCACCCAAGTCAAACAACTACACACAATAGAAGAGAAAAAACTATTTATACTAACAAAAATCATGAAAATTCACTGTCCATAACACACAAATCATCTCATGGAACTTTAATACACTAAAAAACAAAATAACCAAGCTAACTGCCTTTCTCGAAGAATGGCAGATAGAAATATGCTGCCTACAAGAAACATGACTCACTTCTACACTAAAAATACACATACCACACTATAACACTATTAGAAATGACAGGTCATCAGCTGGCGAAGGGATATTAATTTTAATTAGAAATAATTTAGAATTTAAGTTTATAAATAGGATTAATTTTGAAATTATAGAGTATATTGGAATTAATATAGAATTGGAAGGTAAATCAATTAATGTTTACAGTGTTTACATACCGACAAAAAACAAAAGAAACAAATACACACCACAACAACTCAAACACGAACACACCACATTGTTAACATTACCAGGACACAACATATATGCCGGAGATTGGAATGCAAAACACACATAATGGGGCTCCACAAACACAAACATCAACGGAAATACACTAGCTAACCTGATTCAAAATTAAAACAATTCTTCTCAACAACTAATTACACATGCACCAGATCAGCATACACATATACATCAACACAACACATGTGATACACTAGATTTTATTATTACAAATAACTACAATCAAAAATTAAACACAACAGTTCTGTTTGAACTCAACTCAGATCACTATCCGATCTACCTTACATTAACCAACAACAATAAATCAAACACCAATACAAAATACAAATTGGAATAAATTCTATGAATTTTTCCTAAACCACATTCAATATATACCAATACTACAAGAACACACACCCAAACACATAGATTCACAAATAAAACTAATAACTGACTTATTTAAACCAGCAAAAGCCAAATCAACAACAAAAGAACAAACTCCCTTCTCACATAACAGACATAATCAAGCTAAGGAAGAGACATAGAAGACATTACCTACCTTATATCACCAACATAAAAACAGAATCAGAAAAGAAATCCAAAATCACAATGACAAAATTTGGAATGAAAAACTAAATTCACTGTCTTTCGAGGATAATAGCTTAAGGAAAATTTCCAAAGCACTAACCAAAGCTATGCCACCACCAGTTTCAATCATTGATAACAATATCTGGTACTACGATCCTCAACAAAAGGCAATTTTATTTGCTAAACATCTAGAAAGTATAATGTCTGCCCCCACAACCAACAGTGGGAAAGACAAAATTATAAATGACACACTAACATAAACAACACACCAATCTCCACAATAAATTAAATCAGGCCATCAGAAATTCTAAATCACATAAAAACATTAAAAAACAAAAAAGCACCTGGACACGACAATATCACAAACCATATGCTCAAATTAACATCAAACGTACCACACTTCATAACACTACTTGCTGATCTATTTAACACATGCTTGGAAAAATCATACTTTCCAAACACATGGAAGACAGGAATAGTAATTTTCTTCCCAAAACCAAATAAAACACCAACACTGATCCAAAACTACAGACCAATTACACTACTTTGCACAATTTCCAAACTCTTCGAACTATGCATTTTGCATAGAATAAAGCAACACCTAAAAGAAAACAACATAATCATACCAGAATAAATGGGATTCAGAGAATGACACTCTGCAACATACCAATTATTACACCAACAGACACTATCACCAAAGGGATAAACTTTGGAAAACAAACTACACAAGCCATATTTCTAGACGTCGAAAAGGCGTTCTATAAAATATGGCATGAGGGATTAATCTACAAATTACATAATCTAAAATTCCCAACATAAATAACCAAAATGACACAAAATTATTTACAAAACAGAAAAATACACAATACAAAATCATATGAAAAAAAACTCACAGCCGGACTACCACAAGGATCTACACTGAGCCCCATACTATGCAACTGCTACATAAATGACATACCTAACACTGATAATATAAAAAACCTATTAATTGCCGATGACACAGCTTTCGTAACCACAAGCGGATCACCTGCAGCAGCAACTGTAAGGCTAAATAAACACCTAATGGTGTGAGAACTGGCAAATAACAATAAACCCAAACAAAGGCAAACACATACACTTTAACACATGTAAAAACAAACAATGCCACACTCCAGTCATACTCAACAACACCATCATACCACAAACAGAAATACACAAATTTCTAGGAGTTACACTAACATCTAAACTCTCCTGAGACAAACACATAAAAACAGCTATAGCCAAGGCCAATTATGCCAAACACAAAATACTTTCACTACTATCACGGAAAAATAACATCAACATAAACACCAAACTAAGACTGATACACACACTCATAATACCAATCATAAAATACGCATGCCCAATCACCTTTAACACCACAAACACAAACATAAAAAATCGAAACATTTTACAATATCACAATACGCGCAGCCACTAACACAAATAAACTAGTAAACATTAATGAAATTAAAAGGTATCATAACATAGGCACAATCAAAGAAAAAGTAAAAAAAATTTAAACAAGTTTCATAAAAACCTACCAAACGTAAATATCTAGCTTGTAAAAAATTTATGGTGCTCTGCCCCTGGGAAAAAAAGAAAAAAAGAACGCCTTAAAAATACAAAATATATCTTAAAGTTATGAAAATAAAAGAAAAAACAAAAAATAATAATATGATAAATAAAAAAGACAAAAAGCAACAAAAACCAAAATAAAAAACAAGAAAAAAATAATAAAAAATAAAAGGCGCAACAGGTGGCATCACCAATTTAGTATATAAGATTAGAATTAGGTTAGAATTAAGTTAAACAAAAATGTTAAAAAGAAAAAAATGTAATTAGTACCCCCATTGACTGGCTTGGGGACAAGTACTGCCACTTCACCTTCAGCGGTAACTGGCCAAAGGAAACGAACGAATTCAGGCCGTAATTTTACTCTTTCCACGGAGTAGGTATATTCTTTTACTTCTTCTGCTAATTGCATAATAGTCTCTTACTAAACATACGAGATTACTGAATGACGATTTAAAAATTGTTTTTAAAATCGTAAAGACAGAATGAAATCCGTCAATACTATGGGCACAGAGTATAAAATCCTGTTCTATGCAACGGAGGTGAGTGGAGGGCCTCTTTATTTATTTTCGATCTTTATTTGCCATATTGATTAAGTTATACTCGTGATTTTTATTACTCTTTCATCAGCTACTTGAACATACAACATTTCTCGAGGCCTCAAATGTTTTTTTGATCGTTCTATATCTTCTTCCTTTCCTGAATGTTGTAATTTAATAACTGACCAATACTTTGATATTTTCAAATAGTTCGTAAAAAATAAAGACGGTCATATAAAGTTAAGTATTAACTAAATAATAACTCTTACCTCATCACTGTTCATATTAGAATAGGAAGAGTATACGTCACTACTTTGCTCCAAATTAGAAACCAAACGCAAAACAAAAAGTAAAACTTTAACAACTATAACTTGAAAACCTGTGAAAGAATTGAAAAGTAGAGTTGATAACCCAGATAATAACACAAATGTAAAGTTTCCACACTTTAACAGACTCTAGCAAAGTAAAGGTTCCTCAATCGGAGAATGGAACATTTTTACCTTTTCATGCAATGTTTTTATGATTAGAAGTAAAAAATATTTCTAAAATGAGAAAAATATGTCATTGTTACTTTAGCGTACAAATAATTGTTTTACTGCTAATTCTTTAACTAGGATAGGTATTAAAATTTTATTTTTAAATTTGCTGTTACTTTTGTTGTAACCTTACATGACGAAGGGAGGCTTGTTTTCTTCCTGAAAAGGGTTCATTTCCTCCTCTAACTTCTATCGCCGGACATAAAACATAAAGAATAACTAGATATTATAATATTTCAGATTTTTGCTCTTCTTATATATAATAAGTTGAGTGTCCTTATTTTCATTACATACACTGAATATCCACTTTCGATAAGATGGGGTGCTCTTGGTAGTCTTCCGTAGAGAGTGACTGAATAGATCGAAATGAGAAGACGCGAGAACCAGGAAATGGAAATGCAAGGAATGGAGCGAAAAAATGGCATCCTTTTGAAGAGATGCTATTTATACGGATTTCATGATTACTTCCTCGTACGGAATTGAGGATGCGACCCTCTTCTGCGGCGACCTATACTCCGCACGACTTTTGAGTTGCTTCTTTAGTTTGTCGTTATCGTTCGCGAAAATAAGTCCTTAAAACGAACAGTATTAGCATCTGTTTATCTTATTTTTCGCTCCGAAGTACATGGTTGGTCTGAAAAGTTTCCGACATTTCGCCATTTCTCGACATGTTTTCTGAAAAATCTGGGGTCGGAAACTTTTCAGACTATCCTCGTAGTAGGGGGATTATCGATTACGTCCTCTGCAAACGTGCTTTTTCTGAATTTATCAAGCAATCGTAACATAGATTCTAGTCTACTTTAAGGATTTCCGTCTGAGAGCATCTAGGTAAGGCTTGCCTTCTTATCTTCGCATTTTTAACAAAACGTATCGCTTTGTTTATCAAGTACCCGTTTTATTCCGCTGCATCCCATATACTTGCCGTGTATTCAAGATGGACAATAACATCGCTCTCTAACATCACACCAACATCCACCGACAATACGCTTACGCAATAAAGGCAAGCTTTTCAATTGCTTTATCACATAGTTTTCGTAGTGCTCCAGTTTATTTGCAATAGTAATCCCAAGGTATTCAACTGATTCGACGGTGTTCATATTTATTCCGTTTATTTCGTATTAGTAATTCTAGTGCACGTGTTTGTTCAGAAAAAATCATATACATTTAGACACATAAAGTTCTAACTAGTCGATTATATTTCGAGTATTTTGAGGAAGTCAAAGTGAGCTATTACGGAGTTAAGAAGGAAAAAAAAGTTTCGTATTTAAACTTATAAATTATTTTTCTTAAAACTATATTAATTGGGATATTTAGTATCTCTGGAGGAATTAGCAGATTCTGAAGATAACCTATTTCTATAAAATGAATTAAAAGATTGAGAAAAGGAACTTTCACTTCAATTTGATTTTTTAAATGGTAGCTTATGACAGAGAAAACACATCTACAGATTTGGATGAGGCTTAATCCATATACCGTACATTAGGGTGGTTCTTATTTTGCGAAAATTTGAATTTCTTTCGGGACGCCCCCTAAAATTGTTCCATTTGGTTAGAAAATAAATTGTGTAGAATAATACTAGAATCGGATAACGGAAAGACCTGCCGCATCGCACTTGAAGTTTATAAATTTCATCAATTTTTGCCTTTTTTCGGTCATCACTGGCGATTAGGGAGGCTTCTCATTTTTTAACTGTCTCTATTATTTTATCAATAAATTATCAGACATTAAACGGAAATTCCGTAAAATATTAATTATATCCGCGCATTAGTTTTCGAGATCCAGCCTTAATAATGAGCGTCGTGAAAGTGCCCTCGACCCCTCCACTCGAATCTATTAAGTTCACCGCAGTCTATCTCGTCTTACATTAATTGATCTAAATTAATTTTTATCGTAGTTATTCCAGATAACGAGGGCCACAAACCTAATTAAGCGTTAAATGTTGTCGCCATGATGTTCTCATACGCACTGCCGCATTAATTGGACGGAATCATTCGGTGAAGGCTCTTGTCACAGGAATTCTGGGAGCAGAGGATCCTTAAGCAGTGGGATATTTGTGCTCAGGCCTCTGGTGATTACTTTTGAATATAGGCTTCAATTATACTCGCACTGTACTTTCTTACCTTCTCATTTGAACACCCCTTATACGAATATTGGAGACACAAATAAAGTGACACTAGTCCCATGCGAAATTTTCGTACAAATAGTCACGGGGGTGCATGCAATTCAGAATGCGATGAATGAAATTACAAGTTGTCTTAAAGTGTAACGCAAACCTTCTTATTCGGAAATGTTTCTATCGTTCTGCTCCCAAATGATGCAAGTTTATTAAACTGTTATGATTGCGTACGACGTCTTCGTTCATGGAAACTATATAATATTACTCGTTAAAACTGTTTCGATCATTATAAGATAGAATAAATATCAAAGTCCGATGAGAAAGCTATTTACTTACCACTCCAAACGTAACCAAGTAAACGATAAATTCCGTATTTAGCAACTCTATATCTACACATTCAGGACGAAACACGATGATTCAAATATTAACTCGATTTTTTACCCAATGGTTTTCATTTGTCTGACTATTTCTGTAGGAATCGGTAAACTTTCTCTTTCAAATGGTCAGTCATATATATGTTTTGATGGAATGTGAAGGAAGAAAAGCCCTGGTCACCAAAAATAGATGTTTAGAAATAATATGTAGAGGATTATGTATCAAATTTGTTTCGAGTGAATACGCCGTTGGAAAGACTTAAAGATGTTGGAATTTGCAAAGATTTAAATGCAAAGAATCGATCAAACTGAGTTTTCCACAGTAGCTCATTCATGATCTGCAAATGTAATGAAAAGTTGAGCCGAAGTTATGCTTTTAATGAATTCAAACTGAGCATAAATTACTGAATCAAGTGCATGATTCATTTCATGTGTAAATGAAATCTTGTAGAAAACTTGATCAGCATTTTTGTTTGCAATGGATTTATCACTGTGGGACTTGCATAGTTCATTTAATTTCACCATGCTTTCTTTTGAAAAGCGATGAAATATCATAAAATAAAATTCTAACTGGTGAACTTAAACTGCGCAGATAATACGCTTCCTTTTGTTTACCTAAGTGTCCCAAGTTCGACCCCAGGTAAGAGAGCGTCAGGCCGCACGAGTTAGAGTAGCCGATGGAGAATCGGAATGGGCAGAGTTGGGGAGGGGAGTAAGGCTGTCATTTATCACCATCTCTTTTTAGTATGTGTGCAGAAGAAATGGTCAAAGAAAGATGAAATAGATTAAGGGGGTGAAACTTGTTATTATTCGCTGCTGTATGACACTCATCAGATGACAGCCTCAATCACCGTAAATTAATACAAGGACACACTCTACTGCCCTTCAATCTACCAGTCCTATACAGATTAACATTCTGTAAAGACATCACTGTTTACAAAAGAATTAGAACCACTTCAAAACACCAACATGACTTAATTTATAAAACATCTCCCTCTACTAATAAAACATATACACCATATCCCATAATTACAGTCAATATATGGTTTACATAATTTCTTTAGCTAGCGAAATATCACTTTATCAGTTTTCCTATCATCAAATTTACCAATCTACAAATCATTACAAAAAATACACATTCACTCGCAAATTCACATTCTCTTTGTTTTACAAGTGCATTCTTCTATTAAGTGTATCTAAAGCAAAAAAAATCTAAAGAAAAAAAACGATCAGTGGTGGTTTTATAACCTTGTGACACTAATATTAAGAAGTGCTTCTAATTTTATAATAATTTTATATATATATATACGAGGGGCGTCCAAAAAGTAAGTTTCCCTATTTTTTTCTCCGCGTAGGATTGAGGTAGGAGAGAACCATTTGTATGGAGCGTTGATACAGATGTTGCAATACTACTGAGTAACGCTCAAGATCGCTTGACCCAATCGATGTTAGTACGACAATGGTTTTCATGGAGCGCGTTCCCACCAGCTACGAAATCTGGATTGTTGCTCGTTTTTTGACAGAAAAAACGAACAGTAGTGTAAATCCATAGACAGATATCCTCAGTCGTCAACGATGAAAATGCAATATGTATTAAAATGTTTCGTCGCTGGCGTACATTGATCATAAAAAGTAGACAAACTGCTTGTAACGAAGTGCATAGCGGCAGGCTAATGACGAATCGTCATGTTTAGATTTAGATTTGTACCCCGCAAGCCGCCAGTGGCGTATGGCAGGGGGTGTAATGACACCATCTTTGTATTCTAATCGACCCTATTAGCTTCTCTAATAGCTCGCGGGAAGAACGACCAGAAATAACTATATGTCCTCACGATTTCCTCCTTATAACGCTTTGTTGATGCCTCTCGGAGATCGCGCTCACTACTAACCGGAATCAAAATTTCATTCACCTCGTCCCTAAATTCGGAACCAAGGAACTTTTCAAAAGTTTCCTTCGGTAATCGTTTCTTTTCTCCTGAAGCGAATTCCAACCGAGGGATTCTATCATTGACGTAACGCTACTGTCGAACCTGAAATCTCCTGTTACAAAACGAGCTGCTCTACGTTGGGCCATTTCTAAATCTGAGACCAAACCTACCTCGTGTGGATCCCAAATCGCGCAGCAATATTCGAGATTAGGTCGAATGAGTGAAAAATAAGCTATTTCTTTTACTCTTGATGAGCATCCCTTCAGCGTTCTACCTGTTAGTCTCTGTATTTTGTTCGCCTTACCTATTACATCTCGAATGTGTTCTTTAAAAGATAAACTACTACTGAACGTGACTCCTAGATATTTATTATGACGCACGAACTCTAAGGGATGTCCTGAAATTTTGTACGGTGTGGGAATAACGTTTGTAGAACGCGTGAAACTCATAGCGACGCATTTCTTAAGATTCAGATCAAGCTGCCAATCCTTACACCATCCTGCTATAACGTCCAAGTCATTCTGTAGTATATGTATATCATTTTCTGACGAAATCTCTCTGTATATGAGGGTATCATCGGCGAACAATCTAACTTTGCTCTTTACTTTATCCGCTAGGTCGTTAATGTATATGAGGAATAAAATCGGCCCTAGGACACTTCCCTGCGGAACACCTGATGTGATACTAATTTCGTTGGATAATATTCCGTCTAACGCAACTCTCTGAGATCTGTTTTCTAGAAATGATTTTGTCCACCTGACCACCTTTCCGTCAATCGCGTAGGAACTTAACTTTTGTATAAGCTTTACATGGGACACCGTGTCGAAGGCTTTCTTAAAATCTAGAAAAATTGCGTCTGATCTAACTCCCTTTTCTGCTGCCTTAGATACGTCTTTCATAAAGTGGGCTAACTGGGTATCGCAAGACCTACCCTTACGGAATCCATGCTGGTTCTGACTGATTGCTCCATTTTCAGCAAGAAAGCGCATAACTGAGCTGGCTATACTATAATATGCTCCATAATTTTGCAAAATATAGAAGTTAGTGATATAGGCCTATAATCGTCTGGTTTTACAGTACGCCCTTTCTTAGGCACCGGAGTGACTTGTGCTTTCTTCCAAGACATCGGGACAGTACCCTCATACAGTGATTTCTTATAGAATACCTGAAGAACAGGGGCAAGATCGTCGGCTAAAGTTTTTATGACAACGGCAGGAATATCTTCGGGCCCTGGCGCCTTTTTCCTTTCAATGTCTCGCAATAACTTCGCAATTCCATCAACTGATATCTCTATGGGACTCATCTCTGAATCAATGCGCACCTAAGCGATTACAAGTAAAAAAGAAGAACTCAAGAAAAAAATCAAACTAAAAAAGGGAGTACTGAAAAAAAGATAAGAAATAAAGAAAGACAGTAAGCCTGTGGCTACTCAAGACTACTCCTTGGGATCTACCAAAATGTTGATTTAAAGGACGCGTTTGAGAGACAACTGGATAAACGCTTCACTTTTGGACGAAATTCTTGCTAACCTTCCTCTTGAGTTTGAAATAAGCCTGTCATCACTGCAGAGAATTATCCATACAGTACAGAGAAGTTTGTGCTCTCCATCGGCCACGACAACACGCGACCACATTCTGCTCATGGAACTGTGCAACTACTGAAAAACCTTAGTTGGGATGTCTTTGGTCATCCAGTGCAATCACTCGACCTCCTCCCACTGATTGCCACCTATTCCCAATGCAGAAAAAACATCTTGGAGGCTGGCGATTATGAACTCAAAAATGAAGTGGATTGTTGGGAAAGAAATCTGGCGGGAGAATGGCGTGACCTTAACTTTTAAAAATGTTACCAATACATCAAAAATGCATAAAAAGAGAAGGAGATTACGTCGAGAAATAGAGAAAAGATGAAAGTTAATGAATTAATTGTTTTTATGATTTAAGGATAGAGAGTTTATTTTCTGTAGCTCAGGGAAACTTACTTTTTGGACGCCCCTCGTACTTTATATTCATGTTGTCATTTTAATTTTAAATGCTCATCTCTCTCATACGTTTTTTCTTGTCAAAGCACTTCAAGGACCACTTACGAACTAAATCAGAAGCTAAGTTGAATTTTACATCTGACCTAAATTGTTCCACAAAGTAAATCTATGGATCTCACCATATCTTTCTCCGTGTACGAGTTTTGATATTTTAATTTTGAACTAAGTAAAAGAATTCAATCGAAATTTCCACTAGTAATTAAATTAAATTTCATTTTTATTTCCCTGAATGAGAGTTGTTAATGAATAGTAACGTTAATGTTTTCAAGGGAATGTGTCCATTGATTCATTTGATAAAGGTTGTATATTTTTCGATTCCTTTTAAAACATAAAGGGAGATTTAAGCTAATGATTCGGATGAATTCACTCTCAGTTCAATTGATTTAGGTCATATTATTTGCTGCTTCACAAATCAAAAGCAGTGAATATAATAAAGGGAATTAATTGAATGTAATTACGACCTACATTAAGTATATTTATTTATTTTATTTGTATTTTATGATTTCAAGTAGGTATCTGGCCTAGTGGCAATCATTTGAGGGACAAATAGAAAAACAACTGTCCTTCACCGAAGTCGATAGGAAAATTACTCCAAAATCCTTCCGAAGTCATACAAAGTTATTTAACATATACTAATATTCTATAATTATTACAATGATATCAACTCTACTGTGCCACTTTCATATAAAATACATTACATAACAATGCAATTATAAGACAACCCAACTATAAAATTATTAAATTACCTTCAGCATGTAGAATATCAATAGTAATAATAATAATATCTTTTATTTTTTATTTTCATAATCACATACAGTAATAACACCCTGTCAGATCGGATGTCTATTGACAGGACGGTGTGTTATGCAAATCAAAATGTTAAAAATACTCTTCAATGAAGCTCACATAAAAGAGAAATACAAAAAGTGCTGAAATTTCAACAAAAAAGAATGAAACCAAAATCAACGATAACTTATAGTGAACACAAAGCGACAATAATAGAATGGAGAGCAGTCAAAATATTAAGTTGATTGCAAATGTATGTACCAAAGGAAGAAATGTTACAAAATGGCCGTGAGTTACATTTATAGGTGGATTATATAAGGGATTTTCTAGAAAACAAAGAGTGGTTTCAAATGCTCAATTCGGTTTAAGAATGGGTATACCTTTGAACTACAAGGATTTGCCAATACATTGCTGTACCACAAAGGGAAAGAAGCCGAAGGAATACTATTTGATTTCTCTAAAGCTTTCGACGTAGTTCCTTACCATTTACTGATGAAAAAGCAACAAAAAATTTCTTGGATTTTCGCTTTCTTAGAGGGTTGGACGCAGAGAGTAGAGTTTTAATTCAGTAGTAGTTTTAGTAGTTCAGTAGTAGTTTTTAATTCATATAAACGATCTTCCAAACGTAAGCAAATCCCTAATAAGACTCATTGCTGATGATTGCCTCAATTACAGAATAATAAAAGATGATGAAGATTACAAATTGCTACAAGACGATGAGGACGTTTCCGTGAACTGGGTGAAGGAAAATAGAATGATTGTTAGTGCTAAGAAATGAAATAATTCAGCAACAAGAGAGAACTTACTTGTATCACATAGATGAGTTACCCCCGAGCCAAGTCGACCACTTAACTTACTCAGGCATACACATAAATTGAACCTTAGATTGGAGTATGCAGATCGATCATGTCGTTGCGAAAGGCTTCAGAACCATACACTTTGCTATGAGAAACCTTATAATTAGTACAGACGAACTAAAAATGTACTAGACGAGCTAAGGAATTTGCGTATAAGACATTTGTCATGCCGATTATAGAATACGCCGCCAAAGGTTGGGATCCATACCACGATTCACGCATAAATGAATTAAAAGAGTTCAAGGAAAGACTGCCAGATTTGCTTTAGGGCATTTCGGTAGATGCGATAGGGTGCGTGAGATGTATAATGAACGGAGTTGGGATGAATGAAAATCTCGTGGAAGACTGAACCGTTTAGTAGGATTATATCAGGCTTATACAATTGGAGATGGCGTGAATTGAAGGCTTATACAAGACAACCAAGCTGGCAAAAGACGATTTCGGTAAATCTTCCTATGCAAACGTCAAAGAATGAAATGGACTAGCTGAAGATATCCTTAACCCCTTCCCAAGAAATTGTGTTACATTTCGACGAAGGACGATTAATAGTGACGAAAGTTGGACATTAAAAGGACTAATGACTAGAAGTGCAGTAGGGAACAAGTATATATATTGAACAATTTTGATCATGTTCAATAAGTGGTAATGACAAGTATATATATTGAACAATTTGTTGAGTGAATATTGATCATGTTTAATAAGTGGTAATGCAAATTATTAGTATTTTATTTTTTGATGTATTAATGCTACTTTATTGATATTTTAGTCTTGAAGATATACTTTTGTGACCGTCATTGTAAGACATCAAACTCTGCCACCTGGTTTACACCTACCTGCAGATTTATTCTAATAATAATATTATTGTTCTTACTATGCTTAAGTTTACTTGCTGTGCTCTAAATTAGTAATTAGCAGCGATAAAGATCTAATATGATATAGCTACTTTCAGTTCTATAATTATTTTCCGAAAAACGTTTCATGCTGAAACAAAAATAATTTTATTTTGACGTAAAACTCAGACATTCGTTGTATTTCACATCACGTTAACCTTTCATTCATCGGATGGGGTCATTTATTATGATAGTATATTCATGTATTAATAAATATTTCAGATATAGTCTCAAAGTTATGATCGATTATTAAGTGACAACACTTTTAAGCCTTCAAGATATTCGATGGTAGAAGTAATAAACTTAAAGCATCGAACGTTGAGAGCCACCCTAAAATTATTTTTTCGAATTAAGAATTCCAGAAATTTTGGGATTTCTGAAGCCACAAGGAGTCACGTGGAACTCCATACAAACCTGCCCCTTGGCCACAAAAGGCGTCCCTTTAATTTTAAGAACATCTATCGTGCTGCAAGAGTTTCTTAGGAGAATTAAAATGAGAAACACTAGGTTAAAATATGCAAATTCCATGCCTTGTTTGGATAAACTTCATATTATTATTACATATTTTACTCGCAAATGTAAAAATAAATATGGTGCAAAAAATGAAAAATTACTTCACTCTAAAATCAATTTTCTATGGCTAGGATTATCTTATCTTTCATAATTAGGCGTGTTAATAATCTAAAATTAGTGAATTATATGAAAAGAGTTCAAAGTACGTTCAATTAGATATACAGATTTATCTCATTTTAGGTGACATGTTAGAGAGACGACCCATAATAAACAAACATCATATATCTCAGCAGTTGTCTAAAAAGGAATTCTATCAAATAGCTGTGTATATCATGTATATATGTATGTACATATACATGTATTTTGTTAACGTATGAACGATTTAGCGCTCAATTTTATTAGGTCGTAACAACATTAAAGCCATTTGAACATACTGCTAGTGAACCGTTGTTAAGGAGGTATGTATTAAGTATGCAAACAGAGATGTGATCAAAATATATTAATAATTGATCAAAAGATAAAAGCATGACGATGATGATTCGAAGAAGAAATAGATTGAATTTAAAAATATGTTAAATATTATCGAAAATCAATTACATTACATACTTTCATGGAGGTAGATTTCTGAATGAACTTGTTTCATCTTGCTACATTCATATAAGTTAAATTTTCTTTAGAAGAAAAGAAACTCTTGGTGAAGTTCTATATTTAGGATTGCGCTATTGTTGAATTACAATAAGGACAGAGTTATGTATAAGGCAATGAAAATGAAAAGAATTGAGGTTGATGTGGATCTTTAGATAAAGATTACCAGAAAGAAGAAATCTGTAAACAATTGGAGCAGTGAGTTCTAAATTTTAAGCCGTAAGTATGAAAGAAAGGAACCTCTGGGACACCACATTCACTGTATCATCTGTCTGTCCTAGACTCGTATATTTCTTTTTCTAAACGGGAAGGAAAAAATACTCTATATTTCCTAAAATATCGTCCTGCTTCCCTTTATTTTAGCTATAAGATATCTATCCTTACATATAACATTAATAGTTTCTTATTAGCACAATTAACGCATTATCTTAAGCGTAGGTACACAAATGTCCGGTACGCAGTTGTCCCAAAGCTACCAGATAGTTTTATCGTACATTTATTTTACAAGTTAAATTTAGTTCCCGTTACTTTTGTAATTGTAATTTTGTAATTTGTAATTCACTAGTGCTTGTAGAATATATATGAAAACAACTTAAAGAACAGCTAATGACAGAATAGGTGAAACAACTCGGTTACATATGGAGTTTGCTATTTTATAGAGGGATGATAAGTCGGATAGCGACCATTCTTGTGATGTCGCTTAACTTGGAAAAAAAAGAAGTAAAAGACTTCATGGGAAGACGGCGTGTGGAGAGTAGAATGGTATCGATAAGTTTATTCTGCTGGTGTCAATGAAATGAACAACTCAGCTGTCCCGCTGTTAGAGGATTCTTTGGCGAAACTTTGTTCATTATTCTGGCCTATTCCAATCTTCCTTTGCCATGGGATTTTTTCTCAGATTCATTTACCCCGATAATTTCAAATGATTCTCAAACAGTTTTTCTTCAGAATTCACCGGTGGAATTCCCCGCATCAAAATGATGGATACAAGGGTTTCCTTATTTCCGGAATAAAATTTCTCTGTAAGAACTATCGCTATAAGCTTTTGCCGAATTGCTCAGTTTCGTAATCATCTTTCTGAAATCTGAAATAGCCTGACATGCAGCGGCTTGCATACTTTTTATCCCTAATTTTTATTTTTATCCGGGGACAAACAAAGATTTACAGAAAGTTTTCGTTAAATTCAATTCCCTTACTTAGTGCGAAACGTCATTATATTTATTTACACTTATATCCCAGAAAGACGCCTTTCGGCCTACCTACTTCTTTAGTTTGCTGTTATGACTATACTTATGATCTATATTTCTTCTTTTGTCTTAAGTAGCACGGGGGTTGCATAATACATCCATCGCAAACAGTTCTGAATTTACCGAACAGTTTGAATCTAGCTTGTAGTCTCCATCCCTTCAAGGCTTCCCAACCTGCATCTGAGAGCGTCTTCGCAACCCTTTTTCTCGTACATACATACATTTATTTAATAGAACTTATCGTTTTGCGCTACTCTCTCCCGAGTAGCCGTTTCATCCGCTGGATCCCATATACTTGCCGCAAATTCCAGATGGACAGAATAGAAATAATATCATTTGAAATTCGATTGCATTGCTGAAGTACTGAAACTTGAGGCTCCTGTTAGTTCTTCTCTTGCCAAGAATAGCTTATCTTTCAGATATTAAAGGAAAACGACGGGAAAACACGTCTTTTGTGGGATCGCGTTTAATCCTAGATGCTGCTTGCATTACATACAAAACCACATTGTTATTCGAGAGAGATTGTTTTTATTGTGGAATTTTCAGAAGGATGCAATGATATTTTTGCATTTTTTTAGTAAATTATACTTCCGTAATATTAGACGGAGGAATTCAGTATTCGAGAGAGGTTATTAATAAAGTGAGCCCGTTTAATTAAACGCACCAAATGAGTGCCACGACGGCCGATCAATTGCATTGCGCGCACTTTTTCGGAAATTCAGGTTTACTACATCTATTTTTCAAGTGCTTTCTTCCTAACGATTTCAGATTATAGCAGGACGCTTCCTCCAAGATATATTCCAGGATGCTTCTTCTCTTCCAATTCATTCTTTACTTGCTCATTTTTACCCTGTTTTACATTTACATACAGTCACCAAAAAAGTAAAAACACTAATCTAACTCTAACAACTATTATATTCTCTAATGCTCAGCGGAAAAATACCAGAAATAGCTTCTAGCGATTTTATCCTTCCAACCTTTATTCGTTTTTTCTCTAAATAGACGTTTATTGGTGGAGGATCTCATCGAAGAGATCCGATAAACAAGTCCCATTTCAGCGAAACGCTGCTATGGATACCTTCTTTATTTGCTATACCATTTCCAGGTTAATCTTGAGGATACCATCATCATACTCCAGGAAAGGTCTTTTAAAATAGTGTGTCTCATCTCAAAGACTCATCTTGATCCTTTTTATTATTCCTTTTTAATATTGTTAACTGCAATTCCCATTCCTTCTATCTCTTTTCGGAAGAACAATTCGCTTTTCTGAATACTCTTTCTGAAATTTGAATATTCCTCATCGATCATTAATTAAACTCTTTTTCAGAATAAATTTAATTTCACTTCTTACCCTAACTTACTTCAATAATACCTTTGATAATTTTTAGCTCCCTTTTAAATGAATCCTAAGCATGTTCCATCAATTTTCTAAAATGTCTGCATCATCCACGTTATTAATTCTATCATTTTCTTTATTTTATATTTTACATAATTATTTAAATATTTATCTTGTTTCTTTGCTATTTTTTATCGCCCGCTGTGATTGTTCTCTTGCTTTATATTGATCCTTTGTTAATGAATAAATAAAATAGGAAAGAACACGATGACAAATTTAGGCTTAACAAAGGCTTTATTGGCTGTTCTGTATCACATTGAAGAGAAATCATTGTAGAAGCAATTCGGATAGTTTACGTCAAGGTTTGCAAAGCTTATCTTCATTATTTATTCTTGTAATATTCTTTTTCATAAACTCGATGAACGGCTGTATTTTCTGATTCATAGCCCTTTGGACTCCCTCTTCACCAGAGTGCTTTTTTGAGTAAAACTGAAATCATGTTTGTATTTCATGTTTGAAGGTATTTTGATTTTCCAGAGGGATCGAGTTATGAAAGGGGCTTATTGAGCTTTTTGCATTAATAAGAACTATAACTAATTTGATCATTCATTATAATTTCACTCATAACAATCAAAAATTTCGGACAATGCTGTTATTTAAAATCAACCGAATGATTGATTTTGAAAGTTCTTGATTAAACGGTATTTAAATCCAATTAAACAAGGAACGAATTTGAAATAAATTTAATTCCAATTTGAGGATTTCTGCGCATCTTCATTTGAATCGACGCGTTTTGATATCAACTCTCGTTTCTATTCGCATAAGTTTGGTTTTTACTGTAATTCAAATATCCAGTGAAATGAAATGGTTTCGTTTTTGCACGTTCTTGCCAAGACAACATCCGTTTGTACACAACAGGCGCACTCTCACGAGAGTCAACGAAATCATTTCCTCAGTCTATGATATCCAACGCTTTTCGGAGGTTGTGTAATCATATTTTTGAAACAAATGTCTGCTGTTCGCGCATAGTCCTCTTAGTTGGCCATTTACTTTACAATGAAGCAGATTTCAAGAATAAAAATGGTTAAACATCAATGATGAGATTACGCTCAAAAACCCACAAAACACTCCTTTTATGTTTTTTTTGTATTTGAGATTTTTATGAATTTTATTTCCCGATTTACAAAACTCATTCCGACACCAAATAATACAAATTAGGAGCGATGTTTACGAAACAAAAGAGGGACGATAAATAATTTCGGCGATTCGAATCAATCGAAAGAGTTCTGGCAAAATAAAGAGGTTTAATGAAACAGGGAATTGGATGAAAACGCTATGGAGATAAAGCGGATATTCGAATGCATATCGGACTGAAACTCCTTTCAGAGACGTATGTCCCGACACACCCCACCATACAAATATGTTTGGCGTTACCACTCCTATTCATATTTAGATTAGATCTAGTTTGAAACTATTTCCAATTTTCTTTCCTCACAACTGTAAAAGTGATCTCAAGGAGATTCGTCGCCCTCTGAGGATCACTAAACGAGTGTTTAATTCAGTCGTGTTCCTTTTTTTCGACTATAAAAGTGACATCAAAACCCCATCGAGCTCTTTCTTACTTTCATACTATAAACTTCACTCATTCGCTGTTTCTTCATTGATTGTGCATCATTAAGAGATAATTAAGGAAAAGGACGTCTTCCCAATTAAATCTATATAATGGGACGAAAAGTGATGATTTGTCTCATTGCACGAAAAACTCATTTAGTGGAAAATTAGCATGATATCTAAGAAACATGGAGTAAATGAAACCCGCTTAAGCCGCTCATACGACTCGGTTTCCCATGATTCCCTTTCACACGAAACAACTGAGTACCACTAAATAGTATACCCCTGTACCGATACCGCTTAAGACGTTTTGCTACCTGCTTCCCGTACCTAGATGTACTGCAACCCGCTTCTCGAATAGAATATCCCTCGGTATGATATTTAAGATAAAAAACGCAATATTGTTTTGTCAACGAAATGAACCTGTATTATCCACATCAATGTTCCATGTTAAAGCTGTATATTGACTATGCAAGAGATATAATAGTAAAAATCTTCAGTTTAAAACTATATGGATCATCTTTCATCCACAATGTATAAAGCTGCACTTGCATCGGTGAGCGATAATTTTCGTTATGATTGTTCTACATCTACATGAATACCCTGCAAGCCGCCTTTCGGCGTGTGGCAGGGGGTGTAAACACCAATCGATTGAGCTACTTTTTTAGCCTATTACTATCGCGTATTGTTCGCGGGAAGAATGAGTTCTTAAATCGACTAGTTCTAGCGTCTATTTCTCTTATTTTGTTCTCATTGTCGGATCGGCCGAAGTAACAGGGGGGTCGCATAATATCAACTACGTCATGGGAAAACGTGCTTCCTCTAAATTTGTTAAGAAGTCGCAACCTAGCTTCTAACCGCCTTTCTTTCAATGATGCCCAACCTGCATCTGAGAGCATCTTCGTGACGCTTACCTTTTTCTCGTAGCATTTTTTAACGAAACGTATCGCTTTGCGTTGAATTTTCTCAAGTTCGCGGGTACCCGTTTCATCCGCTGGGTCCCATATACTTGCCGCGTATTCGAGATGGGTCCTGAACAAGGAGAAATAACATCGCTCACTAACTTTCTCTTCGCATCTACCGACAATACGCTTTATGAAGCCGAGCTTTTTACTAGCTTTGCCGCAGATTTTACGAATGTGAGTGCTCCAATTTAAATTATTGGTAAGAGTTACCCCAAGATACTCAACTGATTCTGCTACATTTATGACTAATCCGTTTATTAAGTATGGATAATTATGACGCAATTCTTTCTTTTCGAAGAAATTAACTACGGAGTATTTACTTACATTGAGATCTAGTTTCCATTTTTCGCACCACTTTTGAATTGTTATTAAATCATTAGATAGAGAAATACGATCGTCATCGTTAGATATTTCTCTATATAAGACCGAGTCACCCGCGAATATCCTAACATTGCTATCTATCTCTTCACTCAAGTCATTAATATATATTAGGAAAAGAAGAGGACCAATTACGCTTCCCTAAGGTACGCCTGAGGTAATAATTGTTCAGAAGGATAACATGTATGCAATAATATTTGTACATCTTTTATAAGTTAAATTTAGTTCCGTCATTTGGACGGGATAATTCATCTACATGTACATGAATTTCCTGCAAGCCGCCTTTCGGTGTGTGGCAGGGGATGCCATAATTCAAGAGTGTTCTTCGTATTGCAAAATAGTAATGAGTGATGTTGGAGAATCGTTCGAAAGTTAAAATATAATAAAATTATTCTCCTTACACTATATTATGGCTTGTAATATGTGCAATATAACATATAGTATTTATTAGACCACTGTTTGAAATGATCCATTATATATACGTCGCACCTTTCAAGTTTCCTCGAGCAACGTTGTCTCTTCGGTAGAAATGACCCATTCCTCACGAGAGAGAATAACGTTGTAGCATTTAATGATTTGGAGATCTTTTTGAGAGTAAAAGGGGCAATTAAGTCGGAGATAAAAGAGAGGAAGGAAAGTGCCCAAATGGAATCCCTTTTCATGATTTTCCTATTTTTAAGCCACGCTTCGAAAGCGTAAAGGAATATTATATGGTATAAATATTTTCGTCATTGGTAAGTTATGAAAAGAATAAAATAAGTAGGTACTTATTTTAATTTTTAAGTAGTGATTTCGAAATATATCGTGATTTCTTTACTTGGCGAACGCGGTTTCGAGAGACCAAAGAAATATTGCGTGATTACAACGTGAATGGCACTATGAAATATCATAAAACTAATTAAGGCGTTTACATACTCCCTGCCATCCACCATTGCGGGTCGTTGATGTAAATATGGATGCAAGCGATAAAAGTCCGAAATTAAATAATGTTAACAATTTCGAAAAAGTGCTATATCTCACAAATTTTAGTTCATCA
Organism: Pachydiplax longipennis; assembly: GCA_036926295.1. Lineage (NCBI taxonomy): Eukaryota > Metazoa > Arthropoda > Insecta > Odonata > Libellulidae > Pachydiplax > Pachydiplax longipennis. The sequence continues at coordinate 3,104,478 of JAVFKF010000044.1, read as the reverse complement.
TTTCTCTGTAGTTTAAAAGTAATTCATGACATATTTTTGTTCGATTTGTACAATTAAATTCTCTGGAAATAAACAGAGGTACACGATTACGAATGACGATGAAGACCACTAATATGTCTTACCAATATAAATTCATGAGTAGATAAAAGTGCTCTTCCTTAACTTCCTCAATGAAAAATCCAGTGAATTTATTAATGCATAACACAGATTCTCACATTATTTGATCTTGTTGTTAATTCTTTTGACGCCTCGTCACAGTATTATAAGGCAATGTAAGTCGAATTTCTTGAAAACCTTAACTCACTCTAACTCAAAAGGTATTGTTTAGAACAATTATTGGTTTAAAATTTTGATGATTATTTTTATTATTATAATAATTATTGTATTAATTCGCTCTATTTTATATCGTTTCATAACTCTTCCTTAATTGTTGAAATCTATTTTGCACAGTTTGAAATTGCTTCGTAATTAATCTTTTAATGCATTGAAATCAATATATATTACATTAATTCTTTATAATAATTGAGTATTGCATATTCTTAAATATTTCATATTATCATTATTTTGTCTAAGAATTGCATGGATAACGCTTCCAGACTTCCGTCGGTACTTCGGCGGTAATAAGTAAATAAATTAAGCACTATATTCCGTTTAGATTAGTAAAAACTGCTCTTATAAAATTTCATTTCATCCTTTAGATAAAGAAATCGAATATTACGCTGTGGAAACAAATTCCTCTGATAGAAAACCTCATATAGCTTCCTTTGTGCGATCCAATCGAGGTCAATTAAGGAGCCCAAAGATAATTAATTCCAGAATTCGCGCCGTTTTGAGGGTAAATTACTAAATATAAACTCTCATCTGGGGAAATAGGTGAACGCCAAGGAAGATTCTAAACGAGAAAATTCGGATATTTTTTTCATTATTAAAACACAAACATACCAATCATATGTTGGAAATCACAGTAGATCCCGGTTTAATCACATGGTATTATACCACCATGTTATAACTCTATTCCGCTCAAGACACGTTTGGTCCCCTGAAAAACGTCTTAAGGTGGATTTATACTATCCGTTCAGACACGGAGCGTATCCGTATCGTTTTCCGTCAGACAAAGATGAGAGCGTTTATACTAACATAACGTGTACGACGCGGCGCAGATCTGCTCTCGGTTTTCTTTCTCACGATAAGTGTGCGAGAGAGCACAGAAATGGTTCCGAACAATTTTACTAACAATAAAAGTTGTTTAAACGAATGTCTTTAAAAGATTGATGCGTTTTTAAGCCGTTTTATTAGATGAAGACGAAAAAGAAAGAAAAACGCAAACTACATCGTCGTTTTAGTGTACATAAAAGATTAAAACGAAGAAAAATAGATTTTTTTTAGCTTCAATTGGTTTTTATTTATTCATTTCTCTCGAGATTAGATGCGCACAACTCAATTCCAGTGACGAAACTGAACGGACTTACTTCATAATTTTATAATTTATAAGACTATTTAATAATTAGAATACGGAGCGTCATGGATCACGTGTTCCGACACGTAGCGTATAAGGCAAAACATTCTTTCGATGAATGTCGGCCCGTCGCCGCTCCGTGTCTGTGCGGAAACGCTACGTATAGTATATACTATACATTGCAGTTCAAATCGCCGTGAGAAAGTTTTTCTGAACGGAAACGATACGGATACGCTCCATGTCTGATCGGATAGTATAAACCCACCTTTAACCGGGTTTTGATGTATTTAGAATTAATGCCAATGAGACTCCCTTTTCCCCTAGAAGATACCCAAAACTATAAAGCAAAACAGTGAAGTTTGCAGCGGCAGTTGAGGGGCTACATCTGCATAACATGAATTTCAGGCATCAGAGTAATCTAACCAAGCATGTCAAATGGGCTCCTCCTGAAAGAAAAGATTTTTTATAATTGTTCTACCTTTTGGTAGGTTCATGTGCCCCCACATTCCCCATTCAGTTTCCTCTCTTTGGTAACTCATCCCACCCCATAATAACTTTCGTCTTTGTCTTCCCCTCTGTCTTTTCCCTAGAATTCTACCCTCGATCACTTTCTTCAATAATCCCTCTCCTCTCAGTATTTGACCCACCCATTTCTTTTGTATATTTTTAATTACTTCAGTCATTACTCTTTTCTCCCCAACCATCTCTAGAACCTCCTCGTTCGTTTTTCTATCGACCCAACTTACTTTCTCTATTCTACGCCATAACCACAACTCAAAAGTCTCTAATATTTTGACATCCTCATTTCTTTACGCCCACGTTTCACACCCGTACAATATTACACTATATAGGGGGATATATATATCCCCCTCTTACTGCCACAGTTCAGTGTCTCAACGGGACGGAGGGGTGTTAACGGAGGTTGGAGTCGATGCATAGCCCAGGTTCAACCATGCTAAGAAGGCTTCAACTATATCTCCGGCCAAATTGTGAAAGTGGCATTCACCAACTGGCAGTAGGACAGCCTGGTGAATTATTGTCCTTCACCCCCCAAAGGCGAATAAAATTTTCATGATGAGCTTCTGTAATGGAAATTTATCCGGACGTAAAAGCACCACCCATTCGGAAGTCCGGGAGGTGATGGCATTACAGAGGTCCATCATGAGGAAAAGAACTATTACCCTGCTCTTTGTGACTTACAACTGCCGCAGCTTGAAGAGTGAAGACAGACTACTGGAACCACTACACTACTCTCCTACGCAGCACTTATAAAAATACCACAGCCTCAGTAATGCTAAACGAAGTTACTGAAGAATACAAGATTGAGAAGGGAGTTAGACAAGGAGATTGCCTTTCCCCAATTCTTTTCACAGCTGTTCTGGAGGAAGTTTTTAAAACCTTGGACTGGGAGCAGAAAGATCTGTGGATTAATGGGGAACACATCAGTCATCTGCGCTTTGCAGATGATATAGTACTCTTCGCAACCAACGGAAAGCTTCTAGACTTCATAAACTGAACACAGCAGGACAGAAGATAGGACTCAAGATAAACTTAACAAAAACAAAGGTAATGTATAACTCTTTTGCAGCACAAAAAACAATCAAATTTGAAGGGACGCCTCTGGATGTCTGCTCAGAATACACATACCTAGGACAACTAGTAACCACAGGAGAGAACAACAGGGTTAACGAAGTGAACAGAAGTTAAACTCGGCTGGAGTGCCTTCGGAATAAATGTACATATTCTGAAGTCACAAATGCCAATGGTCTAGAAGAGGAAGGTCTTCAACCAATCCATTCTACCAGTGTTGACATATGGAAGTGAAACCTGGGTATTAAACTCAGCAATAACCCAGCGACTTCAGACAACGCAAAGAAGTATGGAAAGATGGGATCACAAGAAGAGACAGGAAACGCAACACCTGGGTGAGGATGAAGACAGGAGTGACAGACACCACAGATAAAGTAAGGTCACTGAAATGGATGTGGGCAGGCCATGTGACAAGAAGAAACGACAACCGCTGGACAAGAGCGGTTCTGAACTGGACACCAAGGGATGTGAAGAGACCAAGAAGAAGACCAAAGGACCGATGGAACAGAGACATCATTAAGTACTTAGGGGTGACATGGCAAAGAGAAGCTCAGAATAGAGAGAATTGGAAAGCGCTTGGGGAGGCCTACATCCTACATCGGATTGAAAATGGCTGATGATGATGATGATGTAACATGCAATGTTAAGCACTCATAACTTAATTTATAGACAAAAAAAGAAAAATTCTCCTGCAGTAATTTGCTTTTCAATTATATGCGTATATTTATTACGAATTAGTTTCAATTTTTAAGAAGATGAGATCCTTAATTCCTCAGAAAAATGAATATTTTCCCCCATTCAGTCATGTTCAGCGTTGGAAAGAAATATTGCGAATATTTTTCTGCGCCTATGTCGGCATTCTCGTGAACTACTTGGAATAAATCATACAAATACTTACTTGCTACACTAATTTCTTACACTTTCCACACTTAACTTTTTTCATACTCTGACAGTTTACACTTCTTACGTGTTAGAACGACTGACACCGAGGAAAGCCTCGAAAACCGGTAATATTCAATACGGATCCAACTCAACTTACGACAATCCTCAACTTACTACTCAAATTTCCTCTCTTTCAATCTCTAAAATCAATCACAAAATCTCCCCAGAGTTCATATCGGAATTTCATTTTCAAAGATAGAAACCATATATATAGATCAAGAGGTTAAAAATATTTTAATTCCTATGTCACTCTTATATGCACAAAATGTATGGATGTTATTCGTAAATGACGGTCGATAATTGAACGCAATGTGGATAGGATCACAGGGGAAATACGTGAATATCTTCCTTTTTCGCCGCCTCACGGAAAAAAGATTTCACTAGATTATAACGAGAACATATAGAAATATATTGATATATTTTCCAGACAGCATATAGTGAGGCAATATGAGAGGTATCAAATAGTAATGACCAAAACGAAGAAGCCAAATAAAACCAAAGTACAGATGGAAAATCGTGCTTATATGGAATGTTGCGATTCAAATGACACAACATTTTATGTGAGAAAACGAATTCACTTGGTGAATAAACTGAAGACTACTTAGTTTGGCGAAAATAAAGATTTGGGAAAATATTATCATTCAAAAAAGATCACTTTTTCAAGTTGCCCTATTTAGAATGTCCCAGATTTCCTCAAGTGATGAGTACAATGAAGCGAAGAACATGTCCACTTTAAGCGATTTTATTGCAGCGTGTTCATCCTAATATTGGCTCTTAAAAACGCACCTCTCGTTGACCCACTTTCATTTCCACTCTTTTGGAATATTACAAACAACTTCATTATCTGTCGGAAAGCAAAGAAAATCATTGATCCATTTAAGTGAACATAACTTAAATGTCATCAGCCGCAATGGATCACGTGATATTGACAAATGGCGTTAAATTCAATTCAAATAAATATTAAATTTAAGGTGTAAGTATTTAATACGCCCTTTTCAAAGTTTATGTATTGTATGTACTCATAATCTACCTTTCTAAATGAGATGTAGAGGCGCGAAATTAAAAAATTTCTACGAGGCATTCCCGAGAAAATAGAGCCTGTAACCCGGCATGAGAGAAATGAATATTGTTTTGCAAACGCAGGTTACTGTTTCCCTGATGGTCCTTGGTTCGATAAAAGGGGACCATTTGCATTCGACCATACTTTTAAATGAGAATTTAGGAATCACGTTTGAGGACCTTCCCGATATGATATCGTCCTGAAACTTTTGATAGCGTTTAAGACGCCCTTACCGATTAAAATTTGCATCTTCAGAGACGGTTCTGGATTCGACTCCAGGCGGTCTTAATATTCTCATATGTATATACGGTCGAACTTGCAAATATATTTAGGAAGCACTTCCAGAGAAGATAAAAATCTATATTTTGGCATGTGAACAGCACTCATGAATGTATTTTGCAAAAGCAGTTTATAGAGTCTTAAATCGTCCTTGGTTCGACTCCAGGGAATCATTTGCCTTATAACATAGAATTAAAGAGGGAAATCGGATTTATGTTTGAGGACCAATCCGATATGATATCGTCCTGAAACTTTTGATAGCGTTTAAAACGCCCTTACCGATTAAAAACGTACCTTTGCATCTTCAGAGACGGTTCTGGTGCACCCAAGAAAAATCTCAAGGAAGAATAGACTTGAACATTTCGATTCTACCTTGCATTTCAAACGGGGAAAACGGAATCTTTTTTTAGGACCTTCCCGATAAGATGCTCAATTGAAACTTTGAAACACGTCAGAGTGGCACATTTCTAACATTCCCATGCCATTGTCTCTCACGAACGGGTCCTGTGTTCGACGCCAGGGGGTCTTTCGCGCGAATTTTCGAAAATTGTTTTGAGTCCTTACTCGGAGCGATAGAAAAGTGAATATCACGGAGGTAGGAGCCGCCGTGGTTATATATTGTACTTACTGAAGCAATGTTACCAAACGACCGTGAGTTCGACGCCAAGTGGGTGCAAAATTCTCCGGTATAAAATGCATGGCGGTCAATTTTGACAATTATTTTTAATGCTCATCCGATAACCGGGAACGATATAAAATGGAATATACATAGAGTCATGTCATATGTTTCATATACGCTGTCCACCGTTCCTCTGACGGTTCTTGGTTCCATGCCTGAGCGTCATTTCTATTCTACCATGTATTTCATTGGGGGATAACGGAATCTTATTTTAGAACCTTCCTGATAAGATATTGAATTGAAACTTTGAGACACGTCAGAGTAGCACTTATCTAACATAAATAAGCAATTTTGTCTCACGAAGTGGTCCTTATAGTTCGACGCCAGGGGGTGTTTTAAGAGTAGTTTTGAACATTGTTTTGAGGCCTTTCTTGGTATGGTACTGCATTCAACTCCAAGCAACTTTTACTCGTATATATGCATAGTTGCATATATACGAGTTGCATAGGAGGCAAAGGTTTTTAAAAGCACGGATGAAGATGCTGGAGACTATTGGAGTTGACTTTGATATTGAGGGACAGAAATACCCGGAGGTACGAAAGATGGTTAAGGAGGAATCGCGGAATGAGTTCCTGGAACATAGATCTAAAACCCTTTTAGAGTCTTTAGGAAGCGACCAGAAAGAGTTTTGGTCATACGTCCGAGAATCTCGAGGAGGTCAGTCTTCAGTATCTAGCCTTGTTAATGACGAGGGACTAACAGTTAGTGATTTGATAGGTAAAGCGAACTTACTTAATCGACATTACCAGGAAAGCTTTACTTTAGACAGTGACGCACATTTAATAGGGGTCATATAACTACCCAATATCGATCAAATTAAATAGGTCGTTAAGTTGTTTGTCAAGTATTCAAATAAATATTGGTTAAACTTTTGTCTGCACTTGATTTTATATACACCTAAACCTGATATCAATTGATATTCAGTGCTTATATTTCACTCACAGAATAGATAATATTCAACATTTATTTATATCTTTGAATAATGAAAAGGATATCATACCTGCGATAACTCACCTGCATGGAATACCATCGTAATAAGGGCTTTTATTCCTAATCGCTATCTTCGAAGCACGAAAAGATGGCATTATACTGACTCATTTAGGCGGTAAGAGTACTTTAAAAAGTAAGTTTTGTAAATGCGTTATTATACCCGAAATGGAGTATGACTGACCACCATATTTATATGAGAGGCCAAGGTGGCTTTGGTCTGCGCATGTGTCACAATGTATGGTCGAATGAAAATGAGACCACGTAAAGGCACGAGGCTAACTTCTTCGCTTACGGCAAATTACATTGAGTTATTCCCCTGCAAGTTCTCCATACTGACTGGAATTTTGAAACGTGCTATAATCGATCTGTCATGGTCGAAACCCCCTAACTGAAAGTTTCATACAGAAATATATTGGAGATTCTATTTAATGGTTTTCAACCACTGAAATCGATTAGTAATATTTAAAAATCGTAAAATCACTCCTTATCATTGTCACCAACCCATGAAATATATTATTTTTTTAATACTTGCTCTACGATGCACTACAGTGGTAGGTCTATCGGCATAATCTTGCCTTTGGGAACTGATACCCCATTTTGTAATTGAATTAAAATAAATACTAATTGTTGACAACAATTTTTAATAAATATATAACTATTATTATTTACAACCGTTTTCAATATTTTTATTCAGCTTACTGCACCTTTGGTTGGAAAGCAGAAAGAAGATAAGGATACATTTGTATGAGACAATTAAGGCGGAAATTAATTATATCCCGAATGCAATAAAGAAGCAAAATTGACCAAAATCTTACTCGTCAATAATGAAATATAACTATTTATTTATTATAATGTGAAGTATATCATAAAAATCGATTTCTCGTATTAGAAATTTTCTTTTGTAATTGTGTTTACCCTGAATTAAACATTGAGAAAATATTCAAAATTTATTTATATTAATTTGAAAACTGATTCCGAATGTTTAAAGTGAGCAGAATAGTTATATTTAAATAATATAAAAATATTAGGGAGAGATAGAAATATAGACCAAAATATTTGTTTCGGAAATTATTTTTAGTTGGTGATCAGCATGATTTGATTTTTAGGGTTCCTCGGTTAGGCGGAGGAAGAAACTTTAAATCTCAATCTCGCCCAAAAAAGACGATTATTATTATTAAATTAATTCTTAAAATTGTACTTAATAATGAATTACTTTACATATGAGCAATTGCAAAAAGCAGTAATAAGTTTATTAAATAATGATTGCATTTATTAAATTTGTAAATTTGTTAACTGCTAAAATTAAGTGCTTTTTATCAGTGGAATTGACAAAATTGGTTTGTCATATCATTATATAGCAAAATTCTGGTAGTCCATTAACTCTCAAATAGTATTTTACATTCTGCGCCTGGTACTTACTATGAATTACTCATTACTGACTATGAATTAGTTCATTGATCATCGCTTAAAATAAATAAAATGCTTAGTAAATAATTATTTAAATATATTTTTGTAATTTGTTAACACCGCATTAATTGCATACCTTTCGTTTCTCAAAATTAACGAAATAATCGGATCATAAATATAGTGCAAAATTATTTACATAAGTAAGAAATTAGCAGATAAATATCTTTAATAGCCTATGTTTTATTGAAGGACGTATATCGCCTGGGGTTATATCGACCCCACGAAACCAATCAAGGGTTAACAAGGATTAATTGCTTCTATGAAGTGGTGCAATGGTCTTACCGTAAAATTTAGCAGATCTCTTAGTTTCTTCTTTCTATGATATTACATAATTAAAACCCTTGCGAAGAACGAGTTTTTCATAGTTCTAAACGTATTTAAAATATGCCCGCGGCGAGCTTGCGGCGGCGAGTTGTCCTAGACACCTGTCTATTGGCTACTCTTCTCTCTCTCTTTCATGAGGTTCTCCAGTGGTCCTTGGTTCGATGCAAGAGTGTCATTCCGATTCTACCATGCATTTCAAACTGGAATAACGGAACCTTATTTTAGGACCTTCCCGATAAGATACTGGATTGAAACTTTGAAACACGTCAGAGTGGCACATATCTAACATTCCCATGCCATTGTCTCTCACGAACGGGTCCTGTGTTCGACGCCAGGGGGTCTTTCGCGCGAATTTTCGAAAATTGTTTTGAGTCCTTACTCGGAGCGATAGAAAAGTGAATATCACGGAGGTAGGAGCCGCCGTGGTTATATATTGTACTTACTGAAGCAACATTACCAAACGACCGTGAGTTCGACGCCAAGTGGGTGCAAAATTCTCCGGTATAAAATGCATGGCGGTCAATTTTGACAATTATTTTTAATGCTCATCCGATAACCGGGAACGATATAAAATGGAATATACATAGAAGCAATTCATGTGTTTCATATACGCTGCTCGCCATTCCTCTGACGGTTCTTGGTTCGACGCCTGAGTCGTCATTTCTATTATACGATGTATTTCAAAAGGAGATAGCGTAATCTTATTTTAGGACCTTCCTTATAAGATATTGAATTGAAACTTTGGAAGAGGTCAGAATGGCACTTATCTAATATTAATATGCAATTGTTTTGCACGATTGGGTCCTTAGTTCGACGCCAGGCGGTCTTTTGAGCGAAGTTTTGAACATTGTTTTGTGGCCTTTCTTGGTACGGTAATGCATTCAACTGATAGCTTGCAGTATGCAGGCAACTTTTACTCGTATATATATATATATATATATATATATATATATATATATCTATTATATATAGCTAACTCTCCGGATATACCTATATATATATATACCTATATATTTATAGGGGATACGAATTCTGACCATGTTCCACGAGCGCCGTCGACGTCAGATTTTTTCGACGTACTGGCCCCACGCTCTAGATGCCAGAATAATGCAGACATCGACGCTAGCTATCATGGGTTCGATGCCAGAAATTCCCAAAAATCGCAATTTTCCCATAAGAATGCATTGCGCGGATTTTTGAAAATTATTTTGAGGCACTTATCGTTAAGATAGAGGAACCAAAATCTCGGAGGTTGAAGTTGAGGTAGTCTTCTATATTACGAATGGAAGAAATGTTGCCAAATGACCGTGAGATCGACTCCAGGTGGGTCCGAAATTCTTCCATAAGAAATGCATTGCTGCAATTTTTGAAATTTTTTTTCAATGCCTTCCCGATAAGCTGGAAAGATCAAACCCCGTGTGGCGACGGAGGCGTTTGAACATATTCTTCCATGAATTTCACAGTTCTTCTAGTGGTCCTTGGTTCGATGCAAGAGGGTCATTCCGATTCCACCATGCATTTCAAAGGGGGAAAACGGAATCTTATTTTAGGACCTTCCCGATAAGATATTGGATCAAAACTTTGGAGCAAGTCATAATGGCACTTATCTAATATTAATTCGCTATTTTATCTCACAGAAGGGTCCTGAGTTCGACGCTAGGCGGTCATTTGCGCGAATTTTTGCAATCTGTTTTGAGACCGTTCTCGATGCGATAGAGCAATCAAAATCACGGTGTTTTTAGATGAGACGGTTTTCCATAGTACTAAAGGAAGAAATGTTACCAAATGTCCGTGTGTTCGTCGCCAGGTGGTTCCGAAATGCTTCCGTAAGAAATGCATTGCTGCAATTTTTGAAATTTTTTTTCGATGCCTTACCGATAAGCTGGAAAGATAAAACCCGGAATGGTGACAGAGTCGTTTGATAGCATTCTTTCTTGAATTTCACCGTTCGTCTAGTGGTCCTTGGTTCGATGCAAGAGTGTCATTCCGATTCTACCATGCATTTCAAACGGGAATAACGGATCTTATTTTAGGACCTTCCCGATAAGATACTGAATTGAAACTTTGAAACACGTCAGAGTGGCACTTCTCTAACATTCATATGCCATTGTCTCTCACGAACGGGTCCTTTGTTCGACGCCAGGCGGTCATTTACGCAAATTTTTTAAAATTGTTTTGAGGCCTTTCTCTATGCAGGAGACTATTCAAAATCTCAGCGTTTGCGCTTGAAGTAGTTTTCTATAGAACCAGTGGAAGAAAGGTAGCATATGACCGTGAGTTCGATGCCAGATGGATGAAAATTTCTAACGAAAGAAATGTATTGCGGCAATTTTTAAGAATTTTGCTGGATAAGCTTCGAAGATGACACCCGTAAGGGGAACATATTGTAAATGTTTACCAATTAGCTTGCAGTATGCAAGCAACTTTTACTCGTATATATATATATATATATACGAGTAAAAGTTGCTTGCATACTGCAAGCTATCCGTTGAATACAGTATCATACCAAGTACTGCCTCAGTTCAAATTTAAAACTTCGCGCCAAAGACCGCCTGGCGACGAACTAAGAACCCGGTCGTGAGAGAAGATAGCAAAATAATATTAGATAAGTGCCATCCTTACTTGTTCCAAAGTTTCGATTCAATATCTTATCGGGAAGGTCCCACGACTCTGTCACCATTCCGGGTTTTATCTTTCCAGCTTATCGGGAGGGCATTTAAAAAGATTTCCGCAATGCATTTCTTATGGAAGAATTTTGCATCCACCTGGCGTCGAACTCACTGTCATTTGGCTACATTTTTTCCATGAGAAGCATAGAAGACTACCTCAACTTCAACCTCCGAAATTTTGGTTACTCTATCTTAACGATAAGTGCCTCAAAATAATTTTCAAAAATCCGCGCAATGCATTCTTATGGGAAAATTGCGATTTTTGGGAATTTCTGGCATCGAACTCATGATAGCTAGCGTCGATGTCTGCATTATTCTGGCATCTAGAGTGTAGGGCCAGTACGTCGAAAAAATCTGAAGTCGATGGCGCTTGTGGAACATGGTCAGAATTCGTATCCCCTATAAATATATAGGTATATATATATATAGGTATATCCGGAGAGTTAGCTATATATAATAGATACGAGTAAAAGTTGCTTGCATACTGCAAGCTATCCGTTGAATACAGTATCATACCAAGTACTGCCTCAGTTCAAATTTAAAACTTCGCGCCAAAGACCGCCTGGCGACAACTAAGAACCCGATCGTGAGAGAAGACAGCAAAATAATATTAGATAAGTGCCATCCTTACTTGTTCCAAAGTTTCGATTCAATATCTTATCGGGAAGGTCCCACGCCTCTGTCACCATTCCGGGTTTTATCTTTCCAGCTTATCGGGAGGGCATTTAAAAAGATTTCCGCAATGCATTTCTTATGGAAGAATTTTGCATCCACCTGGCGTCGAACTCACCGTCATTTGGCTACATTTTTTCCATGAGAAGCATAGAAGACTACCTCAACTTCAACCTCCGAAATTTTGGTTACTCTATCTTAACGATAAGTGCCTCAAAATAATTTTCAAAAATCTGCCCAATGCATTCTTATGGGAAAATTGCGATTTTTGGGAATTTCTGGCATCGAACCCATGATAGCTAGCGTCGAAGTCTGCATTATTCTGGCGTCTAGAGTGTAGGGCCAGTACGTCGAAAAAATCTGACGTCGACGGCGCTTGTGGAACATGGTCAGAATTCGTATCCCCTATAAATATATAGGTATATATATATATAGGTATATATATATATAGGTATATATATATATAGGTATATCCGGAGAGTTAGCTATATATAATAGATATACGAGTAAAAGTTGCTTGCATACTGCAAGCTAAATGGTACATTAACAGTAAGTTCCCCTTACGGGTATCATCTTCGAAGCTTATCCAGCAAAATTCTTAAAATATTGCCGCAATACATTTCGAACGTGAGAATTATTCATCCATCTGGCATCGAACTCACGGTCATTTAGATCCTTTCTTCCACTGGTTCTATAGAAAACTACTTCAAACGCAAACACTGTGATTTTGAATAGTCTCCTGCATTGAGAAAGGCCTCAAAACAATTTTTAAAAATTTGCGTAAACACCGCCTGGCGTCGAACACAGGACCCATTTGTGAGAGACAATGGCATACGAATAATAGATAAGCGCCACTCTGACGTGTTTCAAAGTTTCAATTCAGTATCTTATCGGGAAGGTCATAAAATAAGATTCCGTTATTCCCGTTTGAAATGCATGGTAGAATCGGAATGACACTCTTGCATCGAACCAAGGACCACTGCAGAAACGACGAATAACATGAAAGAATGTTCTCCAACACCTCTGTCACCATTCCGGGTTTTATCTTTCCAGCTCTTCGGGAAGGATTTAAAAAAAATCATCCAAGATTTCACCAATGCATTTCTTACGGAAGCATTTCGAACCCACCTGGCGTCGAACACACGGTCATTTGCTAACATTTCTTCCTTTGGTACTATGGAAGACCATCTCATCTGCAAACACCGTAATTTTGATTGCTCTATCGCATCGAGAACGGTCTCAAAACAGATTGCAAATATTCGCGCTAATGACCGCCTAGCGTCGAACTCAGGACCCTTCCGTTAGAGAAATAGCGAATTAATATTAGGTAAGTGCCATTATGACTTATTCCAAAGTTTCGATTCAATATCTTATCGGGAAGGTCCCAAAATAAGATTCCGTTTTCCCCATTTGAAATGCATGGTGGAATCGGAATGACCCTCTTGCATCGAACCAAGGACCACTAGACGAACCGTGAAATTTACGAAAGAATGTGTTCAAACGCCTCCGTCGCCACACGGAGTTTGATCTTTCCAGCTTATCGGGAAGGTATTGAAAAAAAATGACAAAAATTGTAGCAATGCATTTCTTATGGAAGAATTTTGCATCCACCTGGCGTCGAACTCACTGTCATTTGGCTAGATTTTTTCCATGAGAAGCATAGAAGACTACCTCAACTTCAACCTCCGAAATTTTGGTTCCTCTATCTTAGCGATAAGTGCCTCAAAATAATTTTTAAAAATCCGCGCAATGCATTCTTATGGGAAAATTGCGATTTTTGGGAATTTCTGGCATCGAACCCATGATAGCTAGCGTCGAAGTCTGCATTATTCTGGCATCTAGAGTGTAGGGCCAGTACGTCGAAAAAATCTGACGTCAACAACGCTTGTGGAACATGGTCAGAATTCGTATCCCCTATATATATATATCTATATATATATATATATATATAGGTATATCCGGAGAGTTAGCTATATATAATAGATATAGGTATATCCGGAGAGTTAGCTATATATAATAGATATATATATATGTATATCCGGTGAGTTAGCTATATATAATAGATAAATAGATATAGGCCTCTTTCTACCATAATAGAGGGTCTTTGTAACACCAATAGAGAGTGGACTGAAATCCAGTCGGAAAAGGAGAGAAATAATATATGTGGAATAAAAATGTATCCATCGCAGTCTTTTAAAGGATGTAAATGGAATTCCCTTTTTTTGTTTTCTCTCTCGGATTGGGGTGACGGTGTCAGAGTGGAAATGGAGCGAACGAATCGAGGTCAAGTTGAAAAGAATACACTTTCGGACTCATTAAACTGGCGTTCATTTGCTCCGCATATTTCGCTTCAGTCGGTACTCATCGTATTCTTTATGCTCCGATCTCATAATGACTCTCCACCCCAGTTTGTGCTTAATACGCATCAAACACTCTTATAAAATAAGACCAACAGGATTAAGTATTCTCGCCACTGCCATTATCATTACTAGATAAGCATTACTTCATCCGGTGTCTCATTGGCACTTTTTACTTAAATCTGATGGAAGATTAATGTAAAAGGGGAATTCAGCCCTAATCGAATCTTTACAGATGTTATCGTATACTTGTATACTATGCCTTCATTACCTCAGATATATCCATTTTTCCCTAATTTTTTGTTACTTACGCGGTTGCCTAGCCAACGAAATTCACAACTCTTCTTTCCTCTGTGAAATGAATCGGGTGAGTTTATCAGACGATTCAATTAATGAACCAGCGATTTCCCGCTTCTTTGAGAATATACCGCTTTAGAAACGAATGGTCGCTTTATACTGATCACACATCAAAGAGGACAAAATTTGAATCGATTCTAATAATAATCATAATAATTTTCAACGAACATGAAAAGTCTGACCGAACCGGGGTCCTTCACTTGCTGGGCGGTTGCTCTGACTACTAAGATATCCTGGCGGGATATCGTAAAAGTTCTGGGAACTTTGTACGCATGAGGTCAGATCTACCACCTCGCAAGTGAGAGGTTCGAATCCCGGTTCCGTCAGCCTTTTTTCATGTTCTTTCTTCCTAGCCGCACGATTTTTCGTGCTAAATCTCTTGAACCCTTTCCTTGTTTGAATCATAATAATTTTATTAATCAAGACATACGAAAGCTTTTATAGTACAGGTCATCTTCCTATATATAATTAGCGGAGTGTCCGTCTGTCTGTCTGTCCGTCCCCCCTTTTGAGTCGGAGAGCCATGAAACAAACTGCATTGTATTTCTAATATGCTGAAAGCCCCACGAAAACTACCTTCATCTTTATGAAGGCTCGGGTTCGAACCCAGGACTCCTTAATATGTTTTCATAAGGAATGCACGTAAAGTTCGTTTTTGTACCCTGCAGGCTTTGTTACTTTTACGGAATTAAATTGGAAATAATGGTCCTACGAAGTCAAGAAAAGTACCAAAAGAAGGTAAATTAAGTGAAGAATATTATTACTATCGTAAAATATACTTTTTGAATCTAAATTACGAGAACTGTGACAAAATAAACGAAAATTTGGTAAAATGTCGCCGTAGTAAACAACTAGTTTCCCCTGACAACCAAGGTGAGTGTTGAATCCGATACATTCATTCTCCCAGAAGGATACACGTGGATTGTAAGTCCATACCGAGTTAATCGTAAAAACTAATTTCAGAGTTAATGAAGAGGAAGCGATTTACTGAGATTTCAGCGAATCTACAGTATGATATTTAAATAGCAGGAACAATATTTCAGCCATTTTAGAGTTTTTCTCCATCAAACCGATATACAAAATGACATTTATACGTTCGTTTGTGGTAATCAAGATTTCGAAGAAATATTACGTCGAGGAAGGGGATTATTTTAGAGGGACACGAATAATATTCGAAAGTACTTTGCACCCCTTTTTCTCCTCTTGAACAATCAACGAATGCAAACACACACTTGCGAAAGACCGTAAGTAGGCATGATTTCATTGGAATATTTGTTGTTTTTGTTCTTTACTTAATATTCCTCTGATATTGCCGATGATATAAAGAAAAACCAGCGGTTTCGTTCCTCGGTCGCTATTTGCAAATCTGAAAGTGAATTTTAGTGGTTCCTGCAAGGTGGATTCTCATTCCTCCTTCCCTGAGCTATTGAATACAAGCAGTGATTGCAAATGTTAATAATTGCGACTGTTTTTGGGTCCATCATTGATATTGTTTGACTTCTGAGTACTTTTAATCATTCAATTAATACTTTTGAACTCCGATTTCTCTTGCGGAAGAATCATCGAATACATAAAACACACATACGAAAGTCGGTAAGTGCGCAATGTTTTCTTTGATAACGCATTGCTTTTGTTCCTTACTTTTTGTTCCTAATCCAAATCATAGCAATTTCGTTGATGAATCCAGCTATATTGGTATTCGGTTGAAGATTTTAAGTATGGATGAAAATTCGAAGGTAAATTGCCGTATGCATCCCTTTTCTCCTGTTCAAGTACCAACGAATAAAAGCACACGCGCAAAAGACCGTAATGGGGTATTATTTTATTGGACAGTGTCTTATTTTTGTTAATTCCTCTATTATTGCCAAGAAATTTAAAGGAAAACTGACGATTTTTAACGATTTTTTACCCGGTTGCTATTTGTGAATCTGGTAGGATATTTTAGTGGATCCTGCTGTGTGGATTCTCATACCTCCTCCTCTGGGCAATTAAATACAACTACTTATAATTATGTAGTTGTATTAACTACATAACTACATAAATATCACTACATATGTTGCGAGTTTTATTTGATTTTTCCATGGTTTTCGTTGTAACTTTCATCACTCTTCTTTAAGAAATGAACGGCATACTCTGATACTCTTCCCTATTCTTTTTCTGCACCAGAAAGTTAGAGACGCTCCCGTAACATGCAATGATATCATTCGAAATTTGTATGGGTTCGACTACAGACCGTACGTATATTGCATCTCTCTTAAGATATATATTCTCAAGATATGGAGTCGAAATCAATAATTTTTTCTTGCAATAATTTTCAAATAATTGATTATCGTATCCTGGTACGATAATAGCATATGTTATTTATGCACATCTCAGCACTTACCAGTTTCCAAAATAATACGAAGTTCTCCTCCAGGAGATTTAAACCCCACTGGATTTAAATAATGTCTAACAAGTAATGTACAGTATTTGTGGAATGGGAGTAATAGGAAACAGTTGCATTGGAATCTATCAGTTAAGGTTTGCTTGGGACCTATTTGGGTCGTTAAAGCTCCTTCATCTTCTCCATTCGTATAAAAGCAACTTAAATCATATTATGAATAACATTAAATAAATACAAATAAAATCCTCGAGTTATATTTATAAGTATTTACTATCCAAACATTATAAATATTGTTCCTGGTTCATTTTCATAGAATGAAAGCTTAAATGCAAACCTATATGCAAACGGAGGTAGGGTAGGGGGTATTGACCCCCCTATATTTGCTTCTAAAATATTCGGAAAGGATAATTTCACTTCTACACAAATAGCATTAAATATTAAATCCTACATCAATTTTCCCCGTTGAGAATCAATGGGCAATTCCGCTAGTTGTTATAAATTGAATTACAATTAATCAGCACATGAACTAATTACGATATGCATTATAAATTATGAATCTTACTAAATCTTCTTATATTAACCACATTTACGTTTTAGAACCATTATTCGTCATTTAACATAAAAATTTCTGCATATTACGTATTATTACCATGAAATGTATTTGTTACATTTTTACGTTACAGTCTGAATAAACAAGTTTTTCATAGATAAACAGGATAAAAGTTTTAGTCATTAAATGCATATATTTTTAGATATGTCAAATATATTAAATATGATAGAGTAGGGATAGTTAAATAAGTTATTTAATATTAATGCATACATAATGACATATTCCAATAATTGAAAATTATTCTGCTCTACAAAATGACTTGTAAAGCAAGTATTGTTTCAAATTTTCAAAGAAAGATTCAACCTTAACACTCTTTATTTCTAAAAGTAAGAATTGGCAATAGATAAATAACTTGACTTCATTAAATATGAAATAGAATATTCCACGCTCGAAAAGTATGATATTTGATTCCATATGTATTTATTACAGCCCTTCTTCCTTTCATGTGTTTTAACTATGTCGTCAGGGTGACATTTTTTCTAAGCCGCAAAATTTTACCAAAAACGCTCATCATCATATTTTTCACGATATGAGCTGTAACATATGCTTAATGAAAGGGCTATTCATTGACATATTTCTGTTACATACACGAAAGTCATTTTATTTTTAAGAGTCCCTCCTATTAGGTATAAATTAGAAATTGAGCTCACTGAGTATTTATCGACATCTGTTCGTGTTAATAAATACGTCGCAAATTTCGGCCTTATGAGCCATATTTAGGCTGAAAGGAAAATTCTTTTTCGGTCACTATGCAAGAGACGATGATTTCATTTTTACATTTGGACCCCATTTTCTGAATTTTTCTGTTTAACCCCCTTTTTCTCGTTCCAATTTTTATTCAGGGCACAAGTTGTTTCATTCATTGTGGAGACCACTGCACAACGTAGATTAAAAACTAGCATTTCGTCAAAATCTTATTCCCTGATTGTATCCTGGTCAAAATTGCTTCGTTGTAGATTAAAAAATGTTCAAGATCGAATAACTATGATGCTTTTTTGCGCGAAAAGCTATTTTTTTCAAAAATATTATGTAAGGACCACAAAATTACGCAACACGGTTATATCCCACGTAAGACTCGGTCCCCAGAAAACCAGGTTCTACTGTACTTGCATAAGATTAACCCAAGTTGAGTTATTTTTTCGTACCTCTTTGTTTGCTGTTTTGGGAATATGAAAAAATGATTTTCGTAAATAAAGGTTTGTCGTGAAAGCTCTCCGATATTAGGAGTAGCAAAATCAGGGGTTAATGACGGCAGTTGAGAAGAAATTAAAGAAGTTGAGGAGTAAAAAAGGTGAAGGAAATAAAAGCCCCATCATCCAGAAGGGATGGATAATGCTTATGGGAATGCTTTTTGAGGGAAATCAAAGCTTTGCTGAATTAAGCGAAGCTATCTAAAAAGGTATTAAAATAAGAAAGGAGCCTTATTGTGTGAGAAAATCTTAAATATGCTTCCTTAGTTAAATACCACCTATTTAAGGGATATTTTCATCAATTGGAAGAAAACTACATGACCACGGTTACTTCGGACTGCATCATGACTACATATATCAGAAAAAGCTACATTGAAATTCAATTTAACGTCTAACTATGGCCTTATTGGATGTTATTTAGCCGTTTAAATGCACATCCTTAGAGATTGATTCAACTCGAACTTCTTTCCCAATTAATTAATTTCTACCTGATCAAAATATCGATGTGTTAGATCGTTCGTCGTCAAAAGGATAGCTAAATTCCGTTTTTCTATCTTTTAAGAAGATGCGTGAAGTTATTTTACTAAATATTTTTTCCATTAATTTCGTACGGGAGTTACTGACACCAGATAAATAAATGTACACATAACGGTGATCATTATATAAGACATCATAGCATTGGTCACACGCGGTGCGTAATTGAACTTCCAAAACCTATTCTTAAGGCCTTTTTACACGGTGCGTTAATAAGGTAAGGTATGCATGCACGAACCGTTTCGTGTATGGAATATTGCACATACGTCTGCGAGAATGAGCGTTTGCATGTTTATTAGGAAGCGCATTATGCGACTGCCTTTTTTTCCCTCAAAAAGTACATCATTTAAATGTTTCATAGATATGGAAAATTTGAAAATTGCAGTCTCTGACATATTCCGTTAATGTTTATCCGTAAAATAGCTTTTCTAGGGAATATCTAGCAGTAGACATCGTAAAATCAAGCTTCATCTGATGATATGTTGTGTTTGATTCTTATATATATATATATATATATATATTTTGACCTCTGCTACAATTTATCTTCGCTTTTATGTCTCTCTCCCATTTTCGATCCGGTCCAAGGAATTGCGAGAATGGCGTTGATTTTATACGCAATCTCAATGTCCCGACATGCATATTTATGAGGCAAGTATGTTCTGCTGCTGTAGCATCTATAACTTTTGCTAAACTTAGAAGGCTTACATTTTACATAGTAATCGTTAACGTGCCATGGTTGAAAATAGTGGAGAGAGTGTAGCAAAAGTCAATAAAGGTGGTGAAAGAGACTCAAAGAAATAAAATAGTTAATACAGGAGAGCACAGTTCAAATATAGCAGAAATATATTTAGAAGGACCAAGTAAACACAACGAAGAAGTTGAAGGTGACGTTCCCGCCATTTACCGCTAGGTGGCTCTGAATCATCAACTTGACAAACGCATCAATGGAACTAGAACACGTTCTATTTTTCGTCAATGCATTCGTACAATTTGGTGTGTTTACTCGATACATTTTGGACTGTTCATGCATTCATACAATTACATGTTCATAAACAGGACTTTGTTTATGTATTCCTGTAGTAAACCGACGCTTCCAGGATCAGATCATATGAACTGAAACTTTATAAGTACGTTGACGAGTTGAGGGAAATTTTCTTAACCGAATTGAAAAAAACGAAGGTAAGCCATATATTTTACCAAAGGATCTGAAATTCGCCTCAGCTCCCAAATTTTCCGTCGCCACGGTAACGAAATTGGAAAAAAGAAAGCCGAGGAGCCGCGTGGGATCGCTCCCATTTCGTTTGTCGCCCAATTTTGTACAAAGTCCGATCACTTGGAAAACGCATCTCATCTATATCAAGCAAACAACGGTTTCCCTCCCTTTCATATAACAGCTTTTCATCTTCCCTTTTGTTTTCTCTTTGTAAAATGCCCCAAGACATCTGCATCTACCCTTCCTGCGTGTGGCAGGTGTTGTTACCACCGTATGTTTAAGTTTGTTGTTATCGTGTATTGTTCGCAGGAACTCCTTTAAACGACTTCGCATCTACTTCACTTCTTTACCGCTCATCGCCCGAAGTAGAAGAGGGGTCCCATAATATCGATTACGTCCTCCGCAAAAATGCTTTTTCTGAATTTATCAAATAACCTCAGTCTAGCTTTTGTTCTCCTTTCTTTCGATGATTACAAACCTGCATCTCAAAGAATCTTCCCTTTTTCTCGTGGCATTTTACCATAATGTATCGCTATGCACTGAACTTTCTCGAGTTCATGGGATTCCCGTTTCATCCGCTGGAACGCATATACTTGGCGCGTATTCAAGAGGGGTCAAGGAGAAATAACATCGCTCTCTAACCTTCTCATCGCATCTACCGACAATACACCTTTAAGGTGGATTTATACTATCCGATCAGACACGGAGCGTATCCGTATCGTTTCCGATCAGAAAAACTTTCTTACGGCGAGTTGAACTACGGTGTATATACTATAGTATACGTAGCCACGTGTCGGAAAACGTGATCCATGACGCCCCGTATTCTAATTATTAAATAGTCTTATAAATTATGAAGTAAGTCCGTTCAGTTTTGTCACTGGAATTGAGTTGTGCGCATCTAATCTCGAGAGAAATGAATAAATAGAAACCAATTGAAGCTAAAAAAATCTATCCCCCTATATAGTGTAATATTGTACGGGTGTGAAACGTGAGCGTAAAGAAATGAGGATGTCAAAATATTAGAGACTTTTGAGTTGTGGGTATGGCGTAGAATAGAGAAAGTAAGTTGGGTCGATAGAAAAACGAACGAGGAGGTTCTAGAGATGGTTGGGGAGAAAAGAGTAATGACTGAAGTAATTAAAAATATACAAAAGAAATGGGTGGGTCAAATACTGAGAGGAGAGGGATTATTGAAGAAAGTGATCGAGGGTAGAATTCTAGGGAAAAGACAGAGGGGAAGACAAAGACGAAAGTTATTATGGGGTGGGATGAGTTACCAAAGAGAGGAAACTGAATGGGGAATGTGGGGGCACATGAACCTACCAAAGGGTAGAACACTTATAAAAAATCTTTTCTTTCAGGAGGAGCCCATTTGACATGCTTGGTTAGATTACTCTGATGCCTGAAATTCATGTTATGCAGATGTAGCCCCTCAACTGCCGCTGCAAACTTCACTGTTTTGCTTTATAGTTTTGGGTATCTTCTAGGGGAAAAGGGAGTCTCATTGGCATTAATTCTAAATACATCAAAACCCGGTTAAAGGTGGATTTATACTATCCGATCAGACAAGGAGCGTATCCGTATCGTTTCCGTTCAGAAAAACTTTCTCACGGCGATTTGAACTGCAATGTATAGTATATACTATACGTAGCGTTTCCGCACAGACACGGAGCGGCACAGTATAAACCCACCTTAAGGTGGATTTATACTGTCCGTTCCGTTCCGTTCAGGACAAAACTGAATGGACTTACTTCATAATTTTATAATTTATAAGACTAGTTAATAATTAGAATACGGAGCGTCATGGATCACGTGTTCCGACACGTAGCGTATCAGGCAAAACATTCTTTCGATGAATGTCGACCCGTCGCCGCTCCGTGTCTGTGCGGAAACGCTACGTATACTATAGTATATACACCGTAGTTCAACTCGCCGTAAGAAAGTTTTTCAGAACGGAACGGATACGCTCCGTGTCTGATCGGACAGTATATATCCACCTTTATAAAGCCGAGCTTTTTATTTGCTTTACCGCAGACTTTTCCGATACATATGCTTCAGCTTAAGTTACATCTAAGAGTTAGCCCAAAGTATTCAGATTTTCAATTCTCTCGATTCTTTCAATCTCAGGAATACCAAAATCGTAGGGGCCCGTGGCAGGAAAGGAATCGAGAAAGAAGTACGCTTAATGGGAATGCAAACGTGATTTCCAGTCCGCATTCTGCAACATAGCGATGTTCGACAACCCTCAGAAGAGGTTAATGAAGACCCATTGAAAGCGGGTTCGCCGCCCGGAGGCAATGAAAATACCCATTATGGGTTTTTGAAAAGAACGCAATGAGAAGGGAGGCTGATATAGAGAAAAATTGTACCTAAATAGATTAAACCCTAATGTTCCGAAAACACATGCACATAGCGGCGCCTATCAATATTTTGTTGGATTCGAAATGTGAGGCCTCTGCGGTGTCCAAAGAAATGTTTAAAACTTTGATTGAAATACAACCTGATCTCCGAATTAAACCTCTTAATAAATCATATGGAATTAGTGCATTTAACAAGTACCCAGCGATCGCGCATCAAGTGCTCCTGCCTATTACATTTGAGACCTCAATATTAGATGTTGTGTGCTTGATAATAAAGGATTTAATTAAACCGGTATTCTTGGGAAGGGATTTTATGTTAGAATATAAAGTAATCATAAATTTCGAAGAGAAAATATCTAAAGATGCCATCGGGACCCTTATCATCAAAGCGAACTTCCATTGGACTATGGCATCATCGATTCTGATCCAAATTTGGATAGGAAACTATTTCTATAGAGATGCGGTGATTTAATGCATCAGAATTGTAAGCCATCAGTAGGCTCTTGTGGAAATTCCAATCTGTATTTTCACAAAAACTATGAGTTATAAAGGATCTTATTTCAGAATAAAGATTACGGATACAACTCTCAAAGGACTTCTTCTATTCCCAAATGAGGCGAAAGTGGGTACTCAGGTGTTAAATGAAGGTATACAACCTTCCAGTAGCTGCTATTTTAATCCACTATAACCGAACAGAAAGATTAGGTTATGTTGTTTTCGCGGGTTCTTTTCACCCCTTCTTGTGTGGGTCCCGCATCCTGGGTTTTTACTCTATCAACCTTCAGTGGTGGAGATTTTTTTCCACAAACCAAATCTTTCCTTTTTCGATTTTTTTCTTCTCTCTTTTCTTAGTTTTATTAATTATTTTCCTTTAGTAAATACAATGTAAGATTATCAAATGAGGTGGAAGATAGGCCCACCTCGCCTAATAAGGCGTCGATTAATAATATCTGAATAGCGTGATGCCCCTCCTCGACGCACTGCAAACATTCCTACGAAAGAAAATATTCAGTACGAAGGATTTAACATCCTCTTATTGGCAAATTCCTATCCATTCGGATGACCGGAAATATACCGCGCCCTCTCATCGGGGTCGCGCTTATGTCTTTAACCATTTGGATTAAAGAATAGCGGCGCCGCACTGACGAGATCTTAGAATTACCGATTGAAACATGATTTCACTCAATTTGTGGTGGCGTATATTGACGATTCGCACATTTGAGGAGCATTTGCAACATCTGGAGTCATTATTTCAATTATTAATTTAGACTTCGACGCTAGATATTATGGGTTCGATACCATAGGGTCCTAAAAATCGGAATTTTCCCATAAGAATGCATTGCGCGATTTTTGAAAATTATTTTGAGGTACTTATCGGTAAGATAGAGGAACCAAAATCTCGGAGGTTGAAGTTGAGGTAGTCTTCTATATTACCAAGTGAAGAAATGTTACAAAATGACCGTGAGCTCGACGCCAGGTGGGTGCGAAATTCTTCCATAAGAAATGCATTGCTGAAATTTTTAAAATTTATTTGAATGCCTTGCTGATAAGCCGGAAAGATAAAACCTGGAATGGTAACAGAGGCGTTTGAGAAAATTCTTTCACGCGTTTCACCGTTCCACTAATGGTCCTTGGTTCGATGCAAGAGCGTCATTCCGATTTCACCATGCATTTCAAACGGGGGAAACGGAATCTTATTTTCTCCCGATAAGATATTGAATTGAATCTTTGGAAGAAGTCAGAATGGCACTTATGTAATATTAATATGCAATTGTGTCACACGATCGGGTCCTTAGTTCGACGCCAGGCGGTCTTTTGCGCGAAGTTTTCAAAATTGTTTTGAGGCATTACTTGGTAGGATACAGCATTCAACTGATAGCTTGCAGTATGCAAGCAACTTTTACTCGTATATATATATATAGGTATATCCGGAGAGTCAGGTATATATAATAGATACACGCACGCACACTAGTTTATGTTGCTTCCATACTACTTGCTGGCTAATATGTGAACAGTTGCAAGAAATGCCTTAAACACTAAAAAATTACTATAAATGAGATAACAACCGTCCTGGTGTCGAACCCGGAACGATTTGGGTAAATGTCGTTGCGTCTCGGAAAGGACTTATTTATCCATACGCAGTCCATATCATATCGGATTGGTCCTCAAACATAAATCCGATTTCCCTCTTTAATTCTATGTTATAAGGCAAATGATTCCCTGGAGTCGAACCAAGGACGATTTGAGACTCTATAATCTGCTTTTGCAAAACACATTCATGAGTGCTGTTCACATGCCAAAATATAGATTTTTATCTTCTCTGGAAGTGCTTCCTAATTATATTTGCAAGTTCGACCGTATATACATATGAGAATATTAAGACCGCCTGGAGTCGAATCCAGAACCGTCTCTGAAGATGCAAATTTTAATCGGTAAGGGCGTCTTAAACGCTATCAAAAGTTTCAGGACGATATCATATCGGGAAGGTCCTCAAACGTGATTCCTAAATTCTCATTTAAAAGTATGGTCGAATGCAAATGGTCCCCTTTTATCGAACCAAGGACCATCAGGGAAACAGTAACCTGCGTTTGCAAAACAATATTCATTTCTCTCATGCCGGGTTACAGGCTCTATTTTCTCGGGAATGCCTCGTAGAAATTTTTTAATTTCGCGCCTCTACATCTCATGTAGAAAGGTAGATTATGAGTACATACAATACATAAACTTTGAAAAGGGCGTATTAAATACTTACACCTTAAAGTTAATATTTACTTGAACTGACTTTAACGCCACTTGTGATAGGCCTTCCATTCCCCTTAGATCAAATTGGACTTCTTTCACATCACTTTCAATTTCAATAATTATTACGAAGTTATATAATATATATATATATATATATATATATATATATATATATATATATATATATATTAGTTTATATAATTATTACGAATGCTTCACTAAATAATGCTCATATCATTGCCATGCAATTATAAACATCTCTAGAATGTTAGCTGTTTAACTCAAATACCCTTTTCACATTTAATCTAAATTTTATTTTGTCATTTGATGATACTCAATAAAAATTTCTCTTCAATTACAAAATAGATTAATGTATTTTATCATTATCATGTTCTTCGTGGAAGTATGCGGCAATGCAGGGCTTCAACTCTCCCCTTCACTATTATTATTATTCTTATTATTATTATTCCGTATTTTTGTATTTATGTAAGGCAATAATAGTAATATTTTAGTAATATTCTATTGTTTTACAAGCTCATAGTTTATGATATCGATTTGATATCTGCTTTGAAATGTTTTCTCCAGCAAATTGAATGGAGGAGAGATTTGGATTCTGCGCGTTTGGCGCTTCGTTCGCCCTCCGTCGCCTCTTCCCTTCAGTCTCGCTCCGCCGCTCCATTTGACGACATGGACGCCTTCTTCCCGCAAGACGACGTCAGACTGTGCCTCATGAATGCGTCGTGGCACGGCGATCTGGTGGTGGCTGAGGATCCGAGGACGGTGGCACTCAAACACTACGCTTATGGTGTGGCTCTTCCGCTCATCTGCAGCCTCGGGATCGTGGGCAACATCCTCAACTTGGTGGTGCTCACCAGAAGGAACATGAAGGGAATTGCTTACATCTACATGAGAGGTAAGCTTCCGGAAATTTCTCTTTGAATTTGATGCGTTCAGCCGACTTCTCATGAATCTGAATTCATCTGTGACCCGAACCAAAGTTGATTTTTTTCGCATCTAAAAAAGATCTCTACCGGATATTATCAATATTTCCGTACGCTTACTAATGTTTTTCAAATGTGGCTAACTAGATGTAAACGTGGAGACTATAAGTACTTGTTTCAAGCGTCAGATTTGTGATGAGGAGCGTCTGCCGCCGGAACTTTTTTCGATCCATTTTTGCCGGTTGAGTTGGGTTGGGTTGGCTATCAGTGGCTTTTAGCGTGTACCATGAGACATAAACTTATTCATTTTTTCATAAAATAAAAAGATACACGCTATAGAAAATCCGGTTAATTTACCAAGGCAAGAATAAAAAAATATTGAATTATAATGGCATTTCCAAAGATTTTACATCAGAAAGTGAAATTAATTACTTAGTATATTCTATACACACCTCATGTAGTCTTGCGATGTATGAAATTCTTTTTTGAAGCGAGCATTTCGTTCTTCTAAATATCAGTAATTAATTTTAAATTCTTAGCAAACTCTATTTACATGTATGTACCTGAAAGTGTACCGAGAATCAGAGCAGAATAAATGTTTGGTTTTCATCCGGGGACATGTTTGGGCGTTGATGCCACTGGTTCTCAACCGGTGGGTTTTAGGAAAAAGGGTTTAGGAAAAATTCTGTTTCCCTGCGATGGAAAGCCTACGTTTATTGTGATAATTCATCTGCACTTTTCTCGTATTGCTTTTAAGTTTTTTTCATCAAATATTGTCGATAAGAAAGGAGGGTCGCGAACATCTTTCAGAAATATAAAAAGGGTCCATTAAGGAAAGGTTGGGAACCCCTGCCATAGTGCAAGGTCATCTAACTAATGTGTAGAAGAGTGAGCTTCTTGCTCTTTTTACTATCTCTCTATCCCTAACCCATTTACATTAATACGCTGCCATATGGCAGGGGGTGTCAAAATTCCCTAAGTAACTAAGCAATGGTAAAATACAACATTCAAACGACGATCGGCTCTCGAAGATTATGATTCTTAATGGGAGAATATTTTCGTCGGAAAATTAGAATGTTATGCGTCCTCTTCTCAATTGTGATATTATATAGAAACTAGCTGAAGTGCCTGTTGATTCTCAACGGTGAAATAAAAATTTCTATCTACCATAATATTTGTAGGCGATTCCGGCGAGTATAAACAGCCAAAATCAAAATTGTATAATATCTGAACTTCCCTAACAATCTTACCGGGGACAGAGAAGTCGATGAATTCCCTAATACTTGATACATTATGAACTCTCAAGAAAACGAAGATCTATGAATGCGACTAAAGAGTCGCGGAAATTTATATTTACTCAACGAAAACGATATTTTGTGGCTTTATTACTTTAACTTGAAATGACGATGAATATAAAACTATAAATCTTATATGAGGCTATAAAACTCATTAAATCTTACAGTTGTAAGTTCATTTGGTGAACGAAGTGCCGAACGAAACGCATAATATTATTAGGACACCTCGTTTTGCTAACGATTCCCCCAAACTGCTTTCCTTCCCAACCTGGCATAGAAAAGTATCTTATTGTCTCACCTCCTTGATCTTGGCAATGCAACATATATGTAAACTTACTCCTTTTCATGGGAAAAATAGGTCTCATTAAGAAGCAATCCTACGTGATCGAAAGTTGCACCCAGCGATTTGGCATGGTTATGTTGAGGTGTTGATTCGATTATAATTAAGGTTTCAGTTTGGCGCGAGCAATACAATGTAATATCAAGGAATGAATTAATTGCTTAACAACTGCTGTTGGGTAGCTGCTATTCACTCACTGATACTATGTATGTTGAGTCATAATTAACTAACAATATAATGTAAAGTGCAGCATAATATATTGAAAATTAAGGGCTACAAATGTACAAATTAATGGATCGAAAACGAAATTTTTATGTGATTTTAACTATTTAAGCTCCAATTATTGCGAACTGCAGTTAATAAGGAAATTATTCGAAGTTTTATGGATTATAAATTTTTCTTAAACCAAACGCTAAAATTTCCGAAAATTTTCTCCCATTCATAAATCGTATAATTTATTCTAACGATTATTTTCATATGGAAAAAGCTTCTCCGTGTATTTTTACGGTAAAATGCGTTACATCGACTTCAAAAAATGTTATGGTCGTCAACGGGATTGGTTGTTTATAGCCACAAAATTTCCGTTTATTTCAACCGAATTCTCGTCATTTCGACCCGATAACGATATTTTGAGACCAAAATAAGAATTTTTATTCATTCCCTTTGTGCTGTGGTTGTGGTGCTTATCTCGATTTCGTAAGCCTATTACTTCTAATTTAATTTTGTAAAAGAAATGTAGCCTGCAACAGATAAAAGTGAGGTTTACGTGCATTCCTTATGAGAACGGTTTTTCTTATATGGGTTCGAACTGGGGACCTTCAGATAAATAAAAAGTAGCCCATTATCTGCGCAAGGAGTACATTTAACAATCTTGAAAGTTTTGCCAATTATGGTTCTCGAGTTTTAGGCAAACGTACATACATATATACACACACCTTATTATATTAGATTAGAAAATAATTTCATATACCAGAAGATTTACTGTAATCTGCAGTAAAGATATAACTGCAGTCGAATGACCCATTAAAAACCTCAGTGATTGCTTTTTTTGTGATACAAAAGAAAATCTGAGTATTTAAATCTCTCCTAGAAATTATAGTTGTTTGAGCAATGCTTTTCGATAAAAATGACTAGCTCTTCATGGCATTACCGTATTTTCTTTTCTGAGTACATCTTGTGATTTGTGATCAAGTTTTCCATTATTTTCATCATATTTTTCTCGGAATCATATCTACATTTATGTATGGAATTGTGACAGTAAGCGCATTTACCGTCGAATCTGTCATCATAATATGTAATTGTAGAGTAACAATCTTAAAGTAAAGTTATTCCTTATTGATTTTCCCAAAGTGTATTCGCAGCTGCTCCACAACTTATCATCCCTGAATTTATCATAACTTTGATCCATCAAAAGGATTTTCCAACTCATATCCGTTTATTACGACTAGTTTTATCCAAGGTCTTGAGGAGCAAATTTTAAACTCGACCCATCTGCAAGAACGGCAGTTTAACAGTGAATGAAATAAAGAATAACTTGGTAATTTCCACAGGATATATTTCAGGACTAGTAGTTTGGGCTGAACGCCATCTTCAGGTGATCCATCTTGACCTGAAGATGGCGTTCAGCTGAAACTACTAGTCCTGAAATATATTCTGTGGAAATTACCAAGTTATTCTTTATTTCATTCAATGAAATGCCTTTCCACGAAGTACGGCCAGAAACGATTGATTACGCAGTTGACTTAGAAAGACCTTTTTTGGATGTGCAAATTAAAGTTCATCTTCGTGCTAAATTGTTTTCTTCTTGAATAAGGCACAAGGCTCAGCCTGATCATATTAGATATTATTAGACCCATCCTACCTAAAGAAGCATATCCGTAACGTATACAGAATTTTCAAAGTCTACAAGTTTAGTCTAGTTTTCCGCTTTTCCCTCTTCTAATTAAACGCAAAGGGTAAGATTTATTCAACCCAGTGAGAGGTTATTAAGATATATTTCATTTCCAATGTTTCTGCGCAACAATGTTCGGCGTAGATATACAGATATATTATCAGGGTGTCCACCATCCAGCGATTAAAATCTTCCGAGTTTTCATGTTTTCTAGGGTAATATTTTCATCTTTCCAGGGCCTCTCCAAGGGTACATTTTCACTCTCCAGGGTGTTCCACATCCGTAATTAGGTATATTTTGAAAAAATATTGATTATATGAACATAATTATACACGAATAGAGTAAGGAAAGAGCAAGAAATAGTTCTACAGTGGATCAGTTTAGGAGCCGGCGAATCTTTTTATCTTTCATTCGATGATGGCCATCTGAAATTAGTCGTATACAAATAGATTGGTGAAATGGTGTTAATTATATTGTGTCTTTTATTAGTTATGATAGATTTTCACAAAACTACTCGCCCTTCTGTGAATTATATTTAACTAAAATTTCTCAAATAATATTACTTAAAAACATTTATTGAACTGCTTCCTTAACTTTATTTGAAATATTTTTATAATCTCTTCCGTGTTTTAAAAGATTTATTTAATCAAATGATAATGTATACAACCAGCTACCTAGCTGTGTATTTTTGCAATATGTTGATTCATTTTTTGTTATTTTTCATAGCAACACCTTATTTTTGTGAACAGGAGGCGAGTTTTTCAAGAACTAGCAGAGCGAAAGAAAGATACACTCAGTGAGTCAGGCGTCCTGCTTTTCCCCGTAGGAATATGACCATATGAATGAAGGACACGATTAGTACAGAGGCATGAATATTCAGTCTCCTCCTATGAAATTAGACAGAAGATCCAAAATAATGATTCCCATACTTCTCATTACTCCGGTAAATCCCGCTTTGGCGTCCTTTTGCATCATCGTTAGATAACTTGATTTGTATATTCATTCGTATTTGCTATCTATTTACTGAAAAAATTTCAGGGAAACGAATTGAAATACATAAATATTTTAATTTATCATGTAAATAATATTAATAAAATAAGTGAAAATCGGACGCTGATACTGGGATGCCCATGTAGGGGCCGGAGCAATGTTGGTTGAGTTTCATTCTTCAAAGATATATCTTTTTATTTTTTTAAATTTGGCTAAGATTCATGAAGGCGCTTCTTTTCTATAGATACGAGGGGCGTCCAAAAAGTAAGTTTCCCTGAGTTACAGAAAATAAAATCTCCATCCTTAAAACGTATAAACAATTAATTCATTAATTTTCATCTCTTCTCTATTTTTCGACGCAATCCCCTTCTTTTTGTATGCATTTTTGATGTATTGGTAACATTTTTAAAAGTTAAGGTCACACCATTCCCCCGCCAGATTTCTTTCCCCCTTCATTTTTGAGTTCATAATCGCCAGCCTCCAAGATGTTTTTTCTGCATTGGGAATAGGTGGCAATCAGTGGGGGATGGTCAAGTGATTGCACTGGATGACCAAAGACATCCCAACTAAGGTTTTTCAGTAGTTGCACAGTTCCATGAGCAGAATGTGGCCGCGTGTTGTCGTGGCCGATGGAGAGCACAAACTTCTCTGTACTGTAAGGATAATTCTCTGCAGTGATGACAGGCTTATTTCAAACTCAAGAGGAAGGTTAGCAAGAATTTCGTCCAAAAGTGAAGCGTTTATCAAGTGGTCTCACAAACGCGTCCTTTAAATCAATTTGACGATTCGTCATTTGTCTGCCGCTATGGTCTTCGTCACAAGCGGTTTGTCCACCTCTTATGAACAATATACGAATGAACAATATAACAGCTACGAACCATTTCAATACATTATAAATCTTCTTCGGTGACGACTGAGGATATCTGTCTATGGATTTACACTACTGTTCGTTTTTTTCTGTCGGAAAACGATCAAAAATCAGGATTTCGTAGCTGGCGGGAACGCACTAGTGTGTCTCCATGAAAACCATTGTCGTACTAACATCCAGTGAGTCGAGAGATCTTGAGCGTTACTCACAAGGAGAGACTGTCACTTTTGTCCGGGGATTTTGAAGAAACTTTTTGCAGTGGTGCAGGAAGTAGATTAATGAAAAAGTGAAACGGCGTTCGTCTGAATTAGTAATCTTAGTTTCGCTGCAATAAATAATTGAAAATTGATAACCGGAGTATAGGCAACCCCGCGATACACGTCCATGCTAGCCGAGTATGCATGAAAGAACGCGATGTTCTCTGGTATATTAGTCATTAAATTTTTCTTTTCGTTCGTTAAATTATTTCCTTGATACTTACTCTTGATTTATTAATAATAATAAATAGTATGCTCAATTTGTAATCCCGTTAAGTAACCTTCGTAAGCGACATTTTTCCATTTAAGGTAGTTAACGACTATCCTAAGAACGTAAAAGGAGCTTGCATTCAAGTAATTTAGGACTTCTCAATCATAAATAGCGATTGCTTTCTAAAATTTTATATAATAACACCATTGTCTATATGTTAATTAATTTATTTTAATATACAATTATAGTTAATTAATTTACTAAAGAATCTTGGTACATCTAATTTGATGCGAAGCCTATAATATGACGAAGGGTATCTATAAAGTAAGTTTCCCTTGAATCTTGACTTTTCGATGCAAGGTCATAGGAATACTTCCAATCAGGTCACGAACATCACTGGGTGCATTGATTCGACACCAGGACGACTACATCATACACGATCTGGGGGCTCTTATTGTAAGGATATAAAAAAAATAACTTAGTATTTCTTCAAACTGGTCTCCGATTACCTTGCAGTATGCCTTTTACTCTTGTGTTTGTGTGAATTTAGGCGTACGTGTTCGTGGGTGTGTGTGCGTGGAATATTCCCAAACGAAATTCTGAATTTCCATTTTAATAGATGGTGGAATGCAAATGGCCCCCTTGCGTTGAAAAGAAGTCAGTCAGGGTTTTAAAACCATCAAGGAATGGGTGATGGCGAAGGAAGAATAGAACTTGAAAAAAGCCCTGATCCCGTCGGTCTTCTATTCTTCCGTGGGATTTGTCGTTGAACCATCACTACCTTCTTCTATTTTATCGTTTAGAATCAGCTTCAGCTAGTTCTACAAAGCGTATCTATCCTCTTGTAAATTGTAAGGAAAGATGGAGATTAGGTGAACGTAATTACAATGTTTTCCAATATATCGGATTTCGTATTGTTAATATTATATGTATCACATCGAGGGATAACCTTACCCTCGAATGTTTCCACGGAGATCTCTTACGCCTCTATATTCTTCTTTTCCTCATCATAGTAACAATTAGGAGACATTTCCTGCAAATTAAGTCATTCATTTTGAAGGCATCTTTTATGAAGATAGAATCTCATCATTTCAAAGAGAAGCACTTTCGCTCTCAGTTGTGTTAAGTTAATTTATTATATATGGTTGGCTAAAATGATTCTGCGTTCATTTTTCCCATCTTATCATTTAAAAAAAAATCCTTATTTCGCAATTTGACCTTAAAATTCTGAAAGAGGTAAGAGAAAAAAACTTTCGTAGCAGCGTTGTGAAAATTATATTATGTGCATAATTGTGTATGTGTCCGGTTCAAAGTGTAAAGTTTATTTTAACATTTTCTTACGACGACTGCACTTCTAAAAGTGTAAATTATTGTACGTTAAATCGATTGATTTCAGAATGCAGTGCAGTGCCTGACGATGTCTCTTTGAGACGAAATATCTAGCACATATAAACAAAACATTTTCGTAGAACTTTACTAAGTTTTTGAATTATTTCCTCAATTGATTTCAATAAAATAAATTTGACAGAAGCAGGCACACAAATTTACATGGTCGTTAATTTTCTGTTTAAAAAAAACAAATACGTAAAAAGTGTGAAATGAATTCCCTTAGAATTCAACAGGAAGAAACATAGTATAGCTCATTGTCTTTGTGGTTTACAAAAGGTCCTTTACGTTTGCTGAGAAATAAAGCTTCTGCTTGCTTTCATTGTAAACGGCACTATCTTTATTCTTTTCTCCTGGTAACATTCTCTACTTTCAACAAATTTATCCCCATTATAAATATTTTGTGTGATTTTTATCACTAATAATCCCCTGCCATACGCCCTTGGCGGCTTGCGGGGTACTTATCTAAATCTAAAATTTTAATCAAATAAGTAAATACTAAGAAGCATTTTCATTGCTAAATCGAAAGTAAAATATAATGTTTTAAAGTGCCGATTTATATAATACGGTACTAAGAGTGCGTTTTAAATCAATATGGTTGCTAATATGTTAGTACTCTCTGGTTGTTGTAGGGATTTCATCATTTTATTCCCTTAATGAATTCAATCTTTGTATTTTTTGTTCACTCTGATTCTTTTTCTTTCGTTACCAATATTTTCCGATTAATATTTACGTTTTATAAATTTAAAAATTTTATTATTTCCCCTTACATCTTGGGCAAATCTTGCTTGAATTTTAATCAAGCATTAAAAAATTCGTGTATTCTTTCCCTGGAAATAATATAATTTATACAATAACAGTTTCATTGGAAAAATTGTTTATACTTACGTTCATGATTAATTTTTGCGGCATATTCCTCCGAAATGGTGTTCTTTACTCACTGAAACTTAATTATAAATCATTTTCAAGCCTAATTTCTTCTTACTTTCTAAAAAAATTCTAAAACAACAAGTACGACCTCTTTTACCCAATATGCAATTGGTCAGACATCAAAAAAATTTAAAAACTTAAATAAGATAATTAATCTATGGATTTCGTTTGTACTCGTAGTACAGTGTTCGATAGGTCGAGGATTCCGAGAATAATTTTGACGTACAATTTGGAAACAATAACATGAAAAGTAAAAGGTATTTCAAAAAGTATGCTTTATTTGATAATTCTAACACTACTGAATGCATATCCATATTGTAAGGTATTGACAACATTCGTTTCTTGTTCCCGTGAAAGGCAAAAAAATCATATTCTACTCTATATCTACACCCGCCGCCATTCGGCAGGTGTTGTTACCACCGAATGTTTGAGCTACTTCTTAAGTTTGTTGCTATCGTGTATTGTTCGCAGGAACTCCTTTAGTATTGAATGAATGCCAACATTGCCTGCCTTCGTATATATAAAATAGTAAGAATATTTTATAGATTAGGGATAAACAATTAGCGAGTAAGCTTGGTAAATTCGAAAGCATAGCGCCTAAGTAAAGTAAATGGAAATTACATATGAGGACAACTAGTTTAGAAATAAGTCAGAGATAACGGATAAGAATTTATTATTGTGGAAGACCTCCTTAGTGAATAAAATAATTAAATTACTTATTATTACTTATTATTAATTAAATAACGTT
This sequence comes from Pachydiplax longipennis, assembly GCA_036926295.1. Classification (NCBI taxonomy): domain Eukaryota; kingdom Metazoa; phylum Arthropoda; class Insecta; order Odonata; family Libellulidae; genus Pachydiplax; species Pachydiplax longipennis. The sequence continues at coordinate 3,068,747 of JAVFKF010000044.1, read as the reverse complement.
TCTAATATTGATGCAATAAATTTAAAGCAAAATGCATTCAGCATTCTTAAGTATTATCTCTATTTCGATTTGCTATGATTCCAATAAATAAGCCTTCCATTTCAGATTAAATGAAAAAGTTAGGCCCAGAAAACTGGATTTCTTGAGGCTGAAAATAATTGAAACTGTCGACGGTACATTTGATATCCGTACATCAGCCTTTATAATATCAAATAAGAACCAATGATCGCTAAACTCATAATGAATGTCATGCCTTGAATGTTTGATCACTACTTTCTTTTACAGTCGAAGATCCGGGCCATCCTATTTCCTTTATAAACTTAGCTTCCCTAGGGATCTTAGGCTTAGGGCTTAGGATCCCTGAAGTTACGCAGTTGCTATTAAGGAAATCTATGTTCAAATATTGAGTGTGTGTACACACTCACGCACGCACGCACGTGTTAGCTCGATAAGTTAAGGTACACCAAACGAAACAAAGGTAAGGTATTTTCGTGACCTCTATGTTAAGTAACAGGCCGCGGTTCTGCGGTAACACTGTAATCGGTGTCCCAGGGTACTATTTACTCTCGCGGAGCAATCTCTGACTTCACAAATATATACCTCCGCGTGACTTCACATTACTCATCGCTAACACGGCCATTCTGACAATAGGCTTGTCCCCGAGCCGCCGCCTTTATTTGCTCACTTACTGAGATACTTATAGGTCGCAAAACACGCAAAACGTCTTCTATTTGTTATTTTATGAATTTGATAAATTAATGCAGAGCTTTCTGAAAATAATTTTGAAACATCTTCACAAAAATGCAATTTATAACCAACTAAACTAGATTAATTTTCACTAAAAATATCTTAAAGTAACTCCAAATGTATCATTAATATGTCATCTATGTATGTCATCATTAATATGTCATCAATAGTATGTCATCCAAATTAACTTAGGCGACAGTGCCCTCGAGAGGTCCCAAAGCGGCATTGATGGCTCGCTGAAAAAGCAGAGGCATTTGCCAGCCCAAAAGGCATTCCTAAAAATTCATAATGCCCATAATCCATAAGGCCGAGACACCGATTACAATGATACCGCAGAACCGCTACTTGGCTTGGAGGTCACAAAATCCGGTACCTTTGTTTCGTTTCGTGTATCTTAACTTATCGAGCTAACACATGCACACATCTACGACATGGAAACCTTCGATTGATCCGATTTGAAGGTTGGCAGCACCGATTCGCGAAGTTAGTAACTTTAATTTGTGACTCAAGAAAGATGACTCTAAATTAGCTGTATTAGAATTCATCAGCATTTATCTGAAAATATCATTCAATGTGAATATTTTCACATAATCATTACTAATCAGTTGGCAACGCTACTTAAAAGTGGTTTCGCAATTTCAAGAAATAGTTAATGATGTCGTAAATCGATTTAGAGTGGCCGAAAACCCCAGGGTGTAAAATTTCAAGATAAAATTCAAAAATTTCTTCCAACCTAAATTTTGAGGCATTTTCCTAAAAGCGAAAGAGTATGCCTCTTTATTTTTTATCTGGTGAAATGTCTTTTATTAATATTATTCCGCTATATTTATCGAAAGATTGAAATTTATAGCTCCAGGGAATCGATTTTGTCACCGTCTTAGGGACCACTCCCGGTATAGTCCTTTGTTTCGCCGTCCATTCTCCTTTTCTTGCCCCTAAAATGACTCTCCTCTTCATAATGATTTATTTTGATGAGAATATAGTGAAGAAGAACTATCCGACTTACGGTACCAGCTAGTACATGGGTGGTCTGAAAAAATTCCGACATTTTGCCATTTCTCGACATAGAAAGGAGAAAAAAGGAACTCGGCGGTCAATGAACTAAGAGATAAAGGTTCTCCAAGCGCCGAACGCGGCGACCGTCTAAGGGCGATTCCCGGGAAACGGATAATCGTTTAGAGGTCACCAATTATTCAGAATCCCGATGTACATTTCGGAAACAATGCTTCAGCAATGAAACATTCAGCATTGGACCCCCCCATGAAGATGGAAGCATTGTTTCCGAAATGTACATCGGGATTCTGAAGAACTGGGACCGCTAAACGATTATCCGTTTCCCGGGAATCGCCCTTAGACGGTCGCCGCGTTCGGCGCTTGGAGAACCTTTATCTCTTAATTTCTCGACATGTTTTCTGAAAATTTTCTGAAGATTTCTGAAAAAATCTGGGGTCGGAAACTTTTCAGACCACCATCGTAAATCTCCGAATGTGAAAACTTCTCTATGACTTTTTTCTCAGGTCAGAATGTAGATAAAAAGTCGCTTCGTCTGAGCTAGTAAGCGTATTGAAAGAAAAGAAGTAGACCGTAGATTCGGAGATTTTGCCATTGCTGTAAAAAATATCGTCATTTTTCCGTAATTGCGTATATGGTAAATATGCTCAATTGTAGAGGGAAAAGAACCAATCTGTTTGTGTGAAAAATAGATCTTTCTTCAATAATATGATAACCATAATGTTGAGGAAGCGGTTTCCGCTTGGCCCAGCGACTTAAGAGGAATTTCCCAAAACTCCTTTCTTTTGACAATCTCAGATTTTCGGAAATAAATCTCACATCTCCATGTAATCGCATATGTTTATTCACGTCCGTTGAATGAATTCAGTTTATGACGAAGGAACGAGTGCGGCAGCTTTCCTTCCTTAATTGAGGAAGACAAATAAAGAAGAGATTCTCACCCTAGTAAATAGCCGGATTGCGGGTATACATTTATACCACTTTATTATCAGAGACAAAATAGGGAATAATTAGTGTTACATTTAAACTGTTAAGTAAAAGTAGAAAGGAATACAAAAATTATCAGTTATAAGGTAAGGAATAAAGTAAAAAAAGAGCATGATTAGAAAACAAAATAGCTACAATAAAAATAGATAATTATCATGTTTGATTTAACAATATTAATGAATAAATATAATAAAGAAGAGAGATGGGGTGGGGTGAAGGAAGAGACAAGGTATCCTTTTGAAATATTTAGTGTCAATAAAGAAGTGTTCCCTTCGGTTCCTAAATACTGCCCATGAATGGCATGTGAAGAAAAAGAGAGTTCTATCACTGTCCTCCATTCTATCTCTTCTGCACCATTAGAAATAATCCCTTCCGTTCCTCTAACCACGTGTGTCCATTCTCTTCAAAAATTCACTTTTATCATATCGAAAAAATATGTATTGGGAGCCAAACAATTGAATATAAAATATATATAGAATGTAGTCCTACAGGTGAAAATCGAAGTTTTTGAATGAGCAAAGAGCTTACTTAGGAAAGAAGAAGTCCAATGGCTGTATATAAATCACTCGATTCCGAAGGAAGAGCCATTCACGTGAATTATCAAACAAACATTATTGACACCAAATCACATTCGACACCAAAATTCTTGAAAGGCAACTTATCGCGTTCTTCCGCTGAACTTTTAATAGACTGCAGAAATGAAATGCAATCCGTAATAAAGAAATTATTTTTCCAAATCGCACGCAATAAACCTATTTTCTGTACTGTACTCCATGAACAATAGAATAAACAGAATAAATAACTTATTCGAACATCATTTTTACAATTCCAAAATACTGAATAAACGAATGTTATGGTCGAAAAAATGGCGTCGCATAGTTAAGATGTGAATTGTGCAGGATTAATGGCAGTTGAAATACGAGTCTTTATTGTCATTGATATGTAAATTTGTGTTTCATCAATTTAGTTTCACGCAATACTATCAGCTTCGATAATAAATATTAACTATTGCAATAAATTACAACAATTGCATTTAATATAAAATCATCTTCTGTAATATTATTGATCTGTCTTATTTTGTTGTAAAATATCTGAACCACGAAAAGATAAATAAGATAGAGGAAAATGACTCAATAAGTTCCTTATTTCGAACTCTTAATTTGTAAACTAAAAATTTTACCCTGGCATAATCTGAACTCACCCTTCTTCTTTCCAGAGGAATGCGTTTCTTTTGAGAACTTTTAGTTTTCTCTTGGTTTTCCGTTACTTCTCTAGCATAGTGATTTCTCCCGGGACATAATTTTTGCTACGTTTATCTTGAGCTATTGAAGGATGTGCTTCAAACGTTGCTCTTTGTGCGAGTGCAAGTAGCGAAACTTTGGTTTAGCAAGCTTTCTAGTGCGTCGAACTAGCTAGATTAAATAATGACATTGTTGGTTCTATATTGTTCCTTCATAGTTACATGGATTAAAAAGAGAGGCAACGAAGAAGTTTGTGAAAATTGGCACCAAAGTTAACTCTTGATGAGTGGATTTGAGATCTAAATTTTCTCAATAACACGAAATACCGTACGTGTAAATTAAAAGTACATGAAGATGATGTGCAATTTTCGTACGTATCTCATAAGGTAAAAGATTCTTAAAAATAGGAAAAACGCACAATTATGACTTAATTAGTAGTTTCTATCCTGTGTGTGCTGCATTTGAAAAAGATGCAAACTAATGGAAATAATGTGTATTTTTTAAAAGAATTTACGCATCTCATTGACGAAAAACATTTCGTTTATTACCATTTGTAACTGATACAATAAATGTCATTTTAATGCGAATGTAAATTACTTCGGTATCAATGTAAATCTGTGATACATAACTAACATCTTAGCTAGTACTATTTTGCTGATAACAGAGTTAATGACTTTTGAGATCACAACACTTAATCATAAAAATATTTTCCATGACAATGATTCTAACCTTCGTGAATCCTGCCTTGTTTACTGTTTTATACTCTAATTAATTCCCAATCTGCATTTTAAGTTAGTTGTGCAAATCCAGCACATTCTACAGAATACATAGAAGCTCATCATCTCCTAATTTTGGAAAAAGATGGTAAAAAAATTATAATAATTATAAAAATATTATATTTTATCGAAAATGAAAACGAAAACTTATGAACAACTTAAGTAAGTTATGTACAGCGTATGATAAAAAACTGTGTCACGTGACCATTGCTGCCAATAGCCGTCGTTGCAAAGGATTCAAATAGCCAATAAGGGACTCTCATCCGATCCGATCGATCTTTCGAATACTATCTTGTGTTTGAATCGATACGAAGCAATTCGATTCGGGAGATTTTCATTGAAAACTCCCATGTCTATTAGAAAGAAAAGTACATGGCGTGAGGTGGAAGCCATTGGTTTTTCTCTCTTAGTAGATTCTTTCGATGCTGGGTAAACATCTTCACCCCCACTGGGGTTCGAACCCGGGACCGTTTCCGCCGAAAGCGAATGCGTTAATCACATGGAGGTGTCGATATAAATGTTATAAAAAATCATCACTTTTCTCCCGAATCCAGTCGCATTAAATTTCGATCGTCTATCTAGAGTCTGGCTTTAAGGAAACGATGATAAGTTTTAAAATTTGTAATCAATTCAAATGAATAATAATAAGTTAAATTCCAAGTCAAAGAATCGACTCGAGAACGAACGCAGAAAAGAAAAACAAGCCAAGAGATTCGAAAGACAATTTTATATTTTCTGTAAAGTGTCGATTTATGTCTATTTTCTAAAATAAACAAGAACAATTTGAAATATTACTAGAATAAATTCTTTAGCATTTTTAATCTTATTCTACAGTTATAAGCACACTAGAGTAAGGGAACATTTTCCAAAATATTCAAGTATATTCAGGCAAAATAATGAATTCCATCGATCGTTAGGTATTCCTAAATACAGTAAGACGCTTCTGCTTATGTTGCAAAACGCCGTTTCCTGACTAGGTTCTAAAGTGAGATATTCTTTATCACTTTTGTTTCAGGATATAGCGAGGTCCCATTTCGAGTTTCTCTATTCGTCACAAATTCGAAGAAAACGATTAAAGTGTGTTTCGTGAGTGTAATGTCGGAGAGTGTGACTGTTAACAAATTCTGGTAAAATTTATATCTGGTAAAAATATGACCAGCATTACACAGCCCGGATATCCCCGCTTGATACTTTGTTGGCTTTCATCCGAAAAGCGTCTTCCTTACGCATCCTTTTATGAGTAGAAATATAAATGGAGAATTTCTCCCTTAAACACAAACTATGAAGGAAAGAACTTTAATTAAAAGATAAGCGAGTGGAGTGGATCATCATCTGGGCGTGAATTATTCCAATGACGTCAGCATTTGATGAATCAGCTTTTCCATTTAGAAGAGGAAATAATACTCGATGACTTGACACTTTCCACACGCATGTGATATTTCGGATCTTCGGTAAATATTATTTTGATAATTTACTCTTCTCAATAATTTCGGAGTCAAAGGCGTACATCATGCTAGCGCACAGTGGGCTAGAACCGAAAAAAGCTGGCCAAACATGCTAAGGCTATTCTTTTGAGCTATGACTTTAGATTTCTGCATGGCCATTCTTGAATAAATTCTGCATTCAACTGTGCAAGTCGTTCAATCTTGCACTCTGAAAGGGGGTCAAAGTTGACCAAATTACGCGAAAAACGACGGTGTTAGATTCCTTGCGATACTCTTCAGATATAAGAAAACTATCTAAGTAAACTATATAAGTAAACTATCGGATAAACTCAAACACCATGTTATTAAACTATCCAGTTTCTTTCATACCGGTAGATTTTAATGGTCATAGTTGAATATTTGCATACTTTACATATCGAAATGGCGCAATTTCATTTCAGATAAAATATTTGCCTAAAGCGAGGAAAATAGTAAAAATGGACATTGATGAACGCGGGTTAACTTATAAAACACTATTCTGTGATGCTTCCTGAAGATGAATCTGAAGATAACTTTTTCGACCGTTTGCTACGCCGATAATTAAACCAACTTACGGAAACCGCTGCAAGTTCCTCGGACGCTCTCGTATCAACATGTATGTCATATTGTGGTATACAAGAGAAAACCCAGATTTCATGGTGTGTGATAAGAAAAAACCTTTTGTATTTTAATGGATGAAATGTCGTCAAGGAATTCATAAGCATGTTATTTCATTAATATTAAGCTATATTGAAAATTTTTAAACAAAGACATACGTTTAGTAATTCATATGTCTAAAAAGTTAATCTTATTTTTAATCTCTTTCCCACTGCCTGCATTATCGTCCTGGGAATGCAAAGTGGCCAGAGCTTCCATCAGAGCCGTACCTGATATAAACGGAATTGATTTCTGTACTTGAAACTGAAACTTTCAATACTCAGGCTACAGTACAGGACGCTGTGTTTATAATATCTATTATATATAGCTAACTCTCCGAATCTACCTATATATATATATATATATATATATATATATATATATATATATATATATATATATATATATATATATATATATATATGCACAAGTAAAAGTTGCTTGCATACTGCAAGCTACTAATTGGAGAAAATTTACAAAAACTCCACTTACTGGGTGTCATCTTCGCAGCTTATCCAGAAAAATTCTTATAAATTGCCGCAATGTTTTCTTACGGGAGAATTTTGCATCCATCTGGCATCGAACTCACGGTCATTTGTAACATTCTTCATCTGGTTCTATAGAAAAATAAAAGGCCTGAAAAACAATTTTCAAAAATTTCCATTCCCTACTGTAAGGTCCTGCATCCTGTACTAGTTTGATATTGAATTGGACGCAGCACTGGATACGATTCTAGCAATAAGGTATTTCAGCTCCATTGCTGCGTGGGGGATTTCAATTAATTTCAAATAAAACAAGGAGAGTTTTTTGGATCGTAATGTCATCATGGCCAAGGGATTTGAGTATTTTCCTGTGGATTCCAAAGTATTGATAAGTTGAGGTTTGAGGGTCTATTGCCTTATATTGTGATGATGATGCGATTTGTGTTTTTGTGGTTTGGAGATTTCATAATATAATGTCGGTTTTTGATGGGATTATCGTGAAGATATTATCTTTAATTAGAAGGGTAGATCAGGGCTTTAAGTGCGTTGGAGAATCTTCATAGTCCTCTATTTTCCACAGAAAATTTTTTACTTGAGATCAATAACAAACAAAAATCATGAAGCGAAAGTCAAGCAATTCCTTTAATTGCAAAAAAAACAGCTAGAAAGAGAAGAGAAAATGATCATAGTGCTATTTACGTGTAATTCTCTCTACAAGTTTGAGACAGTGTAATTTGCTTTGTTTCTGTTGCAAAACAGTTGAGAAAAGTAGTAATGATCCTTTTCGAGTAAACGTTTAGCGAAATTCAGCATTAATTAAGATTACAGCAAACACAGAATTGAATTACTGCAAAAGAACCCTGCTCCGCAGATGCACCCACTTTAGCCAATCGTTCGCCACATTCGATGGACCTACATCATCTGTGTCGTCCTCTCAAGCTACGTCATCAATTTCTTCTTATAATACTATACTACGATACTAACTCTGAGATATTCTCTATTATTGTACTTAACCTCTCTCAGACCCTCCAAAGCAAGCTCAATATTAGACAACTATGCTTTATCGCAGTTCATTTCAACAAGTAAGTCACAAAAAATACATACGACAAGCATGTTGATCCGCGTTTCAATCCAAGAGCGCCATGGAGAGCGGCTGAGGACTTTGAAACGGTTCCGTAATGTTAGTTTATTTATCAGCGTCGCAAACGGTCGAAAAAATTATTTAATTATTTAAATTTTATTTATAAATTTATTTATTTAATTATTTCATTTATCCGATTTCTCGTCAGGAAGCATCACAGAATAGCGTGTCACAAGTAATCCCGTGTCCATCGATGTCCATTTGCACAATTTTCCTCGGTATAGGCAAAAAGTTGCCCTAAAATAAGGGTCCGCCATTTTGTTATGTAAAGTATGCATAAATCCCACCGTGATCATTAAAATCAACAATTATGAGGATAAAGAATAGGTTGATAACATGGCATTATAGATAACCCAATAGCTTTCTTCATATGGGTTTAGCACCCGCTTGAAGTTGAAGAGATTCGCGGAAAATCGAGGTCCGGCATTTTTCGCGAAATTTGGTCCCCTACGAAAATTTAATGCGCTTGAATCAACGTAAACGACTTGTACAGGAGTATGCAGAATTTATTCAAGGATGACCATGCGAAGCTTCAAAGTCCTAACTCAAAAAAACCACTCCCGTATTTTTGGCCAGCTTTTTTCGATTCTAACCCGCTGTGCGACGTTCTGAATTTCCGTTTCCGAAATAATTACCGTCTTTTATTTTACTAAGAAGCGAAAATATGGAGAAAATTACGTATTGTGGAATATCATTCACATTTGAGGCACTACCAAAGCCAGATATTGTTTAAAACTCAACAGAGAATGCAACATCAAACTTCAACAATATGTAATAAGTTATTTCTTATCAAAAATTAAGTTGCGATATTTTATGCTAATGTTCGTGGCACTCTCTATTCACGGCTTCTTCCTTCGTCCATCCGAGGGAGATATTCTGTAGAGTTTTTTCAATACTCCTCATACACCTAATCAGCAGGCCGAGCTGACACATGACACGGGCGGTTGCCCGGGGCGCCCAGCTTAGGGGATGGCGTTGACCAATGTCTCGTGAGGTTAAGAATCCGTGGATAATCGGCGAAACGAATCACACTCGAGAATTTGTTATTCCCTGCAAGGATCAATACCAGCCTAAAATCTTCTGCTAAGAAAGTTATCTAATATTTTTCCCTTACGAAAAATTTGAAATAATTCTCCATGCAAAGTTTAATAGATTAATCTATCGCAAAGGGGAATGATTTCCGATTTTTACGTTGCAATTTCTCACAATAAAATAATACATTTTTAAATTTTAAATAAATCTTTGAGAAATTTTAGATAGAAATATGATTCTCAGAAAAAATCGTTTTTTTGTGGAAACCTATCATAACTAATAGATGAGATAGGATATTACTTTTTTTAAATTTAACTTGCAGACGACAAGTTTTAGGGGTCGATCTCCATCACCAGATGACGATGAAAATGAGAAAGACTCTTGAACCCAAAGAATACCATCATGAATCTACTATTCTCTGCCCTTTCTCCGATCTGTTTGTGCGTAATTATGTGCACATTACTAAAATTTGGCCAAAATATATTTAATTACGGGTGTGTATTACTAATACAGAATATATGAGAAAATAAAAATATTACCTTGGAAAACTCGGGGAATTTTTTTTATCGCTCGATGGCGGAAACCCTGTTTTTCTACACACTGCGACAGTACCCGGTGATTTCTTGTAGAATACCTGAGGAAGGTTCATCGGGTGAAGTTTTTATGACAACAGCGGGAATACTTTCGGGTCCCGTTGCCTTCTTTCTATCAATTTCTCGTAATAACTTTGCAATTCCATCAACTGATGGGACTCATCTCCGAATCACTGCGGGCTGGAAAATCGTTTACTCGACCAATTTCTATAGTGAAGCATTTCTGATAGTTACGTTAGTTAGCTTTTTTCTGTCGGTTCGTTCACGATCTTCGCTCTTTGGGCCAGGCACAGATTACTGGCCTCCACGCATATACGACCGAAATTCTTTCTGATCGCTCCCGAGTGTTTCTAACAACGTTCTAGGTCAATAATAATTAAACTTAAACGGGAAAGTGAAAAAATAGGAAGTAATTGAGGATCTAGAATCTATATGGGATCGATAGCCTGGAACAGAACAATCTTGAGTGCGAAATTCTCAAAATTCTCGATAGTTGGAAGCATCCATCGTTTCTCGGTTTTCCTTATCAAACTGTAATTTAAAATGCTTAAATCGAAATAAGTCTTTAAAATTGCGTTTCCCGACTCCGTATAAACACTTGAATAAAGATGCGGATAATTGGAAGGCCCTGACATGTCTGTCGAAGCAGCCTGTCTGCCTTGAAACTTTATTTCTGCATGAGTTAGGGGCTCAACATAATTTTTTCTTTTCTAACCGCGTTTCCCAGTCACCTTCAAAGCTTCCAGATTGATGTGCCGTAACGGCATTTTCATAGAACAGCATACTCGATATGGCGTCAGAATTCTCCTGAAAAGAATGCGGAAAAACAATGCTTAACTCGAAATCGCGTAACTCAAACTTCGACGTTTTAGGTCCCGACCGCCTCGAGTACTTTATTATATTAATATTTACATGGATTACCTTGAAATAACGTGAATTGGACGTGTATTTCAATACGTGTAGTGTTCTGCCAATCAAAATTTAGCTTTCGTACATATGAGCGATGCAGTAGATTTCGATGGATTTCCTTTATGGATTATTTATATAACTGATGGAATTCCTTAATGAGCAGAAGGACAAAGGAATTGCGCTTGGCAATCAGTCTCCACTTTCTGCGCGTAATCGCCCCGTCCAATATAAAATGTTCAATATAAATGTATTTTGATATTTTGCTTAAATGTACATCGACTGAATGAATAATTTTTAGAAGTAAAATTTCAAATTTGTCAAACCGTTAAACAACGTTCAAAAAACGGACATCACTTTCTTTCTGCTAAAATAACAACTAGATGAAAATGTATGCATCATCTGCCGAAGCGGAAGATATAAAATTTAGTTCCATACTTTATCATCCAACTTTTTTAAAGTGGATAAAAATCCACTTTATCATTCGGCAAGGAAAGAGATTATTCAATGTTAACTAGTCGTCGTTGTGATGATACTGCTGTTTTCATTCATTGATTCTAAATGGTTTTCATTAAGCTTTCGGTTTAAAGCCGTAGTAATGTAATTAAATAGTGAATAACGTTAATGAAGTGAAATTCATGTAATTTAATAACTTGACAATGTATGTCTTCTATAAAATTACCGTTGTGTACATATTTCTATCTTTATTTATCCGATGTCAGAAACTCCCTTAAGAAAAAGAACAAAAATCGTTCTTTGGCGAAGCCAATCTCATATCGGCTTTGGCTTTGGTTATTATAAAATGTTTGAATTTTATGTTCCCGTTTATCGTTCTTCGATATTTATACGCGTTGAAAAGATACATGGCGTCAAACTTTTCAACAAACAAAAGTTTGGTTTAGTTGTTTCAATTAAACTGCAGACGCATTTTACCAGAATGTTAAACTTTCTTAATTCCACGTCTATTGTATAAAGTAGAGGTATCGAATTCCTTTCTGAAACTGCCTTCACATACGGTTTGAGTTTATAAGGGAAGCCAGAATGTAACATGAAAGAGGCTCACTGAATATCACCGAAAAGACAGCGAAAATGCATTCGGGGATACCTGTGAATGTGACGTTGTATGTGAGACTGGAGCATAAAAGCCCATAAGACCATAAAAATATATTTGAATTCCTTACTTTATCTCGAAAATTGTCCGAAAAAGGTGTCTGCTATTTTGTTCCTTTAAATGTGCAAAATTCATTTTCTAAAGCGGTAACTGCAACCAGTCAAAAGATAGGAATCGTTGTAGGTCACTGCATCGTTGTTGTTCTAGCAGTATTTTTTAACCCTCCACAGAACGTTGAAGCTTGAAAATCCGGGATTGCTCATTTCTGTGAAAATTGCTCAAGTTTGACGGCATGTATCATTTTCACAGAAACATAAAATTAAATCGCTTTATAATAAGTATGCGAAGTCCCGCGCTCCAAAAAACTATTTTTATTTAAAAAGGTACTTTCCAAAGTGATTGCAAAATCATTCCCAAATTAACGTTAAATTGAACTGGTCTGGCATCGAACCAAGATCCATCACCGTAGACGTCGCCGCCCCTTAAGTTGAGGTTTATGTAACCCGTCTAACCTTATGCTTAACCCGATATCATATCTTGAAGGTTCTTAAACATAATCCCATATTTCCCATTCTTTTGTGTGATCCACTTGCGTCGAACTAAGGAACATCAGGGAAACGGTAAAATGTGTTCTTAAAACATATTCATCGCATGTTGTTCACATGCCGGGTTACGGACCTCTCTCTTCTCCCAATACCGATAAAATATGCATAAATATCTGGCCCTTCTTTTCAAAAACAAAAATCTTCGACATAATTTGTATCCTGCGAGTCTTCTCTTGGCGAATGCCTGAGGGTGTACGTACTATACTTCACCTCTCTAATTAGTTTATTTCACATATTTTGGTATTATATCTTAAGACCTACTAGCTACGTCTCATTCGCACCTTTTTGATGAGATAAATATAATAAAAGGAATTTCAGACCACGATATTATTACTGCAGTAATTAAAACGGATATAGTAAAATCACTCAAGCCGCCTCGGCACGTTTATATGTTTCGTAAGGCGAATTTTTCGGAATTGAGGGATTATATCAACAGGGACGAATTTAATAATTTTGTGAGTAGTAATAGCGTTGAGGATAGCTGCATGGAGTTCTTTCGTATACTTAAAGAAGGCTTAGCTAGGTTCGTCCCAATTGAAACCGTGAGGGAGCGTAAGGAACCACGATGGTTGAAACCTAAATTGGGGGCGTTGCATAGGAGGCAAAGGATTTTACACTCACGGATGAAGAGACTAGAGAAGATCGGAGTTGACTTTGAAATTGAGCGACAGAAATACACGGAGGTACGAAGGATGGTTAAGGAGGAATCGCGGGATGAGTTCCTGGAATATAGATCTAAAACCCTTATCTTATAAATATTATATTTTATCGAAAATGAAAACGAAAACGTACCACTTAAGTAAGTTATGTACAGCGTATGATAAAAAACTGTGTCACGTGACCATTGCTGCCAATAGACGTCGTTGCAAAGGATTCAAATAGCCAATAAGGGACAGCACAACCGATCCGATCGATCTTTCGAATACTATCTTGTGTTTGAATCGATACGATTCAATTCGATTCGGGAGATTTTCATTGAAAACTCCCATCTCCAGTTGAATTGGGTGTGGGGGTGCGAGAATTTGGGTCGCATTGTATAGGGGCGACGAAGGTGCGGGCCGAATAAAATTCCTTCCATCCATTTTAACTTCCGGACTAACAGGTTACTACAAATGTGATTTGGGAATCTGGGGTACTTTAAGAAGCCTTAAGAAAGGTTAGGCCTTTGTTTAAAAAGAATTAACAGCATAACATGTAATTTAATATTTAACTATACGTAATCCATAGTTTTAATGATCTAATTTATACTTATAATTTATGTAGGCCAATAGGTATCTAATCTGGGAATCAATTTTGTAAATGATCGAGATCGAAAACGGTGAGTTGTCGACAAGAGTGTCTTACTCGATCGAAATCTAAGTTAGCATCGATTCGGAGCAAATAAACAGCGTCCATCGACTGAGAAGAGAAGCTGCAATATTTCACCTATCGTCCTAACCCGCGTGTTAGCTCGAAAAAAGTTAAGACACACCAAATGAAACAAAGGTACCGGATGTTTGTGACCTTTACGTTAGGTAGCAGGCCGCGGTTCTGCCGTAACATTGTAATCGGTGTCCAGGCCTTAGGGTACTATTTACCCTCGCGGAGCAATCCCTGACGTCACAAGTATATACCTCCGCGTGACGTCACATTACTCATCGCGCATGTGCAGTTCTAATTGGAAAACAGGGTAGACATGCTATATGACGTTATATATGCCGTGCTTGTCAATTGTTTGTTTGTGGTTGTGCTAAATGTAATGGCCCTCACCCGGTTACTTATAAACTTTGTCCGATTTTTAAACAACTTCGCAAACAACTTCCAAAATTGTCACCAAAGACAAGGACGCCCGGAAACCAAAATCCCTGACCTCTCCTGAACTCCTACACCCCACACCACAGCCTTCCCAACCGCCACCCTAAAGTCCTCGAAGAATTCACTACTGCCTTTGCCAAAATTATTGCTGCACCTACTTTACAAGAAAAATTCCTCACCTTCTCCGAGGCTTTCCGAATCATCGAAGGCTCCACCAATTAGTCTATTGTCTCGGATTGCGAACACACCACTGGAGCATAAAATGAACACCAAATAGCCACTGTTTCTGCCTTAGCATCCTTTCTTTCCACCTCTTCAACCATTCGCTTTTCCTCTCGTCTCTGCTTTTACACTGTTCGCATTCCTTTACCCAGTTTCACCTTCATGCCACCTGAGCTACAAAACTCAGAGCACCTCCTTGTCAATGAGCACCGATCTATGTATGAATTTTAATACTCTACGAGTATAGTCTTCCATCATAAGCAGGAACTTCGAAATTGCGTGTGTTCATGAGCCTCGAAGGGGATCCGGTTAATTGATACGCCCCAAACAGCATGGAGGAAAGTCCTGGCTCCCGTGCAGAGAAAGGCATGTCCGATGGGATATCTTCTGGCATACTACGCTAGTCCATATCACCCAAGATATATGTTTTATGCGTCTTATACATCGCAAAATAAGATTTGATCTGACATCCGAAATAGATCATTTATGTGATCGGCTCAAATTGTTATTACGAATATTAGCTAATTTTGCATTGGAGCCAATCGATATCAATTACCAACAAAATCTATTAATTCCAAAACTATTAAACAAACTTATATAGACTACATAGATTTATCTCTACGTTTCATCCTATAAAGCAGAGTGCAGCCATTCAGTCAGTTTTCTTTAAACTGTTTCTGGGCCTCACTTCAGGGTTTTACACTTCCAACGAGACTCATCGTGGGTTTTTTTACTAAGGTCGAATCCGTGGCTCCGTTTGGATTGCATGATTTCTTACTTTGGAGGAAATAATGTTTTACAGTCTTATAATCCGGGATAATAATGAAATTGGAGCGATTTCATTCATTTCGTAAGATGGTTATTTATGAAATCATTTACTTGTTTATCTAGATATTTATTGAAATTATCAATAATCCTGATCGTACACTAATATATGTATGTACACTTATATATACGGAAATTACTTTTAATGTCTAATAATGCATTGATAAGATAATAGAGACAGTTTGAAAATGGGAAGCCTCCCTAATCGCCAGTTATGACCGAAAAAAGACCAAAATTGATGAAATTTATAAACTGCAAGTGCGATGCGGCACGTCTTTCCGTTTTCCGATTCTAGTAATATTTTACACAATTTATTTACTAACCAAATAGAACAATTTCAGGGGCGTCCCGAAAGAAATTCAAATTTTCGCAATATAAGGACCACCCTAATATACATAGTATTATTCTATTTAAATTGATGTCGATGATTGATATATGTAATTATAGGTAGATATTTGGATAGACATTTTATCGAGGGCCACCTCTCTCGAAATTGTAATATGTACAGAGATTTTTATAATAACAAAAAGAAAGAGTAAGGAAAAAATTCCTCGCTACATAAATTTGGCAAAAAAGATCCTTCATTGCTGGAAAACATCTACATCTACAGAGGAGGGCTTATAAGAATAAAAACATGTTCTGTATTCAGTAATAAAATAATATCCAATGAAAATGTATTCAATAAAAACCAATACACAACAAAGCGAATATTCTACAAAAAATAATTACCCACCAAAGATAAGGGTAGCATCAGATAATAGGAGGAAGTGAAAGTTCAATGTAATCTAAGGACCTCTTTACTGTCACCTAATTTAAATAACGATAGAATGAGTGAATCGTTTGAAAATAAAACTACATTTCCGAACTAAGAAAGGAAGGCTTCTTAAACTCTCGTAATCTACAAGGAAATGAAAAACATGCGGAGGAATTAAGGAAACGAGTCTTAGAGGGGGCTCATTTTCGTCATCCGTTTCCAAGGCAGCGCTTGTTGAATAACTTTGGACAAAAGCAGCGCGGATTCGGTGGAAAAAAATTTTCTATTCCTTCCGCGGAATTTCATAATTTAAGCTGCTTTGGATGCGGGAGAGAAATTTCAAGATGACAGCTTCTAAAAGAGGCGAATGGAATTGCTTTCTTGCACTTTTAAATAAGCAATTCAAATAAACTCAATATCGTTTCTTTAATGAATCGACGTAATTACTTTAGCTGGTAGATCAGCCGAAGATGGAGGACGTAAAAGAGGTTTTCGAATTTTCATAGCACTAATTCTTATTAAAAATATTCCTTCTCCGAAGTAGATAAAATAAAACCCATTTAAGACGCTTAAAACGCGGATGTTTCCGTTACCAGTGCAGATGCAGTGCAACCCAGTTAAGCCTCATTTGATGGGGAACATTATATTAAAAGAATATCTCCTTCTCTTGTCTCTAAAAGGGCTCAGTCATTCAAGAGAAGACATCGCGAAGCAGAACAATCAAATCCATATCTAACCCTCGGAACTTATTCTCCCAATCAATCAGAGAAATCGAGGTGTCGTCGGAATCTCAACATTTAGAAGAAAATGTAGACGCCCTCTCACCACTGATATCAAGAAAGTTGTTGTTCTTCCTTAATTATCTATCTGGGTGGAAATTGTTTCATTGTAGAGTGAAAAATTACCTAAATTAAGCAACTAAGAAGCCCGAAAAGTAGACCATTCTTGAAAAATATGATAGAACGCATCCGTTATTAGACAACACGGCTATTCCGCTTAAGACGCGGTTTAGTTTCGGGTATCCAAATATAACACTGATCTGGCATGCCGTTCGCATTTTCTAGTATAAATTTTCAGGCTTATTTCAAATCTGGAAACCGTTTCTCTCGATAACGTCAGGTTTTGAATTTCATCCTTACTTTGCATCCGCATAAATTATTATCGGCATCGTCTTTCATTATTTTTAATTCTACGCTGAAAGATTTATTATTGTTGTGGAAAAGCGTTATATTATAATCTAAAGAGTCCTGTCTAGAACTGCAGTGGAACTCTCCTTTGCAAACAATTTATGTTTAAGCCGAAATAATTTCGAAATTGTGTCTCTTTACGGTAATCCCTCACATAAGAGTAGTAACTTTTCTTGAAATCTTTATGTCTTGGAAAATCGTATGAAAATCTATATGAAGAATATTCTGAGAATATATTAAGGATATACGTGGAGTTTCTTCCACAATCTTAACACCGCATGTTTCTATCAGCACGGAATTTAATGATGTTGTATTATGAGAAATGATTTCGTAATTATATGCTGTTAAGCATAGTTTCTATGATTTCTTACTTCAAAAAATATTTTCTTTTATAGTAAATATAAATTTTTCTTTTGAATAAAATATTTAACTTTTCAACTAAAAGTTTAAATTTGTTTATCAGTTTTATTAAAGAATGCGTGGCCTCTTAGAAAAGAGGAATTTTGCGTTTTCTGGATATTACGAAAGAAGAAAATAGTGATGGAGGAGAAGAATATGAAAATCATAAGAAGTGATAGGTAGCCACAATATTCTGTCGTGCCTTTTAAGAGTTGATGAAATTATTTGAGTAGGTGGGATTTAATAACTGTCAGATGCGGTTTGGAAATAAATTCGGGAAGATCGCTTAAAGAGGATGGACTAGCAGAAAAGAAAGTGTTTCATCACTTCTTTCAACTGATTCAGAACTTAAAATTTACGAAAAATCAATCTAACAAAACTTCATTTCCTATACTCTGCCACATCCTCAAATTACTCACACACCAAGGTTAATTACTATTCACCCATAGAAAATGTTTCAAAAACTCAACTGGACAATGGCACATACTCGTCCACTTCATTTCAGGCACTTCTCATCCTCAGCAGATCATCTAAAGAAGAGACAATAATAGAAAAACGTGATTAAGACACATTTTTTGAAACGCGTCTTCAACTTAATTCTACAGATAATTAAAAATGCATGAAAAACGACAGTAATAGAACGTAATGAGAGTATGTAAAATACAACGGTATAGATGGATTCGTATGTATTTAGATGAACGTGAAATACGATAACGTGCAATTTCCGAAGCTACCGTTTCTGACCCATTAAAGCTTAATTAAAATCGAACAAAATTCCAAAATGATGTCATTATCACTTTGGTTATTCAATTTGAAATGAACAGATTCTGTATAACATATAAAAATGTACAACTAATTAACATTAAAAAATACACATTATTTCCATTAGTTTGCATACTTTTCGGCACACATAGGATAGAAACTACTAATTAAGTCATAATTGTGCGTTTTTCCTATTTTTATCTTATCTTATGAGATACGTACGAAAATTGCACATCATGTACTTTTAATTTACACTGACGCTATTTCGTGTCATTACTAAATCACTCCTTGTCATTGTTACCAACCAATGAAATTGTAAGAATATGGCATTATGCGACCATAAATGTTTTTGCATTTGCAATGTTCTTTTTTTGTGTATACGCAGCGGCCATGTTGTTATGAATAAAGACGGCCTTTCGCTATGAACACTTAAGCAGTTATTTAAAACGAACCTCATCCACGTTCTTATAAATGCACTTCATGCATCTTAAACGACCCTTTTGTAACAGAAATAGATTAATATTTTAATACTTGTTCTGCAATGCATCGCAGTGACAGGCCATTCGGTTATTGAGAAAACTTAGATCTCTAATTCACTGATCAGGAGTTAACTTTGTTGCCACATATACTCAATAGTTTTTTTAGGTTAAAGGGTTTTTCCAGTAAAGATAATGCGAGTAAAAGTGAATCAGAAATAGTCATTAATCCGGAAAAAGTAGCAAATACGTTAAATCTAAATAATAATGATTCACAATGCGACACTCGGGCTTCTCCCAGCGCTAATAATTTATCGATCGCGATTATAAATTGTAGAAGCGTCAAAAATAAAGTAACCGATTTAGAACATTTCATTCGGAGTAACGATTCAGATATTATTATAGGCACCGAAAGTTGGCTCACAGAAGATATTTGCGACTATGAAGTATTCCCGAAAGATTTTAAAATATATCGTAAGGATCGTCAGGACAGAACGGGCGGTGGCGTATTTATAGCGGTTAAAAGTTTCCTTCAGAGTAGTTTACACACTTTTTCAAATAGCAGCATCGAAAGCGTTTGGTGCAAAATTATTCAAATCAATAAGCCGAGTTTAAATGTGTGTGCTTTTTATCGACCACCCAACTCTCCACGTCAAGTCTTACATTGCCTGAATGAGGAAATTAACTTTTATTCTCGTAAAAATAATAACAGCATTACTTTTGTTGGAGGGGACTTTAATCTCCCGGATATCGATTGGCCGAATCACGTAATTAAGAAACGAGCTCGGGATAGCGATTCTTGTAGGACTTTGTTCAGTGTTATGCAAAAAAATTCGTTACACCAAATCGTTAAGGAGCCAACTAGGGAATTAAGTATATTAGATCTTTTTTTAACTAACAGCCCCGAGCGTGTAAGGTGCGCATCAGTATGCGATGGGTTATCCGACCATAGAGCTGTGATTATAGATATCGATATTAACTTGACAAGGCACCAAAAACCCAAGCGCAAAATTTATCTCTACTCTAAAGCCGATTTTGGAGGATTTCGTAATAAACTCAATTCCGATTTTACCTTTTACGAAACGCGCGCGATGCGTTTAAATACCGAAGAAACTTGGAACCTTTTTGTACTGATAATGCGTAATAATATGGATAAATATGTTCCCTCCAAATACTATAAACAAAATAATGAGCCTAGATGGTATAATAGAGATACTAGGAAAGCGTTAAAGAAACAAAGACGATTGCATTTGAAATTAAAAACCGTTATGAGGCTTCCTAACAACATAATAACGGATCAGGTAAAGGCCGAATATAAACGAGTAAAATCAGAAACAGAACGAATAATGCGTGATGCCCTCCGTCAATTTAAAAGGAAAGTTTTATACGAATACTTAGACGAGGATCCAAAAGCTTTTTGGTCGTACGTGCGCGAGGTCCAAGGTCAAGTTCAAACCGTAAGTTCGTTAAAAGATAACAGCGGCAATGTAATTAACGATTCTAAGGAAAAAGCGAATATCTTAAATGAATATTTCCATAGCGTATTTACGTCCGATATTACATTAGGCGCACTACCAGTAGTTAATAAAGCAGAAACAATGTCGAACATCACATTCAGGGAAGACGGAATTATTAAACTTTTACAGCAGATTAAGCCAAATAAAGCTCCTGGTCCTGAGGATATACCAGCTCGAGTATTTAAAGAATTAGCAGAGAGCATAGGCCCTTTTCTTAAAGTAATATTTGAAAAATCTATAAGCGAAGGTAAGGTCCCAAAAGATTGGAAAATTGCAAATGTCACCCCAATTTTTAAAAGCGGCGTAAAAGATGATCCATCGAATTACAGGCCCATTTCGTTAACTTCATTGAGTGGTAAAATAATGGAACATATAATTACTAGTTCCTTAATGGGTTTTCTCGAAACCTCTAAATTCATTGTTAAGAATCAACATGGTTTTCGTAAGACACGTTCCTGCGAGTCACAGTTAGCGTTATTAATTCACGATATCTTGAAATCGGCCGAAAGTAAAAGACAAGTCGATGCAATATTTTTGGATTTTTGGAAAGCGTTCGATAAAGTCCCACATCGTAAATTGTTGTACAAATTAAAACTTGCGGGCATCAACGAACAAGTAATAAGTTGGATAAAAGATTTCCTGTCCGATAGAGAACAACGAGTAGTATTAGATGGTATTAGTTCCAACCTAGTCAAGGTGACCTCAGGCGTCCCACAAGGAAGCGTAATCGGGCCATTATTATTCTTAATATACATTAACGATCTTAATGAACACATCGACAGTAACGTTAGAATATTTGCGGACGACACGGTTATTTACAGAGAAATAAAAAGTAATGACGATAGATTAAGCCTGTCGAATGACTTAGATAAAATAGTAAAATGGTGCGACGACTGGCAATTGGAGCTCAACGTAGATAAATGTTCGGTAGTTAATTTTTTCGAAAGAAAATCCTTTGCCAATCATAATTCATACAGCCTTCGAGGGAAAACATTATCAACTGTCGATTCGGTAAAATATCTCGGAATAACCCTCACGAATAACTTAACTTGGGGTACCCACATCCATAACATATGTGGGCGAGCTCTTAAGAAACTAGGCTTCGTCAAAAGAATAGTCGGTAAAAGCGAAGAAAAAGTCCGCGAGCGATGTTACTTTGCGCTAGTTAGGCCTCACCTCGAGTACGCATGCAGTGTATGGGACCCTGCTGAAAAGTGTTGTATTCGCGAGATAGAAAAGGTACAAAGAAAGGCAATACGCTTCGTAAAAAATTGCTATGATAAATCGGTAAGTGTTACTCGGATGCTTCAGGAGGCAGGATGGGAATCTTTAGAAGAAAGAAGGCTCAATCAGAGATTTAAATTACTTGATAAATTCAGACAGAGCACGTTCATAGAAGATGTAGCCGAGATTATGCGCCCTCCTTGCTTTATAGGCCGTTCTGATCCAGCGAGAAAGATCAGAGAAATAGATGCTAAAACCAGTCGATTCAAGAATTCTTTTTTTCCCAGAACAATACGCGAAAATAATCGACTGGGCAAATAGAGTCCTGGTGCTTGCACCCCCTGCCACACGCCGAAAGGCGGCTTGCAGGGTACAGATGTAGATGTAGATGTAGATGTAGAATAGTCTCGGCCGTGATGTTGTGGAAATAACTAATTGAAAGCTGATGTTTACTTTTCCACATATTGTTTTATTTGCAAACTACCGGTTTCGGTGTATAACCATCATCTGGTTCGCACAGACTGAATCCTCAAAAACGCCGAGGCTTACAAAGTAATTATAGACAGATACATTAATTATAAAGAGATACACAATGTAGAAGAGGAAATTAGCGTACAACAATATATAAATATTATTTACCTTCCAACAACTTCCAACAAGTCTTTACATAACGTTTGTGTAAACGCAGATTCGTCTTTTGTAAATGGATTTGTCTGAAATTAATCGATTGGCGCTGAATCAGGAAATTAGAAAAGTAGAAGAAACTAAGTCAGTTTTAGATCGAAAGAATTACCTCCTAAATTTTTTGATACGTAACATGAACTTGGAAGGTTACCCTAATGTGAGAGATCCTCTTAAATGTTGCCTTACTAAATTTTTCTTTAACTGATACTTCGAAAAAATGGAGAGAAAGCAAGCGAAGTAACGAATTATTTCTTAATCGTAATCGTGATTGGTTAAATGTTCATATGAAGCTTCCTGATAATGTTCTCCAATACTTACCGAGTACTTCGACGCCCTCAGGTATAAATATACAAATCTGAATTAATGTACTTGTAATTATTTACTTTATTTATAATATGAATATTTGAATTCTTACATAAGCTACGACATTTTACGACTCGAAACGCATTTTAATAGGTTTACTGAACGATCTTAGCGAAAATTGACGGAATAAATTAGAACTTCCTATTCTGCTGCTGAGTTTTCTTTTGCGGCATTAATGAAATTGAGAAGCGAAGGAGATGAAGCGGCCTCCAAGCTGAAAGAAATTATTACCACGACCCCAACAAGAGCTAGGCGAGTACTTCGGAGAAGGGAAGAGACTGTTCAAACTCAGCTTACTGAGGAAGAGGCTCTATCCATGATAATAAGCACGGAATTGACAAAAAATCATAAAATAATCCGCATGACAGCTGAAAGAAGTAGGCATAAGCTATACCCTAGCTACGAAATAATGAGAAAGGCGTGCGTATCCGGATGGGATTTCGAAAGAGACATGTGATGTGAATTAACAGTCTCTACTGGCACAAACAGTTTCACGTCGCACAGTGGGCTAGAATCGATTAATGCTGGCCAAAAATACGAAAACGCTTTTCTTGAGTGCGGACCTCGAAACTTCGCATGATTGATTATGAATAAATCCTGCATACAACTATGGAGGTAATTAACGCTCAATCCTTCGCATTAAATTTATACAGGAGGTCAAAGTTGACCAATTTTTGCGAAATTTTCCCGTATCCGATTTTTCGCGAAATTCTTCAACGTCGAGTCGATTGCGAACCCAAACTAGGAAAATCATCGGGTAAAATATGATGCCATATTATAAATATGTTCTTTGTCCTTCGCAAGACTTAGTTTCAATGAGTTCTGTTGAATATTTATATACTTTACATTACAAAATGGTCGACCCTTATTTTGGAACAAAATTTTACATAAAGCGAGGAAAATAGTAGATTGAGACACCGTGTGACACGGAGTTATTTACACCACGATAAGCTACAAACCTTCCTTAATGGGAATCTGAAATAAAATCTTGCCCCAATTTGCCCCAATAATATATAAGTCGACTTTTCGACAACGCTGCAAGGGCCAAATCCGCGCGGCGGAACACCGTCCTCCGTTACGCTCTCGTGTTTTGAGAGGAACAACGAACAAATACCCTTCTGATTCGTTCTTCTTGTATATTTTAAGCATTATTATACTTCGTACATATGTTAGATAACTATTTTTGTGATTTTGATACTGAATGCTTCTTCACTCTCACTTTCAACTATACTGAAAATTTTCTTACAAAATCGGTACAAAAAGCCACCACTTTGTGTAATTTCATAACAGTAATGAAATATAAGTTCCGATATTATGAAAATGATGGCATATAGCGTAGCATTATCTTAAATACAAAAATTGCCCACATCTGGAGTTGTTTTGGTGACCGTCGCAGTGCTTTGGAAAAGTTCGGTTCTGGGATTCTACGGCGGTGAGTCGGACCCTTACGAAAACCGTGTTGACATTCACTAATTGCCCCCTTATCACCTAGAAAACGCATTATTGAACTGGCAATAATATGTTCAATTATCTCACAAAAAATTGACGCTAAGGATATGGGACGATAGTCTTCTGGTTTTGAGGAACGCCCTTTCTTAGGAATTGGGGTGATATGCGCTCTTCTCCATGACGTTGGTACAACGCCTTCAGTTTTCCTATAAAATACGAAAAGAAAGAGAGAAAGCTCATCCGCCAGAGTTTTAATAACCAGCGATGGTATACCTTCCGGTCCGGGAGCTTTCTTCTTGTCAACCTCTCGCAACAGCTTTCCTATTCCATCCACTGACAGCTCTATCGACCCCATCTTTGAGACAACCCTCATAGAAAAATCGTTCGTGCGTCCATTGCCTAAAGTAAAGCTTTCTTGGTAATGTCGATTAAGTAAGTTCGCTTTAACTACCAAATCACTAACTGTTAGTCCCTCGTCATTAACAAGGCTAGATACTGAAGACTGACCTCCTCGAGATTCTCGGACGTATGACCAAAACACCTTCTGGTTCCTTCCTAAAGATTCTAAAAGGGTTTTAGATCTATATTCCAGGAACTCATCCCGCGATTCCTCCTTAACCATCCTTCGTACCTCCGTGTATTTCTGTCGCTCAATTTCAAAGTCAACTCTAGCCTCTTCATCCGTGAGTGTAAAATCCTTTGCCTCCTATGCAACGCCCCCAATTTAGGTTTCAACCATCGTGGTTCCTTACGCTCCCTCACCGTTTTAATTGGGACGAACATAGCTAAGCCTTCTTTAAGTATACGAAAGAACTCTATCCAGCTATCCTCAACGCTATTACTACTCACAAAATTATTAAATTCGTCCCTGTTGATATAATCCCTCAATTCCGAAAAATTCGCCTTACGAAACATATAAACGTGCCGAGGCGGCTTGAGTGATTTTACTATATCCGTTTTAATTACTGCAGTAATAATATCGTGGTCTGAAATTCCTTTTCTTTAAAATGTATTAATTTATTGTGAGAAATTGCAACGTAAAAATCGGAAATCATTCCCCTTTGCGATAGATTAATCTATTAAACTTTGCATGGAGAATTATTTCAAATTTTTCGTAAGGGAAAAATATTAGATAACTTTCTTAGCAGAAGATTTTAGGCTGGTATTGATCCTTGCAGGGAATAACAAATTCTCGAGTGTGATTCGTTTCGCCGATTATCCACGGATTCTTAACCTCACGAGACATTGGTCAACGCCATCCCCTAAGCTGGGCGCCCCGGGCAACCGCCCGTGTCATGTGTCAGCTCGGCCTGCTGATTAGGTGTATGAGGAGTATTGAAAAAACTCTACAGAATATCTCCCTCGGATGGACGAAGGAAGAAGCCGTGAATAGAGAGTGCCACGAACATTAGCATAAAATATCGCAACTTAATTTTTGATAAGAAATAACTTATTACATATTGTTGAAGTTTGATGTTGCATTCTCTGTTGAGTTTTAAACAATATCTGGCTTTGGTAGTGCCTCAAATGTGAATGATATTCCACAATACGTAATTTTCTCCATATTTTCGCTTCTTAGTAAAATAAAAGACGGTAATTATTTCGGAAACGGAAATTCAGAACGTCGCACAGCGGGTTAGAATCGAAAAAAGCTGGCCAAAAATACGGGAGTGGTTTTTTTGAGTTAGGACTTTGAAGCTTCGCATGGTCATCCTTGAATAAATTCTGCATACTCCTGTACAAGTCGTTTACGTTGATTCAAGCGCATTAAATTTTCGTAGGGGACCAAATTTCGCGAAAAATGCCGGACCTCGATTTTCCGCGAATCTCTTCAACTTCAAGCGGGTGCTAAACCCATATGAAGAAAGCTATTGGGTTATCTATAATGCCATGTTATCAACCTATTCTTTATCCTCATAATTGTTGATTTTAATGATCACGGTGGGATTTATGCATACTTTACATAACAAAATGGCGGACCCTTATTTTAGGGCAACTTTTTGCCTATACCGAGGAAAATTGTGCAAATGGACATCGATGGACACGGGATTACTTGTGACACGCTATTCTGTGATGCTTCCTGACGAGAAATCGGATAAATGAAATAATTAAATAAATAAATTTATAAATAAAATTTAAATAATTAAATAATTTTTTCGATCGTTTGCGACGCCGATAAATAAACTAACATTACGGAACCGTTTCAAAGTCCTCAGCCGCTCTCCATGGCGCTCTTGGATTGAAACGCGGATCAACATGCTTGTCGTATGTATTTTTTGTGACTTACTTGTTGAAATGAACTGCGGAAAGCATAGTTGTCTAATATTGAGCTTGCTTTGGAGGGTCTGAGAGAGGTTAAGTACAATAATAGAGAATATCTCAGAGTTAGTATCGTAGTATAGTATTATAAGAAGAAATTGATGACGTAGCTTGAGAGGACGACACAGATGATGTAGGTCCATCGAATGTGGCGAACGATTGGCTAAAGTGGGTGCATCTGCGGAGCAGGGTGGTTTTGCAGTAATTCAATTCTGTGTTTGCTGTAAAAGGAACTGAGACAGTGAGAAAACAGTCCTATGGTCGGTTTCTACAACGCTGGTTAAAATTTATTTCAGAGTAAACTGTCTACCCGACGAAATCCGGTTTCTAGTAAGTCTACAGTTCACAGTTACCGGTGGGTAGGCGGCAGGTTCGTGCGCAACAAATGAAAACATCGACTTGTTGTTTTAAGTCATCTCTCTTGCGGGATTTATCATCGCGATGCCATTTTTACTATGAAATTATATACAAAATTATTTGTTCTACAATTTTGAAGAAATCACTCAGGAAATTTCAAATGAATAGGTATTTAACATTATTTAACGAGCGGAACGACCAGGAGTACTTCGAAGAAGTCGATAAAACTAATAATTTCCTTCACAATCTGTACCTTTTTTATAACTATTAAGTTTCTATAATAAATCCGACGGTAGTTGCTACAATTATCTCGCTTGATTCCAGCGGAAGCTCGTTTGAAATTTACCCTGAAGCAGAGATTTACTGAGAAGCAGTTTTCATGGAGATGCTGTAAGAACTGGTCAACAATATTCACTTTTGGCAAGAAGGAAATGGAATTATTTGTGCATTAAAGTTTGTAAGAAAAGAACCACCATAAAAATCAATTAACATAATATTTTATTTTAGTTAAATAACTCTAGCAATACCTGTTGGAACTTATCCTCGTTTAAACGAAATAACACAACAAAAATTCGTGAACATGTCGAGAAAAAAAGATAGTGGTTGCATAGTTATATTAAAGACGGAATTAGTCTCATTTGTGAAAAGTTGTTTCTCTTTTTTCTTCATAGTGGTCACAGTCTATTATTGTGTTTAATATCGTTTGAACATCGTATTTCAGCCCCATGACGTTGAAATATTTTTTTAGTAAGTAGAGCCACAAAAAACGCAACACGATTAATTTATTTATAATTCTTTTCCTTTGAAGCTAACCAGAAATTATTGTTCTCAAGTAGCTGCTCTTTTATTTCTGAATCTATCTTTGAACTTTCATTTACAGCCTGCTCTGTCAATCTTTAATTTTGAATTAACTGTCCAAAATTTCCATTCCTTTATTATGAATTTCCTGGTCAAAACCATTTATCAATCTTTTCCTTTGCTTTATATATTGCCTCCTTTTTTAAAAAAAACTCTGTGATCTTCTTTTCCTTGTAGTCATCAACGGCACTTGCAAACGAGAAATAAAAAGAAACTATCCTACATCTAAAACTGTGTTATTTGTTGAATGGTGTCCGTTTTCTTCGTCATCATCATTCCTCCACTATCTTATCTATAGTTATTTTATTTAACAAAATAGTAATTCATAATTATAACTGCTGTACATTCAGCAAGCTGTAGGTGTCCCGTCTGGAGGACGCAATTATTAATACACTGTCTCTTCCTTTGCTATGACGATTCATAAAAGCCTAAAATTTAAATTGTAATATTACATCTTGCTACTGCCAAGAGCTATGCTTATCAAGATAATAGTCGCATATATATCCTCTTGGTTAAGTGATTCGTTTTTATATAATGATGATACTATGCTTCAAATAGGTATATATTATAATGAAGTGATTGTAACAATTTTACAATGATTGGCATAGAGTGTCAATGGCTATCATAATTTCATTCCTAAAATACGGCTGTTAACATCTCACCATTTCATGATAAAACAGTCAGAATGCTCTAAGCAATGTCAACTCATACAGAGCAATCTTATAAGTATTAAACAAGTCATCACTATTAGGTATATAGGGCGAAATACATCAACTACTAACTTACACTCTCAACCATTCTCAAGTATCTAATAAATTACAGGTAAGGCATACTGTGTGCAAGTTAAAAATTTTTCTTATAATTTATAATAAACTAAATCCAATAATACTATTTCCCTCCTTTTGATTCATATAAGGGACGCCAGCGCCATGGCTAAAAATCGTACTATTGGCAGGGACGGTTTAAGTAGTTACCCTGAGATTAGATGATTAGAGGTTAATTTATCTGCCCGTCGTTGAAGAAACGGATAAAATTTAAACGACGAATAAATTTTAACCTCAGACTTAATACTCTGAACTTAGCTTGGATTAAGCAAGATGTCGTCCTAAGCGAAAGCGGCTTAAACGGGTTTTCTTTATGTGTGACGACATTCGCTCGGGCATCGGATCGTCAATACTATACTTTTATTTCCTCTCAGCATGTTGTTTACAGGTCTGAATTACGGAGTGTTTTATTTGTATAGCGTATCAGATGAAATAAGTATATCGTAGTTATTTGTAGTCAGTTTTAATCCCATATCTCTAAGATAATTTACCGAGATTAATATTAGCACAAATATTGAGATAATAACACTCCTGAAAACAACTTACCTCTTTATTTCTCATCGGATAATTTGTTCTTGATGATATAGTGATGTTGTTAACTAAAAATGCATACGTTGTTGCATTCTAAGGTTTGTAAAGTAAACCATATTAAAATCACAACCTCTCCGCGAAATGGCAATATCTCTGCGAAACACTCTCGACTGATTTAAAGGTCCTTCCTCGAGTTCCACCTGATGGAAAACCAAACGCAGATATTGGTACCCTTAGATAAGGCTTTCCCGGTGTTGAAGGACAACCGAGTTGCTTCATGCTGCTTTAGCTGCCATCTTCAGGACCTGATTATGGCTCTCTCTTATAAGCTTATTAATTATTTGTGGATTTAGGTACATTGGCATATTAAGACTGATTAGTTATGGTATACGTTAATGGAAATGTTTTAGCATAATGGCCGTTTACCCATGTGACTGTGACTGCTTTGTAGAATGTAAGTAGCACCTGATAAACTATTCTAATTTGTTACAATACATGATTATTGCATCTACGAGAGAATGAGATTTTCCGTCTTTTGGTATTATCGGAACATATTTGGAAATCATTTTGATGCTGCCAAAAAAATCAGTGCTATAGTAATTCAGACTCACCTCAAAATAGAACATTTTATCAATCGCTCTGTAAAATTTGTCCCGTAAATTATTGGTAATATCAGCATTATCTTTATGCATAATTTCGCGAGAGATGTTTTCGTCGGATGGGAGTTCGTGATTCACGCTTTTCATCCTTTAACAAATACTCGTTGTAGTTGTGTCAATACACTAAAGTGAAGGCGGACAAATCAATAGTCACACGTGATTCGAATAGAAACAATCTCCACTCTTGAAATCCACGTTCAGCCACACGTTGTGAATTGATGTCACCTTGATTCTGAGCTTCCATGGACTGGACTAATTGTCGATTTAGCAAGCAAATTTTGTTTCTTCCGCTTAGAGTTGTCTTTTTCCCTTTTCACGTAGGCCGTCCGCCATTGTTTTGTCACATAATCACAGAAACTATAATCGAAATTAAAGCGTTTCATTCCCTCTGAACTGCGGATGGTGCAGTTGTGCCATCGTTTCAATTTTAGTCACTCTACGACAAGATATCTCTCCACGTGTTTTTACTTTTTAACATCGGCATTGTCGCCTGAACTTTTGTTCTAATTTTATGGTACATCACAATTTATAATAGTATATATAATTGATAGTATTATAGAGTATACTTCGTAAAATAATAATTGGATATATAAAACATGGATTTTACTGAGAATGAGATTGAAACTTCTTCCCAAATCAAGGGAGATCAAATTTGTAAGAATGAAGTAACAGTGTGGATTATTAATATTATTTTCTCAAACACGTTAAAATAAAACATTGACAAAAATCAAAAAAGCGTACAACAGCGTTAAATTGTTTCCTCACCGGAAAAATAATAATAAACGTCTTTATTTCAAAGGAGATTAAAAATTTTAAGTCTTACATCTAACCTTAAAACATTGAACATAGAAAATTACACAAAAGAATTTATAAGGTTAAAATACACATTTTAGTGATAAAGCTCTAAAAACACTATATTATGCATCATTCAGATAAGGAAAACGTCTCAATAAATGTTACACATCAACTGAGATAATGGGAGTAGTCAAACCCGTTCAAACAACCCCTGTTTAAGACGCTCTCCCGCTTAATATGCGGTTTTTCTTCGCTCATTTTGAACACAAAACACATGGTAAAGATACCGCTTAAGACGCTTGTAGAGTGAAACATACCAAAATTAGAAAAAGACGCTATCAATCTAGGAATTATCAAAATGGTCTGTTTTAACTTATTCTATCTTCTTAAACAGCAGGGAACCTGTATTGCATAGCAATACTTGAGAGGCCTACTGGATATCTACAGCTGTGGCAAGTGAAGCAGACTGAAGGAGATTCATTTTCATTTTTAAGGGAAAACACTCGTTTAAAAATTAAAGAATCAAAATCCCTTCCCTTTTTTTAATAACTTAAAATTGATAATATTCCGGAACACACATAACGTAGTACGGGTTCAAAGGACGATCAACGTGCACATGCGCCGTTCTTGGAATGAATGGGTCAAGGACAACTCGATCGATCGAGTGCATTAATTTACGTTAATTAATTACTAAAATCCACTAAAATCCGCTAAATCCAGTAAATTACAAGGAAACAGAAAGGAATGACTTTCAAAATTTATTATTTCAATCCATCGTCATATTCCTAATCTGCATCCGCCCCGAGCTGCAAATTCTGCTGAAAAGTGCATAATGGCGATCGATCGAGTTGTCCTTGACCCAAAGAACGGCGCATGTGCACGTCCTTTGAACCCGTTCTGTGTGTTATAACCGGAATATTTTAAATTTTAAGTTATTAAAGACTAATTAGGGGTTTCTTCTTACAGTTATATTATTCAAGTAAAACCCTTGCGAAGAACGAGTATTTTAAACGTGATTGAATACATCCCCGCGGCTTCGGTTATAAAGGAGTTATTGGGAGTAGTAGATTCATTTACGTGAATGTCGGTTGGTCTATTTGGTGTACTTTCAAAGAGGATAAAAAGACGACCAATGGCCTTGTTGATGCATTTGCAACAAGTAATCGAATTTCACAACGCGTTAAACATTTTGGCAACCAGATTTCGGGGACCTATGCTGCACTGCCCTTCATAATTTTATATTGAATGATTATTTAGGTAATGGGATAATTGATTCAGAAGATGTGTTGCCTGGTATTTGGCATAGTGAAGTCAATCCAGGGAATTCATTTCTTTCTTTGGAACGAGATTAAAAGAGATGAGAGTGAAAACGAATTCAATCCTGGAATATGAGGCCTATTTCTCCTCTATTTACTCTCGAGTGGATCTTTAGGCGGTTTACAGTTTTCCTTTATCAATGAAATTGCAATAACTATGCAACCTATTTTAGACGTAAAAATTGCTACGTGTTTTAAAAATTAGATCTACAAACTTACTACACGAAAAAATTTTATTATGTCATTATAAGAATCTTTTCTGTCAAAATATGGTATAAATGAAATATTATATTTTTCTCCACACTGCGAATATTCCATTATTATTCAGTTTACTAAACCATTTACTAAACGAAAATAGGGTTAACCGTTCTCAAATGAGAGGAAACACGAATTTGATTCCGACGATGCTGCCATCTCTTGAAATTAAATCGCAGCTTTTAGTGGGATGATTCGCCTTAATTGCATCTGTAATAATAATTAAGCGTAATACTAACGCAACTCTTTCTTTTCCAAGAAATTTTACTTACATTGAGCTCTGGTTCCCATTTTTCGCACTATCTTTGAATTGTAATTAAATCGCTTGATAGACAAATTCGGTCGTCTTCGTTAGGTATTTCTCCATACGAGTAAAAGTTGCTTGCATACTGCAAGCTATCAGTTGAATGCAGTATCGTAACAAGAAGATATCAAAACAATTTTCAAAACTTCGTCAAACTAAGGACCCAATCGTGCGACTCAATTGCATATTAATATTAGATAAGTGCCATTCTGACCTCTTCCAAAGTTTCGATTCAATATCTTATCGGGAAGGTCCCAAAATAAGATTCCGTTTTCCCCGTTTGAAATGCATGGTGAAATCGGAATGACCGTCTTGCATGGAACCAAGGACCACTGGAGAAACGGTTCACCTCTTGAAAGAAGGAATTCAAACGTTTCTGTCAACATTCCGGGTTTTATCTTTCCAGCTTATCAGTAAGGAATTAAAAAAAAAATTTCAAAAATTGCAGCAATGCATTGCACTAAATGCACTAAATCTCACCGATTACAAATTCACTCACTAACAATACCGTACTGAAAAACTAAAAATATTGCTTTTAGTCGCTCTAGTTGTAATTGCTCTCTCTAAGACTCTCTGGATAGACTTTGTTTTCTTAAAGTTAAGAATTATTCTCAAAACTAAATATAAAACAATAAATAATAAAATATAACTAAATATATATTACCCGTTAAGTATCAGAAATTAAATTACTTTAAGATTGTATAAATGTGGAAGTAAATTACTTGAAGAGTGGAATATTTTAGTTAAGAAGTTAAATATTTCAGTTAACTTCGCAGTTTAATCAGTAATCGGTAAGAAAAGGTACCACTCAGCGTCAAAAATTGATATTATCTTCCTTATATTCGTTCAATTACTAACGCCTGAGAAGGAGACGCCCTCAGTTGTCCGCGCTCAATTGGGACGCGCTCAATCGTCGCGCGCTCAGTTGTCGGGTCACGATATAATAGATATCCGGAGAGTTAGTTATATATAATAGATATGATCGAGTCATCCACAAATATCCTCAATTTATCTCTTCATTCTAATCTATATTAGGAATAGAAGAGGTTCAATTACGCTACCCTGAGGTATGCCTGAGATAACTTTAACTCTGTTCAAATTAACGCCAACCACATGTTGTTCCCGTTAGTAAATAAAATCATTGACCCAGTCAATTATTAATTCCCGCTTATTTTAATGTTGTAAATTAATTTATAGAGTAGAGTAACTCGTTAAGTTACATATGATTTGAGTTTCGGCTGTACCGCACGTTCATAGATTCCCTCGATTGGAATTCGCTTCAAGAGAGAAGAAATGATTACCGAAATAAACTTTTGAAAAGTTTCTCAGTTCTGAACTTTTGGATGAGGTGAGTGAAATTGTAATTCCAGGAGCGAGCGCGATCTCGAAGAGGCATCAGCAAAGCGTTATAAGGAGTAAATCATTAAGACTGATAGTTATTTTTGGTCGTTCTTCCGGCGGCCTATTAGAGAAGCTAATAGGATCGATTAGTAAACGATAATGCCATACGCCACTGAACTCTCGTGGGGTATAAATCTAAATATAATTTAAATCTTTAGTCTTATTTCGCTTATAAAATCACCATGAGACTTCAAAAGTCATCATAATTTTCAATTATAAACCCCAAGAGTTTTTTAATGTCTGCCTCTTTTACTTCTTAATGCTCATTTAACTTCGTTACGCTTAAAACTTCCGATTCAACAACGAATCGCTTGCACTTGTCTCCATTCTTTGTTTTCAGATTTACTCTTTCAGATCAGCACAGAAAGGGGTACAAAGAACGTTCCTTCCATCGCAGTTTGTTAACATTACAAGGCACCCCATTGCGTTTATTGGACAACTATGAAGGCGACTATGGCTATGACAACTATTGGACAACTAAGAACTATGTGTACGGAAAATTTCAACTCCGGCCAAAAGTACTCTTTTGAATATCACCCAAAGAAAATACGATTTTCGAATTAATTTTGAATGATGGAAGATTATGTTTACAATCATCAGAAGTCTCACATCACCATTGAGCACAAATTTACCTTATTAGATTATATTTTCAAGCGAAATATTGCACCCCTTTGAAGGAAAGAGATTTCATATTTCCCGCAGAGCAACGGAGGTGGCCACTATATACTTACTCTGTGCCACTATCAAGAACACCCACGACAATATACGTTTCTACCACCAAGCGCAAATAGGGTTCCTTCATTAATTTCTTTATTTACAGGCTATTCGGCCGCGTCGCTTCTCGCCATTGCATTTGCCATCCCTTTTGGCCTGAGGGTCCTCATCCACAAAGAGTCTGGAGGATGGACATCTTTGCCGCAAGCCTTCTACCATGCACACCTAGAGTTGTTTCTGGGAAACGCATGCCTCGGTTAGTATCAACCACTAATACAACCACCTGTCAAATATTGCGGAACTAAATTTAAATTATGAAAATTTACAACAATTTTTGCATACACCTGATCATTCTGAATTAAGTATCGCTCTCCAATGAAAGTGCGGATATTGTTCGAATTGTTTTGTTCTTAAAGCCATTCGGATCAACTTCTTATGTTGATATATAGCTTCCACATAAACATCGATGTGGATAGTATTTGTTTACTTATTTGCTAAAACAATGCAGAGTTTATTTAATTTTAACCTTACAAATTATTCTGAGAACAAAATTTTGCATGTATTTGAGAAAATATTTATTTTTTGAAATTTTACGCATAAAGTCGAACTTTAAATGATTCACAATCTAGGTTATAACATTGCTAAAATATATTGCGTAATATTAATGTTCAAAGTTAACTAATGCTTTCCTTCTCATAAAATGTTAATTCTCCTTCCCTTTCTAATGGGTCAGTCTTTCCACTTAACTCGATTGAGGGCTTACAAGTATATTCGGTCCATCGGTCTGGGAGGAGTTTCATCCCATCGACCCGAAAAGCATAAACTGTCGGTTAGCAGACGAAATGCTCTGTCAATTGCATGCTTATTGTAGAAAATTTGTCAGTTGAAATTAGAAAATAACCTATCTGCAATTAGGGAACTGCAGAACAGGTAATGATAATACGTCTTATTAAGGTTAATAACTTGACTGAGAGGATGAAAAATTATGAATTGATTTCAATCTATTTTATTTTACAACTCATTCGAGTCACTTGGTAGTTACAGTTCCTTATATGCAACTTTAAGTACTTTGGGTGATTCATCACCTTTAACAACAAAAAAAGATTGTTATTGTTGTCAGTTGAGGGAAAATTATAGAAATGAAATATGTGTTGGATCAATTTATAATAAGGTCACAATATACATGCGATTGATTGGGAGGCGTTTCTAGGAAAACCAGGGAAGCGTTGGTCAACCCCATGATGCAAAGTGGAGGGGTGCCACCCACGCGGAGGGTCAGCAGCATCCACGCTAACCACCACCCTGACACTCTCTAAATATTAGGCTGTGCATTTTCCAGCTCTGGATTCGAAACAGAATGTCAAATCCAAAAAAGCAAATAAAGATTTATGAAAACTCTGGACCCTTCCCATAGTCGCCTCGTGCATCCTTTGCATCGTAGGCTGTCGTGTCGATGGCCTTTCCCCCGGTATTCCATTAAGCGGACGTACGGAATACTTGGACCTCAATTCCATCTCGGACGTCGGTTCACCTCCGACCAGGATCCCCGCATCCCGTGACTGGCGCTTCCGGACGAACCAAAAGTCTAACCGCCGCCTATTTTTGTTATTCTAATAAATTAGGCTAACCTGAAATGGCCTTCGTCATTTTTCATTTTTCTTTCTTTATGTCGTGTCGCCAAAGAGGGCGATACGACACTCTTGGTACGCATATGAGGGTATCATCGGTGAACAATCTAACTTTGCACTTAACCTTATCCACTAGGTCATTAATGTAGATGAGGAACTAAATCGGCCCTAGAACACTTCCCTGCGGAACACCTGATGTGATACTAATTTCGTCGGATAATATTCCTAACGCAACTCTCTGAGATCTGTTTTCTAGAAAGGACGGAAAAGTGGTCAGATCCACCTGACCACTGAAGTTCGAAAATGCAGACTTTCCAAAGGAAAATTCAAATACTAAAACATTCAGTACAACACTTATGGAGGATTAATAGAACAACGTCACTCTACAACGTTGTGATACAGACTGATGCTAAGTTAGGCAGGAAAAACATGCTTAATAAAAACAAAACAAAAACGATAAGCGAAATAAGATGGGAGGAATTGTCACTTCCTCAATTCCTCTCACACATTCCAACATTAATCGTATGTCTAGCAAATGCATCTGCAGGCAAACTCTTTGTCATTACATTGGCCTTTTGATCACATGATGGAACATATATATAATCAATGATTTTGCATGATAAAAGTCTTTTACAAAATTATATTTCACATCAATATCCTCTTCTGATCCCAACTATCTAAGACATGGATACAAGATTGGTTATCTTCATACATTGGGATGCTACCTGTAACATTTATACCCATTTCACTCAACAACTGTTTCAGCCAAAGAACTTCAGCTGATGCTGTGGCTAGAGCAACATACTCTGCCTCAGTGGGCAACAGTGCACAAATATCAGGTCCCATGCAGGCATACATTAGACATCCTATAAGTTCCCTATATGGTTTGATACCAATTACACACTTACTAGAGCTAACATCTTGGTTTGGATGAATCTCCATAGGTGTTTTAGCTGTTGCACAATTGTCCATGTTAGATCTTTTCAATATTCCCTTTAAATAAGCATCCTGACTCAAAAACATAACCCCATTCATGTATTCAATTTTGATACCCAAGAAATAATTAACATTACCTAAATCTTTCATCTTAAATTCACACATTAGTTTATTCTTAACACTAGACATTACATTCACATTACTTCCCACCAAAATAAAATCATCAACATAGAGCAATACATATGTAACATCAACACTATTTCTTAGTATACACTTATCACTCTTGCACTGAACAAAATTCAGCTTCAACAGTATTGTGTATGAAATAAAATGAAATTTCCCTGATTTTCATGTGTATCTCGATGTCCCAATCCCTTCATTGTAATTTTGGCATGATCATTCTTTTCATTTCACGCCGTGATTTTTCACCAAATTGGTACGCAAAGTAGGGGCTCCTCCGATGAAATTCATGTCCAAAATCGTCAATAATTGGTGCTAAAACGCATAGCTATCCGCATTCAGCTAATAATTCCTTACATGGATAAGTTTGCCAAGAAAGTGGAAATAGAATTCGTTGGATCTAAAACTTCGCGAAACTCTACCTACTCTAAATATTGGCCGGCTTTTTTCGTAGCGGCCGCTGCCAAGTTCTTGGATACAAAAATCGAAAACTAAAGTTCAGGATATCATCCCGAAACAAACGGTAAATGAAAATCTTAACATTTACTTCAATTTTTCTCGCGAAAAATTCTTAGTCACGTGAGAAACGAGAAAGATTTTGGTAACAAATAAATTTTGGCTGCACGACCGAATTTTAATAAGGTTAGGTTCCAGATAAATAATTTTATACTCAATTTTGGTTACTTAAAAATAAATTTTGTATAATTCTTATACTTGTTGATGACACAAGAGGAATCGAAGAAAATACCGGCATCTTATATTGGATTCGAAGGGAGTATTGGAAGTTCTAAAGTTCATGGGCGAAAATGTAGATTTTCACACCGATTTGGCTTTAAGCAATACTAATTGCCCCATGCGAAACTTTCGCAGACGACACTGATACTCAATTTCCCACCCAAATACACTTCAACAAACACTAATCGCTACAAATAAATATACAAAAACTAAAAAATACCTAAAAATACACACCTTCATATTCTTTATCAGTGTCTGTTTCGATATACCTCACTTGTAGCGATAGATATCGCTATCTACACATCCAGTAGCGAAACTCAAAATAAAAAGCTTTGCGTGCTCTAACGCCTTACCACATGAACCCAAACAAAATCCCTATTATATTTGAGAACGTGAGAGTATAATTGTTATCGAGTGATTTAAAAATTTTCTTATAGTAGTATACTCACGAATAGTGCACGTCATCACTATAACGATACATGTATCTTATCCTATACCGAATACCTCAATTCACTCGATGTATTTATGACTAACAAGAAGAGACTCTCACTTTTGTCCGGGGATTTTGATTAAACTTTTTGCAGTGGTGCAGGAAGTAGAGAAATGAAAAAAATGTAACGGTGTTCGTCTGAATTAGTAATCTTAGTTTCGCTGCAATAAATAATTGAAAATTGATAACCGGAGTATAGGCAACCCCGCAATACACGTCCATGCTAGCCGAGTATGCATGAAAGAACGCGATGTTCTCTGGTATATTTGTCATTAAATTTTTCTTTTCGTTCGTTAAATTATTTCCTTGATACTTACTATTGACTTATTAATAATAATAAATAGTAGTATGCTCAATTTGTAATCCCGTTAAGTAACCTTCGTAAGCGATATTTTTCCATTTAAGGTAGTTAACGACTACCCTAAGAACGTAAAAGGAGCTTGCATTTAAGTAATTTAGGATTTCACAATCATAAATAGCGATTGCTTTCTAAAATTTTATATAATAAACACCATTGTCTATATATTAATTTATTTATCCGATTTAATCAGGGTATAGGCAACCCTGCAATACACATCCGTGCTAATCGAGTTTGGAGGAAATAACGCATTGTTCTCTGGCACAACTTTCACCTTTTTTCTATTTCATTCGTTAATAATTTCCTTGTTATCTACTAATTAAATTATTAATGATAATAAATAGTAGACTAAATTAATAATCCCGTAAAGGAGTTACATAACTTTCCCGGCCAGATTTACAGTGATTAGCGGTATTTTTTAATATTTTAGGGAAATACTCTTCTAGTAGGAGAGAACGGTTTTTCTGATATTTTTAGTATGAATATTAAGCATTGAATGGAAATATAAATAGCTTTTGAAACTTTAACTTGAAAGTAAATATAATGGATGAAAAATTATCCTCACAAGAAAATAAACACCTCCTTGGTTGGCACGAATTTAACCATACACTATGTTAAACAATAAAAATTTCTTACAGTATTAATTTATTAATTACTTATTAATCCTCGTATGACAAGAACGATTTTTGAAATCCAAATATTTGGTATTCTGAGAATTGTTTAAACTAAAAATCGTAAAGTTATTTGAAAAATCGGTGTAATTTTCAATATTTTTAGGAATTTTATTTATATCGAAAATCACTCTTGTTGGACGGTAGTTAGTTTAATTTTATATATTTTCGACAAGTTTCGCTGCGATCAATAAAGTGAGTGAGTAAAATCCTGTGTAAAAATAAAAGCTCTTAAAGTTTCAGTAAAATATACAGGCAAAGTATATCAGTATCGAATTATTTTCCATTAACTCCATTTATAGATTCAGTCGTTTCTACGGAAGATCTGGATGTCTTTTGCGATAAATATCCTGTTTGATGGTGTCAGACAATCTTCCGTGGGCTATGTTGCTCGCTCCTAGTCTTGTCTTTGGCAGTAGTCGGTGTTTTTTGCCACATTGACCTTAATTAACTTCATAACACTTATTAAAATGATGTGGCCATCATTGGACTATCATACAACCATTCATAGCACATAAACTAAAATTCGTTCTATTTTAGACCCAATAAATAGCACCTACGTAGCCATTCTCCTTATTACTGAAATTGTTACTGAAATTTTCAAGACAATATGTTCACTACGCTAAGACTTCTTTAATACGATATATACAGTGCGAAAAAAGAATAGAACTGTTCTTTTCCTGATCCTATGGTAAACAGGAAATACTGCATTCTTCCATAGATAACGTGCGAGTTATCTATTAAAATTTAAGCCATCGAAAAAGAGGCAGGTGAACATAATCAAAAGACAAAAAGATCAGGTACCTCATCTTTGTCATATAATTTATTTTTTAGAGTTTCTTTAACTACCTTGCACCACTTTTCTTTATTTGTCAAAAATAATGGAAAGTTGTGCAGGGAGAATAGCATAATAACATGGATTTATTCATCAAGTTTATAATTTCCATAAAACAAGAGAACCATTATTTCAAAATAAATATAGGTACCTCGATGTTACTTTGAGGAAAGAAGGCTTTAGGAGAAGGTAATAACCCCAATGTTCGACTCCATAAGCTTACGAGTATCACTGGCGGCTCATCGAGTGCTCTGCATTGCTCAAAAAAACTACTGTAGCTCAGCTAATTATTACTTAATTTAAGGTTGATTCTTTACATTCATGTAAAGAAACGAATATTTGAATTTTTCAAGTTGAAAAAGGTACGTAACCCCTTAAATAACTTTCGTAAGCAATATTACTCCATTTTAAGTATTTCACTACTATCCTTAGATTGAAAAAGGAATTTGCGTTCGAATTACTTAGGATTTTTAGCCATATATAGCGATTGCCTTTCATATTCTTATTTAACAATCACTACGATTTATATATTTATTTATTTATTTATCTATTTCAGTATATCTGGTAAAAAAATACATGAAAAGTAACGACAAAATAACTGTCTATATTCAGTTTCCTTTTTTTTGGTACTAGTAAGGATTTCGTAGGACCATTATTCCTGATTTCAGTGTACTAAAGAAAAAGTCTGTAATCGATTAACGATGATGAAAATGATCTTTTTCTTTTCTTTCTTAACATTTATTATAAGGATATATTCGAGTCATCTGGAATCGAACCAAGAATTTACTGCGCAAAAACTATCGATATTTAATACACAATTATGCATGTATTTCTTGAATTTCTATCTCGTCAGGATGTAATGAAATTGATTACCGAAAACTGGCTTACATTCATTTCTTCCGAGGAATGCTGAAATCGGATAAATAAATAAATTAATATATAGAAAATGGTGTTTTTATATAAAATTTTAGAAAGCAATCGCTATTTATGTTTGTGAAATCCTAAATTACTTGAATGCAAGCTCCTTTTACGTTCTTAGGATAGTCGTTAACTACCTTCAATGGAAAAATGTCGCTTACGAAGGTTACTTAACGGGATTACAAATTGAGCATACTACTATTTATTATTATTAATAAATCAAGAGTAAGTATCAAGGAAAGAATTTAACGAACGAAAAGAAAAATTTAATGACAAATATACCAGAGAACATCGCGTTCTTTCATGCATACTCGGCTAGCATGGACGTGTATTGCGGGGTTGCCTATACTCCGGTTATCAATTTTCAATTATTTATTGCAGCGAAACTAAGATTACTAATTCAGACGAACACCGTTACATTTTTTTCATTACTCTACTTCCTGCACCACTGCAAAATGTTTAATCAAAATCCCCGGACAAATGTGAGAGTCTCTCCTTGTAAGTGAATTATGGTAAAGACACAAAATATCACTTCCAGCTATAACTAAACTCTGTCGTTATAAATACCACTTCCTTTTATACCGGCAATGATGTGTCACTTAAATAACCAAGATAAAACAACGAAACATACCTTCTGCATCCATGTTATTTATTTATTTTCTATGTTATTTTCTTCATACCTGAAATATAAAAATAACTACTAATCGTCTGCAGTGATCTGATCTAGGAGAGGAGAGCTAGAGGGGAATCTAGATGTCACACATTCATTCGAACATATCATATACTTCCTATAGAAGATTTACTTTTTTATATCACTGTATTGGAGA
Organism: Pachydiplax longipennis; assembly: GCA_036926295.1. Lineage (NCBI taxonomy): Eukaryota > Metazoa > Arthropoda > Insecta > Odonata > Libellulidae > Pachydiplax > Pachydiplax longipennis. The sequence continues at coordinate 3,026,428 of JAVFKF010000044.1, read as the reverse complement.
GCTACTTTAACAATTCCCATAAGGCTGAGAAAGTCAAGGACCACCAGATGGAACTAGGAGAAATTTCTATCATGTACCCAGGTATTATAATCTACATGGTTCCAATATATTAAATGTTGTAATTCCGAGATTATTTAATAGTTTGCCAGAGAACTTGTTGAACCTAAAAACAATGTCAGAGGTAAAGAGGGACCTGAAAAATTATTTGTTAAGCTGATGAATTAGAGTAAAATACACCAACTATTTCTGAACTACATGAGAACCCCCTGATGAGCCATACAAGGCTCAGGAGGACTCGAATGTTTATATCCATCTATAGCAAAGATTAATTATTGTAAAAATATGCCTATTACTATTACTAAAAAAATCAAAAATCGAACGGACGTAGCCCGCGACATTTGAAAAGTCACCTTACTTTTTGAACACACCTCGTACATTGTGTTACATCGTCAACGCGCATAGCATTGTCCCCACATTTATTGAAAGTCTCTCATATAATTATGGTGTTCAGTCATATTCCATTTCGGGTACAATAACTCGAAATTGTTTAAAGTAAGTTTTGCTAATAATAATTTTTTAAAAAACTTATCTTACATGGTTAATGTGGCAAAATAATACATTTTTGTGCTTCGGAGATAGCGATTGAGAATAAAGCTTAGGCTTTTGTTACGCTTGTATTCCTTGCTGGTGAGTTATATAAAAGTTGCAACAGACGAAAGTTTCACCGAAATAAATTCGAATACTCGGGAAACAATTTACCGACCTAATTATTTTGATCGCATGACTCGTAATTATTTTCTCTAATTTTTCTATGAATACTCAAAAATCTAATCATAATACTCCAAATCGAATCTTAAATATTAAGTAATATGATTAAAAACTATTCAAACATACCACACGATAAAACCGTGACGCAAACTTTCATAATCGGCAATGTTCATGTTTCTTTGGCTGTCGTTCTGTTCCCGCAAGATGCAATGTGGCTTGCTTATTAAACTGTGGTGGTTGCGAACGACGTCGAAGGGTTCGTGCATGGAGACTGTAATATTAATTACGATAACTGCTTCAATCATTTTATGACCGAGCATAGGTACTTAATCCGATATTAAAACTTGTTTACACTCGTCACTAAGTAAACAAATTTAATCTGTATATAGCAATCCGGGCATTTTTCCGTCCAGGACGCAACGCGATGTTTAAAATGGTAATTCAATTTATTTAAAAAATTGGTGGATTTTTCATTTGTCTATGTTTAGCAGAAACCTGACAACTTTTCCTTCCAATGGTCATTCATCTATATGTATTGGTGGTGTAATAAGGGAGAAAAGCCCCGATCACCAAAAATGTATGTTTTAAAATAATATATAGAGGATTATTATAGCTATAAAAGCTATATTTATATCGCTATAAAGATAATTAAAAAAACCACAATTTACCACTATTTTTTCTTTAAATTTTTCTTTTTAAAATAAACGAAATATGAAGTATAGAAATTAAGCTGGATGAAATTAAAATTATAGTTGAGGAATTCCTGAATTTTCTCGCCCAATTATGAAGATAGTTAACATCTTCTAAAAAGGCTCATTAAATTGGAAGTCCAGGACGAAAGAATCTAATTTAATTAGGATATCCAAAATTGATTAATTATCTCAGGCGTCGCTCATTTATTTCCGCTATCGATTCGTTGAATCTCAGTCCTTTTACCTTAGAAGAAAGAACAAATTTCAAGAAGTTATATCAGTAGAGCAACCAATAAGCTTTGCCAATTCAGATAAGTACGATCTCTGCAGTTATTTTTGTGAATTATTATCTATTTATCTATAATATAAATTCACTTTTCCTATCGAGGGCACAGCTGACAAGACTCTTAGAGTAATATATCTACTTTAACAAGGCAAGAGAACGTATGATACTTAGACAAGCTAAGCATTCCGGCCAATGACAATATGTTTATTTCACCTTTACATACTTAATGTATTCTATAATGGACTGTAAAACTAAACGCAGATATTTAAATTCTTATCGGTAGGATAAGTAAGCGTGAGTGATATAATGAACAATGTTGAACTAAATTGACCAATGGTTGAAAAAATATATTTTATTTGCATTAGAATAGCAATCAATTTTTGTTTCTTGGGTTTAGCTTTCTATTATAACTATTTTTTTTCTTTTCTTAAAATATCATTATAATCAGTAACTTTGATCATATTTTGCCGAACACAGTCACCTTTTTATTTTAGTGTGCCTTACGGATGTCAATTGTTGTAGGAGTGGGTGTGATGATGCTGTTAGCCCTCACTGTGGAACGCTATGCCTCCGTGTGTCGACCAGGCCGAAGGTCGCCTCCTCCACCGCTGGCAGCGCCACCGCATCGCGCCACTGCCGCAGCCTTCCTCATCCCGGTCATCACGTTCATCCTTTACCTGCCCAACGTGTTTCGAGCGCAATTGACACGATGTCTCACCGACAAAGGCCTCCTAATCTACCAGAAGAGAGACAATTCCAAGTTCTTACATTCTCTCTTCTTCTCCGTCTACAAGTGTGCTCTCGAGGTCATGTTTAAGGTAAATGCTTCTTTCATTACGTTTCAATTAATTTGCGGAGAATCCATGCTTGAGGTTGACAGCTAGATCTACTTCGTTGTTATTTTTATAACTGGTGACGTATCATCGGCATATAACACTTACTTTTTTATTCATGCTGATCGAAAGGCCATTGACATGAAAAAAGTAAGTGAAGGTTTAATCACCGAACCTTGAGGTATACCGTCAGTTTATTGATCAATTTGTCATGTACATTAGAAATATCGCGGGTTAAGCCTAATTCTTTGACTTACAGATGGTGTTTAGGAAACCCAGCAGAACCGCTAGTTTAATCTATAGTGAAGAATACCGTGGACAAGATAAAAAAACTTCCTCTTCTTGACATTGTAACTTATGAATCTGTTCTATTTGCAAGAAGACTCTAAAAATTGTCATAGAGGGTATTTTAAACATTCTGTGTTATTCAGGGGATTAGTAGAAGTAACTTGACACATAAAGGCATACACCCAGGAAAATCCCAAGGAGAGACAGAATACAAAAAATTTCGACGGGACCGGTAATCACACCCAAGATCTTCGTTTATCCGGGTGGCTGCTTTATCCACTTAGTGGATGTGGAACATTGTAAGAGTTTGTATGAAGTAGGATGCAAACCTCCCCAAGCGCTTTCCGATTCTCTATATTCTAAACTTCTCTTTGCCATGTCAACCCTAAGTACTTAATGATCTCTCAGTCCCATTGGTCCTTTGGTCTCTTCACATCTCTTGGTGTCCAGTTCAGAACTGCTCTTGTACGAGTAAAAATTGCTTGCATACTGCAAGCTATCAGTTGAATGAAGTACCGTACCAAGAAAGGCCTCAAAACAGTCTTCAAAACTTCTCTCAAAAGACCGTCTGGCGTCGAACTACGGACCCGTTCGTGAGACATAATTTCATATCTATGTTAGATAAGCGCCATTTGACCTGTTCTAAAGTTTCAATTTAATATCCTATCGGGGAGATCCTAAAATAAGATTCCGTTATCCCCCTTACAAATACATGGTAGAATAGAAATGACGCTCAGGCATCGAACCAAGTACCATCAGAAATACGGCGAACAGCGAATATGAAACTTATGAATTACATCCATGTATATTCCGTTTTATATCATTCCAGGTTATCTGGAAAGCAACCAAAATAATTATCAAAATTGACCGCGGACCGCATTTTATACCGGAGAATTTAGCACCCATTTGGCGTCGTATCACGGAGGTTGGAGATGCCGTGGTTTTCTATTGTACCAACTGAAGAAAAGAAAGAAAAAAAGCACTATAGGGCCCAAAAATGACCAAAAAATTTTGGGTTTTAGTCAAGTGGGTGTAAAATTTTCCGCTGAATCTGAACCCGCAATAGAAAATATAGGTTTGCGTTTGAAATTTCGAAGTTGGGCCTCATATCTCTTAAAGGCCCCATCGGGCCCAAAATCTGATGGGTCCATTCGATTCCCTGGGCAAAATTACCAAGGACCCCAGTATCAGAATCCTGACGCGTGCACGAAATAAATCCGCCAGACTTTTGAGCCACCCTTTATGTCCCTTTCCGGATTTCATCTATCCATGCTATCGCGAAAGTATTTCAAGCATTTCATAAAATTCCCAAAAATACATTTTAAAAAAGGAATTTTGCACCCACATGGCGTCTTAGCACTCATTCCGTAAAATTACATCCTTGGTTACTAGACAAGACCACCTCATATATAAATACAGTGGTACCTCGAGATACGAGTTTAATTCGTTCCGTAACCTCGCTCGTATGTCAAATTGCTCGTATCTCAAAGCAATTTTCCCGATTGAAATTAATTGAAATGCCATTAATTCGTTCCAGCCCCCAAAATGCCACCCCAGTTGTTCTTGTTACGTGTTTTTGAATAGGAAAAATGTATTTATAAAAGACAAATATTGTATAAAAACATAATAAAAGATAACGTAAAGAAATAAACTGGCTTAATAAAGTGTATTTGTCGTATTTTGGTCACTAAAATGCAACTTACACAAAACTTATATGCCGCTGTATGCTTAATTTTAGTTACTGCTTTTTTCTTCTCTGGTATTTGCCTTTTTTCGCCGGATTAAAATAAACATGTCCAAGAAGGTTTGTTCCTTCTTCCCTTTCAGAATGTTGCGGAAATGAGTTAGGCGATTAATCTTCTCCTCTGTCGTTATGTAAGTCCTATTCGGCATCTTCTTCCAGAAAAGCTCCGTCTCGTCACAGTTGAAGACTTGCTGGGAGATGTGTCCTTTGGCTTCTATCGGTTCGGAAAAAGTTTTGAGATAATCCTCAGCTGCCTTCAGATCCGAACTTGCAGCCTCACCATGCCTGACAACGGAGTAAATGCCGGTCCTTTTCCTAAAGTTGTTAAATCAGTCTCGAATAGCTTTAAACGAGTCTTACGATGCCTCGTCCTGGAAGTGTGCGGGGTCTGATTCAGCAAATCACCGTAAATTGCCCGTGCTTTCTTGCATATGATGCCCTGTGTTAAAATATCGCCTTTAAGCTGCTTCTCCGTCACTCAAACCATCAGCATTTTCTCCATATTTTCATGGAGAGAGCTCCGGAGCTTAGAAATTATTGTAACGCCCTTAGCTGGCGTTATACCCTTTATTGACTCCTTCTGTTTAAGCACATATCGTCGAAGTACTACGCCCGTACTACCTCGCCAAGTAAGCTACTCGCACATCTCGCTCATTTTTTCTACGATTTCACGCTTTAATTCAATAGACGTCATCTTCTTTAGAGCATTGACCTTTCCACTCACTTTCTTCGTACCCAAGGTTATAAAAAGAAATGTGATAAAGTATTTAATTGTACAAAAAGCACAAAGACCTAGAAAAACTTATCAAAGATGCTTCGACAGCGACGTAAACAAGTATACTGGGGGGATGCGTGGGATAATGCGAGACGCACGAGGCACAGTAAACTGTTGGGTCGTGTGTAGCCTGCCGTTCCTCGTATCTCAAATTTTGCTCGTATTTCAAAGCAAAACTTGGCTCGCTCGACGGCTCGTATCTCAAAAAACTCGTATGTTAGGGCACTCGTATCTCGAGGTACCACTGTACCTTGATTTTCATTACTATACCACACCTAGAACTGCCTCAAAAAAATTTCAAAAATTGCGCAAAAGACCGCCTGGCGTCGAACTCAGGACCCTTTCGTGAGAGACAATGGCATACTAATGTTAGATAAAAACCAGTCTGACCTGTTCCAAAGTTTCGATTCAATATCTTATCGGGAAGGTCCTATAATAAGATTCCCTTATCCCCGTTTCAAAAGCATGGTAGAAAGGAAATGACCATTAAAGAACCGTCAGTGGAACGGCAAACAGCGTATATGAAACATATGAATTGCCTCTATGTACAATCTGCCTTGCGGCCCACGGTAAAATTGAAGGGATGGCCTCGGGAGAATATTCCGGTGTTGCCAATAGCTAATAGAAGGGCGGGTGGAAGGGGTAAGGAGTGACATTTGAAACCCCTCAATCTTATGCACCACGTAGTACACCGATTTTTTCTTGGACGACTGTACTATACATTCCATTTTATATCATTCCCGGTTATCGGATAAGCATTAAAAATAATTGTCAAAATTGACCGCCATGCATTTTATACCGAAGACTTTTGCACCCACTTGGCATAGAACTCACGGTCATTTGGTAAAATTTCTTCAGTTAGTACAATAGATAACCACTATAATATAACAATATCTCCAACCTCCGTGATTTTCACTGTTCTATCGCTCCGAGTAAGGACTCAGAACAATTTTCGAGAATTCGAGGGAAAGACCCCCTGGCGTCGAACACAGGACCCGTTCGTGAGAGACAACGGCATACGAATGTTAGATAAGTGCCACTCAGACGTGTTTCAAAGTTTCAATTCATTATCTTATCGGGAAGGACCTAAAATAAGATTCAGTTCTTCCCGTTTGAAATGTATATTCGCCGTTCCTCCAAGCGCTTTCCAATTCTCTCTATTCTGAGCTTCTCTTTGCCATGTCACCCCTAAGTACTTAATGATGTCTCTGTTCCATCGGTCCTTTGGTCTTCTTCTTGGTCTCTTCACATCCCTTGGTGTCTAGTTCAGAACCGCTCTTGTCCAACGCTTGTCGTTTCTTCTCACCACACAGCCTGCCCATATCCATTTCAGTGACCTTACTTTATCTGTGATGTCTGTCACTCCTGTCTTCATCCTCACCCAGATCCCCTCTCTATTCTCCCAGAAGAAGTTATTGCAGCAATAAAGCAGACGAGCGGAAAAGCAGGAGGCATAGATGGAGTGTTAGCAGAATATTTAAAACTTGGTGGAACAGAAGTTGCACACGTTTTAGTGTGCAAGTAAGGTCACTGAAATGGATGTGGGCAGGCTATGTGGCGAGAAGAAACGAAAACCGTTGGATAAGAGCGACACAGAGACATCATTAAGTATGTACATAGGTGTGACATGGAAAAGAGAAGCTCAGAATAGAAAGAATTGGAAAGTGCTTGGGGAGGCCTACATCTGACATCGGATTGAAAATAGCTGATGATGATAATGATGATATATATACATATAATAGAATCCTATTTTAGGACCTTCCCGATAAGATATTTAATTTAAACTTAAAAACAGGTCAGAATGGCTTTTATCTAAGATAGATATGCAATTGTGTCTCACAAACGTGCCCTTCGTTTGTCACCAGGCGGTCTTTTGCACGAGGTTTTGAAGATTGTTTTGAGGCCCTTCTTGGTATGGTACTGCATTCAACTGATAGCTTGCAGTATGCAAAGTCTTACTTGTGTGTGTGTGTATATATATATATACACACACACACAAGTAAAACTCCAGATATACCTATATATATATATATATATATATATATATATATAGGTATATCCGGAGAGTTAGCTATATATAATTGATATGCAAATTTAAATAGCATCAGATTTCCCAAATTGACTTATATTGGGTAACTTTAATCACATAAGATCACAAACATTGATCCTACTTGAGGTATGTACCATTTCATGGGTAGGTTGTTATTTTAAATTGATTGCACTATTTGTATCTCAATGCAACATACAGAATTAATTTAAGAATTAAATGGTTTTGAATATTTCATAGAAATAAATGAACTTTAATTGAAAATTCACTTTGAACATTGCATGTATATATCTAGTAGTTCATTTTTATTATATTTATTTTAGATTAATATGTTCATTACAGTACTTTGTATGTTCTTTGAATAATATTTTTTACATTCATGCTGTATTCTTGCAACCAATATGTGAACATTTATATAATGTTGCTGTAATTTTTCTGAGCAACATTTAATGTCCATTTCAGATTGGCCCAACATTACTGCTTGCTGGCCTCAACCTTCGCATAATGGTGGTGTATCGTCGTTCTTGTGAGAGGCGCAGACAGATGACTCTCAAGCCTTCCGGGGAGGAATCCCGCAAATTCGCAGAGGAACAACGGCTTGTGCTTCTACTTGGCTCCACTTCCATACTCTTCTTTGTATGTGTTTCTCCCATGGCCATACTCAATGTCACTCTTTCAGAACGAAACCTCAACTTCTACTCCTACCAAGTGTTCAGAGCCATTGCCAATGTACTTGAGGTCACCAATTACTCCATTACCTTCTACATCTACTGCCTCTTTTCTGAAGACTTCCGCAACACACTCATCCGCACCTTCCAATGCCCTTCTGACTCTGGATCCAAGGCTGCTCTTCCTGCTCCAAGGTTGAAGGCCTCTGCTGGGAAAGGCAATGTTATGGTGCCCATGAGTGGTGTGGCAGCAGTGCCTACCACCACTACAACCACAGCAACAGCAGGAATCGTGATGGGGGGAACATTGTCATCAACAGAGGAGGGTTGGATGGCCATTTCAGGGGCTCTGCAGAAAGCCCGAAGGGCATGGAAAATATGTGCTTGTATGAAAGAAGCAAGTCCTGGTGGAAGTTCTGCAGATAGAGTCATTGTGTAGGGTGTCACTTTACGTTCTTTAGAGTGTTGCCAACTGTCCAAAAATTCATTTTTGATCTAGAATTGGAATCAAAATTAACTGGAAATGCATCCTTTTGCTGCCTTTCTAACATATAGCTGATGCTGTATATGCCATCCAGTTTATTTTCCTAATTAGTTACTGTCCAAATTTACATGTGTACTCTTTGAGCCGCCTTACATCATATAGCAGGGGGTGCAAGTACATTGATTCTACTTTCCTAATTGATTGCTTTTGCATATTATTCTTGGAAAAAATGAATTCTTGAATCAACTTGTTCTATATCTACAATCTTCCTCCCAGTATAAGAGTGGTGCATGGTAACAATGAGGAAGCATAATAGTGGCTATTTCCTAAGAAAATACTCTCTAAATTAATTAAGTAAATGAAGTCTTTAATTAAACCTTCTTTCTTTTGAAGGTTCCTGTACTGCCTTGGGAATCCATTTCCACTAAATATATTGCCTTTCATTCCCTTTTCTAATTTGTGAATGCTCTTTTCAGTCCATACACTGCATGTATACTCAAGGTGCAACCTAACTAGGGCAAAGTAACATGGCTTATATGTAGAGTTTTCATGGTCATGTGTTGTTCTTGGAGAAGAAAAGTATTTACATGTATCAGTCATAAAAAATGTTTCACAAATAATCCCCACAGTATCTTAGCAGTGAATCTTGAGGCATATTTAAAATCAACTCCAAGACCATTATTTACTGAAGTTTCTTTTGACATTTTAGTCTGGGGTCTACTATTATTCATTAAATGGTTTCTATTCTACATTAAGATGCATGGGGAGTGTGCTCATTAAAGACTTCCTATTACAAAAAACTAAATGGAGGAGTGGGTGAAATAAGTGGTGTTTTTCCTGATTGAAGGGACAGCAGCATTAACTGAGAGTCACTCACCATATATTCTTGACTGGCATTTCAGGAAAAGCAAACTGGCAAAATTATTGGGGTGAAATGAAAATGTTTGGAGCAATGAAAGCTCCATGAACAGAAAAAATTAGGTATCACAATTTGATATGCAAATGAATGAATATTTTCTAAGATGATATGCCTTTATTTTATGACTTTTATTTAGAAGCAGAATTGGTAATCTCTCTGCCTTTAGTGGTAATGGATGTCATTCTGTTGGGAACCTTAGTTTCCAATAATGAGCAGGAATGGCTTTCAGACATACCAATTTAGTAGCAAAAATTGTCAACCATATCTATGTTGGGAATAAGTAAGAAACCTCACTAACAGGATGATGGGACAAATCTTTTTGAAAAAAATCTTGAAAGTAGAAGACAATTTATGGAAATTCAAAATTAAGCTTTCTTAATTATTTGCTGAAAAAGTGGAACATATCGATCATATATGTTGAAGAAAAGTTCAATATTTAATCATATGTATTTTTTGTTGAATCATTATTACTTCTAGGTTTGATTAAAGTGATTCAAGATTCATCTTAACCAGGTTCAGTTAGTGACAAGCATGACGAACAACTTCATTAGAACATCTCAATGATGGTGTCACACTATCGGGGTGGATGGAGTGCAGCCATTTTGGCTAACTATTGCAGGTTGCTTCGGCATGATATTCCAAATGCTCAGTATAAATGCAAGTCAAAGGCAAGAAAATAAAAGCAAACAGTCCTTAAATTAAGGAAGTATATTGTTTATGTATTTAATTGCGTACTATACATAATTGTTCTTGTGAAAGTTTGGTTAGTGAGTTTTTTGCCTCAATGCAATGCTATCCATAGATAAAAAAGGTTAATGTCAAATTTCTTGAGAATGGTGGATGATAGAGACAAATGTTTCGCAAATTATGAATCAGCATGAATCAATTGTCTTAGTAAGCATGTTTGATACTTAGATATCCACAAAAAGTTTTTTTGTTTATCAGTATGATTGATTTTGTGGCCAAAAGTTAAAAAAAAACTTAAGCAAGAATGATTTCTTTTCAAAGATAAATCTTGAATCACTTTAATCAAACCTAGAAGTAATAATAATTCAACAAAATTTACTTATGATTTAATGTTGAACTTTTCTACAACATTTGTGATCAATATTTGTTCTACTTTTTCAGCAAAAGAATTGACTTATTTCCATAAACTGTGGTTCTCTTCTCCTTTCAAGATGTTCCTTTTCAAAAAAATTTGTCTCATCGTCCTGTTAGTGAGGTTTCCTTGTATGAAGGAACTTTTGCTGTTAAGTTGCATTTGGTGACCATACGTGCCCCTTTTGCTAGGACTTCCAACCAGTATCGTCAAAATAATGTACCAATGTACAAAAATATAATCAAAATGTCCTATTAAAGCCAACACCAAGAATTGAGATTTTTATATGAAATTCCATTGCCAAATACAGAGAATCAAACTTTTTGGCTTTATGAGAGTTTCACTCAATAGGAAATTGAAACTTAAAATTGAAATATTTTTCTAATTTTTAAATTAATTTCATCTAAGTTGAGAATTCAATGATTCTAAATTTGGCCTCCATGAATAAATTACAACTTTAAAATCAATGAGTCCCCAGTGCTCTGAAGTTCCTTTAAATGCTGGAACTGTTTTATCTTTGGTTAAGATGAAATTTCCACCAAGAAAAATAATTCTAAAAAGTAGTTTCTTCATTGAAGCGATATAATTATCTCTCAGGAAAATTCTGTCCTGTTTTTCTGATGGTAAATTTCAAGTAGATGGGATATTGGCAGCCTGATCATGGGTCTCCCTTTCCATATGCAATAAAAATATATTAGGAGATCATTAGCATTATTATTCATTCGGAGAACAGATATTTTCATTTTTTCTCAGTATTTGGTCCAACTTAGAGCTCAAGATTTGAGCATGTAGCAAAACCACCTCTCTTAAGTCCATCACTACTCTGATTGCTAATGGGTTGCTTCATTACCATAAACAGTTTGAATCATTCTTTGGCACTTTTACTCAATTTTAAACTAAATTTAATATTGGTATATTGCTCTGTTGCTTCTTTTCCAACCAAGGTTTAGAATGTACTGTTATGTCATTATAAATAAAATAAGTTTGTTAGTGCTGTAAAAGATTACAAAAGCTTTTCTGGATGTCTTGGTAGCTAATCCCATTCTTCACCATCAGAGAACATTGGTAGTTACATGAAAATAAAATCAGTCATTTTCAAACAAGACAAACTGTATTAACCTATTTGGATTAATTCCCCTTAGATGAAGAAAGCTGGGATCAATTCTTTGTATAATTTATGTTTAATTAGTCTACATCTAATTAACTTCTTGTTTGTTATATCTGGAAAATTGTTGCTATGATTTCACAGTCACATTGTAAATAAATAAGTCAAAGATCTTTCAGATGTGAAATAGCAAAATGCTCAGGTGCATTTCCCTTAGAAATCACCAACTTCAAATTTCCCAATGTTTCTTTGCCCATTATTTTACCTAGCATCCTATCTTTTATTTAAAGCCAAGATTAATTATATAAATCCTTGTCATATTATTTACTTATAATTTCAATGATATTTGAAGATAATTAGCTTGTTTCAAGACAGTTCATATCAGTGAATCAAAGAGGTGATATTAGACACAAAATTGGCATGATTGAGCTAGATTCTTATTTGGTTTTTTGCATTTTGAATATAAATAAATATCGTGGATGTAATTAAACTGTTTACCTTAAAGGGACCAAGGAAGTTTGTAAAATGGAGAGGACATTTGGCTCATCAGCAAAAATAAAATACTTCTCTATATAAACTACAAATCTTGGGTGTATCTGACAGAAAATAAAAAGGTTTTGCCGTAAGAAAGGGAAAGGAGAAAAAGATGAACTGTTTATATTTTTTCCAACAAATTATTTCTCCAAAGCATCATATGCTATTAAGAATATTTGCCATGAATTTCTATGTTAAAATATTTTCCTTTAACAATACTTAGTAGGTAGAATATGGGCCACAGATGTCACTGTTACATTAAAACAGTATAGCTCTCTCTCTCTTTGTTTGCTTCAATGATTTGAAACAACAAAAACTCTCATTGAAATAATATTTGTTTCATTTAATGGGTATTATTTTTCCATTTTAGAATTTCCTGCTAATGCTAATCTTCTGCATTTTTTGGGGCTGATATTTTTGCAAGGGCTTTTCTTTCTGAGATCTTCTTGCAAAAAAAGCAGTTTTTTTGGCCGTAAAAATGATTTATAGAGAGTAAGTGAAAATTTTATTTTAGAATAGTTATTCATGATAATTATATTAAAATTATAATTAGCAGAAATTCACAATAAGTTTTATTTTAAAAAATAATGAGGACACTTGAAGTAGGTATGCTAAGTCATCCGACTCATATTTACTAGATTTTGTCAATATAAGAAGAAAGAGTTTGGCATAAGCTCAGGGAGGTAATTGCGTCAATGAAATCTAGAGAACAATTGACTCGCAGACCACAATGTAAATATCAGTCACTATCCTGGCTACAGATATGCTTTATCCAGTAGTAGTCAATGATAGGAAGAGTATTTTCCATTACAGTGAGTAACCGACTGAATTAATTGAAGAAGCCTCAAATTGAAGACTATGTGAAGGTGGTGATCAGGGGGGCCAAAGAAATTTATGGGTTGTCTTTGAGTCCACTTCCAAAGTGAGGTTAAGCACCATCTAAGTATTGTATATTTTAGGATTCACTGGTAAAACTTGTGTTTTAAAAACAATGATTCTTAACAGACAGTTGTAAATAGTGTCAACGTGCTATAGCTAGTCATCAGAAAATTACAAGTGATTTGAATTATTCATTCATTATATTAAAATATTTATATAATGAAGAAGAGAAAACCTGTTTATAAACCTAATTCATGTACCCTAAAAATGAATAAAAATATCCATTTTTAGTATGAGGTGAAGTAGAAACTTATATGAGGAGAAATTTACCATAATTATTTTATGAAAATCATGCAGTTGCAATTTACACTACAGTAAAATGTTTCTGTTGTGATATTTTGTGATGAAACATTTAGTTCAGTGCCAGCTATAGGGGTCCCAGATATAAATTTCCAAGATCATCTGTCCATTTCATGAGTATTACTTCAAAATAATAATTTTTCATATATATTTGACATTATCAAATTTCTAACAAATATTTTGTAACTTATATTCTCTTTACTACTCGCAAAATAAAAAGTTACCATTTGAAAATGAGACTGGACTTGGCTGACTGGTTATGGCAGTGATATTCATCAAAATATTTATCCAGGATATTAATTTTTGGGGATGCTAATTTTCCAGTCAACTTCTAATATTGCTGCTAATGCAGAGTTTTTGGAGGGAATACAATTCTTTTTGTTTCATGAATTGTCACTTGTTTTATCACTAGCATTTTTCATCCAAACTATGAAAGTAATTTTCAGCAGTTGGCAACATTTGAGTATTCCTGCCATCCAGATTCATTAAAATATAATTGTATTGTATAATACATAATTGAAGAGAAAGGAGTCGATGGCTGTGGTTCTGCACTTTTGGCAGAAAAACGGTGCTGATTACATGCTCAACAATGAACTAGAATGAGTTGATGCATAATATTTGGGATTGTTTGTGAATCCAACTGTGTTGTACATATTATTGTAAGGTGATTATTGTGCTCAAACATACCCCTGTCTTTTCCAAGTATATGTATATCTGTCCCAGTGGCCATAGGGTTTTAAACTAGTGATAAAAATTGCTGTGTGTGGGATAACATACAGATATTTGATTGCTGTTACATTCATATGCATCATCACTTATGTATAACAATGGGAACCCATCATTATTTACATACACTAAAATTAAGAAATTATTTATTCCACATTCACATTCCCTGTTCTTCGATAGTAATTTAAATTTGGGACTTTTTTTCTGCAATTCTTATTTATTGCTTTTATTTCATGATCAATCTACACATGTCGAACTTTGAAATATTTCCAGCCAAAATATTCTTTAACTATTATTGAATTACTTTAAGTAAAAGGGATAGTATTTGATAACTTCTACAATATGAAAGTGAAATAATTATAGAAGTTAATAAGGAATTTCCTCTCATCATCATTGCTTTGCAAATAAATAAATTGCCATTAGAAATTAGCTACATTTCACAAATAAATATACAAATAAAATTAAGTAGACCAAAACAATTAATTAATGATATACAAGTAAATACAAGACAAAGGATGATTCTACAGCATAAAAGAGTTACCCAACCATAACAGAAATAGAAATCTGTCGCAAATCCAAAATAGTTTTATCTACTCATAGTTGCATCATTTTCCCTGAGAGTAATATATCTGGTCTACTGTCAGTGACCTTTCCATATATATTTGTGAATCAAAGTGGCATTGTCTCTTGAATCTAAACTGAGAAGTTCCACTCAGTATTATTCCTGATGAATGTGGAGTTCAAAGTAAATGTACTTACTTTTAAAAGTAAGTATTACATAACTTCCTTGCTATGTATAATCAAACCAAAATTTCCCACATCCTTTAAGCCATTTATCATTAACAACATTGTTCTGTTCAAGTTTCCTTTATTTTTCAATTATGACAAATTGTATTGCTCCTACAAATTGTAGGCTTATTAATGGACCAATTTATACTTGAAAATGAAGAACATTGTATTTTTTGACATTGTTATTTGCAGTTATTATATGCCATAAGGACACTGTAAGATAATTAGGTGAATTAAATATGTATATTATGGTGTATTTATATAAATACCCAGAGCTATTATCCATTATGTCCCAGGATGATCCTTTCTTAAGGATTTTAAAATTTGGTACATCAATGTGCTATTCTAGGCAATTGCATGAGATTGCATTCAGATTGCATAGAAAACAACAGTGTCTTGGTTAGATTGATGTTTTGCTTTTTCTGTGTCCTGGAAACATACTATGGGACTCTTGTCTTGGCTCTGTACATCTTTACTATGTTTGGCGTAATATTTGGCTTTGACTGAATAATGCTGGCCTGAGTAATTACACATTAATTTTTTGGTAATTGTTCTAATAAAGTGTAATTTTGTTTTTCATTTGGAAATGTATACCATTTTATTAAAAATTTGCAAAAAGTTATTTACCCAATGGATCCTGTACTATTGAATCTTGTGTACTGTATTTTCACAGACTTTATATAGTCCCAGTAAAGGAAAGGTTGGATTTCCTTAGATAGGTAAAATCTATTATTAATAGCTAATACTGTAGTTAGTATACTAATGAAAGTGACTTCAGACGAATCATAATGAGTGATGAAAAGTTAGAATCAACTTTGGACTGAACAAACTTGACTTATGTCCAGGGCTCTAAAATACCACTAAAATGGAATAACTATATGTATTGTAAGATTTTTCTGTCTTTGAGGGAATATGCATAGAACCTTCTACAGTATATTTTTTATTTGACATCTCCAGGTGATAAAGCATGGTTTTAGGGCTTATTAATGAGATGCAGGATTGAATAGTACATACTGGAGTGTAGCATTTATTATTTAAATGGTATCAAAGTTTGCCACCCTATCTTTTCACAGAGATCATTGAATTAGTTTTTTTGTTTCAGATCACAAATAGTGATCGTAAATAGAGAGAGGGGATCTGACTTTTGCTAATAAAGTGTGCGATTAATTTAATTTAATTTCAAGGGTTTATCTATTCTGTATACTTTTGTTGCTAAAATAATACAATTAAAATAATTACAATATCAATTACAATGAAAATCATAATGATAATCACAATAATAGATATCATAATATTTATATGTTAAGCTAATAATAATAATTTTTACTCACGCTTTTTATATCTACATGTGCACTTAAATTTCTGCCTTGTTGGCTTACAAATACTGAAAATTACGAATACAGAAAATTATATTTTTTTATATATAATTATTACGTTAGCAGAGGTAAAATACTGCTATACAAATGAAAATTTTTGCTAGAAATTCTAAATAAATTGGAGGAAAGTAATTATTAACCCTCGAGTGCTTGTGTCAATTTTTGTAAGGTGAGTGCTCATGTGGGGTGTATGGTACACCCCACATGCTATTTTGAGGAAAATACCATTTTCTTTACATTTAGAAACTTTTAATTTCCAGGGTCTGGAGATGGTATGTTTTCCAACTTTTCTCAAACTTTCAACTATTTTTACCTGAAATTTTTTTGATTTATAAATTATTTTCCTAAAACTTAACCTCAAGTTCATATTAAGCCTCTAGACCCAAACCAATACATCAGTAAAGGGAAAATTTTTGCCATGCATGTCCAAATCATTCCCTTACCAAATACATTATAGTATAGTATTATAGTATGTTCTAAAAAAATCAAAAAGGGTAATATGGAGACAGATAGGAAGGATCCATCCCATTAATCGAGGCAGAAGTTTAATTTCTAAATCAATGAGATTTCACATAAAATAATTGAAAGTTTGAGGAAATTTGGAAAACACATCCATCTCCAGACTCTAGAAAGGCAAAATTTCTAAATATGTAAAAAGGGTATTTTTCCTCGAAATAGAACCATAGGGTGTACCACACACCCCACAAGAGCACTGGAGGGTTAATAAAGAATTAGCATATCCTATCATCATGTCTAAAATAATTAATGCTATAAAAGATAAATGTATACACTGCCCTCATATGGCTTATAAAATAAATTAGAGTGGAAAACTATTTCAAACTCCTAACAATATACATAAATTATAATCAGAGCACAGGAAAGAAAATAAAAAACTGCTAATATTCAGCTTACAGGTACTTTAAAATATTTAGGAGATACTACCAGTAAAAGTGTAAAATTTTGATATCCAACGTAATTATCTATTTCATTTAGTTTATCCATTAAGGTCCTACCAAACACAAATAGGGTTTGTCAGTGGGTACCCATCTGAATATAGGTGTACATACATCTATAAGTGTTTATTTTGAAAGATTAAATAACATTTTAAAAATTAAATTAACATTATGAGAGAGAATGCAGTTTCAACTTTTTTTAGATTTCTTCTAGTGAGTTTGTTTTAGATCTGCAGGTAAACTGTTTAACAATAGACCTTCACTACAAATCTATTTTTGCCATCATTATTATAATATTTAGGAACAAAGTAATCTCTTTCCTTCTTTTCATAGAATGCTTGTCTTCTTTAGGTATAAATAATTTGTTGTCAAAATGATTATTTGTCATGATTATATACTTATATAATTCTGTTATATTTAATATACTCAAGACCGTGTACATTGGCTTCATAAGCTGCTCCAGTGATACATGCTTCTTCTGTGAGGAATTTGTAACAGTCCCATTTGGAATATGGTTTTTCTTATCTAGTACAAATTTAACAATCTTATTCCGAGTTTTTGTAATTTGTCCTTGTAACAGTTTGCTGCATTACCCCATATGATTATTCCATGTCTTAGTACTGATTCCATTAGAGAATAACATATCATTGATTTCATATTGCTTGAACATATTGATCTAATTTCATAAAGTTAATAGCAAATTCTTCTTAATTTACCATTTACTTTTATAATGTGCTTTTCAAATTTAAAATGTTGATTAATGGATATTCCCAATTACTTATAACATGTTACTTTCTCAAGGACCTTAAACTTACAAGCTGAGGTGTTGCAGTTTCTATGCAAACACATATGATCATGCAGAATATACCTTTAAGTTTTGTTGCCCTAGATACAATTTGCATTATCTTTGTTTTAGTTGGGTTGATAGTAAGGTGATTATCATGTGACCAGCATGCTAGGTTGTTCAGGTCTTCTTTCAAATAGGTAACAAGTGTATTAATGTCTTCATAGGTTGCAATTATGGTTACATTGTCTTGGTACATAAGGATTTTACAGTTTATAATGGATTTATATATCATTTCATATATATATATATATATATATATATATATATATATATATATATTATATATAGCTAACTCTCCGGATATACCTATATAGATATATAGATATATATACGAGGTCTGTTCAAAAAGTTCCCGAACTTTTTTTATAGTGTGCCTCCAGTTGGTTATTTTTTAATCTGCCTGTAGGCGTTGTATCCGCAAAAGCTTCCCAAATAACCACCTTCAATCACTTTGTCTATATCTTGATTTGTTTATTAGTTACGGATGTTTATGTGAACAGGTGATCGTAGAGTGCGGCGAAAAATCGGGTCCGCGGAAATGAGCTCTTTGAAGGAGCAGCGTTCTTCTGTAAAATTCTGCGTGAAACTGGGAAAATCTTTCACGGAAACTTTTGAGTTGATTACCAAGGCTATTGGTGAGCATGCAATGAAACGTACCGCGTGTTATGAGTGGTTTATACGGTTCAAAGACGGGCGGCAATCAGTGGAAGACGACGAGCGTTCCGGAAGACCATCAACGTCCACAGATGACCCTCACATCGAAAAAGTGAACGATCTCGTTCGTGCAAATTGACGTTTGACAGTCAGGGAGCTTGCAGAAGAGCGTGGCATCCCGATTGGTTCTGCTACAAAACCCTTACTACAAAAATTGAGGATGCATCGAGTCGAAGACAAATTCATGCCTCGCCTGATGACAGCAGACCAGGAGCAACACGAGCAACTCGTGACTTTTTAGCCAAAAACAAGACCACTGTGCTTCTCCAACCACCCTATTCACCAAGCCTGGCTCCATGTGACATTTTCCTATTTCCTAAGCTAAAAACCCCGCTCAAAGGAAAAAGATTTGCCACCATTCGAGAAATAAAGAAAAATTCGACGGAGGAGCTTATGAACAATCCGAAAGAAGCGTCCCAAGACTGTTTTAAATAGTGGAAATACCATTTGGATAAGTGTATACGTTGGGGTGGGGAGTACTTTGAAGGTGACCCGGAGCAATAATTTGTAAGTGAAATATTTGTGCTGTAATAAATAAAGTTCGGGAACTTTTTGAACAGCCCTCGTATATATATAGATATAGGGGATACGAATTCTGACCATGTTCCACAAGCGCCATCGACGTCAGATTTTTTCGACGTACTGGCCCTACACTCTAGACGCCAGAATAATGCAGACATCGACGCTAGCTATCATGGGTTCGATACCAGAAATTCCCCAAAATCGCAATTTTCCCATAAGAATGCATTGCGTGGATTTTGGAAAATTATTTTGAGGCACTTATCGTTAAGATAGAGGAACCAAAATCTCGGAGGTTGAAGTTGAGGTAGTCTTCTATATTACGAATGGAAGAAATGTTATAAAATGACCGTGAGTTCGACGCCAGGTGGATGCAAAATTCTTCCATCAGAAATGCATTGCTGAAATCTTTGAAGATTTTTTTAAATGCCTTCCCGATAAGCTGGAAAGATAAAACCCTGAATGGTGACAGAAGCGTTTGAAAACTTTCTTCCATGAATATCATCGTTCGTCTAGTGGTCCTTGGTTCGATGCAAGAGGGTCATTCCGATTCCTCCATGTATTTCAAATGGGGAAAGCGGAATCTTATTTTGGGACCTTCCCGATAAGATATTAAATCGAAACTTTGGAACAAGTAAGGATGGCATTAATCTAATATTATTTTGCTATCTTCTCTCACGGAAGAGTCCTGAGTTCGACGCTAGGCGGTCTTTTGCGCGAATTTTTGCAGTCTGTTTTGAGGCCGTTCTCGATGCGATAGAGCAATCAAAATTACGGTGTTTGTAGATGAGATGGTCTTCCATAGTACCAAAGGAAGAAATGTTAGCAAATGACCGTGTGTTCGACGCCAGGTGGGTTCGAAATCCTTCCGTAAGAAATGCATTGGTCTTGGACAATTTTTTTAAATGCCTTCCCGATAAGCTGGAAAGATAAAACCCGGAATGGTGACAGAGGCGTTTGAGAATATTCTTTCATGACGTCCGCTGTTTCTCTAGTGGTCCTTGGTTCGATGCAAGAGCGTCATTCCGATTCTACCATGCATTTCAAACGGGAAGAACGGAATCTTAATTTAGGACCTTCCCGATAAGATACTGAATTGAAACTTTGAAACACGTCAGAGTAGAACTTCTCTAACATTTTCACGCCATTGTCTCTCACGAACGGGTCCTGTGTTCGACGCCAGGCGGTCATTTACGCAAAATTTTTAAAATTGTTTTGAGGCCTTTCTCTATGCAGGAGACTATTCAAAATCACAGCGTTTGCGTTTGAAGTAATTTTCTATAGAACCAGTGGAAGACAGCTTATATATGACTGTGAGTTCGATGCCAGATGGATGAAAAATTCTCACGTTCGAAATTCATTGCGGCAATTTTTAAGAATTTTGCTGGATAAGCATCGAAAATGATACCCGTAAAGGTAACTCATTGTAAATTTTTACCAATTAGCTTGCAGTATGCAAGCAACTTTTACTCGTACCTATATATATACGAGTAAAAGTTGCTTGCATACTGCAAGCTATCAGTTGAATGCAGTACAGTAGCAAAAAAGGTCTCAAATCAATCTTAGAAACTTCGTGCAAAAGATCGCCTAGCGTTAAACAAAGGACCCGCTGCACAGTGGGCTAGAATCGAAAAAAGCTGGCCAAAAATACGAAAACGCTTTTTTTGAGTGAGGACTACGAAACTTCGCATGATTGATTTAGAATACATTCTGCATAGAACTATGGAGGTCATTTAAGTAGGATCCTCCCCATTAAAATTATACAGGGGGTCAAAGTTGACCAATTTTTGCGAAAATTTCCAGTTTTCGATTTTTCACGAAATTCTTCAACTTCAAGTCAATTGTGAACACAAACTAGGAAAATCATCGAGTAAAATATGATGCCATTTTATAAATATGTTCTTTGTCCTTCATAAGACTTGGTTTCAATGAGCTCTGGTGAATATTTATGTACTTTACATGACAAAATGGCGGACCCTGATTTTGGAACAAATGTTTACCTAAAGCGAGAAAAAAAGTTGATTGAGACGCCGTGTGACACGGAGTTATTTACACCACGATAAACTACAAACCTTCGTTAATGGGAATCTGAAATAAAATCTTGCCCCAATTTGCCCCAATTTGCCCCAATAATATATAAGTCGACTTTTCGACAACGCTGCAAGGGCCAAATCCGCGCGGCGGAGCACCGTCCTCCGCTACGCTCTCGTGTTTTGGGAGGAACAACGAACCAATACGTTTCTGATTCGTTCTTTTTGTATATTTTGAGAATTATTATACTTTGTACATATCTTAGACATCAATATTTATTACAAAGTCACCATTTCTTGTAGGGTGATGATTGTAAAAAATGAAATGGGTTATGCTTTAAAGTATGGACCACGTAAGCGATATTAATATCATATATAGTTTACTTTTGTGCGATAATGCTAAATTTCTACTAAATCATGCAGTCAAAGTTTTAAGTGAGTTTATAATGAAGTATACGGTGTTTTTATAAATTACCTTTTCTATTAAATGCATTCCTCGTCTGAAGAATCTTCATCCCCATAAGCCAATTCCTCCTCATTGTTCATGGCTAGGAGCCCCTTAATCTCTTTGCTCATATTCCTCGATCCTTTCGTTGTTCTAACTGGTGCCGATATTGAAATTAGCGGATCAGAAGTTAGAAGTAATCTTCGGAACAAATCTTCGTTCGTGGCCACTCTGGAGTGTTTCCTTGTGTATCTCTCCCGGTATTTCCTTGCGTCTTTATTCCGGGCCTCCATTGCCTCTTCTGTCAGTTGCCCTAACGGAAGGATTGCCTGTTTTGCTATTTCAGCCCCGTGTATAAGTACTTTATGTACTGTTGGTGGCATATAGTACCACGGATATAATCGGACATAAATCTATGCTGTAGCACAGCAATAATCTTTGAACGCTTTTTCATTTAGTGGAAAACCACTTGAAATTACCTTCAAGATATTGGCGAATCTTTTTATGAGATCTTAGTCAATTGTTTTTAGGAAATGTATAATTAAATTTGGGAGACGGTAGTTTAGGAAAAAAATTAATAATATAAAACAAACCATATACAGAACTCTTATCTTTGTGAGTGAAAATTTCTTCTTTATCTTTTTCAGTGTCCTGTTTTTTACATTTAATAAAAGATTACGCATTAATAAAAATAAATTCAACCTCGCACCTGTTATTTCAGCTGCTAGATTTAACTAGCGGACTTTTAAAGAAACGCTTTGATGTATTTCCATAATTTGTGGAGCCATATCCTGGTTTAGGTACAGCTAGTTCCAAAAAAAACTTACCACCTAAGCCGCAACCCGCATAACAGACCTGAAGCTCGATGAGAGCGAGTCTAGAGTTTTCCATGCATTCTATTGGCTCTTGGAAAGAGGAGCACTGTGATGGCGCCTTTTTAAACCCTTGGGAAACGCGTTGAACGTATTTGTATCGTATTTACTAGCACGAAATCTTGTTTAAATTTAGTGTTACTTTTTACTATGTCAGCAGCATAGTATTAAAAAATGAATAAACATCGGATCTCCTTATTTCGGCCTGAAACTTCTGCGTAATTCACCTTTTTCTGGAGACATCGGGTAAACTTACTTTAGCTGCTTCAATTATCCAATAAAAAATTATGTCATTGCAAGATTGAAAAGGATTATATTATTACGTTTTTTATGCTCTTGACGCCTACAGGAGGAACTTTTAAATTTATTTAGAGGAAATTCACGACTATGACGCAAATAGAAACATGAACGAAAACTCTGCAAGGAGATAAAGAATACTTAGGTATATGAACACAATCAACTGTATTTCAACTAATTTATGTTGCAGAAGAAATGCTATCGAGAAGGGGAGCATGAAAAAACTGCGAAACCTACTAATGAAAGCAAAGATGAAAAGAAACTTAATCTGGACGAATACACTGAGAAAGAATCATTTTAAGTCAACCTGGTAAAGAGCTCTGAAAATTAGACCCAAAACATATTACAATAAAGTAAACCAAGTAAATTACGATCAACTACATCAGATAATTACATCAAATATTATAAAAATTTTAAATACCACCAAATCATATGATAGAAAGTAAAATATTAATTGCCGTGATATCATCATTTTCTAAGGTAATCGCTTAAAATTCAAATTGCTAATTTAGTATTTTAGAAAATAACATAGATATTAGAATAGTAGCACTCTTAATTTAAATACTGAGGACTACAATTTTTTTTCTAGTATCGAATAAAAAATTAATTTACGACGAAATTAACGCCAGCATTTCGTAACACTTTTCCGAACATATTGTTCATTGCCAGTCCCAGAAAAACCATCCCTTTAATTAAATTAAGTTCATGTTCCTTGCAAAATTATGCTGTCCCAACTTTTATCTGATGCTAAATCTCTTTCTTGCCCCGTGGTGCAAATTTTGACTCGATTTCTTCGCAGTTGAATTATTCTGCAATACAGAGAGGTATAAAATTTGCTTGATACTACAATTAACAGAGCATTAGGTAATTCAGAATATATGCATCAACATGACATTCTGTTCTTACTTCCATCAGGCATTCGTGATGACAGTATCAGATGAAGCATTATGATTTTGAGATGAGATTTGGCTGTTTCTGACAAATTCGCGTCTGAAGTTTTACTGAGTCTTTCAGAGAGAGCGGAGGACCTCCACCTTGGCCCTAGGAGTATCCCCTATTCATTCCTTTGTTGTTTCTTTTTCTTTTGTTTCGTCCATCGAAAGGTATTGTCTATTTTCTCAAAGGAACCATAAAACGGCCGATGGGTGAAGGTGAACTCCACTCTGAGAAGAAAAACCCCCTTTTCGGCATATTGTGGATGGTCGTATGTATGCGGGGTAGCGAATTTGAAAGCGCTAATGAGGATTACCGACCGCATCCCTGCTGAGCAGGTATCTAAGGTTAGGGTATGGTGGCGGCGACTGATCACAAGTAAGGTGGGAAATGGTGGATCCGCTATTTGTTATCTTCGCCGCGGGTATTCCCTTAGGGAATGAAAATATTCAACTCTATTTTTGAGGTAGACGACCTTTCAGGACTTCTTGCAAGGAATCCAGATGGTTAAGAAACAACCGTTAGTATGGCAAATCAGAACCTTAAGACTGATTTGCATATTGCGTATAAATTCCAGGTTTTCTATACTTGCATATTGCAGGTTTACACGTTAACACCTAGTTTATTTACATTTTCATTTATACCCGGCGAGCCGCCGTATGACGTATGTCAGGGGGTGTGAAAACACCCACAACACGATTTCCATTGTTATACTGAAATGATTTTCAGAACTATGCGCTAGGTGAAAGTGAGACTAATGATTAATGATCGCTGCTTCGGTTTCTGAATGCCTCAAGTAAACTATATAACCCGAATTGTTTGAATGGTGTATAATGATTAAAAGAAAAATCACCGTCAATAATTATGAATGATGGGTAAAAGGAGTTATGGAAGAATACGTTAAAAATAGAAACCAATGGATTGTAAACAGACTTACATGAAAATATTCCTCTAATTCTCATGATTCATACCTTAGCTGTTAAAATATTCTTGGTTCTATATGTAATCCATTATTCCAACATTCACTCCAAGGACCTTCGTAACATCCTTCATCCTAGGCATATCATAATTCTCTACGATCTTTGCCAAGATATTTCGAATTTTTTAAAATAGTAATGCAAGGAAGGTCATTCTAGTTGAAATAGGATCTTCGGAAAATCTGAACGATAACATAAAGTTAACAATTTTTGGGTGTATCATATCAGAATTATAGTATCTCTATATTCTGCTTTTAATGTGAATGGCATAAACTGTATTAGCTTATACTAAATAACTAATTCAACAACAAAAACGAAAAAATAAGTAATGTGCCTATCGTCAATTTATATAAATCAAGCTCCTCGTCAATCTATCTATATATTATTTTAAAACATGCTTTTTTAGTGATCGGGACTTTTCTCCCTTATTACTCCTTCAATATAAATAAATGAATGACCGTTTGATGGCAAAAGTGGTCAGGTTCCTGCGAAAAATAGTCAGACAAATCAAAAATGCACCATTTGTTAAACAAATTGAAATAAAATTTTAATCATCCCATTTTGTACTGGACGAAAAAAGGCCCGGGTTGCTATATACAGATTAAATTTGTTTACTTAGTGACGAGTGTAAACAAATTTTTAAATCGGATAATGCATCTATTCTCGGGCATAAAATGATTCTCAATTAACATTACAGTCTCCATGAACGAAAACTTCTACATCTACATCTACATCTACATCTGTACCCTGCAAGCCGCCTTTCGGCGTGTGGCAGGGGGTGCAAGCACCAGGACTCTATTTGCCCAGACGATTATTTTCGCGTATTGTTCTCGGAAAAAAAGAATTCTTGAATCGACTGGTTTTAGCATCTATTTCTCTGATCTTTCTCGCTGGATCAGAACGGCCTATATAGCAAGGAGGGCGCATAATATCGGCTACATCTTCTATGAACGTGCTCTGTCTGAATTTATCAAGTAATTTAAATCTCTGATTGAGCCTTCTTTCTTCTAAAGATTCCCATCCTGCCTCCTGAAGCATCCGAGTAACACTTACCGATTTATCATAGCAATTTTTTACAAAGCGTATTGCCTTTCTTTGTACCTTTTCTATCTCGCGAATACACTTTTCAGCAGGGTCCCATACACTGCATGCGTACTCGAGGTGAGGCCTAACTAGCGCAAAGTAACATCGCTCGCGGACTTTTTCTTCGCTTTTACCGACTATTCTTTTGACGAAGCCTAGTTTCTTAAGAGCTCGCCCACATATGTTATGGATGTGGGTACCCCAAGTTAAGTTATTCGTGAGGGTTATTCCGAGATATTTTACCGAATCGACAGTTGATAATGTTTTCCCTCGAAGGCTATATGAATTATGATTGGCAAAGGATTTTCTTTCGAAAAAATTAACTACTGAACATTTATCTACGTTGAGCTCCAATTGCCAGTCGTCGCACCATTTTACTATTTTATCTAAGTCATTCGACAGGCTTAATCTATCGTCATTACTTTTTATATCTCTGTAAATAACCGTGTCGTCAGCAAATATTCTAACGTTACTGTCGATGTGTTCATTAAGATCGTTAATGTATATTAAGAATAATAATGGCCCGATTACGCTTCCTTGTGGGACGCCTGAGGTCACCTTGACTAGGTTGGAACTAATACCATCTAATACTACTCGTTGTTCTCTATCGGACAGGAAATCTTTTATCCAACTTATTACTTGTTCGTTGATGCCCGCAAGTTTTAATTTGTACAACAATTTACGATGTGGGACTTTATCGAACGCTTTCCAAAAATCCAAAAATATTGCATCGACTTGTCTTTTACTTTCGGCCGATTTCAAGATATCGTGAATTAATAACGCTAACTGTGACTCGCAAGAACGTGTCTTACGAAAACCATGTTGATTCTTAACAATGAATTTAGAGGTTTCGAGAAAACCCATTAAGGAACTAGTTATTATATGTTCCATTATTTTACCACTCAATGAAGTTAACGAAATGGGCCTATAATTCGATGGATCATCTTTTACGCCGCTTTTAAAAATTGGGGTGACATTTGCAATTTTCCAATCTTTTGGGACCTTACCTTCGCTTATAGATTTTTCAAATATTACTTTAAGAAAGAGGCCTATGCTCTCAGCTAATTCTTTAAATACTCGAGCTGGTATATCCTCAGGACCAGGAGCTTTATTTGGCTTAATCTGCTGTAAAAGTTTAATAATTCCGTCTTCCCTGAATGTGATATTCGACATTGTTTCTGCTTTATTAACTACTGGTAGGGCGCCTAATGTAATATCGGACGTAAATACGCTATGGAAATATTCATTTAAGATATTCGCTTTTTCCTTAGAATCGCTAATTACCTTGCCGCTGTTATCTTTTAACGAACTTACGGTTTGAACTTTACCTTGGACCTCACGCACGTACGACCAAAAAGCTTTTGGGTCCTCGTCTAAGTATTCGTATAAAACTTTCCTTTTAAATTGACGGAGGGCATCACGCATTATTCGTTTTGTTTCTGATTTTACTCGTTTATATTCGGCCTTTACCTGATCCGTTATTATGTTGTTAGGAAGCCTCATAACGGTTTTTAATTTCAAATGCAATCGTCTTTGTTTCTTTAACGCTTTCCTAGTATCTCTATTATACCATCTAGGCTCATTATTTTGTTTATAGTATTTGGAGGGAACATATTTATCCATATTATTACGCATTATCAGTACAAAAAGGTTCCAAGTTTCTTCGGTATTTAAACGCATCGCGCGCGTTTCGTAAAACGTAAAATCGGAATTGAGTTTATTACGATAACTTCGACGTCGTACGCAACCATAACAGTTGAATAAGCAAGCCACATTGCATCTTGCGGGAGCAGAACGACAGCCAAAGAAACATGCCATTGCCGAATATGAAAGTTTGCGTCACGGTTTTATCATGTGGTATGTTTGAATAATTTTGCATCATATTACTTCCCGGTTTCGTATGTTGCAAATTTTCTATATATCTAAACCTGATATCAAATGATTTTTATTGTTTATATTTCACTCATTGAATAGATAATATTCTACATTTAATCATATTTCTGAGTAAAGAAAAGGATGTCCTGCGATTTCAGAAAACTCACCAGCATGTAGTACAAGCTTAACGAAAGCCCAAGCTTAAATTCCAAATCGCTATCTCCGAAGCACAAAAATGTATCATTTTGCCACATTAACGATGTAAGAGACTTTCAATGCGGGGAGAATGCTATGCGCTTTGACAATGTAACACAATGTATTCGTATGAAAGTGTGACATTTAGCTTCCCCTCTAGCTCTCCTCTCCCAGATCAGATCACTGCAGACGAGTAGTAGTTATTTTTGTATTTCATGTATGAAGAGAAGAACATAGAAAATAAATAAATAACGTGGATGCAGAAGGTATGTTTCGTTCTTTTATCTTGGTTATTTAAGTGACACTTCATTGCCGGTATAAAAGGAAGTGGTTTTTATAACGACAGATTTAGGTAAAGCTGGCAGTGATATTTTGTATCTTTACCATAATTAATTTAGTCATAAATGCATCGAGTGAATTGAGGTATTCGGTGTGGGATAAG
Source organism: Pachydiplax longipennis (assembly GCA_036926295.1). Lineage (NCBI taxonomy): Eukaryota > Metazoa > Arthropoda > Insecta > Odonata > Libellulidae > Pachydiplax > Pachydiplax longipennis. Next base: position 2,997,874 of record JAVFKF010000044.1, on the reverse strand, counting down.
ATACATGTACAGTGATACCTCGAGATACGAGTTTAATTCGTTCCGTAACCTTGCTACAAACTCTTTCAATAGCAAAAATTCTGTAGTAAGTTGTCAGGTTCCTGCGAAAAATAGTCAGACAAATCAAAAATGCACCATTTGTTAAACAAATTGAAATAATATTTTGGTCCTAGGGCCGATTTTATTCCTCATATACATTAACGACCTAGCGGATAAAGTAAAGAACAAAGTTAGATTGTTCGCCGATGATACCCTCATATACAGAGAGATTTCGTCAGAAAATGATATACATATACTACAGAATGACTTGGACGTTATAGCAGGTTGGTGTAAGGATTGGCAGCTTGATCTGAATCTTAAGAAATGCGTCGCTATGAGTTTCACGCGTTCTACAAACGTTATTCCCGCACTGTACAAAATTTCAGGACATCTCTTAGAGTTCGTGCGTCATAATAAATATCTAGGAGTCACGTTCAGTAGTAGTTTATCTTTTAAAGAACACATTCGAGATGTAATAGGTAAGGCGGATAAAATGTACTAACTAACTAACAGGTAGAACGCTGAAGAGATGCTCATCAAGAGTAAAAGAAATAGCTTATTTTTCACTCATTCGACCTAATCTCGAATATTGCTGCGCGATTTGGGATCCACACGAGATAGGTTTGGTCTCAGACTTAGAAACGGCCCAACGTAGAGCAGCTCGTTTCGTTACAGGAGATTTCAGGTTCAACAGTAGCGTTACGTCCATGATAGAATCCCTCGGTTGGAATTCACTTCAGGAGAGAAGAAACGATTACCGAAGGAAACTTTTCGAAAAGTTCCTCGGTTCCGAATTTAGGGACGAGGTGAATGAAACTTTGATTCCGGTTAGTAGTGAGCGCGATCTCCGAGAGGCATCAACCAAGCGTTATAAGGAGGAAATAGCAAGGACAGATAGTTATTTCTGGTCGTTCTTCCCGCGAGCTATTAGAGAAGCTAATAGGGTCGATTAGAATACTAAGATGGTGTCATTACACCCCCTGCCATACGCCACTGGCGGCTTGCGGGGTACTCATCTAAATCTAAATCATCCCGTTGCGTACTGGACGAAAAAAGGCCCGGGTTGCTATATACAGATTCAATTTGTTTACTTAGTGACGAGTGTAAACAAGTTTTAAAATTGGATAAAGCACTCATTCTCGGTCATAAAGTGACTGAAGCAGTCTCGCAATTATTATTATAGTCTCCATGAACGAAAACTTCAACGTCGTACGCAACCACAGTTTTATAAGTAAGCCATATTGCATCTTGCTGGAGCAGAACGACAGCCAAAGAAACATGAACATTGACGAATATGAAAGTTTGCGTCACAGTTTTACCGTGTGGTATGTTTGAAAAATTTTACATCATATTACTTCCCGGTAGTTTTAATTTAAGATCGACCATATCACAAATATATTTTGGAGTATTTATAGAAAAATTAGAGATTTTAATTACGAGTCATGCGATCAAAATAATTAAGTCGTTTTCCGAGTATTCAAATTTATTTTGGGGAAACTTTCATCTGCTGAAAATTTTCTATATACCCTATCAAATGATTTTTAGTGTTTCTATTTTACTCACAGAATAAATAATATACAACATTTATTCATATCTAAGAGTAAATAATAGGATCTCATACCTGCGATTCAAGAAAACTCACCTCTATGGAATGCAAGCGTATGTTAACGAAAGCCCAAGCTTGCATTTCCATTCGCTATGCCCGGAGTACAAAAAGATGCTCAACCAATTTAATAGTATTAGTAGTAGTAGACGTAAGAGTAGTATTTTAAAATCTAAGTTTTGTGAATTGGTTAAAATACCATGATTGACTACAATATTTGTGTGAGAGACATTCAAAAAATGCGGGCAATGGGTTTGCTACATTTGCTGTACAGTCGTCCAAGAAAAAATCGAACGGTGTACTACGTGGTGCATAAGATTGAGGGGTTTCAAATGGCACTCCTTACCCCTTCCACCCGCCCTTCTATTAGCTATTGGCAACACCGGAATATTCTCCCGAGGCCATCCCTTCAATTTTACCGAGGGCCGCAAGGCCCGCGGTCGAATTTTATGGTATGGTCTACGAAACACACAGAGGTCTTGAGAAGCCGTTTCTGCGGACAGAAGCCGATTTCCAAAATATTTTCGTACGGACTCAAAAACTTATTGGTTTAGAAGTCCATTTCGATCGAAAACGGTCATTCTTCATCTTTGACAATGTTATTGACGAAAACTTAGCGTTCAAACTTGGGTGATATTGATGGGCGGAATTTCCTAAAAGTTTTCCCCCTATTCGCTCTTAATATCTGCCCGGTAGAATTGCTTCATTATCCACGAAAGTTATTCGAAAGCATTAGCGTATTGTGTTTTTGAATTTTAAAGGATTATTTACTCCATTTACCCTTATGTCTGTTAAAAAACAGTATATTCTAAGTTTACTTCCAAATCACAATAAATAATAAAGATTCGACGTTATTTCTAAGAAGCTCAAAATATTTGGAATGGTATTTGAGGACTGTAATTTTGAAGCTTTCAACGAATTAATTCATAAGTATCTAATATAATAATCACGAATGTGTGTATAATTGAATGAAAATTCATCTAGTTTTGAGTTATTCTGTATCGATTTCTTTAATTTTAAATTTTCTAAATTAATCCTATGGTTGTGTTCTTGTATGTGTTGCGCAACGCTGGATTTATAAATTTGGTTGTGTCTGAAGTGAGATAAGTTTTCTTTGAATCTATTCTCTATTTTGCGTTTTGAATATTAGATTCAAAGAAGAGATTCAAAAGAATAGCTTTAAAGAACACTTAGCTCACTTCAGACACAACCAAATTAATACATCCAAAACGTCATTGGTGCGTTCAGAGGTCGCTGACACGATCTCAATGACCACCAGGCTATCTAGTTTCCTCCCTTTGTGTCCGCATTCCAAAGGGTTCTCCGCGAATGCAGATTGGGAAGTTCCCAATCGGTAGCACCTTAGATGTTCGGCCACTCTCACCTTTATCTTTTTGCCGCATTGTCCGATATACCCCATCCCACAATCATCAGAACTGAGCTGGTAAACCCCCGGTCGGTCTTTGTCTTCCACCTTATCTTTCACAGGCGGTAATGACCTCTCTAGACTGCATGGAGTGTAGAAACCTGCTTTCGAGTGCGCAGGTAGAAATAATATTGTATACTGTAGATGGTTTAAAACTGCACCTTGTAAATGAAAGTTGAAATAATATATGCTTTCGTTCTCAAAGCATTGATAATTTTCGTTGAAATGATTCCGAAGATAACAATATAAATAAATAGTAATATTCTTTCAGCTACTAATTAAACAAATACTCTCCACATCGATATCTTTATGAAGGCTAGAGTTTAACATTACGGGGGATAAAATGGAACTTTCAGAAGGAAAATATTCGGATCCTCTCTTATTTAAAATATATAAAACCATTGTGATAGTTAAGAACGATATTTATCCCGATTACTCTAACGACAACGTCTTCCTCGAATGAGAAACCAAAAAGTTTTAGGCGACGCGTAAGTTAGACTACGCGACGAAATTTTCTTGAAGTTACGCTCCAACTAAGTAATTTTTACTTAGATGTGGTTACTCGAAACTTAATCTCACGTGACTTCTATGCAATCAGATAATAGAATGAGCTAATGAAGAAACCTTTTATGTTGGATTGTAAGAGAGTAAAGGCAGTTTCAAAAATGTTCACCGGTAAAAATCTCGACAATTCATTCACTTTTCTCTTTTCCGCGGCATTCATTGCTCATTGTCTAATCATTGTATTATCCCGGAAAGCTTTGACAGCGAAGGTCCATCCGTGCATAAGTGCCATCGTAGGGAATCGAACCGGAGACCACATAATGGCGATCCGGTGGTCCAAGGCGGTTTGCAGGCTTCGCTAACGTCTGCTTGTGAAAAATTAGGAAAAACCCGAAATCGCGAGTGGGAATAAGGAGAGAAGGATTTAAAGATAATGGACTGGCTAGGGAGTAGCAGGTATACAAAAGGGGTTCACTGAATTCCGCGTATGGTGAGAGATATGAATAGCGGGGGAAGGAGTGTATAGGACTGAAGGATCTAAGAAACAATGGTGAGGTCTAAAGAGAAACGAAGTGAACAGCGGGGGATGGGGGATCAAAGATGTGCGACAGATGCCCAGCCGTGAAGGTGCTTTTTAAATCTCAGTATCTCCTTTTCTTCATAGGGAGTTCTTCCTTGACGCTCTTTTCGACAAACGGATGCCTCACACTCCTCACTTTCTTTTCATAATGCATTTAACTCCCCCTTGATATCCTCTGCGAAATGCGCATGAACAGTTTCTGAAAACTGGTACCTGGCGTTAATCCTTTTCTGAGAAATTGCACCCGACGGTCCCCGGAATTCAGCGATCGGAGAATTCTTAAATTTCTGATGCATTAATAGCCGAATTCCATTTCCTTTACTTTCACCAGGAAGAGCTTTTAATGCAAAAATATAAGAGAGGCTTCCGGATAGTCATTTGAGCAGCGCGTTTTTCTTGGATGAAAGCAGTCCCGGGTTCGATTCCTGGTGGGATACCATGTGCGAAATAACCTCCGCTGTCGAATCCCTTTTCATAATACTACTCATAAAAGCGGGAAATAATTAACGTTGAGTTATTGATAAGACTTGCGTGATGGTGATTTTCTTGGAATAATCATAGCATAAATATTTTACCTCATTATTTTGTATAAATATGGGTTCAGCAAGTTCGTAACCCTCTTTTGCTTTAAAATATCATATGGTCTTTTAACTGCGATAAACGACTTTTTAAAAACAATGGGTTCTTACTGATTGAATCTTCATGGATTTTCTAAATTCTGACGAATTTAACGTAATCTAAACATGATATTTCAGGATTCACATCTTGCTATTTGGAAACACTGACAGAGCCAGGACATCCAAGAGCAATTTGTCGGAATCAGAATCTTAACTTCTTTTCTTCGATTTAACGACTAATATTTTTTTTATAAATGAGTTATAGTCCTCAGTATTCAATGCAGCCGGAAATTATATGAAGGTGGAAAAATGTTGGGTCTCATAAAGAATGAAGAGAAATCTGTTCCTAATTTACACTTCTCTTTTAAAATATAATTCCTTACTATCTACCGAAAATTTTCCAGCAATCGCTGGTATCGCTTTCCTATAGACCTCGCAATAGCAGCCCTCCTCATCGGACAGAGCGAAGGCACATGGGTACGCACCGGCCTAGCCGCGGCAAAGGCAAAATTCCGGTGTTGCCAAAATGTGATAGAAGGGCGGGTGGAAGGGGTAACGAGTGACATTTGAAACCCCTCAATCTTATGCACCACGTAGTACACCGTTCGATTTTTTCTGGGCCGACTGTACTTTACTTAGCACTTTTACAATGTATCACAATGTATGGTCTTATGAAAGTGAGACTCACGCCGCAGATGCTTCCCTCTCCCAAATTAGTAACTGTTAGTAACATTTTCTCTCATTCTACGCCGGCAGGACAACAAGCTTTCAACTAATTATTGCTGACTATATATCTTTCAGTAACTGAATAAATCTGATTCAGTGAATTTATGAGATGCAATTTCACTGCAGACGAGTAGTAGTTATTTTTATATTTAGTGTACGAAGAGAAAAATAGAAAATAAATAAGGAGGTATATTTGTTGCTTTATCTTGGTTATATATGTTAAATACGAAGCCTTACGTGACACATCATAAAAGGAAGTGGTATTTAGAAAAGAACAGTTTATACCAAAATGTGAATGTGGCAATGTGGTAGTGAAGTTTGTATTTTTGTCTAAATTCGTGATGTAAAAATACATTCAGTGAATTGAGGTATTCGGTTTAGGATGAATTATATATATAAAGTGTTCTGCCTTTCGGTACGTTCATGTGCCCCCACATTCCCTATTTAATTCCTTCTCCTTCAATTCCAGGTAACATACATCGTTATACTGACGCGTACTATTCGAGATTATAGTGCTAAAAGAAAATTTTTCAAACATTCTATAACATTTACATTCTCAAACTCTCTAAGATATTAGGGACTTCGTTAAGGTTCAAGTGGTAAGGGATTAGAAAACGCAAGAGTTTAAATTTGCCCATAGATTTTCGTTACTGGATGTGTAGATACCGATACCTATCGCTACTAACGAGGTATGTCGAAACTGACACTGACATGGAATTTCTTGGTACGATGTTTTTGGCATGTCTTATTGTTTGTGTATTCGTCTGTTGTGATTAGAGTAGTTGCTGTAATTTATTTGGTAGGGGAAATTGAGTATTACTGATCGTCTGCGAAATTTTCGCACGGCGCAACTAGTGAATGTTTATTTAAAATTTTGTTTTTTATGCTTTATTTTGTCTCTATATTGAGCTCAAAATTTCGTAGTTTGAAATTACTTGAGAAATGAAAAATTAATTAGAGAAATACCACCTAATATGTATTCTTTACGCTTACGAGAACCAAATCGTTTAACTTCTCTTACAACATCTATGATACAAAGTAGATAGAGCATTGAAGATGATCTTACTAGATCGACTAAATTTTCTATTATAATGTCACTAAAATAAGAATTGAAACGTAAATACTGAATTGTAGACACTCCGCATATTCAATGTCGCAGAAACTTGAAGTTTATACGCCGAATACCGATAAATTATATCTCTAAAGTTATTTAGAAGAAAACATTGGCTTGCATAGGTAGTAATACTAATGTTAGCGATTTCTATTGGTTTAAAAAAACTCGAAATCTCTTTCTAAAATAAATTGCTGATAAGAAGATGGTTTAGTTACTGGCATAGTGAACTACTCGAACTTTCTTATAGAATTAAGAGAAGTTTGCTATAAAACATTGAACATCGATATAGTATACAATTTCGGAGATCCTGGGAATAAACTGATGCATGAGAAGGAAATTTCTGAAAGTATGATGAGCCATCGACGTTATATCTTGTATATTTGAATGTTAATCATTTTTGACTAAGATATTACTTAAATTGGATAAATGAGTAGTTTCTCTGGAGGCAGTCATAAACGGAAAAAATATATGTTGGATGAGAAATTTGAGGTGAGTGAGTGCGTTATACTTTTAAAAGAGGTCGTTCCTCCTACTCAAAGTAAACAATTGGTCGACTAGGAAAGCAAAAAATGCGCCTACCTATTGTGATTCATCCAAAAATCTGGAATTAACATATCTCTTACACTTTTGGTTGTTAAATTCATGTGAGTGTATGTATTACTGTTGCCGTCACTTCTCACTTCCCTATCTCTATCAAAACAGTCCCCCTCTTGAAGTTCTGGTGAATTCATTGCTTTATTCACTTCTTCCAATCACTCCTGTATCTTGCTTTTCAAATTTGTCACGGAATGTGGAGAGATGAAAAGTTTCTCATAGACAATACATTTTAAATACGAAGGAATATTTTCAATATCACCAATCGATAAATATGTAGATAGACTAGCCATACCAAACCACCATCCATTCATCTCAATCATTTAAATTCTGTCGAAAAATATGAGAGTTACGCAGGGCCAGCCATCAACCGAGAGGAGCAAAATTTCAACATGAGCCTCATATGCGCTTCCCCATGTGATATTACAGGGTTGGAATTACAGGTAAAAGGCCCTGGGAAAAACTATTTCACCAAGTCCCTATTATTTTGCGTATTTTTAACGTTTTCTACATTATAATAACTGTAAACATTATAATAAACAATTGAAATATAAATAATGTAGGTAGTTTTGTATACATTCAAAATTAATTGAAAATTTTACATTCATAGCTAACAGTAGCATTCAATGAGCATTATGACCAAACCTCATTCGCACTATCTTTTTGTGTATTTTAGAACTTTTAAAGGTGATAAATGTAGCGAGAAGAATGTTTAAGAACGTAATGGTTTGTGACTGCAACCATTTCAAGAGGAATCCACAGAAGTAATCAAGTTTATTCGATTCACACTTCAATGACACCGAAAAAATTAATTAATTCAAAATTAATGTGAAAGATGGTTGTCTCGTATCCGTCATCTTTATTCATTGAGGAAAATCGATTCTAGCACATTTTCTCTCAATTGATTTGGACGGTATAGTAAAAATTCCAACTGCATAGATGATAAAATTTACTGATTTTTTACCGATCGAATTTTAATTTCGATGCTTATCAAATGAAACAAAATGTATCTAAAATACGCAGAGAATGCCTCAAGACTTCATAATATATATTTACTTATTGTTTTTTAATGTAGCATATTAATGTAATAGCCTAGATATGGCCATGAGTGTGCCTTACTTTACTTGTCTAGATTGCATTCACACAGGCTGTGATAAAACTGGTGATCGATATAGACTCCTTTGTTATATAATTTTAAAGGCTAATAACTGCTCTCTTGAACGATGCATAATATTAGCTAGTATTATATTATATAATACCACCAATTATAACCGCAGAGTTTTGCAAGCGAAAGCGTCGAATTCGAGGTCTATACATTTCTGGTCCGACACCGATTCAAACTGCGCGGAAATTTTCTTCCTCCCATCTCAGTCTTAAACATAAGCTCAGAGCGGCTCAGAGGCAGATTTTGCGAAAATTTCCTTCGACTTGCTCGTGCCTTTCGCCCTCAGACTCAAATTTTATGAGGGGAAGGGGGTTTGCCTCGGAATAACGGGACCTCGTGTGCGACGTTTCCCTCTGTGCGAGAAGCAATGCTAGAATATATACTGATTCGTTATAACCATTTTATAATAACTGAATTCTTGCATTACGACATCCGTATTGTTATAATACTATTCTGCTAGGCCAATGCCACCAAACTCAGGATACTAATAAATCTTTTCAATATTAACAAAGCAAATAAATCCATTTCAACTCTGCAGGCGGAGTTATGACTCAAGCAGACCATCTCCGCCATGTTTTTCCTCTCTCTCTCTCTCTCTCTCACTTCTTAAGGCTCGCTCGGAGGAAATTCACTACCTGTTATGCGGGTTGCGGCTTAGGTGGTAAGTTTTTTTGGAACTAGCTGTACTTAAAAGAATAGCATTCAGCCCAAATCATTCGCTTACTTTCACTAAGAGATAACATTAAGAATGCAGGTAACTGCAGCTGGGGATGCACAAATGTTATTGCATTGCCGTAAATGTTTCGACAGCCTACACTGGCACCAAAAACACAATAAGAATAAGCTCCAAAACGTAAGAGATATCGAAAGTGAAGAATTACGTGGAAAAGTGTGGATTTCTCTTGAAGTAAACTCCCGTTTCTAACTTCAATCACAAGGTTTAATCACATTCGATTTCAAAATTATATCGTCAATCTATTAATATTTTTAGAATTCTCTAATGTTAAAAATATCCTATTTAAAAAGATTCGTAAATTCAAAAATCAGAAGATAATAATTAATACTGAATTGATAACTAACTGACTTTTGATCATTCTTTAATCTTCCTAATCTTTATCGATTCCTCCCAGATCTTGTCACTCGCTCTCTACTTTAACCAATACCAAAACTTACTCCTGAGCGCTGCAGACCGGCGCTCTTGGCGGTTCTCCGATGGCTCAGCCGATGAGGGAGGAAAGGGGGGGATTGGGGGGGACAACCTATAAACCCTAAGAAGTGGACCCTCCAGGCCGTTGTGACGTGCTATAGGGTTCACCTCTATGCCTAGAGGGCCCCCTGCCACAACTTCAAGGACAAGCTCCGACCTCATAGACAGAAAGAACGAGCAGGTGAGAAGTGAGTGCTTAGTTACCTCACCCCTGCAGAAGAAGGAGAAAGAAAGGCCCCTGAAATAGATGCCTGCGTCTGTAGGCCCACAAGTAGGCTAGGTTTGTAGGGAATGCCTTCCCCACGCCCCCTACAGGGCAGGTGGTTAATACATTTATAGTGCACTTCTTAAGAAAACTACTGCCAACTGTTGACAAACTGATTGCAGCATTTAATTCTGATCTGGCTGCAGTAATCCACCGTTCTTGCTGAGTTAAAGAATTTATTGAACATAAAATATATTACTTAATTGGTGGAAAAATTTTCATCTTTTTATAAAGTGCAGAGGATAATAAAATCAGTGTGCGAATGCTGGTTCTTAGAGCAAGAGAGCAACTACTATTGTAGGCGCACTATACTCTTGAACATCCTCTTGAATAGAGATTTATTTTATAGCTATATGAACTTGAGAGCTTGAATCATATGGTCAGAAAAGAAACAGAGTACTCACGTTTGATTCAGGAGTTGATGATGCTGAATTTTCTGTGGGAAAAGAATAAATATATTATTAATTACTATTATATATTATATAATCAATTATACTCTCACGAATCTATCATAATTTTAAACATTAAAAATAAATTTGCAATATACTTAAGCTATACGAAGATATTTAGAGCATCTTTTCAATGATGCATTTTGTGAGGAATTCTACTGTGTCTGATTCTTTGAGTTGCACACTTCCTTTCTGTCTAAATTTCACAGATCGCAAAGCTGACTAAAAACTCAGTAAATGACAAATCATCATCTGCTAAACTTCAAATAGAAAACAAATAAAATTTTTAAACATTCAAATTTGAGATTACTATTTTTAGTTTGGCTTACATAAGTACACATACTACCGTTTTAACTGGAAGCAAGAATATAACTATGACAGAAATGATGAATAAAAATGAAATATTCTAAGAGCGGAACATCAGAGAAATGTTGGTTTAATAATTTCAACACGAATCTTGAGATTCCTTTCTAAGGCATATGTAGAAGAAAAAATAACATTGCTTCCAACACAAAATTTAAAATTTCCAGGTAAAAATATTCCAGTGGATGGATGTAATAAAAAATTATATTTAGTTAGTGTCGCTGGTGGAGGAGTCGTTAGTGATAATACATTAATTCGAAGGAGGAAATTTTGCAACGATGTATCTCCTGTGTGAGGTTAGTCATGTTTGGAATGAGATAGTATCATACTACATTCGATTTCTATTCGAGGTGAAAAATCTTGCTATAGCATTCCGGTGTATACATGAAATATTTACGTTTAATTTAGAAGACCTTAACACCCTTAAATATTGACTTGCGGACTCTCTGCAGCATTATAAGCGTGCAAATGATCAGTCTGCGTCACCAGATTAAACGCAATGAATGGCTCATGAAAATACTGGAGAATCAAGGATGGTAATAAAGGTAATTCTACTGTATTTGTTCGTGAAAATGAGAGGGAACATAAACGTCGGCATACCCTCGAAGGTCAGGGAAAACAAGGCCATTTCAGTATATAATACCTTAAGAGTGAAGGAACAGGAAAACCTGTCCTTGGGATAATAGCAAAGTCGTTGCCCTAAACTATCTATGTATATACGTACACTTCATTATCCTCTCATTTTCATTGAATGTAAACAAGGGCAAAAAGGAAAGTTCCTCGTATCTAGGACAAAATAAATAAGAGGAAAAGTGACTGGCAGGTTACTCAAAAAGCTAACAAAAGAAACGAAAGGAAAGTCGATATGACGCCGAAACAGTTATCGCGAATACCCGTGTATAAGGAAGTTTATTTTTCTGATGATTACCTTCTCGAATATATATACATTTGAAGATTGATAGATTTATTCATCTCATGTCTATATAAACAAGGAATGGGTGAAGGTGAAAGTTAATCAAGTCTATTCTTCCTTGGGATCATGTCTGTTATTTCCAAGAGATGACCAACTTAACACAGCACGTTCTTTGTACTGCTTTAGATTTTAATTTCTCACGTGATTTTAATTATAGAAATAAGAGTTGCGACATTAGAAGAGGATCAGTTATAGTCTGAAATTCATGCAGGTCCTGATATACATCGTACAGCGTTACTTTAGATAAAATTATAAAAAATTGATTAAAGTTATCGAATTTTCACGGAATTGAAGACGAAAATGTAGTGAATGTTTAGATTGTTTTGAAATTTGATGGCTACTGAACATGCTCCGAAGGTTTAAATGTTTAAGGGTTTATTCATACGATTTGTAGAATCAGTGGTTACAATAAATGTTCCTCACGTAATAACAAACGAAAGATTTTAAATTGGCGCTATGTAGTGGATCAATGTGATTAATGAAATGATTTCGTATTCAGCGAAAAATTTAAAAGTGTGTTATTAATTACATTAAACAGAAATATTTAACGAAATTCAAAATACATAGGATCGTAAGTGGATATTGATTGAATGAATTTGGAAACTGAACTCACAAATGCTGATTATAATATATAATTGAGCAATGATGAACAAAATTAAACGATATTCAAATACGAAATGATAAATTATTTCTTGATTAAAATCCCATTAATAATGCATTTTTTCTTTTGTATAATAAATCTGTGAAAATTATTTTTTTAATATTGCTTAACGCAACAATTCACTTTGTGTAGCATACTCTTTATTAGGATCTCTCTTCCTCTTTCATATCGTAAAGGAAGATATTTTGAGTAATGATTTAAGTTTTCACCAGTGGAGTGATAAATGGTCTTAATTTTCTTCCTATGAAGTAAAAGAATACAAACGCTACTCAAAATACTTAAATGTAGATTGAATGGGAATTATGTGTTCTGCTACCCGATATGGCTTTGCGAGAGAAATTTCCTGCTGGAACAAAACATTAGCATCTCCACCGTTGTTCGTGCTAAGTGTATTGCCTAAAACGAATTAATATGCGATGAAACCGACGCACAGTGGGCTAGAATCGAAAAAAGCTGGCCAAGAGGCCAAAAATGGTTTTTTTGAGTGCGGGTTTTGAAACTTCGCATATGTATTAAGAAAAGATTGAATTTTATGTTCCCGTTTGTCGTTTTTCGATATCTTTATGCGTTAAAAAGATACATGGCGTCAAACTTGAACCATTTTCACAGAAATGGACAGTCGCGAATTTTTCGGATAAACATTCAAGTTTGCGTTTTTATGGAGGGTTTAAATAGATACTTTTGGAAGAAACAACGATGCAGTGATCTACAACAATTCTTTATCTTTTGACTGGCTGCTATCACCGCGTACAAAAATGAGTTTATGCTCATTTAAAGCAACAAAATGGCGGACAGCTTTTTCGGACAATTTTCGAGATAAAGTAAGGAATATAAATAGGAAAACGGCCCTAATGCATCGAGTCTCTTATACCACGTCATAGTCAGAAGTGTCTATATGTGGAATCCGAAGAAATTGTTTCAATTCAGGTGCTGTTTTGGGAGTTAAGTCGATTTTTCGTAAGCGCGGCGCGTTCCGACTCACCACCGTGGAATCCCAGAATGCAGTTTCACTGTCCTTTTGGTGATACGAAGTCTAACGATTGGTCTCTTTCATGTTAAATTCTGGTTAATTATCCTTAAAACATATGTGAAGACAGTTTTAGAGAGGAATTAGATACCTCTACTTTACACAACGGACATGGAAGTAAGGAAAGTTTAACATTCAGGTAAAATTCAATCTTTTCTTAATACATATGCGAAGTTTCAAAACCCGCACTCAAAAAAAAACATTTTTGGCCTCTTGGCCAGCTTTTTTCGATTCTAGCCCACTGTGCGACGTGTTTCATTATAACCGAATTCCATGATAATGATAGATAAAGATATCCGTCGCTTTGTGTTACAGAAAGGGATATTTATCGTCTATTATATAAGGGAAAGAAATTCATATTTATGTAATGAAAAAACGTTTCAAGAATTAATTGACTGTAGGTCAACAAAGCTACCTTAAAAAGAAATAGAGTATTATTTGAAACTTTTTAAACTCATTTGAAATACGATATTATCATTTTTAAAGGTGGGTTGAATTCGCATTATAAATATCATTATTTATTATCAGGAGAATTTAGTGGGAATGTATTTCTTGCGGAAAAGATGTTTCCCTTGTCCGTTCTTTCACATCTAAGGTTATTTTCTGAAACGAATTAAAATACATTGCCTATACGAGAAGTAACAGACAAATAATGCATTTCGGGCCAGCCGAGATTTCATGTCATACGTTTTAATAAACGAGTTATGCATTAAGTTTTAGCATTAATACTGTACTATCCGTAGACGATATTCAAAAGTGAAAAAATTGGTAACTGCTTACCTTTAGCGTTTCTCCGGCTAGCCTTGGTCCTGCTTATGCCTCTTTATTGCCCTTCCACGATAACACGGTAGAAATTCCAAGGTAATACAAGTGCCAAGGAGGGAAGGATGTCACAAGCTGGAAAAAAAGAAACACCACATTAATTCACAAATGAATAGCATGTATAATTTAGAGTAATATTGTATTATGGATATATAAGAGCGAGTAGTTTCCAATGATTATGATTCAGATTAGGATTTTGGTTAGGAATATATTTTTAAAATATCCTATTATACATCATAAATAATACAGTAGAATAATTTTTATATTTAATTCAAAATTCAAAAAGGCATATAGAAAAATGGTAGTACATCTAATACACACTATCTAACAAGCACAAAGAAAAAATATATCCAAACTGACTTAATAGGAACTAATAGTAGATATAGAACTGAGACTGCTTTTAAAATGAACATCTTTTGCAACAATTGTGAAATTTGATTTACAATTCATATAAAATTACTGTTGACTATTTCTACTGAATAGTGATTACAATTAAATAATTTTTAAGATTCCTACAAATTTCAATTCGACTCAGTTCGAGCCTCAGTTACAAGCAACTTTAAAGAATTATTTCGTGAAAACTAACCACAGAATATGAGACTATGAAACTCATTTATTGTAAATAAGTAAGAATTCAAAATTCGCGAATCACATCTAAGACATACTTGAATCGATAATCAAATTGAAGGTTCAAGTGATTCAGAAAGACAAAAATCTGCAAGATAATTCTTAAATTTATAAGCTCAATTTCTGTTAAAAATTTTCGTTTATGCTAATTGCATAAAATCTAGAAACAAGTCCAAACAACATAAATACTAATTGTATTCATGTAGTCAATATCAATCGGGAAAATTAAATTATTTAAATTGGAGTTCAGTATAATATCAGTAAGCGTGTCCTCAGCAGCTAAAAAATTGAATGTAAATTAGAATCTAATAAATAATAAAAAGGAAATACATGCATAATTTCGAAGTATAAGATTTAAAATATTGGAAAGAAACTTGAAAAATTGTATTTCCACAATACATCTCCTGATTCTGTAATGTTTACTTAAAATAATATTTAAAAATCCAAATGCAATAACCGTGAAACAACACTTCTTATACATTATCTTAATGTTACAGAATTATACTAATTTAATTCAATACTAAAATTATTATTGTGAACAATAAAACAATTATTACTCATTAATTAGTATGAGAAAACTGACTATAAAAACGTTTTATTCAACATAAAGTAGAACCTTGGCTTTTGAAGGCAAGGCAAGTAAAAGGCACTCAAATTTGAATTAATTTAGAATAAATCATGGAAAAGCAGGAAAATTACGAGAAAAAGATTCATCGATATAAAGGAAAGAATTCGTAAGAGAGATTAATTTTTTATCATAGCTTTTGTTGAAATAGTCTTACATAGCGAGTGTATTGAAGGTCGAAATTTTAAATATCCACTACGTTACGAAATTAGTCAATCGTAAGCGATGAAACCAACAAATAGTATTACTTTAAAATAATTTACGAGATTATAATCCACCAACGCAGTTCAACACGAAAAAAAATTAAAGCTACTGAGATAATCCTTTAAAAGATGAACCACGCAGACATTGGTTAAATATAGTAGTTAATCATAAGTGTCTTACGTAACGAAAAAAATTCTTCACGAACGGCTGTCACATAAATAACATTTTAAGAACCAATAAATCAACGACTATCTTAAAACTCAGAAGTAACTCAAGTAACTTAAATACAATAGACTTATTACGCTTACCACATCTGAAGAAATTCCAACGATGCACCAGAGATGCCATGAAGCCAGAAATACTGTATTTCCGTTTATATACTTTTTATAAAGTTATGATTTTTAAACGTTGTAAATTGATTGCGTTACGCTACAAGTACATTCCAGTCAATTAGTCAATTTTGAATCTACTACAAATCGAGAAATTTAAATTTTAACGGTTTACTCGAAAATTTCATCATGGCGTCTTCACTCGGCGAAATTTCTATTTTAAATAAAGATTTAGCCTTAAAAATCAACGGTTCAACAAATGGTGAAATCTGATTGGTGGATGATTTTGGTGGCTGTTACTCTTTCGGTCCACCACCCCTCTATTCCCCCTACCGGAGAAAGTGACAATTATAATTACTTATTAACGTTAAATTGAAAGTTTATAGGTATAAAATAATAATAATTTAATTTGAAAAGTTTTAAGAAAATGAATTACTTTAACGCTCAGTGCTTTTATCGCACAATGATTTCGCTAATCTCCAAATAGGTTATGATTCCCATCCCTCTTGTTTCATTTCCATCTATTTAACAAAGGCATAACGCAATACCTTGTATTCCTTTTTATTGATTACTTAAGAAAAACTAATGAAAGATAAAAATGTATTAAATACGTAACTTTACGTACGTAATATATTTCTTGAGTTGCGGAATACATTCACGTAACTAGAATATCGTAAGAAGAGGAATAATGATTTGGGTATTTAAGTTAATACGTCATATAGTAACGAATAAAATCAAACATCTAAATATCGTTGAATCTAAACAAACACACAGAATATTTCTATTAATTACATTAAAGACAATCAACGACTCTAATATTTATTTCAGAAATATTTAGACATATCTCTAACCCGAAAGGAATTCATCCGACGTCGTGAATGTAGCAAACAAGTTATTTCCTCCGAGACTAAAAACAAAAAGTGTATAACACCTTTACCCAGTCAACGATACAAAATGTAAATGCGCACATTTTACTGTAAAAGGGGATGGGGACGAAAAAGATCCTATATATATATATATATATATATATATATATATATATATATGATAATAATCCGATACATATGATAGACGCCTACTATGAGGAGAAACAAAATACTATTCTGCCTAGGTTATTCATTACGCTTTTCCCTACATTCGAGTATTCAGAAAAGGCCAATTTGAAAATAGAGTGAGACTTACAAGGCAAAATGAACACGAAGGTATTTTTCGTTCTTTCCTCAACGAGCCAGAGAACGACCACGCAACGACCTTATGAAATACATGTACAAAAATACACTGGAATAATACATGCTCCCAGCACCAGAATGTTAAGAGTGTAAACATAAATTAGAACTATGAAACTATGAAACTATGAAAAATACTATTCATGTTATTCAGAGA
The DNA here is from genome assembly GCA_036926295.1 of Pachydiplax longipennis. Taxonomy (NCBI): domain Eukaryota; kingdom Metazoa; phylum Arthropoda; class Insecta; order Odonata; family Libellulidae; genus Pachydiplax; species Pachydiplax longipennis. The sequence goes on along the minus strand of JAVFKF010000044.1, from coordinate 2,980,571 downwards.
TGATGGATTCAAAATCACTCATTCTTTGGAAGAATTTAATTATATCATACTTGCTCAAGACTACTATTAGTCAATAGTAAATGGGGTATGCATATTCTCTATGAAATTCGAAAAGAGATTTGCAAAAGTTTTGGCATATGAATGGCATTAATTTTTTGTGAAATAAATCCCCTTGAGTCAAGCCACTCTGCGAATTATGTGGGAAAAATTCAAGCAAACTTACCATGAAAATAGCATGCTTCATTAAGGAAATATGATGCTAAATGTAACTCTGTGATATTGCATTCAGCATATATAGAGGAATTGAGGATTCTTCGGTTCTCTATTAGTACAGAAATATTCCAATTACATGCCCCTAGTTTTATTCATGGCAGTACCTATATGATATGAACTGAAAAATGTGTGATTCTTGATCATTGTAACAATCTCAACACTTTTCAATGGGTATTAAGAAAACTTCTACGCTACAGTACACTTTCATGAGGACTGACCACATGTTGCATTCAGGCTCAGTGAATAATGCAGCAGAAAGCTACCTCATCCCTCATCTTGCCTGGTAAGCCTCATCTCTTCTCCAAATACTTCCATAGCTTGAAAAGGAACTTCTACCCAGCCCTTATACAAATAAAGTTACAGAGAAACCTCAATGCTACTCTTATGCCAATGAGTGAAAGAAATGTGGAATCAAAAGATTCCCAAATTGATATTCATATTTCTACGTCTTTTAAATTAGCTTAAAATTATATGAATGGCAATCTACAAGCTGAATTTGGTATTTTGAAATAAATTATGTGGTTCGAATTCAAATTCATGGCGTATGATTCACAATAATTTCTGCTTATTAGCCCACTTACCCAATTCAGATTGCAATTGAAGTAAATTACAATATTTGACGACGAACGACACGACGAATCCGTATCCATTAATCTCTACCAAGAAATCCATCCAGTTTGGTTGCGATGGTATCTTGAACAACACAGTTGAGTTACAGACTTATAATTTTACAGAAATACTGCACTCTTGTGTCAACACCTGCCTTCATAAGAACTCCAAAGGATGAAATAAGTATTCAACCAAAGGCTGTTCTCACTGCTATGCTTTGACACACCCTTTGAAAAATCACCGATCGTAACACTAAGCAACGAGTAAGTAATGAGTTTCTAATGCACAAACACACCTTATCATGGTTTCCACATACACTCGGAGCACTTGCTAAACATATTGCGATTGATATTCCACCAGATAACACTGTTCTAAGACTTCAAATATAACTTACCGATGACAAATAATTAAGATTTGAAGTTCGTAGAAGCATGGGAAAGCTCTTCTTGAGGATGGCATGAGGTCTTGACGTGTTTCCGCGCTTTTGAAAGGAATTATGGTATACAAAATCGTGACTAACGAAACATTCGTCGCGCCACATAACCTTCTTTGTTCTTTGTCTCTTTGAGTGGATTGTGTTCAAGATGGTGTCTTTCACATTTTTCTCTGAATTCCAAATATAATGAGAAGTGAAATGGAGTTTGTGTAGTGTGTATTCAGCGTTACATTCAGTGATTTCCTTGAAAATAGCGTGAGTAGGAATCGAAGGATTAAGGTGTCTGTAGTCACCTACTTTTTCCAAGTATGGAGCACTTGTAATGGTGACACGAAGTAGTTCTTCGCCACCTGCAAAACGTTTGTACGAGACAAGGAAGGAAAAGATGTCTAAGGAAGACATCATAGAAGCTCGAAAAGAAGATTTCGCCGTTCGCCGTTGGACTTGTTAGTTGGACAATAACGTAAGCTATTCAATTATATGTTAGTTAGAAAGTATTTGTATATTCCGTCGTCACATTTCGAATATAATGAGAATTTATCAGGAAAACATCTAATGGTTATAAATTTATTTCAATATTCCTGGGAAATTTCGTTGAAAGACTTGTGTATGGCGTGTTAATAAGAGCACGGCGAACATCGTTGAACGTACTATTGAGGGGATTGAATTGTTGCAAATCATTCACTTTATTTGCCAACTTAGACATCATTTTCAAACTTTTAATGTTTCATAGGCAAAGCTATCCAATACCATATGATCAACAAAGATATATCTCTAGATTCTCACAAAATGATACATCTTAAATCTGTTTTCCTTTGCCGCCGCTCAATTCCCTTAATTTACTCATACATCTTCAGCACTTATTTTCCGTGTAGGCTGTCAATATAGGTTTTTCGGCCGAAAGAAATACTTTAATCGCTAAAGTCATAATACGCGATAAATTCTTAACCATAATATGTGTGAAAGAATGGGTCGAAAGGTATCGATAACAGCGTGGGAAAGTTATAATTAACATCAAATGCCGTTTCTTTGCAATATTCCGTGAAATGATTATGAGAATGTTTAAATATTATTTATCTTAATTATTACTTTATTGGTAAAAATATAACGATTTGCATTTTATTAGCATTTATAAAATCTCATCTGTTATGCTTATGATGTAACAAAGAAAGTATTACAATACAATTACGCCCTATAATATTTATATATTAATTAAACGTAGATATAATGTTAATTATTTGTAAATTCGATGGACTTGTTACAATAATCATATAATTGAAATTCTTTCATTTTCGCATACAATTCGTAGAACAAATGCCATGATGACGTCACATGATCATTTATTTTACGACGAAACGAGTAAAAGTACGAAAGGAAACATCGAAAAAGCACGAAACTTTATTATTTTTCTGTTAAATGTGGGGTTAAATTTAAATTTTGTTTAAATTAATGAAAATTTATTTAAATGCTAGTATATACATATGAATCAGTTACAACTTTCTCCAGTAGGGGGATAAGAGGGGGGGTGACAGAAAATTGAACAGCCTCTCACGGTTATTAAAACCGTTGAATTTCGGCAAAATTCTTAGTTGATTTGGAAACCTCGCCGGGTGTAGAAGTGTTGAAGAATTTTTCGAGAAATCCGTTAAAATTTGAATTTCTTGGTGTTAGGTAGATTCAAAATTCAGTAATCGTAAAGTATAATTTAAGTATATCGTAATAAATTTGCAGTTTTTACGTGATTTATAATTAATTAAGGAAAAAGAAGACATTTTCCTAAGTAATTGATGACCATAGGACTTCTTAAGGATTTCCTAAGGTTTCGTAAGTAACATGAATCGTATTTTTTTAATTTTCTAAAATAATTTTGCATTTCAACGAAATTGTTAATATAGTGAACTGTTGTTTCTTATATATGTAATTATTTTCAGGGCGTAAACTTAAGGAATATATTTATTTGTGAAGTATGATATTCTTCTGAATAGCTGCGACTAATACTTCTGTATCACTTATTTTTATATGATTATCTAAAGTCGTATAATTGAGCAATCAACTCCAGTTACGCCTTACTTTATCCAATTTCTGATTTAGAATAGACATTCCGTTATTTTTCTACTTGTAGCCTTTCCTGCCATCTGGAATCTTAACGGAAATTTACGTTTATTTATTTATACGAAATATTAAGTTTAACTTTGCGATCTGCTATTAATTACATTAATTGGATAATTTCCTTATCTTCAATGTGATTTCCCATCAGCTGAACATGTAGTTTTGATCTAATTTTGATTGGGAACTCATTTTCAATTAATACGACCTTTTATTCGCAGTTTAAAAATATCGCTATCACTAAACGATCAGATATACTTCCTTAAATAACCATAAAAAGTTTTAATTTCGCTATGAATTGAATAAAACAAACTACTTTTCTGTAGAATTTATTGTGCTAGTAATATTTTAGTAAAAATTTTTAAGTAAGATGATTTTAAACCGATAGATTTAATTCATTGATGGATTTCTATTTTCAAATTCGAATTGATTGAATGAACATTGGAATTTGAAAATAGAATTTAGGATCAGCTTTTAGCATTTTAATTTCTTATAATAGTTGATTCATGCATAAAGTGCATCTGGTTTTTCAAATTTGAGTTCCCACAAATTTTCGTCCTCACTAAAATGCGTTCATTTTCAAAAGCTATCAGTAACAAAGTCAGTAAAAAGCTTCTCATAACTAATATTCAGGTATTTCATTTGATTTAATTGATTTAAGGGTTAAATTAACGGTTTAATTCAGTAATTAATGGCACTCTTATAGGATTTGGGTATTTATTTTTAAATTTAACTGAATATTTCAAATTCCTTTCTTGATTTACAAGCTGGTCCCTATTTATTCTTCATACCCTATTAGATCGAGTTTCCCTTCTCATTTTAGTTCAAAATTTCCGGTAACTGTATTTATTACAAGAATTACTATTTTTCTTTACGAATTTTGTGTTTTACAATTAATTAAATAAAATACAAATAAATTTATTGAAAAGAATAACGATGCGGATTAGGATATTCTTTATATCATCGTAGTCAAATTCCGAATTGATATTGACAACTCCTTGCTCTTATATATATATATATACAATAGAACATCACCCCAACTTATCCTTACTATACAGCAATGAATTAAAATTGTGTTTCTATTTTTCCAGATTGTGACTTCCTTCCCTTATCGGCACTTCTTTACCTGTGAGTTTCTCCGGAGTAATCGTAGAAGGGCACTGAAGAGATCAAGGATAATGGGAGAAAAACAAGTTGTAAGTTGTTCAGAAATAATTAATAATAATTTATTGAACAATAAATAATCTTCATTTAGTGAGTCTTATATTAAATTCAAAAATCTGAGTAGATTGGATTAAGTTTAACCTTAAAAGGATAAAACGAGCAATTGCATTTGTCTCTTATGTCTCCTATAACTTTCAACGTATATTAATTCGTATCAATCATTAAGACGAGAGCACGCTCAACCTTAAAATGGTTATCTGAAAATGAAGAAAATATTCCTTTACCAATTACTTTCTAAAATAAATAAATCACAACTTGTTCCTTTTCTAGATCATAGATTTTATTATTTGTGGGATCATAATTAATAAGTTATTTCATGAGGGTTTAATATTTATTTCTTCTTCGTCATTTCCCCATCACTTTATAATCAACATTTATGAGTTCAGCTTCCCAATGAATTAATGAATATCAACTGATGATACTCTTCTTAAAGAAGAAAAAATCTATTGAAAAATAGAAAAAGATCTATTCTAGAAAGAATCTTATTGAAGGAACTGAAATCACTTCATCAAGTGATTAACTGAACATGAAATTCGTTTACCGTGATCTTTTTAGCTCGGTCCAGTAGATGCGCGTTAACCAATTTCAAAACTTATATGATAATATTCAGGTAACTTTACTTTAGCCACTCATTTTACAAAATGTTTAAATAAACCCGGAAAACGTTAAACATTAAGCACCTATTGTAGCAACCATGCTTCAAAATAAATCGGAAAATTGAATGAATAGTCGCAATCATGAAAAATCTGTAACTTGTATCGATTTTTTGTTTTGATCTTTAAACCAAAATAAAACTCGACAATATGAATACCGGACCTTTTATTTTTTGATAAAAATCATGTGAAAAAATAAATTCTGCATCTATGCAAAGGACAATGCAACATCTATGCGCCTTCTTTACCCCAATCATCTCTCCGATAACAAAAACATTATATTATATATCAATTATTAACTGCATAAATACATTCTAAAAGGTAAATAAATTCTATTTTATCGGGTATTCACACGATTACTTTGCTTATATGCAACAAGTGTTTCGGAGTCATTTTGAATTTCCTTTCCTTTGTTTAGTTCGATTTTTGTATCACCTGCCAGTTACTTTTCCTCTCATTCATTTCGTCCTAGACAAGAGGAACTTTCCTTTTTGCCTTTGTTTACATTCAATAAAAATGAGAGGATAATGAAGTGTACGTACATAGAAAGGTTATGGCAACGACTTCGCTATTATTCCAGGGACAGATGGTTTTCCGTTCCTTCATTCTTAAGGTAGTATAAATAGAATTGGCCTTGTTTTCTTTGACCTTCAAGTGTATGGCGACGTTTAAATTCCTTCTCATTTTCGTGAACAAATACAGTAGAATTACCTTTATTACCATCCTCCAGTATTTTCATGAGTCTTTCATTGGGTTTAATCTGGTGACGCAGACTGATCATTTGCACGCTTATAAATGCTGCAGAGAGTCCGCAAGTCAATATTTAAGGGTGTTAAGGTCATCTAAATTAAACGTAAATATTTCGTGAACACACCGGAATGCTATAGCAAGCTTTTTCACCTCGAATATAATTCGATTGTAGTACGCTACTAGCGTATTCCAAACACGATATCATTTGTCTGTTTGTACTCGTAAAATCACGAATAGGAGTTTGGATATTCTCTTGCTTATCACTGTCATTTGCTGCGTGCATTTTGAAATGTATACTGAGCAAATTTTTAGATTAGATATACTTTTGTACTTGCAGTCGTTTACAAGAGTAAACAGGTTTTGGTTAGTAGATTCTTACATTGAAGAGAAATTTTAATATAGCCAAAAAAATTTATGGACAAAAGTATTTCTGAAGCTACTACCCTACTTTTCTCACGCATGGTATCGCTGCAAAATTTCGGAGCTAAATATAATGCTTCGTAAATATATTTTTTACCAACAACTCACATCTAATGAGCTGATACCTTCATTCGCTAGATATATCTTCCTAGAGAATACTTTTCGTTGGAAATTCTATGCAGTTCTAGATAAATGGCAGAGAGGGGGCAGAGAGTTTCGAAATTTGTGATCTAATTATTAAACGAAATATACATGATCCACATGAGGAATGTGAAACATTTCCCAAACAAACTATTCCCCATATTCGACTAACGATTATTCTAGATGAAGTTCGAACGGCGATTTGTAAAACATTGAACAACAAAACAAATTAGGGTAACCTCAAACGAAAATATCCGGCAGTATTATTCGTATGTGCTTGTTGTTTAGAAGATGTTGATTTTGTGTTGACTGAGTTATTACGCCGCTTTCCGATCGGTCCTTTTAGACAGGAAGGAAATATTTCCTTTTCAGGCAATTACCAATGTATGTTAAAATTTAAAACGTATCACACTTTTATAATCCTCTATAAAAATTTAATGGATTCGTGGTAAATTAACGGTATAAATAAGTATATAAAATATGATTATAACTATTAATGATTTTGTTCTCTTTTCTCACAGGAAAATTCAGCATCATCAACTCCTGAATCAAACGTGAGTACTCTGTTTCTTTTCTGACCATATGATTCAAGCTCTCCAGTTCATATAGCTATGAAATAAATCTCTATTCAAGAGGATGTTCAAGAGTATAGTGCGCCTACAATAGTAGTTGCTCTCTTGCTCTAAGAACCAGCATTCGCACACTGATTTTATTATCCTCTGCACTTTATAAAAAGATGAAAATTTTTCCACCAATTAAGTAATATATTTTATGTTCAATAAATTCTTTAACTCAGCAAGAACGGTGGATTACTGCAGCCAGATCAGAATTAAATGCTGCAATCAGTTTGTCAACAGTTGGCAGTAGTTTTCTTAAGAAGTGCACTATAAATGTATTAACCACCTGCCCTGTAGGGGGCGTGGGGAAGGCATTCCCTACAAACCTAGCCTACTTGTGGGCCTACAGACGCAGGCATCTATTTCAGGGGCCTTTCTTTCACCTTCTTCTGCAGGGGTGAGGTAACTAAGCACTCACTTCTCACCTGCTCGTTCTTTCTGTCTATGAGGTCGGAGCTTGTCCTTGAAGTTGTGGCAGGGGGGCCTCTAGGCATAGAGGTGAACCCTATAGCACGTCACAACGGCCTGGAGGGTCCACTTCTTAGGGTTTATAGGTTGTCCCCCCCAATCCCCCCCTTCCCTCCCCCATCGGCTGATTCATCAGAGAACCGCCAAGAGCGCCGGTCTGCAGCGCTCAGGAGTAAGTTTTGGTGTGGTAAAAGTACAGAGCGTACGACTCGAACCAGGAAGAATCAGGAACTGTTAGAAAGCTTAAGGAAAGGTTGGCAGTCAGGAATACAATTACCTTTTCAGTGGTGTTAATTTTCTCCTGAGATATGCATTTACGAATCTTTTTAAATAAAGTCACAGGAGAGAATTCTTGCAATATTTATAGTTTGTCGATAAAAATTTGAAATCGAATCACTTTACTGAATGGGGATTTTGAGAACATTTTGAGAGGTTTTCGCGATATAGTAATTCGCCTTATCGTAAAAACTCTCTCAGATTTACCAATAGACCTCTTGAAAATTTTTAATATTTCTTAAGAGAATATCATACACTTATTTGCACACACTGCGCGCTTATGAATACAGATTTTACAATACAATCATCAGTTAAGTACTCCAAGACAAATCCATACGAAATTTTTTTTCGATATACCTTATGCTTTGGAACTTATTTCTATTGTGTATTTGGAGCCAGTTTAGGCTTTCAAATCATATAATACCAATTAATAACATTTGCATTCTCCCTAACTGCAGTTACTCGCATTCACAACGTAAGACATGATTTCTCTTAGTTAAAGTAAGCGAATCGTTTGTGCTGAATGTTATTCTTTTGAATATATCATAATGCTTAAGATAAATAATGTTGAGGGATTGAGTAATTGAGGGATTTAATCTCAAAAATATTACAGACTTTTTATAACTGTATGATATAAACTTCCCTATGAGGAATACAACGATTTTAAATTTTCATATATTTCCGCCTTAGAAGATGCTCCATTCAACTAGAAGTATCTTTAATGGTATTCCGTAATATTTTTTGTCCGACATGTATGTTATTACAATGATACACTTCAAGGGACCATCCGTCCTCACTGTTAAAAATAACTGCAAATCTAGAAACGTGCCGGAACCGGAATATTTTTAAGCTTTTGGGTAGGATTTTTCAAACGTGATAAATACTTTGGATTCTACACGTTAGTATAAATTAAAAAATGACTAGAATGTATGCTATGAGAATTTTGTTGACTAAAAGTGAAAAAAGGGCGTTGAGTAGGGAAATTTAAGGTACATAAACCTATCCGAAGGTATAAGATGCAAGTATTTTTTGTTTTAAATACTATTTTTTATAAATATTTGTTTTAAGTACTTAACGTTTGGACTCTGATTTTTAAATTTAAAGCCAATCTCTGATTTATCTCACCATGGTAATAAGCCGGTTTAAATTGCGTCGCATATTTCGAGAACCTATGACACCGTTCTGTGAGATCGAAGAAATATCAAGAACGAAACAGTCCGATATGACTGGTACTTGAGCTCACGTCTCCCACTTCCCGGGCAGGTATCCTGTGTGGGGGAGACCTGGGTTCGTCACAATCGGTTACATGACATCACCGCAAACGGCAAAAGCGGACAGGGTTAAAACCTCACACGGGGAAATGTTCTCATGGTATATTTTGAACATTTAAGGACGAATTAAGAAGTTAACTGTAATTTTCGCTTTGGTGTATTTCATTATTTTTATCTCGTAAATACAGTTTATAACTTACGTAATCGTGCAAATTATGCTGACATACGTATGTTATAAATTGTAGTATTAACGAATATCGCTAACTTATTTTCATTGCATAACAATTGCTGTTGATAAATTGTTCAGCAATTGTAAAACAAGTATACTTACGTTCTGCTGTTCATCTAAATCTACATATGTGGGCGTATGACAGGGGGTGTAAGTACCAAGTTTATCTAATCGTATCGATGCAAGTATTTTCAGGCGTTTTAAAATGTTTATCATTATTGTTATCACATAACTCTTATAACTATTTTTACCGTACGAATTATGCTATAACACTCAGTGTTACTGAATATCGCTATCGGTCTTATTGTTTGACAAACTTTTTTTAAATGTTTTTAAGTAGTTTTAGACGACATACGTTCTGCAATTTATTAAAACGTATCGATGCACGTACATTCTTACTAGTACGTTTCTATAATATCCAACACTATCTTTATTTTAATATTGTTCATATTGTAATCGTATTAGTTTATCAGCCGTACTTTATAACTCGTAATATATACGAATATCCTTATCCTAAGGGTATAACTCAAGGGAAGAGGTAGCACATAAATGTGTTCAACATTAATACCACATTGTTTCTCTCTGTCTCTCTCTTTTCCGCTTTGTATCCATCTTGGTCTCCCTCTTTTAAGGTTTAAATTAAGACCGGCACCTCTTAGTCTGGTCCAAATTAATCCCTCTCTCTCCCCAATCCAAAGACTCTTTTGCCTTCGACTCCCGCTGCACGACTCTTCGCTCCATCACTTCGAAGTCTTCCGTAAACTCGGTGCCAATAATAGACTAAAACAGTTCCCTCTCTGTGATGGGCACTCGCACTGGACCTTGAAAGCTCCTCAAGCAATCCCACCACGTTGCCACGGCATGTTTGTTTGCCTGTATCGAATTTCCGCCCTTCTAATTCACCCCCAAATAATATACGATCCATCCCGAAATTATATCTTGTCCGTAAAACTTCATTAACAAAAGTAAAGAAATAATATCTTCGAAATCTCTCCTCACATATGATTGAGTAGGCTTAAAATTTCTTGTACGAACGTGATAGATAAGAAATAAAATATATTGTAGTTTTCAAAGAACAGTTTTTTTTAATAATCCGACCGGTTCCGATTTACGTAATCTTGAGATGAGTTCGTAACACTGTGGAAACTACGGAGTATTTTATTTGTTATCTCTTCATATAGTTTTGGAATATTCGTTCCCGGTATATGCAGCTCTATTATTTGAAGTATCTCGAAAGATTCTGTGAAAATATAATCGAAATCAACACTTGCACATACGAGTACCTTTAATGAACGCATAGAGATTTGATAATTATGAATGTACAGCTAGTTCCAAAAAAAACTTACCACCTAAGCCGCAACCCGCATAACAGACGTGAAGCTCGATGAGAGCGAGTCTAGAGTTTTCCACGCATTCTATTGGCTCTTGGAAGGAAGGCGCCTTTTTAAACCGTTTTGAAACGCGTTGAACGTATTTGTACCGTCTTTATTAGCATCTAGTTAAACTATATTTAGTGCTACTTTTTACTATGTCTGCAACATAGTATTAAAAAATGAATGAAAATCGGATTTCCTTATTTCGGCCAGAGATTTCTGCGTAATTCACCTTTCTCTGGAGGCGTCGGGTAAACTTACTTTAGCTGCTTCAATTATCCAATAAAAAATTATGTCATTGCAAGATTAAAAAGGATTATATTATTACGTTTTTTATGCTCTTGTCGCCTACAGGAGGAACTTTTAAATTTATTTAGAGGAAATTCACGACTATGACTCAAATAGAAACATGAACGATAACTCTGTAAGGAGATAAAGAATAATTATGAATAAGAACACAATCAACTGTATTTCAACTAATTTATGTTGCAGAAAAATGCTATCGAGAAGGGGAGCATGAAAACATTGCGAGACCTACTAAGGAAAGCAAAGATGAAAAGAAACTTTATCTGGGCGAATACAATGAGAAAGAATCATTTTAAGTCGACCTGGTAAAGAGCTCTGAAAATTAGACCCAAAACTTATTACAATTAAGTAAACCAAGTAAATTACGATCAACTACATCAGATAATTACATCAAATAGTATAAAAATTTTAAATACCACCAAATCAATTGATAGAAAGTAAAATATTAATTGGTGTGCTATCATCATTTTCTAAGGCAATTGTTTAAAATTCAACTTGCTAATTTAGTATTTTAGAAAATAACATAGATATTAGAATAGTAGCACTCCTAATATTAATACTGAGGACTACAAAGTTTTTTCACGTATCGAATTAAAAATTAGTTTACGACGAAATTAACGCCAGCATCTCGTAACACTTATCCGAAAATATTGTTCATTGCCAGTCCCAGAAAAACTATCCCTTTAATTAAATCAAGTTCATGTTCCTTGCAAAATTATGCTGTCCCAACTTTTATCTGATGATAAATCTCTTTCTTGCCCCGTGGTGCAAATTTTGACTCGATTTCTTTGCTGTTGAATTATTCTGCAATACAGAGAAGTATAAAATTTGCTTGGTACGACAAATAACGGAGCATTAGGTATTTTAGAATACATGTGTCAACACGTCATTCTGTTCCTCCACCAGGCATTCGTGATGATGGTATCAGATGAAGCATTATGATTTTGAGATGAGATTTGGCTGTTTCTGACAAATTCGCGTCTGAAGTTTTACTGAGTCTTTCAGAGAGAGCGGAGGACCTCCACCTTGGCCCTAGGAGTATCCCCTATTCATTCCTTTGTTGTTTCTTTTTCTTTTGTTTCGTCCATCGAAAGGTATTGTCTATTTTCTCAAAGGAACCATAAAACGGCCGATGGGTGAAGGTGAACTCCACTCTGAGAAGAAAAACCCCCTTTTCGGCATATTGTGGATGGTCGTATGTATCCGGGGTAGCGAATTTGAAAGCGCTAATGAGGATTACCGACCGCATCCCTGCTGAGCAGGTATCTAAGGTTAGGGTATGGTGGCGGCGACCGATCACAAGTAAGGTGGGAAATGGTGGATCCGCTATTTGTTATCTTCGCCGCGGGTATTCCCTTAGGGAATGAAAATATTCAACTCTATTTTTGAGGTAGACGACCTTTCAGGACTTCTTGCAAGGAATCCAGATGGTTAAGAAACAACCGTTAGTATGGCAAATCAGAACCTTAAGACTGATTTGCATATTGCGTATAAATTCCAGGTTTTCTATACTTGCATATTGCAGGTTTACACGTTAACACCTGGTTTATTTACATTTTCATTTATACCCGGCGAGCCGCCGTATGACGTATGTCAGGGGGTGTGAAAACACCCACAACACGATTTCCATTGTTATACTGAAATGATTTTCAGAACTATGCGCTAGGTGAAAGTGAGACTAATGATTAATGATCGCTGCTTCGGTTTCTGAATGCCTCAAGTAAACTATATAACCCGAATTGTTTGAATGGTGTATAATGATTAAAAGAAAAATCACCGTCAATAATTATGAATGATGGGTAAAAGGAGTTATGGAAGAATACGTTAAAAATAGAAACCAATGGATTGTAAACAGACTTACATGAAAATATTCCTCTAATTCTCATGATTCATACCTTAGCTGTTAAAATATTCTTGGTTCTATATGTAATCCATTATTCCAACATTCACTCCAAGGACCTTCGTAACATCCTTCATCCTAGGCATATCATAATTCTCTACGATCTTTGCCAAGATATTTCGAATTTTTTAAAATAGTAATGCAAGGAAGGTCATTCTAGTTGAAATAGGATCTTCGGAAAATCTGAACGATAACATAAAGTTAACAATTTTTGGGTGTATCATATCAGAATTATAGTATCTCTATATTCTGCTTTTAATGTGAATGGCATAAACTGTATTAGCTTATACTAAATAACTAATTTAACAACAAAAATGAAAAAATAGCTCCTCGTCAATGATTTTTTATTTATAAATATTATTTTTTATGCTTTATTTTGTCTCTATATTGAGCTCAAAATTTCGTAGTTTGAAATAACTTGAGAAATGAACAATGGACTAGAGAAATGCCATCTAATATCTATTCCTTACGCTTACGAGAACCAAATCGTTTCACTTCTCTTACAACATCTATGATACAAAGTTGATAGAGCGTGGAAGATGATCTTACTAGATCGACTAAAGTTTCTATTATAATGTCACTAAAATATGAATTGAAATGTAAATACGGAATTGTAGACACTCCGCATATTCAACGTCGCAGAAACTTGAAGTTTATACGCCGATTACCGATAAATTATATCTCTAAAGTTATTTAGAATAAACCATTGGCTTGCATAGGTAGTAATACTAATGTTAGCAATTTCTATCGGTTTGAAAAGACCTCGGAATCTCTTTCCAAAATAAATTGCTGATAAGAAGATGATTTAGGTACTGGCTTAGTTAACTGCTCGAACTTTCTTATAGAATTAAAAGAAGGTTGCTACAAAACATTGAACATCGCTATTGTATACAATTTCGGAATCCTGGGAATAAACTGATGCATCAGAAGGAAATTTCTGAAAGTATGGTAAGCCATCGACGTTATATCCTGTATATTTGAATGTTAACCATGTTTGACTGAGATATTACTTAAATTGGATAAATGAGTAGTTTCTTTGGAGGCAGTCATAAACGGAAAAAATATATGTTGGATGAGAAATTTGAGGTGAGTGAGTGCGTTATACTTTTGAAAGAGGTCGTTGCTCCTACTCAAAATAATCAATTGGTCGACGAGGAACGCAAGAAATGCCATTACCTATTGTGATTCATCCAAAAATCTGGAATTAACATACCTCTTACACTTTCGGTTGTTAAAGTCATGTGAGTGTATGTATTACTGTTGCCGTTGCTTCTCACTTTCCTATCTCTATTAAAACAGTCCCCCTCTTGAAATACTGGTGAATTCATTGCTTTATTCACTTCTTCCGATCACTCCTGTATCTTGTTTTTCAAATTTGTCATGGAATGTGGAGAGATAAAAAGTTTATTATAGCCAATATATACATAATACATTTTAAATACGATGGAATATTTTCAATATCACCAAGCGATAAATATGTAGATAGACCAGCCATACCAAACCACCGCCCATTCATCTCAATCATTAAAATTCTGTCGAAAAATATGAGTTACGCAGGGTCCGCCATCAACCGAGGGAAGCAAAATTTCAACATGAGCCTCATATGCGCTTCCCCATGTGATATTACAGGGTTGGAATTACAGGTAAAAATGCCCTGGGAAAAACTATTTCACCAAGTCCCTATTATTTTGCATATTTTTTATCGTTTTCTACATTATAGTAATTGTAAACGTTATAATAAACAATTGAAATATAAATAATGTAGGTAGTTTTGTATACATTCAAATTTAATTGAAAATTTTACATTCATAGCTAACAGTAGCATTCAATGAGCATTATGACCAAACCTCATTCGCACTATCTTTTTGTGTATTTTATAACTTTTAAAGGTGATAAATATAGCGAGAAGAATGTTTAAGAACGTAATGGTTTGTGACTGCAAACATTTCAAGAGGAATCCACAGAAGTAATCAAGTTTATTCGATTCACACTTCAATGACACCGAAAAAATTAATGTGAAAGATGGTAGTCTCGTTTCCGTCATCTTTATTCATTCAGGAAAATTGATCCTAGCACATTTTCTCTCAATTGATTTGGACGGTATAGTAAAAATTCCAACTGCATAGATGATAAAATTTACTGATTTTTTATCGATCGAATTTTAATGTCGATGCTTATCAAATGAAATAAAATTTATCTAAAATACGCAGAGA
The DNA here is from genome assembly GCA_036926295.1 of Pachydiplax longipennis. Lineage (NCBI taxonomy): Eukaryota > Metazoa > Arthropoda > Insecta > Odonata > Libellulidae > Pachydiplax > Pachydiplax longipennis. Next base: position 2,965,306 of record JAVFKF010000044.1, on the reverse strand, counting down.
ATGCCTCAAGACTTCATACTATATATTTACTTATTGTTTTTTAATGTAGTATATTAATGTAATAGCCTAGATATGGCCATGAGTGTGCCTTACTTTACTTGTGTAGATTGCATTCACACAGGCTGTGATAAAACTGGTGATCGATGTAGACTCCTTTGGTATATAATTTTAAAGGCTAATAACTGCTCTCTTGAACGATGCATAATATTAGCTACTAAGATAAGAGCGGCTCAGAGGCAGATTTTGCGAAAATTTCCTTCGACATGCTCGTGCCTTTCGCCCTCAGACTCAAATTTTATGAGGGGAAGGGGGTTTGCCTCGGAATAACGGGACCTCGTGTGCGACGTTTCCCTCTGTGCGAGAAGCAATGCTAGAATATATACTGATTCGTTATAACCATTTTATAATAACTGAATTCTTGCATTACGACATCCGTATTGTTATAATACTATTCTGCTAGGCCAATGCCACCAAACTCAGGATACTAATAAATCTTTGCAATATTAATAAAGCAAATAAATCCATTTCAACTCTGCAGGCGGAGTTATGACTCAAACAGACCATCTCCGCCATGTTTTTCCTCTCTCTCTCTCTCACTTCTTAAGGCTCGCTCGGAGGAAATTCACTACCTGTTATGCGGGTTGCGGCTTAGGTGGTAAGTTTTTTTGGAACTAGCTGTACATCTACAATCAGTCCCATCTTTTTTCTAAACTCTTTCTGAATATGATATTTTCTCTCCTGAATATGATATTTTCTCTCTTCAAACAGTAATTTGTGATTACCACGAGCCTACTTAAGAATATTAAGATAAGTTCCATGGGTACGTCTTATGACATAACATCATATCACATAACGTCATATCACATAACATAATGGTGCTCTGGAAAAGTTCGGCAACTCGTTTTATGACAGGCAGCTGCGCTTTTTCCGGATTAAAAGTACCCTAAAGGCCTGAACCCACCGGTGCGGCGACGCAGCCGCATGCGTTTTTATGATGGTACCTGGTCCTTCCTCTGCGTTCGTCACGTACTCAAATTCAATGGTTTCTTATGGGGCCGACCCCACCGACGCGGAAAGCGCCGTCCGGCGGATTAGTTCAAGGGATTAGTGCAGCGTTTTCGCGCCGGCAAATACGCCGCTCGGCTACGAACTCTGCATGCACAATTTTTCGATTTGCCGCAGCCCGTTTGCAATCAAATATTGTCGTTATTTTGATTAATTTCCTCAAAAGGATGCTTGTACACGATACCTTAACAATATCTGTACACCGTGATAAGTTTTCAGAACAATCAAAGCGATAGTACTCCGTAGAATCTCGTCCGCGTAAAGTACTGCAAAAATTATACGTACGATTTGTTTTCGGCATACAAGTGACTGTTTTCGGCCAAGAGTTGTATAGTTTTGATACTTTTTGTCGCAAGACGTTCAAAATTATCAATAAAAATTCTTGCGACAGAATGTTTAATTTATTTATGTCAAGCATATTTACTTTACTTAATTGTATGTTTCCTCAATGTAATATATGCGGCAATTAAAATAAAGTAACAGGTGTGTGTTATATATACTCCCTGCGCATATAATAGGCTACTTTGTATTTACCTAAAGGTCCCCAGTTCGAACCCAGACAATAAAAACCGTTCTCGTAATAAATGCACGCAAACCTCACTTTTATCGGTTGCAGATTACATTTCCTTTGCAAAATTAAATTAGAAATAATAGTCGTTCGAAATCGAAACTAGCACAAAAAGAAATAAAATATGTTAATAGGGTCATTAATATTCTGAAATTTTAACATTTGCAGTTACGAACAATTTGCGGGATCGATTTATTTACAGGGGACGATCATTTGGTTATCAGCTCGGGGTTTGTGTTCATTTTTACTTAAAACTCAAGAACAAGAATTAGTGAAACCTTAAAAAATGCGTATTATGAAAATCCATCCCCTAAGAATGAATAAAAGTTTTTCGTCTGTTATATTGGTTCTCGTTTCGATCCCAGGCGGATCCAAGCGTAATCGACCGTAATAGAATCAGATGGAGTTCATTTTAAGTTTTTCCTAATACTAATGATAGACAAGAACATGTGTTGCACTACGCTGCACTAATCCCTTGACCTAATCCGCCGGACGGCGCTTTCCGCGTCGGTGGGGTCGGCCCCATAAGAAACCATTGAATTTGAGTACGTGACGAACGCAGAGGAAGGACCAGGTACCATCATAAAAACGCATGCGGCTGCGTCGCCGCACCGGTGGGTTCAGGCCTTAATTTCATTCTGACGTGTTTCAAAGTTTCAATTCAGTATCTTATCGGGAAGGTCCTAAAAAAAGATTCCGTTATTCCCGTTTAAAATGCATGGTAGAATCAGAATGACACTCTTGCATCGAACCAAGGACCACTGGAGAAACGGTGAACCTCTTGAAATAATGTTCTCAAACGCCTCTGTCACCATTCCGGGTTTTATCTTTCCAGCTTATCGGGAAGGCAATTAAAAAAATCGTCCAAAATTTCACCAATGCATTTCTTACGGAAGCATTTCGAACCCACCTGGCGTCGAACACACGGTCATTTGGTAACATTTCTTCCTTTGGTACTATGGAAGACCATCTCATCTGCAATCACCGTAATTTTGATTCCTCTATCGCATCGAGAACGGATCTCAAAACAGATTGCAAAAATTCGCGCAGAAAACAGTCTAGCGTCGAACTCAGGACCCATTTGTAGGAGGAAATAGCAAATTAATATTAAATAAGTGCTATTCTGACTTTTTCCAAAGTTTGGATTCAATACCTTATAAGGATGGTCCTAAAATAAGATTCCGTTATTCCCGTTTGAAATGCATGGTGAAATCGGAATGACCGTCTTGCATCGAACCAAGGACCACTAGAGAAGCGTTGAACGTCCTGAAAGAGTGTTCTCAAACGCTTCTGTCACCATTCCGTGTTTTATCTTTCCAGCTTATCGGGAAGGCATTGAAAAATATTTTCAAAAATTACAGAAATGCATTTCTTATGGAAGAATTTTGCATCCACCTGGCGTCGAACTCACGGTCATTTTGTAACATTTCTTCCATTCGTAATATAGAAGACTAACTCAACTTCAACCTCCGAGATTTTGGTTCCACTATCTTACCAATAAGTGCCTCAAAAAATTTTTCAAAAATCCGCGCAATGCATTCTTATGGGAAAATTGCGATTTTTGGGACATTCTAGTATCGAACCCATGACACCTAGCGTCAATGTCTGCATTATTCTGGCATCTACAGGGTAGGGCCTGTATATCGTAAAAATCTGACGTCGACGGCGCTTGTGGAACATGCTCAGAATTCGTATCCCCTATATATATATCTATATATCTATACGAGTAAAAGTTGCTTGCATACTGAAAGCTAATTGGTAAAAAATTTACGATAAGTTCCCCTTACGGGTGTCATCTTCGAAGCTTATCCAGCAAAATTCTTAAAAATTGCCGCAATGAATTTCTTACGTGAGAATTTTACATCCATCTGGCATCGAACTCACGGTCAAAGGTAACCTTTCTTCCACTGGTACTATAGAAAACTACTTCAAACGAAAACGCTGTGATTTTGAATAGTCTCCTGCATAGAGAAACGCCTCAAAACAATTTTTTAAAAATTAGTGTAAATGACCGCCTGGCGTCGAACACAGGACCCGTTCGTGAGAGACAATGGCATGGAAATGTTAGATAAGTGCCACTCTCACGTGTTTCAAAGTTTCAATTCAGTATCTTATCGGGAAGGTCCTAAAATGAGATTCCGTTCTTCCCGCTTGAAATGCATGGTAGAATCGGAATGACGCTCTTGCATCGAACCAAGGACCACTAGAGAAGCAGTGGACGTCATGAAAGAATCTTCTCAAACGCCTCTGTCACCATTCCGGGTTTTATCTTTCCAGCTTATCGGGAAGGCATTAAAAAAAATCGTCCAAAATTTCACCAATGCATTTCTTACGGAATCATTTCGGACCCACCTGGCGTCGAACATGCGGCCATTGGTAACATTTCTTCCTAAAGTACTATGGAAGACCATCTCATCTGCAAACAACGTGATTTTGATCTGCAATATCTCTTTGACTGATTAAAAAAACAATATCATTTTTATCCAAGTATTATTCTGGCTCATTCTTATAAGGGTTCTCTTCATTATTATACATTCATATACGAGGGCTGTTCAAAAAGTTCACGAACTTTATTTATTACAGCACAAATTCACTTACAAATTATTGCTCCGAGTCCCCTTCAAAGTACTCCCCACTCAAACGTATACACTTATCTAAATGGTATTTCCACTATTTAAAACAGTCTTGGGACGCTTCTTTCGGATTGTTCATAAGCTCCTCCGTCGAATTTTTCTTTATTTCTCGAATAGTGGCAAATCTTTTTCCTTTGAGCGGGGTTTTTATCTTAGGGAATAGGAAAATGTCACATGGAGCTAGGCTTGGTGAATAGGGTGGTTGGAGAAGCACAGTGGTCTTGTTTTTGGCTAAAAATTCACGAGTTGCTCGTGTTGCTCCTGGTCTGCTGTCATCAGGCGAGGCACGAATTTGTCCTCGACTCGATGCATCCTCAATTTTTTTAGTTAGGATTTCGTAGAAGAACCAATCAGGATGCCACACTTTTCTGCAAGCTCCCTGACAGTCAAACGTCGATTTGCACGAACGAAATCGTTCACTTTTTCGATGTAGGGGTCATCTGTGGACGTTGATGGTCTTCCGGAAAGCTCGTCGTCTTCCACTGATTGCCACCTGTCTTTGAAACGTATAAACCACTCATAACACGCGGTACGTTTCATAGCATGCTCACCAATAGCCTTGGTAATCAACTCAAAAGTTTCCGTGAAAGATTTGCCCAGTTTCACGCAGAATTTTACAAGGGAACGCTGCTCCTTCAAAGAGCTCATTTCCGCGGATCCGATTTTTCGCCGCACTCTACGATCACCTGTTCACATAAACATCCGTAACTAATGAACAAATCAAGATATCGACAAAGTGATTGAAGGTGGTTATTTGGGAAGCTTTCGCGGATACAACGCCTACAGGCAGATTAAAAAATAACCAACTGGAGGCACACTATAAAGAAAGTTCGGGAACTTTTTGAACAGACCTCGTATATGTTCACGTGTTGAGGTAGGCTTTTCTTTGTTTGCAATTAATAGTAAAACCTATCAAGTAATGATCAAATAATTTAAGCCTTATAATCATACCTTGTATGCTTTCAGGCTCTCCATTGAAAAACATATGGCCAATACAACTTTTTACTACTTTATCCTTTTAATCACTTATTTAGTGTAATTTGAAATAATTGATGGAAACCCATTAGAATCCAGCCAATGTTTGTTACACATTTACTCTGAGAAGCAATTTTTATGGAGTGAAAAGTGAATATTCACTTTTGGTGAGAAGGAAATGGAATTATTTGTGCATTAAAGTTTGAAAGGAAAGAACCACCATAAAAATTAATTAAAATAAGATTGTATTAAATTTAAATAATTCGAGCAATACCTTGTGGAACGTATATTTGTTTAAATAAATAAAATGAAATAAAAGAAAAATTAGTGAACATTTCAAGAACAAATGTTTGTGGGCACAATCAATTATTGTGTTTAATATCATTTGAACATTGTATTTCAGCCCCATGACGTTGAAATATTTATTATATACAAAACACAACAGAATTAAAATATTAAAAATTCTGTTCCTTTGAAGCTATCCAAAAATTATTGTTCTCAAGTAGCTGCTCTTTTATTTCTGAATCTATCTTTGAACTTTCATTTGCAGCATGCTCTATTGATCATTAATTTTTGGTAAACTTTCCAAAATTTCCATTCCTTAATTATGAATATTATACAATTTTGATTTTGGCTGTGTATTCTCGATGGAATTGCCTACAAATATGAGTGGTAGATAGAAATTTTTATTTCACCGTTGAGATACAACGGGCGCTTCAGCTTGTATTATGACCATAATGACCGAAATCGCGCCAAAAAGGACGTATTTACCTCGAAATTTGAAAAAATATTTGAAATAATGACCGATATCGCTAAAAAAAGCATCAATACCTCAAAATTTGAAGAATCTTAACATGACAATAATCGCGCAAAAAACGGCATATTTAGCTCAAAATTTGAAAAATTATCTAAAATATCACCATAATCGAGATAAAACGGCTTTTCTAGTCTGGAAATTCGAAAGATCTTCCACAATATGACCGAAATCATGCAAATATGAAGCATATAGTTCGAAATTTGAAAAATCTTACATAACACGATAGTATTCGCGCAAAAAACGTCGAATTTATTCTTTGAACTCATAACTTTGAAATAATTTCCGAAATCGCGCAAAAAGCGGCATATTTAGCTCAGAATCTGACAAATATTTTAATATATAACCGAAATCGCTCAAAAAAAAGAGCATATTTAGCTCGAAATTTGAAATTCTTCTAAAATGTGACCGAAATAGCCCAAAAACGTCGTACTTATCTCGAAATTTTAGAAATAGATCACTCAAAAAATGCGTTTTGAGCTCGAAATTTCAAAAATATTCCAAAATATGACCAAAATCGCGGAAAAAAGGGCGTATTTAGCTAGAAATTTTTAAAATCTTTTAAAATATGACCGGTATCGCGCAAAAACGTGCAAAATTAGCTAAAAATTTCAAATATTTTCATTAATAAGCAAAATCAGGCAAAAACAGTTCGCATTTAGCTTGAAATTTAAAAAAATCTTCCAAAATACGACCGATATCGTTCAAAAACGGCGTTTTCAACCCTAAATTTTAAATATCATCCAAAATATGACCGAAATCGCGCAAAAAAGGGGTATTAACAAGTAGCTCCAAATTTGAAGCATCTTATAAAATACGTATGACCGAAATCGCTCGAGAAACAACGTACGAGGGCTGTTCAAAAAGTTCCCGAACTTTATTTATTACAGAACAAATATTTCACTTACAAATTATTGCTCCGAGTCTCCTTAAAAGTACTCCCCACCCCAACGTATACACTTATCCAAATGGTATTTCCACTATTTAAAACAGTCTTGGGACGCTTCTTTCGGATTGTTCATAAGCTCCTCCGTCGATTTTTTCTTTATTTCTCGAAGGGTGGCAAATCTTTTTCCTTTGAGCGGGGTTTTTAGCTTAGGAAATAGGAAAATGTCACATGGAGACAGGCTTGGTGAATAGGGTGGTTGAAGAAGCACAGTGGTCTTGTTTTTGGCTAAAAAGTCACGAGTTGCTAGTGTTGCTCCTGGTCTGCTGTCATCCGGCGAGGCATGAATTTGTCCTCGACTCGATGCATCCTTAATTTTTTTAGTTAGGATTTCGTAGCAGAACCAATCGGGATGCCACGCTCTTCTGCAAGCTCCCTGACAGTCAAAAGTCAATTTGCACGAACGAGATCGTTCACTTTTTCGATGTGGGGGTCATCTGTGGACGTTGATGGTCTTCCGGAACGCTCGTCGTCTTCCACTGATTGCCGCCCGTCTTTGAACCGTATAAACCACTCATAACACGTGGTACGTTTCATAGCATGCTCACCAATAGCCTTGGTAATCAGCTCAAAAGTTTCCGTGAAAGATTTGCCCAGTTTCACGCAGAATTTTACAGAAGAACGCTGCTCCTTCAAAGACCTCATTTCCGCGGACCTGATTTTTCGCCGCACTCTACGATCATCTGTTCACATAAACATCCGTAACTAATGAACAAATCAAGATATCGATAAATTGATTGAAGGTGGTTATTTGGGAAGCTTTCGCGAATACAACGCCTACAGGCAGATTAAAAAATAACCAACTGGAGGCACACTATAAAAAAAGTTCGGGAACTTTTTGAACAGACCTCGTATTTAGCTCGAAATTTAAAATTCTCCAAAAAACTAGCAAAAATCGCGGAGTAAACAGTAATGTCAGCTCGAAATTCGTAAAATCTTCCAAAATATTTCCGAAATCACGCAAAAAATGTGCGTATGTAGTCTAAAATTTGAAGCATCTTCCAAAATACGGCCGAAATCGCTCGCAAGGTGTATTTAGCTCGAAAATTGGACACTTCTCCAAATATGTCCTTAATCTTGCAAAATTGAGAATCGTACTGGGCAGAGTTAGAGCGGTGAGTAGGACAAGTGACAAAATCACTGTTTAATATATGCATTAAATGGTTAAAGAAGCTTGGGATAAAATAGACAAGGGAGTAAAAGTTAGTGGGAAAGAATCGGAGTCAGTAAGGTCTGCAGACGACATCGTGGGGTTATTATGTGTGTCTCTGAATGGGGTTTGAATTTTGAGAAAATTCACCAAATGATAAAAAGCAAGGGAGTTGGGAATGAAATAAATGTAATACTAAAATAATGAGGTTTGCAAAGGGAAAGAAAACTAAGTTAACGATAAGGTTAGATGGGGAAAATCTAAAACAAGTAAAACAATTTCTATACTTGGGGACAGCCTTCTTTCTAAGAATGGAAGATGCTCAACTGAAGTTAGAAAAAGGATAGCATTAGCGAAGATGCATTTATGATGCATAGGGAACTGATGACGAAGGGTCTTGATAAAGAAATCAGGAAAAAGATTAGAATAATCCTTGGTGTGGAGTTTAATATTGTATGGGTGTGAAACGTGGATGTTAAGAAAAGAGGATATTAGAAGATTAGAGGCTTTTGAGATGTGGGTATGGCATAGAATGGAGAAAGTAAGTGGGTTGATGGAAACAATTGAGGAGATGCTGGAGGTGGTTGAGGAGCAGGTGGTGCTAATTAAAGTAATCAGAAATCCACAAGGTAAATGGGTGCATCAAGTAGTGAGAGGAAAAGAATTGCTGAAGAGAATGATAGAGGGTAGAATGCAAGGAAAAAGGCAGAGGGGAAGACAAAAGATAACTTTAGAGATGGGATGAGTTACCAAGAAGTAAAAAAGTAGGCACTGTATAGGGAATGAGAGGGCATGGGAGAGAGGCATACCTACTGAAAGGTAGAACACTCGTATATAATAAAGCTACTTTCATAACTTGGGAGCATCTTAATATTTGACACTCCCACTATATTACAATCACTTGCCATCTAAATGAACCATGCAAATAACCCATCATCAATTAAAAAAGGTGATGTCATGCAATCACTTGGTAAAAGAGCTTTTTGATTGTCCGTACTAGAGTTTGGTTCAATACACTACAGCGGAGGCAATTCAATTGAACATATTAGAGCATAGCAAATATTTTATGATGATGATAAATGATTTTCCACATCTTACTTGAAGATAATTTAGGTAAAGCAGCTTTTTATATAAATCATTGAAAATTTGCAACAAGTGAAGGTTAGTGCAGCTCTTCTTATTGAATATATCGCAGTTGCACTGGGAGTAACTAGAATCGTAGCTCTATTCATTACAGCAAATTTTGAAAGGTCGATGAGGGTATTTAAAGCCCTGAAAGATGAATTGAAATATTAAAAATTAAGGATTATGGAAAATTAAAAATGATGAAAATGAAAGCCACACACTCTCTTTCCCTTATTCATGTATTCTTCAAAATCTAGTTGACTCTGAAGAAGCAGACTCATCACTATACTTCTCTTTACTCGCTATAGAGTCATGTATAGTTTTCTTTGGGTTTTAATGTTAAGAAAGTTATGGTTTTAGAGTGAGACAGAAGGGTAACATCTGATTAGAGCAATTACTATATTTTTGGAGATTCATTTATTCCCCAGCATCAGGCATAAGATGATACAAAGTAAAACCTGATATAGTGCTAATATATAGTTATATTTTGAAATACAAAACCAGTGTTGCATATCTCAGCAATCAAAGCTAAGTATTCAATATGTTGAACAGTATTTATAATGTTATAAGTTACCTAGTATATTTTCTACCAATTTTTCAAATTCAGGTGTATATGGGGAAATTGCAAGTCTCATACAGTTCTGAACCTGTGTATCATTCATATTAAATGCACTTCTACACATCAAAAGTTCCAAAGTGGAGAAGCCACTTTCACAAATATACGTTGACCCAAAACAAGCATTCATTCGTTGAAAGGTTTCCTTTAACAAGGGGTATCTATCTTTCTCTACCATATTCCAAAAATCTCTCTCAGAGGATCTAGCCTTCAATTGCAAGTTTGACTGAAAGGAAATTATTTCTATTTCTATATCAGCTAATCTTTTGTTAATGACGTTGGCTACCTGAGCTGATATTTCACTGATGTCTATCTCAACAAATGGATTTAGAAGAAAAGTGGCAGTGGATTGAATAGAATGGAAATCAGCAAAGCGAGCCTCAAAACTTTTCTTTATTTCTTCCAGGTGCTGGCAGTAGATGCTGAGATCAAGCTCTGCATTATTCTGCACCATATTCTCTAAGCAAGGGAAATGACTGAGTACATTTCTCTTTATTTGACCAATCCATAGATTCAATTTTGACTTAAATGCATTCACAGATCCAATCATTTGAGACAAACTCCTGCCCTTCTCCTGGAGTTCAAAATTGAGGTAGGATATTTTAGAGGATGTATCAGCTAGGAATGCCAGGTCTAATTGCCATCTAGGATCAGATAGTTCATTGTAGCCTTCATCTTTCAAGTCTAAATGTTTGATTATATTTGGGAGAAGGTTGTAGAATTTTTGCAGCACTTTTTCTTTTTCAAGTAATCTAGCACTTGAGAAAAGTATCATCATACTGAAATCTTCTTCATACTCATCTAAGAGAGTTTTGAGTAACCTGATTTGTAATTTGCTAAATCGAAGAGATTTCACAACATTCAAAAATACATTGATGACATGCTCAAAATGGATGACCACTGTAAACACAGTGTGTTGCTGCATGATGCAGTGATAGCTGATGAAGTTTGGAAAGTCAGGGTCTTTCTTGCACCAGCTTATGAAACCACTTTCACTGTCAGTCATCAATGGTGAACCATCTGTAGTTATGGACACAAGTTTTTGAAGGGGAAAATGAGTATCATTGACATAATTTTTAAATGCTAGATAAATGTCTTTTGCTATATCACTTATTGGAATGACTGCAAGCAAATCCTCTTTTGAAGAACAATCTTTAAAGACCATTCTTACAAAGAAATCCACCTGAGGTTCATAACTAGAATAAGAGGCTTCAGCACATTGTAAACTCAGAAATTCACAATCAGCCAGATCAATTTTAAGTTGATTCTGTATGTTATCAGACATTATCTGAATTCTTTCCGCAATGATATTTTCAGAGAGCTGGATATCTTTAATGGCAGGTAGAATTTCATTCTTATTTTTGTGTGCATGAAATAATGATTCTGAGGCTGCAACAATGCATGCCTTAATTAATTCCCCATCTTTTATCGATCTTTTCTTTAATGCAAGCAAGTGAGCAACTTTAAACGATGCAATAGTGAATGCTTTGGATTTACACCCGCTCAGAACATATAAAGCTTGCTTTTCTTTCAATGCTGTTTTCAATTCTTTAACTTTTGACTTCCTCAGATCACTTTTAGAGGGATATTCACTCTCAAAATATTTGTGAACTGTCATAAAATGTCTCTCTATATTACATTTCTTTCCAACTGACACACTTGAGTGGCATATCAAGCAGAAGCATTTTCCATTTAAGTTGGTGAAAAAATACTTTTCCTCCCATTCCTCATGAAAACTGTATCTATATGTCCTTGCTTTTTTCTTTGGTGGCTCCTTTGCAGACATGCTGGAGACCTGAAGGAAAGAATTCCAAGATGTATGTTTGCAATAAGAAGAGAATCAATACAACTGCAAGGAAGCAATCTGCAAAGTCATCAGTCCAAAAATTCATCAATCCTATGTGAAGGAGAGAAGATGAGCAAGGCTAGTTTGCATTGAATTTCCTTATAATGGCATCAGTCAGCCAAAGAACAGCTAAAACTTAGGAGAGTAGAATTTTCACTTTAAATGCAGAGTACAGAATTTAGGAAGAAAACTTTCAAATGTACCAATCATTTCAGGAAATTTTCTTAAGATGGGTTTTTAATTGGACCACTATGAGTGCCTTCCCATAAGACTCAACCAACCAAGGTAAATATCAAAAGGTAATTGAACACCATCAAAGGTAAGGTTTTCAGCAGCTTTGGAATTCTTATGCATTGTCATCTTCACTCAGACATAAAATAGGAAAGATATCCATTATAATTTTCATATTACATACATGCAGAACATGAGTTAACAAGCGAAATTAATGAAAAAGTTATGGCTTTGGTCAGAAGTCATCTTTCAGGAAATTGATGAACTCTTAGACAACATTCATAGAAAAATTATGCAGCATAAATTGATAAAACTTTCTTGAATGCAGTGATATCTTGACCAAATTGATTCCTTCCAAACCAGAGTTCATACTTCAAAAAGTTTGTATCTTGATTTCTTTTCCATTGCATCTTACACTGAATCAATTATTCCATTGTCTCTGAAGTTTTGAATAGGTTTGAACTGAATTCATAGAATAATTGACATAGATACTGTGAACAAAATGAATAAGATATGCCAGGTGCAAATCTCATATGGATCTCATTATCTTTTTTCAGTTTTCTATTACAGAAAGATCAAGGCAAATGCGAGTAAATTATATCAAGTAAACTGTTCTGAATTTTGTCAAATCAGACAAAAAGCTGGATCAGGCTTATTCTAGTCATCTACTTATGTATATACTACAGAGCTCAGTATCATAAAAGCTCCACAGTTCATGTATCCGATTAATCTTATGTCTAGAGGTCATAATAGAGTACCAAAAAAAGTTCATATGTTGAAAAATGTTTATATTCAGGGGTTCATACATTAAAGTACCACCATATTTGGATGTTAAACCTTCTCAAATCACATGAAAAAAGTAGGGAAAAACAGTAGATAACAGGGCAAATGAGCAAAAAATATACATGAAGTGATTATCAGTGGAAGTAGACTTTAAATTACAAGCATAAGAAAAGTTTCTATAGAAAAGAAAGGACTAAATTGGAAATTAGTACATTTTTTGCTTTTGTCTGTCTGTTACAGCATCATGCAAAAACTGACAGATTTTGATTAAATTTCCAAGATGATGGTGTATGACCTGGAGAGACATAAAAGTTACTTTTTAGCTGATATATTGCATCTTTTGACCATAAATGGGCTAATATGTTCAAAAGTACACAGCAGGCAGAGGAGAAACAGAGAGAGGTGGGGTGGTAGAGGAGGAGGCAGCTCTATTTTCCTCTGAAACTCAACAGCTAAATTTTGTTCAGCTTTCAAAATTGGGATATTATTAAATATCTTCCCAGTAGATTATTTTTCATTTATCTTTGAGATTCTGGTTTGTGCCCAGACAAGGAAAATACTTCTCATAGAAATACATGTAAAGTTCATTTTATTGGTTGCATGATTAAATTGGAAATAATGGTCATACAAAATCAAAACAAGCACCAAAGGAAAGGAATTTGAACAAAGAATCTTAATTTTGGTTGTAAGATATCATTTTTGGGTGCAAATTTTGGGAAGTTGAAGGTGAAATAAATGGAACTTTTGTGAAATTTTGATGGTATAAACAATCTGTCTCCTTGACAACAAATGTGATTGTTGAAGGCCCACACGTTTTCTATTAGAAATACATGGGAAATTTAGGCCCATTTAAATGTATGAATGAATGATAGATTTGCATAGAAAGCAATATTCAGAAATTTTAGCATTTGCTGATATGAACAATTCACAACATCGATTCACAGGGAACAATGTATAACCACTTATGGAAAGTTTCTTCAGCCAATTGACTTTATATCATCATCAATTCAGTATGATGAAGCTACTAAGTGTGCTTTACAATAAAATATTTTTAATTTATGTATATATTTTAATATAGGTATGTACCAACTTTCAGCAAGTGGCAGGGGGTGCATGAATCACAACTCTACTTCCCTAATGGCCAAATAACAAGTATCTTAGTAGAATTCATTGCATATAACATTTATACCATCTTTTGACTTGCATGATCCCATCACTCTTGCCTCTCAATTTTCATAACCATTTCTCTAATTTTCCCTCCTGTGCCAAACCTAATGATCCTCTTACACATTTATAATCTACTAATCCGGCCTTTACTTTGTGGTAGTTCTCCATTATAACAAGCATAAATGGAAAACTTTAAACTTTTTTATTTTACGACCTTGGTTTCAGCCTCTTAGGTCATCCTCAGGTGACATCACATATGAAAATACAGTCCATATATATAGCAGAAAAGGTGAGGATCCAAGGGAGGGGGTTGGAGTGTGAGCATAGAAATTTCACAGTTACAAAAACAATAGGGACGTCACGAGAGAAGAAACAAGAAATGGATGCCAATCACTCATAGATCATTTGTTTCTGAAAGGTTTTTTGAATGGTATCAACTCCGTGATGACTCAAGCTAAACTTTCTGACCTAATAGTTGTTGATTCTTTTTCCCTGCAGTACTTTTATGAATGGTTACTTTGTTTATAATACCATATCAGGAGAGAGATATAATGAATATAAAAAAACTTTAGGCTAAATATCCAGACACTAATAATTTTGGAGAAGCCTTAATTTAAATGCTGTCATCTGCCTACAAGACCTGTTACGAAACAGTAACACTGAATCCACCCACAGCCACTAAAACCACTCTTAAGAAGTCTGCTTTCTATAATGAAATATTGTGATAAGCTCTTTCGATGTTGTAAAAAGTGCCTGCTAACTCCGATCACAGAAAAGCATGTGTATCATATAGAAACTTGGTATTGTCAAAAATTCATGGAGTCTAAAATGAATATTTTAAGAATCTTTTTACAAATGTGTCGATTTATTCTCTGAGGTCTAAATGGGTTGTTATTAACAACATAGTGGGAGCCAAGAAATGTAAAAGGATTGACAACTCTATGCTTAAGTACTATGGACAAAATAATAGTACAAAAAAGATTGCTGACAATTTGCCAGGTCTTTTATGTTGAATGTTCAGAAAGCTATTCATACATCCAACTTCCATAAATCCCTTAATTTGTCGATTGGGAAGGACATCAATCACTTCTTTTATGCCCAAAAATAACTATTAAATCTTTAAGTAGTATTAATGTTAAACTGAACAAAAATAAACCTCCTGGTTACGACAAAATCAGGGTATCAGATGTAAAGATGATGTTCTCTTAGTCCTCTTTTGGTTAAGATGATAAATTTGAGTTTAGTCTGGTACAGTTCATAATGTTCTTAATGAAATCATAATTCATCCAGTTCACAAAGGCAGTTCTTGCTTCTAATACTGGCATTTATTGACCAATTTCAATTATATCCATATTTCACAAAGTTTTGGAATGTCATATGGCATCATGCCTAAGTAAATACATTAAGGATAACGATCTATATTCAAATTCTCAATTTGGCTTCTGAGAAAAAATGAGTACCACGGATGCCTTCTTACACCTTTGTAATTTTGTCAATAAGAATCTAGATGCTGGCAATCATATTTTAGTGCTTTTTATTGATTTCAAATAATCATTTGACATTGTACCGCATGCTTATTTATTGGAGATTTAGAAACAGTATGACATAGTAGGTATCTTCAACAACTGGTTTTCGAGTTACTAGTCTAATATAAAATGCATAGTAAAATTATCTGAATCATGCAGTGACCCCTACATGATAAATCATGGAGTTCTGCAAAGGTCTATACTTCATTTAACTTATACGTAAACGATATGCCTAAAGAATTCTACCATCATACAGTATACTGATGACTCAGTACTTCTTGTTGCCCTTAAATGCAAACCTAAGGCTGAAGAAATGCTGCAATATAATTATAACTTGATTTTGGGTTGGGCACATGATCTTGTCATCAACTTATATAAAACAGTTGTCATGCATATTCACTCTCCACATATGTATCACTTTGAAGACATTATTAAGTTAACAAGCCATATGTGTTTTTCCATCCACCATAATTTTGTTTATTGTAACTGTCCTATTACTAAAAATATTCATGAGCATACCAATCTAGGGCTTACTATTCATTCATTCCTTTATTATCCAATGACATGCAGATACATGTATA
This sequence comes from Pachydiplax longipennis, assembly GCA_036926295.1. Taxonomy (NCBI): domain Eukaryota; kingdom Metazoa; phylum Arthropoda; class Insecta; order Odonata; family Libellulidae; genus Pachydiplax; species Pachydiplax longipennis. Next base: position 2,949,280 of record JAVFKF010000044.1, on the reverse strand, counting down.
CGATTCGTCAAAGATACAAATAAATATACAAAACAAGAGAAGATAGATCAAGTACAGAAAGACAATTTGTCTGCATGATGTAGATATTCAATGGCAAATGATCAGTTATTAAAAAATTTACCTACATCGTACAGGCATTTTTCCATAAGTAATTTGTGAACTTCATTATTGAAGGCATTAAAAGATGGAATATTCTTAATAGAAGCTGGCAAGGCATTGCAAAACTTAATGCCATGAACTTTGGGTTCCAGAGAAAAAGTTTTTACATTTTTCTGAGAGGTATGGAGATCATTTATTCTTCTGGTGCAGTGTTGGTGATAATCCACGTTTTTTTTCAAAAAGGTAGATTTTTTCCCTTGTAAAAAGAAGAGTATCAAAAATAAATATAGAGGGGATAGTTAAAATTCCTAATTTTTTAAACAATGGTTTACAGTGGGCTCTATATGGGGCATTACAAATAGGCCTAACATTTTTTTCTGGATTTTAAAAATATTTATGATTTATGTGGAGGAACCCCAAAAGACATAAGAAGTATGGGAATAGAAGTGAGCATAGTAAACAGAACATCAATACTTAGGGTATGCTTTAGTACTTATAGACCACAGAGCTAAGTTTTTTGCAAAGATAATTGATATGAACTGAGGATCGAGAGGAATACCTAAAAACTTAATTGCATCAGTAGTTAGGACCAGGTCACTGCTGGGGGTGATACTGTGCAATTTCCTTGATGTCATAAACAGCATTGATTGTTTTTCCCATATTAAAAGTTAAGCAGTTTGAATTGTACCAGTCTGTCATCATCTGGAGGACCTCTGCTTATATATTGATAATAACGTTAAGTGGGATTCCCATAGCCGTAAATTATTCAACAAGCTAAGGTGGATATTATAAAAGTTCTATTACTTACAAAATAAGGTTCCAATGAAATACTTTCACACGGCTTATTTTGCACTGTTTGAATCACATCTCAGATACAGAATAATTGGTTGGGGTGGTGCTTCTCATTTTCTAATTGAAAGAGTGAAGAAAATCCAAATCAGAGTGCTCAAACTTATGGTTGACTCCAACACTGGTACCCGAGATATGTCACACTCTGAACAGTTCAAATCCTTGAATATTATGCCCCCAGAATTTATTTTCACCAATGCATTCTCAATAAATTTGATCAAAACTCCAGTTATTGCATCATCCCAAACATTTACTATAATACTTGCACTGTTTTTTTGTTGTTTCTAATTTTTATAATTTGTATGGAATACACAAACTGGAATATCTTGTACCCAATTTATGGAATACCTATAAATGTACTTTTGAATCCATCAATAGTTCTGTTAACAGCTATAATTATGAATTGCTAATTCGTAAAACAATTACTACATTATTATATGACATAATAATAATAATTATTATAAGAGTAGTGTGTGTGTGAGTAGGTTGTGTTGCTTTGATGCTCTTGTCCTTGGTGTTCTTACTGCTACGTCTCCTATACTAGTTAAAGTGTTTCTTTTGCATCAGCACTGTTGTTGGAGAACCATCTACCTCATCTGTGAAAAAGTTCTTCGTAAATCATTTTTGTATTTTGCCTCTAAGAAGACACAATATTGCAATGACGGTGGCGACATCTTGCTAAATAACTGCCCGAAACATCCTCTGACTCTCCGAGGGAGAGCAGAGGATGTTTGCATCTCCTGGTGTTACATTTCTAATACTATGTCGTATGGGAAATGCCAGCAACAACTCCCAAAGAATGGGACCGGCGTCCTCTGCTAAGGATGTAACATTAAGTTACATTTTAAGTGTGCGGGCATTTCTGAGTCAACATGGAAGAGTAAATCCCAAACAAAGAAGAAGGAATGGCACTGTTTGGACTGCAGAAGGAAAGAGTCAACTGAGGAAGAGGTAGACGAGTGTATTATGAGGTCAGTCTCGGAAGGAGAAATCAAAGCAATGCTTCAGGCTCTAATAAAAGAGCTCAAAGATTTTAAGAAATCAGTCACCCACATGAGTGACTCAAATGATGATTTTAGGTCTACTACTGCGTTAAATAATGAAACGGTGCGATAGCTAAAAGAATATATAATGGACTTGAAGAGGGAACTGGTGGAAAAAAATAAGGAGATAGATGAACTTAAAGATAGAGTAAATGCCTTAGAACAGAAAAAATGGAAAACGATCTAGAAGTAGTTGGTTTATCTCTGAATGAAAATGCGCATGCCGACCTCAACAGCACTATCTTAGATGTTTGTGAAACATTAAAAGTGCAAGATATTTGCAAAAAGGATATAAAAGAAGTGTTCATGTTAAAGAAAAATAACCCAAACAAACCAAATAGGATCATTGTTAAATTCATGTCTCTGGTTTCAAAATAAAATGTAATGAAAAACAAACCTAATCTTAAAGAGGATGTATTCAAAACAAAATATGGTAACCGTGTATATTTATATGATAGGTTGACAATCAAAACTTATTCTGGAACGTTAAGACCAAGGCTAGGGAATTGGGATATAAATATGTCTGGGTTAAAGATGGAAAGGTGCTGGTTAAAAAGGATGATAACACTGGTGTGAAAAAGATACAAAATTTATCAGAAATTAATAAAATTGTCTAAGGTTTGTTTTTATTTTTTATTAATATCAGTTTTTTATTATTTTTAAATTTATTTTTCTTTAGTTATGGATAGCCTGCCATTTATAAAAAAGCCTTTTGTCAAACTCTCTGTGTTCAATAGTTTAGCAGATTTCCATTATCAAAGTTATAAAAATAAGTTTAGTATTCTACATTTAAAAATTAGATCCTTAAGAAAAAAATGGAACTCATTTCCTGTAACCCTAGATGTTATGCAGAGAAGCATAAATTTAAGTTGTATAGCTTTAACTGAAGTTAATATTAGTAAAGATGAAACTTATTTATACAAAATTGATGGTTTTGATATGTTTTACTGCCTGCATGAAAAAAGAAAATGGGGTGGAGGAATGCTTTTTGTTAAGAATTCTCTAAATTTCATATGTAATAACATAGGTATGTGTCATATGAAATCAGTGGTTGGCAATATAATTTTAAATGGAAAATTAATTAGGATTGTAGCCATATATAGACCACCAGACAGTGATGTGATGTCTTTTTTGAATGAATTAGAATGGAATATCTGCTGTAGTAACTCACTTGAAACTATTATAATTCATCTACATCTACATCTACATCTGTACCCTGCAAGCCGCCTTTCGGCGTGTGGCAGGGGGTGCAAGCACCAGGACTCTATTTGCCCAGTCGATTATTTTCGCGTATTGTTCTGGGAAAAAAAGAATTCTTGAATCGACTGGTTTTAGCATCTATTTCTCTGATCTTTCTTGCTGGATCAGAACGGCCTATATAATTGGGGATAACAACATCAATTTAAAAAGCAAAAATAATAGTAGCACCTCTAGGTACAACGAATTGCTATCCTCACATGGTTACTTGCATTTAGTCAATGATTATACAAGGGAGGACATTAAGAAAGGCACCAGTCTTGCATCGACCAAATTGCATATAATGGGAATTTTAACTTAGCTTTTATCCTTAGAAAAAAAAATTAGGAGGCAGGAAATAGTCAAAGAACACATATAAGAAATGATATGGTTGATGGAATGGAAGAGAAACCCCACAAATAATAATTATATGTGTGCCTACAAAAAATTAAGAAATAAAGCAGTGGAGGTAATTAGGAAGGCAAAAAGTGAATATCATCACAAAACAATCTCTAAAATAAAGGATAATAAAACCCTTTGGATGGTGGTTAATAATATTAATGGTAAAACAATGAATTATACAAATGATGATTTGATTGCTAGAAAATTAAATTGTGATTTAAATGAAAACAATATATGTGATAAATTTCTAGAGCAATTCTCAGCCGGAGTAGAAAGTATAAGTCATTGCACAGAGAAGTTAAGTGAATATGCTTCTCATTCCGTTAAAAAGTCCATGGTCTTACATGAACCAAATGAAGAAATGGTTTACAAAATTATAAAAAATTAGAAAATAAGGCCCCAGGACTTGATGGTATTAGAATGAGAGGCCTTAAAGCAAATACAGTACTGCTGCCTATCATTACTGCATTCATTTCACGCAGTCTAAGAAAATCTATTGTACCTGATGGACTGAAGAAAGCTTAAGTTAGGCCCATACATAGGAAGGGCTCATACAGTGACTTTAGTAACTATAGGCCAATATCTTTGCTACCATCTCTCAGCATAATTTTAGAAAAATATGTAATCAATTGTTTATGTCAATATTTAGATAAGATGGATATAATTTCAAAACACCAATTTGGCTTACGAGAAAATATGGGAACTAAAGATGCCTTGGAGAGATTTGCTGATATAATAAACAAAAATCTAAATTTAAATTATGAAATTATAATTACTTTTATTGACTTCAAAAAAGCTTTCGATACAGTAAACCATATTAAACTACTGAAAGTGCTGCACAGCATTGGTATCAGAGGATCTATACTAGATTGGTTTCAAAGTTACCTACAAAACCGTGAAATGATAGTTAAATTTAAAAACTCAATAAGCAACGAACCTTGTCATCAACCACAACAAATCTAAATGCATGCAGATAGATAATAAGTTGAGCAAGCTAAAGCAATTTAATTTAAAGTTGCATAAACATAACTGTTTGTATAGGAACTGGATTGGACCATTTCTGAAATTGCCAGAAAATGGATCAGATAACAGCTTACACATACTTAGGAGTCATAATAAACTAAAATTTTAATTTTAAAGACCATATTGATAAAAGATGTAGTAAACTGAGAAAAGTTTCATATCAGCTGTACCACATCAAAGATAGTGTGCCTATTAAAATAAGGAAAATGATTTATTTTGCTTTTGTGGAATCTATACTTCGATATGGACTCACTATCTGGGTGTATACAGCTAAAACATACAAAACTAAACAATATTTACTGCAAAATAGAATCATCAGATTGGTGGCTGAAAGTTTTAATGATAGTAAAAAACATGTTGACATAAAAGATTTGTATAAGACTCTATATACTATACTTCCTATAGAAGATTTACTTTTTTATATCACTGTATTGGAGAACTACTTTATCAATTCCCATAAGGCTGAGAAAGTCAAGGACCACCTGATGGAACTAGGAGAAATTTCTATCATGTACCCAGGAATTATAATCTACATGGTTCCAATATATTAAATGTTGTAATTCCGAGATTATTTAATAGTTTGCCAGAGAACTTGTTGAACCTAAAAACAATGTCAGAGGTAAAGAAGGGCCTGAAAAATTATTTGTTAAGCTGATCAAATAAAGTAAAATACACCAACTATTTCTGAAATACATGAGAACCCCCTGATGAGCCATACAAGGCTCAGGAGGACTCGAATGTTTATATCCATGTATAGCAAAGATTAATTATTGTAAAAATGTGTCTATTACTGTTTTATATATTCTTATATGTACTAATATTGCATTATATATTATTATATATGCCTATATTGTATCTTATATTATTACATGTAGTAATGTCGTATGCTTGTAATCTGAATTAATAAATAAACTTCTTCACATCCTTCAGATAATATTTTTGTTGATCTTTTTGTGCGTCTTTATATTTATCTTTTTGGAAATGTATAGTATGTTTGTAATCTACATTATATGTTGACTGCTCTCCATTTTATTATTGTTGTTTTGTTTTCACTGTATGTTTTTGTTAATTTTTTGTTTCAATCTTTATTTGAAAATTGATTTTTAATTTAATTGAAAAATGATTGTACTTCTCCACTATATGGTGATACCAACTGAAACATGGTAACATCAAAACTTTAAAATGGTTTCATATTCAATTATATTTTTTTGTTTACATAAATTATTATTACATGAAAAGATGTTTTCTTTCCTTCCTTCTTACATTTTGAAACATTTTTGTCATTATCGAAGATGTGTAATTATGTTTCTAAAGAAATTTTTCTTTTTTGTCTTTTTCTAAGGTGTATTTTTTCTCCTCTAAAAGTATAACCCCCTTCTACAGACTACACCTTGATGTGGTGAAGGGGCTTGCGTGTTCCTATGACCTAGAGAGCTATACTGGCTGGAACTTTGTTCCTGGTAAGGTCACACATGCCAGAAAGGTCAATAGTTAGGGGCCAGACGAAAGGTAGTCCAGCGTCTGTACACTCAGCGAGGCGGCTGCAAAGACATCAGTATCCCAGTGGGGCGGCCTATATGAGTGATGGTGTCACGTTAAAAACACCGTCAAGGAAGGCAGGGGGGAAACCACCTCAACTAATTATCCCATGATTATGATATTGTCACTGGCAAATATGGGATTCAGCCCTCTAGGGAGAGTGTCGTGCCCGGCAGGGATGGTGGTAAGGCCATTCCCAGTTGTTATTCCACGTCACATAGGCTATGCGAAGTACGGTGGAAGGATGGGGGAGATTTCTGGAGCAATGATGTAAGGGTAATATTCAGTGGGGGAAATGTCAGCCAGAGAGGGGTTGCTATAGTGTTGGACAAGGGAGCGGGAAAAGCCTTGACAGCCACCAAGCTAATAAGCGACCGAGTAATGTCTGTAGAAATTAGAAAGGTGGAACCAATAAACACTGTGATAGTTCAAGTGTACCTCCCTACTAGCGATTACAGTGAGAATGAAATCGATTTAGTTTATGAACAAATAGAAAAGGTTATTGGAAGGGTGAAAGGCAATAAAAGCCTTATTGAAATGGGGGACTGGAATGCTGTGGTTGGGCAAGGAAAAGATTGGGACGAAGTGGGAGAGTTCAGGCTAGGGAACAGAAACGACAGAGGAAAAAATTGGTAGATTTTTGCAGTAAGAATAACCTCTGTATCACCAACACTCTATTTTAACATCAAAATAGACAGAGGTACACATGGTAAAAGCCGGGGACACAGATAGGTACCAAATCGATTATATTTTGGTAGAGAAAAGGTTTAGAAATAGAGTTAAAAACTTGCGCAGTTATCCTGGTGCTGATGTAGATTCTGATCATAATTTAGTAATTATAAAAACCGAGCTTAGATTCAAAAAGATTTATTGGGGAAAATCTGCACCCTAATGGAAAGAAAGCTCTAGCTTTTCTGTCCCTCAGGGACAGAAAAGCTAGAGAGTTTCAAGAGTCAGTCAACAGGGCTCTAGGGGATAACAAAAGAGAACTCACAGTAGATGAGAAATGGGAAACAATCAAAACCAGCATCAAGGATAGTACTCACAGAACCATTGGGAGAGTCAACCAAAACAAAATTAGGAAACCATGGGTGATGGTTGAAATGATAAATAAAACGGAGGAAAGAAGACAATGGAAAAGGGTCAACACAGACCACGGACTTAGAACAGGGCACTGAAAAACGAACTAATAAGGGAAAAAAACAAAGCAAGAGAATTATGGTGGAAGGGACAGTGTAACGAAATGGAGAAGATGGCTGAAAGTGGGAGGTCTTAAGGGGCCAGCTAGCATAAGGGGACGATGGAAAGAATATGCTAAAGACATGAAGCCTACCCACATAAAGATAGAAACTGTACAAGAAGTAGAGAAAGATGATGTTGGACTGAGTATACTGGATAGTGAACTTGATAGGGCACTGCGGGATATGAAAGGGAACAAAGCAGTGGGTGTGGAAGAGATTCCAGTAGAATTTCTTAAGAATCTGGGGGGAAAGGGTAAGAAGCAATTCTATGATTTATGTAGGAAAATTTACAACAAAGGAAAGTGGCCAGAGGATTTTACTAAGTCTATCCTGAAAGAAGGGAAAAGGAACTCGGTGTTCAAGGACAAAGAGACAAAGGTTTCTCCAAGAGCAAACAGCGGCAACTGAACCTCTGAACAAGATTATTGGGCGGCCACCAGTTTTCAGAATTTCCTGATGTGCATTTTGGAAGCTACACTCCCATGTTCACGGGGGGTCAAATGCTGAATTAAATGAAATGAATGGAAAATTCAGAAAACTGATGGCCACCCGGGCAATAATCTTTTTCCGAGGAATTGGCCTCGCCAGTTGCCGCTGTCAGCACTTGGGCATACCTTTGTCTCTAAGTCCATCCTGTTTCCATTACAGAAAAAGAATAATGCCTTAGAATGCTGGGATTACCGCACAATTAGTTTAATTTCTCATGCGGAAAATGTAAATTTAAGGGTCTTAAACAGAAGAATCAAGGGAAAAACTAAGGAACTCATAGGAAATGACCAGTTTGGTTTTCAGAGAGGGAAAGGAATGAGGGATGCAATTGGGGTAATGAGGGTACTCATAGAACAAAGCTTAGAATTTAAAAGAGATGTTTATGTATGTTTTGTTGACTTTGAAAAGGCCTTTGATAGAATTCAATGGCCAAAACTGATGGTGATACTAAAGACAATTGGGTTGGATTGGAAATATAGGTATTTAGTGCAAAATTTGTATTTAAATCAGACATCATGAGTAAGAGTTGCTAATGGGGAATTGGAATGGGCAGAGTTAGGGAGGGGAGTAAGACAAGGCTGTCCTTTATCACCATCTCTTTTTAACTTATATGCAGAAGAAATGATCAAAGAAGCTTGGGATGAAATAGATAAGGGAATAAAGGTTGGTGGGGAAGAAGTGAAGTCAGTAAGATATGCAGACAATAAAGCTATTGTATGCGATTCAGAAAAGGGTTTGCAAATCCTAGTAAATGCACTAAACAATAAAGCAAAGGAGTTTGAGATGAAAATAAATGTAGGAAAGACTAAAATTATGAGGTTTTTGAAGGGAAAGAAAGCTAAGTTAATGGTAAAGGTGGATGGGGAAAACCTAGAATAAGTAGATTTTTTCAACTTTCATACTTGGGCAGCCTTCTTTCTAAGGATGGAAGATGCTTGATAGGAATGAGAAAAAGGATGGCATTAGCGAAAGAAGCATTCATGAAGCGAAGGGAACTGATGACAAAGGTACTTGATAAAGGAATCAGGAAAAGATTGGTAAAATCCTTGGTGTGGAGTGTAATGTTGTATGGGTGTGAAACGTGGACGTTAAGAAAAGAGGATGTCAAAAGACTGGAGGCTTTTGAGATGTGGGTATGGCGTAGAATGGAGAAAGTAAGTTGGGTCGATAGAAAAATGAACGAGAGGGCTCTAGAGATGGTTGGGGAGAAAAGAGTAATGACTGAAGTAATTAAAAATGGACAAAAGAAATGGGTGGGTCAAATACTGAGAGGAGAGGGATTATTGAAGAAAGTGATCGAGGGTAGAATTTTGGGAAAAGACAGAGGGGAAGACAAAGACAAAAGTTATTATGGGGTGGGATGAGTTACCAAAGAGAGGAAACTGAATGGGGAATGTGGGGGCACATGAACCTACCGAAAGGTAGAACACTTATAAAAAATCTTTTCTTTCAGGAGGAGCCCATTTGACATGCTTGGTTAGATTACTCTGATGCCTGAAATTCATGTTATGCAGATGTAGCCCCTCAACTGCCGCTGCAAACTTCACTGTTTTGCTTTATAGTTTTGGGTATCTTCTAGGGGAAAAGGGAGTCTCATTGGCATTAATTCTAAATACATCAAAACCTGGTTAAAGGTGGGTTTATACTATCCGCATTGTTTTTTCATATTCTTTGTATTTTTGTCACTTCAGCACTACTTGTTACTCATTAGATTCTCTTATTTAAAACTACTGTTGCCCATCACTCCTCTACTGAATGACTAATTTTGTGAGAAGAAAATCATGAAGCATCCCACAACTGGAGCTGATACTACTCTGAGACAGAGATATATGGTGATATTTTCTTACCAATTTTAATTGGTTGGTTGATTAAAAACCATTTGGCAGCATTTCCTTTCATCACAATCTGAAACATATCACTATAATGAACCAGTGGCAGTGCTGTGTTTGGTAAAAGGGTAAAATAAAGTAAATAGGATTTTTTCTTCAAAAATATGATGAGAAGGCAAATAATTTTATGCAACTATGGCTCCTCAGAAAAAAGGTATGCATTTAAGCATCTTAACTGGGTTTTATTGTACATCCTTCACATACAAATCAAGTATGATAAAATGATTTTTAAAATCATTATTATTAGTCTTTGTGTTATCTATAACTTGTATTAAACTATTGAAAATTGTTCTACCTGACTCTCAGCACCACAATGATGCTCACTTGAACTAGCAGCACCAAATGACTTTCCAGCATGATCATCTTCCTTTACCTCTAGTATTACCTGAGGATTCAGATTAATACATTTTAGTTCACATTTGCTTTTCATCATTGCAACATCAACTATTTCATTTTAATATTTTCCAATATCATAAAGTTTGACATTAATTTATGAAAATTTTTCCATATGAAACTTTCATGAGTCAAGAACATTGAATCTACTCATTAACTGATGATTGAGCTCAATATTCATTATTACAATTCAACCAAAACCATCACCATCCATTCAATCTCATTCTAAGAAAGAAATTTTTACAAAGATTTCATTTCATAAACCAAATTATTCTTATATAATGAGTATTTTATTCATTTTCATTTGTTCTCATAACTCTGTCCATTTGCGTAATGCCTCTTTCAGCCACTTATGGGTTCTTCCAATGTTTTGGGGTGTCAAACTCATCACTGCTTTTGTCCAATTTACTTCTAAGTTAAACTCGCATTATCTCACTCACTATATGTGGTTATGATAATTCTAATCAACTTCTCAATTTTCAATTCTTTATTCATTTAAATACATAATAAATCTAAAAAGAATATTAATTACTAAAATAATTCATATACTCGATAGTCTCGGCCATGATGTGGTGGAAATAACTAATTGAAAGCTGATGTTTACTTTTCCACATAATGTTTTATTTGAGTCTGTTTGAACCTGAAGATGGTTATACACCGAAACTGGTAGTTCTCAAATAAAACATTATGTGGAAAAGTAAGCATCAGCTTTCAAAAATAATTCATCTTGTTCCACCATTGACATACTACAATTATGCTAAAGAAAAATATACATCTAATAAATTATCCAAAGGAAATACACAAAAATAATAATGGATCAACATTTAATAATTGATATAAATTCTTCATTCATCCAAAAGAAATCAAGAGATATTTAGCATATTTATCTTAGATTGTAAATATACCCTGAACTGATTTTGCATACTTGATTGTCATCATTTGCTAGTTTCTTGACCTTTGGAGTAAATACTTTATCATGGCAAGATTTTCACTGGGGTGCTTCATGTAGTTTCTTCCATGAAATAATTCTTTGCATAAGTTTGCACAACTGAAATAGCATAGATATTTAAATGCAAATGTTTTAATTGCCAGACTTTTTTTCCTTAAATAAGATTGAAGTAAAAGAGAGGCTTTAAACTGAATTTTCAGTGTTACAATACAATAATGGAGTTTGCCTTATCGTCATGGGCCATATCTGATTATATCTACTCCTTACCTTTCATTACTCTTTTCATTAAAAGAGTTTATTCAAGTACAACACTAAAATAACACTGAAATTCTTTAAACTTAAAAGGTATGTATTAATCTGTATATGGGTAAATTATAATTGAAAATGGCAGCCGAGATTGTTGCCAAAAACATTAATCTTTACCAATGAATTGACTTGATTGAGAACCCTTGAAGAATATCTGAGATTCTAAGTACTGCTTAGTGAGAGAATTTAAGTTAGTAAACGTAACAATTATTTTGATACCTCCATGTTTAAGTTTTATACAAATTTGTGAACTTTACTGCATTTTTAGTTCTCTTATGATAATTACTGATGTTTTATTTCATCTTTGTATATTTTATTTCACTATATTTTTATATTATATATAATTAATTCTATTATTATTTTTTGTAGAATGTCTGTAAACATAATCGTGACAATTTACTTGATACTCTTTTTTGATTTTCAATTTTATTTTTATTTTACTTCTAGATGCAGTGAAGTTCTTATTTGGATACACATTTATATATTCTATTAAAATTATATACACGGCTGTCTGTATAATTACTTGATTTTATTGTAATATTTATAAATTCACCTGCAAAAGGGCTTTATCTCTAAATATTTTTATTGTTATTATTATAATATATATATTATTGAAGAATCAGCTATTAATATATATATATATATATATATATATATATATATATATATATATATATATATATATATATATATATATATATATATATATATATATATATATATATATATATATATATATATATAAATCAGCTAATATTCTACTAAGGACCACCACATGTCTTTTTGAATGTATACCATTCATCTCAAGATACTTTCATATCTTATGGAGGAAACCTTACAGTATTTCTTATTGTAATTTTTATATTAAAGCACAGCAATGATAGACAATAAAATGAAACAAAAGAATAAACATTTATGACACATATTAATATGTTCCCATGAAGAAATATGCAAAGTGACTGTAGTGAGAGAAAAACAAATTTAACAAAAAATTTGTAGATAATGATCACAAAGCAATGCAATTGCAGAAGGAAGATCATTAGGATAGAAGAAACAAATAAAGAAAGAATTTCCTAATAAAGTACTCACCTCAGGAGAAATATACCTGTAATATGGTGAAACTTTACTGTTTGGAGAATAGTTTACCTGAATAAAATTATAAAAAGTGAAAATATTACTATACATTGAAGAGTTTCACCAACATTCAGTTAAAATGTTCATAAGGTTACAAATCAGAAAATCATACGACCTTACCTTTCCCTCCCCATGCTCAACAGAAGCAAATTCAAACAAATCATTTTCTTCCTGGCCTTCTTTTTTTATGTAAATCTGGTAAGCCTATGTAAGATATAGATAATGAGAATGTAAGGGGGGTTTATCTGCAAATTGATTCTTAATATCATCATAATTATCTTTAATTCACCAATCACTAAGATTATTAGAAGATAACTTACAGAATTTTATAGATATCATACAGACATTTATTATATCAATAAAGCATTAAAATATATTAATACAATATCAAAAGATACAACATGCAAATGAAAAATATACAGCAAAGAATATTTTCATTATTTTTTAAATAAATTATTTTTGCTGTATATTATTCATTTGGATAAGTAATATTTTGATTTTGATTTATTATTTTAGTATTGTGGGATATTAATTTAATTAGTGCTTTTGTGATATGTGGTGACATTTTGTACTACTTGATATTTTGTGCTGTACTTAGTATATTTTGATTGTTCTAATCGGTAACCTAAATTGGACTGTGGCTTCTTAAATAAACAAATAAATGAAAGACGTGGTGAGCTAATGTACAACAAATTTAATGAAGAGACTACAAAAGATTTAGAAAAATCAAATACTGATTACTCTTAATTTCTGATTTAATGTACATGAAGGGCATCTTTAGATGCTTTTAGCCTCCTATGAAAAAGATGATGAACCACGACATCTTCATTACTTTCACAGATTTGTTTGGCAGCAATTGTTTCTGGAGAGAAGCAGGAGAAAAGTACTGCAGAATTATATGGCATTTATACAAAGATTGTAAGATGCAGTCCACACCTGTGAGAGGCTAAAATAAGAGAGGGAGGGTCCCACCACAATTGAATGCATATGTAAAGCATGAGAAAAATGGAGAGAATATGGGTGCAAGGTAAACAGATTGATTTGTTTTGCAGACAATGAAGTGGTTTTGGCTGAAAGTGAAGAACACCCATCATAGATGCTGTGAGAGTGGGGGACCATCCTCAGCACTGGATATTATACGAACATCAGTATGGAATCCTGGTAATGAACTTGTGCTAGATGGTCAAAGACTTGAAACAGTACTGGAGTAACAGAAGTTGCTTGGAAGCAAAATCACGGTTGAAAAAGGCTGAAAATACCTCATGGGTAGGATTAATCAGGAAAGGCTCCTCAATATCAACTGGAGTCTAAGATAACGTCTCTCCAAGACCTTTGTCTTCTTTACTTGGTTGGAAGGAAACAAATAGAGGCGTTTGAGATGCCTTGGGTACACAATGAGAAAGACACCTTGTGGTGCAAAAGACTGTTAGCAATACTGGAGGGATGAGCAATAAAGCAGACCTTGAAAGGAATATATCAATTGGATTATAGAGGATATGGGCTGCCATACATACTTAAAAAGACTGGTGCAAGATCAGGAGGAGTGGAGACCAATCTTCTGATTGCTAACTGAAGGAGCTATGAGATTCAGAACATCCATGATTTATTTTGGGAAAAATTAAATCGAAATTAATGTAAAAGTCAATAAAAGTGACTGTTGTCTCTTATTCAATAATTGGGTATCACAATTCTTACTTAGAAAACCCATGTATATATTTAATGTTAGAGAAATTAATTTCTATAAATACATAACCATTACTTTCAATACCCCTATATTTATTGCTCATAATATTCTCGATCTCTATTATAATAATTATGTAAAGGGATTTTTCCATGAATTATAAATAAATAAAAGGAGATGATTTTCATGCAGTGCTATGTTGTGGCTCTCTGGCTAAATGAACTCTCACACAATTAGCCATATATGTAGGGGTGGCAATAGATTGCAACAGAAGCATACTTTCATTCTGAATTAGCCCAAAAGCAAGGAAAGAATAGAAAGTTTTGATCCAAGAATGTATCTTCACTTTTCATCATAGAGTAACAATGAAATAAAATAAGTAGTTGGCGGCTGATGGTTACTAAGTCAAGAACGAAACACTCCAAAACCATCAAAAAAAAACCCTTTTTTTGATGGTTTTGGAGTGTTTCGTTCTTGATAGAGTAACAATGAAAACAATAGGGAGCCAAGGGTCATAGGACAAAATGCAGCACTTCACTACCAAGTTTAAGACACCTGGAGGAAAATCTATACCTATTAATTCTGGAGGAAAGCTTTCAACATGAATAATGAACTAATTAAAAACACCCAAAATGATATAAGAGATGGATACAAATTGATAAAGGCACAAGAATCAGTGGAAGAAGATTATTTATGCTTAAAGAATTACCAAAATAAAATTGATTAAAACAAGTTTAATGAGCTGCACAAGTCAGATTTCAGATGGAACAATGAAATTACTGAATATATCATTACAGCAACACGCTTTTTGCAATCAGAGAATTGTTATCAGTAGGAGTCATATGCTGTGTGGGCCATGTCATACTCCCACAAAAAATAAATATACATGTAGTACATACATACGGTACATTATATACATATAAAATATACTGTATATTATGTACATAGACCCTTTTATTAACTAATTTTGCAAATTAATAGGGAATTAGGAACATGGAAGCGAATATTGAGAAGCACTCAGTATACCATGAATTTAACCATAATGAAAAAATTATTTATAGAGCAAATTAACATGAAAGTTTTCACTCACATTTTCCATTTCTTTATATGAAAACTTGACACTTTTTTGAGAAAAGTATTTATAGAACCTGGGACTATAACACTCTTACAGCAGCCATCGTCGAAGGCTATCTGAAAAATAAATTTTAGACTACTTAAAGAAGTCCTTCGAAATCCTGCATCAGTAGTATGTACATCGCATTATCTTCACTTTCATCGAATTGGATGGGAAAACACAGAGAATAAAAGATATAATAAATTTCTTTTTGACCTTCTTTTAATAGAAAACCAAACAAATATACAAATTTCGCAACAGCTTGGTGCATGTGATAAAGTCGTTAAAAAGAAACTATAAAAAAAGGGTTTGACCATCACCGTGCTTTTGTTCTCCGATAAAGACCGTCATAGACAAACGACCATTCATTTTGGCAAATAACAAAATTCTGTTGGCATAACAAAACAAAACTCGCTTAATTCCATGGGTAACCAGGCATTGCATCTTGGAAACTATTGTTATTGATCGACTGCTCTTATAAATTTTTAAACTAAACATTGTGAAAAGTAATTAAAAAATCAATTGTTAGTGAATATTTTAATGAAAAGTTGCTAATGAAGATTCCTTCATGTCTACAAAGAACCCATTCTTCGATTCCCAAACTGACGTTTCGCGAAAAATATTTGGCTATAGGAAAAAATGGGTGTGAAAGGAGGGCTTCTCAAGAACGAAACTAGTGTCCCGAATAATACCTGCTCCAAATTCAACAATAATCACACCTTTAATTCATACAAACCTCTTCGGAGTATCACAATTTTATCTACATAGATGGAATATGAAACATAGAACACAAGAATATCGCTTCGGTTTGAGCTGATAAGCAGAAAAAGAAAAATGAATTAAAGCTAATGGTATAATTATATTTTTTGACCGATTACAATGTGAATGTGTTGATTAAAAGAAACATTCTTAGGTGGCGGCCATATTTACGTATCTGTGTTGTTTTGTGTAAGTTGAGGGGGTTGAGGGCGGTGAACTACTAGACAACCATCACCCGCATGTACATGTTATGGTCATATGTATGGTTATGGTGTTCACTACGTCATCTAGGGAATGAAATGGAACCACAAATTGCACAACAGATTATACGGAATTGCCATGTTCCAACTTCTTGCCCGGCGACCGAGATTGCACGCAATTTGCCAGTTTACACGGTGCAATTTTGATTGCGCCAGAAATTGCATCGTGTGAAACGGCCTTTATCTTCGTAGGAAAAATGTTCAGTCGTTAATACATTAGGTCTAATTATGTTCCACGAATGACGGAAGTGACGTGTAAAATAAATCTCGTACATTTTTTTCAGTTGAGTAATTTTCGATGAACCATTACAAGACCTCTTGGGTCTTAGAAAAATATTTGCTGTTTCACAAACCTGTTACATAATATTGCTGATCAATTGAGTTAGCCGTAATTTGGTAGAACTCCATTACAGAAAATAATACAATCGCTTTATAAAGCTCTACTGAATTATCTCACCAGTTCTGACAAAAGTTATCCATTGCCAAAAGAATATTTGGCACCTGCACCATATTGGTACAGATTACCGGGTAGAAACCTCGCAGAAGAAAATTGCTCGGTTCGGAACGTATAATATTTCCCTTACATAAGTATATTGTATGAATTGAATGATCGGGTTATTCAATCCATTAAGTAGAAAATTCGAATCCATTAAGCAGAGACTTTAACCAAATTTAGTGTCATCTGTATTCTGATATATACACAGCTTTACAGAAATTCTCCTAGCGTTACAGTTTTCTGCCTTATATCTTTGGGTATGTATTCCGTGAAAATAATAAAGCAATGGAAATGTTCACCTTTCAGCTCTGTGTATACAAATCACAGGTAAGTCTCCGAAATCGTACTTTAATATTCGGAGAAATCGACTTCTTGACCTAGGAGCGGGAGAGTATGGCATTAAAGTACATGAAGTCATTACGTGAGGTAACTAGGCGGAACATTTCAAAGGCTTCGTATGAAAGTGGTAAAAAAGTCACCGAAATACAAATTCCAGTACCTTGGGGACATATATCAGGTACGTGGTTCGATATTCTTTACTAATGATGTTGATGCGGAAAATTTTGAGAAATTTATAAAATGCTTCATAAATCAAAGAAGATCGTCTTTTTAGGCAAATGGTGGGGAAGTACGGATCGAAAACCTATACTTGGACTTCACGGGTGGCAAGATAATGCTGGAACGTTCGATCGATTGATACCATTACTACCAGAAGACATAAGTGTACTTGCAGTCGACCTTCCTGGACATGGGTTATCATCCTGGTACCCATCTAATTTTTATTACAACCCCCAGCAAGTATTGAGTACTGTTCGAATGATAGTGATGCATTTCAAATGGAATTATATCACTATTCTTGGTCACTCAATGGGATCCGAGCTGGCGTTCCTATATTCTGCTGTTTATCCTGATGAAACGAAGACCTTAATTGGCCTAGATATTATAAGCCCAGTATCTATTGACCAAATTAGCTTAGCTAATACAGCTGGGTCGATCATCGACAAAGCATTAGACATACATGAACTTAAGAAGGAAAATTCTCCAAAATATGACTATTCAGAGTTGGTGAGTAGACTCTTTAAAGGATATAAGGGTTCTCTTACAGAAGACTGTTGCAAAGTCCTCTTGAAGCGTGGAAAAATATCATTTGATGATTGTAAGTATAGTTATGCTAGAGACCCAAGGCTTAATTCTACTACTGGTTATTTATCAAGGTATCCTCATCAGTATCTAATGAAATTGGCTAGTAATATAAAATGTGAAGTTCTGAATGTTAAAGGAAAGCCTGGAATGAGTTTTGATGATCCAAAACATTACTATGAAGCACTAGATATAGTCAAGAAATCTGCCAAAAGGTTTGAATTTCATAAAGTGGAAGGTTCACATCACTTTCATTTAACCAACCCTGTTCCAACTGCAGAAGTTATTACCAAGTTCTTGAGAAACACTTGATGAATGTGACAATGTTCTTACCATATCATTTTGTATCTTTAATTAAGAAAACTTAGTTTTATTTTATCATTTACTGTTTATTTGAAGTGGTTTATACCATAAATGTGGCTAGATGTTCCTTTCTTTCTTCTTCTATAGTTATTAAAAATTTTATTTTGTAAGTAAATGTAGTTTTCTGATTGATATGTCATAAGGATTCTCGGAAGAGTAAGCCTCGGAAGATTAAAATGAATTCAGTTTTTACTTGTGTCAATAAGACACATAATCCCAGCATAAAACACTTTCTTTTAACCTCTTTATAATATCATATTAACCTGCAATTATCATCACATAGCATTACTGAAATTATGTGAACAACAGGGTGATCTCTCAGCAGAGGATTCATTAAGTTGTTCTGGTTTTTGAATATATATAAATTTTCCCAAGCATCAAAACCATGACTGATATTGTGTACCAATTTTAAATTATCTATTGATATGTTTTGTTTTTGGTTGACCATGTGTTTGGCCACATGGGGAATTCGAAAACGGGCCAGATTTGAAATGATTTAAATTCTCATTAAACCTCGTTAGAACCTGGCGTTTAGTTTGCCCAATGTACAACATATTACATTCACCACAAGAAATCTGGTAAATACCAGATTTTTGAAGTTTGTCAATCTTATCTTTGGTGGATCCTAGTAGATTCTTGAGGTTAAAGTCGTTAAAATAACATATCTTAAAGTTATGGGATTTGAAGATTTTAGAGGGACCTTTATTTAAAAAGAGGGAAATACGGAATCTTGATATACTTGGTAGAAGTTGATTCTTCGGAAAGAGGTAATGTTGAGATGTCTTTCTTAAACTGTTTATACTGATGTCTTTTGCCTAAGGTGTCAATGAAGGAAGCCTTATAACCCAACATTGAAGCAGTGTCTTTGATAGATTTGAGTTCTTTGTTGAAACCAGTATTGTCGAGAGGTAGGTTTACCAACCTATTAACCAAGTGGTGGAAGGCAGCATGCTTATGCTGTTGAGGGTGGAATGAACAGTTGGGAATAAAGTTGTTGGAGGAGGTTGACTTCCTAAAAATGTCAATCTTTAAACCATCTGGTTTTCTTGAAACTAAGACCTCCAAGAAGGGTAAGCAACCATTCGACTCCATCTCAACGGTGAATTTAATAGAAGGGAAAAGACTATTCAAATTCTGGAGAAACGAATCAATGCTGCAGCATGAAGTGTCAAATACTGTAAAAACATCATCAACATATCCCAGCTAAATACTCAGAAAGTAATTAAAATTTTTTGTACAAATATCTTCAAAATGATTCAAAAATAGATTAGCTAAGATAGGTGACAGTGGGTTCCCCATGATCTCTCTTCTCAGTATAGGTTGAGGAATATCAACTAATTAACGAAAACAACGCACAGTCTAAAGAGTTAATGCAAAATAACGGTAATTCGTATTTGCATTTTTGATTTTGCATTCGTTGATTGTTCAAAACGGGTGCACGCGCCAATGTATGTACCTTCGAATATTTAATGAACTGTGAAAATAAAAATGTAATGCGATGGAAATCGGTAAAACGTTGATCCGTTTTCATTTCAACCCACAATTACTAGTAAACTCCCCCGTCATGAATGACAGGTCTTAATTTCAATTTTTTAAATAACATGCAAAATTTAAATATAGATTAATTAATATATAACTTATCAACACCCTATTTTTTAATAATTAGCAATCAAGATGCTATTTTAACCTAAGAATATTAGCGACATTCCGAAAAATTACGAATCCGAATCCAACGAATATTATGCAGTTCGTGAGAATCACACAAACGCACTGCTTTAAAATCTCTGCTATAAAATCAACTTTGCGTTAAAATCCTGTCCCTTAAAAATCTTCCTCGACGTAATATTTGTTCGTCATCTTGATCACCAAAAAAGTATAATATAAATAGAGGTGGGCGCCGCGCCGCCGACAATTTAAGGGACGCTGCCGAAGAAAATACTACGGCGCGCCTCGAGTACACCTCTCACTGTCAGTTTGCTTGCTTCGTGCGTCCGCGAAGCTTCGGTTGTGACTTCGGTATGACTTTAAAAGTGCCTGTAGACGACGTAAAGGAACACAGTAAGTATATGGTTGAACCGTCATATAGCTCACGTAAACGAGCTTCATTAGAGTTGATCTGCAATCACAAGTGTGTCAATTTGCCTCGCCGTGTGGCTATTAAAATGCGGTTCATTTCCTTTTTTAGAAGCAGAATGTCATCGGTCCTATACCTTCACGCAATACGTTCTTGTGTATCTCTGCCACCAGTACTCCTATTGATAGGAGTTTTAGTATCTGTGGGCTCACTCTCAATGCTAAGAAAAGCAGACTAGAGCCACAGCGTTTAAATAAAATGGAATTCACCCACGAAAACTATGCCTTGTGCAAAGATTTTTTTCACAGAGTTTAACCTTGAGCCGGACTAGACTCCTAAACTTAAATAAGCATCGGAAATCATTAGTCGACTTTGAAGAAAACCCTTTGTAAAGCAACTAGCTCAGGATACCGACAATGAGGCGCAATTACAATAAACTCTCAGAATAAGCATCAAAACTAATATTATTCATCAAACACAAAATGACATACAATAAAATACATCACCAAAGGACGATTGATTTGTTCAACGAAAGATGACACCAGATAACGTCTATTCAGCCGTAGCGAAATGCTCGTCGTCACAATAAGCAGTCGCATCTCTCACACAGCTCCTTGACTTCGCGGCGCTCCACTCCAAAAACATCACGTGACACGCCAAGACTCTCCTTCCACCTTAGCGTCAGGGCGCTGTGAGGCGAGCTCGTAGTTGCCGACTGGCGGACGGACCAATTCTACACAACACCGGCTGCGAATTCAAAAAGTGCACGCTGAATTTTTGTATTCCTGCACCTTGCCTTATAAATAGCGTACAGGAGTCGGAGCCACCGCACGTCACGATCGGCACGAAATTATCGCAAAATCGGCACAACCTATTGCTGTCTTTATTAATATATCTATTTAATTTAACACTCCTCCTATTCGTTCATTTGCTTCTTATTCTTTTAGTTTGTTTAAACTAACATTTTTTGATTTGCGTTAATCA
Organism: Pachydiplax longipennis; assembly: GCA_036926295.1. Classification (NCBI taxonomy): domain Eukaryota; kingdom Metazoa; phylum Arthropoda; class Insecta; order Odonata; family Libellulidae; genus Pachydiplax; species Pachydiplax longipennis. The sequence continues at coordinate 2,927,817 of JAVFKF010000044.1, read as the reverse complement.
TTTATATATTTAGCATTCTCTGGAAATTTCGATTGAACGTCAATGCCTAGATTCTATACTTGAAAAATGTGGCTCAAATGTGATGTTAAAACTAAATCGCAACAATAGTTCTTCCATTTGTCGATATTCTACTGGCTGTATGTGCCCAATTTGTGATGCCACTCTTTATAAGTTCTTAAAGTAATGTAGCGTAATTTAAATTAGCATACTTTTGTGAAAATAAGGAAAATAACGTACTGCTAAATTTTATTTGACAAATTAACCCCTTTAACCCCACAGTGAGCTAGGATCGAAAAAAGGTGGCCAAAATAAGAAAATAATTTTTTTTAGTGCGGACTTTGAAACTTCGCATGACCATACTTCAATAAGTTCAGCACATAACATTCCCAAACAACGCCTTATGAGAGCTCGTTTTCCTTAAAACAGAGGGTTCGAGAGAGGATAAGAGAAATAAATACAACTTAAAGGCCACCCTGACATTTTCAAATAATGGAAATAATTTTTATTGTTTTTAAATATGGTATAAACTTTTAGCTACGTAATGCCCTTGGTCCGATGTAAATATTCCACATCTTTACGAAGTTACAACTTATTTCGGCTGACGGTACACTGCAGCTGTTGGGGCGAGTACGGACCATCTCGACTAACGTCAACACATCAGCTTACACGGACTTTAAATGGGTCTTTGTTAACTCCTCTATTTTGTTACGATCATTTAATTGAATCAATGCATTGTTTTCAGGTTTAGTAGAATTTATCGGATACATAATTAAAGATCTATTGATTAATTTATTTGTTCACCTTTGATGCTCGAATAACGCTGAGTGCAGTTTTCGTCGTCAATGAAGAACGCTTGGGACTCTCTGCCATAGCAGAGATAAGGTGAATGATACTCAAAATAGCGGATTTGTGGAGCGGAAACAGAAAATATCACTTTTCAATGGGAAAGAGATAATTCGCTCGTCCCATGAAGAAAAAGAGACGATCGCAAGCTACAAGCACGAAGATATAATCAACCTTAGCTATACGTAAGGCAGTTGAGAAGTATTTCTATTACATTGTATTGTTAAATTAATAATAAATAAATTGGGATACTCTTTGAAGACAATGCAGAAAAATACCACAAGACGTGCCTTCAGACCGAGAAATAGAAGTATATTTATAAAAAGGCAGAACGTGGAAAATTAAATGGCAAGTGTTAGGACTTCAGCGCAGAAGTTAAAAGCAAGGTCATCGACATTGTTGATTCATCACACAGCTTTAGAATATTGAATGAACCTTCTCTACAAGGAGTGAATAAATTGTCTGTAATTTTGTGAAGAAGAATTTCTTAGAGTCGAGCGCACTTGGTCTGGGATTTTAACTGATTACTGTTGGATATGACTGTAAGATGAAAGGAAATAATTCTTGCCTTTTAATGACATGTTGCAAGAAGTGAATATTCCACCAACATAGTAGTGATGCATTACTGAAAACTTTACTTTTGTATACCGGATAAAGTGTGGTACCTTTTTATTCATCTTACCATCTATTCGTATTTAGTTACTAAAATATTTCGTTTAAGCTATTAATCACCGAAACATAAGCATTTAGAAGTGCGTTCGCCCGTAAATCCATCCATCCGAGTTATTCATCTTTTTTCTGCCGTATACGAACGAAAGTCGCGCCGCCGATTGAACATGCCGTTACGCCGCCGGCTTCATTTTCCCCCTACGCCGCCGCTGACCAAAATCAAGACGGCGCCCATGTCTAATTATAAATTTCCTTTCGTAAATCGGCTTGATAAAGAAAAACTCAAAAATGGCTGTAATTTTGTTCCTGCTATTTAAATGTAATAGTTTACTTTCGCTGAAATCTCAGTAAATTGCCTCCCCTTCATAAATTCTGACATTACTTCCTACAATTAATTCGGTATGGACTTAAAATCCACGTGTATTCTTGTGAGAAAATGAATGTATCGGATTCAACAATCTCCTTGGTAGTCAGGGGGATTTTATTTTACAAAATTTTCGTTTATTTTGTCTTATTTCTCGTAATTTTGATTCAAAAAGTGTATTTTACGACAATAATAAGATTTCTTAATTAATTTACCTTCGTTAAGTACTTTTCTTGACTTCGTAGGACCAATATTTCCAATTTAATTCTGTAAAAGTGACAAAGCCTGCAGGCCATAAAAACGAACTTTACGTCCATTCCTTATGGAAACGTATTATGGAGTCCTGGGCTCGAACCCGAGCCTTCATAAAGATGAGAATAGTTTTCGTGGGGCTTTCAGCATATTAGAAATACAATGCAGTTTGTCTCATGGCTCTATGACAAATAGTTTACAAAATAAAAGGGGGGACGGACAGACAACTGACAGTCCGCTAATTATATATAAGATTGATACGCAGAATAAGTTTTATCCATTGGAATTTTTATGATCATTCTTTCATCTACATTATGAAATCTTTTATCTATATTTTGAAAGATTTTATTACTTAATCTTAATGTGAAAGATATTATTAAGTATGTATAATAATTATAATATATAAGTATATATAATAATTATATGTAATATGTTTCACATTAAGATTACATAATAATATCTTTCAAAATATAATTTTGATTGTTGCAATATTATTATTGATTTTATTCATATAGCAATGTACAGTGGGAATAAATGAAGCAATACATTGAATAATTTTGCTAACCTATAGCAATTATAAATTTCATTGCAAACTTTAGCAAATATGTATTATATTTCCTTAGCATGTGAAAAACTGTTGGAAACCTTTTTTGGCTCAATATATGGTTGGTTGAATGCAAATATGATGTAGATTGATAGAGGGTGATTTTTACTATCAGATATATGGGTTAGCAGCAATATAATAGCAAGCTCAAAAGAAAAGAGGATTCAAAGAACCATAACTATACTATCTAAATACAATCATACAATATATAGGAATCATAAAACAATACAAAATAACAATTACATAATAAATGGAATATTTATGATTTGTCTACAAGGCATAGACAGTCATTTGCAGAATAGTATATCATTTTCTTAAGTTATCTATGCTAAAGCAGTACTATATTTGTAGCATTTTCAGAGTATTTTAGTAAATGATTATATAGATCTATTTGAGACAGGAACAAAATAAATATTAGAGGAATAGGAGAGGAGTATGGAAGCAATGTTTCTCATAAAAGGAAAGCCTCAAAATTATGATACTCATGAGAAAATAATCAGTTCAAATAACTTATCTTTCTCTCTTATCATGGCATAATAAGAAAAGGACTCAGCATGGGTATATAGGAAAGGAAAACAAATAATTTCTTTTTTTAAGCATTAACATTTTCTTTGTAATAACACATGAACCACTGGGTTAATTTAGTCAGGGACACCTAATGAGCATCATTACCATTGAATGACAACTTATAAATGGATTCATGAGAATTTTAAAAGATACTTTTATACATTTTTAAAGTATTTTAGACACCTCAGTAATCCTGTATTTTAGGATGTCAAACTAAACCCACAGTAAAAAAAACCGCAGTTAATTACTTTACTCTGAATGCATTTATTTAGTGCAAAAATTTTTACCATGGAGAAAATGCTGTCTTTCATCAAGTTAAATACTGTATGCCTATCATTTTAGTAATTTTATCAAATAAATTGTGAAGCTGTGTATATAAATTCAGATGACTGAATTAAAATTACAAATGGCCCCAAATTATATATTCACCTTACCCTGTCTAAAGCTTTTTCATAATCAATGAAGCAGACACATCAGATCTAACGCTCTTTCCAATAACATCAGATTGCATCTCTCAACCCATCCAAATTGGTCTTCCTCTTCCATTATCCTTCTCATTCTTGCTAGTATTACATTAGTTATAACTTTTCCCTTAAAAGACTTATAGTACTGTGTTCTTTTCATCCCTGTGAATTATCCTTCTTTGGTATTGTTTTAAGTAGAACTTCCAGCCAATCCTCTGTATAATACATTTTATTAATTAGATTGGTAAGCTGGTCCATACCGTTCTTCCCCAAACCCTTTAGAATTTCCCCTGGTATTTGATTTCTTCGTCATCCCCTCCTCTTGCATTATTTCATACATTCCTCCCATTTCTCTCTCATCCTCTATTGTGCTTATCTCTCATACCTTTCTTTGCAATAGCTCTTGTTTTTCTCATAGTCAACCTTTCAAAGGCATTGTACATTTCCTCTAATTTTTACAGTTCTTCAATTACCCTCTACTCTTTGTCACTCATTCTCCTTCTACCACCTCCATTTTTTCCAGTATCTCTTGGTTTAACCAAATTTTTCTCACTTCTATCTCCTTTGTAGTTTCAACCTGTTCCAGAACTGTTATAATGTTTTTCTTTCCATTCTTTGTATACTTTCCTGCACTTCTTCACCTTCTCTTCTAGAATTTTCTTCTGATCTTCGTTCAACTTCTTTGCTAATTGCTCTCTGCACAATATCCATTATCGTCCATATCTGCGTCTGCTCCATGTAGCATCTTCACATTGGGGACAATTTTCTTAAATCTTCGGTTTATCAGCATAAAATATATTTGGTAACGCTTGTTATCACCTGGACTTTTGCTGCTGTTGTGGGTAGGTACACTTGAATTACCAGTGTCTACTAGTTCACTCTTTATTTTTAAAGCGATTACTCTTTCACTACATGCTATTATCTTGCTTATCCTATCCCCAATTTTCTTTTTCATAATAAATTCAACCCCTCTATTCTTGCTTTTACATGCCTTTTAAATCATTTTGTATTCCTCATATAGGAGTTCTCTTTACCATCTAACTTCGCTAATTCCCATTACGCCTACATCATTCTACTCCATTTCAATTTTTAAGTTGTCTAATTTTCTTTTCCTATTCATTCTTATATTCTAAGTTCCTATTCTCAGGTTATTCATATTGTCCATCCTCTTTCCTTCCTTCATTTTGCACCACAACTTTTACCCTTCCGGAGATCCGATTGTCCGGAATAATCCAATTTAGAAACTATCATGCTGCAGATTCATTAATTCATATTACTAGGAAATCCTTATGGTTCATTAATGTGGTGGTTTCTCTATGTATGGTATATACAAGTAAAATTCGTTTCGAGAGATATTATTAGAAGCGCAGTAATGGGATAGGAAGTGAAAGTGTTTATTGGTGATGGGCTAATAGTAACTATTCGTTACTTTAATATTCGTTACTCCCTCGGATCCGAAATAACGAGTACTCATTCCCTTACTTCACAAAAATATTCGTTACTCGAGTAATCGCTTGGCGATCTTCAACTGTTCGTGAGTAACAACTCAGAGGATCCAGGTGATGAAACTTTCAGTCGGTTTTCGGATCCGTGGGACTCAAGAAAGAGGGGAAAGAAATCAAATATCTGATGACCTACCATACTTCAGATTTAATGTAGAAATCAGCTTACCCTAAATTTATAAAGGCTACCGAATAGGTAGCTACTCAGTTACTACCGAAATCCGAGGGAGTAACAATTAAGTAACTACGCATCCAACGATCCCTGCAATCAACTCGATCTGGAGCAAAACGAGTACCTAAGTAACTACTCAAAAGAAACGATTACAATAAGGTATCGGTAGAGCCCACCACTATCAATTACTAAACTGCTTAGTTCTGTGATGAAAGGAGATGCGTTGTGATAGCAAGTGAACGTATTGTAGGATTAATTTATTTCATTTGAATATCCTTGAGTCTATACATGTAACTAGTTTTATAAAGAATCAGTGGGAAAATGTTTCCATTATTGAATCGTCTGGTTCCGTCAAGAATGAAACTAGTAAATTATAAGTTTGTGATTACTTTATCGAGACAGATGTGCAAAAATAGTGATACCAAGGCTAGCTGCAAAGAAATCATCATTCCCTCTCCATGGGGGGAAATATCAGGTGCAGTCATTGTTTATAAGCATTCGTTTTGTAATAAAGTTATTTCTCATTAGAATTTTTCAATTTATTACAGGGAAATGGTGGGGGTCAAAAGATTCTCAACCAATTCTCGCTATCCATGGCTGGGAAGATAATGCTGGAAGTTTTGACAGAATAGCCCCATTTTTGAGAAAGAGTGTTCTTGCTATAGATTTGCCAGGGCATGGTTACTCTCCATTCTCTCCTGTGGCAACTTCTTACAATTTTATGGATGGAGTGACCTTATTGAGACATATTATTAGATACTTTAAGTGGCAAGATATCAACTTGATGGGTCATTCATACGGAGGCGCGATAGCTTTCGCATACGCAGCATTTTTCCCGGACACAGTTAAACATTTGATCAGGATAGAATGTTTAAGCAGCGAAATCGCGTTGAAATCTGAATTAGTGTCTAGTGCACTGAGGAATACCATAGATTGCATCTTATCTCCCAGGAGTTTAATTTTAGAAAAACCTCCAGTTCACTCATGGAATGAAATAGTTGAGTTGTGGCAGAGTCGTAGGGGAAAATCAATGTCTAAAGAAACTTCCGAATGTTTAATGAACCGTTGCTCAAGGAAAGTTGGTGAAGGAAAGTACATACATTTAAGAGATCCAAGATTGGAAGAGATGCCTCTTGGTAGGATGACCGATGATATGCTCTTCGCTTGTGCCTCACGGATTACTTGCAAAGTGTTGAATGTTCTCGCAGATCCAGGTTTGAGCATTGCTAACTCCAATGACTATAAAAAAACAACAAATTTAACGAAGAAGAGTGCGTTGATTTTTGAGGAGCACATTGTGAAAGGAAGTCATCATGTGCATATAGAAAAACCAGATGAGGTAGCTCAAATAATTACAACTTTTTTTACAAAAACGTGAAAGAGTATTAACCTAGAATACTAATTATGAATAACTTCCAACTCTAAAAAAGTTTTGTATATTATTTTGTTCCCGTAATTATTTTTGTGACTATTAAATGTAAGAAAGTCAAGATAAAAATAGCATTTATTTAAATGAAATTTTCATTTCATCTCAAAATTAACTCGAATATATGGAAGTTATTACTTATCAAGTATAACGTTACGTAATGATTTTTCCATTCTTGAACTCTGAACACAAATTGGCTAATTATTGTGGACCTTCGAATATCTTCCTACGTATCGGTCCAATTCAGAAAATACCATGGCCGTATGAAACAAAGATGGAACGGTTTTAACTTATGTCGATTATTAAATGCTGAAATAACCTCTAATGATTATAATTCAAAGAATTTCTACAATCTTAAAAGAGCATAGCATTAAAATTGTGTATTCTTCTGCTTATATTTACTATCAATACCTTAAGTTGGTTTTCTGTATTTTAATTGCTAAATGTGGTCATTCTGAATGACATACTAATATGGCCACCTATGTACATCAGCTGATGACTATTACGGCCGCTGGCAACAATTACGAATTTTTTAATACTTTACGTACACTCGTTTATCAGCTATGCTAGAACTCCGCTAAGTCACTTGCTGCGTCATTTAAACTTTCTAGTCCAAACCGATTCCACCTTCTCAAATTGCAGAATATAATTCTGAGTACATTAAAATTAATTCTGGGCATTCAAGAAGGTTTTACCTATTGATTTTCGCGGATACTGCCCGATAATAATAAAGAAAACTCTAATCGTCTTACGTTTATTCATCTACGAAGTAATTAGTATGATCTTGCTCAACATGCGGAAAATTTTGCCGCTGAGCACTTTGAGACATCAAATATTCGAAAGGCGATGTTTTTCGAAGATCTCCTTTGAAGGTGGTAAAAAAGTCACCGAAATACAAATTCCAGTACCATGGGGACATATATCAGGTACGTGGTTCGATATTCTTTACTAATGATGTTGATGCGGAAAATTTTGAGAAATTTATAAAATGCTTCATAAATCAAAGAAGATCGTCTTTTTAGGCAAATGGTGGGGAAGTACGGATCGAAAACCTATACTCGGACTTCACGGGTGGCAAGATAATGCTGGAACGTTCGATCGATTGATACCATTACTACCAGAAGACATAAGTGTACTTGCAGTCGACCTTCCTGGACATGGGTTATCATCCTGGTACCCATCTAGCGTTTATTACAACATCCAGCAGGGACTTCTATGCGTACGAAGGATAGTGAAACACTTCAAGTGGGATATTGTGTCTATTCTTGGACATTCGATGGGATCCGAATTAGGATTTTTTTATTCTGCTGTTTATCCTGATCAAATAAAGACCCTAATTGGACTTGATTTGATAAAACCAATATCAGTTGACCAGGTCAGACTAGCTAAGAAAGCAGCTTCAATCATCGATAAAGCACTAGACATGCATGATATTAAAATGGAAAATTGTCCAAAATATGATTATCCAGAGTTGGTTGAGAGACTCATGAAAGGGTATAAGGGCTCTCTTAGCAAAGACTGTTGTGAAATTCTCTTGAAGCGTGGAAAAGTAACATTCGAAAATGGTAAGTATTACTACACCAGAGATCCCAGGCTTAATTCTAGCACCGGTTTGTTATCAGAAATTACTCACGATCATCTGATGACTTTGGCCAGCAGGATAAAATGTGAAGTCCTTAACATAAAAGGCAAACCTGGAAAAGACTTTGAGGATCAAAAATATTATCATGAAGCGCTGGATGTGGTTAAGAATTCTGCCAAAAGGCTTGAGTTCCACGAGGTTGAAGGATCGCACCATTTTCATCTCAATAATCCAAAACCAACTGCTCACATAATAGAAACATTTTTACATTTGACTTAAAGTGAGATAGAAATTTATTTAATAATTCCTTTTTACTGTTTTTCATTAGAAATCTTTTGAAGAGTTCAAAAATGTTTATTTTCATTACAAACTATAAGGCAAGAGAAAATAAAATAAAAGAAAATTTTCTTTAGACAACTTCATCTAAGCTTTCTGTCATTTCTACTGTAATCAGAGATGGTCAGTATCGAAAATACATGTATTTGAAATATGCATTTTCGATACTTTATATCAAAAATTCTTTTTATTTTGTATCTAAAATTATATTAAAAATATTTTGTATTTTGAAAATACATTAAAAATACATACATAGGAGGTTCGCTGACCCCACACACATGAAAAAAATTGCAGATATGCTTGAAGATATTCACATTTCATTTGGTCTCTCTCCTGGAAAGATTGTTTCCACAATAACTTATAATGGAGGAAATTTTTCCAAAGCTTTTAGAATGGTTGGGGTTGATTTCAGAATGCCATGCTGTGACAATGAAAGTGATTTTGATGAAGAGAGTGGTGAAAACTCCTCTCTTATATCTCAGCACGTGAGTAACATAGTGGAAGAAATGTTTACCTCATCACATTAAATTTGTTAGCAACCTCTGATGCTGCAAAAATAATAATGGCATGTCCATCATTGTCACTTGTGCATCATACAGCCTTGGGGAAATGCACATTTTTGTGGAATGCATCTGGGAGGCCACGTTCTGCTGAAAAGATATTTTCTGTTCTGGAACAGAAACTTAGTTATCCTGGTGTTATAAGATGGAACTCTTTGTATGATGCTTTGTAAGATAAGTTACCAGCTGTTTTTAATGTCCTTGGGACCAAGGGCCAAATTAAAGAAGCTGAACTGAATTACCTACACGAATACTATTAAGTCATGACTCCTATTGCCTTGTGCATTCATAAACTTTAAAGAAATGAATGCTTCTTTGGTTTGCCTTCTTTGTTTGTAATAAAAGTAATGTTGGAGGAGATGGAAAAAAAGGTTTTCCACTATTGTGCTCCTTTGGTGACAGGTCTCAAGTTGAACATTGAGAAGAGGCTTGTGAAATACTTGAGTCTTAGCTCTGGAGTCAACGATGCCATTTTGGCATCTATCCTTTGTTTAAATTGAGGCCTTCCTAATGGCCAAGAGGGACTTCGAGCACATATGCAGCAGATTTTGGTAAATGCAGCAAAAAAAGTTAATGGTGAAGCCTTCTGCTCTATGAGTGGTATCAGTTCTTCCGATGATGATATATTTTCTTTTGTAGGTGATCAGTGTGACTCTTCATTCCTTGAAGTAAGCAGGAATGAAATAGAAATTTTGAGATTTCTCGGTGACAAATCAAAGTGCTTGTCAATATTAAATAAATATCCAACAGTATAAAAATTATTCATTCAGTAACACAAGCCTCACATCTAGTGCTCCTGTGGAGAGATCATTTTCATATGCAGGTTTCATTCATAACTGCAGAAGGCATTATTTGTCTGACACAATGTTTGAGACCTTGTTTTTGTTAAAAGGAAATAAGGCCTTTTTTATAAATGGAATCAAGGTAAAATAAAAAAATCTAAATGAATTACATGAGCTGTGTTATTCATGGTTTTCAAATATTTTCCTGCACGTAATCTTCCAGCCATAAGCTATATTTTATGCTAATATTTTGTAAAAATACTTTAGCTGCTCAATACTCATCAAAGAATTGAATTTGCAGCAATTTTCATTCAATAGAAATCAAGGGTTCTTTACTTTTTTGTAATGTATTTTGTATTTTAAACATGCATTTTGAAATTACTTTAGTATTTTTCATCCAAAAAATATACTTTTCAGAGCATATTGAACTTTATATTTCAAATACAATTTTTGAGAGTAGTTTGTATTTTGTACCTAAAATGTAATTGAAATGTATTTTGTCCATCTCTAACAGTAATGATGGTAATTATTGCATTTATAATTCATAAAACACAAATTTATCTTTCAGGGGTAAACCAGTATTATGTGAAAGAAACTTTAGTTTTGCTATCTTTTTGCTAATGTGAGCCAATGCCCAATTGGCAAATTAAATATGAGGATACATTAGAAGGTACGTGACAAGATAAACTGGCCTTAATAAAATAGGTGAACTTACAAAATCAAGAAAGTTATTTTTTATTTGAATTTATTTACACTGTCCTGGGAAAATAAATGCTACCATGATCTGATTCAGTCTCATATATATGACCGTGTTTCCAAGCAGCTCAGAGAAAATATCAATTTTAGACTACAGCAATTTGTCTGTGGATAAAGATTCAAACACTTAACCATTTTATGATTACTCAAGGGTGACTTTTATAATCGCAACATGAAAGTACATTGTCATTTTAATTAACTATGCACCAGAGTGATAGATTTAAAATAGCGTGATATTCATAGTTGGAAGCAGCTGTGGATCTGAGATCTTAGCCATACGTGGAAAATCCCTCATCTTAAAGTAATTGTCACTACTGAGCAATGATTGTAGTTCCATTATGAGATAAATGCAGTGTTGGTAGAAAGAAATCCCCAAGAGAATTTTTAGTTAACCTTCAATGAAAATTGTCAATGATCAATTATCTCAGTTGGAATTTTTCAGCTTCCGTTTTCATTGTAATTATTGAAAAAATAAAAGATAGTAAAATACTGGTTAATAAAAAAGGATTAGTTTATTTTCAAAGAAAACTGCAGTATTAACAATTTAAGATCCAAACATTAACCACTGTGAGAGACTTCAAAATTTTTTAAGAGAAATTGTACAAAATTTAAATAAAATTCACTAATAAAAGTGATATTTAAATTGGGCACTTTAATGAAATATGTATCAAGAGGAAAATGTAAATACTTACAAAATATTCACAAGAAGGTTGTGTTTATTACCATGCATAAGACCATGTGTGTTAACATCCATTCAAGCATACCTGGTAAGTACACAGCCATTAGGTATCACTTGCTTTTATCTCAAACAGCCCTCACTCCATTTGCTTCATATCTTGGGAAGCTTTGAAAATTATTTCTAATATCTGCGATTTCAGATTAAGAGGGTAAAGGGAGGCAAATAATTCTATAGATATTCAACATTAGAAAATTTCCAAGTCATAATGAACAACAGTTTTACTGTACAAAAATGTAGATATTTATATTGTATAAGAGATGTTATCAGACAGGTACATTACACTAATATGTAAATCACCACCATACATTTTCAAAAGAAAAAACAAAATTGGAACTTGCCACATCTCCAAAATTAATAAATGCCTCTTTTCTTAAACATCTGATATCAAAATTTGGCAATCATCTCTTCATTTGCATCTGCATCCTCATCTTACATAAAACTCACTCCATAAATTAAACACAGGCTTACAATAACGGAAAACTATTCACTTTAATATAAACCTGAAAATCTCATATGTACAAAAAAGGGCGTCCAATGCAAGAAAATAAGAACTTGGATGCTACAGAACAAAAGTATTTCCATTGGAAGTAAAAACACACCTGCCAATCAGTGACACTTTCACTGTACATTGCACTGCTATTGCTACACTTTTCCATGGACCTTAGGAGAGTTGGGGTGGCCCTCCCCAAGGTTGACAGCCAACAGGTGGTACTGTTTAGCATAAAGATGGGCCCTTTTGCGCTGCTTCTTGTACCATCTCTTGAACACCATATGCTATCCTAGAACAATAAAAGGACTCGGTTCTTTCATCTCTTGCAAACAGAACTACTGCTAATTTCCTTTGCAATTTCACCAGATTACAACTCTGAAGGGGAGCATATAATTTTTATTGTAAAGTAACCTGGTGTTTGCCCAAAGTCTGGATGGAAACCTCTGTTAGAAATACATTACAATTGAAGTACGTCAATTATTCAATAAGAAAACAATTTCATCATTTTGAGTTTTTATAGCCATTATAAATTTCCTTTTATCTTAACCAAAAAAGATTTTCTTTTCACTATCATTATCAAAATCTGTCAAGTTGATGTTACACAGTTAACAATTTAGCACCTGGCTTTGACCAGCATGATCAAGATGATTTAATCAACAAAGATGAAGAGTTAATATGGATAATGATAAACTTTGGCAATCTTTAAGCAACAGTTTCCACTCATGCATTGCCTTGACAAGAATCTTAAGGTGTCTTATTATCGACAACTATTGTCCTGTGGCTTTACTTGGATTGGAATTTGCTGAATCATATGGATGATGCTCATAATTTAAAATGCCTAGTTATGTTTTCATAATAGTAGATTGTTGATTATTAAACATCAAATAAATACAACATTGCTGTTGATTATTAAACATTAAATAAATAACATCAGTGCTGATGAACTGTGATAGAAAAAAATTTTGTGGCCTGTGACTATCCCTTGAGTAGATTCTGATTTTTTAAATTTTTTATGTTGTGGCTTCATGTAGGTTCTCAAATCAATACTTAAGTCACTAAAGTGAGCAAAAGAACCTAAATAAAATAAATCTGGAAAGTGACTTAATAATTTTGTCCTAGTTTCAAGATATTTATTCTGCATCTTGCAAGGATCACAATGCTCCCTCTGTCTGAAAGAGTAAATTTATAGATATTTTTGTATCAGGATATAATAAAGGTTTTATGATAGCAAGATTACTAACTCATTTCACTCTTAGCAACTCAAAATTATCTGTAAAGGAATCTTCACTAACAAAGGAACAATATAAATCTTCGAAAGGCAGAGTGGTCAAAACATAATGCATCATAAACTGCTCTGGCCAAAGAAAATGCAGAACAGCTATAGATATGCAAAAGATTTTTCTCTAGATCTATTTTGAGAGTAGGCAGAGTATTTTAAAAGCTTGAAAATCATCAAAATCATGGAATCTGCTGGTCAAACAAAGGTGAGGTGAGAATGAAGCAGAGAGGGGATCTTATGAAACTGACTGATTTAGAAATGGTGAACCCTTGAGATAACAGCTTCATATTATAACTGATAACTGCAAGGGATAAGGTAAAGAATTGGCTTTAATTGCTTTGAAAAGGTTTCTTATGGCTACCAAGAGATTCTAAACTGTCCACCACAGTGGAGGATCAAACTAGGCTTCAATCATGAATTCAATCCCATTAAAATATATACTAGGAACAGAAATAGTTTACACACTGGATGGTTGGTTAGGTCAGCAGGTCTTCATTATAATGAAAATGGAAAGAAAGGGCTTTACAATACACTCAGAGTAAACCTGTATTTTAGATTGAACCGGTCATTAGCAAGCAAGTATTTATAAGGAAAGCATTACCAGGTTCCAGGCCAGTAGAGGGCAGTCCATGCTGGTTCATTAGTAGCGCCAAAGCATTTCGGACACCCTCCGTGGCAAGCGAGGTCATCCTTCCACCACTAGGTGTTGCCCTCTGCATCCCTAGCCTTCCTTCCGAATCCTGCATCCGCTCTGAGTTGGATGCATTGTCACCTGCATACACAGCATGTGCATCAAAGCCTTCAGGTTGATTGCTGGACCAACTCGTACCACCTTTTTGTCATTTATAAAGATCAAAATTGATAGTGAAAACTGACTCTACACCAAATTGTCATTCAGGGAGTAGATGTCCTGTTATCTAGCAAATGAAACATTTCCAGGGTTACTTGATGGATGGAACTTCTATGCAAAGAAAATAATATTTACAATAAAGTGGGTGCCATGGAAAAGTTAAAATGTGAAATTATCTAATAAAATGTCAAAGGAAACAGCTATTTGGATTTGATAAGTATAATTTAATCTTAAGGAATTAGATAAATTTTTGCATTATCATCATCAGTAAGCTAGTGAATTGATGGTGATATGAAGAATAACAGTATAGTTAGTGCACAACAATGAAATGCAATATGGGTTTAACTGTAAGAGCATTAATCTCAGGAGGAATGTCAGAGATGAAAACTTGAGGGTGGTGATGGAGAAATGAAACTCTTCATGCTTTAAACTCTTACAAGAGGTTTGAAAATTGCTGAATATGCTGGTGAGCCAAAGAAAGGAAGCCATGGTCTTTCCCAGAAATTCACTCTTTTGAGGAATTTTCCAAACCTCCTATTCATTAACAGCTGAATATCAATTACTTTTCTTCCATTGTTCTTACCCTTGAACATTAAGCCAGTGATGCTTCCCAGGAATATTCATAAGTTACAGAAAAATATATGGATTTTCCTTCAGGGTATTGAAAGTAGTTGACTTTGTGGGAAATTAAGGAATAATTTTAGAAGTGGAATCGAAAGCAAACACTGGTAAAGTTGAGATTCTCTGCTCCCTCATAAGGGCAAAAATTAAAGCATTGTATTTCCAAAACCTGTTTGGATCTCAAATTGGTTTTAATTCAGATAAATGTTGCATAACCCAGCTGCAGACAAATATTGATTTTGATCATTATCCAAAAGAACTAGAATATTCATTAATGAATTTGTTTTTCACTAATCATTAATGAATTTGTATTTTATTACATTTTAAGATTATAAAACACTTCATTAGAAACTTCATTTCCAGTATTCTTTGTGCTTATATCAATAAATTTGACTGAATTTCTTAAAATAATCACAGTCATGCAAGAAGCCTATAAAATTAGGAGGCCAACAATTTAGTCATTTGGAACTTCAGATTTAGTAGATCAACATACCAAATTTAAGACTTGATAAAAAATTTATGTTAGCTAAATTTGGAATATTTTCCTCAATTTAATCAACGTTAATTTTTCTTGCTGGCTAAGCAGAGCCCACCATAACTATTACTTTCTAACTGCTCTACCATCCAACTGAAAGCATAAAGAACAAAAGTATACCTAAGGACTGTACAATCACAAGGATTGAACTGTCATAACATTGTACATTAAATAGGTATGGCAGTTTCTTCCTAAAATTTTAGAGAGAGGGTGCAAGCACAAATTTAAAAATATCCTCTTATTCCATGAACAGGTCTTTGGGAATGTCTCTAACACTCATATTTGATGTCTTTCCATTGAATCAGAGAAATGAATTGATTTACATTAGTATTAAGGGGAAATGGGATGTAAGTAACAATGTAGGTAAAGTTGGTTGCATAAGCAAGGGTTTAAAAAATGTTGGGCATGACTTGAGATAAGTTGTGAGGGGCCATCTATAATTTGGACTCATCAATATTTCACTCACAATTATCACCCCAATAAGAAAGATGATACTAATAGAGTTTGCAATATAACTCATACAAAATAAATATTAAAATGTTGTAAACCTAATAAGAGATCTTCTACAATGCCCTCCTTGACTCTTACAAAAACCACTTTCAAAACAAATATAGCCCTTCAATAGTCTTAACTGCAGCCAAAATAAATAGGACAGATATTTGATGCACATCTCTCACCTTATGAACAAAAAGCTAATTTTTGAGTCAAAAAGTGGCCAGTATTCCATGAAATAAAAAGAGATACCAACTAAATTTTAATACATAAACTATGGTGCTTTTATCCCAACTACTTTATGATATATATGCACAACTTAGATGAACACACAATAAACCAATCAAAATCTCTCTCTCCACTCACCCAACCAATCACTCCCCAAAAAATACAAAATTTTGTCTGATTGGTAAAATTTACAACTATTTACACAATTTGACAAAATTTATCAGCATCCCTTCCTCTGGAAGAAAAGTAAAGAGAGATAATGAGTTCCCAATGAGATTTTCTTTGATAAAGATGAAAGAGAGAGCTCTTACAGAGGTGAGAGACTTATCTCTTAATCATTCTAGACTTCAATATTCAAGAAAGAAAGAAAAAGGAACTCGGCATTCAATGACAAAGGTTCACCAAGTGCCGACAGCGGCAGCCGTCGAGGGCGATTCCTCAGAAAAAGATAATTGCCCAGGCGGCACCAGTTATTCAGAAATCCCTATGCGCTATCCCTTTCGAAATGCACATAGGGATTTCTGAATAACTGGTGGCCGCCTGGGCGATTACCTTTTTCTGAGGAATTACCCTCGACAGTTGCTGCTGTCGGCACTTGGAGAACCTTTGTCTCTTATTCAATATTCAAGCCAATTATTTCAACTATGCAGGAAAGATTTAAAACATGTAATACCAAGAATTTGATAAAATAATTGAACTATTCTCAACTAATGTTTTTTATGTTTCCTAAAAGAGGATTAAAAAACTGATTCAGCTGAGAAGACCAATGTGACTATCTTATTCTTTAACCATTCTTCTATATAAAATAAAAAGGTTGTACGAGTCAATATCATTAAAACAATAAAAATTCTTAATAGTTTATTTAAAGGCTACACACTAAATAAGAAGAATGGTTTAATATTGGAACAAATACCACATAGATGCTTCTGGTAGGAACTTTTAAAATGTTAGTGACCTTAGGCTTTTTTGGTGGATAGTGCGTAATAAGGATTCTTGGGTTTCTAACTCGCTTAATTTAGGTGACATTGCTATGGCCAATGCTTTAATGACTGACTCAGTCATATTCCTAAGGGCTGCTCTTTGAATCTGGCCAGTAAATTCAGCTACTCTTAGCCAAGGCCTTGGTTGCTGATTGGTCGGGTTTTGGCCAATCAGCTTCTACTTAATTATTCTATCCCATGCTCTGCTAAGTGAGTAATCTTCATCCCGATTGAAGTTGTTCCTTGCAAGATTATGAAAGCCTCCTTGGTGACCCGATCCCAATATGCCCTTGAGTTGCAAAGGTGTCTTCAAAAACGATCTTATGATTATTGAAAGCAGTGTTCTGAAACTGCCTATCTTTCAGGTAGGCCTAAACAAATGAATCAGGTATGTTCTTTGATTTGGGTAGTGATTGAGCATGAGGTTTGTCCAACATAGCAGGACTCACATTTGCTGGGAATTTGGTACATTACCAGAGGTCCAGGTCATCATTTACATGCATGCATCATTCCTTAAGCTTCTGAGTGGGTCTGAGTGCTGTCAGGAAATTATAGTTTTTAAGATTCTGGATGACTTTCCAGAAACCGCAAAACATTTGCCAATCCATAAACAGCCCTTTTAAGGGCCAAGTCAGACCTTTGTGGTCTTATAGTCTTATTAAGCATTGATACCCTTCTAACCACATTCATTCTGTCAGTAGATGGATCTTAAGTGAGATAGTTCCTGCTGCAGACTGACCTCATCCAGGATAGTTTTTTGCATGGTGCACTAGCACCGCATGGCACTTTGATGGGTGGCTGTTGTAATTAATATATAAGTCAGTGTGAGTGGGTTTATAGTACACACTGTGCCCTATACTTCTACTTATCTATGGACCAGAAACGGATTCTAACTCCATGATGAATTTGATGTTGGATTGAATGTTGTTGAGTTGAGAAGGCACTCGGTTCAGCACCTCAGCAGCCTAAAGTTTTTTTACTGATATGTGAATGATATGATAGCAATCTGGCCCCATGAACACTGCACAAGTGATCTTTTTCTTGGACAACAGCAATGTCACCTGAATTAGCCTGGTTGAAAACCCAAGAATCCTTTAAAATATTACTTGCTTAGCTGCAGTTGTAGCATTTGAATGTAGCAGTTGCATGTAGTTAAAGTTAAAGTAGCAGCTGAATGTACTTCATCAAATTATCAAAAAGAATCATTTAAAATGGAATAATCATTATAAAAACCTTCAATGCAAGTGAATGAAAAACCAAAATGGTAAGATTATATTAGCCCTCAAAAATCATATCCAGATTTCAAATGAAACAAAATTTAACAAACCAAGATTGTCCATAATGCATTAACCATTGCAAATCACTTGAGATATAATCCTGGCATCCAATCAGAAACAGGCTGAATGAGAATTAGTACTATGTATTGTTTGTACTATATGTGGCTTTATTTTAAATATTTGGACAATGGAAAAAAAGAACCTGAAAAAATCATTTGATTTGATATTCCATTTTTCTTACCAGTATTTTTATCATACATCATGAACAACTATTCTTCAATAGTAAAGTAAATGATAATAAAATATAATTTCACCAGTGAAGTGACAGACTATCAAAGAAATTATTTAAATATAATAACAAATTTTTTTGAGCAATCGTCAGTTAGAAGTTTATGTTATTCTTACTTCTATCTCAAAAAGGTGCTGCAAACAGAAAAATCTTGTAGGGATAGGTCATTACTAATATTTGATTTTTTACACCCATGATAACCATCAAATACTCTTATAAAAGAGATACATTCTTGAAGTCTTGGAAACCAATGAATTAATCGCAATGCCCCAATTTCTTCTTGATATTGTAGTTCAATTTTCCTTGAAGTTAAACACTGCATAGTTCTCTAACTGATTTCACTCAAACTCTTTCCCTAGAACAGAATTCTACAAATACTTACACAGTTCTGTTCAACAAAAATGTTCTGCAACCATCACAGATAAAACTGAGACTTAATATGTGATAAATAGAAAAGGCATTGGATAGAAAGACTGAAATACCTGAGTGCAGAAAGACAGGTTGATTGAGATCCATCTGCGATATTCTATCAAAAGACACATTTCCAGAAACTTCGCAAGTATTGTTTCTGCAAGCAACCGCTTTTATCAGCTCCTTTGAAAGATTTGAAACTAGCTGACTCGTTAGCTGATCAATCTAGAGTGATAAAAAAAAAGAGAATGATAGAAAAATGTTAAGCACAATTAGCTGCCATGAAACAAACTACCATAACAGCTTTTCCTTAAGTATGGCTAAGTATTGGTCTCCAATATCAGACTCTTGATAAAAGATTTTAATTTAATACCTGGTCCTTTAAATATGTAAATATCTCTTACAATAATTTTACAATAAATTTCTACCAATGCATACATTTTACAAAAAATGACCCTTAGGAGGAATCAATATCCTGCTAAGAGAAGAGCTGTCTTCAAACAACCACTTCAAAACAAGGATGATTGGTTTCACACAAAATTTCACAAATTAATAGATTGGATATAACTTAGAAAGATCAATTACGCTCCAATGTAAGAGGTAGATATGCATCGTTGTGCTAAAAGATTCCTACCACTCACTCACTCCATTAAATGAAAGTAGCATCAATCCTTATATAACTAAGATGCCTAAAATAGAGAAAAAAAAAATCCAACAAGTTGCTTAACATCAGGGTGAAAAAGAGGACAAAAAATCGTATAAATAAATCAGACATTTTGAAACTGTATGATGATGTGTAAAAGCAGTATTTTTCTTATTTATGCCTATCTCATAGAATAAAAATTATTCACACAATGAAATACACTAATTATTTACATAAGTTATTTCTCACTTGGGTCTAGAACTTAATACATTGATTAGAAATGGATATTAAGTATAGCCATTTGGGCAAGTACTACCAAACATTTTCACTAAATTAAAATTCAAACATTGAAAATTCACTTTAAAGATCCTAAAATTTGCTAAAACTCATATTCTTTAATGAGTTAAATCTTTCTTAATTTAGAATTTTCTACTTTACTCTTTTAAAAGATCTTATTTTTTCTCTCTCTTTTATCCTCATGCAAGAATATCATACAGGGCATCCTCACCAAGTAACGGGCTGAATAATAATAATGAAAGATTAAAATTCATAAAATAAAAATAAAATTCTTTTTCAAAAGATGAAGAATGCTTTTGATCATGAATTCTCACCATGTGGTTTCTGGTTCCTATTAATAATTGAAACTTAATTGATAAATAATTTACAAGGATACAAAACTGCATATCCAAATATATCTTTTTATTACATTTTCAATCAGCCCCAAAAAGAGAGACTCTCATATTTAAGTTTGCTCCATACTTATCCATTATGTCACAAAATCTGTCAATATTTTGTTTTACTTGCTAATCCATTCATGTTTCCCATGCAGAGCATAAAAATAAATTACACTCTAAACAATTTTAAACAAAACAAATTTAAATTGTAAAAATCTCAGTCCATTGTAAACATAATCTTATCACTTGATCTATTTCTACTAGGACATTATGAGCAGTGTATTTTCGCAGTACGTTTATAACCTTTCTAATTCAACTAATCATCAATGACAAGAATCTAAATCACAATGTTAAAAATTAGAGAATTCTCATTACTAGTAGACATTCAAATTGTTGAGTAGAGAATAATAACAATAAAGTAACTTTATTTTTGACTAAGGTAGGGCTTAGATGGAAGAATGAAAATAGAATCTTAACATAGATGGAAAAATTCAAGAATTTAACTTAGACATTCTAAGATCTTCACAAGATCTGAATAGTGGTCGATTGCTAAAGCAATTCATAAAATAATCCGTTTTTTCCCCAACTAATTTTAAGGATAAACATGAAGTTTTGCATGAAATATTTTAAAATCTTTTTAGACCCTTTTTGATGTTCAATGTGACTACCTTTTTCTTTATTTAATGTCACTGTTTTTAGCCAAAACTTAAATACTTCCTCATTCATGTAAAAGCATTGCATTTTAAGATTTCATTTGGTGTCCAGCAACCCCTAATCAGAAGTACTTCCATACCTCCCTATCAAAGGGTAATAAAATATATATCAATATAAGTTTAAGGAATTAATAAAATTTCACTTCATTTACTTCAATGACAACCAGCCAAACCACAGTATTTACTAAAAATTCACACGATAGGCCACAGGGTTTAAACCAGAATAAATAAAAGCCCTACATACCTAATACTACGATACTAATATGCAGTGCATAAATATTGTAGCAATCACTAGCGTGAAAAGCTATCCTTCCTCTAAGACACTGCAGCTCAATTAACTTCAATAAACCAAAAGAGCCAACAGTTCTCCTTGGTGAACTTTACACCTGTTACAAAGAAATGTACAAAAATTTGATCCCCTCCTTCAAGTTAACTTCAAATAACTCTCATTTCAAGAAAGCACTGGCAAGAAAATTCATCCAGGAAATTTTTAAAATGCCATTTCAGCTGTAATTGTGACTTAGATGTTCTTCCCATATCTTAGAGGAGTTGACTTGAAGGTTATTTCTTTGGACACATGTAAAAGTGGCATCAGACAAATTGCTGCTTCTGTCAGCCTCATACTGCACATGCAATAACAATGGCTAACTGCATCTCAGGTTTTCCAAAGCAATCCAACAACATTCTGACAAACTCCAAAAATGGTGACAAACCTCATGCTCCTTCAAAACAAACACCTCTTATATTCTTGAAAATTTCTCAGTTCCCTTAAACCCTCTTCTAACAACTTATATGCGATGAGGCCATCTCAGAAAACCACATTTCATTGGATAATTTGCATTTGGATTAAAATAACTATTCTGTAAATAATCTCTATAATCAATGCTAAAGTGCACTGATTGAGATTATTTACAGAATAGTTATTTTAGAAAACAAATACACCAATTTCCACATTCAGATTTTGCTGACTTGTATGAATATGAAAAACAAATCCCATACAGCTATGGTCAGTTCGCACTCATTGGTCTCTACCAAGATAAAAATCCAAGTTGAATGAGCTACCCACTTGGCTATTCAAAAGTCAATTGTTTCTTTTTAAACAATTAACCAATTCTCATCAATCTTCTCAGGATTAAATGACTAACATAACTCAAATTATTAGAAAGGGCTGAAAATACATTTCTGTAATAACTTTTAATATATTATAACCGATTAAATAATGTAATCTTTTTCAGCATGAATAAATCATTTACAAATATATCTTTACTTCATCAACTAAATTTCCTTCTTACTACCTTTTGCATTTTTAGTTTCACCTATTTTGAATAAGAAATAATTTATCAAATCCATCTATAACTTCTTATGAAGCTTTAATGAATTAAGGAGCTTCCCTAACTCAAAGCAACTAATCTAAGATATGATTTGAGAAGGGGATTATTCTGAGCAATTAATTGTTCCATGACAAGGGAATCACTAATGAATAAACATGAGTAATAGGCACCATAAATTAATCAATTATCAAAACACATCATGTAAGTATAACTACATTACCAAATACCACCAAAAGTATTTTGATTCTAAATACATTTTTATCAATAAGGGAAAAGAATGTTTGCAACAGTAACCTATAAATATTCCTACATGACATTTCACTACAAGCATAAAATATCATTGGAAAGTATGAGCTAAATAATAAAGATATTTATAGTTTGTGTCTAGCATTTTGATGTTTACATTAATTAAGTAACTTATAAAGAAAATGTAGCAGGTTTTCATTAAATAAAATGAATTCTAGTTTTTAACTTTTGCTGAAATGGCAATTTTATGAGAGCTGCTTTTTTCATTCAAATATCAAAATGAACTTGAATCATACTTCCCACATATTTTGCAGTGATTAATTCCTATATTATTGTTTAAATAGCCAAGCACAAGAATCATTAAATATTATACAGTAGTACTTCATTTCATAAGTGTGATTCTGTCTTCATTCAGGGTAAAATTTTTCAACATCATGAACTAAAAACTAAAGACTAAAAGCATAAAAAAGATCTTGGAACTATTGATGAAAATTCAGAAATTTTCAGGGTTTTAAAATACACTCAAACAGATACCACTCTATTGATCAATGTATTTCAAATAGCAGTCACTGATAAGCGAATTAGTCAAGTAAGGTCAGCGGTTAAGTGGAAAACTAAGCAAATTAGGTTAAATTCCTTCCAAAAGGAGTATGAAGAATTTCTAAATGAGTTAGTCAATTATATCATTAGATGAAAACTGAAAACTATCTTCATGAAATATATTATGATGTATCTGCCTTATAATAAAAAATAATTCGGACTAAATTCATCACAAAAAGAATGATTTGTAAGAAAGTTAGGGAATTGATAACTTAAGGAGTACTGGCAGTTACCTGAGAACTGAATATCTTAATTGTGACAGCACAAACCCTGATCTTATTGCATTTTTGATACACTAAGCAACCATTTCCCAATCACTGTAGTCTCACATTTCATTTCCTCAAGAATAAATTTGATTCAAACTGTTAGAGGATTAAGTAAAAAATGAGACGCATGTAAATGAAAGAAATTTAATTCAACCCAAGTATCAGTCTTATGATTAACTTGTATGCATCCCACTGATTAGGAACTTAAGTTCTCCTCATCACTGATGATAGCTATGTAAGCTTACTTAAGTTCGATATTGCAGTAGTAAAAATTCACCAAATGAAAACAAACTAATATTATTGATTATTTCATCAACTAAACATAATGCTTTCAGTCTACTTCCACATTAATCATTAATGCAAGCCTGATGAACAAGTTTCAATAATTTTTACTATAATAATATGATCTTTATTTAGCATAATGCTATTCATTAAATACATGAAATAAAACATTTTAATGCATTATAGACTTTGGCAACAAAAAATGATGTAATTTAGATTTTTCCTAAGAGTGAATTTATAATTCTTATTTCCATAAAGGGGAGTTATACTTTCCCCAGATAATGCCCTGTGTGCGACTTATCTTGCATAGAGATAATTTCATTGAACTGAGAAGTGAAACAAACCTTTACCATCCACTAATAAATCTACACACCTTTACATTTTTATTGGGTTAAACTTACCAATCTCAATTTAAATACAGATTTATAGCAGTAAAATTAGTTAATTAAAAAAGAAGTTTGCACACCCATAGGCTTCTTTTTTAATATCTCACATTAGAATACAAGCCACAGGTATAAAGCAAGATTTATTTTAATTTATTTATTCAAGGTAATGAATCACTTGTTAATCTTATTTACTGATCTTCATTTATCTGGATTTTTGTTTCTTATATCTGTTAAATATAAAATATTTAAGTAACCTTTAACTTACAAAAACATTTATTATGCTATTTGTCAAGCAAATTTATTGTAACTTGACTTCAAATTAAATTATTGATCTTATGAAATAATTTGGAGAAATTCTGGTCTCAGTAACTTTTAAGTTGTCACATCCCTGCATATTATTGAATATTAAATAATGTTTTTTAAATAGTAGTCCAATTTTAATGTTTTTATTGATATTTCTACAAAATGCAGTAAGTTCTCATCGCCTTCATAAATTAAATTAATCGATGAAACTTTCTTTCTAAATATTTGAATAGAGATAAGAAGAATAAATCAGTATTAAAATCAAACCTTGGTATCAACAGAAACAGAAATTTGGTCTCGGCACAAGAGTTTTAGATAAAGAAAATAACCATTCTTCGAAAGAATGGTATTTTACAGCAATATGAAATATTACTTGTTTGAAAACTTTTCAATCCTGTTGGTAAGAAAAACGAGAAAGAAAATATTGCTGAAAACAATGATTTTTCTATTACTGAAATACTAATATGATATTCATTGTAGCCAAAAATTTTCGTATTTTATTATTCCATAAGTAAATTTCATCGAACCTTGTTGCGTAACAACAATATATGCGAACAAGGTATTTTCCAGTGCTGTTTGGTAACATGAAGAATGAATCCTTTTCTAATAAGAATCAATGTATTCTCAAGAATGAGAAAGCGATATCCATTATATAAATACTATATAAAAAAAGCTGCGACTTCCATGGAAAGCAAGTTAATAAGTATTCTCTTAGAAATGTCGATATGTGATAAATTCCAAAGCTGCTACCTTTCCGGAGATACATAAAATTATTTCGAAAATCCCCGTAAATTTAAGATATCGTAAGTATTCACATGTACACATGAAAAGCGTATTACACAACAAAGCTAATCACGCAATATTATTAACATTCCCGACTGCGGTAATTTTTCAAGAAGAAACTAATGTCACATTTCATCAAGTCACTTTGATTAATAATAAAGGATCTTCGCTTGCTCTCAAAGTTACTTTGCATGCGAACAACATAATAGTAGAATTTTAAACATTGCTGCATAAATAGGATACGCAAGATATATGGGTTTGGTTTGCAATAAAATATATTAAGTGTCAATCACTTATCCTTCGCTCATTGAAACATTAACTACCACATATTCATGAATTGATTAAAAACTCAAAATTATATTCACTTTGAGCATAGGTTCTTCCCATTTATGACCAATGATTTAATATTTTAGATAAAAGCATCGTAAAAACAAGGGGTACAATAATAAATAGGTTACTAAAACTTAAACCCAACATTATTAAATATTTTCCAACCTCAGGTTTTGAAATGTTCACTTTTCTTTCCCTTATTTTTCAAGTAACCTGCTGTACTGTAAAACTATTAGTTGCATGTCAATACTCATAAATGATAGGAAATATGTGACACTTACATTATCTGCAAAGGTCATTTGTCTAATTTTCGCCATGTAACTTAAAGTATCACACAGTTAGTGGCATTAAAAATATGTCATCTCATCTTGCCGATCTCTGGAGAAAAGATTTAAAAGAAAGCTCACCTTAATCCACATTTTGGATAGCAACTGCTAGTTGCGCATATAGAGATACTAAACTTTACTAAGTGTAACATAGAGTGTAATTTAAAATATAGCTGATGAATTGTTAACTACACATTATATGAGTAATAATTTGGTGATTAGAGAATGCCGTAATAACCAAGAACGAGCCAAGTCATTGAAGCAACAAAAAGTTAAAACGTGAAATGTAAATAACAAACAGAAATAAACATAAGTAATTAAGGGGCCTTCAAAGATTAAAAAGTATAAATAAATTCAGGAAAACAAGGTGAATTTATACTATATAATAGGAAAGATGCCCAATGCATTATCATACGTATTTAGAAGCGATCTCATAACATGCATATTTTGATACCATCAAGTTAAACGATTGATATACTCACTTAAGAAAATACAAATTATATGGTATTTTTAGTGCAAACACTGATTGTGCCTTCTTTCTTAACACTTATTTCCTCATCCATGTAGTCTTTCTAATAAATTAAATTCTATCAATGCCTTATTATACTTAAAATAATTCTTGAAATATCATACAACTTAGGGAGAAATAATAACAAAGATTAAAGATAAAGAAGTAATAATAGTTAAATTAAGAAAGATCTGGTGCTTTCCCGGCGAAGGTGCTGAACAAAGATTTCTTGGGTTTCCAGCCGGGTCGTATTCAGGAACAGGTCCGACATTTCGGCTGCTATCTCTGCAGCCATCTTCATGGAAGAAGGTAAAGGGAAGGTCTTTTTCCCTGAAGATGGCTGCAGAGATAGCAGCCGAAACGTCGGACCTGTTCCTGAATACGACCCGGCTGGACACCCAAGAAATCTTCCTTCAATAGTTAAATTCTTTACTTCTAATTTGATCATTTCCTAGCAGAAACATATCTTTTAACTACACATAGATACCATAGCAGCAGTTAATTTTAGACTTAGCAACATCCTGTCTTCTTACATCTGTTAGCTTTAAATGTGTCTTCTTAAAAGAGGGACTAAAGGAACAAATTAAAAAGTGAAAAGAGTAAGAAATGACACGGCAAAGACCAAAAAGGCCACTTTAGCACTGATTAACTTTTTTCAAGGCTGCATCATCTATGACTATGAGATTAATTTCAAATAATAAGGAATTTAATTTTCATAGTTTTGTCATTGCAGATATTTTAGAACATTAATTTCTGATTAAATAGAAATATAAAATTAAGGGAATCATTAGAGAGACAATGACCCAACACACATTTTTCTCCCAAGAGTATCCTTGGTTCAACTCTAGACATCTTGAAAATGCCCTAATTAGAAATGTAAATAAATTTCTTTTAATAGATTGCAGACTTTTATTCTTTTGCAGAATTAAATTAGAAACAATGATTCTATGAACTCAAGACAAGGACAGAAAGGGGGGGGGAAATATATATATGTATTTATTATTGGATAATCCAGCAAAAGGAGAGAACTTCTATTAAGTGTATGTATATAATATATATACATATATAGGCATTCCCTCCTTTTGCTAGATTTATGATAAAATTATTATAATGAGAACCCAAAGTAAATTTTCCAAATTTGAGAGAAGATATTTTTCCATTTATTTCCAATTTCCCTTGAAGACAGAGATGTAACAATTGTAAATAAATAATGGTGATTGCTACTCAACGTAAATAATATCACTTCCTTGCATGTATATATGAAACTGAAAAGAATTTTAATACATCCAAGGTGAAGTAATTGCTTTGAAGAATTTAAGATACACATCTGAACTTAGTTATCAATTCACAACAGATGGTTTGTATTAAAATGAATGTCCAATATTTAAAATGTAACATGATCAATCATAATGTCATTAATCAAATATCCCAAAAAATTGGTCCAAGATTAACATAAATTAGCATTAATAATTAAGAAATAAATTCTAACTAACTTGAAAAACAAATGAAATTTTCTTATATTAATGTTCCCAAGCTGCAGAAGAAAATGGGTGGAAAAATGAAGAATTAGACTGAAGTTATATTTAATGAAGAATTAAAAATTGAAGCTATTTTGCATTTTAAAACTAAACTATGAGCAATAAATACACAAAATATAGAGAAGACCTTATTGCAAAATAAAATGCGTAAACATTAATACAAAGTTTAGAAAATATATATTTGCTTCAAGAAATAGTTCAGACAGAAGTAGAACATTACCGCTAAGATTAAAGGTCATAAAATGCAACAAGGATTGATGTTTGAGCAGATGTAAATTCAAAAGCCCTTTCATTTGCTCATCACTTAAATTATAACACAATTTTGTTATTGAGATAAAATTGATTTAAAAATAAACTGGGAAGGAAAACATAACTCCTAAAAGACACACCTCTCACATTATCAAATTCTCCCGTTTCCAAGAATCTATATAAATCAAAGAGATAAATACAACCAAAGCTTTCATTTCACAACTTGGCCTCAAACTAAAAAAGAATGCAAAATTAGACACTTTGAAGAAAAATTTCCATCGATACATTGTTGATTTTATATTTTGAATAGACACAAGAAAAAATTTCAAAAAATATACACAACAAACATGATGATACGTAAAAATATATTCCCAATCATAAATTAAGCCCAGCTTCTTAATTATTTCATTCTCAGCAAAAGAAAGGAGCCTATACTATTTCAATGTAAACTATATTATATCTAATATTAAAAAGCTATTTGAGCATTACTGAAGAACAATACATTTGAAGCATTGTCATTCCATAAAATTTTAGAATAACTGGATAAAGGTTTTCTTTTTCTATGATATATCAGGGTTTAATAGAATTATAAATAAAGAATAGTTGGTACAAAAATTTTTTATTATTTTCCATCTTAAATTTCAAAGAATTTAATCATACAAACATTGTTAACAACAAATTGAATCCTCTTCCTTCACCAACACAAGTGCTGTCCATATCTCCAGAGGTGTGATTTCTAGCATTTTTGAAACCCTTTGTTTTCTTCTTCCAATCAAATAAATATCAATGCCTGAATAGAATTATAGCAAGGATCTCCTTATCTACATTTTTACAACAGCATAGCAAGAAAACTTTCATGGTGGATTTAAGGCAATAGTTAAACGCAGATCTTGAAAAGGGTACCATAAAACTGTTTTCAATACAAAATTTATTATTATTAATAAGTTGATTGGTATTCAGCCACATATACTCATATATACCTTAATTATATAGATGAAGTGTCAAACAATCTTAGATGACAAAAATAGTATATTCAAGAAAATCATGCCCTGTAAAAAAATACCATTAATAATGAAAATAACTCGATAATGCCACATAAATGTTTTCAAACAAAAAAAAACAACTGTCTTCAATCTTCCAGTTTATTGCCTGGATCTTCCTAAGTATCTGTAAGGAAATCTATCTTCCATAACTAACATGTTTATAATTATCTTCTAATGTACATAAAAATTTTCTGACTTTGAATTGATAACAACTGCAATAGGATGAGATCTTAGAAAATTATCACCTCTGAGGCACATTTTGAAAATGACCAAAACCTATTAACATCAATTTTAGAAGATAACTTAACGATGCGGCAATACACAGATGCTTTTCCCCATGTTGATTATTTTTAGAAATAATACCAAAAACATTCATTTCAAAATTACTTACTCCCTGCAACCATAATGATTCTGAAAGAATAATAACAGCAAACAAATGTAATCAAAGTATCTCTTTGATCATTAAATAAATCATGCTGACTTAACTAAAATGAAAATACCGGCAAACAGCACAATCAACAAGTTTCTTACTGTTTCTCCCACAGATCTAAACTTATTTAAAGTATTCACTCGTCAGATAAGTATAAATAGAAATTAACACAAGAGAGCAACTCAACCGACCTCCTTCCCAGAATGCTCCAGGGCTAGAAGCTGCTGAACTCGAACTGTCTTGTTACTAGACAGCATTCGAGAGATGGCTGAAAGTTGTCCCATGACACTTCCATCGAGCGAAGATGACGACGATGGCGGAGTATTACTTCCATCCGAAGTGTTTTGACTGCGCCCCTGGTAACAGTGAGCCAGGGCAGCGCGAGGCACTGATGGGGGAGGAGGAGTCAATGAGTCTGCATCAAGTGAAGCTCTTGTACGAGCAGACTGTGGCTGTGCTATGCCTCGGATCAGGGAAGATGGATTCGAGCGAATGGGAGAAGTGCGGGGTGAAGATGATGCAGAGCACGCTGCCGGGTGAAGCGAGTGAAATTGAACACTTGTGTTACTCAGACTATACATATCTTCTCTGGCAAATCCAGCTTCCTTCTTCAGTGCCTTCGAAGAGCTGTGGGGAAGTAAAACCAATATTCACTTAAATACATGTACCAATCATCTTGCATTAGTTATATGATTAAACCTCTCATAGCGTACATTACTGAATAGCAAAGTTGGCAATTTGCAGAAAAGAATTGAGAGCTCAAAATAAGCATCTTTAAAATTCATTGCAACATTCTTGCATAATCGATAACTCTTTATGCATATTCATCCATTCTGTCGAGCTCGAATAATTAAACCAAGAGTGAGTGCATGCATTAATATCAACAAAAGAAACTCAACACACAAAAGGTGTCCCAGAAATACCCTCTAACAATAATACTTGATTTTTTTACTTAAAAGAGATGGCTTATTCTTTTTACATATGTATATTAAGTAGAATCTCATTAACTGGAAGCATTTGGGACATTAAAATCATTACACAATAACAAGCACCACATAAGCATCAAGTTTTCCCACAGACACATTAATTTTTTGGGAGAATTGCTTTGCATTAGCCTGTCTATTCCAAGTTTGCTGTTGCATGAAAACCATGAAAATGGCATTACGGTAAATTAATCTTGAAGCGAACATGATTTGAAGATGATGAATGTCAAATGCTGCACAGGGTTAGAAATTGTACACAAGGAAATGATAATTGACTGATAAAAAAGTTGAATTATGCTGAAGTTTTGTCACAATCATATGCAGACAGGCTGCTTCAACAGACATCTCACAAGAAGGAATCGCCAAAGAGATGTTGAGGATCATTATGAAAGCAATAGTATATGAAAGTAGATGTAGTAAAAAGTAAAGCAGGTTTTGGCTCCATGGGCCCAGGTTCGAGAGATAAATGTATTGAAAATTTCTTATCATACATGAAACAAAATTTTTAAGGCAGAAAGTAAGGAAGTTAGTATCCTATCAGTAACATGTAAGATTCTGGTGGCTAAGTCCCTGGTTCAATTCCAGTTGGATGCATGTTTTTTCTCCATTGTCAGCCCTTTTCTTTTTGGAATAAATGGTGTTGTGATTTTATTGGTTTATGCAATTATTTTTTTGTTTTCTACACTTTTTATAGATAGGCGGGTATTAATAAATGCATTCGTTAGTTAAATATCATTTATGAACGCGTATTTGACATGCTTCAACATATTAGAAAACAACTGTTTTTAGAAACTTTTGACGTTCGTTCTCTCAATGAAATTTAGATATGCTAATGTAAATGTTTGAAAGCAAACTTTAAAAAATGGTGCTCTTCCTTCCTGCACTTTTGTATGGTCCATCCAAATTTATGTTCAAGAGCTACAGAAATCAAAATTGTCCTAAAAAATCATTTCATTTATTTATTTTACAATCAATTACTGTAAAATTTGCAACTATACAACAGATTTGCAAGCTACTTACAAATAGGATTCATAGTTTCAAATTCTTTCATTGAGCCTTGTTTCAAAATTATTTTACTAGGAGTTTGAATTTAAATATTTTCAACTTTTTTGTGCCAATAGAGAGTCCAGCAGGCAAAGTTATGCAAGTATCAACAATCAGTTGACAAATTTTATAATGTAAAACAAATAATAATGTGACCTGACTTAATTATTTCTACCATCTACTTATGTTCAAAAAATAATGTGGCCCTTAAATTAAATTAAAAAGCCTCATTTTCAAAGTAAATTAATATGATACTTCATATGTTGTAATATCAACCCCATGACATCATCTCTGCTTAAATAAATTCGTGGCAATCCGGAGCAAGGGTTAGTTGGTTGAATATCATTGACACATACACAATCACTTTTTCAGATCCAAAGGCCATCGAATTATCAGCTCATTTGTATATATATTATTCATATAAGGAGTCAGAAAACGTTCCCAGGTACAACATAACAATATTTTGAGCTAAGATGTTTAAATTACATAATAATTTCTATGCTTTAAGCTACGAAACAACAGATCCTACGCATTTATTTTATTTCAAGTATTTCATACTCATACTTTCATACATTTCATAATAGTATTTCAAGAGATCAGAGTTTAAGTTTATGAGATTCTACTGTAATATCATGCAACATTTTAAAATTTTTCCATTACTATTGATTTTATCTTAAGTAAAACAGTACATCTTCACTTCATACATATTTTTGGAACACCCTGTATATTTGTCAGAGTTAGTGAAGAAACCTTTGGGTAAATAAAAATATATTAGAGAGCAATTTATGAATGCTCCACCAAAAATTGCACAAATAAATTGTGGAGATAACAGATCGGAGCTTATAATCTGAGCTTTTCCATGAAAATAAATAATAAAGGCCAATTTATTAGCAGAAAATTATTAATAAATTCTTGAATAAACTTCCATTATAGCATGCTTTTGACAGAAAATCCTCTTCATTAAAAAAAATCCTGATCATTCATTCTGTACATAACTCTACAGCAGAAACATTTATAATTTAAAATTTTGGTTAACTATGTAAAACTCAAAGATGAAAGTTAGCTTCTGCAACACTTTCATATACTCTTCAATCACACAATTCTTCTAGTCAATCTTTTATGTGTAACTTAGTATTCTATTCACACATTATTTAGATCTTATTTTACTCATCCTATTCAATACTCCTACGTATTATTCATTCCTCAGAATAATTAATTTCAACCAATTTCCAAATTAAATAAAAACTGACTGTATTAAAATTCCCAATGAAATAAGCTCATTGAAACTTTGAAGATCAACCATTTAACGTAATCTTCAAGAACCATTAGGCACATACGGTAAGAATTCTACATTGCAAAAAATACACTTGAACTTTGTAGAGAGAAATGAAGTAAACATATTAAGGCAAACTCAAGTATAGATAAGATGAAATGGAGCAAAGATGTTAGTAAAAATGCAAAATATGTACTAATTACTCATATAATTCCCACTTTCTACATCTTTATATTCGGCAATCAGAATATTAGAACATTCTTTCAATTTGTTCACTTTTGGAAATTAGTATTACTTCACAAATTTGAAAAGAAATAACCAACTAGTAGTCTTCACAGCAGCAAGAACTCAAAACAAATAACCTAAAGTAAATTGAAGTCTTAAAAATGTATATGATGCAAAAGTGGGTTTTACATGAGCAAAAATGATACAGTGATTCAAAGTACTCATTTATGGATTCTATTGCGAGCTAAGAAGGATAGGTAAAACAGACATGCAACACAACAACAAAAACTTAAAGGCATTGGCAAACAACAAGTATTACATGAAGAATAGGTTGTAACAATTACTTCTAGATAAATGTGCAAAATTAATAAAATTCACTATGTATGGGAACTATTACTTGTAGTGAATTAGATATGCAAAGATAAAAGATTTTCTCAAAACATTTTTGAGCCCAAATAAACTGTAAAAAACCGCACATTTGAACCTCATTTGAAATCTTGCAGTTGTGATGATATGAGCACAAGCAATAATTAATTTGTTTCCTGAACTAGATCATGTTAGTTAGTACTGCCACAAAAATACACAAGATATCTAACATTAGTACTTCATGCTTTTTGTGTGCTAAAAATTTTTTCTGATAAGACCCTTATAGATAAAATTTTCCTCCAAGCAATTTTGGTCAAACGTAATAAGATATTTCCCAATGCACCACTACAATGCAAAACAAATCATGTCATTACCTTTCATATAATGACCTCTTCAATGGAGTGCGGTTAGGGGATCTGTAAGCAATTAGCCAACAGATTTTCATTTGATATCAGTTTACAATGTTATGCAAACAAATGTGCAACACTATAAAATAAAGAAGTCATAGGTAAATCAATAAAAGCAGAACAAACAGTTAAAAATGCTTAACCTTCAAGTTTATGTTGGTGCAATATAAAAAGAAGAAAATTTACATTATTACCAACATATCTACCAGGTTTCAATAAAAATTGCATACATTCTTAAAAAATATAATATTAAAATTATTGACTATCACATTTATATCACAAAAAAATTTTCATGCAAAATTGAATAAAATTGGGATAGAATTGAAATATCTTCTCTAATAAAATATAAACATTCTCACTGTAACTTACCCTCCCAACTCCATGCTATCTTCAAAAGGTTTACCAGTGGCCTCTTTTGAGATGGCTGGCTTACCAGGAGGCAAGTTCTGCATTGCCTCTTGCTGCTCTCGCATCTGCTTCCTGCGCTTCTTGCTCCACAGCTCATGACAGTCTTGCCACGTAGGAAGTTCGGGAGGGGGCATTCTACAAAGTTATGGCGAAACAAAATTACATTTGGAACCTAATGTGCTAAATTTAACATAGGAAATAGAAAGAAAATAAAGGAATGAAAACATATTATATATTGCCCACTATTTAATTTTGCATTCTAGTTCCTTTTTGATCCTATTTAAGTTCTGTGGACATCGATTCAGTTAGAAATATTTGTCAAACAAAACATAACTCTATTAGATTCAAAAAAGAAAATGGTTTGAAAATTCACTTCTGTTATGCTGACTGAAATATATTACTTGAATTAAGCAGCAGAAATATTAATTAAACATAAAAGTAGCTTCACCGTAAAGATATGAGATAAAAAGTATAACCTACATTTTAAATGCAATTCTCAAATGTTTCATAAGCATGAATATTTATCTCAAACAAAAAGAATCATCATTCATAGTCATATTTATGCTCTTCGTTTGGCTTTCAAAAATTTCCACAAAATAATAACGTTAAATTTTTATGAAGTTATGATATAAATTGAATTATTCCACAAACTCAAAGAAAATTACTCCACAAATAACGATAGATGCTTAATCAATTATATGAATGCATTTTACATAGATTTGGAACCTGTAACCTTTTATATTCCTGAAATTGAATTCAGGTGAACATTTGAATTTTACTAAAATAAAAGAAAAGAAACTTGTCAGTCAATGAATAAGAAAAAACCAAGGATAGCTGAATGCCAGCAACTGACGGGCTCAATTCCTCAGAAAAAGATTATTACCAGGTGTGGCCGCCAGATACTCCCAATGCGCATTTACTAGACTTGAAAAAAGAAATTGAGTTACTGGCATTCGGCAAATGGAGAATTTTTGGTTTTCTCTTATTTGAATTTTACTTGAATTGAGAGGTGATTGGAAATCTTGTTTTATATACAGCAACACTATCACAAGCTTAAGAGGTTTTTGTTTTGAATACTAGTTTATTTTTATCTTTTTTAATACACAGTTAGCAAGAGGATTATGGACTTATATTTGATAAATAAGGCCTCATCAAATCAGCACTAATCTTTCATTTCATCTTAACAAAGAAAATAAAAGTTGTAAGTTAACCCTTTACTGTAGACAAGATAGTAAAGGATGTACGTAAATAGCTTTGTCATAAGCTAATCAACATTCTGCAGCTAAATATCAATCCCTTAGAAAGCCAAATGGTGCTTTTTATATTTGTATGCCTTGCCCAGACTGAGCAATATTCACAGCTAAAATTTCACTTGTTGTGAAACTGTTTCATGAAACATAGATTGTTGCGTTTCCTGCTGAAATGGGAAATAACTCTGAGAAAGTTTCAACAAGTCTAGATGTCTAAGAGATATAGGTTTCTCCAAGCATCCAAAGCGGCAACCATTAAGAGCAATTCCTCTGAAAAAGATCACCACCCAGGCGGCCGCCAGTTTTCAGAATTACCTGAAGCGCATTTCAGAAGCCATGCTCCCATCTTCACGGGGGGTCAAATGAAAATGAAATGAAATGCATTCAGGTAATTCTGAAAACTGGTGGCCGACGGGTAATAATCTTTTTCCGAGGAATTGCTCTTGAGGGTTGCCACTTTCGGCACTTGAAGAGACCTTTGTCTCTTAGTCATTGAATGCAGAGTTCCCTTTCCTTTCTTTCAAGTCTAGATGTGTTAAGAAACAAAATAACATAGGTTCAGTCATTTAGTGGCAGTAGGCAGGAAATTGCCTTAATTAAAATCTATTCGAAGATAAGTTTAGAATGTGAAGCCAGGAAAATATATTGAAAGTAATTGAAGATATATATTCTGTTACTTGTTTGTATCACAAGTCCGAATGATAAAACCTTTAAAAAAAAAGGATGCTTTGGAAAGAAATAGGAAAATCATCTAATATAATAGTTGCAGAGACTGAAAAGAAAGTCCACACAAGCTGCAGTCTCAACAAGATAATAAGAAAATAATGGATCCCAAGAAAAGTTTACGAAAGAAATGCAAATAGCTGCACAAAGTCCTGCAATAACTTCACTTGAAAAACAATGATACACTGCATGAGGTCTGTATACAGAGTAATCTTTAAAGAGAAACAATTTTCCTGGACTGTTCATATACTGCTGAAAAGCAATGTTCAGAAACATATTTATAAAACAAAAAGGGTTGTGTAACACTACAGTGAAACAAATTTACCAGACACAATTACAGACAAATCTTTTAATAGCAGAGGTGAGAGGACATTCTGAGACTACACTCAACAGCTAACACCCACAATAAATACTCCTTTCCTGGTTTTCCTTATGTTTACAACTTGAGAAACACATTTTGGTCTATCAAATGAGATTTCATTGTATCATATATATATATATATATATATATATATATATATATATATATATATATATATATATATATATATATATATATATATATATATATATATGATACAAAAATATATATATATTATAGCCAATCAAATGATTCTACATCTTAAGCAGGATCATCTTAAACAGGTTTTACTGTAGCCAAATTGGCTAAAGCACATTGTTTCACATACAACAGGAGAATCATTTGTAGTATGACACATATTGATAAAGTAGTAAGAGATGTCATGGCAACCTATGAGGGATATCCCTAGCCATGTGGAATACGCTGCTGGATGAGCAAATTAATGTCCTACAATTGGCTTTTCTAGACCACAAGATTAAAGATGTAGACTACCTTACAAGATCTACTTACTTTTCCGGATTGACATTTTTCAACCAGGCACTTTTCAATGCATCCTCAGCAGTAATCCGCTTACTTGGATCCAGTTCCAACATTTTGTCAAGAAGATCCAATGCTGTAGATGGCATAAAAATGAAGTCTTCTCTCAATCTTCGCCGATATATTTTCTTAGGCTTCACTGTATGCCATAGCGGTAGTTTTATAACTGTAGGCCAAACAGCAGGAGTTGGTGTACCACATAACCTTGATATCATTTCCAGCTGCATCATTTCTACATTAGCCTGAAAGAAAATTTATTTACCAAACTGAAAATTAGCCATGAATACATAAATTGAATGATGAATCCCAAATGAAAAGTAAAAAGGCAAGAAATATCTTCAGTTACGAATGGAACTGTTAGACTTCTGAGAAAATTCAACTTCAAATCTTCAAGATATGGGACAAAATTGAATGACAAGGCTTCACTTACAATATGTCCTGGATTTAAAAACTTTTACTGCCCACATAAGATTTTGAATTTTCAAAGGAGGATTTAATCGGAATATTTAATCAATAATGAATTCTCTCATCAAAATGCTGAAACCTATTTTAACTCATATGAAAATATATACAGTAAAACCTCAGATATACGTCCCTCATTAATACGACAACCTCACTTATACACTGATTTTTTTTGGTCCTGTGAATTACCCCATGTATTTCCAACCTCCCTCATGAAACTTCATTTATACAACAAACTCCATCATGAAACGCATTTTTCTAGTCCCATGACAGGAAGTATCTCACTTATACGACTTGCCGTAGAGAACCAATTGAAATATAGTACAAGTCCCTTATAACAAGAGCTGACAAAAATTGAAAAAGTACTCCTTGCAACACGTATTTGTTACAGCTGAATTTCTCTTGAATCCAAGGGAAGTGTGGTAATCTAAGTGCGGCAGAATGGAACTGTATGGTTTTTAATTTTTACGCAAATGTGTCAGAATACACAAAAAGTACTTTTCCATTAAAAGTATTATTTCATTGATTCGTAAACCATAACAAAAGTGCATCCTCTGATATAAAATGTATAATCCAAATTTGTACTGCTTCTATATTACCACCCATCCTGGATCCGGTGATTTGGTGCAAAGTTTGATATGGAATCAAATCCCACAGGTAGATGCCAAGAAGATAGGGAACTCAAATTCCAGCATTTACTACATGAGCCGTTGCCGAAAATAAACAAGAGACGTGGGGGAGAGTAAAATAAGTACAGAGGGACAAGAGGGAGCGAGAAGTCTAATCAAAGCTCCCTGAAACATTTTGTCGAGGATGGATTAGTTGTGGGAACCAAATGGGCAAATTAGATTACGATAATTTTTGCATTTAATTTTTTCTACTCTCTGAAGAGATGGCATGCCCCAAATCACCATATGCTTGTAGGACTTGGTCTCTCACAATTCCGAAATATACATCCTGCAAAGCTAATATAAAAACGTGTCATTCGTTATACCAATACTTCAGGAATAACCGCTCGTTATAATGGCTCGTAACTCCCTATCACTTTTGCTGTAAAAAGCCAATAAATTACTCAATATCATGCAAATCTCGTTATGTCATACTTGTTATAACAGACTTTTACTGAATTGTAAAATTTAAATATTTCACTCCAGCCACAAACAAGAAGGGATCACGGCTTATTTATGGTAACCAAAGGTAAATTTGTTTATAATTTAGAATGGCAGAATGATTTTCTTATACCAAATGCTTTCTCATTGAATAGAATCTCAGAACTAATATTAGATCTCTGCACATACATAGAGATATTCTATTTTTGAATAAAACTAGTTAGCAAAGAAAAAAATCTTTTTGACAAAGCAGATTTTTTCACTATTAACATGCATGACTTTCATCAAGGTTCTCGCTTCTTCAATCTTTGATCTTGGTCTCCATCCTGGTTACAAAATGAATTGCCTGAAAACAGCTGTACATGAGCAAAATTTCTTCAGAAGTTGGGTCCTCTGGACTCACTTGGCATCATCATCACAAAATTTCCCAAATACAAATTGAAAATTCAGCCCTGAGGCTAAGAGCCAGAAATGCTAATAATTAGACCAAGAAATCCAACTTTGGGAACATTGTTCAGGAATGCAAATTTATATACCTTTTTTGGTAATATGAACATTTGTGGTCTCGCCTCTGAGTAAATTAGATTATTAGATTTAATTTGCCTGCCTCCAAATGAGTAATTGCAGACAGGAAGCGAACAATCCATATTGGGCAGCTGAAAGGGGTTTAATGCTCCGTTGACATAGAATCTCAGTTATGAAACTCCTCACTTATGGAACATTTTTTAGCGGTCTGCTGAGTTTCATAAGTGAGCTTCTACTGTATTTATTATTGTATATATCTGATCCTTATAAGCCAGAATGCGAGAAACGCAAGTCTATAAAAAGTTATTTATTACTTGAGATACTAAGTAAGGTATTATACAATTATACAAATATTTCATCTTAATTCCCTTCATCTAAAATCAAAAATGATATTCCACAACCAAAATAGGAATATGTCCAATTTCATTTATTTTCTTAATTTTGCAGGACCATTATTACTAATTTAATTCTGCAATCTACCAAAATGAACTTTATGTGCATCACTTATAAGAGACTTTTCAAGTAGTCCAGTCATGATACTTCGGGCAAATTAGGATCAATAGGAATACCACTGGAATTCATACGGATTTGTTGACTTAATACCTCATCTCACCAGGAAGTACATGAAATAAACTTTCAAACTTATTTTTCTTGTATTTCTCACGGGAGTGTTTCACATTGGATAAATAAATATAAAAATATATTCAAAGATATTCCATATACATTTTTATAGGAGATGTTGAAGCTAGATGTTTAAGATCTGCATTTTCTAAGCTAAGAAAGGTAATAAATATCTCAATAGACCATGGAAAGGTAAGAAATTACCTGAAACAGAGGTTTCTTACAGAAAAGCTCTCCTAAAATGCACCCACAACTCCAGACATCTATGGCTGGCCCATACCTTTCCTCTCCCAACAGTAGTTCAGGCGGTCTATACCAAAGTGTAATAACCTTGTTGGTGTAGGGCCTTTGTCTATCTTCAGCATTGTAAAGACGGGCCAAGCCAAAGTCAGCCAGTTTCACTTCTCCCCTAAAAGAGAAGATATGGTTGTATAAAACAACTCCATTTTGATAACTATTACAGAAAATAAAGATTATTAAAAATCTATAAATAAAATTTATAAATAATAGAATGGAAAATAAATAAATCTAACAAGAGTGCTGAAAGTAAATAAATTCACCCACAAATTTCCATTTCCAGTATTTCATACCAATCTACACTAAGTTAAGAACATTTCTAATTACATATAATTACACAATTTGGAGGGTAATATTTATTTATCTGTCACTATCATCTACGAGTTCCTCCGAGAACGCAGAGTTCCTTTTTCTTTCCTTCTATCATGGCTACATGGTTACTATCATGGCTACAGCTTTATGCTAGGTGGAAGCCATTAGAGGGGTAAAATCCCTAAACCCTAATTTGGGAGGAAAACCCCCCCTTAGCTCACAACAGCATGATAAAGATAAAATAAGAAAATTGTCTTTCTACGTGAAAATGTAGAGAAATAATGTATCACTTTTATTTTAAAAAGTATTGAGAAATAAATTCCACCTTTCAATGCATCCTTTATTACTACATCAGTAAATATTTTTTAAATCAATAAGCATTTTCACAACATGTATTACAACATTGTGCCTTGCTCCATACAGGAAAATACATGGGAAACAATTCTCCATAAGAACACATACTGTCAATTAAATGTGGAACAGATAATAAAGCATGGCAAGGAGGGCAGCTATGGCAAAAAAAATAAAAGCAATGTAATTCCCTATATTCTTGGGGATCGGCTACTTATTGTATTAGCCTGAAAAAAATGCAAAAGTAACTTAGAGGAAAACTTAAAAATAGGAAAAACAACTTTCACCTTTTAGATAACAATATTCTCTGTAGCCGTTAAAAAAATTTAATACATAAACATTAGTATAAGAGACTATAAACATCAAAGTAAAAGCTATTGAGACCACACATAGTTGACACTTGACAAGTAATTGCCCCATATGCAGCATAGCTGCTTTATGGGCAATCATGCTATTGAGACCACAAGACATTATGCTTATATAAGATGATCCCAACAAAATTTACCGCATATTTACTTTCAATTTTCACGTCAAGACACTTTCCCAGTACATTTGTTGCATCATAAAACTAA
This sequence comes from Pachydiplax longipennis, assembly GCA_036926295.1. Lineage (NCBI taxonomy): Eukaryota > Metazoa > Arthropoda > Insecta > Odonata > Libellulidae > Pachydiplax > Pachydiplax longipennis. Next base: position 2,886,270 of record JAVFKF010000044.1, on the reverse strand, counting down.
TACATTTAAAATGCAGTGATTTTTAATACATGTGGAATATAATGTAATACACAGTTATAGTTTTAGAATTACTTGTATCTATAACGTATATGTAGCTAACTCTCCAGATATACCTAAATATATATATAGGGGATACAAATTCTAAGCATGTTACACAAGTGCCGTCAACGTCAAATTTTTACGACATACTGGCCCCACTCTGTAGATACCGGAATAATTCAGACTTCGATGCCAGGTATCATGGGTTCAATACCAAAATGTCCCAAATATCAAAATTTTCCCATAAGAATGCATAGCACAGATTTTTGAAAATTATTTTGAGGCACTTATCGGTAACATAGAGGAACCAAAATCTTGGAGGTTGAAGTTGAGGTAGTCTTCTATAGTACCTATGGAAGTAATGTTACAAAATGACCATGTGTTCGATGCCAGGTGGGTGCGAATTTCTTCCGTAATAAATGCATTGCTGCAATTTTTGAAAATTTTTTTAATACCATACCAATAAGCTGGAAAAATAAAACCCGGTAAGATAAAGGTAAGAGAGGCATCTGAAAACATTCTTTCAGACAGTTCATTCTTTTAACTGTTTGGAATGCTTTTGCGATAACATTGAAATATGAAATCCGGAATGTGAACAGCGACATATACATATTAGAGAATAATCAGATACTTATAGTAAATTTTCACCGATAAGCTTTCAGTATGAAGGAACTTTTACTCGTATAAAAAATACCACCTTCAAAGGTATTACAAATTGGAGAGACAAATATCACACTTTATTCAGGAAAATCTTTTTACTTAGCTTGTAAAAAATGTCTCACATCAATAAATAGAATTTTTGCAGACAACGCAGTAATTTACAGAGAAATAAAAAGCATAATGATAGATTAACCTTGTAGAATGAGCTGGATAAAATCATTAAATGGTGTGACAACTGGTAATTGGAGCTCAGTGTAGACAAGTGTTTGGTATTTAATTTTTTTGAAAGAAAAACCTTTGCCACTGATAACTCATAGAGCATTTGAGGGAAAACTTTATCAACAGTCAATTAAGTAAAATATCTTGGTATAACCCTCACCAATAACTTTACTTGGGGTACCCACATCCATAACATATGTGGGCGAGCTCTTAAGAAACTCCGCTTTCTTAAAAGAATAGTCGGTAGGAGCAAAGAAAAAGTCTGTGAGCAATGTTACTTTGCTCAAGTATGCATACAGTGTATAAGACCCTGCTGAAAAGTGTTGCATTTGCAAAATAGAAAATGTACAACAAAGAAAATATGTTTAGTAAAGAATTATGAGTATAAATCAGTAAGTATTACTTAGATGCTTCAGGTGGCAGAGGGGAATTTTTCAAAGAAAGAAGGCTCAAACAGAGATTTACTTTACTTGATAAATTCAGACAGAGTGCATTTATAGAAGATGTAACTGATATTATGTGCCATTCTTGTTATATAGGCCATTCTGATACCACGAAAAAGATCAGAGAAAAGGATTCAAGATTCAAGAACCAGTTGATTTAAGAATTCATTTTTTCTGAGAGTGATACACAAAAATAATTGACTAGGAAAGTACAGTTATGGTGCTTGCACCCCCTGCCACATGCAGAAAGGCAGCTTGCAGGGTGCATATGTAGATAGATGTTAATACTACTACATATCATATGTAAATAAATTAGTACTATTATAAATAAATTACTCTTCATCATGACAAATTGAAAGATTCTGATCAATAATGTTGTATGAAAATACCTGTTATTCATCAAGATGTTGCTGCATTTTATATCTCTGTGCAAAAAATTCTTCTTGTGGCAATAGTTTAATCCATCCAACAACTGCTTCATAATGCTCGCGTTATGATGTTCATTGAAGTCAACCATACCGGATTCCAGCAGCCCCATCAGATCATGGTCCATATATTCAAAAACTAAGTAGAATGAGCCTTTATCCTGACAAATGAAAACACAAAATCAGATAGGACCAAAAGAAAGAAACTGACTGCGGTAAAATGATGTAAAAGACTAACCTTTCTGAAGTCCAAAGCATCTTGCTTGTCAGTAACAATTTCACGCAAATTAACAATGTTTTTATGATTTAATTGTCTTAGAATTTTGATTTCTCTCACAGCCGTGATTGGGAACCCTTCTTTCTCATTCTCCAACCTCACTTTCTTCAGGGCTACCATATCACCTAAACAGAGAAGCATAGAACAATTTATGAGGAAATTGATGAAAGAGAAAAATACTCCAATCACAATGCACATGTCATAGAAAGTTCACCCACCTGTCTGCTTGTCTCTTGCTTTATAAACTTGTCCATATGTGCCCTCACCAATTTGTACTATGACCTCAAACACATCAACACACCTCTCTCCCCAGTCTTTACCGCCAATAGTTGGCGGATGAGTGCGTTTCCGATTAACTATTTTTGGCCTCTTCACTTTTGGCCTTGGATTCTTCTTCTTCTTCTCTAATGTTGGTGGTGGTGTAGAGGCCATGTCCTCATCAGGGCTCAGCTCTTCAGTTCCAGGAACAACTTCAAGCAAACAAAAATTAGTTCAGAAAAACGTCTGATGGAACCTGAGATTTTCCTCAGTCTGCAAGGCTGCTTCAGTCAACCAAGATATTTAGCCAAAACATTTTATCAGATGGATTTGAGGGAACTTTTTAGGCAATGTTAAGTGTGGTTTTGTTCAGCTGTGCAACATGATCCATGGTCAAGACCTAAGGGAGGCACCAGCTAAGCAAAGTGGTCTTAAGGTGAATGCTCTTAAGGAAATAAAAGGAAAAGTGTTAAGATTCCTTTGCACATAAGGGCATGCACTCAGGTAAAATGGAGTTGAAAAGAAGCATGTTCTAACTGGAGAGCTTACTTGGCTAAGGCAACCCCCAGATAGTGAAGGATCCCAGGCTCGATTCTCCCGCCCCCCCCTCACACACACACACACACACACACACACATGGGAGGTCTGAAAAGTTTCCGACATTTTGCCATGTCTCGACATGTTTTCTGAAAATTTTGTGTGTGTGTGTATACATACATACATACACACACGAGGGTAGTCTGAAAAGTTTCCTACCTCAAATTTTTCAGAAAACATGTCGAGAAATGGCAAAATATCGGAAACTTTTCAGATATCTATTATATATAGCTAACTATATATCTATTATATATATTAACATATTCTAAGTAATACATTCTAATATCTATTATGTATAGCTAACTCTCCGGATATACCTATATATATATATATACCTATATATATATATATATATATATATATATATATATATATATATATATATATATATATATATATATATATATAATAGATATATATATGCACACACACACACACACACACGAGTAAAAGTTGCTTGTAAAGCTATCAGTTGAATGCCGTATTGTACCAAGTAATGCCTCAAAAGAATTTTGAAAACTTTGCACAAAAGACCGCCTGGCATCAAACTAAGGACCTGATCGTGCGACACAATTGCATATTAATATTAATTAAGTGCTAATCTGACCTATTCCAAAGTTTTAATTAAATATCTTATCGGGAAGGTCCTGAAATAAGATTACGCTATCCCCCTTTGAAATACACGGTAGAATAGAAATGACGCTCAGGCATCAAACCAATAAAGGTCAGAGGAATGGCAAACAGCATATATGAAACATATGACTTGCCTCTATGTACAATCCATTTTAAATCATTCCCGAATATCAGATAAGCATTAAAAATAATGGTCAAAATTGACCACCATGCATTTTATACCGGAGAATTTTGCACCCACTTGGCGTTGAACTCACGGTCGTTTGGTAACATTTCTTCAGTTAGTACAATAGATAACCATGGCATCTCCAACCTCCGTGATTTTCACTGTTCTATCACTCCGAATAAGGACTCAAAACAATTTACAAAAATTCGCGCAAAAGAATGCCTGGCATCAAACACAGGACCCGTTCGTGAGAGAAAATGGCATACGAATGTTAGATATGTGCCACTCTGACATGTTCCAAAGTTTCAATTCAGTATCTTATCAGGAAGGTCCTAAAATAAATGAATAAATAAATTTTATATATATACACATACATACATACACACACAAACACATTTTGTAAATTTTAACCAATTAGCTTTTATAAATTTACAATAAGTTCCCCTTCCCGGGTGTCATTTGTAACTTTTCTTCCACTGGTTCCATAGAAAAACACTTCAAATGCAAATGCTGTGATTCTGAATGCTCTATTGTACCAAGAAAGGCCCCAATACAGTTTTCAAAAATTCATCCAAAGGACCGGCTGGTGTAGAACTCAGGACCCATTTGAGAGAGACAATTGTATACTAACGTTAGATAAGTGCCTTTCTGACATTTTCCAAATGTTGGATTATCTTATCAGGAAGATCCTAAAATAAGGTTCCGATATCTCTGTTTGAAATCCATGGTAGAATAGAAATGATGCCTCCACTCCCATTCTGGGTTTTATCATCCCAGCTTATCAGGACAACAGATTATTCAACATCACGGAATTTGCAGATGAAATGGTTTTCTAAAGCAGCAGTGGAAGGAATGTTACCAAATGAGTATTGTTTAGACGCCATGTGGATGCTGAATTCTCCCTTTTAAAATGCATTTTTGTGATCCATAAGTTCTGTTTGGAATGCTTTCGCGATAAATGGAAAGATAGAATCCGGAATGTGAACGGGGACATTTATACATAATGGAGAATAATCAGATACTTATGGTCAATTTTCACCGATTAGCTTACAGTATGCAAGTAAATTTTACTTGTAATAAAATAAACTTAAGTTTTAGTGCAATAATCAAAAAATATTATAAAAATCTATTTTAATGTAAATACGAAATTTTATTGACAACTTAATGGCAAACAAACGTTGAGGGGATCAACAGTCAATAAAGCTCAAGAACCTCTGGTATTACCAGAATAACTAATACCATGGTGGAGAACTATACACCACTCCTGACAACCCATTCATGTTTACCTCATATTCAAAGAGAACAGAAAAGAAGAAATCTGTTTAACATACCTGGTGGCATAGGCAAGTCTCTGATTCCTTTTTTAGGTGGAGTCTTTATTATTTCAGGTTCAGGACTTGCAGATAAACTTGGGGGAGAATCAATGCTCTCAAAGTCACTTTGATTTATTCCTGGAGGCATTGGCAATTTTGTAAGGCTTTTGGGTTTCGACATTAACTCAAGTTTACTTTGTGTATTTGTATTTTTAGTGTCAGTCTTCACTTCTGTTCTTACTTTATGTTGATGGGCTGTATTTTGATCCATCATCATCTGAATGTCCTGCTTCAAACCAGCAATCACATTTGGATCCATACCCACTTTGGGAAACAGAGAGGAAAGTGTATTCATGGGTGCTCCACCCAAGTTAGTGCTGCTGACCATTGCAGGTGGTAAAACTGCCGTGGTCGCTGGATTCACAGAATCAACTATGTGTACTGGAGTAGTAGACTGAACGAGAGAGATGGGATGTGTCACAGGAATTGAGAGCATTGGAGTTATTGCAGGAATCTGAGAAGTCATTTCTGGATGACCAGATACAGGAACAACACCAGGATTTGTAAAAGTCATAGGTGTGGTAACGAGAGTGGTGGGAATAACTGCAGGTACAGCAGACGTAGGAAATTTTGCAGGAGATACTTCACATGGTATAGGTATGCTATTTATGTCCATAACCTGAGAAAATGATGTGTTCACTGGCACAGCCATGTCTTGAGCCGGCTGAGATGCAGAGGGCAAAGATTCCTCAGATGGCTCTTTGTCCAAATCCACTATTTCAATTGAACTAGTTTCTTCTTTAGCTTTCTCCTTTTCTTTAAAAGCTGCTAATCGTTTCATTGCTAACTCTCTCATATTCTTATCCTTGACAAGTTCTGCAAAGAGGCTAGTTTCACTCATCTTAGCTTGTTCACGCAACACTTTGGCACTGGGAGTGGTGTGAGAATGCCTATGATGACGGTGGTGATGAGAAGGAGACCTAGGCAATGGACTAGATGGAGATCTCCTTCTGGATGAGCTCCTAGCTCCACTGCCTGAGCCCGTTCCAGATCTACGTCCTCGAACCGGAGTACGACTTCGACTACGAGATCTGGCCCTAGAACCACGTACACCCCAACTGGGAGAACGTGACCATCTTCGTGATCTTGGAGACCTAGGACTCCTTGGTCTAGGAGAGCGAGGACTCCTGGGTCTAGGTGATCTTGGACTCCTGGGTCTGGGTGACCGAGGACTCCTAGGCCTTGGAGATCTAGGACTTCTGGTTCTTGGTGATCTGGGACTCCTTGTTCTAGGAGATCTAGGGCTCCTTGCCCTTGGTGACCTAGGACTTCTTGTTCTTGGAGATCTAGGGCTTCTTCCTCTAGGTGATCTAGGACTCCTTCCTCTAGGTGATCGAGGGCTTCTTCCTCTAGGTGATCTAGGACTTCTTGGTCTAGGTGATCGTGGACTCCTAGGCCTTGGGGACCTAGGACTTCTAGCACGTGGAGTCCTAGGGCCCCCAGTCCTAGGTGATCTTGGACTTCGTGGTCTAGGAGATCTTGGGCTCCTGGGACGTGGTGAGCGAGGACTGCGTGCTCTGGGTGACCTTGGGCTCCTTGGTCTAGGGGATCGAGGACTTCTTGGTCTAGGAGACCGGGGACTTCTTGGTCTAGGAGAACGTGGGCTTCTTGGTCTAGGAGAACGTGGACTTCTCGGTCTAGGAGATCGAGGGCTTCGAGGGCGTGGGGCCCTAGGACTTCTTGGCCTGGGAGACCTTGGACTGCGAGGTCTTGGGCTTCGTGGACTCCTGGGTCTAGGAGATCTGGGGCTCCGAGGGCGTGGTGACCTAACTCTTGGTGAGCGGCTTCTTGATCGTGTTCTCCTCCATCTGGAGATGCTGCGACTTCTTGATCTAGTGATCGATCTACTGAAACCTCTTCTCAATCTGAAAGATATTATATTCTGCAATTAATTTCAATAAATTAACCAGAATATAAACACATCCACAATATTAACTACTTCTTTCACTCAATCACATTTTAATTTTCATAAAAAAATGCATCTTATGCATTGATTTGATGTTTCTGGGGAGTGCAACAGTAAGTTATACATAACACTACCTGAAATGGAAGAAGCCTGGTTCTTTCACACTGAAGTGCTCAAAACTAACAGCTTTAGAGACCATTTCATAAAAATAAATCAATTTAAAAAACAGGAAGAATGTTTCATCTCTCATCCTCTTTATTATTACTGAGCCACCAAGTGGAGAAGAATTTCACTTAATTAAAGAATTTCACAAATAAAAGGAGAAGCTAGGTTTAACACCAATTGAACAATCTTTAAACACACCCTCACAGAAACATTTATAAGACTAACTGAAGAACTATTCCTGAAATTATCAAAATTCTCTCGCTTACTACCAGTAACATAATAACATACAGAATCAAAATTTACCTAAATGTTTCCAATGAAATTCTGGTTAATAGTTTGTAACCAGCAATGAATTTACATAAATCACTTTTGGAAAGCATTTCCATGAATTTATAATTCTTACAAAGTCTAATCAACTGTTACTTTAAACAGTCTTTCTTGATTTGAATGAACTGGTAAACTGGCTATAATCTCAGTTCCTTTCCATCTGAGAAACCGCTAACATAAACTTATCAATATCACCAATCATGACAGGTTCATTCTTTTGTGCATGAAGATAATCAGAGAATGAAACTTCCCTCACCCAAAATGGCAACTAACAATTAGTTTTCCTAGTTCAACAGGTTTCCCCACACTTTGGTTACTGCTAACACTGAAATTGATTACAATTATATTCTGCTTTATACATGGAAAACATCTGCAATTAACTACTTAATGTTTGCTCCTGTAAAACCTATGTACACTAAAGAACAAAATACATTAAATACAGGTCAATAATCACAGATTATTTTAATTACCTGCATACTTGAAATATTTAAAAGGATTGAGAAAACCAACAACAATCTACTTAACAAAATAGATGAGAGTTGCAAAACCTAAAAATTGGGAACTATGAGTTACAGGGAGTTAAAGGTTTTACCTATCACATTAAATACTGAAAATAAGGTTTCTTGTGAAATCAGTTAATGGGTAAGGGAAGAACTAAAGTCTATTTTACAAATCTACCTCTCCTTAAACACTGCATTTTGTCCAGGAACACAAGATTAAAAATTCATTACTGAGGCCAGTCGTAATGCATGGAGGCATGGGTGCTATCCAAGCAGGGTGAGCAGATAAGACTTTAAAAGAAGAATGTATGAACCAGTTTGAGAAGAACAGAATTACAATGAATGGAATGCTAAAAGGGGAGAAAATAGGTAGATTCTCTAAGTCACCATGTGGTTGGACCATGCAGAAAGAATGGAAAGATACAAATTCCTAAACTAATCCGCAAGAAAAATGGAAGGGTGCAGGAGGACGATCATGTAAAGTGGTTACAAGGTATAGAAGAAAACCTGAAGGCAATTGTAGTTACAAAGGGAAAAAGAAGACCAGAATATAAAAGAGGAAGCTAATGGTTAAAACACACTATAGAGCTCCAAAAGATGATAATTTTAATCTACTTCATTGAACTCTTAATGTCACTGTTAGATTAGAGATTGCATATCCATGTAAGACCTTATTTAAGACCTCAACAGGAAATTAGCACAGGATTTAATAATAGCAGACCAACATCAACTAACTCTTGAGATTAGAAGTAAATAACAGAGGTAGTTTCTTCATTATCAATTGTAGCATGTAGATAGCTTAGATTTAATGGAGTTGATAAATATAGGTTTAATGGATACCAAAAATGGTACTACAAAAAATGTTTAGCAAGAGAGAAAGAGAGGATAGCAGAATGTTCTTAGAAACAGAATTATAAGGAACTTTTCTCATTTAAATTATAATAATGAAGCATGCAAATACAAATACAAGTTAGACCATCTATGCATTCCTTTATAACCAAAGACAAAGAACTAAGGCTAAGGCAGATTCCAAATAATGAAAATTAAATATATTAACTGATGATTCATAAAACAACTGCTAACTATTAAGAAGCTCTGGGAAAAAATTAATATAGATTACCAGAAACAGAGCATATAGTACTTGTTTTGAGGGGAAAATATTACTTGCCTTCTATACACAAAGACTGAAGAGATATTCAAGTATCAGAGGAATTTATGCAAGTTAAATGCTACTAAAGATAAACTGGGATTTCCACTAAGCCTTCTGTTTATTCATTCTATGGAATATGGTACAGAAGATCTTTTCTTCTCATCAAAATCTCATTTCGTGTGACTAAAGTTAGATGTTGGAATAAAATTTTTCTATAAGAATGTCTTGATACGAAGAGAAGCACAATTTTGAACTTGCAGGAGGCCTCTGAAGTTCATGACAAAAATGGAAAATGCAAAGTTTTATAAACATTGTGCCATCAAATTGTTAGAGGTAACTTGGCAAACAGAGGCTTTGAGAATAAACAAACGAGACAAGAAATCAAAGAGCCTACACAGCAATCCGTGCACCCCATACAGTAGAAAGATCTAATCCATTTATTTATTTTGTTTTTGCCAGTCAAGGACATGTATGAGCCACAAGGATAAAATTTCAAATCCAAAGAGGAGAGGTATGGCAATGAGGTATTGTAATCCAAGTCAATTGACAATTTTAATCAACGTATTTTTGGAGACCAAATCATTTTTGTTCTTCTATGCCTTCTTATTTACAAGATATGAAACTCCTGTGCTCAAATCAATAGATAGGGTATGAATTTGATACGTTGGAAAGTATTCAAAATATATCATAAATCTTCCAACAGAAGCCTTCCAGCAACAAACAATGAGAACTTAGCTATATAGCCGCCCCAATAAGTTGGTGAGAAAGGCATGATCTTGGTTTGCAAAACAGAAATAACGCATGCTAAAAAAAGTCAGTCCAATCACTTTCCAGCCAAACTTTATATTTTAAAACATAAGGAGCAAAAGTTAAAAAATTATTGATTATATAGATAAACAAAGTTCCTTCAAGTACTCAGGGTTTAGTATGTTATAATATTCTTACTACCAACTATTCAATCAAGTATCACACATCCAATATTGAGTTGCATACTCTCTAAAGATAATTATTCAATGTGTCAAAGATGAGCATAAGCAGCAATAAACATGCCTCACTTTGCTTTCTTCCTCTTCTCTGTCTCTTGCACCTTGTTTTAGTCTGTTGACTAAATATATAATAATAAAATTACAGAATGAAGATTTTAAAAGTTAGAATAATACGAGGATTGGAATAAAGTTATATCAAGATTCAAATTGATGACTATTACACCAATTAAACATCTCCATCAGCAAATAATTGAATTAATGCTTCATCATCAAAATAACAATCATTCTTTTTTATTGATGATGCTATTCATTAAAAGATGATTAACGTTTAAATTAACATGTTCCCTTGTATGATGTATACAGTTATGAAAATTCTGCAAGATGTTGTTGATTTCAACATTTCTTGGAGAATAAGGGTATCCAGTATTCCAGTCTAGTACTCTGGATTCCTTAGCATAATCTGAAAGGAAAATCTGGAATAAACTTCCATAAAAGTGTTACCTAAATGAGAAAATGAAGTTTCCCCAAAATCAGACTCAATAAAATGACTATGAACCCAATATTGAATATTTTTAAAGATCAGCCTAATAAACTCATATCATGCTATATCAAAATACATAAAACACAATTTACTGAGCTAAAATACTTCAACATCTTTTCTAAAATATACCGAGTTAAATTATGGAGTTCAAAATACTTTATTTAAAAGCCAATCTACTTCAACAGAAAAAAACCTACAGCCAAATTTTTAAAACTTCAAGGTCAATGATATCCTTCATCTCCAAGACAATAGATATTATATAGCTATCAGGTAACAGTTTATAAGCAATTACTGAGAGTTTTCTATCCATCATCGACTAAGCAGCTACATCTGAAAGCATGCATATATTTTGAACATGATATGACTAGTAGACAGAACTTAAATGCTATGTTCTTAAAATGTTAACTCAACAATACTAAACCCAACTGCAATGTAATCAAATGTAGAACTCCATGTTCGTGCATGAACCTCAATTAGTTCAATAGTATAGTTGGATCTCTATTACTGTTTTTGCAAAGTTTCATTTCGACTTAAGGAAACGAATTTTTCCTCTGCAGAAATTGCTGACCAAAGCAAAATAAGACTATCACTTAGAATGTAGGATGATAGAGAAAAAATATTTCAGATATTTTCGCACTTACTAACTCAAGAGTAAAGCATTTACACTGTTAAGTGTTCATACCAAAGCTACAAAAAAGTACAAAATTTAAAATTATGTTCATTATCGCACAATGATTGAAAAGGTTATCGTATATCTCAGATACCTAAGGCAACAGAACACCGAGGGAAAAATAGGTAATATCTCTGTTCTTACTGTCTGAGGTGGTTAAGAATTGCTTTCCATTGAACTCTTCAATGGTATTTTGGAAGCCTCACACGTTAAACCCACTTGAATCGACTATAGTCGAAAACTATAAAAACATCCTTAGTCATCCGCAAGCGAATGGTAACACAACCAAAATTTAAACGGACAGACTTGTATGCACAAATTGTGAAATGATGAAACATTTCTAGTATCTGAATTTACAAATAATACTTATTTACATACCGAATAGGAGACCTTGTCCTACTCCGGCTCTTCCTGCTCTTCTCTCGCCTCGATCTATGGTTACGACTTGATGATTTCTTCCTTTTAGAGGGGGAACTCTTCGATGAAACTGACAAGATTGGTGCAGGAGAAACACTCCGGTATGCGGTCAACTGACCCTCAGTGCTGGCCGACCGATGCGATGATGATGATATAGTGCCTGAACGAACAGGTACTTGACCAGCTAACTTCTCGTACGCCTTCGGAGGAAGTGGAGGTGTATGAGGTGAGTGAGGGCTCGAAGGAGCTCTGACAGCCTGAGGAGAGTTCGGAGACACAGGCGGACTGTAACCCGCCGAGACATCACGCCTGGGGCTCACACCACTGTACTGAGGGAATGAGTCTGAATCTCTAGGACTATAGCTTTCGAGCCTCCTCTTCTCCTGAAATCCGATCACCGACGAATTATCGATTCCGCCACAAGATTTCCAATTGTCTGGCTGAACACTCCTGAGAACATCGACTGAACTACCACCATCAGCACCAGCATTGCTATGAGGACTTAGACTAGCAGAATTTCTTTTCCTCTTCTTCCGCCTTTGAGGAGATTTGAGTTTCTTCTTATCCTTATCGTGCCTATGCTTTTTATCTTTCCTATCCCTTTTCTCGCGCCTCCTCTCTGTATGATCTGAATTCATACCATCTCTGCCCTTCTTGTGATCGGATACAGAAAGAGGTGAAGCACTACGTTCTCTACCCTTTTCGATGCTGTAGGGCGAATTGGAAACTTTCTTTTCTGGATTCGAAGAGTGGACTGGAGACAAAGTAACTCCTCGCAATTGATCATCACCCTTAGATTGTTCTAACGGAGTACGACTCCTATCACGCTGATGCTTCTCACATCTTCTACTAGGTGATAGAGATACATTCTTAGAATGATGTCGATCACTTTTCTGGTCTTCTACTGGAGATTTATTCTCGTCCTTAACTTTAATACTTTTAAAAATTGTTATATCACTTCTAAGAGGAGATGGAGAAAGATTCCGATCTCTTTTGTCCTCTTTGACCGATGCTGGAGATACATCTCTCACACGACGCCTACCTATGTCATCAGAAAGTTTCGTTTTAGATTTTTTGCGACGCTTTTTTGGCACAGGACTCACTTCACCTTCACTCAAACTAGCACGGAAACTGTCATCACTCTGTATTTCACCAGCCTCCGGTTCTGAGAGGTCCTCTGAACTTACATCAGAATACTCTACCAATGGTTTCACTGGTATTCCTGTACAATCATATCCCTCATTTCTGGAATGTCTCTTTTTCTTGGTTTTTCTTCCAACACGTTTATGCTTTCTTTTCTTGTCCTTAAATGATGCACTTGATTCAAAAACACCTAGATTTTGTTTTTCTAAGTCACTCCCACGAGTTGAGACTTCAGATTTTGGACTAGCATAATTTGCTCGCCGACGATCCAAGGTAGTCCTTCCATTTCTTTCCAGATCTTTTCCGCTGGGCATGACACCTTCAAAATAATAAACTTCTCAATAATGTGAAGCCAAAATGTAGTAACCAAGAAAACCAATAATTCACAGTTACAATAATGAGATATTTTAAAAAAAGAGTTTATCTGGTAAGAAATATTTATAATGATTCAGATCAGCGAACAAAATAACTTAAAATTCGGTAAAATTAATTTTTAATAGCTATCAACCATAACCATGTTAACGATTACGTCCGCCATTTTAACACTGGATGCTGTCGTATCACATACTTTTAACGTAAAATAGTTGCTTCAGAACAAAAAATTCAAACTTCCACATATGACAATAATCAAAATTTTACTTACTTGAATTTCAGAAATAATGTCTTAAGAGCAGCTTCGTATAACGAAGATGAGGTTAACCCTTTAGAAAGTAATTTTCAATGGCAACCGTAACAGGAAACTTCATTTCGAAATTAATATGTCAATTTAGATTTTTTAGCCGGTTTTTGTTAATTATAGTTAAAATGATTATTATTCTTTTAATATATATTGTCAATTTTCATGGATGGTCTATTATGCATTTACTTTTTTTGGATTTCGTCTCGGACGAACATTTAGGTACGAGTGACGCTGTCCTACCTGCTCTTACATTTGTGACGTCGAGATGATAATGCGCACAGCTACTCGCAAGAGCGTAGAACACTCGGCATTAAGTCGCCATTTTTAATCCAAAGCTTTGAGAAATGTACGATTGGGATTTGAATAGGGGAAATTATCGTTTATGCGCAATAAAAATATTGAAGTTAGGATAAGAAGATGTTTATTTAAAAAAGAGTCTCCATGTATTTAAGGAATAGAGTACCAAGGTTTCTTTCATTTGATTATGAAGAAAAAATTTTTTAAGGGGAAAACCAGTAGAATATTCATACTATATAATATATCTGTAAAGGGAATCGTGTCTGTACATTGAAGAAATTTTTAAAAAGTGGTATGGATGGTCATTGTAAGTTACCCAGAGTCTGAAACACTCATTTTTAACATTTTTGTCTGTCCGTTTGTATGTTACAGCATCACGCAAAAGCTATTCGACGGATTTGGATGAAATTTGACAGGAAGATGGTATATGACATTAAGCGACATATAAGTTACTTTTCATCCCGATATGAGACCCTAGTTCGATCCCAGACGAGGAAAACAGATATAAGCAGTAATATAACAAAATTTTTAAATGAGAGAATCCAACATCTTTCACATCCCCTTGATTCAATGTGACAGGTTATCCAAATGGAATTGGAATCATTTCAATTTTTCATAAGTTTGAATGGAAGTCAGACATTGACAATAAGAATACTAAGCTGTATAGATATTCCCTTTACTTTGAACTTGGCTCAAGTTCAACTGATTATGGTTTTTCTTTCACTTTTGTGATAGAAATAGAACTAACATGCAAAAGATAAAAATGCACCTTATATTTATTTTTTAGGGAACGCTTTGCCTCATCTGTGGTCGAATCTGAGATCAAACATACATTAAAGGCGAGTCATCGGATTTCAGTATTCTTTGGTACAACTAGTTGGTAATTATGGCAATATATGAACATCTGATTTTTAAATTATGAAGAAACCTTATGTATTTCCCTAAAGTGCATATTTATTTCTGCATCATAGTCGCACTTACAATGTAATTTGTCTATTTTTACTTCACCAGTTGAAAATCAAGGAGCAGCTCTGCTAGTATATAATAAATCATGGGGGGGGGGCAGAACTTAAAGAGGTATTAATTCACTACATTACAAAGAGAATTACAAAATTAGAAGTATTTACCAAAGTATTGATTTGGTGGGAATTTTCAATTTACTTGACCTCAGATTTCCGTGTTCCTTAATAAAATGAAAAGCAAGTTTCTCTTTCATAGGCTTTATTTAGGACTCAAACCTCTCCTTCTTATTCATCAAAAATTATTCTCGTTGTGACAATAGAATGCATTGTTAAGAATTTTAATTATCTTCTATAAATACTAACTGGAAACGGGCTAATTCTGATGATTGGAAGTCATAGTGCTCTGATAACTAAAGTATCTATCCAAGCTATCTTCTTTACTACAAATGACACTGAAAAAGCTACATTTACAGGAATGCTATTTCCACTATTATGGAAAATGTACAAAC
This sequence comes from Pachydiplax longipennis, assembly GCA_036926295.1. Lineage (NCBI taxonomy): Eukaryota > Metazoa > Arthropoda > Insecta > Odonata > Libellulidae > Pachydiplax > Pachydiplax longipennis. The sequence goes on along the minus strand of JAVFKF010000044.1, from coordinate 2,870,928 downwards.
TTTTCCAAAAGCAATAGAAGCAGGTATGTTTGATAAATCAATCATTTAATCAAACTTCTAGTAACATTTTTCCTTCTAACCATATCATCAATCAATTTGTTAAACATTTAAAGACGTTTTTAGAAGGGCAAAAATAAGGTTATAAATTCTTACTTTTGGTAGATTCATGGCTTGCTAATTGTGCTAAGCTAAGCTGTGCTCCCTTTCACATTGGAAATAAATATTAGTTCTCTCCTATCCCTCTTAGCTATAATTAATTAGAACTAACAATTAAATATATTAAAGGTATTTTTAATTTCATATGGATTAATGTGTATCTCATAATCCAAAAAAGCAAGCTTTAATTTAATATCTTTGCTGGTTGACATGAGAATTAAAATTATAGCAAATCTACCAAACTGTGAAATTGGTCATACATTGGTTAAAAATCACTGTAAAGGACTGAATCTAGGTGAATTCCTTTCCATTCTGGAGAAATATCTTAAAATTGATTTAAAGGTATATGTGATTTTGGAACAATCAAAATCAGTATTTGGATTGTCATAATTAGATCAACAGGAGAGAAATCCTCATTCATGGTGCAATCGAATAGCAGATTAGAATAGATACTCCTAATTTATTTGTTCTACAGTCCTCAGTGAAATCAGATGTTCTAAAATCAAGACTTTTTTGCATAAAAATCAAAGATTTTCACATCCTTAGTAAAACTTTTCAGATGAGGACTCCAAAACAGTGTGTTATGTTTAATCTTTTCAAAATAAGAAAAGCAAAAATTTAAAGAAGAAATTGTTAAAAGAACTTTATGCTTGGAGAAGAAGGATAGACAGCCACAGATACCATTTTTGAATAATATAGGAAGGTGATAGCAGAGATATAAGGGAAGGATTATTGAGGAGCAATGGGATTTTCAAATTTGCCTAGTAAATGAATGCACATACAACCATTATAAATCTTTCAGCATTCCCATCATTGTAACAAAAATTGAAAAAGGGAATCTAAGACCAATATAGTATTGATGCAAACAACCAAATGAAAGCACTCAAAAGATTTTACATTTTTACTTTTAATGAATAGGCAAAATAACATGTTACAATCCAACTTTTAACTCCACACTATTCATGAAGGGAAACAGAATAAATCATTCACAAAAAAACATTAATTTAGATATTTCAGAATTTGTGTAGATATGTTAGAGACTTTGTAAAACCTAAGTTAGTAAGGAGAGGTAAGCCTGCATGTTATAAAGCATAATCTTTGATTTTTTAACTAAGTACTATCCAAAAATTATTTTTAAACCATGACATTAAATAGTTAATACTGTTTATGTAAGCAGAATATCCAATTATCAATCATTCTACAATTAGGTTATTAATTTTAGAAATCAATTTAGTGATTCTCAGTTTTAGGTTATGGACATTAAGAAATCAGGTAACCTTCTCACTGGTTGCTGTCTCATATAAATAATAAAAATTCATGTTTTCAGAATAATCATATTACCTTCCAGCAATAGTCAATCACACTCCGGTTAAAGGTACAAAACAATAATGCGGGTATAATTGAAGTCTTTATTCAAAAGTAATCATTAGAGGCCTAAGCACAACGATCCCACTGTTTCACAAGCTGAAAGCCCTGTTCCCAGAATTCCTATGCCTTCATTGTGTCCTTCAGTTAATCATCTGAGTGGAAGCGCTTTCCTTGGAGATATTTATTTTAGTTGACCAAACAAGTGAAATGTCCGGAGTGTAGGGTGGATAATCAAGCCACTTGGACTTGGCCAGTATACTTTGTGTGACCCTGGAGACATGTGGCATTATTATGGAGCAGAATCACTCCCTCCTTGAGCAGCCTTGGCTGTTAACTTTCGATGGACTTGTGTAGGCTATGGACACACACAGTCTCCCCCATATACGCAATCTGGCCAAGCACATTGGGCAGTTTAACACCTTCTGCAGTCAGAAATCTGATGACACCATCCTGCTCCTCAATCATCAAATTTTGCAATGTGAATGCCATGATGTCCTCATATGCACTACCGTGTCAATTTGACAAAATATACAACCAATTGGTGAAGGACTGGCTCTTGTAACTGCTACAGGAATTCTGGGAATCTCTTGGCATGTTAAACAGTGGGATAGTTGTGGTATTGTTGTTGTCAACTGAAATGTAAAGGAACACATTTTAGTTAAAACTTACATTTGGAATTACAAATTAAGCAAACCAATAATGTACTCACATTCTGTTATTTATTGATTATCAGCATCATCTGGCTCTTTAATTTCATTTGGGTCATTTGTTTCTTGGAAAGATTTTAGAACATCTTTTACTTCCAAACTGCTATCTACTGCATTTAATTTTCTAGAATCTCAATTCAATATCTTATCAGGAAGGTCCTAAAATAAGATTAGGCTATCTTCCTTTGAAATGCATGGTAGAATAGAAATGACGCTCAGGCATCGAACCAAGAACCATCAGAAATACGGCAAACAGCGAATATGAAACTTATGAATTACATCCATGTATATTCCATTTTATATCATTCCCGGTTATCGGGTAAGGATTAAAAATAATTGTCAAAATTGACCTCCACACATTTTATACTGGAGAATTTTGCATCCACTTGGCGTTGAACTCACAGTCGTTTGGTAACATTTCTACAGTTAGTACAATAGATAACCATGGCATCTCCAACCTCCGTGATTTTCACTGTTCTATCGCTGCGAGCAAGGACTCAAAACAATTTTCAAAAATTCGCACGAAAGACCGCCTGGCGTCGAACACAGGACCGGTTCGTGAGAGACAATGTCATAAGAATGTTAGAGAAGTACCACTCTGACGTGTTTCAAAGTTTCAATTCAGTACCTTATCGGGAAGGTCCTTAAATAAGATTACGTTATTCCCGTTTGAAATGCATGGTAGAATCGGAATGACACTCTTGCATCGAATCAAGGACCACTGGAGAAACGGTGAAGCTCATGAAAGTATTTTCTCAAACACTTCTGTCACCATTCCCGGTTTTATCTTTCCAGCTCATCGGTAACGCATTTAAAAAAATCGTCAAATATTTCAGCAATGCGTTTCTTATGGAAGAATTTTGCATCCACCTGGCGTCGAACTCATGGTCATTTTGTAACATTTCTTCCATTCGTAATATAGAAGACTACCTCAACTTCAACCTCCGAGATTTTGGTTTCTCTATCTTACCGATAAGTGCCTCAAAATAATTTTTAAAAATCCGCACAATGCATTCTTATGGGAAAATTGCGATATTATAGCCATTTACAATCCAATATCGGATGTAAGCCTCCCCAAGCACTTTCCAATTCTCTCTATTCTGAGCTTCTCTTTGCCATGTCACACCTAAGTACTTAATGATGTCTCTGTTCCATCGGTCCTTTGGTCTTCTTCTTGGTCTCTGCACATCTCTTGGTGTCCAGTTCAGAACCGCTCTTGTCCAACGGTTGTCGTTTCTTATCGCCACATGGCCTGCCCACATCCATTTCAGTGACCTTACTTTATCTGTGATGTCTGTCACTCCTGTCTTCATCCTCACCCACGTGTTATGTTTCCTGCCTCTTCTTGTGATCCCAAGCATACATCTTTCCATACTTCTTTGCGTTGTCTGAAGTCGCTGGGTTATTGCTGAGTTTAATACCCAGGTTTCACTTCCATATGTCAACACTGGTAGAATGCATTGGTTGAAGACCTTCCTCTTCAATACCATTGGCATTTTTGACTTCAGAATATGTGCATTTCTTCTGAAGGCAATCCAGCCGGGTTTAATTCTTCTGTTCACTTCATTAACCCCATTGTTATCTCCTGTTGTTACTAGTTGTTCTAGGTATGTGTATTCTGAGCAGACCTCCAGAGGCATCCCTTCAAATTTGATTGGTTCTTGTATTGCAAAAGAATTATGCATTACCTTTGTTTTTGTTAAGTTTATACCGATTAGTTCTTGAAGTTTTGAAGATCTTTTCCATCGGTCGCGAAGAGTACTGTAACATCTGCAAAGCGCAGATGACTGATACACTCCCCATTTACCCGCAGAAATTCTGCTCCCAGTCCAAGGTTTAAAAAACTTACCTCAGAACAGCTGTGAAAAGAATTGGGGAAGGACAATGGCTTGTAATTTTAATGGATTTATCTTTAAAAAATTGTCATTGATACATTTTATGAATTTGTTGGAGGTGATGGTTTGCATACCGAATGCATTCAGGGAAGCAGGCAACTGTAGAATCAAGATATATCTGCAGGTCATCAGTGTATAAATGATGTTTGCAGTTAGTATATTCAATTTTTAATATATATCCTTGTAAAATGAATTGAAGGCTTTACTAAATTCCAGTAATTCCATTAATTAGTCCATTCCCTCAGATGCTTAGGAAGTTTCCTAGCGCCTTATATTAAAATGCAATTGGTAAATTCATTCTCAAGAACTAGCTACTAAGATGCAACATGCCCAGAATGCCTCTGTTCAGTTTTTATTTAACTTGAAAAAGTATGACTATATTTCTGATACTTTTAAGAAATATGTTTAACTCGAACATTGTTAAAGAATTCATGTTCTAACACCAGCTTTCAGCATCTTGCAAGCACAAACTGGATATCTCTTTTCTGAATTTGTCAGCTTAGAATCTGTCCATAATTGCAAATACTAGAGGGAGAAAATCTATAGTAAAACTATATCTAAGAAACCACTGAATTAATGCATTCCAATCTCCATTTTGCTATGATATTACTCTTCCATGTTAATGCCACTAAAAATTGATTTAATTAAGTAATTTTTATAACAATAACAAAAACAAGTCCTTCCAAATGCTCAACATGGACCTGCATAGCAGACAACGTCCTCCATCTTTATTTTTTCTCTCTCTCTTCTGGAGGCTCACTCTCTCATAATGTTGGACAAGTTGCCCCTGGAAGTGGTAATTTTTTTTTTAAGTGACTGCACCATTTTTGCTATGTTAAAACCAGTTTGTCAATGTTTAAATTGTTGTGAGTTAAAGAGTTCAATCTTAGAGTGGACTTAGGTTCACTCAATAAATTTGTGATTATTATCATTATCTTTCACTTTAGACTTTTCAGTACGTATTATTGCATTTTTCCTCTATTGGCTTGGGTTACTGTGTCATTTTAACCTTTGGCATTTTTACTTGGATTCATTGTTCCAAAGACTCGTTGCAGCAGGTATTTTGAAATAATCATTCTCAATCATATAGAGTGCCATAGTATTACTACTTGAGATGTATTTTTACATGAGGAAAACCTCTTTCCTGTCTCTCTCAAAAAGCTTGAATAAAAAGTTCATTCTGCTTGCAAAATTGACATTTTAATGAAAAAATATGTTTTAATGATTGATTTATGTTGTTATCTTGTTCTATTCTACTATCAGGAAATTTTGATTTAGATTTGTGTTTCTGCTAATAATATGCAGGAGGAAGTGGTTCATCTGAAGAGTGAAGTTCAGAAGAAGAAAGATGCCATAAGTGCTACAAATCATGAAATAGAATTGGCAATCAGAAGAAAGGAACAGCTAGTGAAGGAGAAGGGAGAGCATAATCTGGAAATTGAGAAGCTGAAACTGAACATGACTAAGCTCAAAGATCTAGCAAAGGAAAACCAAGTGAAGGTAAATTTTAGCCAATGTTTGCTAGAAGACTTCCATATAGTTATAATTTATTTAAGAGTAAAGTAGTTTTGCTGCTGAAATTACGATAAAATAAACTAATTACTCAAACAATTATTTTATAACCAATTTAAATAGAATGTATAAACATATAATGAAGTAAGAATTTCATAGCCTTAAAAACCTCTTCTTTTATATTAATCTTACATAATTGGCCTTTTCAGATTAAGTATGCTCACAATTGTAATCTATCAAACTGTGGGAGCAAATTCTTTGTCCTTCATTTTGCTTTGAATTCCAAAAACGTTTGCTTAAATTTGCTTTAAACTTATGAAGGGTAAACATCCATTCATCCCTTATTTTATCACTTTCTCGTTAAATCCAACAGGTTAAAGATCTTATGAGTAAATATGAATGGATTCAGGCAGATAAACAGTATTTTGGCCAGCCCAATACTGAATATGATTTCCATTCTATTGATACTGAAGAAACTCGTAAACGTATTACTATACTTACTGATGCAAAAGAGAAGTTAAGCCGCAATGTCAATACTCGCTCTATGAATCTACTAGGAAAAGTTGAAGAACAGGTGAGTGAATTTCTTGTCAGCTTCTTGCATGATAATGTGGAATACACACATACATACCAGTTGTCGTATGTGAAAATTTTCCACAATTGGTCACTGAGTTCTTCAATTAAAAGAAAGTGATTGTTAGAATGAAATGACAATGTAAGCTGCTTTAAGTGTGATACAAGCCTTCATATTTAGCAGTGTTCATGTTTCTAAAGTTGTCTTTGTGCTCCTAAAAGATGCATGGTATATTAGATTGTTCACAAATGATGGGATTGAAATTTAACTTAGCAAATTAAGTTGTGCTACTTAACCCAAAGTTATACAAGAAGTGAAAAATTGTGTCTTGGCTGGGACTCGAACCAAGCTCTCCCACTTTCCTGGCAGGTATTCTATCCAGTGAACTACCGAGCCACTCAATCTCACTTCTGTGATCGGGAGCTTTTATGAGCAAGGTAGTAGTGCTCCACTTAGTGGCACCAACCACCACCAAAGGTCCTTCTTGGGGCAATCACTTAGTTACCTGCCCGGAAAGTGAGAGACCTGTGTTCGAGTCCCAACCAAGTGACAATTTTTCACTTCTTGTATAACTTTATTAGAATGTTGTTATGATTGCATACAACTCTGATGTCCTACAATAAAAAAAACTGAAAAATTCAAGTAATAACTCAATTTTTTACCTAATAGTGCATTTTACACTTATCTGTCTATTTTTAGTGGAATCTTTATCATTCATATGGTCAGTCATTTATATCTTTTGATAGTGTGTGAATGGAGATAAGCTCCAGTCACCAAAGATAGATGTTTAAAAATAAGTTATAAGATATATTTATAAATCATCTTAAGCCATTTTCAATTTGATGGCCACTGTAGGCGTCCCGAAGCCCTTTCCAATTCTCTCTATTCTGAGCTTCTCTTTGCCATGTCACCCCTAAGTACTTAATGATGTCTCTGTTCCATTGGTCCTTTGGTCTCTCTTACTGAATCAAAGGCCTGAGCATAGTCCACACAGCAGAGCACTAGTGGCATCTCATATTCATTCGTTCTGCTGATTATTTCTTGTAGCGTGTGGATGCAGTCCATAGTACTGAAGCCCTTCCAGAATCCTGCTTGCTCTCTAGGCTGGGCAGATGATAGAGTAATCTTTATCCCTTCAGCTATTATCCTCATGAATGTCTTATAAACAACAGGAAGGTGACTGATGGGGCTGTAATTCTTCAGCTCTTCCTTGCTTCCTATCTTTCATGGTTCCAGTCCTTGGGGATTCTTCCTTGTTTCAGACAATTAGTGAATAACTGCGCTAAAAATTGTACAACTTCTGTTCCACTAAGTTTTAAGCATTCTGCTACCACTCTGTCTATGCCTCCTACTTTGCCATTCTTCATCTGTTTTAGTGAGTGACATGAGTTTTGGCATCCTTCTTGATTTTCCTCCTCCTTGAATAGGTTGCTGAAGAATTCTTCTACTGTCCATTGTATTGGTACTCTATTGGAAGTTCTTGTGCCATCTTCCTTCTGTATGGCTAAAATCTGTTTCTTCCAAATGCTAGGAGTTGCCTGTTATTTTTCAAACTTTTTTTGTTTTCTATAGCCTCCTGCAGGATTCTCTCATTGAAATTTTTCACGTCTTCCTTAATTGCTCTCCTGATAGCCTTGCAAAGCTCTATGTACTCGATGTTATCCCTTTGTGATTCTGAATTCTTCAGTTCCTTACGTTATTTCATCATGTCGAGTGCTGTCACTAAGCTTTCTATCCTTTGCTCTGGTGAGCTCACCACTTATTCTGCTGCTTCATTAACAGTTTGTATGACTATTGTTTCCAGTTCTTCTTAAAGTGCTGAGAATCTTTTTTTTTAGCTTTAGCTGGAATTTATTCCGGCTTCTTCCAGTTTTGATGCTTATTTAATGTTTCTTGCACAAAATCAACTTCTATTTATCTATCAACAATCGGTTTCGAGATTAATCTTATAAGGAGAGATTTGGAGATCTTGCAATTCTGTTGTCACTTCCAAAGCTAAAGTTGTTTAAGACTTCACAGTCTGTTACTGTGTAGAGTTTACTAACCAATATGTAATCTATTTAATTTTTTACTCCGTTGGGTCCTCTCCAAGTCCACTTCCTTTTAGGGTTCTTCTTGAAATAAGTATTTGTTATATACTCGTACATATTGGTGCATTCAGCAAACTCAACCAAGCAAATTCTGTCAGATATACTTTCTATTTTCTCTACATTGTTTTTCCATCTCTTGTTGATCAGGAACCCGACACCTCCTAGTCTTCCATCCTTAGTACCCCTGTAATAAAATAAATTACCTTCCTGGAGTGTAATCAAATCTTCTGATTTTCTTATAACTTTGCTGAGTCTGATGACGTCCCAAATTTTATCTTCTCTGCTTCATTCAGTAGCTCCAGTAGTCGGTCATCACTCTTCAAGCTGTGGCAGTTGTAAGTTGCAAAGTGTAGGGTGGTAGTTCTTTATCTCATGATGGACCTCTGTAATGCCACTACCTCCTGGACATCCAAATGGGTGGTGCTTTAACATCTAGATAAATTTCCATTACAGAAGCTCATCATGAAAATTTTATTCGCCTTTGGGGGATGAAGGACAATAATTCTTCAGGCTGTCCTACTGCTGGTTGGTGAATGCTATTTCACAATTTGGCTGGAGATATCGTTGAAGACTTCTTAGCATGATTGGATCTGGACTATACATTGCCTCCAACATTGAAATAAAAAAATAAACAAAAAAAATTGTGGAAAAAGTACGAATTGTTGTTGTCGTTATCCATTAACACCCCTCCGCCCCGTTAAGATAATGAACTGTGATATATATGTATACAGTGATACCTATATCCTACGGACATTAACAGTTCTAGAAAATGTGTCTGTGAGAGGTAAAGTGATGGATTGAAAATTTTTTTATTAAATTGAACTGCCATCTTCCTCTCCTGCCTTGCCATGTATCTAATTCAGATTATTGTTAGGGATGATTGTGTGAGAAGAAAATGAAGATATTATGAAGCAGAACAATCTTCATCCCACAATTACATACTATCTTTGACATAAAGTGAGATATACTCCATCATTTTGGTTTTAGGGCAGAGTATTAGATTAAAATGTCACTTTGTTATAGTTCCTTTCAATGCCATCTTAAGTTTTAAACATACTGAGCAAACCAAACAAAATCAAATAACCATATCAAACCCAATAAATAAATAAAAATTAAGAGACTAAGGAAAATGCTCTCTGTCCAAAATGTAGACCAACCTTAAAAAGTTTAAGAGAGTAGCCAATATAATGCAAGAATAATTCATGGAATCTCTAGAGAACTACAGCTGTGTTTGGTAAAGCCAACTTCGTTTATAAGATGTAAAGCATTTATTGAAAAGTCAAGTAGACAAAAACCCTTCCCTCAATACTGCAAGAAATTGCAATCATTCAAACTTAGTGCATTACAAATATATACACTAATATGAAACTAAGCAGTATATTCAAATGGTTTAAATTTAGCCGCAACAATAACTGCTTAGGGGTTATTAAATAAAAAGAGCAAAAAGGATATGTAACTTGCATGCAAGAAACAGATGAAGACATCCACTATGTGAAGTGCATGTCTTTGTAATAATGAACATCTGTTTCTCACATGCAGGTTACAAATATCCCATGTGAAGTGCATGTCTTTGTCATAATGAACATCTGTTTCTCACATGCAGGTTACAAATATCCCATGTGAAGTGCATGTCTTTGTAATAATGAACATCTGTTTCTCACATGCAGGTTACAAATATCCCATGTGAAGTGCATGTCTTTGTCATAATGTGTGATATGCATACCATAAATTGTATAGACTAATTCAAGAATAAACATTCATTTTAAAAAATTAGACAATATTTATTTCCTTTTTGTTTAAGATACAGACAGCAAGAATTTTATGATGAATTTTTGGACATGGGAAAGCCACCAACATAAAAAAAGTGGAAACCTAGCAATTCATAAGAGGAATTCTCAAATCTTAAAGTAATTTTAACTTTTAAAATTTGCTTCAAACACAAGAACAATGCACAAAAATCTCACATACATACTTTTCAAATAAAACAGAATCATATTTTAAAATATTTCTAAAGCTGGTAAACAAATTTACATAAATATACTAGATAATACTTTTACATAGATGCTTTAGACATAAGATGGTTGCGATGCTCCTCTCTCTATATTTTTCTAAGTCACATTTAGGACACAGCAAAGAGATTAAGGTACATTTACTTCAATAATTTAAACAAACACCTCTGTTTTATGTTAGTTTCCTTTTTCCTTTTCCCTTTGAATTTTGATTGAGAGTGGTTGTAGACATAATAAGTTGGCCATCTTCCCCTTGACGATGCACTGTCCTTGTTACAGCTGAAACTCCATCAACAAACTTTGTTTTGAATAGGACATTTGCATTGTTGAACATTCCATCTTTCAAAGAAACAATTATGAACTGAAATACAGAAAATATAAATAAGATAACATATCATTGTATATAAGTACACTAAAATGTCTGACATAGTTCGATGAAATCAGAGTGAAACATACGTTTAATATGCATGTAAAATCTGGTTATAACATGCCTCTTTTCACTGCAGTTTAATGTATCATGGATATCACCACGACTATGATTACACTGACTATTTTCTTTATAACCAGTAGGTGACTTTGTAGCGAATTTTATCTTAATACAATCAAGTGAGGCAATGCAACAGAGCCATCATAATTGGATACAAAAGAGAGGAATGTAACTAAATGTAATGTAAAGAAAATATCCGAGTATTTTAATAGCTCCCGTTGAAGCAGGGGTTGTATTCAAACAAGGAAACATCAGTTCTATCATATTCTGCAATAAATTAGCATTAAAATTTAGTTTTACAGGTTTTTCACTGTTTCCCCATGCAGTTTCCTTAATAATGTGGATTTCCAGTAATTTGGTGTAAACTCAATCCACTTAGACTCCCATTATCACCAAATTTTACTGTATCTGCGAATCATTCATAAAATTAATCGAGCCAGTTAATGAAAAATGACTACAGCCAAGAATTTTCAATTCATGAGTTCCCTCCAATATAATGTATAGAGAAAGTTATGCATAGTGGTCATCAAATGAAGGGTATCTTCAAGAAAAGTGAGCACAGCAAATGCTGTGTAAAGAGTCACAATGTAATGAAAGTGTCACAATGTACACTGTTCAGCCAAAACGTTATGGCCACCCACATAATAATGCCCTGCTTTGGCACACATCATATCAGTGATTTGACAAGTATACCATATAAAGGTATACCATTCACTCAGAAATAAGTTCTTTATGAGTATTTTTTATCTAACTTTTAATAACAGCCTTCTGCTTTTTAGCTAGATTTCATCTTTCCTCCAGTAATAGTGCAATTTCACTTTGATTATATACTTTATTTCCTATGTATGAAAGCTAAATTCTTCTAAAGTTCTTCTATTTTTGAAAATGGTATTTCTAGAGGGTTTACCTCTATTAACATAAGTATCATGCTTTATTTTCAATCCTCATTCCTTCCTTTTAAATATTTAGCAATATTACATATATGTAACTTTCTCATAACATTAAATTCCTTGTATAGGTCTATAGTGGGCAAGTAAATCTGATATACATAGTTTAATAAGGAAAACTAACCTGTGAATTTGTAAAATGAGTCCTAAGCATTCTGCCAATGTTTTCTGTGTGAGAGAGATCAAGTGCAGCATCTACTTCATCTAAAATATAGAGTGGAGCAGGCTTGAACTGCAACATTGAGAGGATCAGAGATAGTGCAACCAGAGATCGTTGCCCTCCACTAAGTTCAGTCAAACTGTCTTTCCATAAGCCACCAAACCCCACCTTGACCTGTTTGCGAAACAAGAATTACATGAAATCATAATGAATTACAGCCTTAATCAGGTATTCCTTTATGTAGTTGTTTTATACCAATGGTCCACGGATGTGGTCAAAATCATGCATAGTTTCAAAGAAATATGGATGAAATGATTGAGTCCAAATCATATGTAAATGATTGTTTACACTTATTTATACAATCAAGGTCCATCTTGAATATCAGTCAACTTCCATTTCTGATTTTTATGTTAGTTTATGTTTCATTTTACACCAATTACAGAGGTTACCAAGTTATATATAGGCTATTTTTCATAATATACAGTAGATGTCTGTTATAAGGAGAGTTGCGTTATGTGATTTTTTAGCCATTGTTCATCTCTCAGCAAAAAGGAGTCACATCCATTATAACGATTGGTTATTTCTGAGGTATCGGTATAATAAGTGCCAGGTTTATGTATTTGTCTAGCAGGAGGCATATCTCGGATTGACATTAACGACAAAGTCCAACAAGAAAACAGTAATCATTATTTCTTCAAAGAGCAGAAAGAATTTAAATGCAAAAATTATTGTCATCTAATTCATACATTAGTTTCCCAGAACTTGCCTCACCCCTCCTTTCAGGGAGCTTTGATTTGAGACTTCTCTTCACTCTCTTCTCGGCACATATGCATCTTGGCTATGGTTTATGAGTCAATGAAATAATATTTTTGACACAAATGTACTTTTTTACACATGCTGAAGCATTTGCATACAAATTAAAAACCCCAAAGTTCTGTTCTACCACACTTACTGCCCTTGGATTCAAGAGGATGGACATTGTAGTATTAGTAATCAGGAATAACACATACGTTTTATAATGAATACTCTTCCAATTTTTGTCTTCTCTCAATATAACTGACTTCTACTGTACTTCATAAAGCATACTTGTGAATTTCTCATACCAATACCAAAAATGTCAACCATTCAAATTAAGTTTAAAAGTAGATACTTGTAGTTTTTTGTGATAATTTTAAAGATGTAGAATTTAACATATTTAGTAAAATCATAAACTACTATTTATTTTCACAGAAACTTGACCATTCATCTATATTGGCTTAAATGCATATTATGCTTGCAACACAGTAATTGTCTTTGGATTTAATGTAGCAGAAATTTAAACAATTAAGTATAGTTTTCCCAATGTATTTTTGAATTATTGAAAACGTAAAACTGAAGGTACCTCTAATCCTTCTACAGCACTCATTCCTTCAGGTGGTTGAAGTTTGGCTTGGGCTCCGGGCAATAATGTTGAGAAAATTGATGAAAAATCCTTATTCACCTAAAGTCAAAAGCAGAAATAAATATGTTGATAAAATTACCCTTCCCTAAGACAATGATGGTTCATGTTCATATTACCATTAACTATAGAAAAAACAATTGAATAAGATTATCATAATGATAAATGCCTAAAATATTGCTCTACCCATTTGAAGTAACATTCTAATTTGTTCATACTAACAGTTTGTTCATAACGTAATTGTTCATTACGTAACTAATTGTTCATAGCGTAATGAGTACCAAATTGAAATAGCTGAAGTCATAGATGTGATCAAATGACCTCTCCTATTCACTTGATAGGAGCTCTACTTGGAAGAACTCATTGTATAGCTAACTTCTCAAAAAACTAACCACCTAAGCTGCACCCTGCTCAACAGATGTGAAGTTTGATTGAGAGCGAGTTTTCCATGCATTCTATTGGAAGGAGCAACACTATGCCTCTTTAAACTGTTGTGAAACACATTGAATGCATTTGTAATGTCATTATTAACTTGAAACCTAGTTAAAATTTAGTGTTGCTTTTTACTATATTAGCAGTGTAGCATTAAAAAAGAATGAAAATTAGATATCCCTATTTCGGCCTGTAATCTATGCATAATTCACTCCTTTCTGGAGGTAAACTTACTTTAGATGCTTCAATTATCCCCTAATAAAACATGACATCATTGCAAGATTGAAAAGAATTATGTTGTTACATTTTTAACACTCTTGATCTCTACAGGACAATTATTTAGAGGAAACTCATTTTTATGACTCAAATAGAAATATTAACAAAACCCTGCAACATATGGAGGAGATAAATAATAATAATGTATAAGAACATGATCAACTGTATTTCAATTAAATTATGTTGCAGAAAAATGCTATCGAGGAGTGGAGCATGAAAATACCTAAGACAGGAGGAAAGCAAAGACTAAATCTGGATGAATACACAGAAAAAGAATCATTCTAAGTTAACCTGGAAAATATCTCTGAAAATTAAGATCCAAAACGTAGTACAATAGAGTAAACCAAGTAAATTACAATTAACTACATCGGATAATTACATTAAATATTATAAACATTTTTAATACCACCAAATCAGTTGATATAAAGTAAATATATATAGCTAACTCTCCGGATATACCTATATATTTATAGGGGATATGAATTCTGACCATGTTCCACAAGCGCCATCGACGTCAGATTTTTTCAACGTACTGGCCCTACACTCTAGACGCCACAATAATTCAGACATCGACGCTAGCTATCATGAATTCGATGCCAGAAATTCCCAAAAATCGCAATTTTCCCATAAGAATGCATTGCGCGGACGATTTTTTTAAATGCCTTCCCGATAAGCTGGAAAGATAAAACCCGGAATGATGACAGAGGCGTGGGACCTTCCCGATAAGATATTGAATCGAAACTTTGGAACAAGTAAGGATGGCACTTATCTAATATTATTTTGCTGTCTTCTCTCACGATCGGGTTCTTAGTTCGTCGCCAGGCGGTCTTTGGCGCGAAGTTTTAAATTTGAACTGAGGCAGTACTTGGTATGATACTGTATTCAACGGATAGCTTGCAGTATGCAAGCAACTTTTACTCGTAAAGTAAATATTAACTGGTGTGCAATCAATATGTAAGGTAACGGTTAAAAATTCAAATTGCTAATTTAACATTTTAGAAAATAACATACTTATTAGAATAGTAGTACCCTTAATTTAAATGCTAAAGGCTACAAAATCTTTTTCACATATCAAATTAATAATTAAATTACAACGAAGATAACACCAACACTCTTGTAACACTTTTCTCAAAATATTGTTCATTGCCAGTTCCAGAAAAATTATCCCTTTAATTAAATCAAGTTCATGTTCTTTGCATAATTATGCAAATCTTTATCTGATGCTAAATCTCTCTCTTGCTCCATAAATCTAATATGCCATTAAATTAAACATAAACTCAATGTCCAAAAATTTCCTTTGTTATACTAAAATGATCTTCAGAACTATGCGCTAAGTAAAAGTGATAATTCATGATTATGATTTGATTGCTCCTTCAATTTCTGAATGCCTCCAGTAAGCTATCTAATCCAATTTGTTTGAATGGTACATTATATGTATAAAAATTAAAATAAAGTTCACTATTGGTAATTACGGCTGATGGATAAAATGAATATTTCCAGTTAAAATTCAGGTGCATCTTATCAGACTATATCTCTTTCTTTCGCTTTTAAAGTGAATTACATAAACTATATTAGCTTATATTAAATAAGTCATTCAACAACAAATATGAAAAAATAGGTATGCTGAATATTGTCAATTAGTATTAATCAATCTCATCAATAATAGTTTGCTTTGTTAATAAACTTTGTTTTCAATACTTTATTTTGTTCCTTTGAAATTTTTTGAAATAACTTGGGAAATGAACAATAAACTAGATAAGTAAATGAATTAAACTACAAAAATAATTTGTATTTTACTTTGTAATACTATTATGATTTGTATGTAACGACAAAAATTGGTGAAAAAATCGGGGAAAATGTTATCAATCTGGTGTTGAACCCAGAACAGTTTCGGGAGATTTTATACATTAAATTGCAGAAGCAACCCCTCTGACTGGATCCAAAACTTCCAATCTGTATGGTACTGAGAATGTCCTCAAACACTGCACAGAATTTCCCATTTAAAATGCACGGTATATTGCTCAATGCACTCTGAAATTGAACCACGGATCGTTAGAGAAAAGCTCAATCTCGTACATAAAATTATTCATCTGCTGGGTTATATATTTCCATGCTTTTGGGAAATGCTTCAAAGTTAAGTTAAGTGAGGTATGTTCTAACTGGATTTTACTGTATTAAAAACCAAACCTGAACATTTTAAACTGTTTCACAGCAGATTCTTTACAACTCTGTGACATCTTGCTCACCTGCTGCCATGCTTTTGCAACTGCTTTCTTCTTTTTGTCATCCAAATCCTTAATCACTCTCATTATCTGCTCTTTGTCATGCAAAACAGTCTTCTTCTTCTTCAAAAGGTGAGAATACTATTTAAAAAAATTAAAGAAGTATGTATCCATTCTACTTGATTGCTAGACAATTGGCCTTATAGAAGACACTATAGTTTCTTATTTACTTATGTTAGTTCTTAATTTATTAATAGATAGATAGGAAATTACAAGGATTATATGATTTAAACTACTTGGCTGTTATAAGTATGGTATATGAAATTCATCAATTTGAAACAAAAAAAAAAGAACTGCCTTGTGACTGATGTCTTTGAAAAGAAGTATTCAGGCCAGGATTATCGGTAGAAAATTACTTATATATACATATATATGAAAGCGGCCTGGTGAATTATTGTCCTTCATCCCCCAAAGGCGAATAAAATTTTCATGATGAGCTTCTGTAATGAAAATTTATCTAGATGTTAAAGCACCACCCATTTGGATGTCCAGGAGGTAGTGGCATTACAGAGGTCCATCATGAGATAAAGAACTACCACCCTACACTTTGCAACTTACAACTGCCACAGCTTGAAGAGTGATGACTGACTACTGGAGCTACTGAATGAAGCAGAGAAGATAAAATTTGGGACGTCATCAGACTCAGCAAAGTTATAAGAAAATCAGAAGATTTGATTACACTCCAGGAAGGTAATTTATTTTATTACAGGGGTTTTAAGGATGGAAGACTAGGAGGTGTCGGGTTCCTGATCAACAAGAGATGGAAAAACAATGTAGA
Organism: Pachydiplax longipennis; assembly: GCA_036926295.1. NCBI lineage: Eukaryota > Metazoa > Arthropoda > Insecta > Odonata > Libellulidae > Pachydiplax > Pachydiplax longipennis. The sequence continues at coordinate 2,853,817 of JAVFKF010000044.1, read as the reverse complement.
GAAAATAGAAAGTATATCTGACAGAATTTGCTTGGTTGAGTTTGCTGAATGCACCAATATGTACGAGTATATAACAAATACTTATTTCAAGAAGAACCCTAAAAGGAAGTGGACTTGGAGAGGACCCAACGGAGTAAAAAATTAAATAGATTACATATTGGTTAGTAAACTCTACACAGTAACAGACTGTGAAGTCTTAAACAACTTTAGCTTTGGAAGTGACAACAGAATTGCAAGATCTCCAAATCTCTCCTTATAAGATTAATCTCGAAACCGATTGTTGATAGATAAATAGAAGTTGATTTTGTGCAAGAAACATTAAATAAGCATCAAAACTGGAAGAAGCCGGAATAAATTCCAGCTAAAGCTAAAAAAAAAGATTCTCAGCACTTTAAGAAGAACTGGAAACAATAGTCATACAAACTGTTAATGAAGCAGCAGAATAAGTGGTGAGCTCACCAGAGCAAAGGATAGAAAGCTTAGTGACAGCACTCGACATGATGAAATAACGTAAGGAACTGAAGAATTCAGAATCACAAAGGGATAACATCGAGTACATAGAGCTTTGCAAGGCTATCAGGAGAGCAATTAAGGAAGACGTGAAAAATTTCAATGAGAGAATCCTGCAGGAGGCTATAGAAAACAAAAAAAAGTTTGAAAAATAACAGGCAACTCCTAGCATTTGGAAGAAACAGATTTTAGCCATACAGAAGGAAGATGGCACAAGAACTTCCAATAGAGTACCAATACAATGGACGGTAGAAGAATTCTTCAGCAACCTATTCAAGGAGGAGGAAAATCAAGAAGCATGCCAAAACTCATGTCACTCACTAAAACAGATGAAGAATGGCAAAGTAGGAGGCATAGACAGAGTGGTAGCAGAATGCTTAAAACTTAGTGGAACAGAAGTTGTACAATTTTTAGCGCAGTTATTCACTAATTGTCTGAAACAAGGAAGAATCCCCAAGGACTGGAACCATGAAAGATAGGAAGCAAGGAAGAGCTGAAGAATTACAGCCCCATCAGTCACCTTCCTGTTGTTTGTAAGACATTCATGAGGATAATAGCTGAAGGGATAAAGATTACTCTATCATCTGCCCAGCCTAGAGAGCAAGCAGGATTCTGGAAGGGCTTCTGTACTATGGACTGCATCCACACACTACAAGAAATAATCAGCAGAACGAATGAATATGAGATGCCACTAGTGCTCTGCTGTGTGGACTATGCTCAGGCCTTTGATTCAGTAAGAGAGACCAAAGGACCAATGGAACAGAGACATCATTAAGTACTTAGGGGTGACATGGCAAAGAGAAGCTCAGAATAGAGAGAATTGGAAAGGGCTTCGGGACGCCTACAGTGGCCATCAAATTGAAAATGGCTTAAGATGATTTATAAATATATCTTATAACTTATTTTTAAACATCTATCTTTGGTGACTGGAGCTTATCTCCATTCACACACTATCAAAAGATATAAATGACTGACCATATGAATGATAAAGATTCCACTAAAAATAGACAGATAAGTGTAAAATGCACTATTAGGTAAAAAATTGAGTTATTACTTGAATTTTTCAGTTTTTTTTATTGTAGGACATCAGAGTTGTATGCAATCATAACAACATTCTAATAAAGTTATACAAGAAGTGAAAAATTGTCACTTGGTTGGGACTCGAACACAGGTCTCTCACTTTCCGGGCAGGTAACTAAGTGATTGCCCCAAGAAGGACCTTTGGTGGTGGTTGGTGCCACTAAGTGGAGCACTACTACCTTGCTCATAAAAGCTCCCGATCACAGAAGTGAGATTGAGTGGCTCGGTAGTTCACTGGATAGAATACCTGCCAGGAAAGTGGGAGAGCTTGGTTCGAGTCCCAGCCAAGTCACAATTTTTCACTTCTTGTATAACTTTGGGTTAAGTAGCACAACTTAATTTGCTAAGTTAAATTTCAATCCCATCATTTGTGAACAATCTAATATACCATGCATCTTTTAGGAGCACAAAGACAACTTTAGAAACATGAACACTGCTAAATATGAAGGCTTGTATCACACTTAAAGCAGCTTACATTGTCATTTCATTCTAACAATCACTTTCTTTTAATTGAAGAACTCAGTGACCAATTGTGGAAAATTTTCACATACGACAACTAGTATGTATGTGTGTATTCCACATTATCATGCAAGAAGCTGACAAGAAATTCACTCACCTGTTCTTCAACTTTTCCTAGTAGATTCATAGAGCGAGTATTGACATTGCGGCTTAACTTCTCTTTTGCATCAGTAAGTATAGTAATACGTTTACGAGTTTCTTCAGTATCAATAGAATGGAAATCATATTCAGTATTGGGCTGGCCAAAATACTGTTTATCTGCCTGAATCCATTCATATTTACTCATAAGATCTTTAACCTGTTGGATTTAACGAGAAAGTGATAAAATAAGGGATGAATGGATGTTTACCCTTCATAAGTTTAAAGCAAATTTAAGCAAACGTTTTTGGAATTCAAAGCAAAATGAAGGACAAAGAATTTGCTCCCACAGTTTGATAGATTACAATTGTGAGCATACTTAATCTGAAAAGGCCAATTATGTAAGATTAATATAAAAGAAGAGGTTTTTAAGGCTATGAAATTCTTACTTCATTATATGTTTATACATTCTATTTAAATTGGTTATAAAATAATTGTTTGAGTAATTAGTTTATTTTATCGTAATTTCAGCAGCAAAACTACTTTACTCTTAAATAAATTATAACTATATGGAAGTCTTCTAGCAAACATTGGCTAAAATTTACCTTCACTTGGTTTTCCTTTGCTAGATCTTTGAGCTTAGTCATGTTCAGTTTCAGCTTCTCAATTTCCAGATTATGCTCTCCCTTCTCCTTCACTAGCTGTTCCTTTCTTCTGATTGCCAATTCTATTTCATGATTTGTAGCACTTATGGCATCTTTCTTCTTCTGAACTTCACTCTTCAGATGAACCACTTCCTCCTGCATATTATTAGCAGAAACACAAATCTAAATCAAAATTTCCTGATAGTAGAATAGAACAAGATAACAACATAAATCAATCATTAAAACATATTTTTTCATTAAAATGTCAATTTTGCAAGCAGAATGAACTTTTTATTCAAGCTTTTTGAGAGAGACAGGAAAGAGGTTTTCCTCATGTAAAAATACATCTCAAGTAGTAATACTATGGCACTCTATATGATTGAGAATGATTATTTCAAAATACCTGCTGCAACGAGTCTTTGGAACAATGAATCCAAGTAAAAATGCCAAAGGTTAAAATGACACAGTAACCCAAGCCAATAGAGGAAAAATGCAATAATACGTACTGAAAAGTCTAAAGTGAAAGATAATGATAATAATCACAAATTTATTGAGTGAACCTAAGTCCACTCTAAGATTGAACTCTTTAACTCACAACAATTTAAACATTGACAAACTGGTTTTAACATAGCAAAAATGGTGCAGTCACTTAAAAAAAAAATTACCACTTCCAGGGGCAACTTGTCCAACATTATGAGAGAGTGAGCCTCCAGAAGAGAGAGAGAAAAAATAAAGATGGAGGACGTTGTCTGCTATGCAGGTCCATGTTGAGCATTTGGAAGGACTTGTTTTTGTTATTGTTATAAAAATTACTTAATTAAATCAATTTTTAGTGGCATTAACATGGAAGAGTAATATCATAGCAAAATGGAGATTGGAATGCATTAATTCAGTGGTTTCTTAGATATAGTTTTACTATAGATTTTCTCCCTCTAGTATTTGCAATTATGGACAGATTCTAAGCTGACAAATTCAGAAAAGAGATATCCAGTTTGTGCTTGCAAGATGCTGAAAGCTGGTGTTAGAACATGAATTCTTTAACAATGTTCGAGTTAAACATATTTCTTAAAAGTATCAGAAATATAGTCATACTTTTTCAAGTTAAATAAAAACTGAACAGAGGCATTCTGGGCATGTTGCATCTTAGTAGCTAGTTCTTGAGAATGAATTTACCAATTGCATTTTAATATAAGGCGCTAGGAAACTTCCTAAGCATCTGAGGGAATGGACTAATTAATGGAATTACTGGAATTTAGTAAAGCCTTCAATTCATTTTACAAGGATATATATTAAAAATTGAATATACTAACTGCAAACATCATTTATACACTGATGACCTGCAGATATATCTTGATTCTACAGTTGCCTGCTTCCCTGAATGCATTCGGTATGCAAACCATCACCTCCAACAAATTCATAAAATGTATCAATGACAATTTTTTAAAGATAAATCCATTAAAATTACAAGCCATTGTCATCGGGTATCCCAAGTTATTAAAACGAATTATTGGGAGTTTTAATGGAAAGTTCATCTTGAACGATATTGAAACCCCATTCTGTAACTCTTAATAATATTGGTGTTTGCATAAATATCTTGAGGGGATAAAGGGAAGAATAAACTTCTTCACGACTGTGCTCCGATGCGGTTTCAGGGTAAATGGAGAGGGAGAGGACTCTCATCTGGGGGAAGAAAACAGCAGTTGAGGGCTGTTTATGACCTGCAGAAATTTTAGAAGTCTCTTTCCTTCTTCTTGTATGAATTTCTCTGGTAAATTGCTTACATATCTGAGCATAGCCAGGAGACACCGCAAGCTGGGCAGCGGCCCTGGGCAACGATGATAAGGGAGGGCAAAAGTGCAGAAAGTAAGTCGAATATTTAGTGGAAAGTGGCAAGCTTCGAGAATCTATTTATTAACAAACCCCAAGCTCTTGTGAAGATAAGCAGCTATATAAAAGAGGTTCAGGATAATGCAGATGCACACACCCATTTGTATATGGTATTTTAAAATTTCATTGCTAATGATATATCGTAGAATCACAGAAAATAATATTTTGAAGGAATTTTCCATCAAACATATATTAAAGTGAAAATCTTGAATTAATTATGATTAGTGCACTTATTGAATCACAATAAATAGTGCTTGCCTCTTCAGAGCAAGTGCAATCTATTTCATTAGATTTTAATATCATATTTACAGTAATATGAGTAATGATAACAATTATACCTTGTTACACGTTATTTGGATTGAAAAAGAATTTTGTTAAGGTTATTATTCTAAAATATAAAATAAAAATCAGAGCAGTGGCACGCAAGTAAAAGTACTCAATCCTTGCATGGTAAGGAAGCTATTAGAAAATGATCTGGAGTAGAGCTAGACAGAAATTGAGCGATAAGGAAGAACTCTGCAGTGTCCTATTCCCTCAGTAACACCATAAGAAGAGGCATTTACGAGTAATCTATATTTATGACTTAAAGAATGAGAAATTGACATATATTAGTATGGTATAAAAACAAAATATATTTTAGTATAAGTGAAATGTGGTTGCAATGCACCTCTCAAGTGAAGAACTCAGACAGAGATTCTGAGATTCCATCGATTAGAATAGACGAAATGAATGCTGTGGAAAACCAAGATGCTTTTGGGAGAGAGTTTTGACAATTAATATTCATTGATTACTTCCTAGAAATATAAATAAGATTACTATGTAGGTAATTTACTCATATTAAGTATTCTTACCTAATATAATAATCACTGTTGTGAATTTATTTATTTATCCAATGTCAGTACAGTAAGTATAAGAAATACTTGGTAGAAATATTAGAAGATTAATTTAATGGACTTCTTGACGTGATAGTATTATAAATATTTGGGAGTCGCTACATATCCAATAGTGTTACTTACTGACATTTGTCTGTTCAAAGTATCCTTGGTTTGACTCTGGATGATGTGAAAACACTCACATTAGAAATACACATAAATTTCATTTTGATACCGATATCATTTTGTCTGAGTGTGGTTAGCATGTCTGAGTGCTATCACTCCAACACCGAGGTCCCAGGTTCGCATCCCAGCTAGCCCGATTTTCTGGCTAAGGAATGGTCATGTGTGTTCGTCCATAATTATTAAAATGGATATAATTGGGTATTGTAATCCCTGTTTCTATTAAAGTAATTATTATCATTATTATGATAGATTGCAGACTTTTTTCTTTAGCAGAATAAAATAAGAAATAATGGTTCTATAAAATCGAGGAAAGTACCAAAAATAAAGGAAATTGAAGAAATTGAAGAATTCTGACAAAAGTGACAAAAAATTTGTGTAATTTTGCAGGTTTAAACAATCCGTCCCCTTTTTGACAATGGGGATTGTTGAACTCAACTTTCATAAGAATGCAGAGAAAGATAATAACCATATGAAAAGTATAAGGGAAGGAGAGCCTAAATTTTATGGATGACATGTACTAATAAGTAGTTGGCTATAAAGAATTGCATAAAAATCCATCTCTGACCCATCTGAATGAATGTAGATGGCGAGGATTCAAAGTTTTCCGAGGAAGGGTAATTTAGAGTATTAATAAGAGTCAAAGAATGATTAATTAAAGTTAACTTGTAAAAAACTTAATGTTATAGAAAAATGATAAGAGCTGTAGTTTGTACCTTTGGTGAACAGACTATAGCCCTTGGCCCAATTTGCCTCACCTGAGAATTCTGTCCAACACACAAACCATGTTTAAATTGATTTATCAATCCATTTTACTTTCATGTGGCTGTCAAAGAAGTAATTTGGGCATCGTCATGACATGGTTACGTAATAATACTTAAAATTAGCTCGTAAGAAAATTTATACTTAAGAAGACACAATGCTTCAGAAGGAACAAAATAACATGGGTAACCTCAAACATATCATTCACTATGAATACGTCAGGTGGATGAGAAGACAGACAGACAAAATCATAAATTTCACTGATTCGATTTGATGTTGTAAAGCAGAAAGCATTACATTAAGAAAATTTTTAAAAGGAAGTAATTGCCCAAAATACAATAAAGTAAATTTCAACTCAAACATAATAAATAGTTAATATTTAAAAGAAAAATTAAGTTGAAGTTCATCTTTATAAAGGGTCGAATAATAATATTAATAATTATAATCAAGTTCATTTTCCCAGGAATGGGAGAATCAAACTTATAGGCAGTCATGTTAAGCTGCATTTTAAAAAAGTGTTTTGTGTTATATAGGCTAATATTGGAGCTTGAAGAATTTCTATTTTTTATGACAAATTTTATGCCTGAATAACTTTCTGAAACAAAACTTGCTAATAAATTTTAATATACTACATTATTTTCTTAAAATCAATGTGTACCCTTTTTTATCCTCAAAAATTGGGGTGTATGTTAGAATTGATGGCATTCAGACACAAACTAAGGTATTGTATTCCCATAAGACACACTTTCTTCCTAGTAATCTAACCTAGGGTTAGACAGACTGTAAGCATTGTTTTTTAACTTTTTTTAACATAACATCTAAGTTGCAGATGCTTACTAAAAGTTGAAGATGTTTCCTATTTCAGCAGGGAGTAAGAAACGTGGTAAATTGTGTTTCAGAACATCCCACAACAGACCAGAAACAAACTTGAACTGTTGCAAAACATCCATTGACGTTGCTCAGAAACATTGTTTGCAGTCTTGACTAGCCATTTTAGGATTATAAGAGTGAAGAATGTCTTTCATTCAAACTTAACACCATGAAACAAGCATTTGCCAGTAAATGAAAAATCAGCAGGACAATTTTAAAAATCTTAAAAAATAGCTGTGCCAGAGATAGGAGTGAAGACAAAGTTTTATTGAAAGAAAATAATTCTTTCACTGAATTGATGATTTCATTAAATAACAATCCTTTTTCTTTCTATAAATTACAATGTTGAGTTAATTAATTGATACCATATTTACTCAAAAATAATGCATACTCTTTTTGTTCCTTTTTTGACTCAAAAATTGGGGTGTATGTTAGAATTGATGGCATTCAGACACAAATCTACTCATGCACGTTTCCCATTCAGCCTGTCAAGTCCTCGGCTCACCCTGGTTCCATGTAACTTGTCAAACTTTTCACCCATTTATTATTTATGTTTTGCCTGTAGAGCCCCCTGATACTATGGATTTAACAGTAAGCCGATAATTCTTAATTGAAATCAGGAATTGGCAAGCCCAACAGATTTTTTATTTGGCTGATTTTCAATTGTGAATGTTGTGTGCACATAAGAAATATTGATGATATAATATAATGATTAATATTAATGTTGTGCGAGATGTAAACATTGGTTAATTATTAAGTGGTTAATGTGCGTTTTTAAGTGAGCATTTGTTATTCAATGCTATAAATTTCCCAAGAAAGAAGATTTGACTGGATGAACACTGGTGTTTTGCATATACGTATACAGTATTGTGAATGAAGTGATTGCACGTCTTGAGGTACGCATTACATTCGCAGGAAAATGATTTTCAATTTCTGACTCTTGAATTTTGGGGTACACAGTACATTTAATGGCGAGTTTCTAGTAAATACAGTATATTTTCAGCTTTTAAGACTTTTTCATAAATATATTATATATACATAATAAAAACTGCAGTTTTGTAATATGTCATTGTAATAAATGAATCGGATAATAAATTGACCGGCATTTCGCATTCCTGGCAGAAGCATTCTTTTGATCTGAATTTTCCTTTTCACTTTAAACAGATAAAAATATCTGAAAATGCTAGTTGAGCAATTACTTAAACTTCAGGAAAAAAAGTGAACAAAAAGAGGTCAATGAAATTGCTTGAGAATATTCTCCAAGAAATTCTTACAAACCTAAGGTATATTATAAGTAATAATAAGTATATTATTAAGAAAATACTTTGAGAGATATTTATGATGCCCCTAGTACATCTCAAAACCAAGTCTGAACAATAAATCACTATTATGAAGGGTTCAAAAATCAATTTGGTTTCAATTACTATTACAAAATTCTTCCTATATTATCTGTTTCAAAATCTGGAGCACATGTAATCCACTGATAAGTGAGTGAAAATAATAAAATTTTTCCTTAATTTTTATAAATATGTGAGATTGAAGAAATAAGTAGTATTACAATATAAATTTATGGAAATAATGTATCCTTTTCCTAAGGAATGCTCAGAGTAAAACATAATTTTGATCAATTTTAAAATTAAGATTTACTTACAGTGCTCTTTGCAACCGCCACTTCCACTTTCTTTATGTCTTCTATCATTCTTTTCACTCTTTCATCCAATTCCTCAATCTGCCTTTTCCCTGATTCAACACCAGATTTCAGCTCAGTTGTTTCCAAACGTAAAGTTTCTAACTCCTGTTAAATAGAAAAATCCATGATCACCACAATTTACTACATTATAACTTCATACATACAGTATAAATTAAAATCATCAGTTAAATTAAAATACTGGACACATCTTTGGTGAGGACAAATTTGAAATACTGCTCAATAATTTGGAACTCATATTACACCAAACATGAGCATCAATTTGTGAAGATTCGAATGAAATTTCCAAGGATGATTTCATTTAATTTGGAAATTGGAGTATATGATGGTCTTAAACTTATCACTTCTTTCCATCAAAAGGAATCAATCAAGGGTTAATTATTATTAATATTTTGATATAATATTTTAAACAAAATTAAATGTTCTCAACTGCTCTCTGACAAATTTTAATTATCCTGCTATCAGCACTAGAAACCTTGATATTCTCTCTGTCTTGTAAAGAAATGTACCTATTATTTACCATTTAATCGGAGAATCTAAAAAATTTGGAAAACCACCCTACTTTTGTAAAGCTACACGTTAAAAATTTTTTTTGAGGTCTACTGATTTTTACTTTTTATGATAATTAGTGGTTTTATGCTGTAGCTTTGTAAGTTTTATTTTACTGTTTTTTATATACTAATAAAATCTTTATTGGTCCATAGGAATTTTGTGGAAACAAACATAGAACAAGTCAGAAACAATGAATACAATCTTGCAATTAAACCTTTTACATAACTAATTCATTGAAATATAATGTTTACATTATTTAGATAATAAAAAATTTAATACATTCATTCGATAAAACCCTCAATAAAAATAGAATTAATAAAAGGTTAAAAACAGCTTTCCAAAAATTACTAATACTTGCAAGTGACATACATAATATGGCAATTTATTGTAACTTTTTATGACAGGGACCTAAATTGTTTATTTTCAATTGGCTGAGGTGCATGTGGAATCCAACTTGATTCCTTGTTCTATACTCATAGAACAGCGAATTAATTATTGCTATCAAACATTTCCCAATTTTGCTTCACAAAGGAATTCAATGGTGGATATAGAGGCAGGGAAGTGCTTGGATTTTGAATTTTTGAAAGAGAAGCTTACCTTAGATTTTGCAATGACAATGTAATGGGCAGCTCTCTATTGTAATAGGAAAACAATGAAAGCATAAGTATCCCTTAAGATAATCCCATAGGACCCCCTTGAATGTATGGTAAAAACACTGAATTAGCTCAAAATTAGTTTCTGTTGATATTTTCCTCAACATGAAACGGTACTCAGATTTAAACATATTTGCCTATGTGGCTGAACCAGTTCAAATGAGCAATGATATTGAGCCCAAAAAATCTGTGGGATTGATTGCGAATTAATTTTTAGAAGAAGACTCTCACTTCTTGGCTTTCTACAACATGTCAATTGCATCATTACAATTTTACTGACATTTAATTTTAAATAAATGTCATGGCACCACTTGTACATTGATGATAGTGTGGACTTCACTTATGTATGTATGTATGTAATGTGTGTGTGTGTATAAATTCATTATCAGCCATTTCAATCCAATATCTGGCATAGGCCTCCCCAAGTGCTTTTATATCATCTCTGTTCTGAGATTCTCTTTGCTATGTCACCCCTAAATACTTATTGATTTCTCGGTTCCATCGGACCCTTGGTCTTCTTCTTGGTATCTTCACATCTCTTGGTGTCTAGAACTGCTGATGTCCAATGGTTGTCGTTTTTACCTGCCACATAGCCTGCTCACATCAATTTCAGTGATCTAACTTTATATATGTTGTCTGCCTGATGTTGAAGACCTTCCTCTTCAAGACCCATGCACTTTTTTCACTTAAGAATACGTGCATTTCTTCTGATTCTTCATTCCAGCCACGTTTAATTCTTCTCTTTACTTCGTTAATCCTGTTGTTCTCTCCTGTTTACAATTACATTTACATTACATTTCCATATAAGCACTGCAAACCGCCACTGGCGCATGGCAGGGGGTGTGAAATACCGGAAACCCTATCTACCTTTGACTGCTGTTGGCTTCTCTAATGCTTCGCGGAAAAAATAACCAGAAATAACCATCTGTCCTGGCAACTATTTTCCTGTAACTCTTCATTGTTTTGTCTTGAAGATCACGTACGCTACTAACTGGTATGACAATATCAACTACCTCCTTCCCAAGATCCATAGTGATAAATTTATTAAAAAGCTTCCTATGGTAATCAAGTCTTCTATCACTAAGCGAATCCCAACCGAGGGATTCTATCATAGCTGAAACACTGCTGTCAAATCTGAAATCTCCCTTAACAAATCTGACTACCCAGTGTTGAACCATCTCAAGGCTGGAAGTTAATCCCACTTCGTGCAGATCCCAAATCGCACAGCAGTACTCAAGGAGAGGTCAAATCAGGGAGAAGTACACTATTTCTTTTACTCTACATGAGCAACCCCTTAGGATTCTACTAGCTAAACTTTGCATCCTATTCCCTTAACCTACTACGTTTTAAATATGCTCTTTGAAGGAAAAACTACTACAGAGCATAATACCAAGATATTTATGATGCTTCACGAACTGCTACGGATATCCTGAAATATTATACGGTATGCGGGTAACATTAGTGGAACGCGTAAAATACAAGGCTACGCACTTCTTTGCGTTCAAATCTAACTGCCAATCACTACACCAACCTGAAATAAGATTCAGATCGTTCTGTAAGCAAACAATGTCATCTGTGCTTGCAATCGCTCTATAAATAACAGTATCATCTGTGAATAGCCTAACCTTACATTGAACGTTATCCACTATATTTTTGATATAAATTAGGAACAGAATAGGACCTAATACACTACCCTGCAGAACACCAGATGTGACGCAAACCTCATCAGAAAAAATTCCGCCCAACACAACTCGCTGCAATCTGTTTCCTAGAACACATTTTATCCATTCAATAACTTGCTGATTAATCCCATAAGCCATGAATTTATGAATTATTTTTACATGTGACATTCTATCAAAAGCTTTTCTAAAATCTAAAAATACAGCATATGTGCTAATACCCTTATCAGCAGCCTTAACTAAGTTGTTCACAAAAAGGGCTAACTGGGTATCGCATGACCTACCCTTATGAAAACTGTGTTGACATTCACTAATTGCCCCCTTATCACCTAGAAAACGCATTATTGAACTGGAAATAATATGTTCAATTATCTTACAATAAACTGACGTTAAGGATATGGGACAATAGTCTTCTGGTTTCGAGGAACAGAATCTTCTATTGGAATTCTTAGGAATTGGGGTGATATGCGCTCTTCTCCATGACGTTGGTACAACGCCTTCATCCAAAGTTTTCCTATAAAATACGAAAAGAAAGCTCATCCGCCAGCGTTGTAATAACCAGCGATGGTATACCTTCTGGTCCAGGCGCTTTCTTCTTGTCAACATCTTGCAACAGCTTTCCTATTCCATCCACTGACAACACTATCGGCCCCATCTTTGAGACAACCCTCATAGAAAAATCTTCATGCGCCCATTGTCTAAAGTAAAGCTTTCCTGTTGTTAGTAGTGTCCTAGGTATACACGTATTCTGAGCAGACTATCAGAGGCATCCCTTCAAATTTGATTGGATCTTATGCTGCAAAAGAGTTATATATTACCTTTGCTTTTGCTAAGTTTATCCCGAGTCCTATCTTCTGTCCTGCGGTGTTCAATTCTTGAAGTCTTGATGCTAGATCTTTTCTGTTGGTTGCAAAGAGCATTATATCATCTGTGAAATACAGATGACTGAAGTGCTCATGTATATATATTTTTGAGAACGCCTTTATATATGAAATGTATAGCAATCACCAAGAACTTTTGTCATTAAAATTTTTTTTTTTTACTTGTAAAAGTTGTGAAATTTTCATTTCTATCCATGTTTACATATTTCATTTAAATTTTCTGCATAATAACTGTTTGTGTAATTACTCGATGTTATTGTAATTTTTGTATTTTTACTGAATTTTCCCATACATAAGTTATTATTATTTATATAATTAAAAATTTTTAGCTGATAAGGAATTTTCATTTTGATTGAAAGTTATAAACTTGATATCCGTCAGAGAACGAAGATTTTGAAAAAGGGTATTTTGTGTACCTGTTCTTTTCCAGTCCAATCCTTTTCACTTTTCTCTGCTGCTAATTTAGCTTTCTCCATGGCCTGCTTTGCAGCTTTCAGCTCTCTCTCCCTTGTTCCTTTGGCATCTGCAATTTTTGCTTCCAGTTCTGCTACCTTTTTTTTCCCTTCTTGCTCCTGCTTTTTACATTCAGCAACTTTGGACTTGAGCTCCCCTTAAATTAAAATCAGTCAAGCATACAGTCTCAAAATTTACACTCTGTTTGATTTCATTGAAGAAGATGACTAAGCGAAGCTCGCATTCTTATAGCAGGAGACTATATTTCTGCAAAAATTTTTTATCTCATTACTATTTATGCAGTATAATAGAAAATATAGTCAAACTCTATTAAATTTTCTGGGGACCAAGCAAAAACTGTATTTCAAGTGGGATCTGTATATTTCTGGTTGCATTACATCGTATTTCTGAAGAATGGTCTGCTTTACATGCAGATAGAGCCTTAATTTTGACAGTTTTTATTCCACAAAGCAGATTTGACAACATGGACAGTTAGGGAAAGAATAACAAGTGGTGAGAGGGCATCACGGCCACTCCTTGACTAAGCTCAACAGCCCACAGAATGCACCTTTTCTGATTTTTGTGATATATTTGCTTCTTAAGATTGTGGCAAAAGGAAACACTGAAAAGTGATTTTTTATTTACCTTCAGCCCTGAGAAAAAAATGATAAGCTCCAAGAGGGGGGAAGAAGGATTACTCTGATTTGGGATATCTTTATTTTATTCTCACAAAATTAGTTATTCAAAAGGAAAGACACCCAAGGAACCCTTTTAGACAGAAGCCAAGGAGAAAGGTGGCAAAAAAGATAATAAGAACACTTTTGGTCTATTAAATGGAGAAAATGATTGGCTATGAAGGGATGCAGTGCATCTGGGGAAAAAATCCACATTCAAATGAAAGAGACAGTGAGAAAACCATATGTTGAACAAAACAAAGCTACTCTGAGAGCACTTCTTCCTTTGAAACAAATCTTCTTCAGAAAGGAAGATATAATGTGAAGCATATGAAAAGAAAATTTGCTCTCTCGGCAGGATAACAATAAAGCTTACCGATTGCTACTTTCAGTCGATCAACTTCTTCTTGATGCTGATGGTGTGACGTCTGTTTCAGTCTTTCTTCCAAAAGATTTAGCTCTGTCCTCTTCAAGTCAACTTGCTGCTTTAAAGCATGATATCTTAAAAAAAAAACTCAATATATTGTTTCAACAGACCAAAATCAAAAATCATACACTATAGGTAGTATATATTTCTGTTTTTATTTGCCCAATACGAAGTGTATAGTTCTATATTTGATGATATTTACTGAAGGCTTTCAAACCCCCAAAATAACAGCATCTCACAAATTTTTACTACTCCCTTGAGTTGGAATTTTCCTTGCTAGTTTTTTCCTGGCATTGCTGGTGCAGATCAAAACATAGTCATGGACCAGTGTAATCAAATCGGCACATATTTCATTTAGTTAATGAAGATAATTTCTGACCAAGCAAAGAACCATTTTCATTTTAAGATGAGATACCATAAAATTAAGCCTAAACTTATTGAGCTTATTTACTTAGTAGCTTTGTGAAAATTATTCTAACTAACCCCTTTTCACCGGCATAACTCTTAAAGAAATACATCCAAAGCTTTGGGAAAACATTTTCTCCTTTAAACTGAGCACTTACAAGCAAATGTAGGCCAGATGCAGTCCTTTTTAGGGCCCATCTATTTGGGACTCTACCCAATCCCCTCACCTGAGACAGGTCCCAGTCATTTTGTAACAGAATTATTTGTTGCAACTATTGTAAATACTACCATGAAAATTTAAATGTTGTGTTTTGTTAATGTACTAACATATCTCATAAGTAAAACTCTACTATTTCTATACACGATTTTAGTCATCTATTATAGGAGAGAATTTAAATGAGTTACTTTTGTTGAGGTGAATAGTAAGATTAATAGTAACAGTAGTTTTGTTTCAAAGTAGTACAATATCGATTAAACACAAGATATTTGTTTCAAAGGTAATATTGTCAATATTTGCTGCAAAGAATTCTTAACCAAGACAATAACACTTAGTTTTCCAATCTGTAATAGCAGCTATGAATTAGCCCATCTGTGGATGGGGGTATTTTAGAAGGAAGGATCAGATCCCCCACAGTTAAGGGTCAGAAAGTGTAGTATTACTGACATTTGGTTTATGGTAACAGCCTCCACTTATACCTTTGCTGTCTATAGATCATGTTCAGCCTTTTTTTGTAGAAAAATCTGTCGTGTATATATACCAACAGTTGCATTGGTTGTGTACACATAACAAAAGGTGTGAAAGGAATAATAAAATATGCTATACTAACTTTCCTGCAACTTGATGCAGACCACTCATTTCTTGTTCAATCTTCTGCAGTTCAGTTTTACCAGTTTCACAAGTCTTCCTGGCAGAATGTAGATTATCCAAGTGATTGAGGACTGAGGATCCTGCCTTTGGTGCTGATCCACCAGAAACAGTACCACCTACACAATTAATTAAATGCAAAATTAATACATCAAAATATTTTAACAAATGCAAAGGGCATTTTTGACTTTAAATTTTTTATAATAATTAATTTACTTCGGAGAGAATAGAAAAAAAATAATTGACAATACATTACGAAAATCTTGAATTTTATCTGTATTAAAATATGTTTTAAAATGTGCTTATTTCAGTTTAAGTAAGATTTTCTGTTTTGGAAAGTAATTTGGATGAGGGCTGAAAAAAGTGTAATCAAAGAGAATGCTAACCTGGATCCATGGAATCTCCATCAAGCGTAATGCAGCGAACCTGAATTTTAGGATGATAAGCAACTTTAGTGGCTGTATCTGTGTCCTTACAAATGAAAGCATTGCCAAAAGCCCACTCTATAGCTGGAGCAACAGAGGGATCATATTCTAAGAGAGGAAGAGCAGCCCAAACTTTGTCTGCACCAACCTGCAAAACAAATAAAACATAGAACAAAAGTGAATGCATATAATATCCATGAGTCTACACTGCCAATAGAATTTAGCAAAATAATTTTTTCAATTACAAAGCACTAAAATGAATAAAAACCTATAATACTATCATGAAAAGATTACTTCTTTTGTTTGCTTGAATTACTATAGCTGTAGATAACTAAAGAGTCTGTAAATTATTGTTTTGTAATCCTCCTGTCACATTTTTTAAGAACGGTCAGCTTTTTGGATCAAGAGAGCGCCTTCCTCATTTTAGTCATTTTCTACAATTTTTTGTTTAAGAATAAGGAATTTTTTTACCAAATAAACTACTAGGGAAGCATAAGGGATTATTTAATCACAATAGTGAAAGGCCATCACAGAGCATCACCAAGACTACTTTCAACAAAACACTGCCATTGTTGTTACTTTGATTTATCTACAAAGATTTTACAAGAAATAGTAATGAAAGGAAATAAGAATCAAATTTTTAATCTAATATTCTGTACTAACAAGGAGACTATACACCGTCGGACACGATTTAAGTGGTAAGACTCGGTAATTTGATAGATATCAAGTCAAGATTGACGAATCACCCCCAAAGTTGGGTTTTATCTGTGATAGTTTTCACGGAAAATTAACTTAAAGTTAAAGCAAATCAGCTACTTTATAGTGCTAAGGGTAGCAGGTTCCGACAGAGGATCGCCTGGCATAGTGGTATGGTAGCTGCTTCCGAAGTCATTTTTGTCTGGTTTGAGCCCATACGCAGAAAAAATTTTTTCTCTTTTTTTTCTTTCAAAGACGTAGTCTTTCATAATCTTAATCTGTTTTCTTCTTTCGGTGAATTTAAACTTATTTTCCGGAAGTTATAGAATTTTTCCCGCGGTGAGTCACCTGTTTCTTCAAATTACTACGTGAAAGAAAAAAAGAGAAAAATTTTTCTTCGGCGTATGGGCTCGAACCAGACAAAAATGACTTCGAAAGCAGCTACCATACCACTATGCCAGGCGATCCTCTGTCGGAACCTGCTACCCTTAGCACTATAAAGTAGCTGATTTGCTTAAACTTTAAGTTCATTTTCTGTGAAAACTATCACAGATAAACCCAACTTTGGGGGTGATTCATCACTTTTGACTCGATATCTATCAAATTACCGAGTCTTACCACTTAAATCGTGTCCGACGGTGTATAGTCTCCTTGTAAGATGTGACTGATAGAAAAGATCTCACTGTCTTTATGTCGGAACCATTATTGGCTCCAAAAGTGGAATAGAAATTGTTCAGCTTTGGATAATCTTCATTCCATTCTCAAAAAAATAGTAAAAGCTAAGGATTATAGCTAGTAGTAGTAAAGTAGCTAAAAGGATTCCCCTAAGATACAAGGCAATTCAAAAGAGGAGGACACAAACAATTTTCATTCTATCAAATGTGGCAGTAGATAGGCTAGAGCAGGTTGTAATGCATCTGGAAATGAGAAATTTCTACATTACAAGTGGGTAGTTGTGTCTTTAGTTGTACTAATAACATGTGCTTCAGAGAAAGGGACTGAGAGAAAACCCTGCATTAAGCAGGATAGCACCTAAAGCATTTTACATATTAAAACATATGAATAAATGCAAAATTATGAATATTAAAGAATGCGGCCACGACTAGATGCAACTTATAAGCCAGAAGAATGGTAAACTACGGCAAGTACATTATACAAATTATTTATGCCAAAAACTTATGTAAACTAATAAACAGATACAACATTTTAACTACAAATGCAAGCATACTAGCAAGCAAATTAGTACATAAACATAATAAAATATTTTCTGAAATGAGAATAAATTGAGCAGATACTCATAATGAAGATTACCTATGTTCAGGAGGAAAAAAAGAAAAAATTGGACTAAACCTCAGAACAAACATTTAACGTAAGCACTATTTTTGTTAAAATTATTGTACTTCTAGTGTAAAGAGTTATCCATTAAATTACTACAAAATTACATGTTCAATCGAACTAGATAAAAATGAAATTTATTTATATAACAAAATAGCAATCTGTGATGAGAATTATCAGCTTAAGTGTAACTAATTAGCACTGGAATCAGTGGAGTAATTTAAAATAATCTAAAATACTTACCAACCTCTGAGCAAACACAAGTTTTTCATTGGGAATGGTACTTGGTCTGATTTTATTGATTGGAACAAATGTCACTCTACTTTGAAGATTTCCTCTTTGCAATAATTTCTTGGCTGTCTCCTCACTATCAACTGCAATATTATAAAGCTGCAAAAGATTGATAAGAAGTTTACATACTGAACTCCTTTTTCTCCATTCATGATATCTTTGAGATTTTCATAGTATCTTTCATGTTATTTCAGCCAAAAAATATCATGGATGTATTCTGAGTCTTCCTCTTATTCAGTTATCATCAAAGACGGAAATTTAATATCAAACTACTTCAATAAGGTTATCGTCTGCTGATGCAAATTTGTGCTAACTCTTGAGTAAAAAAACACATTCTGATAGTCTTCCAAGTTATGAAGCAACTCAAATTGCTCAATTCTTTACTTGACTAAATGTAGACAATACTTTTTTTACTTCACCATGGAAAATGCATGGTGTTAGTGACTATGAAAATTGATGCAATTAAGTTTTATAGGTGCATTTTTAACACCTCACCTGAAAGGCACCTTTCTTATCTGAGTATAATACTCGGTATTCTGTATTTTATCTACTCTGAAGCATTCTATGATATTTTAAAAAAAGGCTGCTTCCCAGTTTTCCATTTGTTGCTTCCATGTTTTCAGTGCATGCACTATGGGACATGTAGTCCAAATCTAGTGCACCATCGATTTTAACCCACACCCTGAGCAAAATAAGGACCCTAGAGGGTGTACTTTATTTTAAAGTAAATATTATTAGCATTTTTAGAAGAAATAGGACTATTTGTAATGTTCCCCATAGAGCTCACTGGAAACCACTTTTTGATAGATTAGGTATTTTAACTGTCTCCTTCATTTTTGTTTTTAATGCTGTGCTGTTTATCAGAAAAAATTTCCCCTCTTTGAAAAATAGGAAATATCATCACCACTTCACTAGAATACCTCTCAGCAAAAAATAAATAAATATAAATTTAAATAAATTTTCTTGCTGGCCCGAAGTAAGCACCATTAACTTTTACAATATTTTATCAATTAAGAACATTGTTTTTTATGCCTTTAGTGCATAATTTTTTTCTTGAAATATGCGATTATGACCCAGGGCTGGGGTACCCAACCTCTTTTGGTACCGCAGCAACCAAGGATGTTTCGGAAAGCAAACCACATAACATATCCATCCAGGGTGATATTCAGGCCATCCCTTTGATCACTATACTAGTTAACCATTTAAGCTAACCTCTTCTCTGTTCCTGCTTGTGCAACCCCAAGAAATACTATTGTCTCAATCAAAATAATCATTTTACCGAGGCTTGGCAACCACTGTACAAGGTCACTATAGGCACCAGGATGAGTATCACAGACCTAGGGGAATACTCAACCTGAATTATTTTTCTTTCTCTACTTTTAGACATGTCTTATAAATTACTACGTATTTACACAGCCAAATAAAATCAATATATTACAATTAAAGGTTTTCAACACTGTAGGGTTTAAGGCATGAGTAAGAATACTGGAGTTGCAACAAAATATGAAACCATTAAGTAGTACTGAGAAAGAGAAAATTTTAAAGGAGTTGATCGAAATAAGAAAGTGACAATCCATTCTTTAAAAAACTGTCATTAAGTTAAAGAAAAATTCTCTATTCTAAGGAATACAATATTTATTTTTATAAAAAATTAAAACATCTCTAAGAGAGTTTCTTGCACAAGTATTCCTTTATATGAATAAATGATAACTCTTATATAAATCAGAATTTGAAAATATGATCCAACACAAATGAAATTCCTTACTAAGATAAAGAACTTCCTGATGACATCTTTCAGAATTTAGAAAAAGAGGAATTGAACAAATGAAACAATATTATGCAATTTCTTAATGCTTTCATTTAGGGTCCATTATTAATCAAATGATTAAGAGACAGTTCACATATTGAAGTGATTGCAAGGAACATTGGTACCTCTATATAAACTAAAAATCAGGAATCGTTCTGACATTTCTCTGAAAAGTAACATAAAATTTACAAAAGTTATCAGAATGAGATCCACTAACTTACAAGGAAACAACTTATTGGATATTGGGACTAAAATTTTGCTACAGAACATTATGAAAGGAGAGAACCACAACTTTTGGGAATTTGATAAATTCAAAATTAACATGAGAAACTCAATTACTGTGTCAAAAAATTAATTACCCTTAGTACAATAATGAATTTAAACTTTCAGTAATTTTCTATAAATCTAATGTTTCATAAAAAAACTATACTGCCGCCGAATAGTCTATAATGGGTCCTCCAACATGTCTGAGACATACTAAAGTCCATCTCCAACTGTCAGTTGTGAGATCACATGAGTTTTAGCCAATTCTCTTTGACAAATTACCATCTCTTTCTGTCGAATTTCTTAACCCTCAAGCTGTAGGCGTTGGCCAGCTACTAAATAATTAAAAAGTAACAAATAATAATCGAACAGGACTCCCAAATTTCTTCTAAATGTGACTTTTAAAAGTTCGTCTTACTGAGAAGACTTGTCTTACTATTTGAAATTGGCTATTAAACTTTGATCACGTCTTAACGAAATCGCTTTATATGAGTTCGCTCTTTGTGAGGGTTTACTATACACATTAACAACCTTAATAAACTCATCGACAGTAAAGTTAGAATATTTGCGGATGACAAGGTAATTTACAGAGAAATAATAGTAATGAAGATAGATTAGACCTGTAGAATGATTCAGATAAAATTGTTAAATAGTGCGACGACTAGATTGGAGCTCAACGTAGACAAATGGTCAGTAGTTAATTTTTTTGAAGGAAAAACCTTAGCCACTCATAATTCATATAGCCTTTGAGGGAAACATTATCAACAGTTGATTCAGTAAAATATCTTGGTATAACCCTCACCAATAACTTTACTTGGGGTACCCACATCCATAATATATGTGGGTGAGCTCTTAAGAAACTCCGCTTTCTTAAAAGAATAGTCGGTAGGAGCAAAGAAAAAGTCTGTGAGCAATGTTACTTTGCTCAAGTATGCATACAGTGTATAAGACCCTGCTGAAAAGTGTTACATTTGATAATTAGAAAAGGTACAATGAAAGGCAACATGTTTTGAAAAGAATTGCGATGATAAAACAGTAATCGTTACTTAGATGCTTCAGGAGGCAGGATGGGAATCTTTAGAAGAAAGAATGCTCAATCAGAGATTTAATTTATACTTGATAAATTTAGACAGAGTACGCTCATAGAAGATGTAACTGATATTATGTGCCCTTCTTGTTATATAGGCTGTTCTGATACCATGAGAAAGATTAGAGAAATAGATGCTAGAACTAGTCGATTCAAACCAGTCATTTTTTCCAAGAATAATACACAAAAATAAAAGACTAGGAAAGTGGAGTCATGGTGCTTGGACCACCTGCCACATACCATAAGCTGGCTTGCAGGGTACGTACGTAGATGTATATCATTTAAAAATTCTACTACACATAAGCCCTTTTCATTTTAAAAAGATATTGAATTCTTGTGCTTGATTTTGAATTTCCAAAATTTCAAGAATGATGGTCTTCTTCTCCTTTCAAAATGTTCTTTCTAATTTTCCAACCTGAGTTACACTGTCACTTTAATTCATCATTAAAAGAGGCACATCAAATTTCTTAAGCAGTTTATATGTTAATATATTAAAATACTGCTCACCCTTCCTCCTGCTACAGTTTCCAAAGCATTGCAAAATCTCGGATCTTTTATTCTCACCAACTTACAAAGAAGACCCTTAACTCTGGAACGGTCAAAATTTGGCTCAGGATCTTTGTAATTGAAATGCAGGGAATACCTGTTGAGATAAATAAAAAGAAAACAGTATGGGTTTTTAAATTTTCAATGTAAAGTGAAAAATAAAAGTTAAATGAAATTTAAGCTGATTTCATCAAATTCAGAAGCAGATCTATCAGATTCTATCTGCAAACAATCTTTCATCTTCAGGTACAATTTATTTATTCATTTAATTAGAATCAAAAATAGCTAGCAATAGTCAGTTACATCAAATCATAACACTGATTAAAACATTAAACGAATAAAAAAAACAAAAACAAATAAAAAACAAGAATGTTAAATAAGTTGAGGGGATAGAGATTCAGTTATGGAAGAAAGTGTTGAATTCTTGGAGGAGAAAAGTTTGAGACAAGAAGAGTTGAACATGGATGTTTGGGAGATAGATGTGAAGCTGGTATACTGTGGAACTCAATGAGAGAAAAAATTGAGAATATTGCTGAATCTGTCAATTAAAAGTTCATGAAGGTATAATATATCAATGGTTTTGTGACAATGAGAAGAAAAGCTAAGAGAAGATGGGATGAGGGTGATAAATACGGTACACAAATATTGTAAAAAATTCAGTGAATGTTTGAAGCCTTTCAGGATGGAGGGAGCAGTGGATTGCCATATTGGGATAGAAAATAATATTATACATAAATAATACACAATGGAAATAAAATAAACATCATATTTTGCAAATGAAATCACCAAAATAGCATAAACGGTAATGTGAATACCACTTGCAAAGGTTTCAAACTCAATTCAATGTAAAAATACAGAAGCCCACCTAGATTCAATTATTTCTGCCTTCTCATTAGCTGCTTTTATTTGGGCTTGGAGTGTCCTCCTAGTGGCTTCCAGATCTTCAACTCTTCCATCCTATAATATATTAATGTTAAATAGATCAAATGGATAATTTTTTACTGTAAAATATATGGTGTCCCAAAAGTAATGGGTTGATTTGAAAATTGAATAAGAGAAAAACAGAAATGCGCTGATGGTTGCATTCTACTAGGCAGACCAGTAAATTTTCAAAATCAATGAGAAAAGTTCCCCAAGAGATGCTGGCACTGCTTAACAGTAAAGACTAGAAAAAAGGTATGAACATGTTGAGATGAAGTTTGTAAAAAAATAAATTAGTATATTTGCAAAATAACCACTGTTTGCAGCAAAAAAAATTACACAGTACACGAACAGAATTTGCAGAAAACTGTGCTAAAATAAAATTCAGGATGGTTTTATTAACTTAAGCATTATTTTAAACATTATCTTGAAAATTATCTTATAAGATGATGAAATGTGCCTGAAATTGTGTCACTAGTGTACCACCAGGTAATATAGGTAACATCCATCATGCATGGCGCTAGCCAGACAACTGAATTCACATTGCTCTCTGTGCTATTTAAGACACGGAATCATGTTGTTCTGAACACACACTAATACAGTATGTCTTTCTTGAGTCAAATATACTTTGGTGATCTGATAACATTTCTTTAAGATAAATATGGTGGCCATGACTTATGCCCCAACCCTCATATAAGAGTATTTATTAGAGAAGAATTTTTAAATAGCCAAGTGGGAAACTTTTCATTAGATTCAAATTCATACTTCTTAAGGAAATTGGATAGTATTGTAATGGAGTCTGATACTTCTTCATTCCAAAGAATTACTTCCAGTTTGTTTATTAATTTATTTGTACTTAAAGATATTTGTGTTTGAGTCTGCAGAGAGAAACATTCAAACCAATGCATTTGTTTCTTTTTTCTGAATTGAACTTGAGCTATTCAGAACATTCAAAAAAATCACCACTGCTACCCACTTAAAATAATGTTAAATTTTATAAAAATAGTAGAAACAATCTACCAACCTGATAATTGATAGCATTCAACTGATTTTCAAGTTTTTTTACTTCCTTCTGCAAAGCAGCTAACTTAGCCTGATCTTGAAAATACCCCTCAGCAGTGCTGCTTAACTCCCTTTCCTTACTCTTCAGCTCTTCTTCAGAATGTTTTAACTGCATTCCACAAGTTTTGGCTTCTGTCTGAGCAGTTGATATTACATTTCGTGCGACTGGAGAGCATCAAAGGTGATTACATTGGGATTAATACCCACCAACATAATATTGATTCATGTACATATTTTTCAGTTGATTATTATATTATCATTCTGCAGAGACACTAAAAGAGCGCTAACTTGGAACGGGTTTTTCATCATAAGTTTTACATCTAGTGGGGTGTAACAATTTCAGGGCTGATTTAGCTAAAATGATATCTATGCCATGTATTCTGTGTGACAGGGCCAAGAGTAAACTGCATCTTAGGTAGGAGCATCTTTAAAATTTATCACAATAAAGGAATTCTGTGTCAATGTGGTGCAAACTCATGCACCTCACTCATAGAGTGAATTACTGATATCATAAATTTTATTAGATCAGTGATAGGATAAAGGTACAGAAATTGATTTAAATAATCATTAACTATTATTACTTAAGAACAGAATACACATTTATTTATTTAGAGCTTCATTTATTAAGTGAAGAATTTTTGACAAGGGTAGTCATTATGCCAAAAATATTCTCTTCCACTAAATGTGCCATGGTTTACATCTCTCTATTCAAATCTAACCATTATGCTTATTTCCAATAACTCACACAACATCTGTGCATCATATAAGGCAGAAATAAGTGATTACTGAAATATTTTAGAACATAAAATTAATTTTCAGATTCCTGAATTACTTTAATGGATTAAAAAATTTTAATCCATTAAAGTAATGAAGTAATCCTCCATTACATGAGATCTATCTATTATCTCACCAATAATCTGCTCTGCCAGGGTAGCATCCTCTCCTTGGTCATTTGCCAGTAAGCCTGTGCTCACAGCTTGAAATCGTCTCTGTGCTGCTGCTAGAGCCTCCTTATCCCCTGCTACTTTATCCCTTAGTCCAGCAAATGTAGCTTCCAATTTGGCAAGTTCTTTAGTTTTAGCGGCAAGAGCAGATTCATCCTTCAAAAGAAACCAAGGTTATGAAAACGAAAAAAATTCATTGACTTAATATGTAATCAACCAGATACAGAAAATACATTCATCGATTGTTCCTGGATGATCCCAAATTATACACCCATTACACTAACTCCCACTTTGTGAAACCTTAGATGTATGTGTGTGTATTATTTTACCCCAAAAACATGAAAAGGCATGGCTTAACAATCCATGTAAAAGCAAGTATTGAATGAAAAATACCAGCTGATTATGAGTGAAAGATGTTAGCATGTCTTAAAATTGTTATAAATGCACGAAAGAAAACTTGTTTTGAACTGGGTTAAATAGGAAATATGGAGAAAATTCAACAAAAATGTGATCTACCACCGAATTAGATTCTGACTTTCTAAAAGTCTAAATTAATTTATATAAAATCCAATACTGATAGTAAGAATTTTGTAAATGTGATTGTTATAATTAATATATGTTATGTATGCCATTGAATATGGTAATTAAATTTAACACAAGTTGAAATATTTGAACTTTCAGGGATAACAATACATTATGTCTTTATTATTGGGCAAAATTGGGACTTCCATCTTCCATAACTGAAATACAAATACATTACAGTACAAGTAACTGAAACATGTTCACAGAATACAGTAGAAGCCTGTTATAATGACAGCTGACAAAGTTGGAAAAATACTTGTTATAAAGCATACATGTTGTAGCCAATTTCTAATACTAAATACCTATCCTCTTGAATGCAAGGACAGCAAGTGCAGCAGAAAGGAACTGTAAGGTTTTTAATTCTTATGCAAATGCTTCAGAACACGTGAAAAGTATGTTCGCCTCAAAAATTTTATTTTGTTGATACATAAACCATAACCAAATATAAAATGTAGGATCTAAACCAGCACTGCTTCTAACTCCTCCCATCCTGGATCAATTGATTAGGTGCAAAATGTCATATGGGAACAAATCCCATGGCTGAATGCCAATATGATAGGAACTTTATTAAAAATTCTGGCGGTGACGACAGGGGCCAAAAAGAAACAAGAGAGGGGAGAGAGAAGTCTCTAATCAAAACTTCCTGAACTATTTTTGCTGAGAGACAATTTTTGGGAAACAAATGCAAGAATTAGTTGAAAATAATTTTTGCCTCTAATTCTTTTACGCTCTTTGAAATAATGCACTTCAGATTAGTTTGCTTGTTGAACATCGTCTTTAATCTCAATTTACGATTCCGAGATATGCCTCCTGCAAGACAAATATAAAAACATGGCACTTATTATACCGATACTTCAGAAATAACAAATTGTCATAATGAATGTAACTCCCTATCCTTTTTGCTGTGAGATGAATGGGTAAAAAATCACTCACTACAACACAACTCTCATTATATGCTGTATTTGTTATAAAGGACTTCAATTATATTTAGACTCATTGGAAAAATAAAATAGGTATTATAATAAATAATAAATAGCAGTTAATCCTTGTTAAATTATGGTGTCATAGGGAATTCAACAAATGAACACTTTGGTACTGCATCACTAATAGAAAAAATGGAATGAAGAAAACGTGACTCACATCTTTGACACTAGCTTCAAGCTGTCTTCTCTTTTTGTGCTCAGCTTCCACACTTTCTCTGGAAGAACGCAGGGATGCTTGGGTCTTTGCTTCATCCTTCTCAGCCCCTTTCAGGGCCTTCTCCAGATCTTGCAAACCTCCACCCTTCTCCTGTGAAACACAAAATACAAACTTATTGTCAAATGATAAAAGGTAAAAAATTAAAGCATGTTGGCTCCTTCAGTCTATAGATATGATTCCTTGCCACTTGCCAGGCAGGTAGTGCATCTATAGACAAAATTAACCCTCACTTGTTGTTAATCCTTGTTGGTCCTGCCATCATTCATGATAATATTTTACTCCTAGTACTTTCAGTTCTTATTTGACTCACACATCTGATGGTCTACACCAAAATTTTGACCTTTTTGCACAATGAACCCCCCTAAGCTAAAATTTTAATCACTTACTTTCATTCTCTAGTATTTCTTGAGGAGTGCAAACATATTTTTTTCTTTCTGCCTCTAAAAAGATTTTTGTATTCTTGTGTGTGTACTTTGCTTTAAAAAATCTTCATGTTTTAGCATTTTATTTTTATTTTGTAGCACTGATATCAATAAATATTCTTATATACATGCTCTTTTGGTAATTTATACATTTTATTACCAAGTCAAAAGTAGAGGAAATTTTTGTGTGCATGTGATAAATCTGTAAAGGGTCTGTATATTGAAGGAATTTTTAATAAATAGGTATAGATGGTGATTAAGATGGTGATAGATGAAGTCACTTGAGTCTTGAAAAAGCAATAAAACTGAATAAAGATTCTTATTTTTGCAATAAAATTTCATTATTAGGTTGGAATTTTGATGAAACAAACAATACTTTTGAGAAATTTTGAAGCTACAAACAGTCCCATTGAATTTTCTCATAAGGATACATGGGGTTTGGGCCCCTTTAAATATACTGGTCTGAATGAACAATAGGATATATGAATAGAAGGCAATATTCAGAAATTTTAGAACTTGCAGTTATGAACAATTATCAGAGTCAATTCACAGGGAACCATTGATATGACCATTTAAGGATAGTTTCTTTATCCGCTCAACTTTGCCAATGTTATTTCAATTTAATGAAGCTACTAAATGTTCTTTACAATGTAAATATTTAAATTAACATAGGTATCCTACATGCACCCCCTGCCTCTGGTGTGCAGCAAGGGTGCACAAATCACAACTCTACTTCCCAAATTGGCTAATCCCATAAGTCATAATAGCATTTAAGTAAATATAAATTTTATTCAATTTCTCATTTTTTACATGGGTTGTCTTTTGTTTTTGAAAGATACAAGTATGTTGGTAACAGAAATGGGAAGTCAACGGGTAGCTCAGCTATTCCATACTCAAAGATTGGGTGTGGCTATGTTCGCTTAAAACTTGCAAAGGATTAGTTGCAAAATAACTTGAAGGTTATGGAAATCCAATGACTCATCTACTTTAATGTATATATTTAGTCGCTGATCAGACCCCAGATGAGGCAAAGCATTCCCAGTAAAATGCATAAAAAGTTCATTTTAAGCCTCTGCAAGTTCTATTTCTATCGCAAAATTAAAAGAAAAACCATAATCGGGCAAACTTGAGCCAAGTTCTACATTCTAATTGATGACCTCAGATTTTGGTTCAAATTATAAGAAATCTCAAAAGATTCAAATTGTCATTTAGGATAGACTATCACATTGAATCAAGGGAACGTGAGAGATTTTCGATTCTCTTATTTAAAAATAATGTTAAACAATTACTGCCTATTTCTATATTCCCATTGATACTCAATGGGTACTTCAGCTAGTCACGGATTATATTGCCTTAGAAACAAATTTATATGCTGAAAATTAATGTAAAATCCATTCTGGAGAAAATGAGAAGCCACAATAAAGACTGGATGGAAACTGACAAAAATTAACTAAAGCAGTCTTTTGGGATGATTCTTCTTTAGGGAAGAAACTCATATTTGACAGCTATTTCTCTCAAAATAGGATTTGAGAAACTACAAGTGAATGATGAGTGAAAAACACTTACCTCTTTTATTAACAAATGCAACGTTAAAGAATATTGGCTGTGCCAATATTTTTTAGCATTGTTTTTTATTATTAAAGTAAATTTTTATGTATTTGCAGTTAAACTTAATGCGTCTCTATGTAAGTAATTAATTATTTTTATCTTGTTTTAGCTCTTGACCTGTCCTATACATGCTTCTTATGTTTGTTGGATTAAATTAAGAGATATATGATTGGACCCAAATTAGGATAGTGTTACTTATGATCTGAAGAAGATGACAAGCACAAGATGCTGGCAAAAGATCATTTGAGTTGACAACTACTGTATATTCATAAAAAATCTTTACATCATAGAAATTCATCACTTACTTGATCAGCTCGAATCTGCAACTGTTTAATCTGGCTTTCAAGATTTCTGCATTCTTCTTCTCCAGATTTTATTCTTTCTTTTAAATTTTCCACATTTTCTTGAGCTTTTTCAAGATCGTTCTTCGCAGTTGAAGACATATCCTACAAAATAAAGACATTGGTTAAAAAACAAATAAAATATCAGCTCAGATTTTCATTCAACTGATGAAAAAATTAATAGGGTAAACATAAAAATTATTAACCTGCTTCATTAAAGAATGTTATAACTGAATTTATTGACACATTAGGAAGCATCCAATGTGCGTTTTTATGCAGAGTAAATATTTACCTAAGAAATAAGGTTTCAAAAAGAGCACTGAACAAAGCTGATCAATTACTGAATATTATCAATTTGTGTGGCCGGTGCTTCAATGAAGCCATGACTGCGAACGATGCCGCAACGCGGCCGAACTCGCAACGTCCTTGCCCACAAAATCTCCCGAATGGCTTGAGAGAATGTTCCGGCAAGATAGCTCAACGGACAGAGCACCCAACCGGCAATCGGGAGACCCGGGTTCGATTCCCGGTCCCGTCGGACTTTTTTCAAGTCTATTCTTCCTTGGGATTTTTCCTGGGTGCACGCCCTTACGTGCAAAACCACCCATTACCAATTCCTTGCTGATCAATTACATTTATCATCATCATCGGTCATTTAATCCATAGGCTGGTTGACTGCAGTCCTCCATTCCTTTCTCTCTAGTGCTAACTCTACTACATCCTGATATCTCTTCTTTCGTATGTCTCTCTTTATTTGGCTTATATATTTGCCCCTTGGTCTTCTTCCTGGTGCTTTTCCTTCTTTTTTGCCTTCAAGTATGGTCCTAACAAATTCATTGATCCTCAAGATATGTACAATTCATCTAGTTCTTCTTTTCCAGATGATACTCCATATTGTTTAAACCTCTTCTATTCTTCTGTAAACTTCTGTTTCTCACCTTATCTGTCCATTTGATCATCAAAATTCTCCAGAATCAGTTTTCGAAGGCTTTTATTCTTCTTTGGTCCACTTTTCTAATGATCCATGTCTGTGATCCATAGTGTGCCACACTCCATATGAGTGTTTTCAAGAATCGTTTCCTTGTCTGTAATCATATATTCTTTGAGCATAGCAGGGGCCTCATGAATGCCTTCTTGATTTATGTGGTACTTCTTCAATCTCATGTTATGCAACTTCCAAGGTAGGTGAATGATTCAACTTGCTGTAATTTCTCTCCTCCTAAGGTAACTTTTGCTTTCAATTTGTCTCTTCCACATATTAGGATATTTGTTTTCTTCCTGTTTATTTTCACGTTATATCCTTGAATGGCTTGATCCATTGCATTCAGGGATGCCTGCAAATCATCTTTATTTTTTGCTATCACTATGATGTCATCTGCAAACCGAAGCATGTTAATTTCTTTCCTGTTCACTTTAATTCCTTTCTTCTATTTCTTCTTCTAGGTATATATCGAACAATGCTGGCAACAGGCTACATACCTTCTTACTCCTTTATTTATTTTAGTTTCTATTTTCTTGCCATCTTTCATTCTCAAGAATGGCAAATTGGTTTTTGTAGAGTTGGTAGATTATTCTTCTTTCATTGTATTCCATTCCTTTGTTTCCCACTACACATTGGCCATGTCTGTGAAAGCCAAGTACATTGGCTTGTTAACATCCATCATCATTTCTACTATTCTCCCTAAGCATAATATGGCCTCTCTGGTGCTTCTCCTGAATACAAATTGGTTTTCTGACAAGCTGGCTTCAATTATTCCTTCTATCCTCCTGCAAAACATTCTGAAGAGTACTTTGGATGCATGTGAGAACAGACTCAAGGTTAAATACTCCTCACATCTATCGGCTCTTGTTTTCTTTGGTACTGAGACCATTATACTATTCTCAAAGTCCTCTGGTATTCTTCCACTTTTGTAACTCCTTGATAATTTCAAACAGGGTATCAGTCACTTTCCCTTCAAGCGCTTTGATAATCTCTCCATTTATTTTATCTGCTCCAGGTGTCTTGTTTTTCTTAAAGTCCTCTCTTGATTTCACTTTTCGTTATCTCTAGGCCACGCTCATCCTCACCTGCATTCCTTTAGTTCATTAATATATCTTCAAGAGATTTTGGTCCTTGACATAATGTTTCAATATAGTTTTTCTCTCTCTTTCATATATTTTCATTTTCTATCAGCATATTCCCATTCACTTCTCTTGTTGATGTTGGTGCACGTAGTTATTCTTCCTCAGAAGTGGCTTTTTACTAGCCTATACACTGTACCAGAGTTCCCCTTCTTCAAGTTTTCATTTACTAGATAGAAAGATTCACTGCAGCCATAATAAAAGCTAAATTATCAGCATTATATATATATATATATATATATATATATATATATATATATATATATATATATATATATATATTAGCTATATATATAATTATACTATCGTGAATAGTAAATTCCCACATCAAAAATGACAGAACTTAATTTTACTTAAAAAAGTCTTATTGTATACATCTGATCCTTCTGATGAATTGACAGTAATACACAATAATCTGTCAATAACAGTGTAGATTTCTATCTTTTTAAGTAAAGACTATCCATATTGTTCTCTTATGATATTTTTATTATTATGTTCATTGTGAAGTGGATATATAGCTATCTTATAAAAAATCATTGTAGATAGTATTTTTTTATTCAGTTGCTAAAACAATATCATATGAGTTTATATTTTTGCCTAAGAAATCATTTTGACAGCAAAATTTTCCTTGTTTTGTGAATGAAAACACTGATTCAGAAAGTATTACATCAAACCATACACAGTATAGAAGATTAGATTATTTATATATAATAATAAATAATAGCAATCAAATTCATAATGATGGGACCAACTTTGTGTTGATTCTTACCTCTAATGATATATATTTCCAGGCTATATACAATCTTGTGAGATGCTCCAATTCTCTTTGAACTTTTTGAAATTCCAAATAATGCCCTCTTTCTTCCTTCAATTTTGAAAGCTTGGGACAGATTTCTTCATCAATGAGCTATGAATAAAGAAACACCACAATTTTAATAACAAAACCTTATATAATACCATAGCAAAAAAAAATTCATGCATTTTCGTAAACAAATTCTCGGGTCAAATACTTAGACGAAAACACCAAATCTATTATATATAGCTAACTCTCCGGATATACCTATATATATATATATATATATAGTTATAGGGGATACGAATTCTGACCATGTTCCACGAGCGCCATCGACGTCAGATTTTTTCGACACACTGGCCCTACGCTCTAGACGCCAGAATAATTCAGACATCGACGCTAGCTATCATGGGTTCGATACCAGAAAGTCCCAAAAATCACAATTTTCCCATAAGAATGCATTGCGCGGATTTTTGAAAATTATTTTGAGGCACTTATCGGTAAGATAGAGTAATCAAAATCTCGGAGGTTGAAGTTGAGGTAGTCTTCTATAATACGAATGGAAGAAATGTTACGAAATGACCATGAGCTCGACGCCAGGTGGGTGCAAAATTCTTCCATAAGAAATGCATTGCTGCAATATTTGAAAATTTTTTTCAATGCCTTCCCTATAAGCTGGAAAGATATAACCCGGAATGATGACAGACGCGTTTAAAAACATTCTTTCTTGAATTTCACCGTCCGTCTAGTGGTCCTTGGTTCGATGCAAGAGCGTCATTCCGATTCTACGATGCATTTCAAATGGGAATAACGGAATCTTAATTTAGGACCTTCCCGATAAGATACTGAATTGAAACTTTGAAACACGTCAGAGTGGCACTTCTCTAACATTCGTATGGCCTTGTCTCTCACGAACGGGTCCTGTGTTCGACGCCAGGCGGTCATTTACGCAAATTTTTTTAAATTGTTTTGAGGCCTTTCTCTATGCAGGAGACTATTCAAAATCACAGCGTTTGCGTTTGAAGTACTTTTCTATAGAACTAGTGGAAGAAAGGTTACATTTGACCGTTAGTTCGATGCCGGATGGATGAAAATTTCTCACGTAAGAAATGCATTGCAGAAATATTTAAGAATTTTGCTGGATAAGCTTCGGAGATGACACCCGTAAGGGAAACTTATTGTAAATTTTTACCAATTAGCTTGCAGTATGCAAGCAACTTTTACTCGTATAATATAAAGATATCCACTCGAGCACCTGTGAAGATAATAATAAAACCTCTTTATTCGGGCGAGATTGAGACTGAATAGTCTCTTCTTACATCTAACCCTTATCAGATACATGAACAAGTCTCATGATAACATATATATATATATATATATATATATATATATATACATACATACACACACACACGAGTAAAAGTTGCTTGCATACTGCAAGCTATCCGTTGAATACAGTATCATACCAAGTACTGCCTCAGTTCAAATTTAAAACTTCGCGCCAAAGACCGCCTGGCGACGAACTAAGAACCCGATCGTGAGAGAAGACAGCAAAATAATATTAGATAAGTGACATCCTTACTTGTTCCAAAGTTTCGATTCAATATCTTATCGGGAAGGTCCCATGCCTCTGTCACCATTCCAGGTCTTATCTTTCCAGCTTATCGGGAGGCATTTAAAAAAATCGTAAAAGATTTCCGCAATGCATTTCTTATGGAAGAATTTTGCATCCACCTGGCGTCGAACTCACTGTCATTTGGCTACATTTTTTCCATGAGAAGCATAGAAGACTACCTCAACTTCAACCTCCGAAATTTTGGTTACTCTATCTTAACGATAAGTGCCTCAAAATAATTTTCAAAAATCCGCGCAATGCATTCTTATGGGAAAATTGCAATTTTTGGGAATTTCTGGCATCGAACCCATGATAGCTAGCGTCGAAGTCTGCATTATTCTGGCATCTAGAGTGTAGGGCCAGTACGTCAAAAAAATCTGATGTCGATGGCGCTTGTGGAACATGGTCAGAATTCGTATCCCCTATAAATATATATATATATATCTATATCTATTATATATAGCTAACTCTCCGGATATACCTATATATATATATAGATATAGGGGATACGAATTCTGACCATGTTCAACAAGCGCCATCGACTCCTTTTCACACTCCTCGTGGAAAACATGCTTGCGTTTACTCATCTTTCAATTAATTAGTCTAGCCACCTGTCTAGCGTTAAAGCAAGGGGTCTGGGGCCTATCATTCTAAGGTTTTAATGATTAGCCTTTGTATAAATATTATAAAGATACACAAAATGGTCTCAATATCCACAGATGGACAATATTGTGAGGATGAAACATCTCAGCCACCTCCATACATTTGTGTACTGCTTTATTTTAACCAATCATTAAAGATTTGGGGAGATTAAGACTAAAAAGTTTCTTCTTCCATCTAACCTGTCATCCATAATATTGATAGAAACGTAAATAATGTATGTAAATATATATAGAGTGGAAAAACCTTAGGAATGGAAGTACACAAAAAAGAGGTAAAGTAAACCTGGCCAAAGCAAATGAAAGCACAAGCTAGACGATGTAAAGCAAAACTGTATATAACATAGAGCAATTTCATGAAAAAAATACATAAAATGGAATCAATAAATAAACACATAGCAATCATTTGCTAATAAAGAGAAAATAATAGAAATCACAAGAATATTAGCATTTTAATCTCAGTAGAAAAATATCTGAATAATAAAGTAGATGAAAAATTAAAAGTACAAGTAATCAATAGACTTATGAAAGATTAACTTTTCACTCCTCAAATTACTGGCATCAAGGATGGATTAGAAAAAATTCATAAAAAAGTTTTATAGAACAAAATTCATATAAGTATTGCATGCTGGTAAAATCAGAACCAGGAATTGATCACTGTTTCTCTATGCATTTCTTCTAATAAAAATTATGCATTTTTAGCTATCATCATTGTAGTAAATCTCATGTGAAGTTCAACTTAGCAGAAGGGAGCCATTACATTACAAAAATCAGAAAGTAATATTTAATTCTTTAATATTCGTTATCGTTGATAAGTATCTACTAGCCTAGTATTAGCTAATATAGGCCTTTGGAATCAAAGACAACTTTGAGAGATTTCAGGTAAAAACTCTTTCCTCAGTGCCAACATATACAGTATGTTGTGATTAACATGGAAGTCCA
Source organism: Pachydiplax longipennis (assembly GCA_036926295.1). NCBI lineage: Eukaryota > Metazoa > Arthropoda > Insecta > Odonata > Libellulidae > Pachydiplax > Pachydiplax longipennis. The sequence goes on along the minus strand of JAVFKF010000044.1, from coordinate 2,818,454 downwards.
GACCGTTGAAAATGTCACATTTTATTTGTTTTGACATTTGACTTGATTTAGTACCGAATGGCATTGAATAGAATCAAGTTAGTAAAGGGGAAAATTAAATGAAAAATTGCTCTTCAAATGGAACCAATTCAGTTACATTGCAGAATCTTACTTAGAGTACATAATATGTTGACCCATTCTTTTTCAATTATATTAATAGTAATAATAATAATTATGATAATAAATTTATTCATCCAAGGAAAAACAGATGTATATATGGGACACGTCATTACAAAAGATACATAATCTATCTACTTGCATTTTCTCCATTGTTAACATTTTCATTCTGAGTCAATCACTTGCCTGTTTAGTGCTTATTTTCCAAAATAATTTTTCTTTAATTTTTGGCTATTCTAAATAAATTTCAGGGACAACATTATCTCTCAAATTCTGCAAATGCTCTATTTCAAATCATATTTAGTAAATATTTTTCTTATATAGTTTTTATTGATTTGTTTTATAGTTCAAGCTTTCATGTAATTTTCTATAAATGCGTTGTATTTTATTGTTTGGTATTCACAATAAAATGATGGCATCATTGAATGCAAATCTATTATATAAATACATAAATTGATTAGTTGAGGCCTTACTATCAAGTTAAAATACATATATAAACATGACTCTTGCTAAGTCTGAAGTACTGGAATACTAAAATTAATACACCACAGGAAATATTTCATGCAGAAATAGGAAGGTAATGAATGAAAATTTTGTTCAAAACAATAAACTTACAGTTTTAATCTCTTGGAGTTTTGCATCTTTCTTTTGAATTGTCTTCTGAGCATGCTCCCTTTTAGTCTTGTACATCATTGTTCCAGTTGCTTCTTCAATCATTGAAAGAATCTGTTAAGTTAATCAAGATGTAGATAACATTGTTTAAAAATAAATAAATATAGCCAAAGCTTACACATTATGCTTATTTCTGGGTGAAACATAAAAGATTAATTGCTTATCAACATAAAATGGCTAACTCAAAAATAAGAGAGATAGGATCTAAAAGTTTTCCATGTTACAATGATTATAATCTTTCATTTTCTAAACAGAATTAAAATTACCATTCATTATGAGTCAATCATTAAATCAATCATATCAATACATATAATCAACAGTATAGCAAATGTTAGGTCTACCTGAAATTTCTACCATAGGTCAAAATTGATTTCATGTACTACCATGATTATTCAGGTTTATCATAACAATTATTAAATTTTAACTTAATTAGATGAATATTTTTGAGCAACATGGATTAACAGAGATATGTTTAATCATTCTTAGCATACAGCTGCGAATTATGAAAGTTAACAATTCTTCTGCATAACACATAATTTATATTCTACTGACATTATTAGAAGCTTTTAGTCTTTGAAAGTCAAGCACATTTAATTTATCACTAATAAATATTCAGCATATTTCGTCTCAATAAACTATGGAATGATAAAACACGTTACGCTGCATTGCCACAGAGGTGCTGATTACGATTTCAACCTTCACTCTTACCCAACATATTTTGGTAATAATAATAATAATATTTATTTAGCCCAAGGACATGTACTGGACATGTATAGACCAGGTCATAATCAATCAGTTCAATTAAATACGAATTTGCTTAACAAAGCAAGCATTGTAAAACAATATACAAAATATATATATACAAAATGTCAACAAAAAAATTGAAATTTTCTAAACCTAACAAAAAGGTGAACCTTCACACAAGTATACATAGTATTTATTTCAGATGTATTGCATCTGAAATGTATTTTGGCAATTCAGGATATGACCTTTGTTGATTATAATATATATTGGGGATAAGCTGTTGGTTAACAGTTCCTATGAGTTGTTACATATTTTGAAATGTTTGAAAATTAAAAAAAAAATTCTTTATTTAAAAACAGAAAAACATTAAACCCCAGTTCAGACACTTTTCAGAAGACCAAGTGAAAACCATGTTATTATCGGGTTAATGTTATAAACTAATGAAAACATGTTACGGTTATGAAAACATCAAATTCATTTTCATATTAGGAAACAATAGGAAAAGGATGTTGGCTGTTTAATTTTTAAATGTGTTACACATACCATAACACAAAAATGGTACCTCACAATATGTAAATTGCAGCTAAAACTGATAATTTTAATTCCTTCTGGGAGACACTAGTACACAAGCAATCAAAACAATGTGAACAGGCATTCGATTTCTTACAGAACTCTAAATCTGTGGATATGGCAGTAATTTCACTTCTTTACTTTTACCATGAATTCAACTACTTTTATAACATAGCTAAAACTAGGTATTTCCTTTTGCATCACGTGCAATAATTATGTAAGATTTAGAATAAATAGGCTTTTGGTACTAGTATAAACACACCTTTCAGTTAATTAGGATTTATATTAGAATATTAAAGCAAGAGTGTATTTGAAGTATGAATCCATTAATAACACTGTAGTGATACTAAACATCATTGATAACAGATGAGTATGAATAAAAATAGTAACTAAGCAAATGATTAAATTTAAATCATTTTTATCAAAGTGAGCTTCTTTATTCTAGCAACCATGAAGCTGTACTTAAGTGACAATTAACTGTTCTTGTGTTAAATCTAATGTTAGACAAAGAGAAACATGTGATACTTGCATACTTCACTTTTTCAAGACACTACCACATGCCATAAATGCCCCTGAATTTTACAAACATAAAAAGTGCATAATTCCTCTGACTGCTGATTTAGCAGTAGTGATAAGGCTAAGGTATCCTTCCTAAATATAAAATACTTAAAGATCTTTCCAATATACGTAATATAAACCAGTCTCAATATTATTACATGAATCACAGAATGCTTCGTTAAATGTTAAACTTCGATCAAGAAACGATTCATCACAACAATACTTACTTCTTGTGGTTTCATATTTAGTACTTTGGTGATACGACCCTGCATTATGAGGAAATGTGGATTGTTGACGTTAAGCTGCACGGATCGAAACATATCTTGGACCCGTTGATAGGTCACCGTTAAACCATTTATCATGTATTTATTACGGCCTTCCACGACAATCTGAAAATGAGAGCAGTCAATCAAATCTCAATATTGAAGCGCAGCTTATACACACGATCAAATACAACAGTAGACCGGGAGCTATGTAGCTTACACACCTGTCGAGTGATTACAATTTCGTCATACTGAGCGTACCCAACCGGAGCCTGTTCTTTATCTTTATTGTTAAATTTTAAGGTAACACTTGCTTTGGTTATACCAGCTTGACCTCCTTTATACACCAGATCTTGCAACATGCCAGCCCTTAGCTGCAATAAAGTGATTAGAAGTTAACAATGGATCGGAATCATGATGGTTACATACGAAGGAAATGAATAACTTTTCTTACGTGGCTCAGATTTGTAATTCCGAGAGCAAAACATATTCCGTCAAGAATGTTTGACTTCCCAGTGCCGTTAAGGCCTGTTATGGCATTGAACAAAGGATCAAAGCCACTGATCTCTGTCCTCTGGCCGTAGGACTTAAAGCCTTCTAATATAACCGATGTGATATACATTTTTGCTCAAGATAAATCACTGGATGAATCACGGGAAAACATTAAATCCCACAGGGAAATCAAAAAATACCGAATCCGTTACCGCACCATCCTGCAAATCGTTTGGCGCTACTTTTGCTGCCAACTTACTAGCATTTGTTTTAGAATTTTTTCGCTTGTTTAGCTTATATGATTCATAATTATGCTCTCGAAGAATATTTCCGAAGGAAAATGTTAAAATAATTAAATCTCTCTACAAAACAAAGAAATTAGTAGCAATTAATTATTTAGAAAATTGATCAAAATCATCATTCACAAACTATGATTCCTTGAACGAAATGAGGAAGAGCTGGGATAATTGAATGATGTTCTCTGGAATGAATACTGAAAACTTTCAAGAACCTGACGGCATAGTATTAACATGTAACACGGCAAATACTAACAAAATATGGAAAAAAATGCATAGGCATTCATCGGTGTTATCGTTACTCACATATCCTCCTTTTTATTGATTCAGTTCTCTTCATAATTTCGAATCTCGCGAAAGCGCGAGATTCGTAATTATGTAGCTGTAATGCAAACCAGCATATTTTCATCCTATCTAGAGTTACGAGGATAAATCAACAGTCTTTTAATCTTATGTTAACCAAAACAGAGTTATGAAAGAAAATTGTTAAAAGAAATTTTCATGTAATACCACTCGACTTAACTTCTATGACGAAACTATGATACAATAACATTTTTCTCCTATAACTGAAAAAAAGAAATTTTCTGAGCATTATTAAGAGAACTACCCCTAAAAAATACATTTTTGTCTAAAAATTAATCATAACCAACTATTCGGTTGGAAACTAATTTCGAAGATTCTATGGCGCATACAAGCATATCATTCGATAGTTAGGAAACTTCCGTTGTCAACGTAGATAACTGAAATGTTCGATTTAGAAACACGAGAATGACCTGGGGTCGTTCAAAGCTTTTTTTGCTCTGCAGTCTAACTCAATAATTCATTTACGTAAACGTGCATTCCCATATATCTGAATTGCATGTCGAAGGTCACTCCCTTCGAAGACTAATCATAAAATCTAAAGCAGCATAATAATAACTTCTACATTGACCATTATATGAATTATGTGAACTTTGAGTACAGAAGCATCTAAACTAGCCTTTATGGTATCATAATACGATGACGGCAACACTGTTGATCCTTGTACTTAAAGAAATGCTGTGCGAGGGTCATATCAAGTTTAAGTTTAGAGTCCAATTTAGTTCTCTTCTGACCATAGGGTCATTTAGTGTTCTGTCCCCACTTTAGAAACCGAGAGCTTTGTATCTAAAAGCTTTTATCTTATTGAATTTAAATTTCGATGGATCACCGGGCCCCAGAAAGTTGAGGGAATTTAGGAATAGGCTCGAAAAATTTGTATCTGTCATTAGTTAAAAAAATTGTCATTTCATATGAACAGTTGTATCGGTCCCTCAGTAACTATGGCAGAGAGATATTGACGTTCATTGACCTAATTGTTTCCTTCAACACGAGGTTTTTCTATTAAGAAATATCATTATTCAACTTTGTTGAATTTTTATATATATCTTTGGCTTTAATTGACTTTGAATTCAATTAATTATGCCAAGACACGTTATGTTAATTGCAAAATTTATTTTATTGTTAGCAGGTAAGTGTGTCTTTAACGATTATAAGTAAGAAAAAATCAAATATTTTCTTCTCTAATGTAGGGTTAATATAAGTAACTTACCTCTGCTGGCGCTCAACAGATATAAAAATATGTATGAGTAGGGATAACATTTCTCTCCGCCGAAAAAATATTACGGCATTTCGGCTTTGCCTTATTCATTTGATCAAGAATGCACAAATTTACATAGAGTAAGTAATTAACGAATAGGCTCCTCATTAAATTGCGAAAGATCACTCAGCTTCCCAAGCTGCATCAATTATCAGTTAGCTTTGCTAATTATATTTCCAATGACTCTTCAACAAAATGTTGTAATTTTCTTAGAATTTTTTGAGAGTTTCTATCAAATAATAATATGCGCGATTATTTATGAAACAGTTGTACTACTGCAAGTTGCTGAAGCTTGCGACGAAACGCAGAGACGGTTTGGGTGCAGAATTCAAAACAGGCTGTGCATGTGTGGAATTGGTTGTCCCTCTGAGTACCGCTACATTACTAAGGAAGAATGTAGAAAAGCCGTGAAGGGTGAGTAAAAACAACTTGAGATGTCTAGTTCTGAGAAATCCGTCCGTGACATTCGTTTTTAATATCTGAAAGATAATAGTGGTATTGACACACAAGTATACTGTTAAAAGTATGGTTAACATATTTTCATTGCAAGAAAACGAGAATTCTCAAATTTTGAAGCAGAGGAAAACGAAAAAAAACCGAGATTTGCCTTTAAACTAAGGGTGAGTTAGTTTCATATCATTCAAAGCCTCTTCAAGTGTACGTGTGTCTCAACTTTATGAAGATTTACGTTTAACTAACGTCTCTCATTGAATCCTTTGTGTCCTCCATTATGTTCTCTGTTGGAGTTTTATTTCAAACCGAAATAACTAAAATATTGACAGGACATACAGTCTCTATCAAACTGAGACATGTAGTAAGCATTATATAGTCAGCCAACTCAGGAAAGTTTAATTAGAGGTCCAAACCACTTTTAGATTTAGCAAATGAGGAATTAATTCTAAAGGTGAAATAGATTAAATATGTTTACCAAATTGTAATGTCATTATTCTTAAATTATTGAGAAACTATTTTTTTATACACTCAATATATAAAAGGAATGCTTAGTTATTTTAAAACAATTCAGGCTCATGGTATTATTTATAAGTGTAAAGTGACTGAAAGTTTTAACTCCTTCATTTAAAGGTAATCGCCTAGATATTTGTTCCAGAAGTCCATGTCATAACGAGGGATCTTGTATTCAAACTTCTGCTGCTCCTGGTTTCAGATGTCGATGTGAAGGCACAGGATTTTATGGAAACAGATGTGAACATGGTATAGCTTTTTTGTGAGAGGACATGTCTTTTACCCATTATTCTAAATTTCTAACTGAAATATGATTTTTTTGAACAGCCTGTCCAGCAGCTGATCAAAACTTAGGTTCCTATCCTTACGAATGTGTTGTCATTTAAGTATCTGTGCTCCAGATGGTTCTTCAAGCTATTTAATACAATGCAGCACATTTAATAGTAAAATGTTAGTATTCTGCTCTCTGTGCGTGACTGAAAATTGTGTAGATGTTACTATGCAGCTTCATTTAGATTTTATAATTGAACAAAAATGTAGTATTCATTCACATTATTATGTAATTCCTTGAAAAGTTTTCAGATGCGATTTTTAATAGCTTTCAGAACTTTAAGTACAATAAAGTATTCCATTTTTATCTTTGTTCATTATTCCCATGTTGTCAACCTTTTTGCCCTGATAGGCATGCAAGAGAAATTTTAATTACTACTTAAAAGTAATTAGAACTATCACAAATCACTTAACTTTTGGAGGAATAAAGAATATCTTTCAACCAGACGTAACTGAGAAAATTGGGGTATTTATCACTTCACAGGATCTCTTGCTTTACTTTGGGATCCATCAGTGGTGGAATTCAAAAATTTTTGGAACAGGTTCATAACCGTAGAGAGAATGAAGTCACCCTCTGTAGTCTAAAGAATAGTTATTTTGTCACTACTGTTCATTTCACCGGGACCCCCAAAATAAGAGGGCCCTAGAAGTTTAGTAGGATTTGGAAGCAAAACTACTATGCATGTTCAGTACAGAGGCCAACATCAGCTCAATGTCTCCTGGTAGATGGGTACTCCATTGAGTCCCTCAGGAGAAAAGGACAAAGGGAAATAAATGTCATTATTTGAGATGATAAATATTGGCGTGGGAGCATTTTTCCACGGGAGGTTCGCATTTAGAATTCACATCTCCTAAGGAATGTGAAACCACCCTTGTGCTGCCAACATTCAAATGTCAAAATTTTAAATGAGAAGTTAATTTGCTTCCCAGAGTAAACTGTAAGAGAACATTTAGCAACACTGGAAAGGAAACTTATTAAGAAACATTTATTCCTGGAAGTGACAAGTGTTTGTGAAAGTAGTAGCTTTGCAGAGGTTTTTCACACTCTTCATCCTCTGTGGATCATTTCTTCTGAGATAAACCTAATTTTATTTTTATATCTACTCCATAAGTTTATTCACTCTTTCTATTTACACATATATTACGCTTTAGTCAAAATTATCGATGAGGTTAGATGGAGGAAGTGACTTTTTACTCTCAATCTTGACTAAACAAATACCTTAAAAGGACTGCAATAAACTCTTGCACATGTGGATCCACCCCTATACTAGAGCATTCTCTATAATTTTCCAAAGGAACCTTCTATGGATTGGTTAAGTGTGGGTGTCCCGTGATTTGGAGTAGTGGGTTCCTTTAGCCTAACTACATCATATGGTAAGCATGCTTATAGTTTTTTCTACTGCATTTGATTAACTTAAAAATGTTCATAAGCTTTCCATGATAGATTGGATATTAGACTTGGACTATATACAGCATACATACCAAAATATTTTTATGAAAAAATTACATCGCTTTATTTCCAGATCCTCTAAAACATTAATCTACGTTCCAAAAACTATAAAACTTAAAATTTCACAGACTTGAATTTCCATAAGACAATTTTTATTAGATACATAATTTCATAGATGAAATCATTAAAAAATCATGGTAATTCACAAATATCATTTCTCAGTAATATTACATCCAATAAATGTTTCAAGAATGAATAAGTTTCACCTAATCAAACTTAAGGCTATGTGATTTGTTCACTTCCTAAAATGTAATCTTTAGCATCCAATGCTGAAATAATTACCAAGCGTCACACAGGAATGAAGGTTTCAAGCAAATAAAAGAAATGCAATATTGATGTTTTATTATCAATCTGCAGTACTCACTTTCACTCTCCGTTTGTTCTCTATTGAATCCTTCATTGCACCAAAACAGGAAGCAGGGACATATTTCAAGCAACACACAATATTCATTTGAAATTTTTAAAGACCAGGATGCAATGAAGAGAGAACGTCAAAGTTATTACATTTTTTAACTTTTCTTCTGACCCAACATTGTTTGCAATTCAACAAAAATAACAATGACGTACATTTACACAATCTGATCTTTTGTTAGATCCCAGTAGGCATTCTGGCAAGTTGATTAGCCATCAAGTAATCATGACAAATCATAGCAGTTCAGACCAGTTATTGACTATTTTTGAGATAAAAATGGGAAAATAATTAGGATAATGATATTAGTCTCAGGTGATTGGCACAGTTATGATCACTTAGCCTTTTAACCTGATATATATGTATCATTATATTTACATCACTGATTCACCTTGTATCATGCAGGGGAATAACACAGGCATCTCCCACACTACATTCATACATACATAAAAAATCTACACAGGTCTCTTAAAAACCTTGAATGCTTAACAAGAAAGATTCTTTGGGTAAAATTGGATGAAAAATATTCAAAGGATCCTGGGATATTATTAATTGAACCCAGCTGAATTCATTGATCATCCTTAAAAATTCTATTATTTTGATGGAAGTTGCTCCATTGTATATTTATTGGTTTCTGTCACTGGAAAATTATCCACAGAGGTCCGAAAGAAAAGGACAATAGCAAAACCAATAACACAAATCCAAATCTACCACCCTTTTGCCTTAAATAACTATCTGAAAATTGGGGAAATAAGCACAGCCTGAGAAGGCATTTAATTTTACCTCTAAATAAATACAGGATAAAATGTACTCAATGGAAAAAACCCTCCATAAACTTCAAAATATGACCAACCAAATTGATGCTCATTTAACAAGTATAATGAATACTCTGGATGAAATCCAAACTCTAAGTATGAAATAGCTGGATCTATTGGAACCAGTTAAGGTAAACGACTAATAGGAGAGCACTTTCTTGATTAAATGAGCCTTAATAATAACTATTTGAGCCTGATTCCAAGTATTGTGGCAAAATAAAAGCTTGCCTAACAAGATGAAATTACAATAAATTTAGGTCAAGTTTTGCAGGGGTATCCTATAATTACCTTTTCTTTACTATGCATATTCAACAAAAACTTAGCAGTCCATCATACTGAATGAGTGTAAAATTCAGCAATCCCTCAATCGTCACTATCCTGCTCGATATAGTTGTTTTTTTAAATGCACACAACCACATCAAAATTTAACAGAACCTCAGTAACAGATAGTGACAAATCCAAATATTTCATTGGACCATGCACAAAAGTTACAAATATTATTTTCATTAACAGGTTAAGTCTTAGGTCAAAGATTTCACAGGATGGCCTGATAACATTCTGAATCTTATGTATTCTAAGTTAACAGTTCTAAGAAATAAAATTTTTACATGATGAATGATTGCAATGTAAGAAAATTTCTAAGATTTCGTGAACAACATTTTGAATTCAACTTTCATTAATTCACAGTCATCTAAATCCTTGACTTTTCTTCCCATAACCTTAGCTATCTTCAATATTTCATGGAGTTAAATGATATTTATTTACAATGAGTAGTAACTCCTTATCTATGCATCTTAAGTTCTCGAAACATGATCATTACACTTTTAGCTATAATATTATTAGCAACAAAATTAGGTTCATATCAATTATCAAAACATACATTTAAAATTTTTTAACCAAGTAGATTAGCCAATACTGTAAAAAATGAATTATAATTGGCATGAATAATAAATGGAAATTTGTAAGAATGATAATAGAGGAAAAATGTTGTTCAGAATCAATCATGAGAAAATAACAGGACTGTTTATACAATGACAGGCTAATATTAATATGTTTACAGAAAGGATGGCATGAATTCATACCAAGCCTCATAACAAGTATAACAAAAATAGAGATACAAAACAAAAACCAGCATCTAATCTATAAGGCCCAATTCTGACAGGTTAAAATAAAAAAAATACATTTTTAACTACTGAAATGTTATGATAACTAACTTAAAATCTTTCTATTTGATAGAATTCAAATGCAAAACCAAATTATCAGCAATCAAATTAGAAGAATTAGTTACAAATAAACTGCATATTTTCAATTTCACTTTGATTCTATGACAATTAAAAACATTTTTCACCAAAAGGCCTTCATATCACACGGAGGATGTTCCATTCTGCCAATCCTAAATAAGAAGTTTTGAAATATGCACAGTAGCCTAGTGATCGAATATAATAATCGAATAGCTTGAGGAAAACACTTTCCCACCACTTTCATCAGTCTGAGGAATTTTATATTCTTTAATATTGCAAATGGCAACACTGGTCTCTCATTCCTAATATATTCAGCAAATACCCAGATCCCAGCCACTACCATGCACTTCTATAATTATCTTTTCATTTCTTCAAACAAAACCTTTTCTCAGAAATGAATTCTTTCAAGAGAGGCTGGACTAAAAGTCTTAAAATAAAGAGGAACCATAGTTTTTTTGATTGCTTTATATCGATATCTGTTAACAAAATGTAACATAGCAAATTCTGTATCCATCCTATGCTTTTGATACTAACTGTGCATGGTTTGGCAAACCTTATTTCATGTTACAAATAATAAAACTTTTCATATCTAAAGAAAAATCAAAATTGTTTAACCTTTCGAAAAGACCACATTTTAAAAAGAGCACCCACCATAGCTAAGTTGGATATTTCATTTAAGATAAAAAAGGTCACTTTCACAGACCAGATTCACCAGTAAACTAGATCTTAAATATATTGGACAAATTTTGATTTGAGAAAACCCAATCACATCACTGATTTGATAACCAGTTTTATTCTTCAGCAACATCTTGCTCCTGTGAGTGCTCTCTGGCTGCTCTGTTGGCCTCCGAAAATCCTCTCGTGCCATCTGGCCCACGTGGTTGACGTACCACTGTCAGCTTTGGGCCACATTCATCCATGGACAACCCACGAAGCTTGCTAATCAGTCTTTCAGGGCGTTGTGATTCACTTTAGATGGACAAAAAAAGCTTATCAAGAGCACAAATTTTTAACTTAGCACCTTAAGGCTTTAACGAAAAATATCTTTTCATAAGATAAACATTCAGAATTGTGTTATTAGTGAAACTCAGGTGACAAATTGTTTATTTCACCTGAATGTTACGTTTTATGTTGATGGAGACTCATAATCCAAAATAAGTTGATATCTTTACAGAAAGGGTGGTATGAGTTTATGAACATCATCATAACAAGAATAGAGATGAGAAAATACAGCATCTAATCTAAAAGGCCAAATTATGACAAGGCAAAATAATGTTACATTATTAACTACTGAAAAAATACAGCCCAATTGCAATGCACCATAAGGCTGTAAGTAGTTGAATGCATTTTATCTGAAATATACACATCAAAAAGTTTATTTTTGTTTATGCAGTCACAAGTAACTAAGATTTGGTTTTGAGTAAGCTTTGCCATGAATGAAACTAGGGTTTTAATTACTTGAATGAAAATGAACAAATTGGTAATACTTTAGTTTCTTTGGAAGGCAATTCCGCAATTTTTTTGGAACAAGATTGGTCTATTACAGTGTCAGATTAAAAAGCTATACACAATAATGAGTTTCTTTGCAAAGAAAAGAATGCAGAGCTGTGGAATAAAAGATTCATAAGCATTCAGCAGAATATTATAAATCAGTTCACAAACTTTGTCTGATTGAACATTTCAGCAATCACAGCGAGTGAGTTCTAGGAATGTAGTGTAATTTAAACTAGTGAAACTGTCTAATATGGAAACAGAATGGATTTCTGTATGAAACTTAACCTTAAGTGGAATATGAAGATGTAAATACATCATGGGATGATGACAGGAGCATGCAATTGTATTATTGTGGAGTTTGAAAATTTTTGCCAATTCTAATTACGTAATTCTACCTATGTAAGGGTAATTTAGATAGATTTAATAATTTCAGCAAAGGAATGGGAAATGGGGAGAATTACCTCAAATTACAAGAAAGTAAAGTGGATAATAATGGAATATGTTCATATTTTGTAAATAAGTTGTCATATTATGTATTTAAAACAAAACACTTTTTGTATCAAATACAGAACATTTTTTTTCAATCCACTTATCAAGAAATGTTTGCCAAATATCCTATAGACCTGCCCAAGTCAGAATGATGAGTGCTTATGAAGCTCTCTTCCATCACTAAATGTTGAATGTAGGAGAATCCTGTATTAATGAGAAAAATGTCTTATGTGAAAAAATTCACAGTCCTAATGGACTCAGCCAAGGCTTCACTATATAAGATTTCAGCAGAACACTTAGGTTATTATGTAGTGTCACTGTATATTATTAATTAACACAAGAATGAGTATAAAGTTCAGGGGGTGGCACAATCCATTCATTAAGTGAGATGGACTTTCACTTCATCAAGAACTGGAAATCATATGAGCTGTCGATTTCCTCTATCCTATCTATTTACATAGCACAGGCAATCCACAGAACAAAGTTAGGGAAACACTGCTCTAATCATTCAATCATGCACATCTCTAGTATTCACAATCATTTATGATCAGCCTGAAAAACTTGAGAATTAACTCTTCCTAACAGAGAAAGGCTACTTTCATTACATATTCACAATTACATCCTAACTAAAACATTTAAGTCTACAAAATTTCATAGCTTACTTGCAAGGTTCTAATTTCTGAGATTAAAACAAAGAGGGCCTGTGAATTTTCACAAACCTTTAGAAATTACTTCCAGTAGTACTTACCTAACTTTAGTGACTTTACAGGCAGAAGATTTTCCTGTACGACGATTGGTAACCAACTCAAAGACCACTTGATCACCTGGAGACAATACAGTTCCCTCGCTCACCTCAGACATATGAAAAAAAAGTTTTTTGCCCTTCTCAACCTCATATGCCAAAAATCCAAAAAGCCCTGAAAATATTGAAATAGGCAATTATTGTAACTGTAGGGGCAGGTGAAACTGAATGTCAACATCCATCTTTTATAATAATCACCATTATGCATATATTTATTCATCCACTACTATAAAAATACATGGAAGCAATTATTAAAAATTAATTCCATCCATTCCAGACAAGATAAATTGTAAAATAATGAAATGTGTTAGTAAGCCAACAGAGATGTATTTCTGTTTTTTTTTTGGCCTAATGTATCGTTGGTTTGACTCTGGTTGACTTGAAAACACTCATGATAAATGCACATAAAGTTCAATTTGATTGATTACATATATCTTTTCTTTTGCAGAACTAAATTAGAAATAATGGCCACATAAGATAAGTATCATAAGACAGGAAATTTAATGAAAAATTCTGATAAATGTTGCGGGATATTGTGTTAGACTTGATACTGCAAGAATTAGGACAAAAAAAAAAACAAGTACAAGTATGGGGTTATAAATCAGTCCCTTGATGAGGGGGTTGTTGAACTCAACACTCATAAGAATATATGGGAAAGATAAGCCCATATCTTCCTTTCTATCATCTCATATTTAAAGTATATTTTTCATAAGATTCACAGTTGCCACCTGGTCCAAAGACCAAACTGCAGCGTTTTTTCAATAAATAAATAAATAAGGTAAATTTAGTTCTTTTTTGACAGAAATTTTCACTTGTTTATATTATATAGGTGACTTAAGTTTAAGATATTAAAATGCGAAATCTTTCAAATGAAAAAAATCAGCAGATGAAGGTTCTTATTCAAAATGTAACCACAAATGTTAAAAAGGTTATAACAAGAGGTTTCAGAAGATGAACAATTTAAATATTCTTTGGATAAAACAAATAAAATAAAACAAATTTAGTTACTTTCTATGATCATGTAAAAGGCATCTGATGATGAATGGTGCGCATTTTTGCCTATACAGGGTGTCCACCATCCAGTGATTAAGAAATTCCCCGAGTTTCTCAAGTTTTCTAGGGTATTATTTCCTTCTTTCCTGGGGAACATTTTCAGTTTCTAGGGTATACCACATCCTATACATATGCGCAAGTAACTTTAGGCCAAATGTTAGTAATGTGCTAATAATCAAGTATTAACAGGTCCAAAAAAGGACAAAGGATAGTTATACAGTAGATTCAATGTGATATTTATTGGGTTTTAGAGTAGGCTGGAGACACAGTCAGTCACCTTTTAGGACAAATGATATTTAGTTTGTTGAAGTTAATTTAATCTTTTTTAGAATTTTTCCTTCCTAAATTTACATACAAATCTTTCATTGTCACCTGATGATGGCTATCATTTGCTAAAACTAGACATCTGCATAAAATTTATAACAAAGTAACATTGTCTCTTTCATTAGTTATGACTGATTTCCACAAAGTTACAGATTCTTCCGCGAATTATATTTCTAAAATAAAATCATTTTATTAAAACACTTGAACGGTTTCTTTAACTTTATTTAAAATATTTTATTTATTACATTTATTTTAAATTGATATTTTTTCTAGCAGGAAAATATTTTTTTGTGATAGATCTAGTAGGAAGCATGTATGCTCACATCAATTACATTGAAAAACATATGTAGCCATCTTTAAGTGCCACCTTATATGGTTTATTTACTGATCCTTCTTCATTAGAATAGGATTAGCTATTTACTAGTGTAAATTATTTCATAATGTGAATCACCAGCATTGCAAATCTGCAATATTCTTATAAAATAATCAGCTAACATCATAGAGAGGTACTGCCTAAGCCTTGTATGACCATATAAAGGATAAAGCTGCTCATTGACTGATAAATTCATCGCCAGTTTTTAAACTTGGTAAATATTAACACGGGATAATTGATCAAATTAACGAAATCAAAATCTCCAACAAAACAGGAAACCACAGTTGAGCATTGTGTCTTACAATGAAAACTTAGCTGTTGAAAACTCCTCTATGTAAATTACTCAATTCCACGCTAACATGACAAGTATCAAAACTAAATCAATACTACTGAACTGCTGCAATATATTTTATTATATAATCACTGTGATATGGGAATTTTGTGTAGGCTAGTCAGGCATCTGGCTTTCCTCCATGGGAGTAGGACTATATGAATATAGAACACAATTAGTAAAGAGACAGTCTCCTCACATTTAATTTGAGAGGAGGCCCAAAAATGAGAACTTCTCAACCTCTGATGCTCTTTCTATACAAAAGTAACTTCTTATTACCTCCATCTACTTCAGTGAATCCCACTTTGCTGTCCTTTTCGAACATCATTAGACAGCTTGATTAATAGATATCTCAAACGTTTTTGTGTTTGGAATCTGTTTATTTGAAAATTGTCAGAGGAACAAATTCAAACACATAAATATTTTAAATTAAGAGAAAATTGGACAATTTTCACAGCATGTACTACCATGTACGCAGATATCTTCCTACCTCAATGAATGACACTTGGTTAGAGAATCAACTCCTATACCACCGTATTCCGTTTTCTGAGACTGCACACATGCATAGGATATGCACTCTTGCATATGTATTTATTTCAATAACCCTATATCAAGTTTCATCTACCTTCAGTTGAAAAATTTTCCCTCAAACTAAAACATTATTTCGAACCTCTTTTACAAGGATAACATATTGTAAAATTGACTAATAGTGTCTTGCAGTGGTTAGCCCTAAGTTACCTTTTATGGGTAAAATCAAAACAATAATACAAATACCTTTCACAGCATCCACAGTAGCAGTAATCTTCTTCCGTAAGGCCTCTATTTCAGTAGCACGTCCATCTCCATCAACCCTGAACCTGACAGGGTCTCCAGCCTGGAGGAGATCTCTTTTGTTTGCCAAACCCATTATTCCAAATTCAAACACTTTCTTCTCTCCTTCGCATGCATCTTCATCATCATCTTCCATCAGATCATCCTCATCATCGTCAACGTCATCATCACCATGCTTATCCACAACTTCCATTTCTTCACATTCAGCCTTAGACTCTGCATCTGAACAAAATTAACACATACTTTGTAAAGATCATGAGCAAATTTAAGCAAATATTGGATGAGAATAGTCTAAGTTTTTCTGTACCACTATAATAGCAGATTATGTCGTGGATGAATCATATAAATTAAGTAGAAAGCATTTGTATGGTTGAACCCAAAGTTGGACAAATTTCAAACTTAAAAGATTGCTAAATTTTCTCCCTGGCTACTTTTTATTTACCTTGTTCTACACCAGACTAGAAAAAGCACTCTCATAAGGAATACCTACATTCACTTTTTCCAGTTGGAAGTTTTATTTCTTATGCAAAATTAAATTGGAAAAGACAGTCGCATTAAACCAAAACCGGCATAAAAATAAGGGAAATTAAACAAAGATTCCAATTTTGATCATGAAATATCGTTCTTATTGTTAACCAATATTTTGTGAAATTTTCAGACGATTCTCCATATGTCCCATTAGGACATATGGATAATTTAGGCCAATTTAAAAATAATGGTATGAATTAATGAGAATATGAATAGGAGTCAATATTCTGAAATTTAAGCATTTGCAGTCATGGGCATTTTGTGATGTTGATTTGCAGGGAACTATAAATGACAATTAGGGAAAGTTTACTACATAAACACAGTCTACTTGCCCATTCCATATCAATACAATGAAGCTAATAAGTGTGCTTTAAGTTGAAATACTTAAAACTTACAAATAATTAGCTACACTATTACTGCCTTCTATTTTCCCCTGTTGAGAATCAACCATCAATATTATAACTCATTGTGTGTTGAAGAAAATTTTATTCATCCTTCTTGAAATGCCCAACTCAAGGTATTAAACAAACCTCCATTAGAACATTCAGCACTAGCAGTATCAGCTGCTGCTCCATTTGCTGATGTACTGTCAGATCTACTTCTCCAAGACTTCTCTGGCTTCCTTGCTTTCTCTTTATAGTTCTTCGGACCCTTCTTATACCGGCGAACCAATCCAGCATACTCGCTTTGCTCAGGGTTAACAGAACGCAATGGGCGTACCACTACTCCACTGTAAGGCTCTTCCCCAGTAGGTGGATAAACTGCAGGAGCTACTGGTATGGTTCCTCTAGGGAGTGGGATAACATTTTCTGCAGACATGCAA
The DNA here is from genome assembly GCA_036926295.1 of Pachydiplax longipennis. Taxonomy (NCBI): domain Eukaryota; kingdom Metazoa; phylum Arthropoda; class Insecta; order Odonata; family Libellulidae; genus Pachydiplax; species Pachydiplax longipennis. The sequence goes on along the minus strand of JAVFKF010000044.1, from coordinate 2,800,769 downwards.
GTTCCTGAGTTGTTTCGCGATGGAGCCAAAGTATATTCAACTTCCAGTCCCAGCTCTAAATTATTAGTATCTCCATCAAAATTACTGAAAAACAATAACAGTCACACAATTAATACTATTCTTTAGTCCCAACCTGTGTACAACAACTTATCATTTCGTTTCATGAGTAGGGGATTGGATGGTAGGACAGGGATTATTTCAGCCCCAGGGCTCCTATGGTAGCCTACCTGGAACCCTGAGAATCCTTGAAAACAGAAGTGTATGATATGCTGAAAATTATGAACTAGTAAGGCGATTAAGATTCCTATACCTGAAGGTTTATTTTTTTACGTGTGTGTGAATTCACTTGTATTGATGGTGCACACAAGTGAGTTTTATATGGCATGTTCCAAAAGTAAGGTCTCCAAATAAAAAACAAAAAAGCATTCAATTTGATTTTTCTGGTGTTTTTGTTGTATATATAACCATTATTTTTCAACATAATCATCATTTACTTCGATGGACTTTTCAAGGCAAACCCTACTTGTTAAAACTTGCTGCCAGCTACTTTTCCAGGTACTCAGTCACTTCTTTTTTCACTTCCTTCACTCGTCTATATCTATCCTTCTTCCAAGATTTTTCTTCGAGCCCAGAAACAAGTGGAGGTCCAATGGGCAAGGTATGGTCCATAGAGGGGATGGGTTATAACGTTCCAACCAAACTGATCCAAAATAGATTTCGCGTCCCTGGCAATGCATGGCCATGCAAAAAGAAAATCCCTTTTGTCAGCATGCTTCTTCTATGATTTTGGATTGCTCTGCAAAGTTTTTTCAATGTCTTAAAGTAAGGGTTGATTGTGGTCCCATCAGGCATTAACTCCATGAGAGGAATCCCTTTCATAAATGGTACTGCCATGGCAAGCAGATCGCATCACTCTTCATTGTGAACTTCTGAATGATCCTCTGAAAATTTTCTGCACCATTTCCTCTTATTTTTTGCCGACATGCAGCTACTTCCATAAGTCTTTGTCATTTTCAATGAATGGAAATTGGTTTCCCCCCCTTGAATTAAAGAAACGAATAATTGAGCAGGGTAGCAAAGGGAGGTGGTGGCATCCATCGCTAATGTGTGTCAAAGCAAGCATCCAATCTGGGAAAATGTCTAACTAAGTACCAGTACAGTAAACTAAAAGGGAAAAGAATCTCCTGGGGTACTAGGCTCATGGAGACAATTTTTTAGGACATACCTTGTATTATGTACTTGGTATTAACATATATGCGATATTTATGTATTCTTAAATTAGTATTCATATATTTGTGTTTCCACAGGTACTGCTATGTTCGGTAATGGTTGGTTTGCTAATGGCTGTTAGTGTATTGCAGTTTTGTTTAGATCATGATTTTGTGATAATGACAAGCAAACGACCAATGTAAACTAAGACTGTAATTATGGGATATATGTAGTGTAAATGTTTTAGAAGGGGGTAACTGTTTGTAATCATAGTGATGTTATTTTAAAATGTCAATACTTTTAGTGTAAGGGATTGCAGAATGCTTGCGTTTTAAGAGTGACAATTTGAAGGACAGTCAAACATCACCTCTTTGAGGTGAATATTTTGAGAGTACATTAAAGTTATACTGAATTAATGTGTTTATAAATTCCTATGAAGCTTATGAGAAAGGAGTAGAAGGAAGTTGAATGGGAAGAAAGAATCATTTAATTTTTCATTCTTTATCTACACACTAAAGATTTACAACTTAAACATCATCGGTCACTACTTACCTTGATTTACTTTATCACACATTATGTGACTGCAGACAAGGCTAATTTCAGGAATGTACAGGAATAAATACAACAATCAATGGACTCCATAAACCATATTTACTCAAAAATAAAAAGTCACTGAATGTAGTGCATACTCCAAACTACTCGAGCATAGGAAATTGAAAACTCTTTCACCTGGGAATCTTAAAATCCGACAGGCCACTCTGAGCATGAGCAGTTTGTGTCTATTGCACAATTGACTCAAATGCGCACATCCGAAAAAGGACTGAAAAGGGTGTGCATTATTTTTAAGTAAATAGGGTAGCTCCTTCACAGCCAAAAGAATAGCTAATTCGCATTCAGTGAAAGCTGTCACTGGTTTAATTCTCAGAGAGGGTTCAAAATGACCTTAGCAGTCAAGGCACTTTTAAGTAAAAATATTGGATTGTTACAAAGTACACTATTTTACATAAATTTTTAAGATAATCTACTAAGTCTAAATGCATTATAAATATTTTACAGCCAAAATATCTCTCCAAAGTACAATTCCTGCTACAACACCTGTACCACCAATATCTTTTGAGAATTTCAATTTCAATTACTAAGATCTTATGTGAGTGTTGTGACAAAAAATATTTCCAAGGAAATAATGATCTGAATCTTATAATAACTCCAAAAACAAATAAGAATTTGTTAATGCAAGCTCAAAAGGACTGCAAAACAGAGTTTTCAAAATTTGTGTTATCAGCATTGGGATAAAAATTACATTAATCTTCTCCAGTCTTTATCACATACACGCAAACAAAATTATATAAATTAAATATAAGTTAAGTTTAAGACAAGTTTCAAACAGTATTGACATCATATTTTCATTAATTTTCTTCCAGCCACCATAAGGTTTTTCTCATTTCCAAAGATAAGTATGCAAAATAAAACCAACATTGTATGAAATGCTACTGTGTGGTAAAAGGTATATTTTTAAATCACCAATCCTCCAAATAATAATTTGCAGAAAATGTTTAGTCACTGAATGGATAGCTTGCTTATCTGATATATTTATTGTACAAAAAGGCAGTTTCTCACCTGAAGTGAAAAAATACTTCACGGTCATGAGAACTTGCTTCAATGAATCCAAATCCATCCTTGAGAGCAGCAACAAAACCCTGACAAATGGTCCCAGGAACCTGGCCATTCGCATTCCCTCCATTAGAAGAGGCTTTTTGAATCACCTGAACTTCGGAAGCTACTGGATCTTTTCCTCTTCTCAGCAAGATGAATTCAACCTGTAATTAACATTTCCACTTTCATAATACAAATTGCTACGAAAAATGAAAAGAATTAATTAAAATTATTACGTTTTGTTTACATAAAGCAAGGCCTTCACTGTTTGTGGTGTAAATATATGCACCATAACAGCTTGAGTAGAGAAAATGGGAATTATAGAGCAGTGTGAGAATTTTGAGAAAAATTAAATTATGAAATTGAAAGATATGAACAAGAAGACAAACCAAATTGCAACTGAACAGGAAATAGATTAAAAATACAGAAAGAAACATAAAAGATTAACTCATAAGAATTAACTTTCATATCAAATCATAAACCCATTAATAAAACAACTGTCTCTCTTTCCAAAGTTTTGCCTCATGGTTAAAACATTTATAAAATTTAAGAACTTGAGCATTTAGTAATTTCTTGAGTTCTCTTATCAGTGTGGGCTCCCTTTCAGCCAGATTAATTTTTAAACAATCAGAAAATTTTAAAACCTTGGTTAATAAGAGATTCCTACCATGACAAAATGAAATAGTCGAGATAAATGGATTAAAGGAGTTTGTGGGGTTACCTCCACCACTGATTAATGTTTGGAATTTTTAAGTTTGATAGCATTACTTCCAACCTTTTCTAATAACCTATTTTGCATCTTGTATAACATTGGCATTAATCTTTTTTCATTCATAACCTGTAAGTCAATTAAATTGACAATCAATTGACAAATTAAACATTGACAATTTCACAACTAGACACGTAGCAATGTGATAAAATAGATAACTGCATTGCCAGATCCTTATAAGGAACAAAAAGTTAATCTTCCTAGACTGATTAAGTTATATGGCCCATTCCAATAATCCAGTCAGTACAGAGAGCTCACGGGGGAATAACTCAATGTAATCTGCAATAACTCAATGTAAGCGAAGAAATTAGTCTAGGACAGGTTCGCCTTTACGCAGAGCTATGGATTCGGAGGGGTATAATTAAGATTTGTAGTTCACATTCATTGACTCAAACTTAAGTTCCAATGAAATTTGAATGAAAATAACTTGATCAACATGACAGTGAAAATTTTATGCTTTTATAGCAAAAACAACAAAGTTAAAAGCCAAAATTGAACAAATCGCCAAGTTTTCACCTGTGAACATTTTTGAAATTGCCATTACTCTCTTACAATCCAACATAAAATGCTGATTTTGACTTCAGTTGCTCATTGTATCATCTGAATGCATGAAAGTTACATAAGATTAATTTTAGAGTAACCAAATCTTAGTAAAAAATTATTTAGTTGGAATGTAACTCAAGAAAAAAATTGTTGTGCAGTCCCATTTATAAGTCGCCTAAAACTTTTTGGTTTCTCACATGGTGAAGAACTTGTCTCAAGAGAAATTGAGATAAATGTTGTAATTTTCATTTGCAGTTTATTTCAATGCAATATCTTGAATAGAACTTTAGTTTTTGATTTTTATATCTTGAGAGCGTAATCCGCTTTGCATTTCAAATCTCTGAGGCTTTGAAACCTCACAGCTTTACAGCAAACCGAAATCGAGGAGAGCCGGCCAAAGTTAATAATAGTCTTTATTATTTTATTTTTAATTATAATAAATTTTAAATAAATAACTCAGTAATTTATTTTTAAGCACACAGATACACACTCTCGCTTATACAGCTAATTATCTTCACAAGCGCTTCAGTGTGCTTTTTGATGCATTTGTTAATAAAAAAATTCTCAATTCTTTCCACGCCTTGCCCCTTTTTTTATTGTTGCCCAGGGCTATCACCCAGCTTGCTGTGTCTCCTGGCTGTGGTCAGATATGTCAGCGATTCTACCAGAAAATTTCATGTTGTATGACAGAAAGTGTGTGCTTTGAAATGGGCCCATTCAAACTTCTTCACTACACTATCTTCTGGAAACTGCTTCCTAAAAGGAGTTAATCCTTGAATTCCCTTTCTCCACCTTCTTTACATAAGTGACAACAAAAACCCCACCCCAAAACCCCTCTCGCATGAAAAACTTACATATACCTCAATCTCTGCACTTTCTTTTTATTAAGCATTTAACCTGCCTTGATGATGGAGCCATTGTTTCTAAAATGCGCATTAGGTGTTTCTGAAAACTGGCCGTTGAACCTGGCATTAATCCTTTTCTTAGGAATTGCGCCCGATGGTTCCCGGCATACAGCAATTGGATTCTCTCTTCCATTACCCAAATCATCCTCCTTTTTTACCTTATCCTGATGATTATTAACATTTCAATCATGAAATGGATGATTTCACTCTTTTACTGAGGGATAACAATATCCTAAAGAACATTCCAACCCTTTAACATTTCCAGTGCTATTACTCTTATCTTCTACTATAATTTCCATCCCTAATCAAGTTTCTATATCATCCCGTTTTGGATGGAAAACTCCGATGAAGTGAAATAAGTGACTGAGATGAGTAGAAGACTGAATCTAATCGATATCGTTATGCTTAAGCTACTTACACCTTATTAATTAAATAAGCTACTAGTAAGTCTTAAATGATAGATTTTTCCAAAATTCGTTTCCCGTATCTTTTCTAAAGTAACCCCACATAAATAAGTAAAATGGGTGAAAAGACAGATGTAAAAGGATTATCATGACAAAAATTGAACTGAATTTACTAGAGATTCAACTTCAAGTTTTAGTTAAAAATACAGTACATAAAAATAAGTACGGCAAGAAAGGAAGTGAAAAAATAGGGTTTTTTGTACTGAATAAAACATTTGAAATCAAATAAATAGTAGTTAAAACCTAAGGTAATTCGTAAAAAATTTAAGACCCAAATGAAAATTTCATTTCCAGGCATAGCAACATTTCGACTGAAATAAGAGCTCTAAATAAAGTCCCAGAGATGTGTTATGATTATGCATACGAAGTGATACATAATGAAGGATAAAGTCAACCGTATCTAATGGCAAATGGTTCATGATTAAAATGAGATAAAATAAGCATTGGAAAAAGGAGCAACTGTCGGAAGGAAATAAAAGTTTAAGGGGATTCATCTACATAACTAGGTTAAGAAGAAAAAGAAAAAAATGTATTCTAAAAATAATTTTTCCGAGATACATCCAAGCCCAGATGGTCTCAATTCGGTTAACCAGTTGAGAATACCATATTCTTTTGTCAAAATATTATCCAGCCTTCTGAAGACAGAGACCTTCCTTCTCATTTGCACTACAATTCTGCAAAAAATTAAATCTTATAAAGAAATAAAAATAAATCTATAAAAAGGCAGAAGGTGGAAAATTAAATAGCTGAAGTCCTAAAACTTTATTATTAAATAAATTAAATAATAAAGTTTAAGGACTTCAGCACAAAAGTTATAAGTATTGACATCAATATTATTGTTGATTTATCACACAGAATAGAATATTGAATGTATTGCTACCTTCTCTACAAGGAATGAATAAGTTATCAGTAAATCTTGTGAAGAAGGATTTCTTAGAGTAGAGTGCACATGGCCTGGGATTTTAACTGATTATCGTTTGTGATGACTGTAAGATGACATTATTCTTGCCTTTTAATCAACGACAAAGCTTGTTGAATCTACAAGAGATTTAAATCTGTAATGAGATGTAACAGGTTGGATTCGGGGGAAAGCAAAAGGTACAGATGAACTCTTTAATGAAATTTTCTTATCAAAGAAAATAGAGGCCTGAGAGGAAAGGCTATATTATTTGTAAATATATATTGCTAAATTTAGATTTCCAAAGTAAAAGTAAAATTAAGAAATGGAAATTCAGCAATATATACTTACAAATAATATAGCCTTCTATACTCCTGATAACTTAAAACTGTACATTGTGAATAAAGCTTAAAATAATAAATTCCATTTATATTTAGAGTCAGTTTTTATCATCATGGATATTTAATATTGTAGAGGGATTATTTTATTTTTGGGAATTTGGAAGTGCGAGGCAGTGGTACATTTTTTATTAACTTCATATCTGTCATTTATGAGAGGGTATAGACTAGTAAATATATAAGGATATAAATATATGCACAATGGTGATTATCATATAAGATACAATATTATTTACAAATTTATTATATCATACAGCCGCTGTTAGAATTCATTGTGCAAATTATCGGAAACATTTAAATAAATGAATGAATTCAGTCGAGGCGAGGTTAGACCCAAGTTGGCCTCTCTTCAAATTAACTTCGAATTTGACTATGTTTATGAAAATGTTTAAAGAAAAACACTACAGATATTGGGTTGGTGGGGAAAATCTTCTCAACTGAGAACAGAAAAATCCCACTGCGCAGGAAAATACCCACAGAGAAAGGGAGCGAAAAGAGTGTGAAATAGCAAATAAAATTTTTGTCAAATTAGTACAATACTAATTAAAATATAAATAAAAGACTTTTCATAATTCTAAAACAAAACAATGCTTGAAAGGGCATTCCATTAGGTTGTTGCAGTCTCGGTGGTGTAGAATTTTGGACAGGGACTATGTTTGAGTTGCCTTCCGACGGTCAATTGCTGGGCAATTTCTTTGTCTATTACTCCCTTGTGGAAAACTAGCTCAAAGGAACCCGTCATGTGGCCATGTCTTAAATCCTCCCAAAGAGCAATCGTTGCATGTGCAAAAGATCTCTATGAACACACTTAGCCGATGGTTGCGGGACTACATTCTCACAGACAAGAGATTTAAAATTTTAGCACAGCAGATTACCACAGAAGAAGATTTTTTTGCATTTACGAATCCTCGCCCATCAAAAAAATCATGGAAAACAAGAAGTAATGACTGCCCATTTCTGTGAAAATTGTTCAAGTTTGACGCCATGTATCTTTTTAACGTGTTAGGATATCAAAAAACGACAAATGTGAGTATAAAATTTAATCATTTTGTAATATCAAGGCGAAGTATCAGAAACCGCACTCAAAAAAACCATTTCTGGCCTCTTGGCCAGCTTTTTTCGATTCTAGCCCACAACGCAATGGAGCGATTGATGTTATTCCTTCCTAAAATCCAGAACAACTTCATCATACCTAACCATTTAAACTCTTTCCGTACTCCATAAATGATACTTTTTTCGAGTTAAGCTGAGAGATTATCGGCGAGTTTGTGCGCTATTTTCCCACACACTGCTCTGCTCACATCACTTGACTGTTTCCTCATCAAAAAGGAGTGTGAGGGAAAATGAGGGGAAGTGGATTGCAGCGCCAGTTCCTTTTCGCAAAAAATGTTGTACATCTTGCTCATGTTGCATGATTACAGGATTATTATAAAACTTAGAAACTTAAAAATTGTCTAAATTCAAAGTTAAAGGATGAAAATAGATTCCCATCCGACAAAATTTTCGTATCTTTACTTATAACCTAGTGCCACTACAATAAAAATGGTCGATTTCTTAAATGTTCTCTAATTTTTTTCTCCGTTATGGTTTGCATTATCAAAAAACGGTCGGATGGGAGCGTAGCTTCTTCTTTCAAGCGTCGAATAGTGAAAACAAATTTTTTTTATCAATTTACATGCCCCCATGGCGATGTAATTGCCAACAGCCTGAAAACGGATTTTCAGGCAAGGTATCGACCCCCCTTAATATTATGTTATAAATCAGTTGTAGTCCTCAATATTCAAGGGAGTCAGAAATTATGTGAAGGTGGAAAATATTGGTTCCCGAATAGAATTAAGAGGATTCTGTTTATAACTTACAGCCACTGACTGCCCTTTTAAAATATAATTCCTTATGATCTACAGGATAATTCCCAGCAATCACTGTTATCGCAATTCTTAAACCCTTTAGATAGCACCCCTCGGACACATCGTAGGCATATGGGTACGCCGCGGCAATAGTCCAGTGTTGCCAAGAGGCAGTGGAAGGACGGGATAAATCCTGAAATTTGAAACCCCACAATCTTATGCACCACAGACTACACCGTTCGATTTGTTAACGGAGAACTGTACCTTCTTGTTATGTGGGCAAATGTCTTCCAAAAAAATTATCGTAACAATACTATTTTCCTTCAGAGAAAGAGATAATGGAGTGGAAGAAATGACAAAGAATGGCAAATTTCTGCTGAGTGCTCTCGTTTCTGTCATCTACAGCTTTGAGGGATTAAGAATGGTAATCCCCAGCTTTCTTCAATGCCTTTCTTAAGACAACAGCATTGTGTACTCCTCCGGTATTTTGGAACAAATGCGAAGTAAGGATTTGTAGTCTGAAGAATTCATTCGGCTTCACCTTTTTATTTCTCTTCTGTCATTGTTTGTACTTCCTTGATATTTTTAGCTAAAATAGAGCTCATTTTTCATCAGTGTTTGGTGCTAGTTTGCAGCGAAGGAGTTAATCTGTAGCTCTGCATAAAGGCGACCCAGCACGAGGCTTTGACTTTCTCCCGTAAGACAAGACTGACTGAAATTTGGAACAGGCAATAGTGAAGTTCTTCTCTGATTATATGGCAAAGGAGTAGTCTTGAAACATACAGAGTTGATATTAATACTTATGAACAGCTATTCAGGGTATGTGTAACCAAGTCCTCTTTGAAATATAAGGAATTATCTTTAGCATGGGTAAATAAGCGATGATTGATATGCATCAAAAACAATGTTAACTACTATCCATAAACATTTTTTGTCAACCTATGACAAAAATACCAACAAAACACAGCAACATGTTTCATAGTGAGCCTAAAGACTAAAAATGAAACATGAAGAGATTAAGTAAAAATACCTTGTCTCCCACATGTGGTAGATTTTTTGGATCACAATCCTTTGCAGAAAAGGAAACATTCTTCTTGATGCAATTTATTGAATAACTAATTAGACCAAACTCTTGTTTATCCCCATTTCCCTGGAAACAAAAAGCAAATGGGGTAAAAATCTAAGGAAATAATAGCAAAAGAAACATCTTTTATGACACCAAAATAACATAACAGTGGAATCCGTGTCAAAGGTTACAAATTAGGGAAAAGTTGAAAGTCAAAAGGGTGATGGTCAACATAAAATACAAAGAAAGTAAAAGAAAGCAATTTGAATGAAATGCAACATATTGCTTAGATGATTTTAATATGTATATAAAAGTATGAAGTGATTGTAACTGCTATTAAAGCAATGAAAATATTGTAATAAGTCATTCACAACAGTTAATGTAGGTCTAAATGAGACTCATTGATCTGCATTCATCAAAGAATTTAAACAAAAATTACGTTCAATAAATCAGAAATTTTTTAATTTAATAATTCTTCCAAAAGCCATTATTCTTTTGGAAGAATCTACTTTAATGGAGGCATAGTGTAAGAGTAGCCTCAGAAAAAGTTCAAAATTGACTGGAGAGAGAAATTATTCATTGGTGGATATCATATTCTGACATAATTACAATGTCTGATTAGACATAAATATTGATTGAAATTTTAAATTAAAAAATATAGATACCACAATGCATTAATAATACATACAACTACATATGTACCCTGAAAGCTGCCTTTCGGCGTGTGGCAGTGGGTGCAAGCACCATGACTCTATTACTCTACATATTAGTGTGAAATGCATCAACATAATGTAAAAGAAGAGACATATCATGAAGGCCAAATTGAAAGTGAGAGTAGAGAAGTTACGTTTGGATTAAAATAAAATGTTGATAAAACACTTTATAAAAGGAGACAATAAGAAAATTCCAACCAAAATGCAAAAAGCCAGTAAATCCAAAATCTTACACAAATGAAGTAATTGCTTAAGCAAGATAGTATTTAATGGCAATATCTCTGAAAAGGAATCATTTAGTCATACCTGGTTCCTGGTAGGACTTGTCTGCCCCTTATTTCCAATTTCTTTCACAACCATTCCAACATGAATACTCTGCTGCTGAGAATCTCCTGAGTAGTTGATTGTACCAGGAGGTAAGTGCTTTATGCGTACAGCACTCTGCCTGTTTGATATGCCAGAATCCTGCAATTAGGAAATTCAGCACTATTCAAAGAGCTTCCCTTTCTTACATCTGTGACTTGTTTCCACAAAAGGAGAAAAATGGTTTTCAAATTCATGTAAATTTTCATTCTACAAAACTAAATAACAAACTAGATATTGCAGAGGTTACATGTCCAGGTTAGATTGGATAGCATACTTAATAAGGTGGGTCTGATACTGTAAAGCCCCTTGGGAATCCATTCCATTACTATAACGCTATGATGGCTCGTTAATGTTATAATTACAAAGCAATATTACCCAGTATAGGGATTACAATTACTGCAAAATGTACAAAGTCCATAAAAGCAGAAAATCTTCCTTCATCAGGGTAGGAAAATGTCATTGACAAATAAATAAAGATAATTACAATAAAATCTAGTTATAATGTGCATAATTTTACTCCACATCAGGATATACTGCAGGAATCACCATGTCCCCCAAAAAAATTATGGAGACTATGTCTTTGTTAGTAGCAGCTAACTTACTAATGAATTAAATTTGTACTGCAACACAACTAAAACAAGCTATCATATATCCATATGGTTGGTGACTTATTAAATGCATAACTGGATATGAAAGAGTGGCAGCCATGAGAATGTAACTAAATGTCAAGTTAAGAAAACTTTGAGTATTCTAGTAACTACCATCAAAACAGGGTGATAATTTAAGTTATAAAATATTAACTTACATTGCACTCTGTAAATAATTAGTTATAAATTAAAATTTAGTTTTATAAGTTAGTCATTGTTTCCCAAGCAGTTTCCTAGATATAAATTTCACTCGCATGAAAATTATATAACAATGACATTCCCAAAAACCCTGTGCAAAACCTTACTTTTGCAGTAAATGACAAAAATGTGAAAAAAACTAAAACTCAATAGCCTGGAGTAGTCATTTCGTATTGAGTTTGTGATAGAAAATGTTTCTTTTAACAACTCTCAACTTGTTTTCCACACAACCTGAGAATCTTAAATCATGATGACAATATAATAAAAATGTGGTAAATAATAAACTTGATACAATTAAACAAATAGCACTTACTGCCTTATTACAAACCAATACTGCTTGACTGATAGGAATATTCATTTTGGATTTAGGTATATTTAGGATAATTTTTGAATTTTACAAAACTACAAATAAAAATATACATTGTGTTGAAGAAACATCAAGTCAGAATTTAAAGCAAAAATTCCCAAAAAAAATAGAATAACATAATTACTTGTGAGAAACTATGAGCTGAGAAAAGAAAAATATAAACCTGAACTGGAGTAAACTCGACTTCATCACCAACAGATATTTCTCGTTCAACATCCAAGATTTCGTTGAAGTGGAAGAAATAACGTGGATGAGACATTTGCTGAGAAGGGGAATTTGAAACAGCTTTATCACTATTGGCAGATGATGATTGCGCGGCAGGGCCCAGGCAACGAAGGAAGCCAAAACCTTCTTTTAAAGTGGTCACAATCCCAACTTCTCTCCTCTCGCCAGAGACAGCAAATGATTCTTCCAGCAAGTTGATGCCAGTGGCACGTTTTAGACCATCACGTCTATCAGTGGCAATTCGAAATTCTACCCAATCTCCATGCCTGCAAAAAAAGTCATTCAAAAATTATGAAACTGCATTAAATCTACAGGCCCAGCAACACTCCAGGAAATTTAAAAGTTCACATCAATAAATTATGAGATACTAAGTCCAATATCCTTTTACCATATAAAAGACAACTATAAATTTTTATATTTATCATTTAGTTTCTTAATTCTACAAGAAATTTTTATGGGACACTAGCTGAAAAGCCCGTTGATTCTCAATGGGGAAATAAAAATTTCTATGTATCACATTAATTTTGTCTTGGATGTCGTTATAGCTTATATTTAAATTTTAAAGGTTAAGATGCCCTCTCGATGAATTCCACTCTGTAAGATTAAGAATTTTGTCCCTTAAGTATTTCATCTTATTTCACCTACACCTTCACTTCACTTACATCTTTCATATCTTTATAAAAATGGAATTGATAACACCCTAAACTCAATTAATTTTCACTAAAAATACGTTAAAGCTACTCCAAATGTGTCATTAAATTTTAAAAATATATTTTATATTTCAATGTTAATGTGATATTTCTCTTAAAAATTATATTTGCAAGATCAATATTTAAAACATTTCTAATTGAAGCGTCCCTTAACTCTCAACCGAGATAATTATGAAACCGACGATCATGATGAGTCTTGATTGAATATACTTCTTATGAAACTTATATCAAGCTTGTACGATGAATCTTCTAAATAAAAATTTTCTATAGAAATATTGCTTGAAAACTATTAGAATGAACTCCATTTACTTTTATTGCATTAGATTACACTTTGACCCGCCTGGGATCGAAACGGGGACTAATATTACAGAAGAAAAAAATTCATTCATTTTAAGGGGATGGATTTTCATCATTTGCATGCATTAAGGTTTCACCAATTCTTGTTCTTGCGCTTAAAGTGAAAATAAACCCATACCCACACTCAAATCAGAATAGCTCAAAAGTTGATTCTCAACGTTAAGTAAACATAGATAATTACCATAAAATTTTGCATTACTCTACCCATACAAAAACAGTAGATAGCTAAGTAACAAAAAGTATGTAGAGTTACGTGTTTACTCGGTATACTACTAAAATATGAGACAAAATAATTAGAGAGGTGAAGTATAGTATGTACGACCTCTGCCATACACCGATAAACAACTCATAGGATACAAATTAAGTTGTTTATCTACCCGAGTCTTGTTGTTGTTTGTAGCCTCAAAATTTCACAAAATTTTCGTTAATTCTGGGTATTCTACCTGCCTGGAAACCTGGGTTCCAGTCCTAACCAAGTCACAATTTTTCACTTCTTGTATAGCCATAATGTAACCAATTTTTGGTCTATTGAATGAGTTGGCTAAAGCAAGTACTAGGAAAGAAGAGATCTAGGTTATAGGTGGGTAGAAGAGCATCTTAAGTGGTATGTTTACCATATGATTTGAATGGCTGACTGAGAGAAAACAGTGTATCAAGGCCTGTTGGGATGAAGCCATACAATGGCTCACTGGAAATTAGAATTACTACTGATATCCTCAAGCTAAACTTTTTGGAAGGGTGCCATAATGAATGAAACAATGCACACTTAAGATCTTCCACAGATATGTTTTCCAAGGCCACTAGCTTTGTCAACAAATTGACATCTTCAGGAACATCAGAAAATGGAAATACTTCCCCATATAAAAGTAAGATAAAATTGTAGCGTTGATGAACCCACAGAAATTGATATGCTTTTAAATAAATGCTTGAAGATTTAAATTTTGACTTTAAATAATGTCACAACCACCTTAAACTTAAAGAAAAGTTAGTCACTTGATTCTGCAATCTGTAAATGAGTGTTTGAGTAAATGAATGAAAGCATATTGATTAATTATCAACTCTAATTAAAGCTGAAAAAAGAAGGAAGCCTGGAATTAATCATTCTCAGGATTAAAATAGAAACAATTACCTAAGAGTGAAATCTCCTTTTTGATCCTTGTCTCCATAAGGGATTTCCGTGTCTGTATTCTCATCGTTTCTATAATGGATTCGTCCAGGAAGCGGATCCGCCTGTTGGTGTCTTTGCTGTTGACCACCACTCTGACCACTGCTATTTCCTCTTTCCAATGGTTTCAAAACCTGCCCTTTGATTATTTCATCACCAACATCTTCAAATATCACTGTTCCAGCTGGTAAACGGCTGATGCTACATGCTACCTCTTTACCCTGTTCACAAATATAATTTATATACATATATGTATACAGCACATGTGTCTCAAGTTCATTTGCAACTATAAGAGATATATCCATTATGAGTACAAGTTTCTTGCATACTGCAAGCTAATTGGTAAATGTTTACAAAAGTACCTGATTACTTTATAAAATACTTGCAAAAACAGTTCTCATCTTTCAAATATTGATTCATCCTTAAAATATAATCCTAAATTTTTTTTAAAGAGATATACTAGAAGAAAACAGAATACTCGCACAATTTCACTCACAGTTAGTTATGAAGGTCGCACCACTAATAATAACTTTGATGCATGTGTTTTATTCTCTGATTACTTTTGCAGTGCCTTTAATGTGCCTGTCCACCTGCACCAACGACTCTCTCCCCTATTAAAATGATTCTATTTCTAATTTTAATTTTACAAAAGCTGAAATTATTTCTGCAATTCATAATCTGAAAACAAAAATTGCAGTAGGTAAAGATCTCATTCCGGTTACCATTTCAGAAGCAACTGCTAATGAGCTCAGTTATCCTCTGTTTACATTGTTTAACAAAATTTTAAGTCTTCATACTTTTCTTTTGTTGTGAAAGGAGGTAAACCCTGTTTTGAAGAGTGGTCGCAAATCTAATGTTTGCAGCTATCTTTCGATTTCTATTTTACCCACCTTTTCAAAACTGTTTGAGAAACTTCTTATAACAAATTAATGCTTCATTACAGCAGAAACTTCTGCAACAATCAACATTGTTTCCTTCCTAGCCATTCAAAAAGTTCAAATTTAGTTTTACATAGAAAAGGCATTTGACAAGATTGATCACAAGTTCCTTATTCACAATCCTTAGGAATATCTGGCAATATATTACTCTTGTTCCACTCTTATCTTGATGGAAGGTCCCAAAGAGTTGCTATTGATGGTTATCATCATCCAAGGTTACTTCTAGGGTACCACAGGGTTCCCTTCCTGGCCCTTTTTTATTTAATGTTTTTATTAATGACCTTCCAAGCATTTGTAATTATGAGTTTATTGATTGCTGATGACAGCAAAATTACAAACGTGGTAAGAATTCTAAGTGATTGTGTTGTCTTGCAAAACAACTTAAACTTTATAATTAGTGTTGCCATTAATATTCTAATATTTCTAAATATATAGCTGTCTCTTTTTCTTTAAAAAAGAATATTGTTAAGTACAATTACTGCATTAATGGTGTATCTGTGGAGTGTTTGTCTTCAATTACAGATTTGGGTATCACTATTGATTCCAAACTTAAGTTTGGTTTGCACATTTGTTCCATCTCCTCTGAAGCCTATCATTTATTGGGATTTTAAAAACATAATCATGTCACTGCATTCTCAATTGTAAGAACCTACTCTGCCATTGTGAGACCTGCTTAAAGTACAGCAGATTAGAGTGAAATCCATATAATTCAACTTATATCAAGGCAATTGGGAAAGTTTAAATGAGTTATGTAAAATGGAATGCTTATAATCTGGAAAGTTTGTTTTTTGTGAAAAAGACTATAATAATATGTGTAAAATTTTTAATCTTAGCTCACTTAGTGTAAGAAGCTAGTTTTGATGCTATGTTTACTGTAAATATTGTTAGAGGAACTGATTCTTTGCCTGAACTACTGGGTCAAGTTAATTTCAGTGTACTCGCAAGAAGAACATGTCAGACTCCAATCTATCGAGACATTTACACCTGAGTTGACATAATGAAAAATAAACCTCTATCAATGGCTATGAAGTTGATAAATAATATTATTTAAAGTTATGATTGTGACATCTTTTATGATACAGTAACGTCTCTTAGGAGAAAATTTATAATCTATCTTGATTGTAAATAATATGGAATTTTCATTTTATTTACTTTAGTATTTTTATAGGACTTGGTGATTTTATATTTCTATTTAATTTGCTGCCTATTATGTTTTCTTTTTGTACCTTTTTTGTACTTTGTATTTTATTTAATGCTTTTAATTGGGGTTTCCTGTTAGCGTTTAGTGAATAAGAAAAAAAAACATTCCCAATTCACCTAACTGAATGTCATAATGGGAAAATATAACTAGTCTGGTATTGAACCAAAATCCATTAGTGTAGACTTGTCACCTATTAAGTCCTGGTAAAGAACCCTCTCACTACAAAAAGAATATCAAGTCGATCTCATATCTGGAAGGTACTAAAATATAATTCTGGATTTCCCATTTAATTGTAAAGTAGGATGCAAAAGGTACCCTGTTACTAAATCAATCAGGGTAATGGTAAACTGCATTTGTAAACCATATTCACGGCTGCCCTTCACACGTCAGCTTAAGGATTTCTATCTTCTTGGAAGGTGCTTCATAATAATATTGGAAATTTCTGCCATACGTTTCTAACGGGAGAATCAAGACTGCCTAGTGCTGAACATTTTGGAGGACACCTTTGCACATTCTTTTAGAAAAGACCCCTCAAGCCACATGAAGTCAATATGACATTGGGAACCTCCTAATTCAGAATTTCCCATTTAATTGTAGAATAGGCATAATGATGCTCTGGCATCGAACCAATAATCATTATTCAAAAATTTTCTGGAAAAAAGCCACAGTTCATTTCAAATGGGAGAATTTTGCAGACACCAGGTGTTGAAACCATGCTTATTTTGAGAACTTTCTTGATTGTCAATATAGGAATAACCTTAATTTATCATTTCTGAGGGTGTATGTACACACAAACAGCACCTGCTATAGAAAAGTATATCAATGAATGAGTTTTGACGTTTTAATATGAAATGTTTCTCTTTTTGTTTCTGCATTATCCCACCAAAATGACATGGAAAATCTAGCATGTATCTTCAAGTTAAAGTAACCAAATGAGAAGAGTTATTAGAGATAGCAATGACTCAACACATCAGAACATCGCTCCACTTTTTGCCATGTGTTACGGAGGAGTAAATACAGTATTTAATTTGCATTATATATATAATTTGTATTTTTAGCAAGTATTTATTGCAAGTGAAAATTGTTGCATTTTTAGCAAAAATTTTACTTGGTGTTCTTAAAGAAATGAAAGAAAATCTTTCATACATTTTAAATTCTTTGAAAACTTCAGAGGGACCATGGTTTTTTACATGACTTGCCAAAAAGGATGCCCCCAAAAGTATATTGAAAATTCAATAAGCATTCTCATCCTCTGATATTATTACTAAAAGAAGTGCTGCTAGATCAAATTTTGAGTTACACATTACTAAATACTAAATGTAACATAAATATTTCAGTCATGATACTGCCAGATCATATGCTATCTTTTGGTATATATGCCACTTTGGTGGGTGCTCTGACTTAGGGGTTATATTTAAATGATACTACACCCTAGGTTAGGGTGTCTGGGAATGAGACATCTTATCAGTTATATCACATAAGAATCCGCTGCTTCATGGGATAGAGTGTTATTTAAATCCCAAATGAACTATCACATCATTTAAGGATTGCCTCTAAACCAAGACAAGCTCAATTCACAATAAATATACTTCTAAATTGCTATTCACTAATTCAATAGTTGAAAACAAAATGTGAAGTTGCGGGTTAAATCACAAACTAAGCAGAAATTTGGAATGAAAATATGCTTATACTAATAGAGCCAGAATGACTCAAGGGCAGAACTTGAGCTCGTTATTGACCAATTAAAATAGAAAACACATATTGCATGAACTCTCATTTTTGTATGAAGATAAAGTAACTATTCAGTCGAATACTAACATTTCTGGACTGGATAGTGAATTCAACATCATCTCCCAATCGAAGCTCATCGCGAATTCCTTTGGTTTCAGAGAAATGGAAAAAGATTTCCTTCACAACATCTGCTCTTTCAATAAAGCCAAAGTTATCTTTGATTGAACATATGACTCCTTGATATCGCACTGGATGGGCTGCATTTTCCAGCCGAATGTGTCTGGCACCCAAATTTCCATTCCTGAAACAATTAACACAACTAGTGAAAATAGGATAACAGAAACATAGGCCTCAACAATGACTGTGAAAGAATAATAATAAGACTAATTATAACTGTACATCTACATTGCGACCAATATGTCCACATATATTGGAAAATGAATATTAACTCTGTTTGTATAGAACGCAAAATTAGGCTGATTATTCGGGACATTCAGATAAAAGGAATGGTAAATTGTCCCAATACGATTAGCTGACAAAACTTTCTCGAAGAAAGTATACAGTTAATGATACAATGATGGAGAAATAGCGGAACCACTTCAAAGGTAATGCAATAATGCATTTTACATAATGAAGAAACAGCATATTATAAAGAGAATCGACAAGTTTCAGAGTCGGAGACCTTACCGTCGTCCTTGAATGAATATATAATAATATATATAATATCTTCGCTATTCTATAGTTTACACAAAACATACCATGAATGCTAAATCTCACCTAGTATCATACTAATGAAACACTGAAATACCTGTTGTTTCGAAGGTGCTGCATCGTTACAACTTCAAATGTAAAAATAGATGCGTCGTGTGAGTGAAGACACTTTTACATCAATACTAATGACAATAAATTCTAGCTTCGAAACAAGAATGCTACGTAAAATAAACCAACCTAGTAAGGAATATTTAGGTCCTAACGAGGTCGAGTAAAATAGACGAGTCAATGTCAGCGATACAAATTATCATGTGTGTACCGATATAAATCTGACTATTGATTTGACAAGACACATCCAAAAACTAAAAATTTGGCAAAAATAAAGAAAAGCAAAGGCACGTGCACTATGCAGAATACTACAGAGGATCTAAGGTTTTGGGTATAATGCTGCTGATAAGACACATTGGATGAATCAATTGAAGATTAAAACACATCATAGGAAAAAACACTCCGCCTAAAGTGAATTAATAGTTGGCCGGAATCATTATCTATAACACTATTTACTATTTACTTATTCTTAATGGGAATGAACAAGCTACTTCAATCACATTCACGCCATCTTTTTTACCCTAAAACGTCAATAACAGTGTAAAAACGAATCTCGCTCGGTAAAAACTCCCGCATAATTATACCGTCATGGTTACAAAAGATACAGAGGAACTACATTCGGCGAGATCTTAAGAATTATCCTTTCTTCAAGCTTCATTCCAAATGTCTCATAACGGGAGTAAAACAATATCAGAATATAATAATATCCGATCAGACCGTTATGTCAACTCACTGAAGTCTTACCTTTACTATCAACAATCGTGTCGAAATAATTACTTAAAATAAAATAAGAGTAAAGAAGTTGCGAGTATCATCACTGAAATACACAAACACTGATTAACTCAGCTTTACACGAAGGATAGGGCGTAAAAGTACACCTATGACACTGCGGCCATTAATATTTCATTGATGGCAAATGTTAACAAAAAGAACATATGGCACCGAGATTTGTTGCGAATCTTCTACTTAAGTGTGTATCGAGTTGGATGGAAAAAGACTAGCATGGGCATATATATACTTCAACGTAATACAGGCGTTTGTTATCACTAGTATGAGTTTGTGTAACGCTCATTTTATTTTTCTTAGAACTTAAATTCATTTCAGCAATAACATTTTAACAAAATTTACGGGAGATTTTTATTATAGTTACGATGATAAAAAAGAAACTATTTGAAACATTTCCTTCCGTATATCTGAATATGGTAGCATATATGATTAGAGATCATTACATTACTCCCGAAATACTTCCCCGTATTCCAAAGAAACTCGCATGGAAAAGAATTGATTACAAGAAATGATCACTGTGCATATTATAGTCCACTGCCTAACCATGGAACTTGTGTTGAAGTGCATAGGATAATAAGTTCCCTCAACAGTCTAGTTAGTAATGTTTAACTACTTAAGAAGTATTTGAGAAATGGTTTCAAATGAGATTTTCAAGTTCTGTGCCTTGATAAAACACCCTGAGTAGAGAACATACTTTTTCAAATATGAATATTTCATCCATGAGTCCATTTTAAATTATTTTGAATTTTATGCTCTGAGAATTATTGCATATTGATACTATAGATTTTATGAACACTGTCTTCTTTACTGAAGGCCCATTCACATATTCACTTAGGACGAAGGAATATTAAATTGTTTCATATTATCACTTTCAAAAAGGAATTCGAATCTGTGATTTAAAAGGTTTATAGGGCAATTGAAAGATAATTTGCAAATGCTGTTCTATCTACCTCATAACATAATAAAATTGATACAGCACAAACTATGTGGGAGAATGACTTCAAAGTTATGTTAAAATTGTACCCATATTCTCCTAATCTTTTTTCCCATATCTGAGTGGCAAGAAAATTACTGCTTAGTTTATAGAGCAACTCTAATCCTTCTGAGGAAGATTTTAAATTAGAAGTTTTAATTCTCGTCACCTAAATAATGAAATGAACCCTGCAATACACTATACAAATCATAGTATGCATCTGTCAGAACTAAAAGAGAAGCCAACAGCAGTCAAAGGTAGATAGGGTTTTTGGTGTTTCACACCCCCTGCCATGCCCCAGTGGCAGTTTGCAGGGTCAAAATGTAAAAGTAAAAGCTCACTAATGTTTCAATTAATGCAATTTTACTTAAAATTTAAACATCGCGATATCCAGCCTAAATACCTTACATATTGTTTCTGCCAACCTTTAATATAATAATAAGTATATCAATACTTACTTTTAACTTCTTAAAGATAAATTCCAGGAGAGATAGACATAGTAATATCAAACAATTCTATATTTGAAAGCTGATGTTTACTTTTCCACATATTGTTTTATTTGCAAACTACCGGTTTCGGTGTATAACCATCATCAGGTTTGCACAGACTGTGGGAATCTGATGATGGTTATACACCGAAACCGGTAGTTTGCAAATAAAACAATATGTGGATAAGTAAACATCAGCTTTCAATTAGTTATTTCCACCACATCACGGCCAAGACTATTGAGTAAATTCTATATTTTATTCAATAAGCTATTAAGATACATCCCCATTTTTGTAGGGCAAAAGCAATAGAGATATTTTAACGAGATTCTTAAAACTTAAATATTGTTCTGATTAAATTTTATGTTTTAGTTTTCACTTAATGCTATCTTTAGATGAGGTTGGTCAAGGTTGTTAAATACCCATATCATTCCATCTCTCAGAAACAAGTAAAATGAAGGCCAAACTTTCTCAGATAAGAGGTGGGAGAACAATTTTTGAGCCATAATTTGGAATAAAGGTGAGTCTTATATGCCATCAAATATATTCTGCTATGAAAACCCTTTGCTTAGTCTAATGTGTGATGTTTCATGCATTACAACACTCTTCCATTCAAAATGAGAAACCTTGGCTAAAAGATATAAGCTATGAAGTTTAGTTTCTTACTAAAGTGAGGATTAGTGTCAACTGATTCAACCCATCACCCATCCTTTACTTTTAAGTTACTTTATTTTAGTAAATTCAAATTCAGGAAAGAATATATTACTTACAGTCAGCACTTATAACAACAACAATTTGTGACATATTAGAGAACTTTCAGAACTCTTGAGGCTCCAATTATTATGCTGCCTTAACCAAGGAAATTAAGAATCAAAGTAAATAAATTTGGATTCCAATACTTAGCAGTGTCAAATAACAATTTTGTCAATGGTAACAAATTAAGCCAATTATCTGTGTAATAACTCATAACTAGTAAGTGGATCCATTCCATGCCCAGGATATTTATTTGAACATTTTCTATTTTATGGAAGCGTTGCTTAAAATCATTTTCACTCAGGACAAAGGACATGGAACCCTTCCATGAGTTTTCTTACAGATGTTGCATTAGAAAGCCAGAACATTTGATAAATCAATGGCTGCCTATGAAGTTGAATAAATGGGCAAAATCCTCTTTGTATATTCTTGAGTAAACTATGTGGTCTCTCTTTATATTCTGTAACTTCTGTAACCTAGGTCTCTTAATAAGACTTATCTTGAAAATGCAACATTGCACATTATCATTAAACAAATAAAAAATATTGTGCTTAAAAAAAATCATGTCAAGTTTCAAGAACACTTCCTAAATTAGTGTTTCCATTTCGAAATTTAGTCAATTTTAGTATCAATTTAAAAATTTGTAAATAAATAACATGACATATGAATTCAATTTTAAGTGGCTCTGGGTTCACGTTGCGTTGCCATCTACCCACAGAAGGTAAAATCTCTACAGGAATGATAGACACAGCAAGTACAATTTTTAACGCCAAGCATTGCATCTTAATCTCTAGTTTGGCACTACATTGGCTTACATGTCCTTTATTTTTTAAAAATGGTCCTTCTCAGGAAAAAAGTTTTGCCATCTTTGCTGTAGGGGAGATTATGAGGGGGTGGGTGACTTTGAAATACAAAATGATGCATCACATAACTTAAGAAAAGGTCCACTAACCTGCATTTTACTGAATAATTATTCCAGAAACAGATACTGGAATTGATTTATGGAACCGTCAGAATTTTTTCAAGCCCATTTTTCCTTGTGAATTATTATCAATAGCTGTAGCGCCCGTTGATTCTTAACGGTGAAATAAAAATTTCTATCTACAACATCATTTGTAGGCGATTCTGGCGAGAATACACAGCCAAAATCAAAACTGCATAATAACTGAACTTCCCTAACAATCTTACCGGGGACAGAGAAGTCGATGAACACCGTAATTTTTGAAACATTCTGGACTCTCAAGAAAACAAAGATCTATTGCAAAGATCTATCTTAGAATGCGACTAAAGGGTTGCGGAGATTTATATCTACTCAACGAAAACGATATTTTGTGGCTTTATTACTTTGAAATCAAGACAAATATTCACTTTTCGAATGTACACGTGAAATGTACAAAGAATGAATCTGAACGAGGCTGAAATGAGAAATATAAAAAACTCATTAAATCATACAGTTGTAAGTTCATTTGGTGAACGAAGTGCCGAATGAAACGCATAATATTATTAGGACACCTCGTTTTGCTAACAATTCCCCCAAACTGCTTTCCTTCCCAACCCGGCATAGAAAAGTATCTTATTGTCTCTCCTCCTTGATCTTGACAATGCAACATATATGTAAACTTACTCCTTTTCATGGGAAAAATAGGTCTCATTAAGAAGCAATCCTACGTGATCGAAAGTTGCACCCAGCGATTTGGCATGGTTATGTTGAGGTGTTGATTTGATTATAATTAAGGTTTCAACTAGGCACGAGCAATACAATGTAATATCAAGGAATGAATTAATTGCTTAACAACTGCTGTTGGGTAGCTGCTATTCACTCACTGATACTATGTATGTTGAGTCATAATTAACTAACAATACAATGTAAAGCGCAGCATAATATATTGAAAGTTAAGGGCTATAAATGAACTATAAATGGATTGAAAACGAAATTTTTTATGTGATTTAAGTATTTAAGCTCAAATTATTGCGAACTGCAGTTAATAAAGAAATTATTCGATGCTTTATTGATTATAAATTTTTCTTAATCGAAACGCTAAAATTTCCGAAAATTTTCTCCCATTCATAGATCATATAATTTATTCTAACGATTATTTTAATACGCAAAAAGCTTCTCCGTGTATTCTTACGGGAAAATGCGTTAGCTCGGCTTCAACAATTGCAAGGGGATTGGTTGTTTATAGCCTCAAAATTTCACATTTCAGTATATTTTAACCGAATTCTCGCCATTTCGACCCGATAACGATATTTCACGACCAAAATAAGAATCTTTATTAATTTCTTTTTCTTTTGGTGCTTATCTCGATTTCGTATGCCTATTACCTCTCATTTCATTTTGCAAAAGAAATGCAGCCTGCAACCGAGAAAAGTGAGGTTTGCGTGCATTTCTTATGAGAACGGTTTTTCTTGTCTGGGTTCGAACTGGGGCCGTTCAGATAAATGAAAAGTAGCCTATTATCTGCGCAGGGAGTACATTTAACAATCCTGAAAGTTTGAAAGTTGTGCTTTTATGGTTTTCGAGTTTTAGGCGAACATGCATACACACATATATTCACACATACATACATACACACACACACCTTATTTTATTATATTAGATATACATATAACAAATGAAAAATATAAATATTAGTCAAGGTATATAATAGACAAAATATGGATTTAAAAAATACTGTAATGTATACATTTCAAATAATAATATATAATTATTTATTATAATATAAAATAATAATATAAGAAATGTATAAATAATAATATACGAAATATACCAAATGTATTCTGTGGAATAGAATTCTAAAAATTACAATCTGAAATGTTCTATGGTTTAACTTAATAAATGTTTATAACAATATTACCAATAACTTTCAAACATCTTGCAGTTATATGATAATGTTCATAAAATGGGATGTGGCACCAAGAACGTCAATAGTGTATGATAAAATAACTTGTCATTGCCAGGCAACTGGTTAAAGCAGCTTTATTCTTAAAACTTCTGGGGAATGAGTTTTGAGAAATTTATTTATGCCAAAATTTTTTTCAACCTAATATTCCATCTAAACGACCAAATCTTCAAAAGCTTTCTGTAATTCTTTTCTCTCATACACAGAAACCCGATAATGCTTATTTTTATATTTTTATTTAATCAGAAAGTGAAAATTTTCAATTCTCATCCATTATAATTACTTTTGACTCAGTCCTGTATCCTGAAAAAGCTAAATTAAAAATTGGAGCTGAGAGAATTTTGAAGCACTGAAAAGTTAAATATCTCAGAGTACTCGCCTATAGTTCATTCATTTTGCTAGAAAGAATGGGATTTAGGTGAATATACGAGAGATGGTGTGCACCCAGGAAAAATCCCAAGGAAAAATAGACTTGAAAAAATCAGCAAGAAAAATTTTTGTACTTTTTCCACAAATTAATTTTATGATGATGGAGATCGATCTCCGAAACTAGTCGTGTGTGTGTTTTACAGTCTTATGTTTATAATAAAATTAATTTGTGGAAAAAATACAAAAATTTTTCTTGCTGATTATGGAATATTTCCACAAGACAACGCCTGAAACTGTGAATTTTAGACTTGAAAAAAGCCCGAGTTCCTGGTCCCTTGGTACATTTTTCAAGTTTCAAGTATTCTTCCTTGGCATTTTAGTAGATATTACACAAGTTTACAAGTTTCAATACTTGATCAAGCTTATGCATAGAATCCTTATTCCATGTAGAAGTGCAAGGGTTTCATTGGAAGAGGAGTTATAGAGGCTGAAGAGCATTACTCTGCATCCGATCATATACATTTCTATCCGTGATACCGTTCCTTATGCTCTGTTTTACTACACACACGAAGAGAAAAATCTCATAACTTTGATTGGCCTTAATGACTAAGCCAAGCAATGCATTTCTATATTTCACTGTACCCATTGGAGCAGCTTGAATTTAAAATTAAATAGGTAAAAACATGGAAAATTGTTCAATTAATTTAGGTCTTCCAAAGCTAGAACCCTGGCTGTTTATAATCAATGTGCTCTAGCTTTACTTGGTGGAATGCCATAATGAAAGAATGAATAAGTAACACTTCGTAGTTTCCACAGGAAAGATTTTATTCACCACCGGTTTCGACTCTCGCGAGTCGTCTTCAAGGTGCACAGCACCGGAAATTTTTTATTTTATACCCAATATATACCTACCTCTGTAGGTTACTGGTGGTGTAGAAACCCGCTTTCAAGTGGACAGGTAGCAGATACTGAAGGCGGTATAAGATCTTTCCTGGTTTTCTACACCCCTAGCAGCCTACAGAGGTCATTACCGCCTGTGAAGGTGGAAGACACAGACTGACCAGGGGTTTACCAGCTCAGTTGTGATGACTGTGGGATGGGGTATATCGGACAATGCGGCAGAAAGATAAAGTTGAGAGTGGCCAAACATCAAAGGTGCTACTGATTGGGAACTTCCCAATCTGCATTCGCCAAACACCTCCTGGAGTGCGGACACAAGAGTTCCTTTGCAGCGCGAGTCCTTCACCAACAGCCAAAAGGGAGGAAACTGGACAGCCTGGAGGTCATTGAGATTGTGTCAGCGACCTCTGAACTCCCCAATGACATATCCTTTACCAACCCTTCCTCTCTCCTTAGCCTCCCCTCAAAATTGGGTATAAAATAAAAATTTCCGGTGCTGTGCGCCTTGAAGATGACTCGTGAGAGTCGAAACCGGTGGTGAATAAAATCTTTCCTGTGGAAACTACGAAGTGTTACTTATTCATTCTTTCACTGGCTGTTTCATAAAGCATAAACTCTTAGAATTAGGTATACATTTCCAAGAAATTTTCTCAGAGAATGCACTTATTTATTCACTATCTGTAACTCCCAGTGAAAATGTAGAAGCTATTTTTAATTCCATGCACTTCCCGGCAAGATAGAAATATAAAATTTGGGGATTCATTAAAGATCCCATAATCTCATACATGTCAATATTTCTTTATCAAAAGGATGCTTTGGCTAGACTCTAAGCAACTCAAAAATTTTCTCAAGAAATACATGTCATGTTTTTCTGATCAATTGTAGACTTACTTTCTTATGCAGAATTAAATCAGAAACAATGGTCCTATGAAATGGAGACAAGTAGCAAAACAAGGAAATTGAGTAAAGATTCTTAGTTTGGTCGTAGAATATCGTTTCCAAATTGAAGTTGCGAGGATTCAGACAAAAATGATGAAAAATTTGTGTAATTTTGTAACCCATGCCCCAGACAACTAAGGTAATTGTTGAACTCTACTCACATACGAATACAGTAAAACCTGTTTAATATGTTCCTATTTTAGACACAATTCTCTCCTGTTTTCCTACCACACAAATCACATGGTATAAATATTGCTTGAGACACTCAGCTTCCCACTTAAGACACAAATTTTGCCCATCCTGTTTCAACTGAATGTCTAAATTGATAGGCCAAATTTTTTTCTGTTAGAAAGAAGAAGATATCATCCCACTTTCAGAGCTGATTGGAATTAAGGTATGGTGAGAACTTCCTAATCAGTCTCCTCTCATGAAAAAAAGGATATGCAACTAGACAAAATATTGATATGGGGTGTGGTAGCAAACTTGAGTTCCAACAATATCGAATTTGGCATAGTGGCAGTGCAGTGAGATGTGGAGGATCTTTGATAGATTATGCACCGCAGAGACAGCCTTCCACCGAATTGGCATGTTAAATTTTATTTTTTCTCATTTTAGAATAATAACAAATATAATTTTTGACACATAGAAAAATGTTATCATTCCTTGTTTGTTGCATCAAGTTTGGGAATTTCACTCGTTATTAAAAAGATAGAATCATAAAATACACAATATCAGGTGAGGTGTTGAAGAAATCCATTAGGTAACAAATAAATAAAGTATGAGTATAACGAAAAAGTACAATTCATTTCCTTTTTTGTGAGGTAATATAATGTTTAACTATGTGAATATATAAGAGGCTCTTTGTATGCAAAAAGCAGACCATTCTTCAAAAATATGATGTTATTACAAACTCCGGTTATCCTGTTTAAGACATGGTTTTCACTTATGTAAAACATCTTAATGTGGTTTGCTGAATATGGGAAAGATAGGCTTCTATGAAATGTATGGAGCTGCCATTTCATATTAAGGGAAAGCAGTAGTATATTTGTGAAACCAAAATTCAGCAATATATATTTACAAATAACGTACTTTTATTGTTGATTATTAAGAAGGGTCAAATGTATGCAATAAGAATTGTGCATTTTTGTAAGCTTATTTTAAATTCATTTTTGACAGCGAAGGATAATAATTACCTCTGATTGGTAGCTATCTGAAAGCTAACACGATCCCCAGCTAAAAGGTTGACTCCTCCTCCTTCCACATCTTCCTTCCCATACGGTAGGAAAAAGCACTCTCCTCGGTTTTCATAACTGATGCGACCCTGAAGATCACCTCCAGTTCCTTCTGATCGCAGTTCAGTTGTCACAGTACCTGTCACTCTCTCTTCACTCAAAACCTGAAAACAAATCAATATTTTATACATTAGCATCAACATTTCTATATGAATCATGGCTAATATAATCAGACGACTAATGTAGGTAAATACTCTTTTGGCAATAGACAGAGCAGGGGAACACATTACCTGCAAGTGGTCCACTGCTCTCTCACTTATTATTTCCCTCCTCAGAACGTTTGAGGAAAAGAAACACCTCATAGGTAAAAAGGTGACTCAAATAGCACAAGGTTCATTAGCAATTGTTTTTACTCATTCTTTTTTGTTATGGAGCAAGTTTGAATTTGTAAGGATGACATTAAAGTGTGGATTTGTTTCTGTATGTTGTAATCAATCATTTCTGGCCGCACTTCGTGGAAAGACATTTCATTAAATGAAATAAAGAATAACTTGGAAATTTCCACCGAATATATATCAGGACGACAAGTTTCGGCTGAACGCCGATCAGGTCCTGATGTTACCCCATACCTGATGATGGCATTCAGCCGAAATATATTGTGGAAATTACCAAGTTATTCTTTATTTCATTCAATACTGTATGTTGTTGGACAAGTGGCTTAATGAACATTTGATATTATGGACAAGTGTTTCAAGCGAGGTTTATAATCATATGTTTATTAGAGATATAAATGATTTCTTAAGGTATACGTTTTCCCTCTCTTCAAGGGAGGGAATTGTCTGTATTTTTGACATGTGCATGATAAAAATTTTTATAAATACCTACTGCCTCCAGGTCCTGCACTTTCTTGCACTGTTATGCTTGTGATAATATTAATCTAATATACAAATAAAAGAGTAAAAGTAAAATACTTGTGGAAATTTGAAAAAATTGTATGATAAAAATGAAGATGCATTGCAAGACAACTGAAAATAAATACATAATTCAAAGTATATAGGACTTCCATTAAAATAGATTTTGAACACAAGAACAGTTATTTGTACTATTCTTATTTTTTACCATAAAGATGGGGTTCCACCAAACTTCAATATAAAACATTAATTAGAATTTTTTTTACTCCTATTTCAATATATGCAAGGTTTAATTATGAAAATAAAAGGAAACAGTATAAGACAATTGGAATATGACCTTTGGTTCCAACTGATACATAACTTCCACAAAATATACTTCGGAAATTAATATTACAACTGCTGTTGCAATACAAGTGCTACTGATAACTGACTGACATCTGTGTTCTGTATTGCATCTCAGAGAAGTGTCTATCTAAAGAGAAGCAAAGTAACTGCAGTCACAAGTGAACTGGTTGTAAGTCAATGCCGGCTGATAATGACTATTTGTTGCAGGTAGCAATTTCAGTTCTAGAATTGCCAGTTTCATCGAATGACATATAATATATGTATATATAAATCATGATTAAGTAGCTTAAACCATGTTGTTAGTTATTAGAATGGGCACACTTAAGGAAGAGAAGTACAAAAAGTCTTTAATAACTATTGCTTTTTCATAAAATATATGCTGAATAAATGGTGAAAAAATAGATAGAGGTGGTGGAGAAGTAGTCAAATCAGTAAGATATGTAGATAACAAAGCTATAGCATGTGTTTAAATATTCTAGTAATTGCACTAAATGATAAAGCAAGGGATGTAGGGATTACAATAGACATAAGAAAAACCAAAGTAATGAGGTTTTCTAAAGGAAGGAAAACTAAGTTAACAATCAGGTTGGATGGGGAAAAACATGTGAATAGATTTTCTCACTTTGGTAGTGTTATTTGGCAGGATTAAAGATGAGGTAAGAGAATAAGTGAACTGATGATTACTACATGGCCTGAAAAGTCCCGAGCCTAACATAGCGATGTCGCCACTAGTAATTTTTTTCTGCACATTTCACTTGAGAACCAACCTTAAGATGGCACTGTTTTTAATTTCATGACAATTTATGTATTAGTTCCCGAATGGCAGCTGATTGTTTTCACGAAGTTTAGGCATTTCGCAAAGGATGGAAAAAGACGAGTTTCGAGTTTTGATTAAACATTGTTTCTTGATGGAAAAAACACTGTCCAAGCCAAAACTTGGTTAGATAAATGTTACCCAACATCCTCGCCTTCGGAAGCGACAGTGAAACGGTGGTTCGCGGACTTTAAACGTGGTCGTGTCAGCACCAAAGACGCCGAACGCCCTGGACGCCCCTCAGAGGCCACCACTTCAGAAAATATAAAAAAAGTCCATCTGATTGTTTTGAACGATCGTAAAGCAAAGTTGCGTGAGATAGCAGAGTCTGTGGGTATATCGATGGAACGCATTGGAAATATTCTGCATGAACATTTGGGGATGAAGAAGCTTATCGCGCGATGGGTGCCGCGTTTCCTGACTCCGGACCAGAAGCAAAGATGTGTGGAGGATTCCGAGCGTGGTTTGGTCTTGTTTCAACAAAACAAAAAGGACTTTTTGCGCCGATTTTTGACGATGGATGAATCTTGGATACATTATTACACTTCTGAGTCCAATTGGCAGTCTGCAGAATGGTTGGAAGCAGGTAGCAGTCGTCCGAAGTGTCCAAAGACCCAACAGTCAGCTGGGAAGGTTATGGCGAGTGGTTTTTGGGACGCAAGTGGAATCATTATGATTGAATACTTGGAAAAGGGAAAAACAATCACAGGCAACTACTACGTTGCTCAACTGGACCGTTTGGACATCGAGATCAAGAAAAAACAGCCACACATGAAAAAGAAGAAAGTGCTGTATCAACAGGACAACGCACCAGCTCATTCGTCAATGAAAGCGACGGTCAAATAGAGTGAATTGCGGTACAAATTGGTTTCACATCCCCCGTATTCACCAGATCTGGCACCCAGCGACTACTATCTATTCCCAAAAATGAAGAGATTTCTTCAGGGGAAGAAATTCACGTCAAATGAAGAAGTCATGTCCGAAACAGAGGCCTATTTTGGAGGACTTGAGAAATCATTTTTTTCGAAAGGCATCGAAATGCTTGAGGACCGGTGGAATAAGTGCATAGCTCTAGATGGAGATTATACTGAAGAATACAAAAGGTTTTCAGGTAAAATATTGATTTTTTATTTGTTAGGCTCGGGACTTTTCAGGCCATGTAGTAGATTGATGAAAGTAGATTACATAAAAGATATTTCAGGGGGAAATTGTTGTAATTTGTATGTAATATGTAAGGGTTATGGCACAATTGGAAAACATTCTAGGGGAGTACACAAAAACTGAGTTGTAAGGAGGAGTTGTATCATTATAGACTGATTATCAGTGCATCTTAGTTAGTAATGATTTTTCAAAAGAAATTTTTTAGAAAATTAATTTTATAAAGTCAGGGTTACACTGATTTTGTATAATTATTTTGAACACAAGTAAGATAAATTATAACTATTTTATTCATAGGCACTTAAAAGACTTATAAATAAGATTTTTGAAATTTTAAATGTTTTAAAGGCTTTCTGGGAGCAAATTTATCCCCTATTTGAATTCACCACTGAATGGCATTAAAGAGTAAGCTTTTCAGGGGCAAACCTCATTTAAATAGGATAACCAGGTTGTGTAAGCAGTGTTGTGAAAACCACATTTAAGGAGGGGAAATGTGTTAAATGGGTTCAGATCCTTCCAAACATCTGTGTTAAAGGTAGTTAACCAGGTTTAGGTCTTAGGAAGTAAATATCCACCTCCTTCACAGGAAATTAGTCCCATGATTTTCCATGATAAAGCATTTAAAATTTTATATCTCTGGGCTAAGTAAGACACAGCTGCTATCTATCAATTATAATCCACTTTATTACTTAACAGGTCCAAATGAAATACTTCAAAAATTAAGAACACAAAACAATAGTTATTTTAGCACAATCCGAGTTAGGGTTAAAAACAAAAGAATCTCTTTAGAAACTGTTCCTGTAAGTCTTGCCTCAATTATTAACCACTTGCTAGTAAAAACCTTAAAAATGCATGAAAAGAAGCAGCTGGACATGTGATATATTAAAATAATTGCATATTCACATGCAAATTAAAACTATTAAACAACATTAGTTTCAAGTCATGGTAGTTAGTTAGCAATGTTATTTCTGTACTGATATTGCATTAGTTAGGCTTTTCATGACTAACTTTAAGTGACTGTTAAATGTACATACATGCTGTGATGGTAGTGGATGTAAATGTTAGCTATTTGAATTGTAAACTGTTGTTGTTAGGACCTTTGGTGGTTTACGTGTACTAATACTTAGAATTTTTGTGTATAGAACTCTCTAATATTGCTTCAGGTGGTTGAATACAATGTAGCCATCTCATCCAGCGTCATACATTGGTGGAGATGTATGATAATAATAATGATTAATATAAAAGATTGAGAGGGAGGTCCTTAAGCAAGAAAATGGAAAAAATATTACATTCAGCTTGGATTAAGAAGAACATTGAAGCAATCTCAGCTCAAATAACTGAACATGGATTGAGTTAAACTTGTTCTAGAATTGATAGAAAATTTA
The DNA here is from genome assembly GCA_036926295.1 of Pachydiplax longipennis. Taxonomy (NCBI): domain Eukaryota; kingdom Metazoa; phylum Arthropoda; class Insecta; order Odonata; family Libellulidae; genus Pachydiplax; species Pachydiplax longipennis. The sequence goes on along the minus strand of JAVFKF010000044.1, from coordinate 2,767,627 downwards.
GATGAAAATCTACAAACATGCAACATCATCCATTGTAATAGATGAACAAAGGAAGCTTTTAGTTGAAGATATGATGAGAAAAGAATAAAAATTGTCAAACTCAATTTAAAAACAAGTCAAAAAAGATTTCACCTTGATTAGACTGAAGGGGGTTTTGAAAATAAATTATGAGTAGCAATGTGATCCCAATTTTCAATTCCGATCACTGAGTATTGAACTAATTTTCTGATTGACTGAAAGGTCAACTCAAAAATATATCAGTAAATGAATTTATTTACACCAAGAAAAGGTCATCAATTACGAATGCTTCATATTCTATGATTATAGTAAATAATCAGAATAAATAGCTAATAGTAATTTTATTCAATAGTAATTTATTGAAACTTTGGTCTTGCAATTTGCCTTTTTTTCTTTAAATGATTAGGATTTAAAAGTGGGTTTAAATTACCATTCACCTAACCAAATAACAAAAGGAAGGCAATGAATTTAAAATATTCAATATAAATTGATAAATTAAGTTATAGGAGTTACATATTATGCTACTTCTTCCCGTGAAGCATTTAACACTAGAATTCAACACATTAATTGATTGAAAATGGATAGTACATCTATAATGATTGAATTCATAACTTATAACTTAAGTGTTCATAAATATTAATCATGATGGAATTTAAAGCTAGAAATATTAGTGTAATGGTATAAAGGTAACTATAAATTTCATTCAACACTGTTTAAGACATGAAAATTTCTTAAACTTACATAATAAAATGGTTGTGTGAAATTTACATTCACATGTCCTAACGTCATTCTAATAATTTAATTCTGTCTATTTAAACTTCTCCAAGTAAAAACATAAGATGATGATTGAGAAAACTAAATCAGCATATCCTTAAAGAGGTTCATATTCGGGATAATTCACGACAATGTTTTGTATTAAAAAAGTCATTTACCTTTTATCACCTCATTATTCTTGTTTATCAAAATACAGAGCATCAGATTCTTCATTAGAGCAGGTTGATGCAGCTTTATTTGTTTTAGTAATTTAATTTTGAAATATTTTGCTTTATTGTTAACAAATTGGATGAAAATTCCACTGCCAATAATAAACAAACTAATATCTGTAAATATTATAGTGGAAAAGCAAATTTTTTCCTCTGTTACAGGAATTGACTCTTTTGATGAGATGGAAAGAGGATCCTGAGATCATGAAGGTTGAAAAATTCTGCATTAAACAATGAATTCAATTTTAAAAGTAATCATTAATTTTATAAATAAATTACTGTATACATAAAATTCACAGTTTCAGGCGTTGTCTAGTGGAAATATTCCATAATGAACAAGAACAATTTGTTCTTGATGATGGAGATCAATCTCCGAAACTAGTCGTGTGTGTTTTACTGTCTTTTATTGTTTATAATAAAAATAATTAGTGGAAAAAGTACAAATTGTTCTTGCTCATTACTGTATACAGAGCAGATATTAATTCCTTAATTTTGTTTAAAATGGAATTTGCTTCCTTTTGTATTACATTTTCTTGTAAATAAAGCCTGGGGCCCTTTTTCTCCAGGTGTAATCAAGAGAAAATAGAAGTCCTTTGCAGAATAATTAACATAAGAATAAGAAAGAAATTCAGGAATAATTTATAAATGCCTCTAATTATAGAATGAATTACCATACAGGGCAATTTATTTATTGAGTCCCAACACATAAAAAATCTCATTCAGATGGTCATATTTTTAAACAAACATACAGGCGAGTAGAACTTTATTTCCTAGATTAATTACAATTAAAGCACTAAAATACACGATGAAAATGAAACTTAACCTTGAATGTTGAACGTATATATTCGAATAAAATATTGTTAAAAAGTGATAAAATGCATCTAAATGTAACTAAAACTGTAAATTTCCAAAGCTTACCACTTCAGGAGCAATTTTGGTCACAGCACTAGCTATCGGCTTTCCAGTGCGACGATCATATGTCATTTCAAATTCGACGGGATCTCCAATTTTAAGATGTTCGATATTTCCATTAAACTGACTGAAGTGAAAAAAGAGGCGAGCTTGTCGTTCACAGCACTGAATGAACCCGTAAGAGTGCTGAAAAAGATCAAGTCATCAGAAAAATTCGTCATAAAATGGAAAATATTTCAATTAAACGGAATCTTTCCCTCACCAGCAACTTTTCAATGATTCCTGTCTCACGCAAACCTTGTCCTCCAAGGGCAGAATCTCCGTAAGTATTTGAATTGCTCTGAGATGCTTCTCCATTGAAAGTAGACACTCCAGCCTGATTATTTTCGTTGGCAGTGTACGTTCCAATTGGAAAACGACCATTTCTTGGAGTTCCACTATTTCCTCCGGTACTTCCAGCTAAGTAGTTAATGTTTGAATACTGTCCACCAGATGAATTCTTAGTAGTGAATGAGTGAGTGTTAGGAAAAACTTTTTGAGTATGGCTACTGCCATTGGTTGAGGTCCTGTAAGTCTTGTACATATAGCCCTCACTTGAGTTTCCACCTACAGGTGAATGTGCATTAGGTATCATTGTTTTGAAATCAATTACTGCAGTGTCTGAACCAATGGTTGGCGGCTGGAAAGTTCTCCACTGAGGATTAGTGGACATGATCAGGCCTCACTATGAGGACTATTGAGTTTTTACAAAAGTTTAGTTTAGAGAAATTTTATCACAGAAGGATTCTTTCGGAAAATACTCCTAAACGGATATATTTCATAAGTAAAACGGATTAGAATATATACAACGTATATGAAGAATTCGATTATTTCTGTCCTGACTTCGAAGCACAGGATAAGATTCTACAGCTTTTGATACAATGAATATAGCAAAAGCTGCAGTAAAAAACGAAGTTAAAATAATTTAAGAGTATACAAATTATAATATTGACAAAAATCCTCAGATGTCCTCAATGCGTGCTGGGTGCGACTGTGTGTGGTGTATAATTTTATCCTTTTATTCGTGTTTCCTAATCTAACTGCAACACATGCTGAAAAAGAATTGAAGAAAATGGTCAGTCCGTGGAAGGATACGAATAATCCAAAATGACTCTCAATATTTAAAAAAATTATCACTGAATGTCCAAGTTAAAGAAAATCTTTTTCTGTCGATCATTGAATTGATTATTCTTAGATCTTTGATATTTCACTGATTTTTAGAAGGAAATTCCCTAATGTCATCCCAAATGATTTAAAAAAACATCAAACTGTATCGCTATACGACGTTTTTAATTTTTAAAGAAAAAGCTCAATGTATTCAAATTACTTGACATTAATGGTAGAACCGCGAGGCGTATAATGGTTTCTGTCAATGAATAATTGCCCGATACATAAAAGCAATGATATTGAATTGAAATTTCTAATATTTAATCTCACCACGACACAGCACAGCACTGACGACATGCCGCCATGTTGAATGTCAACATTCTACCGTAAAGTTGTCGAAACAGAAATGTTGGGAGCCGAATTCGTAAATAATGATTGAATTGGGGAATCAATAGCTCAGGATGTAGAACAGAAGCTTTTTATTAAAAATTTGGGAGAATGAAAATAGGATAACCATAAAATACAGACAGCGTTGCCAAGTCTTAATTCATTGCATAGTGAACTGCAACGCTGCGATGAATAAGGACGCAAATCAAGAGCGAAATAGGTAATCGGGGTAAATAGTCTTCCGGCAACTTTGGTCCGCAGTTGGGATAAGGATTTTAGAATGAATACAGTAGTTCTGATAGAATATCCTTTCCAAGAATTTATTAGAAAACAATTTTTTAGTCCATCACTTCTAGAATACAAAAGTCTTTATACAGACATTGAACGACATAATAATTGTATTACTCAATGAGATAAGGGTAGCTTATAAATCAATAAGTTATGAGAAATCTATAAATAGCTTATCCTTTTAAATAATCTCTCGATTTAGTATTTTTATATGTACATATTAAACATTTAATTGCTATTTACATGAACATTATACATGGGTACCTTTCACTCATTAGATTGATATGGAATCAAACGCACGGTGGAATGGAAACGTTTGGATTTCAAAGATAAAACTAAACTAGCATATCAGTGAAATTGCTGTAGTTCCAAAATTGTTTACTGGCTTCACCTCAGAACTCTAGTGACTTGAAACATAGTTAACCAACGAAGTCATGACATTTTAATTTTCAGAGAAATTATAGATGAAAATTGTCATCTCGTACACATTTTCAAGAAATGAAAGAGTAGCTTCTGGAGCAGTTATGTTAAAAATATTCAATATTTAAAGCCAATTGGATCCAGGTAACTGAGACAATTATTTCACAGCTTTAAACATTCTACATCCTTCAACATATGCAGAAGAATCAAAATTTCAATATCATGAGGATCAAATTAACATGACTAAATCCAGCCAACCTGGATCCTCCTACATTTCCAACATTATTGCTCCTAGGTAAATATGAAAGAGCTGTGCTTTCCATAAAATTTTATTATAAGTAATAAATAGTTCCACAAGGCCTTCTTATTGCTTGGAACCTGAAAGTATTATGGAACCCCTATATGTAAGGAACATGTTATAGGCAAATAAATAAAAATCCTGACAAGTGCATCCACATTGGTTTAACTTGACATAATACCACAGTTTTTGACTGACATGGTCTGGCACTCCACCCAAATTCTTATCACAATCAGTCCTTATTGTCATGCCACCAATTTTACTGTTCTTTGCCATCACTGCCAGGTTACTTGCTAAGAAAATTTAAGGACTGCCTGTTCTCATCAAATGATAAGCTTGGCACCCAATAGGCTCAAAACGTCATGGAAAATAACAAGAATTTTCACCAAAACTACCCAAGGTAGAACCAGAAAAATACACCTTTCAGAAAATTAAAAATGATCTCATCATGAAAAATTTCGATGGATAAAATCAACAATTCATTACAATTGTTTTGCTTTAAATATACATTAGCCTTCTCTTGTACACACCAGTATTATCTACAGAAACTTTATTGTATTACACGATGGTATCATGTTTTTATGGAAGGCTTAAGACACTTTCTAAATTATCCTGAGTTGCTTTTAGTTTGGAGTGTATTTTTGCAATGATTTGAAAATATAACCATTTTCAAGAAACTGGGATATATAAAAGGTAACTAAACGGGTATGACTGGAATTACAGATATTTTTCTCTACAAACAGATAAAAACTTAATCAGAAATAGCAATTAATTCATACAGAGAATTGCATTATTTTACTGATTTATATGGTAAATTCACATCATTATGACCTTTTGTCTCAAGAAGCAAAAAGGAGTTGCATGACTTAATATTCCTCTTGGAACCATATTTCATGCTCTTACTTATGAGCTGAAATCTAAGATAATTTCAATGTAATGAAATGAACAGCACAAGATCAATCAATTACAAGTAAATATTATAAATAAGATAATTCAATTACAAGTAAATATTTAGGAATAAATTCCTTGTATTACCAGCACATGCCAACATGAATGTAACTTAACAATTTGGAGAATCAATGAAACAACAGCTTCTGGCAGATAGACTCGAGATATTACTCTCTCCTTTGAAATAAAATCAATTTAATCATGAGTGAACAATAGCTTAATGATAACAATGATGAAATTCCCAAAATGATATAACAGGTGGTTGTTTAAGTCAGATTTATAATAGAATTGCATATATTTCTCATTACTCAAATCCTAAAAAGAAAAATACAATTTCAGAATGAAGGATCTAAATATCACCAGATCTCCTAAAAATAATAAGAAATCATAATAATCTCTTCTTAGTGAGGTTATTCTTGTAATTCCTTCCAAAATTCAACTTATATAAAAGCATTAGTTAGTATAGAAGAAAAACCTGAGTATTTCACTGCTATTAACTGAATTAACATCACAATAGTAACAACATTAGTAATTGAGACAAGGCTAAGTGTAGATACCATATTTCCAAAAGTCACCCTAATTAGTCAGCCTTGATCTACAATTCTACAACACTAATTTCATGCCAATCATTCCAAATGAGTGAATACTTAGCTCAATAATTATTTCCAAGAAAGAATTAGTAACATTATTCCACTTAGTAATTTTAAATAATGATTTATGACTCATTAATCAGCCAAATAAAGGTAAATTAAAAATGGCAAGATAGACCGAGATGATGGCAGAAAACTTTTCATCTTTAATGAGGTATACTTTTACAGCAATTTTAGCTTTTAAAACAAATAAAACTTTTTCTTCAATGTCAAAGATAATGACTGGAACTCACAACAAACTTCAAATGGAGAGCATTAAAATATCATACGGAGATATTCCTTCAATAAACTGAAAGTTTTCCTGAAAAAGTCATGCTATAAAAAAGTAAGACAACAACTTATGTTACACATAATGATCAATGTCTATTTATCATTCTTGATAATATGTTAGTTTGTTTCTTGGCAATGTACAATGGGAAAACTAGTTTCAGCAGTGATTTGAATCATCAGCATTCTTGTTTTTAATGAACACAAAAGTAACATAGAAGGCCATCACAGATGGTATATTTAATGAGCAGAGCTCAAATAATGCTACGACTCAAAAATTTTCCATGCAGGGGGAGTTTCCATCAGGTTCATATGCAAGTAATATCATTTAGTTTTCTTTTAAATATTGTACAAATGAAAATCCTTGGAATGTAACGGAATCAAAATCAGTTTAAAAAATATCCGAGAAATATTCCTCTATGACAGGGTAAAGAACTATTTCACTGAAAGTTGGAGGTACTTCTTCCCTTGTCATGAACAGATTTTGAGTCTCATTGGTTCACATTTATTTACCATAAATATTCAGGAGTAACACCAAGATAATTTGGCACAACTCAAATGTTTTAATTAACTCATACATCTGCAGTGACCAAGCTAAGTTTAGTTTTGTTCTAGTCACTTAAGGTTGACCATATTCTCTTCAGGAGGGGCATCTATATGAAAAGGACGAAGCTTGCCGTGTTCCACCAAAGGAGTCTTTTCAGCATCTTCCTCATCTTCTTCATTTTCTCCAAACTTTTGGGGAGATGTGGACCTCCTGAATTCTAACTCACTTCCTCGGTCAGGAACACGAATGCGAATCTTGTGTGGATCCAGCTTCTTCCCTAATCCATCCATTGTGAGATTGGGAATCCCATTGCGAGCTGGCACAGGTGGAGGGACTGGATTTGAAGGAGATCGACTTGCTGAAATGGATGAACGGGACAACAATGTGGACAAATGAGCAATGGAATCATCTGTGGTAGGGACTGGAGAAGCAGGAGGCGGGGATGGAGTCACTGAGGGCGGATAGGGTACAAATACACGCACTACATCAGGGCTTTTGCTCCTCTTGCTAGGAGGAGTGGCCAAACCAAGAGGAGGAGAGAGTAGAGGAGAATGTGTGACTGGCCTAGGTGAGGGTGAGCTAGAGCGAGATCGGGGAGGAGGAGCAGGGGGAGTACAGGAACGATGGTATGTTTCCAAGCTGCTTCCGTTGTAGGGTGGACTTGCAGGAAGTGCTTTTGGAGTGGCAGAACGTGACGAGGGGGAGGGAGATGATGAGGCATGCATGCTGTCTTGCCGAGAAGTAGAGTGAGCATGTCTGGATGTGAGATGACTATGTGTCACTTCTTCATCTTCATAACTGAGGGAGTGGGGATTATTTACAAAGAATTGGATTGTTGGAGAAGAGCTGCCAAGATTACCTCCCTGCTGATTTTGTACACTTCCTGGCGCAGAACAGGAGCTTAGGTTACTGCTTTTATCACTGTGCGTGTCTAGGCTGTTATCATTCAGAGCCTGAAAAATATTAAGATACTATTTAGTTATTCTTTTTTAAGGAAGAGGGATTATGTAATAATTATGTATACCATCTCAGCTGGGAAATTTGATGAGGGAACACCATAACTAAAACAAAAAATGAAGTATGTAGAAAATAAAAAGTTTTTAAGATCCAAGCCCTAAAATACTTTCAGCATTCAACTTTGTTCTGAACAAAACATTGCATTTATGGGAAAGAACTAATCAAACTATTGGATCTCATTTCTGTGAATGCCAAAATAAAATTAAGTGATATTATGGTAATTCCACAGTTTGAAGACAATGATAGTCAAAGTATTTTCAGCATCATCACTTTGTTTCCAAACTTAGACAATTCTTGGAGAAATTGAGACTGAACGACATAAAACACACACTTGAAGTTACAGAAAAAGAAATATAATAAAGACAAGAGACAAGATAATATTCGAGTTTCAAACTATCTGGGTAATGCTGTTATCCCATAAAAAATACCAAATATGTGGACACTTGAGTTCTCAAAGAAAAGCTTGTAAAAATTCAACAACTTCTTACAGGATTTTCATAATCATATACATGGTAGAAGGGATAATATAATTCATGTTAAACGTCCATTACTTACTCCAGTCGTATTTTTGATATACAAGCCTTCTTAATTTATTATGATTTGAACTACTTAGTATAATAGTAATAAATTTGGAATAAACTGAAAATATTTTTGTTGACAAAGAAAGTGTTGACAAGTACTGATGAAATATGTAATTTAAACCTTTTAAAATGATCTACAATGAATCAATTTCTTCTTACTGAAAAAAATATCACATTTTGGTTTTAACATCATTAATGTTCAAATAAATGCTTCATCACTGATAGAATCATCAACTTTTACCTGAACACATTCACTTTCCTTTAAAATCTAATTGAAAATATCTTCTTCCAAAAGCAAAAAAATGTTCTCATATGATTAATATGTAATAAACATTCTTATGAGTGAAAGAATCACAAACAAAACAAGAGTGATTTTATTCTTGAATTCTTAATTTAATAGAGTGACTCGTAAATTTCAATGCATCCCCTTTTTTTGCTTTCATTCTTTTGAAATTCATCATCAAGGTTAAGATGTACATTATATTTTCCTTTGTTCGAATTTTTGATCCAGATGCTACTCAATATCTTATGAGAAAACATCTGCTTATACTTAAAGTACAGGTGTACATCATTCCGTTTTTTCTAAATTACACTACATTTTAACCAGACAAAAGTCTCTGTTTTCTTGCAGTTGAATATTTGGTTCAGTTCCAGTTTGATTCCTCAATGAATACTTTTAATTAATACAAAACACTGTTCTTTGACTTTATTGGAATTTACCCACGGTTTCAAAAAGACACTTGATATAATAATTAATAACGTAATTTATATCACATCCATTATTTTAGAAAAGCCTGAAAGAACTGAGAGAAATTGACCTATTTGTTTTAAGATAATAGACATTTCTTTCGATTATCAAATTATAAGATTAAGAACAGTATAAACACATGATCTCAACATGCACACTGATTTACTTTAAGGCTGATGGAGAATGAGTTTAGCTTGAGAAAATGAAGAAAGAAAGAGAGGTCAAGCAGCTTCTAATTTAATTACACTTTGAGAAAATACAAACAATAGAAGCTACTTCATACATCTATTCAACACCAAAAGGTACAGCATCTAAAACCTTTTTGATTGACCATAGAGTACTATTTATATTATAAAAATTGAGATGAAAACTGTGAAAAACTGTCAAAAAAATACTCTGAAAGGTACCACTGTAAGAATATTATGAAGTATCAAAATCTATTAAAATAACTTTAAGATAAACCAGATTATGTTTTCACATAGTTGTTAGTATTCATTTACATAAAAGTAATACTCTATACAGTTTTGAATTACAAATCAATCGAATTAACTGTATTAACTACTATCTTTTAGACTAGTACTGGGTTAGCTTCAATTTCACTTACTGTATTCAAAATATAACATCCCTCAACTCTGGCATTTATTCAAGTTCAAGTAATATTTAAGGGAGATCAACTAACTTTAATTATGAAAATGTTTTTTTCAGCATTATTTCATTACCCTTTCCTTAAAAATGGAATTTTTAATGGAAATATTTATATTCACACCACTTTATAAGCATCTTATTTTTACCTGGCATTATTTATGCACTTAGACACTACTAGTAGGACTACTATTTAAATAGAATTAATTTGAAAAGCCAGCTTTGTCTACTCAAGGAAAAGCTACTACTAACTCTTGGAAAAGAATAAATACAAGAATGGAAATTTATTCTTTATGACTTGTGAATTTTTAATGCTACCTTTCAACAAAAGTCTGTACTTACACTGGACTTGGCAGAGATGAAAAAATTATGTGCACTGCCACATAAAGTGAATGCTTGTGATAGGTTGTGCTGATCATATCTGGTTGAACTACTTAAAATAGACATTTTTCTATAAGTCTTACCCTATTGAACTTTTTACTTAATTGTTGTGGCCAATGTACAATAGGTTAATAAATTCATGACTCAGAAAGTTAGGGTCTCCAAATAAATTACAGAGATAACTAATTACTTAAGTGATAGATATCAAGTTCAATCAGAATATATTTATTTATTTTAGCATACACACACACACACACAAATCTATATTTTTTTATGGATACACACATGCGCACACACACACACAAATATCAAAGCTAACTGTAAATATTATTGAAGAAAAGTTATACTTGACTGAACTTGGCTACTATAAAAATTGACATAAATCTGCTATAAGAAAATACAAAACTTCAATTAAACAAATTCAAACTCAAATAGAAACACTTGACAGGGTTAAAAGGAAATAGATAAGTTACTAGTATAAAAGGGAAATAATAAAATGAACAGCAATTTATAAGTGCAACAGGAATGGCTTTTTTGGACTTATGCAAAAAACCAGCGCTTCCTATTGGCCACTGCTCCTGCTCCCCTATCAGGCGTTCTGTCTGTAGAACCTCCATCCACTACTGGGGGCCACTGAACCCAAACATGTTTGAGTGGCTACCATTACCTAGTGGAAGCTGCAAGCACCCTTGGGAAACTAAGGGAAACTTACTGGTACCACTAGTATCCCCATGGCCTTAACAGAAATTCAGAAGCAGCTTTCCTCATTTCAATAGCTTTCTATTGATAGCTTGCAACTATTTTTCTCTCTTGGAGAGATATAAAAAATTGTACAAGAAATGAACAAAGAATCAATTAATAAGAACTTCATAGAAAATAATTATAAGAATTTATTAAGTAACAATGTAGCACTTACTAAAAGTCATACAAGGGACACTTGTGCACCAATTTCACTTGTTTTCCTATTTGAAAACATTTATCAATCTCATAAATCTTGTCGATTTTTTTCTATCTGTTAAAAATAAAAAAAAACCTTTGGACTATCTCTATCACTTTCAAAGTATCTCATGAGGTCTTCTTTTTGCACTCCTCTTTGCCTGATACTTTACTATCATTTCTGTGTGTGGATTAACACTCTACTAATTTGTCTTTGTATCCCAGTGCAAATTCGGTCGAGAAGCTCTCGACAGGCTTGCATTGTATATGATGCAATTATGGCAAGCAAACAGTTTGTGTTGACTGATTCATGGTTCATCAATGCACGGGTCGAACCCTTCCTCTGGTGTTTTGCCCACTGTAGAGAAGTCCAGACCATCTCTAACAGAGGGTTTTACTTTCTCACTAACAGATTTTATTCAGAGTGAAAATGACAAGGTATGATGATTAGAATCACAGTTTCGTCCTTTATACAAGTTCCACTGTTTACTAAAGAAAAGAACTTGGAATTTGATATATAAGGGACATGGAGGCTTCAAAATATGAGATATTCTTTTAAAAGAATTCTGAGAATAGATAAAATCTGTTTCTCTTGCTAATTCTGTCATATCACTCACCTCTTCCAGAAGTTCTGCCTCTACCCATAAAGATAATATAATGAAGTTGAGGAATGGGACAAGAGTGATAATCTAAGGCAGTAACATTACTATGAAGTTTTCCCTTGTGCTGGTCATTTTAATTCTCTGTTTTCTTATGTGAGTTTCTCTGCAATATTGTTTCTCCATCATGACTACAATTATGTAGAATACCCTGTCTTCAGTTTGAAAGGTGTCACTAAATGAAACGTCATCATTATGGAGAAACAAGATCCTGGTGAAACCTGATATAACATGCAGTATTTAACACAGTTACATAATATGATCCTACTGTAAATGTCATACTAGATACAACTATGATAGGGTAAAGCAAAGACAAGTATCTAAAAGTGAAAGCAACTAACCTGAGAACGATTAGTTGTGGAGAAGACACTTAGGTCTGCTGTAGAGGTGACACTGGTACCTGCAAGAGATTGATGGGATCCTGCGCCAGTCATACCAACACCACTTACACTGCATCCTCCTCCTCCAACTGAAGATCCTCCTCCTGGACCATGAGCAACTGAACTTGCATCATCTATGCTAGGATCGAAGGAGAACTTGGAGCCTGTCAATATTATAAAATCCATTTAAGTAGTCCAAGGACAAAGACACCTTTCTAAAATATAGTTCTATTTAATGGAAATCCAGTTAAGATGCTTTCAGGGAGGGTTCAATTCTATACCTGCCACCATCTGAGTCGCAATATGCTTCCATGTCCAGACGATTTTAAGAGAATGTGGCCGTCTCAACAGGGTTAATTGGGAAGCAGAGTATTTAAACAGTATTATACCATATGTTGTGTGTGAAAGGGACTGCCAGGAAAACTAATGGGATAGCATCTTAAACAGGTTATACTGTAATATGTTTGCACAAAATTCTTACAAAAAATAAAGGAAAAATAAGCAGCAATTGTGAAACAAAATGAAGCATAAAAAACAGCATGGAAGCATAATACATAATGCGTCAGCAATATGGGCTAAATGTAAAATATATCAGCCAATAATATGATACCAGGTTTAAAAGGACATACAATCAGAAATAAACGTATTAAGACATAAGTTCCATCTGACAGCTAATACAATATTCAAATGTTTTATCTCAAACCTAAAATTATATCATTCCCCTAATGGTAACATTTACTAACTGCTGGAAGTTACCATAACACTAGGAGTGACATGGATGCACATTTTTTTTGGAGATAAGATATCACCTAAAAGCTACCTTTCCTTTTGATTATAATCTGAGAAAGATAACTCTTAACTAAAACACCACTTAAATAGCCTTTACATGATGCATTCCTTGCTAATATAACATCATACAAGAAAAAGATAGTAATAATATGCTTGACAGCCAGCATAGACAAAGAACAATATTCATGTGTTCATATACCATACATACATTACATTTACACAGAAATCCTCCTTTGGGATTCTCACCGCAATTTTCATAGTAATCCAAAATTATTCTTCACACCATAGCTATGATTGTAAAATATTTTGGAGAGGTTAGAATATGAAATCAATGCAAAGAACAACAATGGAAAATCTAAGTATTCTTTTTGAGTAAAAGCTGCTTGCATACTGCGAGCTAATTGGTGAAAATTTACCAAAACATCCGATTATTCTTTGATATATGTGACCCCTGTTCACATTCTGGATTTTATCTTTCCATGTTATGGTGAAATCATTACAAACAATTCTTAAAAATGGCCAAAATACATTTTAAAGGGGAAAATTTTGCATCAACCTGACACCAAACCAACACTCATTTGGTAGCATTCCTTCCTCTGGTACAGTTCGCCACAATAAAATTGAACGGTGTATTCCGTGGTGATTAAGATTGAGGGGTTTTAAAATCCAGGGTTTATCCCTTCTACCCCTCCTATTACATCTTGGGAACACTAGAATATTGCCTTAGCCGGGGCTTGGCTGGGTCGTACCCATGTGCCTACGCTTCGTCCGATCAGGAGGGCTGCTATCGCGAGGTCTAAAGGAATGCGATACCAGCGATTGCTGGGAATTTTTCGTAAGAAATTTATATTTTAAAAGGGCAGTGGCTGTAAGTTAGAAACAGATTCCGCTTTATTCTTTACGAGAACCAATATTTTCCTCCATATAATTTCTGGCTCCCTTGAATATTGAGGACTGCAACCGATGTATATAATAATATTAATCGTTAAATCGAAGAAAAGGAATTAAGATTCTGATTCGATCAAATTGCCCTTGGATATCCTGGCTCAGGCTTTCAAATAGCAGGAAGAGTATCCTGAAATTTCATATTTCAATTACTTTAAATTCGACAGGATTGAAAAAAGCAGCCATTAAGGCTCAATCTGTAGGAACCCATCATTTCAAAAATGTCTTTCGTCATAGTTAAAAGACAATACCATATTTTAAAATGCATGAGGGCTATGAACTTGCTGAAACCCTGTCTTAAGATGGCCGACTAATATTTCAACAAAATAAGAATATGGAATACACAAGTGGTTTACCTCATTGAGACCGTCTGGGTGATTTCATAAATGTATCTTGGAAAAATTCTTTTTATAATACATGTTTTTACTTTATTCTTCTTATCCCAGTTATGTAGGTGAATCCCCTTAAACACTTTAACTCCCTTCAGACAGTCTCTCTTTTTCCCGATGCTTGTTTCCTTTAGCTCATTTAAATCATGAACCATTTGCCTTTAGATACGGTTGACTTTATCCTTCATTATGTATCACTTCGTAACATAACACATCTCTGGGACTTTATTTAGTGCACTTATTTCAGTCAAAATGCAGCTATGCCTAAAAATAAAACTTTCATTTGGGTCTTAAATTGTTTACGAATTACCGTAGCTTTTAACTACTATTTATTTGATTTCAAACGTTTCATTCAGTACGAATAACCCTATTTTTATGCTTCCTTTTATAACATACTTATTTTTATATGCTGTATTTTTAAAAGAATTTACTATGTTGGCCTTGACTTTGTGGTAGGCTTCCATTATGATGAAATGAAAGGATTCAAAAATTTTTACCGTACCACTGGATTTTATTTATCACAACCTAGGTTTCGGCCCCTTAGGCCATCTTCAGGTGAATAAACCAGAAAACAATTTCAGTCAGTTTCCTCCTCTCCTTCATATACTGACTGAAATTGTTTTCTGGTTTATTCACCTGAAGATGGCCTAAGGGGCCGAAACCTAGGTTGTGATAAATAAAATCCAGTGGTACGGTAAAAATTTTTGAATCCTTTCATTTCATCATACTGTATTTTTAAATAAAACTTGAAGTTGAATCCCAAATATCCCTTGCATCAGTCTTTTTACACATTGTTTCTTATATATGTGGGGTTACTTACTTTAGAAAAGATACCAGGAAACAAATTTTGGAAACTGTATCATCTAAGAATTACTAGTACCATATTTAATTATCGTTTCTTGGCCGCAGAAACTCCAGTCCACTGTGCGCTTAGCTAGACCTCACCATAAAAACAATTGTTTTCTCCCTTCTGCTTGCTCAGAGGCCCACGGTCGAATAGAAGGGAAGGTTTGGACTATTCCGATGTTGCCAAGATGTAATAAAAGGAGGGGTGGAAGGGGTAAACCCTGGATTTTGAAATCCCTCAATCTTATGCACCACAGAATACACCATTCAATTTTATTGTGGCAAACTATACTATAGAAGACCACTTCATCTGCAAACTCCATGATTTTGAATGCTCTATCGTACCAAGATAGTCCTCAAAACAATTTTCAAAAATTTGTGGAAAAGACTGCCTGGCCTCGATCTCAGAACCCGTTTGTGTTGGACAATTGCATATTAATGTTAGATGAATGCCATTCTGACGAGTTCCAAAGTTTCAATTCAGTATTTTATCAGGAAGGTCCAAAAATAAGATTACGTTATCCCCCTTTGAAATGAATTTTAGAATGGAAATGCCACTGTGGCATCGAAACAAGGATAATTAGAAATATAGTGAACTGCATGAAAAATTTTTCAACCCACTCTGTTCCCATTCTGGGTTTCTTATCTAATATCCATCTTATCTAGGAAAGCACTGAAAAATAGTCTTAAACTTGCAGCAATGCATTTTAAATGGGAGATAGTTTGCACCAACCTGGTCTCAAACCCACGCTCATTCAGTGGCATTATTTCCACTGGTACTAAAGAAAACCACAGCATCACCAACCTCCCTGATTTTGGTTCTTCTAATTTACCAAGAAGTGCCTCAAAATGATTTTCAAAAATTTGTGCAATGCATTATTATGGAAAATTCAGATTTTTGGGACCTTCTGGAATCCAACCCATGATAGCTAGTGCCAATGTCTGAATAATTCTGGCAACTACAGGATAAAACCAGTATGCCGTAAAAATTTCATGTCAATGGCACTTGTGGAACATGGTTTTAATGAATTTTACCTCATGAGGTTTGTGTCACATCTGGTGTTCTGCAGGGTAGTGTATTAGGTCCTATTCTGTTCCTTACTTTTATCAACAATATAGTGGATAATGTTCAATGTAAGGTTGGGCTAGTCTTAGATGATACTGTTATTTATAGAGAGATTGCAAGTCCAGATCACATTGTCTACTTACAAAATGATCTGAATATTATTTCAGGTTGGTGCAGTGATTGGCCATTAGACTTGAACGTAAAGAAGTGCGTAGCTATGAATGTTACACATTCCACTAATGTTACCCGCATACCGTATAATATTTCAGGATATCCATAGCAGTTCGTGAAGCATCATAAATATCTTGGTATTATGCTCTGTAGTAGTTTTTCCTTCAAAGAGCATGTTCAAAACGTAGCAGGTAAAGTGAATAGGATGCAAAGTTTAGCTAGTAGAATCCTAAGGGGTTGCTCATGTAGAGTAAAAGAAATAGTATACTTTTCCCTAATTTGATCTCTCCTTGAGTACTGCTGTGGGATTTGGGATCCATACAAAGTAGGATTAACTTCCAGCCATGAGATGGTTCAATGTAGGGCAGCTAGATTTGTTAAGGGAGATTTCAGATTTGACAGCAGTGTTTCAGCTATGATAGAATCCCTCGGTTGGGATTCGCTTAGTGATAGAAGACTTGGTTACCATGGGAAGCTTTTTAATAAATTCTCTAATGGGATAATTTGGTCCCAATGCTGTTGCTGAATTTATCTTGTAGTTATGGAGTCAATGACAGAATTATGACTAAGGATGGACCTCACTGCAAAATGGCAATAAACCCTGGGAAACAAAGCAGACCACTTGACTTGCTAAAATGTTAAACATCTTTCCTCAAGCTCCACCTGAACCTAAGGAAAGGCAGATATTACTATCCATGATCACAAGATACTTTCTATTCCTGGGAAAGAGATGGACTGGTTTTGAAATCTCACTCTATATCTTATTTGGCTTTACATGATCACTTATTTCCCTGACTGCGAGCTCCGCTGTGGATGTGTATCCCCTTTCTTTGGACAAAATTTCAGAAGTTGGTGAATTTTACTTCTTGCTTATTTTTTCACATTATTTACTTTCATATAATATTGCTAAAAAGTATTCATAAAAATCTAAGTACATTATGTGTTCATCCGATATTAAAAGCTCTATATAACATATTGAAATTGTCTGGTGTGTTCAATTCCTTAGATACTCAGTTCACTGGAGAAATGTCAGGAAAATACAAATTGTTTCAATTACACAGTCACTCAACTTTTATCTATGGCGATTCTTACTATCTATTGAAATCTTTTGAAACAATTCAATTAACTTATCACAGATTACAATGTTTAATTCATTTCTATTAAGGTAAGCTGATGTTGATTTCTATGAACTACTTTTCTCTGAAGTACATCCATTAGTAGACTAATATACTATTTAACTTCCTAAGATAAAAGAAACATTTTCTAGGGAAAGGAAAAGCTCTGGAGATTTTTATTCAAAATTTGGAATGGTAATAATTCTGTTTGTTGACCCGAGTAGGACACTCCCAGAAATAGAAATAATTCTGACCCTTCAATATTTTATCTTCTAATTTTTTGCACTCAATTAATAGTTAGTTATTTTTCCTTGTAGTAACCCCTGATTTCATTGTAACCTGTTATTCTTATGTTTAAGAGTGTTTTATGTATCCAGCATATCCCCACCCCACATGCTGTTGTCATGGGACATAAAATGCACAATTAACAATCGGTTAATAGTAAACAATAGCTATACATTTTTCATGGGATGAATAAATCACTTGAAAATTTTTTTTAACAATACGAGTCAATGGAAAAATCCAATCACTCATGGTCATTTGGTAACATATCTTCCATTATTACTATAGAAGACTACCTCATCTCCGACCTGCAAGATTTTGGTTCCTCTATATTACTGAGAAGTGCCTCAAAATAATTTTCAAAAATCCACGCAATGATTTCTTAAGAGAAAATTCCGGTTTTGGGACCTACTGGTATCGAACATATGACAGCTAGCGTCGATGTTTGAATTTTTCTGGTATCTACCAGGGGGGGGAATGTTGTAAAAATTTCATGTTGACGGCACCTGTGGAACATTCTTAGGGTTCATATCCCCTATGCAAATTAAAAAATTTGTCGGGAATGCTTATATTCCTTTCAATTGAAAATTATGGGCGACTCTTTACTTTGGATTATTTGAAGGGTCTTAGTGACAAAACATAAACAGCATATGGGTGAAACATTTGATGAATAATATGGGTGAGCAGCATGTGGATATGTGCACAAATTGTGCCAAAATCTAGCAAGCCATCAATTCTAACGTGCACCCCAATTTTTGAGCTGAAAAAGGGTGTACATAATTTTTGAGTAAATATGGTATTTAGTTCCCACTGGAAGGCCACTGTGTTTGAGCCTTTGTATAAATTTTTTATAATATATTTTAATTATATAGTTTTCAGTATTATTACATATTTCAGAAATTTTAATCTATATTTAGTTTATTAATTCTTTACCTTGAGTAATTTTTTATTTAAAATTCAACTGTATTTATATTCTATTATGTAAATTAAAAGATTGATAAAAATTCTTTTATATTGTTGCAACAATGGTTTGAAAATTATAAATATAGTTTCAAATTTTTGTTTCCTTAATATGCTTATTGTAAAGTAAAGTTAACATGTAATGACTACTTTAAATATAGAAGTTGACTACAATGATATGTTTTAGAAGTAAAGTAAGAAGAATCTTTTTCCGTATGGAATCAATGATGAGATTCAGGAGTGGCCTGATTAAGGTTTAGCATACCTCCAACTGAGTTCCTCTTGCCATTGGTTCGACCACCAAGCATACTTCCTCCTTCTTCAGCATCATCGTCATCTTCCTCCTCTTGTGCCTTAGCTACAGCAGTGTCCCTCCTCAATGCCACACTAGCTCGTGCTGCCCTTTCCACTTCAGTGAACTCACTGCGTCGTCCCACCCTTCTATCAAATGAGCCTCCACTGCCCAGAGTATTATCATTCATCAATCCAGCTGAATATCCACTCACAGCTTCATTTTCATTACCCCAAATAAATACTCCAAATGGACGTTTAGGCAATTCATTAGGAGGAGAAGGACCAGCCTTATCCAACTTCTGGCGATGCAGTTCATCCATGCACTTTTCCAGTGCAGTCATCACAGAATCATCATCGATACCAAAATCTTGTTCAAGTTTTACCTGTATGGAATTTTATGGTACTTCGAATCAGCATTCAAATTTTATCTATTATTATTTCTTACATGAAATCCTGGGAATAATAAACAAGCATCTCACACAAGTTATTACTGAAAGATGGAAACATAGAACTTTATTTTGGGTGGAACTAAGACTTACATTAATTATAACTACGTACATTAAAACTCGGTTAAGATGCTTTCCAGAGGACTAAGTGAAAACTGTGAGTGGGACAAGCATTTTAACCAGGTTATAAAAATTCTGAATTTCTTTTGTTGGAGAAGGGTATTTTGGCATTTTCATAATAAGTGTAAATAAGCGCTTCATATTTCAGAAAATGAAATTGGTAGTACTTTCTTTGTCACTGTTGTAGATTATGTAGAGAGCATGCAAAGTATTCTTGTGTAATTCTGATTTCCTACTCATCATATATATATTTGAAAATGATCAGCCTTAAAAGATTCCTTGTTACTTTGTTTTGACACTTTCACACTCTACAATGAAACAATTTTTATAAATGGGATAGGCAAATAGAGATATATAATGATTTTTTAACACCAGTGGTAGTCACAGAAAGCAATCTCTCCAAGACTATGCTCAAAAGCCTACAGTAAACTACACTCCCATTCTGGTTTATTTGATATTTTTGTAAAATGAGATTTATGTTGCACATTAAAGATGAAAATAATGGAATTTTCTTTTTGTTAACAAGACATTTTGTAAATATCAGGGGTTAGTTATATATAGGGTCTATAATAGCTGACTATATTGTCAAGACCAGCACTATATCATATTTTTGAGGAGCTCTCAATAGAATCATTTGAGATGCGAGATTTACCTGCAAAAAGTGCAAGATTTCATCCATTCCAATCCTCATGAGAGATCTCCGATGTAGCTTGAGAAGAGTGTAAGCCATGCCAGTGAGAACTCTTTCACCTTCATGAAGGAATACATCCCAAATTCTTAATGTAAGTGTAAAAGGAACCTAAAATGGAAAAAAGTATCTTAAGGTATCTAAAAAAATCAATGCGAATAAAAATTATGAGCTTTCTTTGACAGAAGTTTTTCATATGGTGGATTTCCTCAAGATATTGCCTATTTTTGTTAATTTTATGAGGAATATTATTATATTATTTTATTATATTAAGCCCGAAAATAACATTGTCTGAATTGGGCTCTTTAGAACAACCCAACTGATTTAAAAGTGAATGATAATGTTTTAAAGCAAGATATAGCTTGCTGACTTGCTAAAATGACATCCTGGAATCAAACCAAGGACCATTAGGAAAATTGAACTACACAAATGATAGTTTTTCATAAACCCTTTCCAAAAGCTTGGTTTTAAGTTACTATGTTGTGGTGAATTGATTAAAAGAATTCATTTACATTTACATATAGAGCCTGCAAACTGCCACTGGGGCATGGCAGGGGGTGTGAAACACCGAAAACCCTACCTTTGACTGCTGTTGGCTTCTAAGCCAACTTCTTATTCCGTATACTCCTGCAATTTACGACTACAATTTTCAAATTACTCACGTTCCTCTTTAAAGAAGGGCATCTTCTCTCATCACACTTTGAATTGGTGTAATTCTCTTTCCTAACGAAATTATGAGCTGGTATCAACTTTCTAAGCTAGAATATACTTTCAATCTCGTTATTGTGGGTGTCAAACTCAGATCTAATACGCGAAGTCTTGTTACTCAATAACCTACTGTTGCAGTCTAACCTAAAAAAACACCCACATCCCTAAACACCCTACCTGCTACCTTCTCCACAGCCTCGGCTGTATAATGAACCCCAGAATGGTCAAGGGGTGCCCTACAGGAATCAAGAACGTGGCACAGATCGACAAAGCCCACCCCTCTATCCCGACAGAAATATCTCAGCCAACGGTTCAGACCAACCACCCTACTCCAATCCATATGGCTTCAATCAATCCGGGGAACAATACTACAAATGGAGAGCCCAATACTAACCCCAGATGACCCCCAGACACGTGCAACCTCAGAAATCAGGTCCTCAAATGAGTCCAAGATCTCCTCGGACCCACGAGCCGAAGCATCATTGGTGCCAATATGGTCCACCACATGCAGTGAGGAGCAACCCATCTCCCCTACCGCCGCACTTAACTCCTTTGTCACCTGGGGTACCGTACCTCCAGGTAAACACCCGCTCCACAACATCCTCCCGGCGGGCCCTGAAAATTGCTGCAATGCACTTTAAACTGGTGAATTTTGTACCTGGAATCCAACCCACACTCATTTGGTGAGTAGCCTCATGCATATATTAAATTTTCTCAATATACGTTTCTTATGGGAGAATAAGGACTTTTTGGAGGTTAACCAAGGGTCTTCTTATAAATTAAGATTATATATAACTATTTGGTAGGCAACACCAACCATTTCTAAAATTCCAAGTCCATATCATAATGGGAGACGTAAATTTATTGATTTAATGAAATTATACATATATATCTATTATATATAGCTAACTATCCAGATAAACCTATATATATATATATAGTAAATATGTATTCATCCAGTCGTACATGTTTTCGGCTAATCCAACATGATGTCACATCAATTACGCAGTGCCAGAGAACGTGTTTTTAAACAGAGATATTGAACACCAAATAACTGTGTGCAAATTACCATCAAATAGACAAGTGATTGAAGTTCTATTTTATAACATACGGGAGGTAAAATTAACTATCAGTGTAAGTGCTTCACTTGTGGTTAGTGAATGCATGAGATTTTGGGAGAAAGCAAGAATTCCGACAAGGGCTATTCAACATTGTTCACAATAACTTATTAACTATCATTTAACTATAACTTACTAACTTGCATTTGGGGATAAATTTGGAAAGAAGTGCAAACAAGTGTGACAATATTTTTGAAGACATCATGAAGAGGAGTTTTAAAATAGTCTATAGGGACCCCCGTGAACATGGGAGTGTAGCTTCTGAAATGTGCATTGGGAAATTCTGAAAACTGGTGGCCACCGGGGCGATAATCTTTTTCCGAGGAATAGCCCTCGATGGTTGCCGTTGTCGGTGCTTGGAGAAACCTTTGTCTCTTAGTCATTGAACGCCAAGTGCCATTTCCTTTCTTTCAGCAAATGATCAAGTTGAAAGAAGACATGATGTTTTTACTTCCGCTGGGAGAGCCATGATGTAAAGGCTACCTTGCAGGAGTTGATAAAAAAACTCACGGATAAAGAAGAAAGGGCAAGGCAAAGAAAATTAGAAGAGAGAAGGAAAGAGAAACAACAGTGTGCAGCATCTGCATCTGCTGTACCTCCATATTCATCATCTGAAGATTTAGATAACCCACATCCAAGTTCAGATGAAATCACCATTGGTGAACTTTTAGGACAGACTTCTGAGAGCACACCAATGCAGAATGCTGCAAGGTATGGTACGAAAGATTTTTTTACTCCTAAATCAGTGGCTGCTTTGGATAGGTGCCAGCTGAGTGTAAGAGATTCTGTATACATCATTCGGACGACAGCAGAGGCACTTGGCCATAATTCCGAAGAACTCTCTATTAATAAATCTTCTATTCATCGCATCAGACAGAAGAAGAGAAGAGAACATTATGGAACGATTAAATCAGCTTTCCGGAATGATAAACCTGCAATTCTTACTGTTCATTGGGATGGTAAACTGTTGCCTGCATCAAATGTCAGGGACTCAAAAGAAAAAAGACTTCCAATTGTTGTTAATTTGGGGAAAGCGAACAGCTCATCGGGATTCCAAAAATAAAGAATTCTTGTGGTAAAGAGCAAGCGAATGCTGTTTAAAATCCATTATCATATTGGGGTATAAAAGATAATGTACATATTCTCTGCTGTGACACAACTGCATCAAACACTAGACGTTTTAATGGAGCAAGTGTCTTGAACTAAACTTGGACAGGGAATTGTTGTTTTTTCTGTGCCGTCATCACATATATGAACTTATTTTACGATGTGTATTTGCATGTAAAGTATGTAACATGCAGTCTTGACATACCACTTTTTAAACATTTTAGAGAAAGCTGGGAAAGTGTCAACGCCGATAATTTTCAAAGAGGCAAAGAGAATGTGGAAATGTTTTTAGTGAGCCGGAAATTAAAGAAATGTTACTTTTATGAAAGTGAATTAAATAAACAAACACAGAGAGGTGATTATGGATAACTCATAAAGCTCTCTCTAATGTTTTTGGGTGGAGACACAGGAAAAAAATAAAAATATGCCTTCTTGGGGTGATGCATCAAGCTTGAAGAATGGAAAGAGCAATTTATTGTTTAAAAATATTTCTGCTAAGATCACAACTTAAATTATCCATGCATAAATAAAATTGCCTTGAGGGATGTCTCTCTGTTCATTGTCAACTGATTATGTCAAACCGTGGCTTCAATACAGTGCAGCTGTAAAAGCTCCTTATCTCTGCTTCTTAAAAGTTCTAAAATCATATGAAAGGATAGATTCCACAATTTCAAAAGTAGCTCTTAAGAAATTTAGTCACCATATGTGGAATTTATCAGAAGAGTTGTCTGTCTTATCATTTTTTGATGATGAAGTAGACATACAAATCAAAATCAAAAGTAGCAAATTTGGCCAGAGAAAATCTACACATGGAAAGGATATATATTCCTTATTGTGGAGAATTGGATGAAAAATTATATGGTAAGTTTAATTTTACCCTGATTGTCATTCTTCAATTTTCAATTAATTCATATACATCTTCTAATGCAATCAGATGTTGATTTCAGTGAAAACAATAGTCAACTTTGTGTCAACCAAAACAAAGATCTATTCTTTTGCCTGAAGATGGACATGGGTTTTATTCAAGAATGTCCTTCGACATGGGAGACCAACGCTACATATTTAGAAGCTCAAAAGACAGTAATGGAGTTAAAAGCTGTAAATGACTGTGCTGAAAGGAGTTTAAAATTAATGCAAGATTTTCATCGACTACTAACTGTAGATGAGGAGCAAAAGCAATTTTTGTTGTGTTGTGTTCAAGAACATTGTAGACTGTACACAGATTGCAAGAAAAAACACTCAAAGAAAGTATCAACAAGAAAACTAAAAACCATAAGACAGTATAAAGAGTAAAAAATTTATTAAATTGTAGTATAAAATTAGATATTAAACATGTATCAATACTTATTTCAGACTTAAACAACAAAACCTGCGTATAATTCATATATATATATATATATATATATATATATATATATATATATATATATATATATATATATATATGAGGTACACTTAAGATTTCAGTGTATATAGATGAAATGTTTTGATAAATAACACATACCCTATCCAAGAAGCACTGGAAAAACCACTTCAAAGTGTAGATGCCTGTGTCCACACCATTCTTATCCAAATGTTTTTTTAATTTAGGCAGGAACTTAGCCATTATTTTGTCATGATGTTCTTGATACCTAAGTAATTTAGGGAAGCCTGGTATGAAAAAACCTGTAACGTAAAAAAAGAATAGAAATCCATTCTAATTCATGTTTATCTAAGTTCTCAATAATTTTTATACCACTGACTCTTGCCCAATATAAATATTTGTTCTTTTCTTTTGAGTAAGAACACAGAAATTCTTTTCTAATTGGTTTCATTTCTAATATCTTAGTACAATAATTTAAATAATTGTTAATGCAACTAATGATATTCAACTGCTGAAATTAACTGAATGTTTGAATATCCAGTGAGCAAGGCAATTTATGGAACACATTTATTATTGACATAAATTAATAGGAAAATTATCTCACAAATCGGAACACCAATATGGGCATATATACGTTTTTTTGATAAAATGAAAATTTATATTCCACAGTGACAACACAGCCAAATTCTGCAGAATCATTAGAATTATTCTTATAATTCACACTAAGTATTGGCAACATATATTTACTATTTCTTGGTACCCTCTTCATTAAGGTGTTGTTCATTGCCAAATGGTTCTGAAACACAACTGTCTCTTTCAGCTTATCCATTTTGTGCCTTAGGTATTAACATTAAGATTGAGAAAGGAGATGCTACATAGGATCCTAGTATTTATATCATTCAATTATATTTACTTAAATAGAAATCTGCAGCAAGTTTCATACCCTTAAACAATGAATACAGCTGCAGCAAAAGCTTAATACTCTACCATAGTGGATCTTAAAAATTTGCCATTTGCTCATCTAATAACCACCCAATATAATGTAGATCACAGATAGGATTAGACAAATGACTTTATCAGAAAGTATTTATAAAAAAAGGATGGGAGATATAACTGTAAAGAAGAGTAAAAATCCTGGATGTATGGCAAGATTTGCCTGTACATCTTCCCTCGAGATTTTAATTCATGGACAAATGCCCGGTTGCAGGAATGATTCATATGGACAGTTATGAATCTCATGAGTCATGGTAACCAGTCAATAAGCGTTGCTGGAACGCTCAATAAGTTTATGAGTCCCATAACTTATCGGGCCAAATCAGAGGGATTAAACAACTTATATTTCTTAGAGTTCCATAAGTATAGAAATTAGAAGATAAATAATCAGATGTTTGGAAGATTTAATAGGTGAGGAAAGATTTTAGTAACAGAAAAAGTAGATTTAATAGAAATTCACAGATTACATAATTCATATCTGTAAGTATTAGCAAGAGATATGCACTAGGGCGTACCGAAAAACAAAAATTTTTAGCAGCGGGAATGTAATAGGTTGGAAAAGTTGCCTTTTAGGCTCAATAAGAAATGTGCAAAAGATGGGCTCTAACAAAGTTCATCTTGGGCCTGACCAAAGAGCTCAAAAATTCGAAATTTTAGTGAAAATTGCGTTTTTTTTTAGGTAAGTTAAATTTTTGACGGAGGATACATACATTTGATTAAATGGCTGTTTTAATTCGTTTTGATCGAGGAACAATTAAATTAAGCCATTAAAACCGAATATGACGAGATATCATACTTTTAAAATTTTTGGAAACACCATGGAAAGTGGCAGCTCCTCACTGGTTCAGCTGCAGTGAGCTATCCAGGACTCATCATGAGGCAGTGACTGCAAATCGAGTCCCGCCCGCCTACACACCCGTGGAAGCATACCAGATAACTAGCTGATTTCTTTGAAGGCTGATTTTCTTCCAGTTTTTGGTATTTGCGAGAGGATCATCTCTCCTATGAACCCATCTCTTGCATCGTGGCCGTAGACTAAACGTGAGGCCTCTGTGACTTCTTTTACGTTTCGTTTGACTGCTTGAGAATCATTTGGGAGGGCAAATAATGCAAAAAGCTGCCTTATAGTTTCCTTTGCATTAACTTTAATGTTTTGAAGATCCTCGGGAGAAAGACTGACAGTAAGTGGTGGCTTGATGACAGTGACTTTATCCCAATCTATCAATGCTTCGTAAGAAGGCACGTCGAACTTCTGTTGCAGGATGATGAACTGAAAAACCTACTCCTATCAAACGGAGCTAGTTATCTGGTATACTTCCACAGGTGTGTAGGCGGGCGGGACTCGATTTGCAGTCACTGCCTCATGATGAGTCCTGGATAGCTCACTACAGCTGAACCAGGGAGGAGCTGCCACTTTCCATGGTGTTTCCAAAAATTTTAAAAGTATGATATCTCGTCATATTCGGTTTTAATGGCTTAATTTAATTGTTCCTCGATCAAAACGAATTAAAACAGCCATTTAAACAAATGTATGTATCCTCCGTCAAAAATTTAACTTACCTAAAAAAAACGCAATTTTCACTAAAATTTCGAATTTTTGAGCTCTTTGGTCAGGCCCAAGACGAACTTTGTTAGAGCCCATCTTTTGCACATTTCTTATTGAGCCTAAAAGGCAACTTTTCCAACCTATTACATTCCCGCTGCTAAAAATTTTTGTTTTTCGGTATGCCCTAATATGCACACTGTGGAGATTGATTCTACTAATATTTGATTCTATTTAAGGGGCTGTGGTTATCCAATTTAATATTATTGCTGTTACACAATTCAAGCTCTACTGGGCTATGAAGAAAAGGTAGTCGTAATGTGTTCACATTTCTCTTCTGCTAAAGCTCAGAGCTTGCTAGACTTATTTATAATCTTCTCTTTCCGTGGCTGTATTGAAAATCGATTGACTATCATTATTTAACAAATATCTAACTTTATGAAGATCTCAATAAGGAGCTTATATAATTTGTTTCTATTATTATCTACAATGAATTTGATGTGCAAAGTTGTGACTTAGTGGAATGACATAGTAACAAAATGAGCAACTTTGTAATTTCCACAGCCACGACTGGTTTAGATTATGTGGAAGCATTTTCAAGTTGAATTGGAGAATGCTTCTATGGAAGGTGGAAATTTATAATTTTATATTATTCTTATAACCAATGATACTTTATTCATGTTGTTATATCCATTCATTTTCTGATTAAATAAATCAACTCAATATTTCAAGTTAACGAACTCAGTTTCGTTCCTTACATCCTCTTGTTGCTCATCTTGCAATATTTGCTAGCTACTTGTATAAATATATTGTCACACAAATACAAAATATAAGCCCTAGCTGTTTAAGTTTTCATTTCACTGAAAATATCTCACTATTTTTTGACAAATGGGTATAGATAATTGACTTTCTTACAAATTTTGTATTCCTTAGAATGGATCTGAATGATACATCATCCCCTTCATCTGATGAAGAAATGATAAATGTATTAAGATATATTCCAAGAATGAGGGGTATAGGAAAACAAACTGATCCATTCCTTTTTTAAAAATGAATCAACATTGGAAGCAATTTAGAGCCTCTGACCAGAAGGAGCAAACCAATCACAGCTCTCAATCAGTTATTGATAACACTGAGATTTTATGCCACAGGAACATTACAAATTGTTGTTAGTGAAATTTTCAATATTCATAAGTCAACTGTCTGTAGAATAATCAGAAAAGTTACACATCTCATAGCCATTCTGCATCACCAGTATATTTGTATGCCAGAAAATGATGATTTAATTTGCAAAAAGACAAATACTTTTAATAAAGCAGTATTTCATTCTGTCCTTGGCTGTATTGATGGTATTCATATTCAAATCCAATCCCCTGGGAGAGAACATGGTGAAATATGCAGAAACAGGAAAGGACATTTTTCAATCAATGTAAAAATATTGCGTGATCCTGATCTAAAAATAACTAACATTGTATCACATTGGCCCAGATCCACCCATTATAGCATTGTATTCAATTATCATACATTCGTGCATGATTAGAGGCTAAGAGAGGTAGGTAATGGTTGCTTATTGGGAGATAGTGAATATCCTTGCAGACCTCTCTGCTGAACCCTCTTACCAATGCAGAGCAGAGATACAATTCCTCTTGCATTAAAGCCAGGAATGCGGTAGAGAGAGCCATAGGAGTTCCCCTGCATTGGGTATGTGAACCCATGTTAAAACAACATTGGCAGTGATTGTAGCCACTGCAGTCCTCAATAATATGCTGATAATTACTGGTGCTGATATTGACCATGATCAATATTTTCAAGAAGTAAATGGCAATGTTGTTGTAGAAGAAAATCAAGCTTCTGTTAGGAATGCATTAAGGAGTTCAATAATTGAAACATACTTCTCTTTAAAAATCTTACTAACTGTCATTTCTCGAATATATATAATTTGTGTCTTAGTAATAATATAATTTCATTGGTTATATAACATAAACATGAAAACAGTAGTAATATTTCCTTTTCTACATTCTTATCTTAGCATTCACTGATATAAAAGAAAATTTAAACATGAAGATTAATTCATGCCATGAAATAAACCACCTGTTGAGTTTTCTGAGTAGCATTTTATAATCCTTGGATGTAGTAATCTAATTTACTATCAGTTATTGATACACATCTGAGATTACTAGCAATGTTTTAAGTAGATAAAATTGATTGGCTTTCTTTCAATCAATGATTTAAGCACACCAAACAGTGAATAGAATAGTCATAATGGCATACATTTGTTTGAAATTATACATACATTAACAAAAGCATGTAAATCATTCATGATATAATGATAATTATATACATATATTTGTAGACCTAATTACTTTGAGAATTTTCATTGTCAGTATGATTTAAAATGTAATAGTATTCAACATTATGATTTTTCGTCATATCTAACTCCAATTTTTTTCTCACCTCAATTTTCCTACTCCCAACCTCTAATTCCTTAATTTTTATTTCTATGTCTTTTATTTTTTCTTCTTTTTGCATTATTCTGTGGGTGGTACCATTTGATGACAAAGAACGTCAAATCTCTGCTGAGTGCTCTCGTTTCCATCACTTGAGGGATTAAGAATGGTAATCCTCAGATTGGATTGTAAGAGAGTAATGGCAGTTTCCAAAATGTTCACGGGTGAAAACTTGGCAATTCATTCAATTTTCGCTTTTAACTTTGTTGTTTCTGCTATAAATGCATAAAATTTTCACTGTTGTGTTGATAAAGTTATTTTCATTCAAATTTCATCAGAACTTAAGTTTGAATCGGTCAATGTAAACTATGAATCCTAATTTTAATCCGTCCGAATCTGTAGCTCCGCATAAAGGCGACCCGGGGCAAGGCTAACTTCTTCGCTTACAGCAAATTAGATTGAGCTTTTTCCCCCGTAAGCCCTCCATACTGACTGGAATCTTGAAATGGGGCATAGGTCATTTTTGCAAGTACATGCTCAACGCAATAATTATTGAGAGATTGGTTATGAGACCCAATGTTTCCTGCAACCCAAATTATGTTATGAGTTCCATAACTTTATGGGACCCATAGCTATTGAATCAATAGTGGAATGTTCGTGTTACTGGCAATAAATCAGACAAATAAATACCAAACTTTGGGAACAGTGATTTTTACCTTCAATTACAATCACCCTTAATGAGATTATAACACAACTATCTAAGAACTAAGATTATAACACAACTATTTAAATAAGAATAGGACTAAAAGGCCATATTTGGCCTTAAAGCTCCCCAGCTCTGGTTTAGTGTGTCACAAATTTTTATAAAATCAAATTTTCTCAGAGAAAGTAGTTAAGTTTAGTTTAAACAGGTCTTCCAACAACTGTAAAGGTAGGAAAAGTCAATAATATAACTTACCATGCATTCCATAGCGAGGATCAGCCACAAGGACTGATAATGCCCAGAAAGCATCTTCTTCATTTAAATACATTAGCAGGAGAGCAGCAATCTGAGACATGCCTTGGCAATAGCCTATTTCTAAGTTATATACTGAGTATGCACCAAGAATGTTGAACAGGGCCTGCTGTTTGAGGCCGTACCGTTCACGAAACATTATGTGGTCACGATATGTACGGTTCACATCAAGATCTATTTGCCGAATGTCAGGTGACCATTTCCATGCTCTCTCCCTCATTATCTGCTTAAAAATAAAACATAAATAATGTTTTAAGTTTAGTTTATTACAATGATGAAATAGACCAAATATGATGTCAAAAATACTGAAAAAAAAATATATTGATTATGACTTTCTTTGGTTTCAGATCAACAATCAAAATATTTATTAATCTGAATCCAATTTCTTAAACCTTCTTATACAACCCTCTCTTAACTAGTGTGATGAGCAGATAGTTTTGGCTTTTACAAAACTGAGCTGGCAAAGAAAAAAGTCATAAGGTAAAATTCTCAACCTGAACCAATGAATCTAATATATAATTTACAGGGACTACCGCTTAAAGATTGATATAATATTTATATGCAGAACAAGCTGTTGAAATGGTAAATAAGGCTCAAAAAATAACAGATTACATAAATTTAAAATAGGTTGTGTTACATTCAAGCCTTTCATACAATTGAACAAATGCAGCAAATTTATTTTTGCCAAAAATAATCATTTACAAAGAATTTTTTTCATTAAAATGAAACATATTTACATTTAATTTCCTGATCAGCATTAAATGCACTGACATGGAAATAGAACTTTTTCAAGATATTTGCATTTTTGCTTCCTTCTCATTCCTCTAACTATAGCTTGAAATCTTTTTGAGTTTCAATTACGATAAAGCTATTAATTATTACCATAATGTTAACAATATTTATAAAATATTGCACCAGTCAAGGGATAAGATACAGTGCTACACTTCCCAGACTTAAAGACACACTATCCTGTAAGATATACTGTTACCTTTTGCCGAAATTTTAGAAAAATTCTGTATTTACTAGAAAATAACTCAACATTGAATGTACTGTGTACCCCGAAATTCAAGAGTCAGAAATTGAAAATCATTTGCCTGCGAATGTAATGCGTACCTCAAGACGTGCAATCACTTCATTCACAATACTGTATACGTATATGCAAAACACCAGTGTTCATCCAGTCAAATCTTTCTTGGGAAATTTATAGCATTGAATAACAAATGCTCACTTAAAAACACACATTAACCACTTAATAATTAACCAATGTTTACATCTAGCACAACATTAATATTAATCATTATATTATATCATCAATATTTCTTATGTGCACACAACATTCACAATTTAAAATCAGCCAAATAAAAAATCTGTTGGGCTTGCCAATTCCTGATTTCAATTAAGAATTATCGGCTTACTGTTAAATCCATAGTATCAGGGGGCTCTACAGGCAAAACATAAATAACAAATGGGTGAAAAGTTTGACAAGTTACATGGAACCAGGGTGAGCCGAGGACTTGACAGGCTGAATGGGAAACGTGCATGAGTAGATTTGTGTCTGAATGCCATCAATTCTAACATACACCCCAATTTTTGAGTCAAAAAAGGAACAAAAAGAGTATGCATTATTTTTGAGTAAATATGGTATCAATTAATTAACTCAACATTGTAATTTATAGAAAGAAAAAGGATTGTTATTTAATGAAATCATCAATTCAGTGAAAGAATTATTTTCTTTCAATAAAACTTTGTCTTCACTCCTATCTCTGGCACAGCTATTTTTTAAGATTTTTAAAATTGTCCTGCTGATTTTTCATTTACTGGCAAATGCTTGTTTCATGGTGTTAAGTTTGAATGAAAGACATTCTTCACTCTTATAATCCTAAAAATGGCTAGTCAAGACTGCAAACAATGTTTCTGAGCAACGTCAATGGATGTTTTGCAACAGTTCAAGTTTGTTTCTGGTCTGTTGTGGGATGTTCTGAAACACAATTTACCACGTTTCTTACTCCCTGCTGAAATAGGAAACATCTTCAACTTTTAGTAAGCATCTGCAACTTAGATGTTATGTTAAAAAAAAGTTAAAAAACAATGCTTACAGTCTGTCTAACCCTAGGTTAGATTACTAGGAAGAAAGTGTGTCTTATGGGAATACAATACCTTAGTTTGGTCTCTGAAAATGAATGTTGGTAGAAAGTATTTTTCACCTCATATTTTCCATTCTGCTGGGCCCTTATCTTCGCTAGCCCAAGAATTTGGGCCCATACACGCCCTCTCAACTTGTCTGGAATTCCTTTGTAAATCCTTCGCTTGAGTTTGGCAGCTGTGGATGCAGATTCCCACGAAGATAGCATTTTGAGCCATTTCTTCACTCTTTCCATTTCCACCTCTCTTTTCTTTGCTTCTTGGGGGTCAATTGTTTTGGGCAAACGTTTGTCACTGAAACAGAAAAGGCATAACTAAAATCCAGACTATTTCACAGGAAGGGCCCCATACATGGTCAAATATGCTGACATGCATGCTCAGATTTTCGCTCATACATTATGGTGAGAAGTTGGACAAATCTCAATTTATTCAGAGATATTCTTGAGGATACAGGGATGAGATACCGAAAAGTATTGGAAAGCACTTGGGGAGGCCTACATCCAACATCAGATTGAACATAGCTGATGATGATGATATATCTATTATATATATAGCTAACTCTCCGGATATACCTATATATTTATAGGGGATACGAATTCTGACCATGTTCCACAGGCGCCATCGACGTCAGATTTTTTCGACGTACTGGCTCTACACTCTAGACGCCAGAATAATTCAGACATCGACGCTAGCTATCATGAGTTCGATGCCAGAAATTCCCAAAAATAGCAATTTTCCCATAAGAATGCATTGCGCGGATTTTTGAAAATTATTTTGAGGCACTAATCGGTAAGATAGAGGAACCAAAATTTCGGAGGTTGAAGTTGAGGTAGTCTTCTATGCTTCTCATGGAACAAATGTAGCCAAATGACAGTGAGTTCGACGCCAGGTGGATGCAAAATTCTTCCATAAGAAATGCATTGCTGAAAGCTTTGACGATTTTTTTTAAATGCCTTCCAGATAAGCTGGAAAGATAAAACCCGGAATGGTGACAGAGGCGTGGGACCTTCCCGATAAGATATTGAATCGAAACTTTGGAACAAGTAAGGATAGCACTTATCTAATATTATTTTGCTGCATTCTCTCACGATCGGGTTCTTAGTTCGTCGCCAGGCGGTCTTTGGCGTGAAGTTTTAAATTTGAACTGAGGCAGTACTTGGTATGATACTGTATTCAACGGATAGCTTGCAGTATGCAAGCTAATTGGTGAAAATTTACAATGAGCTCCCCTTACGGGTGTCATCTTCGAAGCTTATCCAGCAAAATTCTTAAAAATTGCCGCTATGAATTTCTTACATGAGAAATTTACATCCATCTGGCATCGAACTCACGGTCATATGTAACCTTTCTTACACTGGTTCTATAGAAAACTACTTTAGGAAGAAATGTTACCATTGGTAACATTTCTTCCTAAAGTACTATGGAAGACCATCTCATCTGCAAACAACGTGATTTTGATTGCTCTATCTCATCGAGAACGGCCTCAAAACAGATTGCAAAAATTCGCGCAAAAGACCGCCCAGTGTCGAACTCAGGACCCTTCCGTGAGAGAAGATAGCAAAATAATATTCGATAAGTGCCTTCCTTACTTGTTCCAAAGTTTCGATTCAATATCTTATCGGGAAGGTCCCACGCCTCTATCACCATTCCGGGTTTTATCTTTCCCACTTATCGGGAAGGCATTTAAAAAAATCGTCAATAATTGCAGCGATGCATTTCTTATGGAAGAATTTTGCATCCACCTGATGTCGAACTCACGGTCTTTTTGTAATATTTCTTCCATTCGTAATATAGAAGACTACCTCAACTTCAACCTCGGAGATTTTGGTTCCTCTATCTTACCGATAAGTGCCTCAAAAAATTTTTCAAAAATCCGCGCAATGCATTCTTATGGGAAAATTGCAATTTTTGGGACTTTCTGGTATCGAACCCATGATAGCTAGCGTCGATGTCTGAATTATTCTGGCATCTAGTGTGTAGGGCCAGTACGTCGTAAAAATCTGACGTTGACGGCGCTTGTGGAACATGGTCAGAATTCGTATCCCCTATATCTATATATATAGGTATATCCGGAGAGTTAGCTATATATAATTGATATATAGTCAAAACAATTGTTTACTCAATTATAAATATTACCTTAAAGTCTGTTTCAGTATGCAAGCAACTTTTATTCACACACACGCACACATATATACTAACTTAAATTTAAATGTATAAATAGTATCAATTTCAAACAGTTTCAGTCAAATATACATACAATTAAATGTAAAATATAAAAATTAGTCAAGTCTCATACTAAAGATGAAAAATATTGGCTTAATATCTGAAACATATAATAATATACTGTATAGTATATATTATATATAGTAAATTCATGGTGGAATAAGATTAAATACATAAATATTTATATTTGAAAAGTACAATTTAAAATGTTAAATTTTGAAATGTTGACAACAATTGAATATATCTAGAAAAGTATCATAAAATGTCACATTGTTATAATGCATAACATACTTACTACATGGCCTGAAAAGTCCTGAGCCTAACAAGTAAAAAACGAATTTTTTACCAGAAAACCTTTTTTATTCTTCAGTATAATCTCCATCTAGAGCTATGCACTTATTGCACCAGTCCTCGAGCATTTCAATGCCTTTCGAAAAAATGATTTCTCAAGTCCTCCAAAATAGGCCTCTGTTTCGGACACGACTTCTTCATTTGACGTGAATTTCTTCCCCTGAAGAAATCTCTTCATTTTTGGGAATAGATAGTAGTCGCTGGGTGCCAGATCTGGTGAATACGGGGGATGTGAAACCAATTCGTACCACAATTCACTCAATTTGACCGTCGCTTTCATTGAGGAATGAGCTGGTGCGTTGTCGTGGTGATACAGCACTTTCTTCTTTTTCATGTGTGGCCGTTTTTTCTTGATCTCAATGTCCTAACGGTCCAGTTGAGCAACGTAGTAGTTGCCTGTGATTGTTTTTCCCTTTTCCAAGTATTCAATCATAATGATTCCACTTGCGTCCCAAAAAACACTCGCCATAACCTTCCCAGCTGACTGTTGGGTCTTTGGACACTCCGGACAACTGCTACCCGCTTCCAACCATTCTGCAGACTGCCGATTGGACTCAGGAGTGTAATAATGTATCCAAGATTCATCCATCGTCACAAATAGGCGCAAAAAGTCCTTTTTGTTTTGTTGAAACAAGGCCAAACCACGCTCGGAATCCTCCACACGTCTTTGCTTTTGGTCCGGAGTCAGGAAACGCGGCACCCATCGTGCGATAAGCTTCTTCATCCCCAAATGTTCATGCAGAATATTTCCAACACGTTCCATCGATATACCCACAGACTCTGCTATCTCACGCAACTTTGCTTTACGATCGTTCAAAACGATCAGATGGACTTCTTTTATATTTTCTGAAGTGGTGGCCTCTGAGGGGTGTCCAGGGCGTTCGGCGTCTTTGGTGCTGACACGACCACGTTTAAAGTCCGCGAACCACCGTTTCACTGTCGCTTCCGAAGGCGAGGATGTTGGGTAACATTTCTCTAACCAAGTTTTGGCTTGGACAGTGTTTTTTCCCATCAAGAAACAATGTTTAATCAAAACTCGAAACTCGTCTTTTTCCATCGTTCGCGAAATGCCTAAACTTCGTGAAAACAATCAGCTGCCATTCCAGAACTAATTCATGAATGAACTAAGTCATAAAATTAAAAACAGTGCCATCTTAAGGTTGGTTCTCAAGTGAAATGTGCAGAAAAAGTTACTAGTGGCGACATCCTTATGTTAGGCTCGGGACTTCTCAGGCCATGTAGTAAAGCATAATGCCAAGGGTTTATAAGGACATAACTTGTCTCTACCAGAGAACTGGTTAAATGAGAGATCCAAGTATTAGAGCCAGGGAAAAACTAAAAAGGGCATTAATGCAAACTTAAGTGTCCAAATTTCACTTCCATGAGCTTTTGATACTTTAAACATGATATATTTTAACCTTAAATTATGAGTATTTCTCATTTAAGTTGATAGATTTTCACTGTTAGACAGGAAGGAATAGGTTTCCACTTTCCATTATTTCAAACAAATGATACACTTTTTTAATGATAAAAATGGTCTCTTGAAAGTATTTGAGTATCAAATCAAAAAATTCAACACCATAATTTTTGCTGATCCACAAATAACTAATATAATATTTATTGTATAATAATATAATGGATAATTTTATATTGTAGTAAGGGTTGTAAATCGGACTGTGTTGACTGAATATGTTTAAATATCTGATTTTACATTTTCAATATTTTTTATGAGTTGCCACCGGACAGTTGTCCACTTGTAACTTGACATTGTAAATAAAATAAATAAAAATAACAGTTACTCACTGAATGAATCCATATCGATCAGTAGCATGGTATATTTCAAAAGCAGGGTCTTCCCAAGGGTCAATGTGAGCACCAGGTTCCCGTCCATGAAGATATCTGGCGACAATACTGGATCGTTCCTCTGCTGCTCTCAATAGGAGGGCCTACCAAATTAAGCCCTTTTTCAAACAACTCCATTATAAGAGAACCAAATTACACAAAATATTCAGCCTAACACATAACATCCTAATTGTTTTAACATAAAACAGTTGTATTTAAGGACTGTACTTGTTCAAAATAGCTAGTTGTAATTCTTTGAATGACTTGATCATTTTCTCCAAATCCCTTTAAAGTTTATCAGAGTACTTGCCAGCAAAGTTATCAATTTAGTGTTGGAAGAAATGTATTATACCTAGTATCATGAATTATGAACAGTTTATCAAGTATAACTTAACTTTAAAACGTTGCTACCCAAACAACTGACCATTTCTCATTAAAATATTTCTAAGCTCCCCCTTAAAGAAACATTATATAATTGGGATAGATTGCATTTAATTTAGAGTATTTCAGATGACATAATATTAAAGAATTAAAAAACTATGAAGTTATACCTTTATATATTTTAAAAAAGTTTCACCAAAATTATTAGTGTTATATTGTTTTGATCCATCCATCCATTGTCTATCTTCTCAACTCTCCTCTACTTAGAGTATCAATCCTCATTTGTTCACAGCCTTATTAAAATTAAAAACCACAAAGGCAATGAAAACAACACTAAGACAGAGTGAATATGTATACCCTATGATTCATATAAGACAAGTCTGTTGAAAATGAAATACAAATTCTTACCTTATCTCTGTGTTAAAACATGATATAAATCAAGAAGTTATGCTGAGATTATAATCTTCTTCTCTAACATTGCCAAGCGTATATATTTACTGTAGTGTTCCATTAGTGAGAGAGCATATAGATAATTTCACAGAGAACAGTTTAATCCACCACATTGAATCCATAACTTTGTAATGAGAAGTTCTCCAGGTAAGACATTCCATATCTTTTTACCTCCTTTAATGAGTTATCTTATTAACACTGTTATTATAATCATGTGGCTAGGTAACTTTAACCAAAATACATAACTCTTTGGCAAATTTTAATATTTATGAGAGCAACATTACCTGTCGGCTATCTTCCTCCTTCCCGCTTCCCCCTGCGTCTGCTCCCCCTTCAGCCTCCCTCATCGCCTTCCCTCCATTGCTACTTTCATTTGCACCACACCACCTCTACTGATGCCATTCCTGCAAAACATCAAATACCTTACTTAATTTATTGTACTTTAGACTACAAGTAGGCACCAGACCAAGTGGTAGTCATTCAAATTGTTGGGGAGGAAAATAATAAAATACCTGCCTGGTATTCACCCATGTCAGGAGGAAACCCCCCAAAACCTCCCAAAGGCAGTACGTCATACAATTCAATACATTATTCTATTAAAATGCAAGCTATAAACCATGGTTTAAATAATGGTAAACAACTAACTACTTTACGTTTAAAATTTTTACATGACTATTAAGTAAAATATAAGATATGTTTCACTATAAATAAATAGTCTAATACTATTAATAATATTTTTTCAAACTAACTAATTATTATATGCATATAAAAGAAACCTTATACATTTTAAAATATATATTCTATCCAATACATCAATTCATTATCACAGGGTAATTACGAGTCTTAATATCCTGATTTTATAATTGACAAAGCCTTTTTGATTATGTTGATACCAAAAAATTATAGGGGAAAAATTACATAGAATCTATAATTACAGTGATACGTCGAGATA
The DNA here is from genome assembly GCA_036926295.1 of Pachydiplax longipennis. Taxonomy (NCBI): domain Eukaryota; kingdom Metazoa; phylum Arthropoda; class Insecta; order Odonata; family Libellulidae; genus Pachydiplax; species Pachydiplax longipennis. The sequence continues at coordinate 2,728,673 of JAVFKF010000044.1, read as the reverse complement.
CGAGTTTAATTCGTTCCGTAACCTTCTCGTATGTCAAATTGCTTGTATCTCAAAGCAATTTTCCCCATTGAAATTAATTGAAATGCCATTAATTCGTTCCAGGTCCCAAAATGCCACCCCAGTTGTTCTTGTTACAGTTTTTGAATAGGAAAAATGTATTTATAAATGACAAATATTGTATAAAAACATAATAAAAGATAACGTAAAGAAATAAACTGGCTTTATAACGTGTATTTGTATTTTAGTCACTAAAATGCAACTTACACACAACTTAAATGCTGCGGTATGCGTAATTTTAGTTACTGCTTTTTTCTTCACTGGTCTTTGCCTTTTTTCGCCGGATTAAAAAAAAAACATGTCCAAGGAGGTTTGTTCCTTCTTCCTTTACAGAATGTTGCGGAAATGAGTTAGGCGATTAATCTTCTCCTCTGTCGTTATGTAAGTCCTATTCGGCATATTCTTCCAGAAAAGCTCCGTCTCGTCACAGTTGAAGACTTGCTGGGAGATGTGTCCTTTGGCTTCTATCGGTTCGGAAAAAGTTTTGAGATAATCCTCAGCTGCCTTCAGATCCGAACTTGCAGCCTCACCAAGCCTGACAACGGAGTAAATGCCGGTCCTTTTCCTAAAGTTGTCAAATTTGCCTCGACTGGCTTTAAACGAGTCTTACGATGCCTCGTCCGTGGAAGTGCGCGGGGTCTGATTCAGCAAATCACCGTAAATTGCTCGTGCTTTCTCGCATATGATGCCCTATGTTAAAATATCGCCTTTAAGCTGCTTCTCCGTCACTCAAACCATCAGCATTTTCTCCATACTTTCATGGAGAGAGCTCCGGAGCTTAGAAATTATTGTAACGCCCTTAGCTGGCGTTATACCCTTTATTGACTCCTTCTGTTTAAGCACAGTACATATCGTTGAAGTACTACGCCCGTACTACCTCGCCAAGTAAGCTACTCGCACATCTCGCTCATTTTTTCTATGATTTCACGCTTTAATTCAATAGACGTCATCTTCTTTTGAGCATTGACCTTTCCACTCACTTTCTTCGGACCCAAGATTATAATAAGAAATGTGATAAAGTATTTAATTGCACAAAAAGCACAAAGCCCTAGAAAAACTTATCAAAGATGCTTCGACAGCGAGGTAAACAAGTATACTTGGAGGATGCGTGGGATAATGCGAGACGCACGAGGCACAGTAAACTGGCGGGCCGTGAGCAGCCAGCCGTTCCTCGTATCTCAAAGCAAAACTTCGCTCGCTCGACGGCTCGTATCTCAAAAAAACTCGTATGTTAGTGCACTCGTATCTCGAGGTACCACTGTAGTAGTGACCTACCACGATGTACACGGGCTAACTTATGTCATTATATTCATCTAAGCTCTATGAACAGTAATTAAAATGAAAATCTGTGACAATTTGCGACGCCGATAAATAAACCAACTTTTCGTTGGGGATGCAGAGCCTTACCCTGACGGTGGATGGCCACCCTCCATGGTGACCTTATTTTTGAAAGGATATACGGGCGAACGCGCTTCTAAATGCTTATGTTTCGGTGATTAATAGCTTAAACGAAATATTTTAGTAACTAAATACGAATAGATGATAAGATGAATAAAAAGGTACCACACTTCATCCGTTATACAAAAGTAAAGTTTTCAGTAATGCATCACTACTATGTTGGTGGAATATTCACTTCATGCAACATGTCATTAAAAGGCAAGAATTATTTCCTTTCATCTTACAGTCATACCCAACAGTAATCAGTTAAAATCCCAGACCACGTGCGCTCGAATCTAAGAAATTCTTCTTCACAAAATTACAGACAATTTATTCACTCCTTGTAGAGAAGGTCCATTCAGCATAAAAGCAGCATTTAAGTTGTGTAAGTTGCATTTTAGCGACCAAAATACAAATACACGTTATAAAGCCAGTTTATTTCTTTACGTTACCTTTGTTATGTTTTTATACAATATTTGTCATTTATAAATACATTTTTCCTATTTAAAAACACGTATCAGGAACAACTGGGGTGGCATTTTGGGACCTGGAACGAATTAATGGCATTTCAATTAATTTCAATGGGGAAAATTGCTTTGAGATACGAGGAATTTGACATACGAGCAAGGTTACGGAACGAATTAAACTCGTATCTCGAGGTATCACTGAATTTTCCTCGCTTTATGTGAAAATTGACTGTAAAACAAAGGTTCACAATTCTTTTGAATTAATAAATCAAATATTCAACTGTGATCACTTAAGCAAACAATGAAGCTTTAAGAATGATTTATAACATTGCATTGATTTTTAACAGATGATTGTGCTCATTTGGGGTTCAGTATTGGCTTAAAGCTGAATTTTGCGAAATATCAAAAACCGGCATTTTTTGTGAATTTTGACCCCCTGTAGAATTTTAATGCATAGACATCAGCGCAAATAATTTGGTTGTAAAGGCAGAATTTATTTAATAATGGCCAGTACTGAAGTCCGCACTAAAAAAAAAAGATTTAAAAAAAGGTTTTTTGACCAGGTATTTTCGATTCTAGCCCACTGCGCATAACATGAAGATAGCTCTTCATAGTTATGATAAAGTCATAATAAAATACTCTGAGATATTAGAATTATTCATCTTTTTCCTGCCATATACGAACGATATTTTACGCGCCGCGCCGCCGCCGATTAAACATTAGGCGTTCACGCCGTTACGCCGCCGCGGCTTCATTTTCCCCCTACGCCGCCGCTGATCAAAATCAAGACGGCGCCCATGTCTAGCCTCATTAATGGCTAACAAAATCAGCCTTCGACGGGAAGATGAACCCCCCATCATCACAGAAGAGGACGTCTTAGAAATATTAAACTCACTCAACATCAAAAAAGCCCCAGGCCCCGACCAATTTAGCAACAAAATTCTTAAAATCATTTCAAAAATTCCTGACTTTGTTTCAATTTTGACCAACCTCTTCAATTCCTGCTTTAAAATTTTCTATTTCCCAGCAGCATGGAAACACGGCATAATACCTAAACCTCAGACCCCACGTCCATTGGCAACTATAGGGCAATCACATTACTTTCTTCACTATCCAAAGTTTATGAAAAAATTATATTAGCTCACAATCGCATATTTCATCGCACAATATCACCATTCCTGAACAGATGGGTTTTACTCCCCACCATTCGACCAGTCATCAGGTACTAAGATTTGTGAAGCACATCATCCAAGGATACCTTCGGAGAAATCAGTCAACTCAGGCAGTCTTCTATGATATCGAGAAAGCATTCGACATAGTTTGGCCTCATCTTTAAATTATTATCCCTTAATTTCCTGGTCCCACTCTGTAAAACAATTCAAAATTTTCTTCTTGATCGAACCATCCAAGTTTGCTACATACTTTCCCCATCCACACCCTTTCTGCCGGGGTACCACAAGGAAGTACCCTCAGCTCAAAACTTTTGAACATTTTCATCAATGATCTCCCTTCCGACCCACACATCCAAAAATTTTGTATGCAGATGATCTCACAATAACGTCTCAATCTTCTTCACCAAATTTAGCCATTGACAGAATAAATCTCTATAACGCCTCCTGGCTTTACAAATGGCATTAAAATTAACCCTTCGAAAAGCATCCACCTCACCTTCTCCTTCAAAAAGAAACGTCCTAATCTTTCCTAACAATTCTCCTATTCCTCCTGCCACTTCAACCAAATTCCTTGGGTTTTATATTAATAACCAGCTCTCATGGACAATCAATAAAAGCATTCAAAGAGTCCAATTTGCTAAATTTAGGCTGTTTCCACTATTAAATAAAAGTAGCCCCCTCACCAACAACAACAAACTAAGATTAATTAGCTCTTTCATTGTCCCCCACCTTACCTATCCTTCAATTCTTTTAAATACAATATCAAAAAAAGTGGATCTGAATTTACTATGTTGGCCTTGACTTTGTGGTAGGCTTCCATTATGATGAAATGAAAGGATTCAAAAATTTACCGTACCACTTGATTTTATTTATCACAACCTAGGTTTCGGCCCCTTAGGCCATTTTCAGGTGAATAAACCACATAACAATTTCAGTCAGTATATGTATATAATTTCAGTCAGTATATGTCATATAGTATAGTTTATTCACCTGAAAATGGCCTAAGGGGCCGAAACCTAGGTTGTGATAAATAAAATCAAATGGTACGGTAAATTTTTGAATCCTTTCATTTCATCACAAAGTGGATCTGTGTGAAATCTGCTGTGTCACCACTACCAATTGTCTGGTATCACTTACTGAAATCAATAAAATTTCACCAACTCACCTCTATAAGTAATTTGGTCGCAAAGAGAATCCAAAATTCAACCTAAACTTAAATAACATAGGTAACCCTCTCTTGAATAACATTTGCAATTACCCCATTAAAAAACGAAGAAAAAGAGAATCATCAAATTGCCAAAAATCAAAAATTTCTCAAAAGAATGCATTGTGCGGATATTTGAAAACTATTTTGAGGCACTTATCAGTAAGATAGAGGAACCAAAATCTCGGAGGTTGAAGTTGAGGTAGTCTTCTATAGTACTAATGAAGGAAATGTTACAAAATGACCGTGAGTTCGACGCCAGGTGGGTGAGAAATTCTTCTGTAAGAAATGCATTGCTGCAATTTTTGAAATTTTTTTTTAATGCCTCACCGATAAGCTGGAAAGATAAAACCCAGAATAGGAAGAGGCACTTGAAAACATTCTTTCACATGGTTCACCATTTCTCTAATGGTCCTTGGTAGAATGCAAGAGTGTCATTCAAAAGGGTGCTGAGTTTGACGCCAGGCTGTCATTTTTGCAAATTTTGAAAATTGTTTTGAGGCCGTTCTTGGTGCAGTAGAGCAATCAAAATCACGGTGTTAGCAGATGAGGTGGTCTTCCACATCCATATGCAATTCTCTTTCGAGAAAGGGTCCTGAGTTTGACACCAGGCAGTATTTTGTGATAATTTTTGAAAATTCTTTTGAGGCCATTCTCAGTGCGATAGAGCAATGAAAATCACGGTGTCTGCAGATGAGGTGGTCTTCTATAGCAACAATGTTACCAAATGAACATGAGTTTGATGCCAGTTGGTCTTCTGCGCTATTTTTTGAAAATTGTTTTGAGGCCATTTCGGTGCAATAGAGCAATGAAAATCAAGGTGTTTGCAGTCGAGGTGGTCTTCTATAGTAACAAAGGAAGTAACTTTACCGAATGAGTGCTGTTTAGATGCCATGTAGAAGCAAAATTCCTTCTTTTTCAATGTATTTTTGGGATTTTTAAGTAATACTTGGAATGCTTTCGCTATAGAATGGAAAGATGAAATCCAGAATGTGAAAAGGGACATATATATGTATCGGAGAATAATTGGCAAAATTTCACTGAATAGCTTGCAGTATGCAAGCAACTTTTACTTGTATAAAGATATAAATAAACACAAGCCATTATCATTGCAGAAGATGCTATTTATAGGTTGCAAAACTGAATTTTTGTTATCTAAATATTTAAATGAAGATTTAATTGCTCATAAACTTTTTGGTAGGTTGACATGTTACCTTAATATTCATGATAATTTCACTGTATTTTGTGTAGCATAAAAGCATGCATTAAAGAAACACTTTTTTTAATGATGAATATAAAAATTACCTGGAATGTGGCAGCAAGTGTAGGGCAAAAGTGCTTCAGTGAGGACAACAAAAATCATAGATCATGGTAGATTTCTGCAAAGGAAAAAATAAACACTGTCTTAACAACCATTGACTGCATTTTTAGTCAAAAATATTATATAAATGCTGTTTAAACTGAATATGTATCTAAAGGTTCCAATAGAAAGAAATAATTTTATTGAATAATGAAAATATAAACTTCAATTCTGGTCTTCAACCCATTGACTGGCGACGCATAGAATTCCACATGGAAAGGAAATATTTTTAACTTTACAAGTAAGAAACATTCTTTTAGTCTACTTCTATAATTAAAGTAGTCATCACATATTAATTTTATTTGATAGTAAATAAATTAAGGAAACAATTTTATGGTAATATTTATAATTGAGTAAACAATTGGTTTGACTATATATATATATATACACACACACACACATGAGTAAAAGTTGCTTGCATACTGCAAACTTATCGGTGAAAATTTACCATAAGTATCCGATTATTCTCCGATACATATATATGACCCCTGTTCACATTCCAGATTTGATCTTTCCATTGCGATAGCATTCTAAACAATTCTTAAAAATCACCAAAATACTTTTTGAGATGGAAGAATTTTGCGATAGCATTCTAAACAATTCTTAAAAATCACCAAAATACTTTTTGAGATGGAAGAATTTTGCATCAATCTGGAACCAAACTAACACTCTTTTGGTAACATACCTTCCACTGCTGCTATAGAAGACCAGTTCATCCGCAAATATTGTGATTTTGAATACTCTTTGCACCGGAAAAGGCCTTAAAACAATTTTCAAAATTTCGTGCAGGAGACCACCAGGCATCAAACTCAGGACCCATTTGTGAAAGACAATTGCATATTAATGTTAGATAAATGCCATTCTGACCTGTTACAAAGTTTCAATTCAATATCTTATCGGGAAGGTCCTAAAAAAAATTTCATTGTCATCATCATAAATGCAAGGTAGAATATAAATGACTCTCTGGCATCAAACCTTTAGAGAAACGGCAAACTGCATATAAAAAATTTATGAATTACCTCTGTGTACGTTCCGTGTTATATCATTCCCTACTATTCTTTTATTAAGCCAATTTGCATCCACCTGGCGTCGAACTCACGGTCGTTTGGTAACATTTCTTTCGTGGGTACTATAGAAAACCACAGCCAATCATCAATGCACACAATAGCCTTGTTGTCTGCATATCTTACTGACTTCACTATTTCCCCACCAACTTTTACGCCCTTATCTATTTCATCCCAAGCTTCTTTAACCATTTCTTTTGCATATATGTTAAAAAGAGATGGTGATAAAGAATAGCCTTGTCTTACTCCACTCCCTAACTCTGCCCATTCCGATTCCCCATTAGCAACTCTAACTCGTGTGGTCTGATTTAAATACAAATTTTGCACTGAATGCCTATCTTTCCAATGCAACCCAATTGTCTTTAGTATCACCATCAGTTTTGGCCATTGAATTCTATCAAATGCCTTTTCAAAGTCAACAAAACATACATAAACATCTCTTTTAAATTCTAAGCTTTGTTCTATGAGTACCCTCATTACCCCAATTGCATCCCTCATTCCTTTCCCTCTCTGAAAATCAAACTGGTCATTTCCTATGAGTTCCTAAGTTTTTCCCTTGATTCTTCTGTTTAAGACCCTTAAATTTACATTTTCTGCATGAGAAATTAAACTAATTGTGCGGTAATCCCAGCATTCTTAGGCATTACTATTTTTCTGTAATGGAATCAGGATAGACTTAGTAAAATCCTTTGGTTATTTTCATTTGTTATAAATTTTTCTATATAAATTGTAGAAATGTTACCTTTCCTGCCCAGGTTTTTGAGAAATTCTAGTAGAATCTCATCCACACCCGTTGCTTTGTTCCCTTTCATATCCCACTGTACCCTTTCAAGTTCACTATCTATTACACTCGGTCCAACATCATCTTCCTCTACTTCTTGTACACTTTCTATCTTAATGTGGGTAGGCTTCATGTCTTAAGCATACAATTCTTCGACATACTCTTTCCATTGTCCCCTTAAGACGTTTTCCCTAACTGTGGCCATTTTATTACTAATTTTATTCCCCGTCAATTGTTTCACTTTTCTATATAATAGATTGACCCATGCACTAATAGATTGACCCATGCACTTTCAGCCATCTTATCCATTTCATTAAACTGTCCCTTCCACCACAATTCTCTAGATCTGTTTTATTCCCTCCTCAGTTCATTGTTCAGTGCCCTATACATTCTATGCCCATTGTTGACCCTTTCCCATTTCCTTCTTTCCTCCATTTTATTTATCATTTCTACCATCACCCTTAGTTTCCTAATTTTGTTTTGGTTGACCCTCCCAATGGTTCTTTGGGCACTATCCTTGATGCTAGTTTTTAACTTTTCCCATCCCTTGTCTACGTCAAGTTCTCTTTCCTTACCATCTAGAGCCCTGTTGACTGACTCTTGAAACTCTCTAGCTTTCCTATCCATGAGGGCTTCTAAGTTCCATTTGGAAGCTGTTTTTCCTCAATAGATCTTTTTAAATTTAAGCTTGGTTTTCATCATTACTAAGCTATGATCCAAGTGTACATTGGCACCAGGATAACTTCACGAGTTTTTAACACTATTTCTAAACCTTTTTCTTATCAAAATGTAATTGATTTGGTACCTATCAGAATCCCTGGGCTTTTTCCATGTGTACCTTCGTCTGGTGTTGAAATAGGGTGTTGTGATACAAGAGGTTATTCCTCCAGCAAAAATCTATAAGTTTTTGTCCTCTGTCGTTTCTATACCCTAGCCTCATTTCTCCCACTTTGTCCCCATCTTTTCCTCACCCAACACAGCATTCCAATCCCCCATTACAATAAGGTTTTTATTACATTTCACCCTTCCCATTACCTCTTCTATTTGTTCGTAAACTAAATCGATTTCATTCTTGCTGTAATCGCTACAAGGGAGGTACACTTGAACTATAACAATGTTTACTGGTTCAGCCATAATTTCTACAGATAGTACCCGGTCGCTTATTAGCTCTGAAGCTATCAAGGCTTTTCCCGATCTCTTGTCTAGCACTACAGCAACCCCTTTCTGGCTATCATTTCCCCCACTAATTATGAATCTCACATCATCCCTCCAGAAATCTCCCCCATCCTTCCACCGTACTCGCATAGCCCCAGAATGTTAATACTGGACCTCTATACATACATAATACATTTATAACTTTACATTTTCTAATTTCCCTTTCCTTAGCATGGTTCTGACATTCCAGGTTCTGACCCTGGTTTCCTTGGTAATCATCTTCTCTTACCTCATTGGGTAAGGATAAGGAACGACTGGAATTGCCTAACCACCATCCCTGCCAGGCATGACACTCTCCCTAGAGGGCTGAGTCCCGTATTTGCCAATGACAATATTAGTATTGTGGCTCATCATAATCATGGGATAAATAGTCGAGGTGGTCTCCCCTTGCCTTCCTCAACAGTGTTTTTAATGTGAAACCATCACTCATATAGGCCGCCCCACTGGGGTACAGATGCCTTTGCAGCTGCCTCACTGAGGTACAGACGCTGCGTGGACTACCTTTCGTTACCTATTGACCTTTCTGGCCTGACTGACCCTACCAGGAGCAAAGTTTCAGCCAGTATAGCTGTCTAGGTCATAGAAATATGCAAGCCCCTTCACTGCATCAAGGTGTAGTACGTAGAAGGGGAAATGTTCATGTATATAGTAATTAACACTGAATTTTGGGTTTTAAAAAGCTCTCTTTTTGTCCTCTCATTCTTGTAGGTTGGTTTCATGATAGCTAGTTTTGTATATCCAAACTTATCAACAGTTAATTTGGTGAAATATCTTGGAGTAACCCATATCATACCGGCCACAGTGGCAGAGTGGTTAGCATGCTAGCCTTCCAACTCTAAAGCCCCAGGTTCGAGTCCTGGTTAGGAAGGGGATGTGTGTTGTCTGTGTTTGAATTTGATTCCCACTACTGTAATTGTCCAAGAATGGATGTTTGTGGGGGATTCGGAAAATAAATAAACCATGACTTTCTTGAGAATTCGAGAGTGCCTAAAGAGAACTCTTAAAATGTAATTAAAACCTGCTTAAGACACCGATTTCTTATGGTTCCTTTCACACACAACACTGGTTTAAATATTGCTTTAGACACACTGCTACCAGCCTTAGATATAAATTTTTCCTCCCCTTTTGAATGATTTTGTGAGAGTAAAATGAAAACATACTAAAGGAGCAGACCCAACCATTAGAGATGATCAAACAATGAGATATAATTTTTAGGATTATAGCTGAGATAACCCAGCTACAGATGTGCTAAAGATGCGATTTTCGCTTCGCCTCCCAATAAGCATCTTAGCTTGGTGTTATTGTATTAATTTGTTTAAGGACTTAATCTTCAACTCACCCACATTTAAAAGTTTTAAATGCATAAATAAACTATTAATGATAGTGAAAGAAAATGTTTTTAGTGCTTTAATTACAATAATCATTTAGAAGAATATTTCCAAATTGATTCTCTTGATTATTATATGATTTGGAACTGTTTGATTAGAAGTCTTCTTCTAATAATACTAAAAAATAATATCACAGAGTGATGTATAAGCTACAATTGTACAAAAAAGTGAAAGACATTGATATTCAATTATAAACAAATAACAGGAGAATGTAAGATATCCTTCAGTGAAAGAAAGATGAGGAATCCCCTGAAATATGTAAAGGTGTAGTATTATGTATATAGTTAGGAAATCTATATAAAATGAGTGATTTCCAGACATTGATTGCTCAGATGAGCAATACAATATATATATATATATATTGTATTGCTCATATATACATATTGTATATATATTATATTGTATTGTATATAATATAGTATTATATATATATAGGGAATACGAATTCTAAGCATGTTCCACAAGTGCCATTGACGTGAAATTTTTAGGACTTACTAGCCCCGCCCTCTAGATACCAGAGTAATTCAGACTTTAACGTAAGCTATCATGGATTCAATACCAGAATGTCCTAAGAATTGGAATTTTCCCATAAGAATACACGGATTAATACAAGAATACACATTACACGGATTTTTGAGAATTATTTTTAAGTACTTATCGGAAAGACAGAGGAACCAAAATCTCGGAGGTTGGAGTTGAGGTTATCTTCTATGGTACTTATGGAAATAATGTTACCAAATGACCGTCAGTTCGACGCCAGGTGGGTGCAAAATTCTTCCGTAAGAAATGCATTGCTGCAATTTTTGAAAATTTTTTTGAATGGGTTACCGATAAGCTGGAAAGATAAAACCAGGAATGGTAATAGAGGCATTTAAAAAACATTCTTTCACGCAGTTCGCCTTTTCTTTAATGGTCCTTGGTTTGATGCAAGAGTGTCATTTCTATTCTACCAGCCAAGGAGAAAACGGAATCTTATTTTAGGACCTTCCATACAAGATATTGAATCGAGACTTTGGAACATTTCAGAATGGCACTTACCTAACATTTGTATGCAATTGTCTCTCAGGAATGGGTCCTGAGTTCGACACCAGGTCTTTTGGGAAATACCTTTAGGGCTGGGTACTATAGAGTATTCAAAATCACGGAATTTGCACATGAAGTTGTTTTCTATAGCAGCAGTGGAAGGAATGTTACCAAATGAGTGCTGTATAGATGCCATGTGGATGCAAAATTCCTTCATTTAAAATGTATTTTTGCGATTTACAAGAATAGTTAGGAATGCTTTAAACGCTATAACATGGAAAGATGAAATCCAGGATTTGGGGGGGGTGAGCAGGAGTCATATATACATACAGGAGAATAATCGGATACTTATGGTCAGTTTTTCACCCAGTATGCAAGCAACTTTTACTCGTGTGTGTGTGTGTGTGTGTATATATATATATATATATATATATATATAGCATAATTAAATATGGTATTGCTACCTGTGGACAAAGCCATTAATACTTTATTTAAGTCAGAAAATAGGCAAGGAGAGAGAGCTTTTGAGAATTATTCAATAAGTTCATAATTCTTGCATGAATATACATACATCATACACTGAAACTCATAAGAGAAAGAGAGAGGTGAACTATTCAACTAATTTTTAAAATACATGATATAATAAAAGAAACAAATTAAATATTAATTTATATTCATGGGAGGATGGTAATCAAGTTTTATCTTGAGCAGACGCTAATCTCTATATCAAACTCCCTAAATAATGTAAATATAGCTAAGTCAAGTAATATAATATTTTTAATATATATTAATACATTTACACACACTAGCTGTGTGTGTATATGTATACATACATATACATATATATATACGTATATATATATATATGTATATATATATATATGTATATATATATATATATATGTATATATATGTATATATATATATGTATATATATATATGTATATATATATATGTATATATATATATATATATATATATATATATATATATATATATATATATATATATATATATATATATAAGACACACACACACACACATATATATATATATATATATGTGTGTGTGTGTGTGTGTGTCTTATAGTACAAGTAAACAAGATGCTATACCTTGAGAAATGGTACTCAATCATCATCATTCTCAACAATGCTATATAGCTGGATTAACGAAAACTGAGCAAATAACTAACTATCCACATAAATAAGTTGGAAAACACAATCCTAAAATTCCAATGAAAAAGCATTGACAAGTGTTATTGATCAACTGATGCAAAAATTTACTTTATATCAACACGAAAAGTAAATCTGTAGTACAATGCGGTATCTATTTATTGTCATTGAGTACCTAGAAAATATAACGGTACAGTTACCATTATACTACCATTTAAGTTTAACAAAAAATACATTACGTAAATTAATGCAGGAAGATGTTATATCTCGATAACACACACATAAATCAGTAAATACAAATTACTTCATTATCCTGCAATATCACTTCCGTCAATTTCAAGCTCCGAAAATCCTAAAGACACTACTCAAATAAAATACGAGAAAAGAGCACACAAAGGAAATTCGGTAAAATTTATGATATTTTTCTGTAAAAATTTACAGGCACAAAGTTGAACCTCAGGTTTGTTATTGTAAAAGAAACCAGAAGACGTTTGAAGAGTTGATGGTAGCATAGAACAAAGTAATTACTCAAGTGTTGCTGTCAAGAAAATTGTCAAGGATTAAGGAGATATTTTAAGATTCAGCATCACTTTTCGTCATTATGAATCAAAAATCTTAAAATGAACTTACACTTTTAAAACGCCACGTTCAGATTCAATCGATATACTGATTAACTCACAGAATAACATTTTAAGTTACAAAGCCAGGTGGAAACACACTCTGAAGTAGAACACACTGATTAAATAGAAATCAACAATATAAAAACGGTGCACAGTTATGTTACTTACATTTTCGTTCCGCCCAGATATTTGCCAACCACAATAATTGAACCAAACTCCTATTGCTTTACGAATAAGAACTTTCACCCGAGTTACATTACGAGGTAAAAGCATGACTGGAAAGTTCCATTCATTGCGTACATATCTATGGACTGTCACTAAAATAATCTTTAAAATTAAGAAATAAGATGCCAAAACAATTTCAGCATTGCACTATCACAAGAACAACCTAACTCTCGCGACTCCGGAAACTATAAGTCACGTGATAGAATAGCGTTCTTGACTGTTCTTGACATCGTAGCGCTCACAGGAAGTTATCAGAGGGTCAGCAGCTACAACGAAGCTTGATCGGATTTATCAGGTGGCCACGTACAAACTCGCCGGCAAAAATGATGGTATGTTGATGTCTATTTATTTAGTTCATCCAGTAATATGTGAATTATTTTTATATTATTTTTCTATTCACATCGACTTCTCCAATTCCTAAAACAAATACGTATGATTTTGTGTAAAATCTCTTCGGTTCGCAAACATATAATTGTCATCATCGGTCGTGTTAATGTTGAGCTTTTAGCAACAAAAAGGTACAATTTAGAATTGCATCAAGTAATTTCCTTACTTGTAATCAATATTTTTCTCTAGTATTCAATCTAACAGATATTCATTTCATTCACTCTGGTTACTGATTTTGAAACAATATATTTATCCATTTGAACTATCATTCACTATACCCGTTTTTTGTTCCAGTTGGACGTTGAGCATATGTCTAGGTACGTTTCTCCAGTTAACCCTGCCGTGTTTCCTCATCTGTCATTGCTTCTTCTTGGAATTGGTGTATTCTTCACTGCCTGGTTCTTCGTGTACGAAGTTACAGCAACCAAATTTACTCGCGATATCTTCAAAGAACTGTTGGTGTCCTTAGTGGCAGCTCTGTTTTCTGGTTTTGGTGTCTTGTTCCTCCTGTTATGGGTTGGAATATATGTATGATGGACATTTAAAAAGCAGCAATTACGTGTTTTCGTGGAACCTCTACTCCAGTTTTTATGAAAGTGATTCGTCACTGAAGCATGTGATCGTTCTGTTAAAAAAATCAAAAACTTCAAAAATCAAAAGACTTTGTCATTACTTCTTTTTATCCTTTCATTTCCAAACTATGTAATCGCCATGAGAAGTCCATTGTTATACAATTTTCTAGTTGTCCCGTGCGACAATTTCGCACACAAGGTCTCTGGAGTGCATGCAATTTTATTAAAAGAAGGTATTCGTTAGGATGAAATGACGATTTAAGCTGTTTTAAAGTGTGATAGGCTATCATATTCGACAATGCTCGTGTCACCGAGGCTGTCATCAACTCTCAAAAGATGTAAGGCGGATGGTTAAGTAAAATGTTTTTATGGTTGCGTACGACGTCGTCTTCGTAAATGTGAGACGTTGGGGGGAAATTTTTCACAATTTGCATTTGAGTTACTTGCGAAAACTGTTTCGAGCAGTTTTAGACCTAGAATAAATATCACTGTCCGATAAGAAAAACTATTTCTTTACCAGAATAAACATCACGTTTATTCTGGTAAAGAATCTGGTATTCTGGTAAACATCACGTTTATTCTGGTAAAATATTCATTTATGCAATAAACTTGACAACGCCGATAGCTACACATCCAGTAACTTGACCGAAAATTAATATTTTTTTTGCAAATTGTACATTTTGCATTGGTCCGACTACAGCAGAAATCTATTAACTTCCAAATGGAAAGTTATTTATATGTTTTATTGGAGTGTGAAGGAAGAAAAGCCCCGAAAATAGATATATAGAAACAATATATAGATGATTATGCATCAAATTCTTTTCGAGTAAATATGTAGTTTTATGAAGGGAATTTGACAGTAGAGAACCGATCAAACTGAGTTTTCCACGGTTGCACGTTCATGATCTGTAGATGGACTGAAATGTTGAGCTGGAGTTATGATTTGCTTTTAATGAATTCAAACAGCATAAATTACTGAATCAAGTGCATCATTCATTTCTCCATGGGGGAAATGAAATTTCGCGTAAAGCCTGATGAGTATTTTTGTTCGAAACAATGGATTGCAATTAATCTCTGTGAGATTTGTGTAGTTAATTTAATTACACCATTCCATCTTTTAAATGCGATAAAATGTCACAAAATGAAATCATAGCAGGTAAACTTGGAAATAGTTTAAATTAAAAGTTTCCTCTTTATATTCCTTAGTCAAGTAAGCTTTGTTGGTTCTTTTGCATATTTCTTTAAGTGAATTATTTTCACTTGTATTATCATCTAGTTAGCTTCCAATTTGCCCTGTGTCATGAATTTCTAACTACACATTTCAGGGATTTACTGTTTGATATGGAGGCTAAGAATTCTAAAAATGCATATCACTAGCTGTGTAATCATTTAGCAGAATGGTATTCTGGTTAAACAAATTAAATGCACTTTTAATAACATGAATTTATTAAGGAGATACAATTCGATTAATATAACAGCATAATAAATGTAACTATTGGATATGGCACAAATAAAAACCAGATATAGGAATTGCTCACCACACACTTTTTTAATCAAAATCAGCCACCCTAACTAAGTTATCTCCTATACATGGTAGCAGTAGAACAAGAACAGAGTACATTTGTGTACTTTGTTAGGAAACTACCACATTTCCATTTAGATACTATTTTTGATACAAACAGAGATTGCACAGCTCAAGATTATCAAGCTTTCAACATATTAGATATAAAATATTACTCAATGTTCTAAAAATCCTCAACCCTTTTAAATATGTTCATAAAAACATGCAATTATGAAGCTTGCATACGAGTGTGTATACATTCACACAAATTTGATAGTGATTTGGATTTGAGTGAAAAGTGTGATTCAGCACTGCATTCAAGTTTGTGCCCTGATTGTTGTCACATCACGAACATCCATATTTGCTTGAGCACATTAGTTTTCTTTTTAAGTATACAAAATGGTAATCGTATTAGAGTTGGCAAAATTGCCATGACTTTCTTATCATTCTAGATATTCTAGCAACAGAGTTCATTGACATCAGTAACATATCTGAATGAAACCACTCCTTGATATAAACACTCTGGCAAAAAAGGAAACAAACATTGCATTTTATCAGAAGAAGCTTAACTCAATAATGTTCCAGTAATTTATGGTTGAGAATACTTTGTGATGATATTTGATAAAAAATTGCTCAGAAAAATGCTGGGTTGAGTTATTTTAAAAAGTGGCAATTTTAAATGAAAAGCAATACATAAAAATGCTGATAGAGTGAGATATCAGAGTTTTCTAATTCATCTTCTAATAATTAAATTCCTTATACCATTGTCTAAGATGGCTCTTCTCTCCAAACTTTCCTTTTTAGTCTCTTTGTATAATACATTGTGTGTGCTAGTGTGTATAAAAATAACTTGAATATTTTTGGCAATATATTTCACAAAGCTTAATAACTTCAAATCACTAGCTTATGAGTTGCGATGTTTTTTCAAGTTTTCTTATAACACACTGAAGGAGCATTTTATATACATTTATATACAGTATTTATACTGTTTGAAGAGAAATAGAATTTCTATCCCACCAAACCAGCCTTCTGTCGGCATTTGTGCATTAGCGCACGCAATGTGAACTGTTTCCTTGAAAGGGTGCGCACATGTTTCAAGAATGTCTCCAGGTCAATCACTTCACGCCGCAATGCTTCTCCAAGGTAATATATTGCATCTTCAGTGGCTGCTTCTTCAGCAAATGCATTCAAAAGCCTGGAAGTTAAAAGTTGGAAAATAATTAAACAGGTGAAATATTCAGGAGAAACTGACACTAGGGAATTATGACTAAAAGGTTTTCTGGGATATCAACCAGGTGAGTTTGCAAGTACACTGCTGACATCAGCATTTTCAGGGAATGCTGAGTTTTAGTCACATGGAAAACACCAGATCCTTCTTCACTAGGGAATTAGACTGGGGAGCCTAAATTAATCAAATCACCTCCAAAAGTTATAAAAGGTACATTTTAAGATGAGAATTTAAATGAGAAATTTAAAGGGGGCTTCAAAAAACATGTAAACTTGAGATATCGAACGTTGCCAATGTTGGAGGACACATCTTCAATGTGGGATTATAAAAATAATATTCTACAAGTTCGGGGGAAGATATGTATTAGGATGATTTAGAAAGGAGGCTTTTGGAAATAATTAAACTTCAAGCTTTTAATGACAGAAGTTTAATAGATAGACTAACATGTATGTATCACCATATATACCTTATTCTTTAATGGAGAATAAGTTTAAATTCAGAATGAAGATTCGTGGGTAAATTCATTCACAGAAAGGTGGAATGACTTATTCTGGAAAATTTACAGCCCCTTCTTATGAAATAAAGCTGGGATTAAGAATAATTTACTAAAGTAATATATAAAAAAAGATAGCTAAAGCTGAAAAGAGGACCTAAAGAATGTAATTTTATATACCAGGCAGGGGCATAACTAGAACTAGGGGAGTGGTCCTGAGCCATGTATTTAAACACAAAATTGGTCAAGGGGCAGAAAAACTTTCGCCCCAAAAATAAAGAAAATAGACACAAATTTACAATTCCATATACATGTATATCTTGTGAGTTATGAATGGTAGGCGCAACTGTATTCATGTAAAAATTTACATTATTATTTTCCTTTTTCAATGAACATTTTGTAAAACCTTCAGTTATTCTTTTCCAGATGACGCAATTTTTATTCAGATTACAAAGAAGAAAATAGCTCCGACATTTGTAAAATGGTTCTTAATAGAGACAAAACCAAAAGTAAATTGTTTTATGACATGATGCAATCCGAAATACAGGAAAATGGAATCATTTCACAGAATCTCCAAGATTAAGGTCTTGGAGAGCTGCTTTAATATCAGAATATTTCCACTCCTTGATTTCTTGAAAAACAACATTTTCAATAATCACAATTTGTGATTAATATATTGAATAATTTAAAAAAAGCACACACTTACTTAACTTGAAGCAAAGTATGCAAAATATTACTAGTTTTCAATAACACTATTTTTAAACCTTCCGTCCTTTTATTACTTCCAGTTGTGCTAACCCAAAGAGTGCAAATCCAATCCCATTTTTGTCACTATTACTTAAGTTTTGCTTCCAATATCTACTTTTGCTGCCTTTGGCTATACTGTTAATTTTATACAATTTTACTATAAAAATGCAAGATTTCAAGCAAGAAAACTTTAATCCTTTCCTTGGAAATACTTACTGTTTGTAAAGTGGAGCAGTAGTTGTAACAGCATCATCTACATCAATGGTTTTCTGTTCTTCCAGACGTGCAATAGCTTTGCTCAGTTCCTGTTCTTTCTCACGGAGAATAACAGTGCTTTTCTCCAATTCCAACTTTTAGAATGAAAAATCTTGATTAAAAAAAAGGATTCCACTGTTTGTGAAAGGATTTTATGACTATTAGAATATACCAAGGAGAGAGAACATTTTTTCATTGAAGGCCACACCTTTTAGATGCATATACCTGCGTTTACATGGTATATTAACTTGTACAAGTTTATCTAGGAATGCATGTCCCATTTCATGCATGAAATCATATAGGTTGGATAATAGAATATAGAATAGAAGAGTGTTAACACAGAGCATGTTTTCACACACTTTTAGGAACTGCATTATAAGATAGTTCTTGTTTTACCCTTAAAAGGACATCATTTGAAGGTTTCAAAGATATCAACAACTAGGAAACAGGCAATTCATCTAATGTTTTTCTGTAAATTTGCTCTCCTTCGGGATATCTGGCAGTAGACAGCAGCAATGTCTGTTTTGGTTAGCTTCCTTGGATGATCAGCCTGTTTACCTGGGATTTATTGCTTATATTTTGATTTCTGCCACATTTGGACTTTGCTCTCCTATTTTATTTATTTATTAATAGATCCGAAAGCAGCCATGACTGGCAACTTAAAGTGGATACAATAAATTGAAACATAAAGAAAATAAACATCACACATTATGATACAACGCCCAGGGAACTGTGGGTATCTACTTTTCAGACAGGACTATTATTTATTAGATAGACTAAGGGAAAAGACCTGGTTCAAAGGGTGAAGGTGATATTTGTCAATTTAGAGGGACTAATTTTGAGGCCCCACTTTGAGCATCAGACCACAATGGAATCCAGTGCAGTTTGCAAGGAGTCAGCAGCATCATTCGCAATAAAAAACTGCAGTCATCTGCGTAAAGATGTGCCATTGATTGAATGATTCAGATGATCATTCAGCATTGGACCCCCCATGAAGAAGGAAGCGTTGCTTCCGAAATGCACATAGGGATTCTGAATAACTAGTGACCACTGGGCGATTATCCTTTTCCCAGGAATTGCCCTCGACGGTTGCCGCTGTTGGTGCTTGGAGAACCTTTGTCTCTTAGTGCAGGGTTTGTGTTTCAGAAGGGAAGGACTGACCGTGTCAAATACTTTGGCTAGGTCCATATGCCAAACATGATGCTGAGAAGAATCCTTGAACGTTGAAACAATCTTAGAGATCAGAAATTAAAGGTTTACGAGGCAGGAACCACTCAGAAGGAAACTATGTTGATTAGAAGAAAGAAAACTTTAAGTGAAAGAAAGTAGTTGATTCTGAATTATGAGTTTGAAGACAATGGAAAATACAAGAAGAATTGAAATGGGAGAGTAATTATTATTTCTATTTAATAGGAAATTCTTAAGCAGCACTTAAACAATAAAAGTTACCACTAAAACAAAAGTGGGGAAACATATGCAGTATACCAGGATTTAGTTCAACATCACCACACAAACATAAGCACAGCACAGAAACATGGAAAAGGGAAAAGAGAGTGGTCAAATTAAGCAGAAAAATGGAAATGCAGCAATCACATTCCGCATTCAACAAGAAAAATTTGGCCAAAACATGGAAAGCACATTGTGGTCTCTAAAGTGGTACTTAAACAATACCACTAAAACAAAAATAAAGACAGGGACCCTTGTTGCCAACTCTTTTGACTTCTTTCTTCAGTTACTCATCTCTTTGAACATCTCATACTTCTGCACAATTAAACTCCTTTGTGATTGAGTGGTGAACAACATTGACCAGGAGTTGCTTTTGTTCAGGAATTAAATAGATCTCCATTAAAATACTACAACTGCTGCTATAGCATAAATATCTATGGTTCAACTTAAAAAGATTTCTGTAAATAGTAGTCCTTAACATGCCAGGATCGAAAACAGCTGTGAAATTCAATAATTGTGGAAAGAGAGGTGAAAAGTGGTAAAATGTAAAGTATAGCCCAAACGTAGCAGAGGTCAAAATATAATTATAATCACCAAGTTGCAAGTAAAAACACCAAGGAAGTTTACCGAAAGTGACACCAAATGGCTCTAAAATATCAGACTTGTACAAATGCATGAAGGGTATTAGAACATGTTCCATCTTCCATTCATGCATATGTACAACTTGGTGTGCTTACACAACAAATTTTTGGTAGTTCGCGCATTTGTACATAAACTTGTACTAGTTAATGCATGGGGTAAACAGGCCTTAGATTTTCTTCTCACTTAAAGTGATTACAAAGACTGAAAAAAAATTAATCGATCAATAAATACAGACATTTTCTCCATGAAAAGGCCACATCAAAGCAAGTGGCTTCAAGTTCCCCACCACCACTTTAAAAAACAAATTAGTATTTAAACTTTAACAATGAGTTTAAGCATCCTTGGACAGACTACAGAATTTAAAGAGCTATGTAAGACAGTATCTTTCTCCATAACATGTTAATCATAGTAAGTTTCCATAATAATTGTAACAAAGATAAGAGAAGAATAAAGGGCCTACAAATATATGCACAAAGTTAAATGAGAAAAAACACAATCAATGTCCACAATTTATTGAAACATGTGACTGGTTGAATGAACTAATTAATTATATATGCTCAAGACTATGAATGAAAATTTAGGAGAGTAAAATAGGAAAGAGTTGTTTTCACTATGAAAGCCCATTTCAGATCGATGGGGATATGTTCCCTTTCTAAGAACAGTGAATACAACTGGACGAAAGAGATAAGCTAACAGATTAATATTGTTCTTGAAATAAATGAACATTATTGAATATGAGTACAAGAAATATACATACTTGCTCTTTTTCAAGCCTAGATAATATAATGTCCAGCCTCTGCTTGCCTTGGGCAAGTTCTGCTCCAGTCCTCCTTAGAGTTTCTGACTCTGCCATTGCCTGTCATTTCAAACAATTAAGTAACATCACAATCAATTTCCATAAGGAATTTTAAGGATTTATTTTCAGCAATAAATCAAAGATTTAACTGATTCTATCCCCTCCCACATGATCTTCAAATTCTCTTATATTCATTCAAAAATTCTCTACCCTTAGAGAAGAGATAACAAGCCAAATGTGATTAGTTTCATGTGGGTTCTTGTTATTTTCCCAAGCATCTCTGTTGTAGCATAATAAATGGTAGATTTTTGATTTGAATGATATTATGAGAAACAGGAGTATAAAAATAGTTAATAATGAAATTGTTATTCTGACCATAAAGCACTTTATGGGGGAAGAATTGTCTCAGATGAAGAATCAATCCCATAGGAATGAATGATCGTTACCAATTTAAACTTTCAAATTTGTGTTAATAAAAATGCAAAACATTCGAGCTATGAAGAAAAACTTTACTAGAAAGTGGTTTCAAGGATTATTATGAACAGTAGAAAGATATATTCAGTGAGAATAATACTATAACCATTTGATTTGATTACCAAGTCCTCTGTGAAAACTGAATACCTCCATTCTCTAACCATGTTTTTCACAAATAAACGATGAGGCGAAACACCTTGAAATAGATGAATTTTTACATTTATGAAATACATTATAATAAATATTCACAAATTTAAAAACTTTTATTTCCCTGAAGCAGTAAACTCGAACTCAGGATACAGTAATCTCAACCTCAAATTCTTGCAGAGACCCTTTGGCTTGGCTTTAACCCAAACTTTGAGGACCAAACCATCATCATCCCATAGTGGAATGATTTCAATACAGAGACAGACTCTAGTCCTTCAAAATCAACGTTTTTTTTCTCTCGCTGTAGTTCTTATGGCAGCCACACTAAAGGGCCATTGAGTGTTTTGGCCAGCACTGTATGGTCACAGGACCCACATCACCCTACTAGGTGATCCCCTACTTGTCTCATAATACGTCATCGGCACTTGTCATGTTATTCAATTTATTTATATAATTCATAAAGCATTTTAAATTTTTAGGAAAGGGCTTCTCCAGGAAAAATGTTCCATTCCTCGATAGTTTTATTTAAAAAAGAATAATCTCCTATTATCAGTTATTTGCTTTATACATTTCATATTTATATGCCTACTCAGGTATCCGACTCTTTCGTTCTTTTGCATATTTCCTTATATATAGGAATTTCCACAATTGACTTATAAGATAAAAGACTGATAATCTCTTTTTCTTCCTCGTGGTTTCTAATCTATCCCAGCCTAATTATTTTAACATCTGAAAAATGCTGCTATGCTTTTCATATCTCCCAAATACAAACCTAGCTGCCTTTCTTTGTACCTTTTCTAATTCCTTTTTAACTCTTATATGATACGGGTCCCACACACATTCACCATATTCTAGTATCAGTCTAACTAATGATTTATACACAGTTTATTTTTTAAGAGATTTACAAAATTTAAAGTTTTGTTTGCTTTGCCTACAATATTCTCAATGAGCACAGGCCATTTAAAATCTACTGAAAATAACTCCCAAGAACTTAACCTTATTCTCCTTGGCTAAAACTTTACCACTGATATTATAGGAGTACTGAAATATGCTCTTATGAAAGCTTAATTTTACATTTACCTTTGTTGATATACAATTTGTTTGAGTTCACCCAATTATTCAATTCATTGATATCTATCTACATGTTTGTAAGTTAGAGCAATCACTGTTCCCTTTTATAACCCTGTAGATTATGCAGTCATCTACTGCAAATAGCCGTACTTGAGATTTAATTATGCTCAGCATATCTTTAATTAATATTAGAAGAAAAGCCGGTCTAGTACACTACCCTGCCCTGAAGTTACTTGAAGTGGTAGCTTGTTTCCTATTTTAACTCTCTACTTTCTATTATGAATGAAGGCCTCAGTCCATTTCACTATCTTTTCATATATTGCCATTGTACTTATTTTTTGGATCAATAAGCTGCAGTCCACTACGTCAAGGGCTTTTGCAAAATTCACTACTACCACATCTACCTGATCTCCCTAGTCCTGCGCTTCTATTAAATCTTGATGTACTATGGTTATATAGTAGTCCTATGGTTTGTGTGTAGCAAGAAACATCTTTTCTAAACCCATGCTGACTTTGGTTAAGCCATCCTTCTGACTCCCAAAAGTTTTTCAAATAGTCCACTATAATTTTTTCGAATACCTTACACACAATAGTGTCATGCTGATAGGTCAGCCATTCTTTAAAGACTTTTTACTTCATTTTTAATGTATAGGAACTACTGTTGCAGATTTCCAATCTTCTGGGTTTCTGACTGTTGCTGATGGCTACATTGAACATTCGTTTTAAATAAGAAATTATCACCCAACTTCCTAGCTTTAAGGCTTCATTTCATATTACATCTAGACCTTGTGATTTATCATTTCTTAACTTATTAATTCTTTTCAAAATGTCTTTAGAGTATATCATATATGGAACTTATGTATTTGGTTGGCACTTTATTGAATTCAAATAATTTGTTTTATCTGGTGCTTTGTATGAGTTTGCAAAATAATTTCTAAATTCATGGAAAATTTCATTATTTTCAGTTATGATACTTCCACGAGATCCTTCTAACGCTTCTATTTCATGTCCTCCTCTCCTAAGATACTTAACACATTCATAAAATCTACTGTAACAATTATTGATCATTAAACTTTCTAGAAATTTATTCTCTGCCTCTTTCTTCTTGCTATTGAATAATATAACTTCCTCCTTGTATTTGATTTTGTGCTACTCGATCATTTTTTCTCATTTTATGCAAGTCCCTTGATTTCCTTTTCAATCTCCTAATCCCTACGTTTTAATACTCAGGGTCTGTTTAAATTTCTTTATTGATGCTTACCTCTCTATTCCTTTATTTCAGCTGAACCAATTTCATCAATAAACCACAACTCTGTTCCAATTACTATATCTGCATTACACAAGCCTACAAATGTAACTAATGCTTTGGTTTTATAACAAATGCTACAAAAGTTAACCTGCAAGAGCCTTAGAACCCCTACCAATTGACAATCTGCAACTAACTTCTGTTCTTCCCAACCAAATCGTGAGCCGAGTCACCTGCCGCACTGCAGTTTAGTTTCCCTTTACAGCTTTCCCATCAAATAAACATCAGCATGATTCAGCTTCTATGAAATGATAACAGGATAATAACTACCTGCTGACATTGCTCACGCAATCTCCGCCGAAGTTTGTCTTCCACAGCTGAGAGAAGTGAGGCACGGATGTGCTCTCCTGTAATGGTCCCTGTTTCACTACCAGTAGTATCACTACCTGCATCATGAACAGGAGGCACCTAAATGAGAAAAAAAGAGGATAACATATTCAACTCACAAAAAACAGTTTCAAAGGAAAAGTATCTTGTTATTATGACAGTTGGTGAAAGCGAAAAACCTCTTTTCCTGATCTATTTTCTAATTATGTAGTGCTGATACATGAATGAAGCACACATTAGATAAGACGAATTGTAAGAGCCATGGGGTTTTCAAAGTGATTTAGTTAAAAATCAAATAAAATTATACCAAGCACATCCAGGGTATCAAAAGAAATACTCTTTTGACAGACACTTTTGAAATACTTTTTTTCTAATAAATAAAATCTCATGTACCTATAGAATTCATTCACAATATTACCTTCCCTTAAGAATGCTAAAAGAAATCTTAATGGAATCTTTATCTATAACATAATAAACTCCCATATTGATTCACCTGAATTAGTTTCACTATTAAAGTATCATAATAGGGCAACTTGTCAGATTTCTCCATGTTCCATCATTTACATTATCCCTTATTCCTTGAACTCCCAAACCTCCCTTTCACCCTATTGCATTCTGAAAAAGATATTTCCATAAAGATCCATCTACATAATTTCCTGCTTAAATCTTATTTTTCAATTAATTTCCCGAGTTAATTTTTCTAGATTTTTTTACTTCATGCATATTTGCTATATTTTTTTGTTCTATTGTTTTGGGATTCACAATAAAATGGTGCCAGCACTGTATGTGAATTTTTTAAATGAATAAATAATAACCTTTTTATCATTAAAGAACTATAACTTGTGACGTCAGGGATTGCCCTGCGAGGGTAAATACTACCCTAAAGCCGGGACATAAATTACAATGTTACCGCTGAACCACGCCCTATTACTTAACATAGAGATCACGAACATCCGGTACCTTTGTTTCATTTGGTGTGTCTTAACTTTTCATGCTAAAACACTGAATAACCTGCAAAAATTTCATGATTCCTACAAATTTAGATAATGTAACATCTTTTAATGTATCATTTTGTTACAATGTAGAAGTGAATGGAGATACAATTCCACTAAATATATTTGCTTTGCGACTTACAATTTGGGCATTTTGTTCATCTATCTCCATTCATTTCTAGATGGAAAATATGGAATTCCAAAAAGTATCACATTAGAAAATTGATTCCATTCTGTTACATCAAATTGATAATCTAGAGCTTTAAAATAAACATGTGCAACAACTAATCTGTTAAGTGAAGATAAAAACATAAACAGAACAGCTTGGTCATCATAAACTTCACAGACAAAGTGGCAAAAACTTGAGTAAAACTTGAATCAGTTTAGGTTCTCAAGTCATAAGGATAATAGGATAAAACATCAACTGATTTAAGTGCTACATTCTCTAGAATGTAAAATGCACCTCTTAACAAAATTTTCACCAGAAGAAAAGATCTGCAGAATTTTTTTTACAAGTATTACCTCAAATCTATATTTTCCATTTAAACTATATAAATACATCTCTAAATGCTCATTGAACAAATGAATGATGAAGTATCACATAATACATATTAGATGTTTAAATATTATATAGTACATCCTTAACTTTAAACAAAGTTTTTCTTATGCAGATGACATACCCCTGAGGGTAAGAAATGTACACATTTATAAGGAAATATTTATAACCATAAAAAACATTGTAATATACATGGGCTTAAATGTAAATGAAAAAAAACCAAGTATATGAAAATATCCTCTTCACAGAACAGATGAAAGTTGCAAAACATAGGAACTATGAGTTAGAGGGTGTCAAAAGATTTACCGATAATATTAAATACAGTGGATTGAAAACGATTACTATGGACTATTTACAATGAGAAGTACACTATGTAGTTATGTCATTATATTAAATGAGATGGTGGACCAAAAGAAAAGAACCAAAAACAAATCAAGTTGTAGAACAATTTGATTTGGCTCATATATAGCCAAAGTAGATGTAATGTAATATTAACCTGCTGTGGTCCGACTGGGTATGGCGGATAGACCGGATAGGCAGCTGCCCCCATAGGAGGGAAGTGGCCTTGCTGAGGGGGTCCTAATGGATAAGGAAGTGATCCTCTACCTGAGTTATTCACTGGATACGGAGGCCCACCAGTTCCTCCACTGCCTGGCATTGGCATATAAGCTGCAACATATATCTACATTAATCATTCCCTATATTTTCATTTACATAGATTTATGAGAAATTAAACAAACGTATAATCTATAAAATGTGATGAAATGAAAACAACTACGCAAATTCCACAAATTTATTTACTTGGAACTGTTTCCAAACAAAAATAGGGTAAATATCTCGAATGGGACCCCCTGGGAAAAATTTATTGTGACTGAACCATGCATAGTATGATTATTATTCTTACAACACTGAAAAGAGAACAAAATGGGCGTTTACAAATACTATTAAGCATTACCAAAGTAGGTGTACCTACAAAGATACTTGCTCCAAAAAATGACCCCTTTTATAATTCTTAGGTGTTTTTTTTTTCGCCATTCTTCCAACTTCTGAGAGAAATACGCCGCATCATTACTTTTCTACAAGCACAGGCCCCAGCTCCACTATAAGGCAGCAAAGCCCGAAAATAGAAACCTTAGGGTCCATGTGCCCCTGTCAAAGGGAGGATGGAACTGGTTCCGTTTTTTGGGCAGCTGTTTTATGTGCATAACTGGCTACACAGCCAGCAGTTTGCTGATTCTAGGTGTATCGGCTTTGCACATATGCTGAGTAATCTTTCTATCTAAAACTTGATATCATATAGTAAATATTCATAGAGTAAAGCATCAAATTAGATGGTGAAATAATAATAATCAAGTAGTGGAGCCAGGGCCTTATGGGGACAAACAAAAGCGATAATTCCCTAATTCGAAAAATCCAGGATTTTAAATCAGGACCATGGGGTTCAAGCACTATTAACACTTACCACTCTACCAATGCAATAGCAATGCAAAGAAATGGCCACAAGACAAAAAAATTAGATCAATTGTAGAATCTCCCCCACATCTACAACACATTATTCTATTCAATTGTATAATTTCCTCCTTTACATGGATGATGGTGAAACGCTCTTCTGAATAGCTTGTACAATGACAGCACTAGGATTTTTAAACAGGGGGAACTCCCTCCTTCCCAACTCACCACCCAACCCACTCAACAAATTATGAGCTTGTAAAAACTGCCATTAATCATTTATGTCTGTGTGTGAGAGGATCTATGTAAAACCAGTTTAAGATGCTCTTCTCTTATGGATATTTCTTATCTCCAGATGCACTGCAACCAATCCTTCATCTCAGTCAAAAGACCTAAAATTGATCACATTATTCTTCCCTAATTTTCTATCTGGTAAAAGCTACTTCACTGTAGAATGATAAAATACCAAAATGAAGTAATAAGAGAAGAGACCTCTTTGTGAAAAAAGCAGACCTTTCTTAAATAATCTGAGAAGAAAGAAAGCAGTTTAATGCAAAAATCTTTGAGGACTCGAGATATCTACAGCTATTGCCATTAAATCGTACTAAAAAGATTCCTTTCCTTTTCAATAAGTCAATAAGTAATAAAGAGATGAAAATCGTTCCCTTTCGTTACCTAGCGTAACAGAAATAAAAATTTGTAACATTTGTAATTTGTAACAATTCTGATGCAGTGCTCTTAGTGGTAATTCTATAAACTATTTGGAAGCCTGGGTAGCCTTTGAAGATTACACCAACTCAACTGTAGAATCTCCTCCATTTATCCTTAAGCAAGAGATAATACAAATGATTCAGAAAAATTATTTACACCTCTAGGTAAAATATAAAACACTTTAGAAACTCACATTGAGTAGGATATGGTGCAGTTGTAGATGCCTGAGCACCTGGACTATTAGAGACTGGAATCCTTTTCTTTGTATAAACTGGTGGCATTTCCGAAAAAGACAATATCATAATCTGAATAACTCCTAGCAGATCAGAAGTTTTCTAAAAAAAAGAAAACCTGCAACTTAATTCTAAGGAAATTAATACAAACATCAGTTTAGAAGAAAGATTAAAATAAGGTAAAATTAATTGTAAATATTCCATCATAACTTTTTTCACTTGTGACACGTTGGAATGCTAAACATTATAAAATTTCCCA
Organism: Pachydiplax longipennis; assembly: GCA_036926295.1. Classification (NCBI taxonomy): domain Eukaryota; kingdom Metazoa; phylum Arthropoda; class Insecta; order Odonata; family Libellulidae; genus Pachydiplax; species Pachydiplax longipennis. The sequence continues at coordinate 2,699,836 of JAVFKF010000044.1, read as the reverse complement.
GATTCTTACAGCTTCCACAAAACAAACAGTATCATTTTATGGAAAAGCAACAGCTATCTGAAAGTCTCTCACTGGTTTTTGTTTTGGAAAATATATACTTGTAAACATTTGAAAGAAGCTGCTTCTGCTATATTTGTAAGAATCCAGAACATTTTTTGTTAGATTCTGCATCTGCTAGGGGAATTCTACCCAATTCGGATATAAATATATTCGATTTCATCATAATAAGCCTATTCTTAAAATAAAATGTAAAATCAATTATAAAATTCACTTCATTAAATTTACAAGAATATCTAATAATAAATACATATTTTAGTTCAGATGAGTTTGTAAATGAAAACATGTTTATAAGATGACTATGTAAATATTTTGTAACATTTTAATACGATTCCAACAAAATGTACAGTAAATATAATAAAATTGTAACCAACTAATTATATATATATATATAAAACCAACCAATATATTCATTATGAAACATAGATGATGTTATGGATATTAAATTTCTGGTAGATTTCCTAAAGACAAGTACTATACACACTATGTATGATGCTGGACCAATAAATTTATTATTAACATTAAAGAATTATGATTGAATGCAGATACATAGTAATCGAAATAAATATTTTACAAAGTACACCAAATTTCTAACACAGGTACAATCAATATCTTCAATGGACTTCACGTTAACAATTAACTGACTAACCTTTGATTTCCCAAGGAATTTGATAAAAGATTAATTCTATCTCAAATGTTAAATCCACCATTATCTTTCAAAGCTAGATATTTTTGACTAAAATAAACGATTATCATTTTGCGAAAAAAATGGATGCAAACGCTGAAAGTGAGGAGTATTTCGCACCATCAAGCATTACCAGCCTGAAAATAGATGGTCCAAATAAACGGTTTCAAAATGTCATACCATCTATTAAAAAAGAATTCTTCTATGTGACATTTAAATTTTCTCCAATTTAAAAATTCATTAATAATAATATTTGAAGCATTCCGATTGTTTACACTCAATAACTTAAACTGACTTCATACCGCTGCACGTTCCTAAAAGATCAACTACTCTAATTAATTTTAGTGATATGGCGACGAAGTAAGCAAATCCTCTTCGCATCACATTTAACATTTTAATCCAAAACATACCGGCTGCCAATTGTGAAGATACGGAAGGTAAACTTTTCCATTATTGTCCACATGGCTGGATACACGGATTTCCATTTCAGGAGTAGGTTTCACATAGCACATTGGAGCATGATAAGGATGTGTGTCCATCAACCAAATGCAAACAGGGATGTTATAGTAATTACCTATAGAATAAGTTCAAAGGAAAAAATACACTATGAAGCAGTCCTTCCGTGGATATAATTCTGGTATCAGAACTACGATGAAATGAAAACATAACCAGTTTTAAGGCTGTTGCTTACCCTTGAAAGGCACAGGTATCGTTCCGTGCAAATTAAATAATTCTTTCTGAAGCCCATCATTGAATACTGAAATTCAAATTCATCAGTTGGAAATTATCTAAAATAGCTTTCATATCAAACTTCACACTTACTGAGAATTAACTCTCACCCATTAGATTATTCATACAATTTCTAACTTACCAAAATTTTCCAAACGATGTGTCAAAGAATGGTATCGATTTAAAGCGTTAACAACATCCCGTCTTGTTGCTTCGGGATGGTGATACTGGGCCTGAATAAAACTTTATTTTATACTTGCTATTTCGGAATAATCAAGAAAGCAAATGAGGAAACTTACCATGGTTAATTGACGTTTGATCAAAGCTTCGTCAGGCATTTTGAAATTAGAGAATAACTAAATTGTCAGTGGTATTCTTTCGTTATTATTTTCAAATAAAGTATGGATCTAATTAAAAACCAATGGTTACGTCTAGAAGAAGATGACACTATACGGGTAAAGGGGTGATAAGACAGATTCACACACCCTAAATTTAACAATTTACATACTTAAGGATGATTCAATTCGATTTGGGACATCGTCGATTCTGAACTTTTGATATAAATCGATTCACTGATTCTAACGATTGAAAGGACCTGAGAGGTACGTGCATAGCTGTGCAAGTCCTGATCCACAGGCACGCATCGACTTGAGGCCTTTCCGATGTTGCTGCTACATGGCGCTAGCGGAGCACTCGCTGAAGCAGAGTAGTCGTTTAAAGATTAAAGAAAAAGCAATGCCAAATTTTGCTCTCCGTATTCTCGAATACAGTAAGCTAATAAATTTAATGAGGTAGGAATTATTTGCATTAAAAAGCCCTGAAATTGAACCTTAATAAAAGATAAAATGAAGATTTCGTCTAAATTCGGTAGGAGAAGATGGTAGAGAGTAAAAATAGCCCAAGAAACTATACTGATACGACAAAATTTTACTGATATCAATTACTTTATGTAATTATACTTGTGTACAATTATCAATTATCTTTAAAAATGTTACCCATACTCATTCTGATGTAAATTCTTATGCTGGGATATCAACCTATTGGTTTTTGGTGAAACCTGTTGTGGAAGATTTATTTGGCCAGTATCACAAATATTGTGAAAGCATTAAACCCTTTGCAATAATTTGCGCATAATAATCCTATGGCAGGAATAAAGATAATCTGTAGCCTTCTAATTTGGGTTTAGAACACTGTGATGAAGCAAGCACGATAAATATTGTTGCGAGCGCCTCCGTTATTGTCATAATCAGCAAATAATCCATTACAGTGCTGGATGGACACCGATGAATATTTTTCTCCCACCGGGAACCGTACCCGGGACGAAGTCGAACGTTTTGCCAACTAGGCTATCCGAAGATGTCTACATCAATGGCCTGCATGTGCCGTCATAATTCAAATTCCATGATAAGACGGTACAATATCCCTATTTTCATCCTGCTACTTAAAGATCTTTAATTCTTAAATATTAATTCCTCTCTCTTAATTAAAAATTCCTTCATTTCGATTTAAAATGTTTATGTACGAGAAATTTGTTTTCATCTTTTGCAGGGAACTCTGTAGTTTCTTTTGAGTACATATCGTTTCATTGTGAGGCAGATATTTTAATTATTTAAATAATATTAACAATAAAATTTTATGATAAAACCATTATTTTTGCATATCAATGCCTATTATATACAGTTTTAATTATTACGTGAATATTTTAATTTCTGGAAGTCTTGGACAATGACAGCTCCGTAAACTTCGTTGTTGTACTACTTATTAATGAGTTTCGTTGTATTTCAGTTAATTGACTGAGTCAAAACAAACTTGTGAACCTAATTATGTAAAGAAAAAAGTTGCATATTTATGTTCCTAATTTGTCTCTCTTGTTGTTTTCATGACCTAATTGTAAACCGCCGCATATCGTATTTTATATGCGTGATGAAGACTGTTCACACATTAATTTGAATGACTCCACCACCTGAATTTCGAACTCTTTTAATAGGCAATCGACGACGAGGGAGCTGGTAAAAGTGCTGTGATCTCCTTCAAGATATCTCTCCAATATCAGGAATTCACTCCATAAACGCGGATACCGGTGGCGGGACAAAAACTTAACATAACCACTCCATTTGAGAACACATCCGATTGTGTACTTCCGGAAGAAGCAACAAACGAAAACAACTTTATTTAAGAAAAACAAGAGAATAACAGAAATCTCACTCGGAACATGTATAAAAACAGCAATAACAAAAATTAAATAATTGAGAACGCATATCCAACACCTCCCCTCGTTCACAATTATTTTACAAGAAATATAAAACATTGCCAAAAATATTTTTTGCAACCAGAAAAATTTATTAAACCTAATTTGGGCAGCACCTCTTTTATCTTAGGCCTCCAATCTTCATCATTACTATGTGACTCTCTCACATCCGTCCAAGATACTGAAAATACCATAATGGGAGGAAACAAAATATTCTCAGTAACAGTGAGCACTACCAAAAGTGCGAGAACCTCCATAGCCACCACCATCACTACCTCCATAAGGAGTTGCTCGTGCTCCTGGAGCAACAGAACTTATAATTGATCCTCCACTAAAACTCCACTGGTAATTCCCCCCAGGGCCACTACCAAGTCTGTCATCTCCTCAATTAGAGCCTCCTCTCCAAGAAGACCCTCCGGCTCCTCCAGTTGGTCCACCATGGCCACCTTCGGTCCAGTCACCATCCATACCTCTGTGGAATCCATCGCCACGGAACGAGTCACCACCCCGAAAGAATGTGTTGCCCCCTCTGAAATTGTAATTTGGTACCAAACGAGTCGCTGCCCCTGAAAGTATCATTGGCTGGACCACAGAAATCGTCATGACCTCCATCATGATAAGAATCTCCTCTGTATGGTCCATCTCTTCCTCCATAACCACCACCGAATCTGCTACCAGGGCTGATATCGCGACCTGAAGGACCTCTGTCATAGTCCCGTTCCCTATCCCTTCACCCTCCAAAATCACGCTCTCTATCCCTAGGCCCACCGAAGTCTCTATCGTGGGAATAGTCCCTCTCTCTAGGGCCACCGAAATCCCTATCTCAGGCTGTATAATCTCTATCTCTTCCTCCCCCAAAATTGCATACTGCCAGACTAACTGATTATTATTCCCCAATTGCATCATGACTTTATCCATTGACCAATTTTCTGACAGCATAGGAAAGACTTTTTCTTCGAACTCCACATCTCGTGATTCAGAAACATATTGATCCTTCATTACCCACACACTATAAGTTTTTGTATTATTTGAATATCCCAGAAACACACCAACCTTAGCTCTAGGAATGAGTTTGTTTTCACTCCTGCTATATACAAATGATTTGCAGCCAAAAACTCAATTTCTGCAATTCATCTATGGCCAACTTACTCCCTGCCCATAATTCATATGGTACCTTCCCACCTATAGCCTTTCTGTAAGTTTTTGGGTCAATTTGAACCTCCTCATTTTGAAAACCCAAATTATGCAAATTATTAACTACTAGAGGAGTCTTTACTCCTTTAGCATCTTGCATCCCAAAAAGTTCAAGTATACTCTTGGCATACATTGCCTGATCTACATAAACATGCTGTTGGTTACAATACATTACCCTGAGAGACAAAAAATTACACACTTCTCCTAAATCCTTTACATCTAACATCTTTGATAATTCATTGGCCAGCCATTCAACCTTCATTTTGGTGCCCCATATTCCCAGATCATCAACATAAATCACCAAATACAGATCCTTTCCAGAATTAAAGTACAAACACGGATCATTTATTGATCTCAACATACCACAAGATTTTAATTTTTCATCCAAAAATTTGTACCAATTTCTTGCTGACTGATGCAGCCCATAAATCCTCTTGTACACACAATCATAATCCCTTTCATTATTTAAAAAACCCTTTGGCTGCTCTACATAAATAATTTCTTTTATGTCACTGTTGAGAAAAGCACACCTCACATCCATATGTTTAGAATACCATTCATTTTCTACTCCTAAGGCAATCAGCAATCTTACTAACTTACGTCTAACCACAGGACAGTGGGACTCAAAATAATCAGTACCACACACTTGATTTTCAGCAAAAACCTTGAACCTCTGAAAACAACTAAACACCTCAAATTTGTGCTTAATGATATTAACCACAGAATATCTACTGAAATCGTCAGTAAAAGTTACAAAATATCTCCCTCCAATACTTTCTGGCTTAACTTCACAAACATCTGAAAATACCAAATCAAGAGGATGCTCTGACATGCTATCCCTTTCAAAAAATTGGTTTTCCTTTCATTTTTCCAATAGCACACATATCACAATTTTCATCTATACCTTTTAGATGAATGACAGCATCTGGTAATGACTTAGAATGCCCAAACCTTTTATGCCACGTCTCACGACACACAGCCACTCTCGATTTCGCTGAGACCAACTCTTCCTCAGCATTTCTGTCACCAGCATCACTGGTACCATACCATGAGCATTCAACTTCATACATACCACCAACTGCTTTCCCTTTTAAGAAAACATCACCATCACCATGACATTTAAGCAACCCCTTTTCACTACCGCCTTACAACCTTTAACATCAAACTGTCTCAATGACATCAAATTATCTTGCAAGTCTGGGACATACAATACTCTTTCCAATTTCACCAGCCACCCTCCATTTTCATCCTTCAATTTTAACTCTACACACCCCTTTCCACAAATATCTAACCCATGCCCATTCGCCACATCAACCATTCCCCTTGTATTCCCATCAAAATTGCTGAGAATTTCCCTATGAGGGGTCATGTGCTCACTTGCACCCGAATCCATAAACCATTTCATTACTTCCTTCTCAGCACCACCGCCTGTCACCATCAAGGCTTTCACTCTGACTAAATTAGTTTTTACTTGATGCGCTTCACCTCCTTCTTGTCCTCCTACTGATGCTCTGGCTTCCCTAATCCTCGGATTGGTCTTCTATATAAATATAGAATTTTATAATTTGAAGCTCTTCTCCACAGGATAGGACAGGATGCTGTGTAGGTGTAGCTTAAAAAGTGCTAGAAATATTCATGCCGGTAGGTCGATTCGTTAGTTGATTAGTAAGTTCATTTTACTCGCATTTGCATAAGCCGTTATGCTTGACGTTGGTGAATAATGTTTTAGAAGGTAGGTAATTTTTTTGCGATGCATTCTTTTCTCATGTTAATAACGTTTAACCATATCATTAATTGTGTCCATTAGGATTGGGCATAAATGTGATTAGTTAACTCTCGTGGGTAAAGTCGCATCGCCAAGACTGAGATTATTTCTCTGTCTCTCTTGTACTTTATATGTGAGCATTGTATTGCGATTTATCCATTTTATGCATGAGGAGTGATTGACTGTGATGAATGTATGTCTGATTGTTTGTGTGGATGGTTTATTGTTGCTTAGTTTTTAAAGTTGGTTCAGGTTTTTTACATAGTGCATGCTTGTATATAGTGGTTTTGTAGTTTAGATTATTGGTGGTGGCTATTCTGGTGATGGGTTGTAATGATTGGGGTTTTTCTCTTTTTTGATTTTGGGAAGGTACGTTTAGATACTGGATATTTCTATGTTTATCTACTTATTTAGCATCTTAGTTATTTAAATTTGAGTAAAAATAAATCTGGTAATTGTGATCTCACGTGTTGTACAACAATTTATTAATTTTTCTTTTATAAATCTTCCTTTATTCATAGTATACTCGTATTTATGTTATCTTTAGTTTTGTAATTCATACTGGTTTTAAACTTAGGGTCATTCAGTGTATTTTCCACGGGGAATTGTTGGTCATGATCTTCTTCCTATAAATTCTTATTAATCTTTCAACAATGGCATTGAGTGTGGGACCTTATCGCCCAGAGGAAAGTTTCCTCTGCAACCACCACCTGACATGTCAGAATTTGCCAGAATATGTATTCGGCAATTGGATGTAATAGTTTGTTGGCTCATTGTGTTCAAAATCCAGCCCAAGCAAACGTGACCTCGTTTCAGTTAATTAGATAGGCCATGCAACAATTGGGGTTCCAGATGATGTGATTGAAATTTGGTTGGATTAATGGAGTGGATTCATTTTGTTATGGCTTTGATGCCTTCGAATATTCACCTGATTGTTTTTTTGTGGTATTTCCATCCATTCCTATTAATAGAAAATCTCTTATAAAACGGGATGTAAAATCTCTTATATATGAATGCAATATCTATTTTTATGGTTCTTCAGTGAAAATCAAATTTGAGAATTATTATTCATCCCTATTAAGCAATTGTAATACTCTTTAGTATTACCGAATGAAATTGAAAATTATGGAAAATATTCCAAAGTAACTTAGAGTCACGTGACAAGAGATGCCCAAACAGGCACAGAGAGACAGTGACGAGACACCAATGGGAGCAGGCACCAAGAATACTCTGTGATCTATTGATACTAAACTAAAAGTCCTAGGCTTATAATGCAAAGAATTCTATCACTTGATGGAGTTTGATGGTTCATTTGATAGTTTCAATATGCTATAACTTTTATACCTATTCTTAATACAGTGTCTTAATGACTTGGTGTCCATTCTATTCTTAATTTGGCATATCCAATAAGTTTTAATTCAATAAATACTGCCTTACAATCATGTATACCTTCCTAAGAGTATGTTCTGTAATATTTCTATCTATGGCTCATTCAGTGTATATTCATCTTTCTGATTGACTTTATTGGTATTTCATTAGTCAAATTCAATATCATGTCAGATGTAGGCCTTCAAAATGCTTTCCAGATGCCTACAATTGAGCTACTCTTTGCCAAGTTATCAAAAAGTTATGTCTGTGTTCCGTTGGTCCTTTTGTCTTCTTCTTGGTCTCTTCACATCTCTTGATGTGAAGTTGAGAATAATAATATTTGAATTTCAAAAATCGTTGTTGTCATACGAGAATTAATAAGTAATTAATAAATTTATACTGTAATAAATTTTTATAGTTTAACATAGTGGATGGTTGAATTCGTGTCAACCAACGAGGTGTGTATTTTTTTGCGAGGATAATTTTTCATCCATTATATTTACTTTCAGGTTAAAGTTTCAAAAGGTATTTATATTTCCATACAATGCTTAATAATTATACTAAAAATATCAGAAAAACCGTTTTCTCTTACTAGAAGAGTATTTCTCTCAAAAATTTTAAAAAACACCGCTAATCAGTGTAAATCCGGCCTGGAAAGTAATATAACTCCTTTACGGGATTAATAATTTAGTCTACTATTTATTAATATTAATAATTCAATTAGTAGACAACAAGCAAATTATTAACGAATGAAATTGAAAAAAGGTGCAAGATATACCAGAGAACAATGCGTTATTTCCTCCAAACTCGACTAGCTCGGATGTGTATTGCAGATTTGCCTGTACTCCGATTAAATTGGATAAATAAATCAATTAATATATAGACAATGGTGTTTATTAAATAAAATTTTAGAAAGCAATCGCTATTTATGATAGTGCAATCCTAAAATTACTTGAATGCAAGCTCCTTTTACGATCTTAGGATACGTTAACTACCTTAAATACCTTAACGAGATTACAAATGGAGCATACTATTTATTATTATTAATAAGTCTAATAGTAAGTATCAAGGAAAGAATTTTACAAATGAAAAGAAAAATTTAATGACAAATATACCAGAGAACATCGCGTTCTTTCATGCATACTCGGCTAGCATGGGCGTGTATTGCGGGGTTGCCTATACTCTGATTATCAATTTTCAATTATTTATTGCAGCGAAACTAAGGCCCATTCAGAGAAACGCCATTACACTTTTTCATTACTCAACTTCCTGCACCACTGCAAAAAGTTTCATCAAAATCCCCAGACAAAAGTGAGAGTCTCTCCTTGTAAGCTCCCTGTAGATGACTGGGAAAAAGAATTGTGCAATATTCTTATTACTTTAAGAACTACTCCAAGCATGGCCACTGGCTGTGCACCAAGTGTTCTTCTAATGGGTAGACGATTGAAGACGTTATTGGACAAGTTGCATCCGGGTAATGTAAATGCGGATGAAATCCAACAGAATTGCCTACTGTTTTCCCCTCCCTATTCCAAGGCAGTTTTTTCAGTGGGGGATAAGGTGTTTTACAGAGTTTATAACTCAAATACTGTTTGGCTCCCTGGGGAAATTTCCGCAGTGGAGGGACCACACCTTCCAAATTTTAACTGAAGGTGGCCTCACTGTGAGGAGGCATCTCAATCAACTTCGTAAAAGACTGCTTACTAATTCCAATTCTGTTTTTCAGGACGTAACGAGCCAAATTTATTTTGACCCTTTCCCTCCTGTCTACCAGAATGTTCCACTACCTCCAGCTCAGACATGTCCAGCTGAGGTGTATCCTGCTCCTGAGAGCCCTTTGCCTTTGCCTCCTGTTAATGGAAGTGCTGATGGAGCACTAACAGGAAGGCCTAGGCAGGAGTCTGGACCTCCAGCATACTTAAAAGACTACGTTTGCAAATAGTGAAAGTGTTTGATGTGAATAGTACATCTTTCCTTACAAACTTAAGTGCTATTTCAAAGGGGGGATGAATTGTTATGTATATGTTCTGTAACGTATTTCTGGTTTCATTTGTTCTGTGCGCACATCTTCATTTATTTCTATGTACGTATATATACTGGTGGTTAGCAGTGCCGCCCTCTCTCGCAATGTAGCTGCCAATGGAGGAAGTCTCCAATAAAAGTTGTTAGAGTTGAGCACTCTGTGGACCCAAAAGTACATATCAGTGTGTGTGTGTGAATGTGTATATTTTGTCATTGTATTATCTTGTGTTTGGTATGGTTGTCCTAATTGAGTATCTCTGAATTGTAACAGTACTTTTAAGGTATCATATATGTTGTTATATTTTTGTATTGTCCTATTATGATTGATGTGCATGAAAAAATTATAAGCTGCCTTTGGGAGGTTTTAGAGGGGTTTCACTCTCAACATAGGGCAATTGCCAGTCAGATTTGCCATGTGGCACCCTCTCATAACTAGTCCTGATACCAAAAGTTTTGCTTCTAATACATATTAAGGAGTAGGGTCCAACAGGCAGTATAATGTAAATGATTGAATAGGCCTATGGTTGCAATTTATCCTCTGAGTTGTGCAACACTAAATCTATTAATTTGATGCTATTAGCTTTGCTCATTCCATATATACATATTTGTTGGTTTTTGGTAATGCCTACCACTTTGTGAAGCTAGTGGAAAGTCAATGTAATTTTTACAGATATTTGTATCTCCTGTTTTTTCCCTAGTATTTCTATGGTTGCATACTTTGGCATTGAGTGTGGGACTATAGCCCAGAGGAAAATTCTCTCTCCAACCATCTGACTTTTATTGTCAGAATTTGCCATTTTTAGCCAATGTTCAGTTCCTAGCAAGGGCCTGCCATTGCTAGCCTTGCCGCTGTGTGTGTATTCACAAGTGGGATTTAAAAGTTATTTTTTAGATTCATTGATAATACCAGCTCAAATTTTCTTGGCCTACTTAGCTGGTTAGATTGGATAGATATAGCAGAGTGTATGTACATCAGGAGTTTGAGATGACATAAACTCAATATTGCTAAATAAATTCAATAGATGCAATTATATTGACAGCTTAGCTATATCCATACTGTACTTATATTTATATCACTACGAGTAAAAGTTGCTTGCATACTGCAAGCTATCCGTTGAATACAGTATCATACCAAGTACTGCCTCAGTTCAAATTTAAAACTTCGCGCCAAAGACCCGAACTAAGAACCCGATCGTGAGAGAAGATAGCAAAATAATATTAGATAAGTGCCATCCTTAGGCCCTTTTCACACACAACGGTTTTTGCCGTACGGTCGGTAATCCCCACAGCTCATCAACCGTATCACGGCGCAATTCCTGAAGAAGTATATGGAGCCTTTCACACTAGCGACCGTACGGTTTTTTGCCGTCCATTGCCGTGTAGCAGCCGTGTCATCCACTGCCATTATTTTCTTACAATCCAACTTATAATGCTGATTTTTCAGCCAGATTACTACTTCACTAGCTTCGTAAATGTTCGACGGATCATTTGAATTGAGTTCATTCAATTTTCGCTTTAAACTTTGTTGTTCCTGCTATTGCTAAGTGTTTCATCGTCCAACATTTTTGAACATTGTCCCCAAGTTCAACATGGGGAGGGGGAACACACACGACGATGAGCGTTCGGGGAGACCGTCTGTCATTACAGACCAACTGGTGAGCTCAGTTGACGAATTCGTGAGGAACGATCGGCGCGTCACAATTGATGACATCTGTGAGCATTTTCCCAATGTTTCTCGAACAATTGTTCATGAAATTGTTAAAGACCATCTGCATTATGCAAAAATTTGTGCAAGATGGGTCCCTCGCATGCTTACAGATGAGCACAAAACCAAGCGTATGGCTGCAGCACTGACGTTTTTGGGACGTTATTCTGATGAAGGAGACTCTTTCTTGACTCGCATAATTACTGGTGACGAAACATGGGTTTGTTATGCATCACCTGAGAGTAAACGACAGTCAATGGAGTGGCATCATGCTCATTCACCAAACAAACCAAAAAAATTCAAGACAGTTCTGTCCACCAGGAAACTCATGGCAACCATTTTCTGGGATCGACGAGGTGTATTGCTTATTGATTTTATGGCCCGTGGAGACACTATTAATGCCAATGCGTATTGTGAAACATTAAAGAAATTACGGCGGGCAATACAAAATCGGCGGCGAGGTCTATTGTCTACTGGTGTCATTCTCGTTCATGACAATGCCAGGCCTCATGCAGCTGGGATAACACAAAGACTTTTGCAGCAATTCAAATGGGAAACTTTCGACCATCCACCGTATAGCCCAGACTTGGCCCCTTCAGATTTTCATCTCTTTACAAAGCTTAAAGACTTTTTGGCGGGGAAAAGATTTGACAGCGATGAAGAACTTAAAGAAGGAGTGACCCTGTATCTCAATGAGCTGGCGGCGGAGGACTATGCAGCAGGAATACAGAAACTTGTCACACGTTATGACAAATGCCTTAATTTGCTTGGAGATTATGTTGAGAAGTAGTTTAAAGTATCCTCTTTCAAATATAATTTTTTATGTTTGTTAATATTTACTTTTGTGTCTTTATTTCACGAACGGGTACTACTTTCCGGATGACCCTCGTATATCCTGAAAAGGTAGATTGTAAGCCATTTCCTGCAATCTATTTATATTTATGCTTTTAAAGTTACGATAAGTTATAATTTTAGGAGCATACTTTTTCGTATGGATTGCGTAGTTAACATAGATCAGATAATGTGCTGAAATTCCTGGTGCCGCTAATTGCCTATGATTAAGTACTTTACCTTTGTTACTTACGATGACCAGGTCTAATAGCGTTGCAGAATGTTTTGTTATATAAGTAGGTTCTGCAGGGAGTATTTTAAAATTTAAGGACTTGAAAAAGTGGATTAAATTATTAGATTCGACATTGTCTTTGAGAAGGTTAGTGTTGAAGTCACCAATAACTATGATATCTTCATAATGATGTATAACGTCAGATATAGCATCTTCAATATTGGATAGATAGCTAACCCTAGGCGGCCGATAAACAACACAGAATAGTAGCTTACAGGAATTGGATTTAATTTCAACCATAATAATTCAGGGCGAGAGCAGTAATTTTGTTCAGATTTAGAAATCACTTTGCGATCTAGACCATCATGAATATATACACTAACCCCTCCACCGCGCTTTCCAATTCTGTCATTTCTTACCAAATTGAAATTTGGAATACTGACAGGTGAAGAAGAAAGACCAGGATGTAGCCACGACTCACTATCTCCTATAATATCAATGCCATCAATATTGCCAATTGTTCTAACTTCATCGATATGTGCTAATAAACTTTGAGCATTTACATGAATAGCTAAAAGAGATTTTTTTGTGCCGAGAGGCAACTTTTAAAAGACCCTCGGTGGTACTGTCGACTATATTGTGATCCGAAAGAGAGAAAACGGGAGAGTGAATGAGTGTTCTATCGTTTGGAAAGAATAAGCATGCCTCAGGATTGAGGACGTTGCTAAAAGGTTAAGGAAAGAACTGTGTAGCAGAATGATTCAGATAAGATGCCGCAAGAGGAGAAATTCTTGATGCTTGACTAGTGTAAGATGGTTTTGTCTTAGGATTAGAAGGAACTGACGTCATCTCAATTACACGCAGCTATAAATGAACCGTATATTATTTTTGTATGTAGAGATATATTTAAAAAATAATAATAACAATATCAGTGCGAGGTGCACAACGGTATTTCGTAAATATGTCACAAGTCGATTTTGCTAATCACTTCAAGTATGATGGTGCGAAAAGAAATTAGGAAGTAGGGAAAAAGATTGCACAGATACAAACAAAAATAAGTTGAAAAAAGATTTAAGAGGAAAAAATAAAAATATAATAGATAATATTTTGTTGGGGAAAAAAAACCTAACGTAAAAAAACGAAGCAAGCAAGAAAGAAAAATTAAAATCAAGAAAAAATAAATATATTGGGAAAAAAATTCGAGGGGGAAATTTTTTTTAAAAAATCGAAAAAAAAAAAGAAAAAATATTTTAAAAAATAAGAAAAAAGAAAATCAGAATGGACAGATAAGGTAAGAAACGAAGAAGTATACAGAAGAATAGAAGAGGTTAAAACAGTATGGAGCATCATCCGAAAAAGAAGAACCAGATGGATTGGGCATATCATCAGACACAATGGATTTGTAAGAAACGTACTAAAGGGAAAAATAGAAGGAAAAGCAGCAAGAGGAAGACCAAGGGATGAATATATTACCCAAATAAAGAGAGATACAGGAAAGAAGAGATATCAGGATTTAGTAAAGCTAGCTTTAGGTAGAGGAATTGAGGGCTGCAGTCAACCAATCTACGGATTGAATGACCTATGATGATGATGACTTAGCTTATGGCCGGAGTGCATCGACGTGTATCAGGAATGATAATTTATGTGTCCGTCGGAGTATGCCGATGTTGGGTGGCGAACATCTTCTTTACTTTGTCCATGTCCTCCATCGTTGTGGCCTTCATCTTGGTACAGTTTGGAAGCAATATAATCACTCGCCCATCAGAGGTCCAAACATTCTCTCGGCCAAAGTCTCCTTTGGCTTCATCGAGAAGCCTTTTCCTAAACACGGTGAGCGATTCCGTGATCAACATCCCGGTGTTCCGAAGCCGCTTCTTATTCCTCCAAACGACTTCTCGATCCACAGATGATATAAACTTAATGATGATCGGTCTATGTAGTTGTTGATTTAGTTTGTGATGACCGAGGCGATGAACCCTGTCGATGGACGTTTTAGTGATTTTAACGCCTAGTTTCTCTTCAAAAAGTTTGCATGTCGTCTGCACTGGATCCTCCCTGTCATGCTCCGGAAGGTCATGCAAGAGGAGGCAGTTCCAGCGGATATATTGATCGAGAGCATCCTTTCCTGCTCCTCTACCTGTTCCCGGAGCCTTTTCAATTTCGAATCCACGGTTTCGTGGATTTCCTTCCTAAATGTTTTATTATGTTTTTAATTATTTTATATATACATTTTTTTAAATTTTTACATATTTTCATTTATTTCTATTTATTTTATTTTCTCTTTCTTTTGCAGGGAGTGAATATTAATTTCGAGAATATGGATTTTGGTTGCTGAAATTTTTTCTTGCCTTTTCTTGATTTTGTAGTGCCAAATGTCGTTTAGAAGGGGATTATTAATATTTTCCAGGTTTAATGAAAATTTTTCTAAACTTTTTGCTACATGGTTTGAAACAGTGGTAAGTTGGTGGAAATTTTTAACTTTAGAGAGGGGAACCAATTTGTTGGTTGATGTGACTTGTCTTATACATTTATTGTAGAATTTTTCCACCTTAGTTATGTTGAATTTAGTGGTATTAAAGCTGACTATTGCGCTGTACGTGAGGTGGGGAAGGATAAGGGAGTTGATGAGACGAATTTTGTTGTGAGAGGGGAGCAGAGAGTATTTATTGAGAAGTGGATTTAAAAAGAATTTAGCTGTTTGTGCTTTCCGAATAGAGTTATTAATTTGATTATTCCAAGAGAGGTTGTTCTAAATTATTACGCTGAGAAATTTTGTTTCTTTGACTAGAGGAATGATCTGATTGTCGAACATAATGCAAGCATCAGAGGTTCTCTTTTGGTTTATTTTAAACGTCATGTGTTGACATTTATTCAGGATGATTTTAAGATGCCATTTCTTTAGCCAGTTCTCTAATTTTTTGATAAAAACGTTAATTCTTTTTGTGGCCAGATTCGGGGAGATGCTTTTGGATGAAATAGTTAAATCATCGGCATAAATATATTTAGCGACGAGGGGGTCTGAAGGCATATCGTTAATGGTCATTAAATGGATGCAAAATTATTTAACAGAAAGAGTACAGGAAGTAAAATGTAATAACTACATCCCATCCCAAAGAAAGATAGAGGTTGGAATTCCCCAGGGCAGTCTCCTAGGACCACTGCTGTGCCTAATATATATTAATGATTTAGGTATATATTTAAAAAATTGTCATTACCATCTCTTTGCTGATGATACACTAATATATCTGGCAGGGACAAATGTTAGTGAGTTAATAACTATGATAAATGAGGACTTAGATTTATTAAAGGAATGGTTTGAAGTAAATAAATTGAAACTCAATACCACTAAGTCAAATGCAATGTTCCTTGGAAATGGCAACCAATATCAGTATTTTGAAGATAGTAATTTTAAAGTCCAAATAAATAAATGTGATATTAAAATTGTTGATTCAATTATATACCTAGGAGTGATAGTTGATAGGCAGTTAAAATTTGATGAACATTTAAATTATATCTGTAAGAAAATTGCAAAAAAATTAAATTTCCTGGCTAGGGTTAATAAATTTATTTCTATTGAGACACTTAAAGTGATATATAATTGCATTATATTGCCACATTTTAATTTGTGTGCTACTATTTTATACCTAACTAATCAAACAGAAAAAAGAGATTGCAGATATTAAAAAACAAGGCTATGAGAATAAAATTAAAATGTGACAGATATACTAAAATTGACACAATGCTCCAAAAATTAGGTTGGTTAAATGTTGAACAAGGTCTGAAATGTCAAGTACTAACCTTTATACATAAAATAAGAATGGGTTTTATGCCAGAATATTTACATAAATTCCTAAAAACAAATAATGATGTACATGGGCATAACACAAGAGGAAGAAGCAATTTCCACATTCCTTTTGTCTCCAAATCATCAACACAAATCTCCTTATTTTTTCGAGGAATAATGATATATAATTCACTTCCAAAAGAGATAAAAGATTCCAAAAGCCTGATGATTTTTCAAAAAAATCTAAAAAAAATACCTCGTAGACAATATGATTTAAGTACACATATAATTTACTTGTTATAATGTCATTATTATATTTACTTAATTTTTATCCTTATGGTTACTTTTATTATTATAAATTTTCCATTTCTATAAATCTTGGCTTCATCCATGTATGATCTCATGTCTTTTTTTCTAGTTTTTATATGTTTAACTTTATAATGTTTGTTAGAAGATTCCTAATAGCAATCTTTTCCTTCTTAAATTTTTTTTGTTGCCGAAGTCTATAATGCATTAAAAATGTATTATTTCATGTATTTAATGAATAGCATTATGCAAAATAAAGCTCTTATTATTAGATGAGATAAGAACCTGATTTCTTCAATTTAACCAACTTTTTAAATCTCCTTTTTTTTGCATTCACTTTTAAGCTCTTCAGATATCAGTTCTAGCTGCATCTGTTGGAATTTCTCAGCAAGACATTTTGCCACACTTCGGAGAGCAACAAATCCTGAAATTAACTGGATGAAAAGAAGAACAAGCATTACACTTTGGACTCCTATTTCTGCTGGCTGAGGTAGCGTGTTTCTCTTTGCGATCGGGAATAATTGCAATGGAAAAGAAAGTAGTCCGGATATCATCCAGAACGCAGCCAATTCTGGGATCTGGAAATAAATATGAAGTAATAATTATGGAACTTCGTAAAGCTTAAGGAATGAATCTAGCAATGTTTGTGCTCATAAGAAATACTTTACCTTCTCCGTAAGATTCCCTAAGTATCCGAGATGTAAACGGTAACATTCTACGATTGAAACCACAACGAGGATTGTGACGAGAATGAATCGATATAGGGGGCTGAGGTAATCATACTGAAAGGTTAATGAGTAGTTCATTATAATGCTTTTTAATTAAAAAAGGATATCCAAACAAAAAATAAATTAAGTGCGGGGCACTGTAGGAAAATAGGGAAGTGCTTTACAGCAAAGCTGAAATATTGCTTTTACTGTAACATATGTCAAACACTTACTACCACTTACTTTAACAAAGAGCATGGCTATAACTGTTACGAGCCAAAATGGGAAGAATATGACATTGAAATACAAGGAAATTTGTAAAGGGAGATTCGTCACTATTTCATTTCCTGAAAGTAAAAGAATAATTATGAGGCGTATAGAAATATAATGAGTCATAGGAACAGATGACTCCTAGCCTAAATAAATATAAAATTCACTCTTGGTTACGATACCAATTTTGTTGTACTTCGAGAGTGGGTATGATTCTGAGTACATTAAACCTGGGAATATTTTGTCAGAAACGTGGGTTACGGTTTTTTTCCACGATTCAGACATTATCAGGTCAGAAAATCTATTATTTGATGCGATAATTCACTCAGTAAAGGCTGAAGGTTTGAATCGATTGAGCGGGAGAACGTTTCAACGCAGAAACCAAACGTTTTTGTATCACAATTTTTCATACTAATTATTGGCAATGCAAGTGAATGCCTAACCGCACAGATCATCAATATTATGCCGTGGGACGGCGATATTGTTTATTTAGTTTATTATCCGATGAAAATAAACTGGATTTGAAAACAATTTGTTATCATATGATGATAATGGATCATTTTTTTATTTTTCAGTGTGATTCTTACTCACCTCAGTGATTGAAGTGCATTTGTTGGAAAAGTGTGTTTTCATTATGTCATCGTCTTTTGATACACATGATTTGCCGCAAGAACTATGTGCTCCTGCTTTAGCTCTTATAGGATTTACAGGACTTGATACCTTAAATAATGCAGTTCATAGATCTATTTGGGATGCATTTAGTAACGCAAGAACGGCAGATAGAGCGCCGGTGACATTTAAACTTTTAAGTCCAGATCAAGAGTTTCCCAATTTGAAACCCAGGGTATAATTTAATCTTAATGCGAATGTAATGTTTGATAAAGTTACTTGAAATCTACCTTGTGCCCACTCTTTCAGAGAAATTCGTATGAGTGGTATCTTCCAAAAGGAATTTTGAAGAGGAACTGGATGGACAAACATCTCAATCAGCTCCCGGCAGTCGTGGTGATATACTATGATCTAGATTGGGACGACCCGTTTTGGAATGAGAAGAAGTTGGAATGTGCCTCTCGAGTTCACTCACTCAGGTATAATGTTGTAAAAATACATAGTACAGCATTTAATCTGCTAGAATGAGCTCCTTACAATGGGATAGTCAGTTTTTAACCTTTACTTGAAAAGAGAGTTTCCAGCAGTGTGGATGTTCATAAGTTAATGATGACTCGAACGTCATACATAACATTTTTGACACATGTTCCCAACATTAATTTTGCGTAGACATTCATTTACCAGAGCCATGATAGTTGTGATCTATAATTGCTCAATTAGTTTGCCATGTGCGATATAAATAAATGAGGAAATTTCTAATTTTCAGTAAGGTAAACAAATTTAAAATCAGTGAATGATTGTGTTGAGTAAGATGTGCTATAATAACAGTAAGTTGATTTTCTCAGGAACTTCACACAACATTAAATTTATTATTCCTTTTTTTATTTATTTTCTGTACAACCCAGTTCTCCATTCTTGATTTATGATTTGGAATTCCTCTCCACACTTGTGAAAAAAGTTATTTCTATTCGAAGTATATACTTTTTCCAGTATCATATAAGAATTTTATATGTTAGGACTAAAATGAGCAAATACTTCCTAGAGTGTGAAGTAGAACCAAAAGCAGAAATTTTGAATTAAGTGGGAGGAAATGTATGAAGAAACTGAACTAATGAAGTTTGTTCGTTTTAAGGTGTGAAGCTCCTATATAAGTATTAAAGAGTTAAAGTACCCTTCCCACCAACATAGCATTGCATAGTTTTACAAACCTGGTTATAAAATGGTTTCACTTGGTTCCCTGAAATGTGTCTCAACCAGGTGTTACTGTATTTGCTTTTCAGACTTTGATAATTGAAAAAGTAAATAGCATTTAGTTTTGTTAATCCTGTGTGGAGCATTTATGATGGTATCATTAGTTGTCCTTTAAGATCATCATTAAACAACACATTTTGTAAGGAATCAGCAACATATGGGTACACATTGATTTCTATTTTAATAGGCTGATGATATTTTCTATAATTGCCAGCAAGAACAAATGGGTTATGTGATTGATATGGGTCAAAAGAAGTGAGGATATAATATAATGAAATAGTTGGCTGATAGGATAACTTACTTTGTATTAAAAATGGTTACCTGTTTGTATTACTTATTTTATCAATAGATTTTCATTGCTGGAGCTACTCTGTTTACCTAGAAGACTGGTTACATTACATATGGCTTCATGGTGTTAATATATTAAGAAAATTTACAAATTAGAAAGTTAAGGTATATTTTTCATGGCTGAGCTTTAAGCAAAAAAAAAATAATTTAAGATTTCCAAGGTTCTCAACAAAATCCAATCTTAATTTTGATGAATAGAATGTTTAGTTTGCTATGTCAGCAAATGTTCAAACATTTAAATTTTTTCAGTCATAGAATCATATTAGTCAAATTTTCAGTGAACAATTCATTGTCAGTGGCAAGTATTGAAATATTAATCATTGCAGCATAACATCAATTTTATCATTTATGTGTATTACATAAATGAAAAGAGTAAATAATAAACATTTATATCAAAAGATGAGTGATTGGTGTAATCAAACAGGAACCTAATTATAACATTAAAAGAAAAATTCCCTTCAATACCTTGATTGGAGATTTTATGCTGTTATTTTATGCATTAAATTGATAACTTGAAAGAATCTTTTCATGTGAATGTGAACTATGAGGGACTTTTATCATCTTGTATGACAAACTCAGGAGAGTTTTCAATTCTTGAATTCTTCAAGATAAAACATAGATAACTCTTCGCATTATTGTACTGTAATGCCATATTTTGAAAACTAAACTAGATTTAATCCTGGTATTCTCATAAATTTTGATGCAATTTGTGTGTAAAATTTGATAGGGCGGCTCTGGAGGGTCGTGGTTGCAGAGTGGCAGTGACGCTGCTTCAGCAGGCCCCAGCTGCACTGCCAGCTGGTGAAGATGTTGTTGCCATTGAGAGAGGCAATGCTCTCAAGACAGCTTGTGCTCTCAGTGCTAAATCCCTCTTTGTTCTTCCTCATGGTGATCATCTGCATGGATACATTATCAGGTAATCTTTGGGAAATTGTCTTCTTCAGTTCCATGGTATTTTTTTTCAAAAAAGAAAAATGGAACCATGGAACAAAAGCCTTCCTACCAGATGTGAAGTTATATCTGAATCACAAGGGAAAGGGTAATAGGATATTTGGCAAATAAGATCTGCATCCAGTAAAAATCCCAAGGAGAAACAGACATGAAAAAGTCTGTAGGGGCCTTAACTGGGGATCTTCAGGGAGGCTGCTTTATCCAACTAAGATATCCAGCCAGAGCATCCTTCCATGCCGTTTGAAGGCAAAGGGGTATAAAGTTGTCTGAATCTGGCAGTGAGTGTTGCCTAATCAGTAAAATCAATTAACTAAGAAATTTTGTCAACAGACCTTGGATTCAGCACTGCCTCCCATATAATAACTTAATGTTGTGTATCATGAGTATTAAACATCTTAAAAAAACAAGTTGTGAGACATGCTCTGCAAACAAGACCATTTGCTTTTCCTTTCATCATTGGGAATCAGTGGGCATTTTGGAATATGTGGAATAAGTGTTCTACCTTTCGGTAGGTTTATGTGCCCCCACATTCCTTATTTAATTCCCTCTCCAATTCCCCGTAACTTATCCCACCCCTTAATTCGTCTAATAACTTTTGTCTTTGTCTCCCCCTCTGTCTTTTCCCTAGCATTCTTCCCTCACTCGCTTTCTTCAACAATCCCTCCCCTCTCAATATTTGACCCACCCATTTCTTTTGTCTATTTTTAATTACTTCAATCATTACTCTTTTCTCCCCAACCATCTCTAGAACCTCCTCATTCGTTTTTCTATCGACCCAACTTACTTTCTCCATTCTACGCCATACCCACATCTCAAAAGCCTCCAGTCTTCTGACATCCTCTTTTCTTAACGTCCACGTTTCACACCCATACAACATTGTTTACACTCCACACCAAGGATTTTACCAATCTTTTCCTGATTCCTTTATCAAGTCCCTTTGTCATCAGTTCCCTTCGATTCATGAAAGCTTCTTTTGCTAATGCTATCCTTTTTCTAATTTCTGTCGAACATCTTCCATCCTTAGAAAGAAGACTGCCCAAGTATGAAAACTGTTCTACTTGTTCTAGTTTTTCCCCATCCACCCTTATCGTTAATTTAGCATTCTTTCCCTTTGAAAACCTCATAATCTTAGTCTTTCTTACGTTGATTTTCATCCCAAACTTCTTTGCTTTATCATTTAGTGCATTAACTAGGATTCGCAAACCCTTTTCCGAATCACATACAATGGCTTTATTGTCTGCATATCTTACTGACTTCACTAGTTCCCCACCAACCTCTATTCCGTTATCTATTTCATCCCAAGCTTCTTTAACCATTTCTTCTGCATATATGTTAAAAAGAGATGGTGATAAAGGATAGCCTTGTCTTACTCCCCTCCCTGACTCTTCCCATTTCATTTCACATAAGCAACTCTTACTGGTGCGGTATGATTTAAATGCAAATTTTGCACTAAAAACCTACCTTTCCAATCCAACACAATTGTTTTTAGTATCACCATCAGTTTTGGCGATTAAACTCTATCAAAGGCCTTTTCAAAATCAACAAAACATGCAAAAACGTGACTTAAATTCTAAGCTTCGTTCTACGAGTACCCTGATTACCCCAGTTGCATCCCTTGTTCCTTTCCCTCTCTGAAAACCGAACTGATCATTTCCTATGAATTCCTTAGTTTTTCCCTCGATTCTTCTATTCAAGACCCTGAGAGTAACTTTTGCCGCATGAGATATTAAGCTAATCGTTCGGTAGTCCCAGCATTCTAAGGAATTATTCTTTTTCTGTAACGGAATCAGGATAGACTTGGTAAAATCCTCTGGCCACTTTCCTTCATCATAAATCTTCCTGCATAAATCATAGAATTGTTTTTTATCCTTTCCCCCAAGATTCTTAAGAAATTCTACAGGAATCTCATCCACACCCGTTGCTTTCTTCCCTTTCATGTCCCGCAGTGCCCTATCAAGTTCACTATCTAGTATATTCGGCCCAAGATCATCTTCCTCTACTTCTTGTATGCCCTCAATCTTTATGTGGGTAGGCTTCATGTCTTTTGAATACAATTCTTCCACATACTCTTTCCATCGTCCTCTTATGCTAGCTGGTTCCCTTTAGACGTTTCCCTTGTTATCCCTAATAGTGGTCATTTTATTACTAATTTTATTCCCCGTTAATTGTTTTACTTTTCTGTATAATAGGTTGACCCTCCCACTTTCAGCCATCTTCTCTATTTCGTTACACTGACCCTGCCACCATGATTCTCTTACTTAATTTGTTACCCTTCTCAGTTCGTTGTTTAGGGCCCTGTACATTCTACGCCCCCGTTCTGTGTTGACCCTTTTCCATTTCCTTGCTTAAATATAACCTTAGAAATCATTTTGATAGCAAAAGTTATTGTGTTTAAAAAAAAAAAACATTTATATTTTGAAATTTTAATCACAGTCTAATATAAACCATCTACATTATAGAAGGATACATTATTTGTGGAAGCATGTTGCTGAGTTTCGATTTTCAAAGTTTGCCTCCCTTACAATGAAATGTTGGCTCTCCTTCCTTTTCATATGAGCCTATCTTTTGCATTTACTCTTATGAGACTTGAGTTCAAATAACACCTTAGTCGTGAGGGAGATTTGTTGTTTATACCAGAAAATTGTGCAAATTTGTCAATTTTTATCTTAATTCTTGCAATTTCAAATCCAAAGTAATTTTATATGGCCAAAATCAGAATCTTAAAAATAATTCCTTTCTTTTAGTATTTGTCCATTCATAGGATCATTATTACTAATTAATTCTACAAAAGAAAAAGTCAGCAGTTGGTCAAAATGAGCTTTACCTGCATTTGTTATGAGAGCATTTTTGAGTTTTGAGTTATTGAATCCCCAAATTTCATATTTCTATCTCTTCAGGAAGCTCATGGAACGAATATTCAATATTTCTCCCATGTATTTCTAATGGGATTTATTTATAAGAATAGATTATGAAGATATAAATGTATACACAGTGGTGATTATAATATAACATTGCATATTTTTCATTTCTATGTCTATTGAAATTGATCAATTGATGAAATTGATGTTTAAGTAAAGGGAAGGCTGGAAATTGATAGCCAATAGCTACATGAGAAATTTAATGCCTTGTTTTAGTTTCCTTGTGACCATTTTTTCAGGCTGGAAAAGGCTTTTTATGAGCTATCTCAGAGTTACTATCATCAGAGAATCAAAGGAGTTAGGAATCATTTGGATCAGTTGAATCGATCTAATCAACAATATTTATTTGTTAGACACCAATTCAAGATGGGATTTTTCTCTGAACTGAAGCAAGATTATACTCTTGCTCATAAGTGAGTGCAATTCTAAATGTTTAAGATGAAAAAAGGAATCTTCTTTATTATATCATGTATGTTTCAGTTGTGACCCACTTACATTACTTATTTTATTCTTCAGGCATTATACCAAGGCATATGGACACCTGTTAGAAATCCGTATTCTTGAAAATAATTGTTCTGAAATCAAGACAGTTGCTGGCTATATTAATTATAAACTATGTCGTCTCATGTTCCTTCACCTCAATTATTACCGAGAAGCAATTGCTCAGTTTAGAAGTCATATTGATCAATTTAGAACCAGGGTTTTTGGCCCTCGGGAACTTGAATTTGAGCATCATGCATGGATGTGTAACCAGTAAGTTCATCTTACTTTGTTTTTCCTATTAGTTTTTTAACAATTGAGCTCATTGTAGCTTTTGAATGTTCATATATTATAGAGTTTGCTATGTGTGTGTGGCATTTACCACTTAATTATTGCTTTATTATATCTTACATCAATACCACTGTAGTACTTATGCAAATAACTGTTATTAGTATATATGCTTTACATTGAATATACTTTTGTGTAAGATGAGAGTTGTTTCTTTTTTATCTGTTCTTGTAAACAAAAGATCTAGTTTATTCATGATTTAGAAAGATAAAATAAATTGCTGATAAGCTTATTCTTTGTAGGCTGTGATATAGCATCTCTAAGAAAATATTGTATTTTTTAAAAATATAACATAGGTTTGGCACTTTTGGAGACCTTTTTGATGAAGCGATACACAGAGGCTTGCCTGGTATTCAGGTTCAGCATCCTGGCTATTATTATCAACAGGCTGCATTGCATGCGGTGGAAAGGAAGAAGTCATGTGTAGAATTATGCAAGGTTAGACTCCTTAAGCTTAGAAATAAGTCTTATTTTACTTTCAATTGAGACTTGAATTATTTGGTGTATTTATCTGTAATTCTGGATTTATTGTAAGTAATCTTTCATCATCAAATATTACTTTTTAAGTAGAATAATATTGTTATTTTGATGTTCTTTGGAGATTCATGTTTATCTCTAGTTGTAGTAATGAATTCAACTTGTAATCGAAAATAGTGGCTCAAAGGCTATGATGAGCTTAGCTTCTCTCAACATTTACCATAATTGACAGATTATAAGAAATGCGCATTTTTTTTCCAAAATTACAGCTACATGATTGCTATGGATCTTATATATGAAGGTTCAACCTCCATAGATTAGGTTTCAATGCTGAATGCAATTTTTACCTCAGATAGTCAGGACTACATATTTTTACTCCATTGTACTTATGCATAATATTTATTATGCAATTGAAGAACATTGTCCTAACATCTGCTTTTTGCACAAAGAGAGCATACTAACTTTGGTCATTTTCACATCAGTGATGAAAAATTTTACCAGATAAGCAATTAAAGAAGAAAAACAAATTTTTAAGCAGCAGTGTTAAGAGGACATCATGATCTCTCCAAGACTCCTACAGTGGGATATTCTCTGCTTTGCAATGTCTTCATTTTACTGTCACAACATTAGTTATTCAAAAGAAGAGACTTCTAGAGACAAAAAGAGGACACAAATAATGTAAGAATTATTTAATGAGCGCAGTGCATCTGGGGGTAGCCACATCTAAAGAAGAGTGTTTTAAGCAGTATCTATACAATTGTTTTGCATGAAAGGGACTCAGAGAAAACCACTTCCTATGTAGGAGAGTCTTAAAATAGGATAATTTTGCCAATTTGTGTTTCTTTTGAATGAATGTTGGACTGAAGTGTAGATGCGAGCTTATCTGACAAGTGTTTTTTCAGGATGCCATTGCATACCCCAACCCAGATCCTCTACTTGGCTCTCAGCAATTGGAATTCTTTGGTCAAAGGCCTTGGAGAGTTGGAAAGGCAGTTGGAGAACCTTCTGATACAATCAAAGAAAAGGAATGCATATTAGCATTACAGTACAAGGAAAGGAGTGTAAACCATTCAGTGAGTTGTGGAATCTAATACTGTGTTTCTTTCACTAATCAGCTCTATTGACATTTTCTAAAACTTTGAAGTCTTTCTAGTAAACTCCACTGTCATGAAAGTTCTATTTAAAGTAGTGCTGGTGAGTGTATTTGTTATATGAGATAGTCATGGGTAAAAATCCCAATCCTCTGCCCTTTCCTTGATAGTCATGGGCTGTTAGACTTCTGCTTATAAGTATCAATTTTGTTAGTTGTTTGGCAGTTTATGAGCATTGAATGTTAGTGATGCTGTGATTAGCATTGTGATTTATTATATGTTAACTTCTAACGTAATTGTTGAATAGACAAAAAAGTTACATTTCCAAGAAAAGGAGGATTTTGTTCCTGTTTTATTTCAACTTGTGCCTTTGGTTCTCTGATTTAAGAAATGCAGAAATTTTTACTTGATTTTCTGCTCCCAATCATTCTCTTTCCATGTACACTGTCCGTTTTGCAGCAAAGATTTCTGTGGAAGAAGTTTAATAGAGATAAATGGGAAAGTCGAGAGTTTGGCAGAAGCCATTGAAAAGTAGTAGGCTGCTATTTTTCATTCAATTAGTCCAGGATAAATCTTCTAGTGGAAAAGTTTCTGAGAAAATAAATTTATTTTATGTGAAATTATAAATTCCTTAAGTTTATAAATAACATAAGGAAAACAAGTTTTCTTACTGGAGTGACTCAATATACAGTGTCGGCTGAGTTCATATGAGCAGTTACACAGTGTATTAAATCTTCAATAGTAGATATATCAATATTTATCAGCCAAGTGGGTAGAGTGTTTGTGAAAGAATTAATGTGTTCTATTCATGGTAGGGCAAAATAAAGGTTTTGAATCACCTCTGTTATTACTAAAAGTCCATGGCGTGACATCCCTATATAAGATTTGGCCTAAACTAGGCAGCAATCTCCGTGGGTGGCGAGCACATGGACTCCCACACTTCTGTGATCGGCTTTTTCTAGACCTCTTAATTAAGGTAGCTTCCCAATTCTTTCAATGCTAGATTAACATCTTGGCCCACACATGGATTCGAACCTGGCACCACTTTTGATGGAAGCAAACTCCTTACCCTCATGGCTACTGTGGGCTCCCACTGCTATTACTACTCCCTTCATATTCTACAGAAAATACTGTCTGGAATTACAAAATATATTTTGATTTGAAATTAAAAATATTATTTTTATGAATTTCATTATGATGACTAAGGGAAGATAGCACAAAATTGTATATTTTAAAATTTTACTTTCTTCTTTTGAATCAATAAAGTCACTAATTTAAATGAGTAAAATCAACCTCTCTTTGAACTAACTTTTCATCAGTGAATTTTCTGTAATGTTTCTAACAGAAGAATTTCATTGTTATTTTCTTTACATTTGAACAAATGTTTTTTTTTGTATTTTTATCTGAAGAAGGCTTTCATTTCTTGATTCAGTTTTTACTTTCAAATTTGAAAGAAAATGAGGAAAATTTGCTGGGATTTTAGGCGTGTGATTGAGGCAATTTTACTCATTTGTAGAACAGATTATGTCCTGCAAAGAGGAGCTCTTATCTTATGAGTTCCTCAACTGAGGAAACTCTTATCTGATGAGCTCAAGCTGAGTGGATTACTGATAAGAATCTCAGCAAAAGTGGAAGGCTGAATTGGAATCACATTCATGTTTCACCTCTGTTTGTCCTTTGGTTTCAATCTGCCAAAACCTTTCTTATAGTTTTATTTATTGAGAAGAAGTCTATTCTTCTTGCTTAAGAGGAATTAGCATAGGTGTGCATCTCCAGTCTTTTCTGTCATTTGCAATTTCCTTAACATCTCTCTGACTTTCTGTCACCTTGTTCATCTCCTTTTCAGAAGATCTTCTCAGTTTTCTACCAAATTGTTCCTTTTCAGTAATCTCTGTCAGCTATTTATCCTTTTCATTATCTGAAAGTGGAAATTATTCTTCTCAGTAAGTCTTTGTCTATCATTATGCATGGTCACCTCACTCCTCTTATTCTTCTGCAATGCTTTTGCATGAAAAAGTTATAGAGAATAAATCTCTGTTATGGTAACCTAAATTTCACATCTATGTGGTAGCCCTGACTTTCCATTCATGTTGGTACTATATATGCAATTGATCTTTAGTTAACATGTTGTGTCTGATACTGTGTACAATAACTTTAAAGAGTTTGAATAAAAATTGTCATTCATTTTGCAGGCTCTAATCATTTCCATCTTGGGAAATGCCATTTCTCAGTTCAAAACGTATAATTGCCCAAGGATGAGGAGACATCTGGTCATCCAAATGGCAGATGAGTATTACTCATGCCACGATTATGGAAAAGCTTTGGCGTAAGTTTAATCAATTGGTTTAATTAATTTGTTGATTACATCTTAGATCTCTTTTATGAGGCTCATTCAGAAGTGAGTTTTCCTTCACAATAGAAAGTCACAGCTGTTTTAGAATTTATAGATGTATTTATTAATTTTCTACTGCTATTATTACTTTACTTTTCGACTTACTTTCTTATTTTCAAAGAATCTTGGATCTTAATTTACTCATGATTAATTTGAGAGGATTAGAGAAAAGGAAATTTGACTGGCAAATAGTGTTCCAGAAAACCGAAAATTCCTTGAAAAACAATGAGATTAAATACAAAAATAGGTCAATAAACATTGATAATGAATCCCCTTTGAATGACTCAAATTAGAAATGGTGTCGATTATCTGTGACACAGGGAAGCTTACTTTATAGATACCACTTGTATATTTCGACAATATATTCTTTAATGATTTGTGCAGTAAATGCTTGTTTACATTGTAGGCTCCTTGGTCACGTTCTGTGGGAGCATCGTAGTGAGCGTTGGTGGCTTCTGCTCACTCATGCCCTTAGTCGAGCTCTGGTTTGCGCTTTTCTCACAGCCAGTATTCAGGAGTTTGTGGCTCTCTCCATTGAGTCCTTGGCTCCTAAGGTCCTACTCTCTCAACAGCGTAAAGCAAACATATTTTCCAACCTTTGTAAAGTTGTTAAGGTATGTTTATAGTATTTCTATATTTGTGACTATTTCTCTGTTCAAAATGTATGCAATCTCCTAAAATTATTAAAAATTAGGTCTTAAATTAATTTTCTTCCTTCCTCTTATGCTTAACTTGAAAGAAAACTGATTTTTTTCTGGTTTATTAGCTAATCCACTCTCATGTAACCCTTTTTCCTTACTTATCTTAAAATCATGCGGTCATTACATTCTATTGCTTTTTCCTTAAAGAATAAATAATGGTGGCAATATAAATGAATTTGTGCATATATCGTGAGGATAGACCTGACTTCAAACCCATCATGATGTGAAAAGTAGTTCAATGTTTGCATTTCATTGTCTGCAAAATTCTGAATCTTCATAATCTTCAGTATTGAGAATATATATTTCTTTGATTGTGCAATCAATTATGACTACACTTTTCTAGAATATTTCTATACACATGTGTGTGTGTCCTAGGTTGGAGTCTCTTTGTCTGATTTGTGTCAAGCTTTGTATAAGTGTCCTCTGAGGCAAGAGATGTTACAATACATTTTACTGTTACATTTTTACTCACCAATTTTGCTGGGTATGAACCAAGATGGCTTAGATTTCCATAAGAAATAAATACATAATAAGTTAATTTTTATCATTTCAGACCTTTTGCATAATTCAATTAGAAAAGAAATAAGAACTATGCTGTGGGAGCTTAGGTAGGAGATGCACAAAACATCCCACGTTTATGACTGTTGCATATCATTGTTTTATTTTGAGTACATAATTACATAATTCCATGTCTTATTTTCTTTACTTTGGTTATCCATTGTTTTCATGAGTATCAAGTAATTTGCAATCGATTTATCTTTCAAATTATATTTCCTATTAGAATCAATGGGCATTTCACTCATTTTATATTATAATTCTGAGTGAGGATGTGTATGTGTGAATGCTCGTTTAAGACTCAAGAACCAAAATTTATTCAACTTTTGTATTATTAAAAGTCAATGCTCCACAGAAAACAGACTACTTTACATCTACTGGTCTCTGGTTCAATCCCTGGCAAGTCAAAACACTTGCATATGGACTTGCACTTGGAAATGCATATGAGTGAATATATAAATTCATATTATCATAAATAATGCTTTTTTATCATTTCCGCACTCTATTTCTGTTACAAATTAAATTAAAAAGATATATTGTACAAACTTGAGGAAAGTTTCATAAGATAGAAATTTTACAATAATTCCTATCTTTATGGTTGATTATATATTTTAGTTTCACATTATGAGAACTTCATAAGATATTATTTTTCTGAAAAGATTTTCTTTTCACCTGTCCTATTTAACTATGCTAATATGTGAGATTTTAGATTCTGTTCTGTACAAATATGACTACTGGATTTTATCTTATTTCTATTTTCCTTCTTGAGAATCAATACTTTATTATGTTGCCTTCTTCAGATAATGTCATTATTATCACACAAGTTATCAACTTTTCTTTCCTTGCAAAATTCCTTGAAAATGTAGAAAAATCACCAGAAAGACAAATTATGCTACAAAGGAAGTCTTCTCAGATAATTAACACAACCAGATAATTTCTTCGGTGTAAACGGACATTTCGGTGACGTCCTCTGTCGCTATCTTCAGGTATCATAGAACCAGAACTCAGCAAAATACGCTGGAAAAAATATCAAATTCTTCATTATGCTACAAAGCTTAAGCAATAGAATGTTTTACCATAAATGTGCTTGTGTTCTGTACTTGTGAATGCATCTTAATTTGTGAATGCATATTAAAGAAAGTGGATAATTGTGACAACTCTATTCAGTTCATATTTAAATATCTTATTATATCATCGTAATATGTGATTGTATTTGATGAATTGAAGAGGATAGTGCCTGATCTGGATTCGGAGATGGAAGTGCCTACCTCAGCTAAAGATGCATCAAGGGCCCTTTGGGAATTGGTTTTTGTGCCTAATAGTGCACCTTTGGTTCCTATTGATATGGTTGGTGGTGGAATGGCATCTCTAGCAGAATGTCGAGCAAGATTCACGTCTTCATCTTTCCGTGCAGATGAGCAGGCTCAGGTGGAAGTGTATGTGAGGTGTGTAAAATATTACAAAGAACTGCTTCTGTTTTTCTACATTTTTATTGTAGAGCAAAGATGGATGTATAATTAGATAATCCATTTAAGGGTCTCAATGAGAATGGGTTTATGTATTCTCAATAATATACTACAAATTTAATATGGCATTTTTCAAACAATTACAAATGTGACATCTTCTTCAGTGGCTTTTTGGG
Organism: Pachydiplax longipennis; assembly: GCA_036926295.1. Lineage (NCBI taxonomy): Eukaryota > Metazoa > Arthropoda > Insecta > Odonata > Libellulidae > Pachydiplax > Pachydiplax longipennis. The sequence continues at coordinate 2,668,170 of JAVFKF010000044.1, read as the reverse complement.
TTATTAGAGAGAAATTTTCAAGAATTTTCTATTGAGTAAAATAAATAATGTATAGTCTATCCATCAATCATAAGAGATTTATATAAATACTATTCACATATATATTTTGTGTTTTAAAGAAATTCAATAAATGAAGATTTTATAGAGATGAGGATTTTTTCATTGCTTATTGGAGATCCTTTTGATCGAGCAGGTGATTATTTTAAGTGTGTGAATACATTTATTTTAATGAGTAATTTGTTACTTTATATATTATATATAATTTATACTTTTGTTATAACTTGATATTACAGCACCTTTCAAAACAGTGTCATAATGGTATATTTTACTAACACTTAGAAAGCTATGTTTTATTAACACTTAAAATTTCATGAAGTTATTCTGTAGATTACAAGGCATTCAGTTAGAATGCCCCTCACTTTGACACAGTTTTGGTAATACTCTGGGTATCACCATGTCCTCCAAAATGATTTCATTGACTATTTCCTTTCTTAGTTACTTTGGAATGATTTTTATCTCAATGTGCCTACCCACACGTTGCAAAAGTGCTACTACAAGCCATCATATGAATATAGTATAATAAATGTGTATTTGGATACAAAAGAGGGACAAGTGCAAGAATTTTATATTACATTTGTAAAACATTGAGATTTGTGACAAACCCTATCAACTATCACTCCAAAAGGAAATATCTAAGTATTTTGGTAACTCGAGATAAAGTTGCTGTGCATTTAAACCAGAAAACATCAATTTCTACTGTATTCCTGAAATAAATTGCTTATAAAATTTAGTTTTACTGAATTGATTTTTTTATTATCTTTCATAGTTTCCTGTAATAATGTGGGATAATGAAGTTGTTCCCTAGACCCAAGTTATAAATTAATTTTATTAAGCTTTTAGATTGCTTTAATTTGAAGTTATTACAAATTGGTTTCATTGCATATATTTATGAACCATTATGTTGAGGAGGTTAAAAATGTAATTTTTGCTTATGCTTTAGACATCTCTGCTAAGCATTAAAATATATTTAATTACATTTTCTTTTGGTTGTAAATTGGATTTTCTCATATTTCCAACAGGAGCCTGTATGATCAGACAGTTTCCTACTCTCGGCTGTCAGTTTTGGTTATCAATGGATCCTCTCAGGGGCCTATGCATGTGATTGTTGCTGAAAACTCAGAGAGTAAAGAAATTTCTAGTGCCTCTAATTTGATCTTTGAACCTGGTGAAGTCAAAGTTTTTATGGCCTCATTCTCCCTTGATTCTAGAGAAGTTGGCAAAAATGTTCAGGTAAACGGCTTCAGTGAAAAGAAAATTAATGAGTTTAAAGCAAAGTATTTTCATTGTATTGTGTAGTTTATAACTGTTCATAAGTAAAGCAAATTGCGAGAATTCTTCACAAGAAGAATATATATTACATATAATATTAAATTACTTCTATTAATATCAGGTAATGCAACAAATTTTGCATTATATATACATCACAATAATTTTGGACTACATTACAAAAGAATACTGCGAAAACAAAGTGATACAATTTCAATGAGAAAACAAGGGATTTTATAATGTAAATAATTTTTTATTTTTATCAACGTATTCATAGTGCTCATTCCCGGAGTAAAAGGACTCTTTGATAAAGAACTGCTTGAGTTATAATTTAATAATTTTATATCCACAATATATTTTATGGACTTTTTATTGTTTTATTTCAGTCCAGCATGAAAAGATCACTCACTTAAGTCCTTTGTATATGAATTTCATTTACTTTTATTTCATTGTAATTCACTTCTGTTGATACTTTATGTATGAAGCATGCCACCAAAGAATTTTTTAAACAATTACACTTTCAAAAAGTAATAGCTAGTAATAAATAAGTAAAATTAAAGTATTTATTCCTAAAGTTTTGAAGTTTTTCATTGAAGTATTAAAAATTGTTTTTCTTGATTTGCAGATAAGTTCCACATGTCTTCAGTTTGGTCAGGATGATGAACAGTTTGTTGTAATGAGGTTTCTGTCTGTTGGTGCTGGAGACACCACATTTACACCAAACTTTTGTCCAGAACTTCAGAATTTCAGGTTAGTTTCACGTGGATGGAGAATTTAATCAGCATATGTTTTATGAATCTTTTAATGAATTCATTAATTTCTTATTGTGTTTCAAAATTCATGGGGTTAAACACTATAGCAATAATTTAAAAAGATAAATTTCATAATATCTTTATCTGGGCAAAATTGAGATGAAGTAGTCTCTTCTAACATCTAACTCTTTGTGATTTAACATTTGAAAGGAGCATATCTAGGCCAAGAAAAATATGTCTGAAATTAATGAAGATACTCTCATGTCATCTTCACATAAATTGTTCTTCCTAATCCCTTCCAAAACCACTTCTCTGTTGCATAAATTCTTTTTGTCTTCATTTTTGAGTGTGTTTTACAATGATAATTATGTCTTTAATGGGACAAGATTGAGACTAAATAGTCTCTTCATATATCTAACCCTTTGTCATATAACAAGAAAGAGATAGCTTGAAAGAGTGCACAGAAGAAAACTATTTGTGGGTTTCAAAGACTGAGTTGGTGCTTCCTTTCCCCACAGCAAGAAGGGGTGTGTGAAAAATATGTGAAACCTAGAGAAACACAGAATATTCATTTCCAAGATAGTATTGACAAGGTAAAGAATTCTAAACCAAGGCAATAACACTTAGTTTTCCAATCTGCAACAGGAGCTTTGAATTAGCACATGAATGGGGTATTTTAGAGGGAAGGGTCAGGCCCCCTACAGTTAAGGACCAAAAAGGGTATGTAGTATTACTGAAGTTTGGTGTATGGTTACAGCCTTCACGTATACTTTTGTTTTTCTGGGATACTCAGTCTTTTGGGTAAAAGATCTCTGTCATGTGCTGAAAACATTCTCCGTTAACTTCCTTCATCCATGCTTCTCTTTATTTTTAAGTTCACTTGCATTCCTTTTAAGAAAAAAAAAAAAGAAATCATTTTATGATCTAAATTCATCATCAATCACCAGAAGTTGTATATCCTTGGATGGTATCAATCAGCTCTGTGTAAAAGGTAGATTTTTTATATAAATGATATGATAAATGAAAAATGATGTGATAAAAAAGATACCTTCACTTTTTAATGTAATTGATGTTAGAAAATTAGCATAACTCTGTCTATAACTTCTTCCCCAGATTAATATCCAGTGGCACCAGGGTATGCTAGCAGTTTAATATTAATTAAAATGGCTACAAGTTTCTGGCTAACATTTGTTTGAATGTTATATAAATATGCTTATAAATATTTATTATGAGAAGTAACATTTAAATAATGGGATAATTTCCAACGCAGTGGAATTGTATGGAATTATTTTGGGTTTTTTATTTATTTCCCCATCTAAAATACAGAATTCCATCAAATGTCCCTAGATTTAATAGAAATTGTCCCAAAATTAAAGTTGAAGTCAATTATATCATGTTTTGGAAATCTTTTTTTAAAGTTTGTTATAGTGTTCAAAATAGAAAAATTTGTTAATGAACTCGTTTTTTATAACATTTAATTGAAACCTCAGAGTTTTTATGTGCTTTCTTAGAGGAGAAAGGAGGAAATAAGTGGATAAGAAAGGTGAAATACATCTTCTACAATCTAACATAAGTACTTTTTGTCAAAAAATACTGAAGTACAATAGATTGTTAAATGCTATTTCAAAACTGCAACAAAATAAGTACCTTAATGTTGTTTAAAAAAAGAAATTGATGTATTTTGAGGTTTTAGGGAATCTATTCTTTTCTATTACTCTTTACTGGCACTACTCTCTCTTTCAGATCTGGCAACACTGTTTTCTCTATTTAATTTAGACATTTAATTGTGAGTAAAGATAAAAATGAATAGAAAGATCTATTCGATTATGATTTATATTATTATTCACAAGGATTATTATTATAGTTAAGGTAGACTGATAATGTAAATGGTGCCCTGGCTTTGAACCAAGGATTATAGCAATAAACTGTGTTTCCAAAACATGGTTATGACTGTTGTTCACATACTGGGATATTGATTTCTATCCTCTTGTGAAGTGCTTCATAAAAATATTTTAATTTTCCACCATATATCTTGTATGGGATAATTAAGACGGTGTCGAACCCAGAAACCGTTAATGAAAGGTGATTGCAGGTTAATATTAGATATGAACAACTCTGAATTTCTAAATTTTGCAAGTCTATATCATGTTGGGAAGGTCTTAAAATAAGATTCCATTATCCTTCTTTGAAATGTATTGGAGAATGCAAATGCTACTCTGACATCTAACCAAGGATCATAAGGACCGTACTCTTTGATGAACAGGTACTGGGTTTGACACTACAGTCCGTCCAACGTCATGAAGACACCACGTAAATCATATGAGCCCGTGTATTTCTTACGGGAGATCGGCGCACTCTGTTGCTACATTTGCACAGAGAAAGAAAGTCGACAAGAACTTACTTGGAAGGCATTCATTCAGCATGTACAAAAGTTTATTCTTTATGGCATAGTGCAATTAAATCAAGGCTAAATATTGTCATAATCGAAGGAAAAATAAGAAAGTGATATTTTCAAATAATATTGGGTGCAGATTATTATTTTTTTGGAATCGATGAATTTGGGTTTATCATTCAAGAAACAAGGTCCTTTCTGGTATCAAAATTTTCCTCATGGAATCTACTTTTCACGTATTTTATTCACTTTGCTGTTAAAAATTTTGGATAAGAGTGTCATGAGAAAATCTATAACAATACATGAGTTTTCGGGAAAATGCAGGGGGAGAAATGTAGCCTGCTACTTTTCGTCCTATTTTCGTAAGAAAAAAATTCCAGCGGGAATGTTTCTGACGAAATACTGAAATTATTTTTTGTGCAATTCAAAATCCTTTAAGTTTATTGACAACTTTAAAAAACGAATATCTATTATATATAGCTAACTCTCCGGATATACCTATATATTTATAGGGGATACGAATTCTGACCATGTTACACGAGCGCCATCGACGTCAGATTTTTTCGACGTACTGGCCCTACACTCTAGATGCCAGAATAATGCAGACTTCGACGCTAGCTATCATGGGTTCGATGCCAGAAATTCCCAAAAATCGCAATTTTCCCATAAGAATGCATTGCGCAGATTATTGAAAATTATTTTGAGGCACTTATCGTTAAGATAGAGTAACCAAAATTTCGGAGGTTGAAGTTGAGGTAGTCTTCTATGCTTCTCATGGAAAAATATAGCCAAATGACAGAGAGTTCGACGCCAGGTGGATGCAAAATTCTTCCATAAGAAATGCATTGCGGAAATCTTTTACGATTTTTTTAAATGCCTTCCCGATAAGCTGGAAAGATAAAACCCGGAATGGTGACAGAGGCGTGGGACCTTCCCGATAAAATATTGAATCGAAACTTTGGAACAAGTAAGGATAGCACTTATCTAATATTATTTTGCTGTCTTCTCTCACGATCGGGTTCTTAGTTCGTCGCCTGGCGGTCTTTGGCGCGAAGTTTTAAATTTGAACTGAGGCAGTACTTGGTATGATACTGTATTCAACGGATAGCTTGCAGTATGCAAGCAACTTTTACTCGTGTATATATATATATATATATCTCGATGGTAACGCAAAACTCGGCCCGCACGGCTGTACGATCGGCTGTTATGCTGCCGATCCTTCCATTTTTCGGAAGGCTTGTGCAGCTCTCATCGATTCGATCAACAAAGATAGTTTTTATGATCACAGGTCATCAAATTGTTCGAAAATAGGGAATATAGAATTCTCACACCTACATGCAGGAATTTTAGTGCAAACATTCTTGTTAAATCGAAGTTCTTGTCGACTTTCTTTTTCTGTGCAAATGTAGTAACAGCGCACGCCATTCTCCCGTAAGAAATACACAGGCCCAAATGATTTACGTGGTGTCTTCATGACGTTGGACAGACTATAGGTGGTTTTAATTCTCCCTTATGAAATCTATGGCAGATATTTCAGTAACTTTAAAAAGCAAAAATATACAAGAAATATATTGTATTAGATGATAGAATTAAATACCAGTGAAAATAGTAATTATCTACCATAATGACAGTCACAGAAGTAGGGCAGCCTCCTAAAAGGAATGATTGCCATACTAAAATCACCAGTACATTTGTTTCTTTGTAGATCTGCTCCAGCTGGTTGCATTCATTATGATGACGTTCGACCTTTGGCATCGGCAAACGTTTTACCAAGACTTCCAAGAATTTCAGTAGAAAAATCTTTCCCTTGGAATCCTCCAGTGATGGTGGGGGAGTTTTTCCCGGTGAAGGTGGAACTGAAGAGTGAAAGAGAAGAAACACCTCTTGCTTTTTTATTGCTCCAAGTTGGCATATCTTATGACCCTGCGTCAGAAAACAAAGAACTATCTTCCAATACTCCCTCTCAGCAAAGTAAGCCATCTCAAAAGTATGATTACTCAAGTATCCCTCCAACCCCAGCCTTGGGGTTAAGATGCTAACATAAGTCCAAAATAAATGAAGGAAAGGAGTTTTATTCTGCAAATAAAAAATAGTGACATGAGTGGGACATGAACCCAGATCTTACAGAAGGGAAAGTATTCTGACCATTAAAATACCTGGCTACAATGATTCATACTTGCTCACAAAGTATTCTGTTAACTTATTTGAATCTAAGCATACATTGAATCAATGAGTATGATAATATAGAAGTTAGTTTTTAGTTTGGTTAGAATACCTACTCAGAAAGGGGGAGACCTGGGTCTTAAATGGAGTGACACTTTGTATGCGGTGCAACGTTGGAACAAGACTAGTTGAGAATGATAGGGGTTCATTATTTTATAAGGCTATCTCTCAATCCACATAAGAGATAAGGCTGTTTAAAAGCTACACATTTTTATTGTCTACCAAAAAATCCCACTCTCCAATATCTACTTATCAGCAGAGTTGGTAGGGGTGCCCTTTATTAATTTTAATTCTCTATCAGCCAAATTAGTTTAATTCTAAAATCGGAAGACAAGCAAAGTGTCCCTGTTAGTCATGTCACTATTTTTCTCTTATGCTTATCCGTAGGTAAGACATTATTTTAGTGATTACATTCCAGGTGAAGAAATTCACTTAATTAACTATTAATTTTATGGTGAAAATACAAATATTTTGTTTTCATTTGGGTATATTATGGTAATGTAATGAGTAAGGCAACACTTTTTAGCTTGGAATGGATAAATGATATCCTGGTGTGAGGAGTAGTGAATGAAGATATTAGAATTGTGGTAAGTAATGTTGCAAGCCATGTGACCATTGGTTCTGTGTGAAGAATTGATGTCTCCATTAAGTATAGAAGTAGTAAATGTAAAGAATGTAAAATTGAATTTTGCTTAATAAATTAGTCTATAGTTTTGAATATCCATACACAGATGAAAAGGATGCTTCATTTTATGTACCACTTTAAATCTCAAACCATTTGATCATATCCAGATTCATTTTCACTCAATAAAACAATTCACTTTTTATTCTTGCATTAAATCTTGTTAGTATTGCCATTTATTCAAATAAATACTTATGGTCAAGGGTTGCTCAATGACTGCCTGGAAAGCAAAAGGTTAGTAAAATAAAGAAGCAACTATTTCTAAGATATAGAGGAATATAGAGAGACTAAATAAAGTTATACATATTATATTACACCATCAACTTAGAAGAATTTTTGATTATTTTCAGCAATAATCAGTACAACTCCATCGTACCTACAGCAGTCAAGAGATCTTCAGTTGGAATTGATCTCAAGTCCTTGTAATTCTCTTATTGGAAGTTCTAACACAAGCGTTGTAGAGACTGAATTCTTCATTTGTGCCCTTACTCCTGGAAAGCGAGAGGTTTCCCTCAAGGTAAGATTGGATTTGATAATTGTATGTTTAAATCAATAAATCTAATGAGGCCATGCACAACTTTTAGGAAGGGAGCCATACTAAAGAATTAAAAAAACATTGTAATTTCCACAGACCATGAATTTATTTGTTATGACTAGTTTTAGTTAGATTCTACTCTGCTTAATGCTGCCAGTGATTTCAAATCATTTGCTGGTGGTTTGGTGATTACATTTGCATTGATGACACAAAAGCTCATAAACTTTTGCCCAGCTCAAGCTTTTTTTATTAAATCTAAGAATTCACTGATCTTTTCATCACCAATTTTTAATATTCTTTGACTTTTATTTTTTTTCTCTTCCTCTCTTTGTGTTTTTTGTTTTGATGTTCAATTTTTAATCTTAAATTGTGAAGATATTTCCCCCACCAACTTTCTCTTTCTTTTTATACTACCTTTGAATAATTCCTATAATGGCATCTTCTTTTTTCAACAAATCTTTGAGTGTAAGTTAAACTTTTAATTTATGAACGATTTTAACTGGATTAATAGTTATTATTCATAAACAGTTTTTTATTTTTCGTATTTTCCAAAAGCCTTATTAAATTCATCTCATTCATAAGAAAATATTCAGGTCATAACTGCTGCATTTTCTTTGTAATATAATTGAATGGTAGTTTTACATGAAGATATGCCTATTATGTTCTCAAAATTTCAGCAGATATGAATGAAATGCAAGTTCTTGTTTTCAGGTAGTCCAATTAGGTATCTTACAACATCTACATGAAGCATATCATTTATAGGTGGAAATTTCTTCCGACCTGTTCAGAAGTTATTATTTTCTTAGGATTTAAATTAACCCTTTTGAGACAGCCGTATTCTCTTAAAATCGTCTCCTGGACACGGAAGCATTTCACGACTCAGAAGGTGGCAGGTATAGAATTGAACCCTTTTGAGTCTTAAGCGGGACTCCTTCCTCAGCAACTGCAATTCGGGGAAACAGTCACCTTCCCTTTCACAGCATGGGGCCGCGGCTAATTAATGTAATTGCTGTCGTTTTGCCAAGGAATTATTTTTAGCAATAATTGTCAATAGTAATTTGGAATTTAAAATCTTCTACCTTGCCGACTATGTACAACTTTCAAATGAAATTCAATTGTTAATATTAAGCTATTTTGTGTACTAATATAATGGCAATGATGTATCATAATTTTTACACGATAATATACTAAATACCTTAATATTAATGGTAAAATTTTGTTTAAAAGTTGTACATAATCAGCATAGAACAAGATTTCAATATCCAAATTAATATTGACAATTACTACTGAAGAAATTTTTGTAAAACTGTTGCAATAACATTTAATTTGCTGTGGCAGCATGCTGTGAAAAGGGTCATGAATGACCCCAGGGGCTGAGTTTCCTCTGTGTCAGAAATCCCTCAGAAAAGGGTCACAATGGTAAGATTATAATACCCCAATCCTCTGAAACTGCATCTGCCCACAATTTATACCTTTGTCATCTATACATGACAGTCGTTCTTTTGAGTAGGAAAATCTCCGTTGTTTATAGCCAACAACAGTCTTGGGTTAATCATCCAAAAATATTTCTTTACTATTGATGTTATTAATTAGTCATTATTTATGTAGCTTTTGTTTGTTATCCTAAAAATTTTAATAAAAACATGATTTTGGAAATACTTAAGAACAACAATTTCCTTCTCTTGATTCTTAAATAATGAAAATGTTGAGAATCCAACTGACTACAGAGCAATTTCACTATGTTATTATATTTAATTAGAGTTATATCAAAATACAGTAAAACTCACTTAAGATACTATTTTGCATACAGTTTTCTCACGGTCCAGGTGCTTTTCCTGCAAAACACATGGTAAAGATGCTTAAGGCCGTGGCTCCACACGCCGCATTTTGCTGTCGATAGGCGTGTTTGTATGGCGGCTTCAAGGTCATGCCATGCAGCATGGATTAGGGTCTATTTTTCACAATGCTATACATCGACCGCCGGCAATCTGCTGCTCATAGGGACAGTAATTTACTATCCCGTGGAGCCACCCCCGAGCAGCAGATTTTCGGCAGCGAAACACACGCGCCTAGGTGTGGCAAATTGCTGCCCGTGGAGCCACGGCCTAAGAGGTTCTGCAACCCTTCTCAGATATACTGCAACCTGCCATAGCCATGTTTGATAGGCCAATACATTTTTAGATCATGTGTGTCTATTAAGAGGCAATAACTGTGCAAAGAAATTAACATTTTGAGGTCTAAGGTTACACATACAAGTGAATTAATCTTCTGACTTTTTGGAATACACGCAAAGAAGTGTGCTGTGGGACTTATTTAGCTCCTCTTCAGGCAATTTACAGATATGATGGAGAAAACAAGGATGAAGAAGCTGAGTCAAAGATTAACGTGGAAGCCCTGGAGCCCCTGTCAGTATCAGTTCAAATTCTATCTCTTGGACGCTTGGAAGCAATATCTGGCACTTTACTTGGAGAGCCTTTTCTGTTGGTTCCTAGAGTTGCATCTAGAGCTCCTTGTCCTATCAAGGTTATCTCCTCCTATTTCAACTTGGTGAGTGTATTTTTCCTCTTTTAAAGGGATGTTTAACTTAAATATCACATTAAGTCTAGTCAAAATCCACTTTGAAAAGAGATTGTAATGCAAGGCCTTACTATGCAAATTGTATTCCATTGGAACTATATGACGTATTTTTCCATTTCCTCAAGATACAGTTGTCAATAATCAATACATCCTAAAGATATAGTTTTGGTAGTAAATGGAATTTTATTTCATTAAAAGTAAGTAAAGTTGTCTTACTTTAGGCTGAGAAAGTTAAGGCTGTAGGTATAGGGGAAGGCCTTATAAAAGGGACTCAGATGAATGGCTTGGAGCTAGGTCCAAGAGAAGGAGGAACAGAAGCCCTTGTTGTGTGCATAGGTGACACAGGAAGTGACTTTTCATCCAATGTGGTGGCTACAGGCTCATTCTCAGTGTGTTGGGTGAGGGGCTCCACAAAATCTCGTGGGAAAAAGAAGACTGAAGCTCAGTGAGTACAGCGAAATCTCCCACTTTTAACATGTGCCTTATTTTCTTTATCTCATGTAGGAAATGATACTAATCACAAACATAATTGCCCTTTATGCTTTTTAGTTGCCATTATTTTCAAGTTTTATTTGTGATATTTAAAAATTTTTGTTTGTGTTGCAGTTTTATTCTTGGAATGGGCATTAAGATTATTTTTTTCATTTATATATTTGCTCCAGTATGACATTCAATTTTTTTCCAAAATGAAGAAATATGAATAAATAAGTAATGAATGTTAAATTTTTATAAATAATAAGTGAGTGACTTAGCAGGAGATCCTACTGTTATCTCTGCATCATACTCATTTTTAAAATGCTTTTAAAATACTTTTGAATTAGTTTCCATGTTGATCAATATAACTCACCATCTTTGTTAAAACAAATAGACTAAAACTTATAATTACATATGTTTCAGTCACTTTCCTATCCTTTATATATCAGTTAATATTTTAGGACAAAATTTTGGTTAAAACCAAGATTAATAATGTACAATGTGTATCATGATGATATGCTCTCACTCACCATCTTGTTGATTTCATTTCTCTTCTTTTATGATTATTATTTATTGACCTCTTTGTGTCCTTCAATTACTCCAAGTTCACAAGTAATTGTGAACTATATTCTCTGAATTTTTATATTGGAGCAGAACAAACCAATCTTTTTTCTTTTGATAGAGTCTAGGCCAAGAAAAATATGTCTGAAATTAATGAAGATACTCTCATTTCATCTTCTCATAAATTGTTCTTCCTAATCCATTCCAAAACCACTTCTCTGTTGCATAAATTCTTTTTGTCTTCATTTTTGAGTGTGTTTTACAATGATAATTATGTCTTTAATGGGACAAGATTGAGACTAAATAGTCTCTTCATATATCTAACCCTTTGTCATATAACAAGAAAGAGATAGCTTGAAAGAGTGCACAGAAGAAAACTATTTGTGGGTTTCAAAGACTGAGTTGATGCTTAATTTCCCCACAGCAAGAAGGGGTGTGTGAAAATTATGTGAAACCTAGAGATAGAAAAAAGAACTAAATATTATGGAAAATGCTGGTTAAGACATCTGAAAGCATGAAATGATAGATGCTCATTTTACATTGGTAATGCAAAAAGTAATGTATATCACTACTTGTACAACCTTGGGTAACTTGCACAAAGTAGCAAAGTGCAAAGTAACAATACATTTTACTCATTTTTGTAGTTCCTAGAAAGGATATCTCATAATATAGAAGAGAGAGAAAAAAGGAACTCGGCGGTCAATGAACTAAGAGACAAAGGTTCTCCAAGCGCCGAAAGCGGCGACCGTCTAAGGGCGATTCCCGGGAAATGGATAATCGTTTAGCGGTCCCAGTTCTTCAGAGTCCCGATGTACATTTCGGAAACAATGCTTCCATCTTCATAGGGGGTCCAATGCTGAATGCTATATTCACGGTCGCCGCTTTCGGCGCTTGGAGAACCTTTGTCTCTTATCTCATAATATATCTGATAATATCACTTTCTATGGGTTGGTTGCCTCAGTGAGTACCTCTGGAGGTGGTTGGTGCCACCAAGTGGAGCATTACTTCCTTGGTCATAAAAAGCTCCCATTTAGAGATGTTAAAAGGATAGGGGGTTCAGTGGTTAGAATACCTGCCTGGAAAGTGGGAGACCTTGGTTCAAACAATTACTTAAGCAATTTGTTACTCCTTCTGTTCTGTACATGATTTCCATAAATGATGCCTTTCTTGATGGTTTATGTAGTTCATTCTCTACTTTGCCTGTAGAACTCAGTTAAGAACTGAGTTCTACAGGCTACTGAACTCAGTTACTCTACAGGCTATAGAACTCAGGTTAGAATTAAACTTTTCTTTCAAATTTCCTATACAAAAACATATTACCAGGAATTCCTAGTAACTCATCCCACTCCTTAGGTCATCTAACGTTTTTTAGTCTTTGTCTTCCCCTCTATCTTTTCCCTAGCATTCTTCCCTCGATCTCTTTCTTAAACAATCCCTCTCATATCAATATTTGACCCACCCATTTCTTTTGTCGATTTCTAATTACTTCAATCATTACCCTTTTCTCCCCAACCATCTCTGTCACCTCTTCGTTCATTTTCCTATTGAGCCAGCTTACTTTCTCCATTCTACGCCATACCTCAACATCAAAAAACCTCTAACCTTTTAGCATCCTCTTTTCTTAATATCCACGTTTCACACCCGTACAACGTTACACTCCACACCAAGGATTTTAACAATATTTTCCTGATTCCTTTATCAAGGCCCTTTTTCATCAGTTCCCTTCGCTTCATGAATACTTCTTTCGATAATGCTATCCTTTTTCTAATCTCTGTTGAACATCTTCCATCCTTAGAAATGATCTACTTGTTCTAGTTTTTCCCCATCCACCCTTATTGTTAACTTAGATTTCTTTCCCTTCGAAAACCTCATAATTTTAGTCTTTCTTACTTTTATTTTCATCCCAAACTCCTTTGCTTTTTCATTTAATGCATTTACTAGGATTTGCAAACCCCTTTCAGAATTGCACACCATAGCCTTGTTGTCTGCATATCTTACGGACTTCACTACTTCCCCACCAACTTTTACTCCCTTATGTATTTCATCCCTGGCTTCTTTAACCATTAATTCTGCATATATGTTAAAAAGAGATGGTGATAAAGGACAGCCTTGTCTTACTCCCATCCCTAAATCTGCCTATTCCTATTCTTCTGTTATCTTCTTATCTGAAATATCTTATTATATTTTTAAGTATAAATTTTGCACTAAACACTTACCTTCCAGACTAACCCAATTTTCTTTAATATTTGAATTATTCTTGACCATTAAACTCTATCAAAGGCCTTTTCAAAATCAACGAAACATACAGAAAAGTCCTTTTTAAATTCTAAGCTTCGTTCTATTTATACTCTCATAACCCCAATTGCATCCCTTGTCCCTTTCCCTCTCTGAAAACTGAACTGGTCATTTCCTATATGTCAATAGAAACTCATGAATGCCGACGATGGGCCTATCCCAACCTCTTCATTATACTCTCTTTTGGACACCGCTTCTTAAAAGGCCCCAATCCTGGAATTTCCGTTCCCCACCTCCTTCCTGTACGTCACTCCGAAAAAACCCCACCCCATCGCTCATGACTACTCACCTTCCACACGTACGTCACAAACCCCCAGAAAAACCCCACCCCCATAAAACCCCTCCCACGACAAACAGTTACAAATACCTCACACTCCACTCTTTCTTCTCATTCAGCATTGGATCCCCCATGAAGATGGAAGCATTGTTTCTGAAATGCGCATCGGGATTCTGACTAACTGGTGACCGCTAAGCGATTATCCGTTTCCCGGGAATCGCCCTTAGACTGTTGCCGCATTCGGTGCTTGGAGAACCTTTGTCTTTTAGTTCATTGAACGCCGAGTTTCTTTTTTCTTTCTTCTAGCAGCATATTACGATTACGATACTCGTACAATGTTTCAGAAAAAGATGGATGAAAATACAAAAATATCTGACATCCAAAAATGACTCTTGTTCTATATATTGTGAATGAAAGTTGATTTGTTTAATTTTTTTTCTGAAAGTTGTTGCCCTCTTCAAGAGAAACCCCCTGAAAATAATAGTGGTATTTTTCAAAAGAAAACAATTCAGACTGGCCTATGATAAGTAAAACTATACTATTATTGGAGAGAAATTATTTTTGCTTATTCTTTAGATGGATCAGATATTTACAGCAATAGTTATTTAAATTTTCATAAATTAAATGTAGCTCCATTTGTGACAGGGGAGTTCACTGGTTGCATATAATTCATCATAAAGCCTTTTCCTGATAAAAGGAGTTGTTTAAGACAAATGGTGTTTTTCCCTATGCAGTAAAGAAGAGACAAACTGTCCCACAGAGACAACGGTGCCTCTACCCAGAGTGAGGATTGAGTGGACTCCTCTATTGGTAGAGGCAGAGCTACCTGCTCATGGATGGATGAGAACTGCCATGCCCATCTCCTATCGCATTCGCAACTGCACACACTCTCTTCTTAGATTACAGCTCACAATGGAGGCCAGTGATGCATTTATGTTTGCTGGACACATTCAAGTAAGTTATCTTCTCATCTCTGTGTAAACGTTATATTCACCTACTTATGTATCCTATGAGCTGCCTTTCAGTGTGTGGCAGGAGATGCATGCATCATGACTCTACTTTCTTAATTGATTGACTTTTGTGTATCTTGGAAAAAATGAAACCTTGAACCGACTAGTTGTGGGATCTATTTCTCTGTCCTTCCTTGCAGAATCAGGATGGACTATGTTACAAGGAGGGTGCATCTCCAAATTTATTGAACAAATTAAGTCTTGTTTGAACCTTCTTTATTCTAAAGATTTCCATCCTGCCCCTTGATGAATTCAAGCATATATTTCAAGTTCATATTCAGGTCGGGAGAAGAATATCTCGCAAAAATTAGTAGATACTTTTACGATCCATGCTTTAGATCAACTTAACAAGAAGATTACAAGGATGATTCGCGAAGGTCGAGGGAGTGTATTGGACTTACTAGCTACATCTCATTTGCACCTTTTTGATGAGATAAATATAATAGAAGGAATTTCAGGCCACGATATTATTACCGCAGTAATTAAAATGGATATAGTAAAATCACTCAAGCCGCCTCGGCAGGTTTATATGTTTCGTAAGGCAAATTTTTCGGAATTCAGGGATTATATCAACGTTAACAGGGACGACTTTTATGATTTTGTGAGTAGTAATAGCGTTGAGGATAGCTTGATAGAGTTCCTTTGTATACTTAAAGAAGGCTTAGCTAGGTTCATCCCAATTAAAACCGTGAAGGAGCATAAGGAACCACGTTGGATGAAACCTAAATTGCAGACGTTGCATAGGAGGCAAAGGTTTTTGCACGCACGGATGAAGAGGCTGGAGAAGATCGGAGTTGAAATTGAGGGACAGAAATTTGTGGAGGTATGAAAATTGGTTAAGGAGGAATCGCGGAATGAGTTCCTGGAATATAGATCTAAAACCCTTTTGGAATCTTTAAGAAGCGACCAGAAGGAGTTTTGGTCATACGTCCGAGAATCTCGAGGTCAGTCTTCAGTATCTAGCCTTGTTAATGACGAGCGACTAACAGTTAGTGATTTGGTATATATAGCGAACTTACTTAATCGACATTACCAGGAAAGCTTTACTTTAGACAATGGATGCTAGAAAGATTTTTCTATGAGGGTAGTCTCAGAGATTGGGCCGATAGAGTTGTCAGTGGATGGAATAGGAAAGCTGTTGCGAGATGTTGACAAGAGGAAAGCGCCTGGACCGGAAGGTATACCATCGCTGGTTATTAAAACTCTGGCGGATGAGCTTTCTCCCTTTCTTTTCATATTTTATAGGAAAACTTTGGATGAAGGCGTTGTACCAACGTCATGGAGAAGAGCACATATCACCCCAATTCCTAAGAAACGGAAGACTATCATCCCATATCCTTAACGTCAATTTTTTGTAAGATAATTGAACATATTATTGCTAGTTCAATAATGCGTTTTCTAGGTGATAAGGGGGCAATTAGTGAATGTCAACATGGTTTTCGTAAGGGTAGGTCATGCGATACCCAGTTAGCCCTTTTTGTGAACAACTTAGTTAAGGCTGCTGATAAGGGTATTAGCACAGATGCCATATTTTTAGATAGAAAAGCTTTTGATAGAGTGTCACATGTAAAAATAATTCATAAATTGATGGCTTATGGGATTAATCAGCAAGTTATTGAATGGATAAAATGTTTTCTAGGAAACAGATCACAGTGAGATGTGTTTGATGGATTTGATCTTATGAGGTTTGCATCACATCTTGTGTTCTACAAGGTAGTGTATTAGGTCCTATTCTGTTACTAATTTATATCAACGATATAGTGGATAATGTTCGATGTAAGGTTAGGCTATTTGCAGATGATACTGTTATTTATTGATAGATTGCAAGCGCAGATTTTGCAGATTTTTGTTTGCTTACAGAGCGATCTGAATCTTATTTCAGGTTGTTGCAGGGATTGGCAGTTAGATTTGAATGGAAAGAAGTGCGTAGTCATGAATTTTACACGTTCCACTAATGTTGCCTGTATACTGTATAATATTTCAGGATATCTGTTGCAGTTCGTGAAGCATCATAAATATCTTGGTATTACACTCAGTAGTAATTTTTCCTTCAAAGAGCATATTCAAAACGCAGTAGGTTAAGGGAATAGGATGCAAAGTTTAGCTAGTAGAATCCTAAGGGGTTGCTCATGTAGAGTAAAAGAAATAGTGTACTTCTCCCTGATTCGACCTCTCCTTGAGTACTGCTGTGCGATTTGGGATCTGCACGAAGTGGGATTAACTTCCAGCCTTGAGATGGTTCAACACTGGGCAGCTAGATTTGTTAAGGGAGATTTCAGATTTGACAGCAGTGTTTCAGCTATGATAGAATCCCTCGGTTGGGATTCGCTTAGTGATAGAAGACTTGATTACCATAGGAAGCTTTTTAATAAATTTATCACTACGGATCTCGGGGAGGAGGTAGTTGATATTGTCATACCAGTTAGTAGCGTACGTGATCTTTGAGACAAAACAATGAAGCGTTACAGGGAAATAGTTGCCAGGATAGATAGTTATTTCTGGTCATTTTTTCTGCAAAGTATTAGAGAAGCCAATAGCAGTCAAAGGTAGATAGGGTTTTTGGTGTTTCATACCCCCTGCCATGTGCCAGTGGCAGTTTGCAGGGTCTATCTGTAAATGTAAATGTAAAGCAACAAAATAAGAAAAACTGATTTTCACACAAATATATTATGGACTGCTGGTTTCAGTGGGAGGCCATCATCAGTTCAGGAAGCACTTATTTATCTTTGGAAGGGAGAGTGAGGAGAGAAACTATTTCATTTTGGCACACATGATTTCAATGGATATTCCCTTTGAGCTGCCAGTGGAGGAGTTTTGGGGAGATGGAGCAGTGTTGGGCATTTCTTGAAGGTGCACCACGAAGGCTGAGGTTGATTTGTTCTTGTTTAGATCTGCAGGTGTTCTGCTTCCCTTCTATTGCAGCCTGTTTTCCCAGGTAGACAGCCAGATTCCAACTAGATTAGATCCCCAAAGAACGATCCCTTTTGTCTTTGGGATAATTCCCTCTGCAGATTCAAGGGTGCATAAAAGGCTGCTTTCAAATCCTTTGGTTTGCAAAGAAGATCACAAAGTTATTAGGAGTAGAAATATGATTCCAGGTGAAGGAAGCTCAATAAAATTTGGTTTGGAGAAGGTGAGAGATGGAGGATGATATTTACAGCAATAGATTTTTAGTACTGTATTTACTCAAAAATAATGTGCAATCAATTGTAGTCCGCACCCCACAATTTGAGTGTTGGAAATTGAAAAGTCATTTGCCCGCAAATCAAAGATGCTACTCAAAAGATGCAATCACATCATTTGCAGTAATCATATGTGTTTATGAAACACAGTCTATGCCAAACTGATTATCTTGCATGAGGAATTGATAGGCATCAATGGGAAAATTAACCAATTACCAATTAACCAATATTTACTTGAATACATTGCATTAATATTCATATTAATGATTATATTCCATCATCAATATTACTAATTAAATGAGAAGAAACCAAAATCTGACTAAGTCCACAAATTTATTTTTTTTTAATGTGACTGATTTTGAGGAAGCTTCCTCATCATCAGGTCTTAGCCTGAAACCAGTCACATTTTAAAAATAA
Organism: Pachydiplax longipennis; assembly: GCA_036926295.1. NCBI lineage: Eukaryota > Metazoa > Arthropoda > Insecta > Odonata > Libellulidae > Pachydiplax > Pachydiplax longipennis. The sequence continues at coordinate 2,649,467 of JAVFKF010000044.1, read as the reverse complement.
AATTATGTACTTAGTCAGATTTTGGTTTCTTCTCATTTAATCATGAATCAGTTCCATCAAATATTCCTTAAACTAATTAATCCCATCAATATTACTTATGTGCGCACTCTCATCAATTTAAATTTGGCCAATAAAAAAAATGTTGGGCCAATTCTCATTCAATTAAAAATTTTTGGCCAACTCTGGAGTATATGGGGACTTGTGGTGAGAAAACATAAATAGCACATGAGTGAAATGTTTGACATGGAACCAGGGTGAGCTGAGGATCCAAAAGGCTATGGGAAATATGTACGAGAGGATTTGTGAGTCTAGTGCACCAGTGATTCTAATGAACACCTCAATTTTTAAAATGAAAAAATGGACCAAAAAGGGTTTGTATTTTTGTGTAAATATGGTATTTAGTTCAGACTGTGAGGATAAAAGAACATTAAAAATGTGGTGGGTTAAAGAATGGAATACACCATGTTTGTAGTGATGAAGAGGAAGGGTCAGAACTCTCACCTGTTTGTCATAGCAAATTTTTATAATTAGTCTTTCGTTTTAACTTTTCTAATTTTCTAACACAAAACTTATCCATATAATGGATATTGTGTGTCCATACACAAGGTGGGGCTTAACAAAGTTGCTTGAGTACTTTTCTACCACATATTCTCCTGATGAAGCCAAGTATTTTAAGAGCTTGCTCACAAATACTATGTATTGAAGGCCACTTTTGCATTAAATTATCTTAATTGTGGTATGATTTTTGAAACATATCCCAGCATTTGTGGAGCTCACAAACAAGTATGTCCTTGTAAATGTGATGCTCCTCTTTTTTTGCTTGTTTAAGAGTTTTCTGCCAGTATTTACATATATTAGTTGAGAAGCAATGAAGAATCTAATTTCTGTCTACGGATGCTCCAGCTAACTAATGTGATTTGTGAATGATCTATGTGAACATTGATTACCTAGCTAAGATATATCTGAAATGAGTTTTATTCTTTGCATTAAAAATGCTATTTCTCTGCAGACTCCACTGTGCATTCTGCCCCATTCTGTGGACACATTCACCTTTAACTTGTATCCTCTACTGTCTGGTCTTGTGGCCCTTCCACGTCTGAGGCTCTCAGTTCAAGGTAGTGTTGGGGATGAAGACTCTGGAAGAGCAGATCTGGATGCCGGCAGTGGAAAGGTTGATTTAGGTGACAATTCAGCCCAATCCAATGCCATTCGGCAGACACAGCTTAAGGATCTTTTGGAGAAGTCCTTACCAACTCATGTGTACATAATGGTAGGTTTTTATATTTTAACCTCTGAATGGTTTTATTATTGATCAACATCATTGACTTCATGTGCTGAAAGGCATTGCGGTTGATAGCTTTTCAATCAATATTTGCTCAAATCTAAGATAATATTTTTCATCCATTTGGACATTTAAAGAAAAGAGGACTCATCTTATAAACATAAGCAAAATCGTCGACTTCAGTTGGATATCATAATCTAGATATTTCTGTATGTATGTAGTTAAAGGCTATATGTATTAAGTTTCATCAACATAAACTCAACTCAAGAAGTCTTCATAAGTTATTAAAAATTCTTGCTATTTTGGCATCATTGATTAATGCTCAAACTTTATTTCCCTTCTGAAGTCTTGTTCATTTTACATTCATACAAATACCATGTACAGTAAAACTCAGTTAGGATGTTTTTCAGAGGATCAAGTGAAAACCGTATCTTAAGTGGGACAGCAATATAACCAGGTGGAGATAGCAATTTAACGTCATATTTTGGAACAGTGGTCTGCTTTCTGCATGAATGGAGCATCTTAGTTACTCAATTTTGATAATTTTTCTCTCTACAATGGAGCTTAGATAATTAGGGAAGAATAGCAATTTTTTAACCAGGAGAAGGCATCATGATATCTCTGAAACTATGATCAATAGTCCACAAATCATTCATTTTCTGTTTTTTATGCTTTCTTCTTAATATTGTGATGAAAGGAGACATGGTAAAGTGACTTTTAATCGATGTTCAGCCCTGAGAGAAAGAGAAGATCTCTTTCCATCACAGACTTTGGCTCTGACAGTGGAATCTAGATAGCTCTGAACTTAGCTTCTCCCATTTCCTGAGCAAGTTTTCTAAACACTAGACTGCATAACAAGGAGTCAGGTAGCCTGGAAGAAGGGTTTTAAGTTTCATTCATGTTGATAATTTTTCTCATCCTTTGATACATCACTCTAAATTTTACCTGATAAATTCAGTTTACTTGCTACAATTTTTGCAACATTATAACAATATCCGAAAGAAAATGCTTTCCAACAGTGTCACTACTGTTTTATTTTTCACTATCAGTATAATGATTTTAATACTTAAAGTAAGTAATTTTGAGTTGCTTGCTGGTGAATCATTTTGAAAATGTACCAAATATGAATTTTTAAGTCACCATAACTAACAATAAGAGAAAAATTGTTTAAATGAAGGTTTGCCTTATTGTTTAATTAATTTTTCCTTTAAAGTAATCTGTAAACTTTAATATTTTTGACAGAGGTAAATCTAAATGATTGCTTTTTGATATATTTGGATCAATAATATGAATAGAACCCATTTCATTTTTCATTTCTGTACTTACTTGCTTCCATCCAATACCCACAGTTATAAACTATTTGGATGACTGAATGCTATGATTCACAGTGAACTGAAATCTAAGAAATCTGTCTAAATTACTAGCTAGTTTTGAATAATGAAATGGTATAAATTTTAGTTGTTAAATATGACATTTTCTTTTTAAGAATTTTACTTTGATAGAATCATTAATCCCAGCAGAATTCAACTATATATTATCTTATATTTTTCATAAAAAGGAAATTTATTCAAAACTGCAGAATAAGAGATTTTCATTCTCATTATACTGAATATTTGTGAGATGACAAAGAAGAGATATTCCTTCAACTTGAATTATTAAATAACCTTGCTGAAGTCAAAAAAAAAGACCCCATGGTCACTTACAATGTAGAGTCCACAAAAACTTTTATTAAAACCTAGGTTTTGTTACGGTGTAACACCAGGTAATGATGTTGCACTGTAATAATAATAATTACATCTAATCAACCACCAAAGTGGTGATTATAGTTTTTTAAAAAGCTTAAATCAGATCATGGGGTCTTGAACATGACATTTCAGTGAGACATGGTGGAACTCCTTCATGATCACACACAACTCATCAATATCATCAGGTGTAACCTGAATTCTTTCTTGTATGGGAAATTTATAGAAATGAGTAACAAATACTCACCTAAGAATGCACATTAACCAATTACTGGTAAACCAATGCTTACATGTATAATACTTATTAAATTAATATTTATTTAAATCATTAATTTGTGCCCGAATCTAGTGCACCATTGATTCTAACATGTACCCAGATTTTTGAGCTGAAAGAGGACTGAAAAGGGTGCACGTTATTCTACAGTAAATTTGGTATTTTTTAGAAAAGGGTAATGTAAAGCTTTTAATATATTTATAATTTTACTTTCTAGCCTCAGGCAAAAGGCAAACCGGTATCTTCCCCATCATCATGAAGTGTAAGTTATTGAAAAGAAGAGAAAGTGACTCCAATGTGGCCTGCACTTTTGCATTCAACTTGTCTCACTCAACTCAGGTGGTTACTGGTGATATTTGATTTATTAGACTGAAGTTGGGCAATCAAAAAAGTGGGGTGTGATATGTATAAAGTTTTAGACATGTATATGTTTATAGATGAGTAATTAAAAGCAAAGAAGAGGCAGTTGTTAGAAACGCTTCTGGTATTCAGGAATGCACTTATACCCCTTGAGGCCATTTGCTTGAAACTTCAGAATACAGAGGTTACCAAATAGTAAGTCTCATCTGAACTTGTTACATACATTGTGGTTAATTTATAAGGAAATTAATGGCTTGTACCAAGGCAGTGGAAAGATGCATTCATGGTATGGTGAGCAATGTTTTCATCGAAAAAAGCTATATTAGGTTAATATTCCTAGCCAAGTACAATTGAAAATGTCACCAAAGTACAATAAAAATAACAGATTGACATTCATCAGGCAGAGTAAAAATGACATTGTAACTTAGCCATTAAGCAGATATATTTTATATTTCTAAATCATACTATTAAGGCTAGGAGATGCTATTAGAATATAAATCATTGGTTTCAAAAACACATTAGTTTTTGAGTTTTTCATAAATTTTCCAAAATTTTAAAAATGCACTACTGTAATCACTCTATAAGACTGAACCACCTCTTATCTAAATGTTCAGGAACTGACTACAATTTTCAGAGTGACAGCTAGGATACTAAACAGGAAAGACTAATGGACAAAGTATATAACCCAGAATCTGAAATGAAAATCAGACATTGAGGAGTTGCAGTAGAGATCAGATTACATGATGAATAAGTTATACATTATCTCAGTTTGTAATGAAAGGTTAGTTTAAATACTTAAAAAAGTGTTTTCCTCTGCGTCAACTTCTGAAGGGTGAGGTATTGACAGATGAAATTTATGATTAGCATATTTACTTAGAATGATACACAGCCCATGCTTCATGAGCATAATCAAATCTTATTAGATTAATTTTATTTCAGTTTTATGGTCATTTGTCTTTAAAATCTTCTGTTATTCGAAGTAATGCTGATTTGGAAGAGGCTTATGTGTAGTATTTATGCTTAATTGTTTTCTAAGTTAAATTAACAGAAAAAAGATGACTTTTTATCCTCATCAATTATGTGCAACCATGTAAAAGATGACTCTTAACCATTTTCCAGGAAATGATAAGTATTAATTAAGGAACTGTTGATTACATAAATCTTCAATAATAATATATTCAAGACTAGGAATTTTATAAACATAGGTACATAGCTACCAATATTGTAGTTTTTTGAAGAGTTCCATCATTACTGAAGCTAGGCATTTATAAATACTCAAAGAATTGCAATTTATTGTTTGGTAATAGGAATACAGTAGGAGAACCAAAAAAAGTAATGTGATCACCTTGTAAAATCAACAACAGACAAGCGAATATTTTGGACACAAATGTAGCTAGGACATATCTTTAAAATTGTAGATTTTTTATGGCTTCTTTGGCATGTGGCATGCAAGTTCTTTGTTGTGTTGGATTTTTGTTTTTAGATAGATTTTTATTTTTGGTGCTTGTAAATATTTGTATTGTAATTGTTTTTGGAAGATGCAATGGAGAAAGATATGCACATGCACATCAAAGAGGCAAACACAACTGTTAACTCTGTAATTTATATTTCTCTTATAAAATATACCTGAAAAATATTTGTTTGAACTCTTAAAATATATCTAGTTGATCATGAGACCAAATTCATTATACTTTGATAAAGTTAGTCACTGCTGCTTTTAAACATTGTAATTTCTTGCAATAAAATATTTTTCTGCATTAGTTCCTTCAATCTTTAAATATTCTAGGTATGAAATTTATGTAGTTCTTAATTTACATTAGCTCAGTTATAAATCTTTTAATTGTTTTTCTTTCTATCTGCATCTGAAATTTCATGTTTAGTGAAATACAAAATAATAGTATTATTAACAGGTCATGAAAACAAAAGGGAGTGTTTTGTTAGCTCTTTAATTATGAAATAAGTACTTTACACCTTAAAAACAAATGGTACTTCTTTATTTTACTTTATTTGTTACTGTTGAAGATGAGATATATAGAAAGCCCAGAAAGTAATTATTTAGTAATACTGCTTACTTTCTTGTCATAGTTATCATGAAAGACCAGCTTTTTGGCCAAAGAGCTTACTTACAATTGTCCGTTTCAAGATTCCAGTCAGTATGGTGGGCTTACTGGGGAAAAGCTCAATGTAATTTGCCGTAAGCTAAGAAGTTAGCCTCGCACCGGGTCGCCATTACGAGGAGCTACGGATTCGGACTTCATGAACTAAACACAGCAGGACAGAAGATAGGACTCAGGATAAACTTAACAAAAACAAAGGTAATGTATTACTCTTTTGCAGCACAAGAAACCATCAAATTTGAAGGGACGCCTCTGGAGGTCTGCTCAGAATACACACACCTAGGACAACTAGTAACCACAGAGAGATCTTGATGTCCAAATTTTCTTGATCTCGATGTCCAAACGGTCCAGTTGAGCAATGTAGTAGTCGCCTGTGATTGTTTTTCCCTTTTCCAAGTATTCAATCATAATGATTCCACTTGCGTCCCAAAAAACACTCGCCATAACCTTCCCAGCTGACTGTTGGGTCTTTGGACGCTTCGGATGACTGCTACCCGCTTCCAACCATTCTGCAGACTGCCGATTGGACTCAGGAGTGTAATAATGTATCCAAGATTCGTCCATCGTCACAAATCGGCACAAAAAGTCCTTTTTGTTTTTTTGAAACAAGGCCAAACCACGCTCGGAATACTCCACACATCTTTGCTTCTGGTCTGGGGTCAGGAAACGCGGCACCCATCGCGCGATAAGCTTCTTCATCCCCAAATGTTCATGCAGAATATTTCCAACGCGTTCCATCGATATACCCACAGACTCTGCTACCTCACGCAACTTTGCTTTACGATCGTTCAAAACGATCAGATGGACTTTTTTTATATTTTCTGAAGTGGTGGCCTTGGAGGGGTGTCCAGGGCGTTCGGCGTCTTTGGTGCTGACACGACCACGTTTAAAGTCCGCGAGTCACCGTTTCACTGTCGCTTCCAAAGGCAAGGATGTTGGGTAACATTTATCTAACCAAGTTTTGGCTTGGACAGTGTTTTTTCCCATCAAGAAACAATGTTTAATCAAAACTCGAAACTCGTCTTTTTCCATCGTTCGCGAAATGCCTAAACTTCGTGAAAACAATCAGCTGCCATTCCGGAACTAATTCATGAATTGTCATGAAATTAAAAACAGTGCCATCTTAAGGTTGGTTCATGTCACATGTGCAGAAAAAGTTACTAGTGACGACATCTCTATGTTAAGCTCGGGACTTTTCAGGCCATGTAGTACCTAGGACAACTAGTAACCACAGGAGAGAACAACTTTATTAACGAAGTGAACAGAAGAATTAAACTCGGCTGGAGTGCCTTCGGAAGAAATGCCCATATTCTAAAGTCACAAATGCCTATGGTCTTGAAGAGGAAGGTCTTCAACCAATCCATTCTACCAGTGTTGGCATATGGAAGTGATACCTGGGTGTTAAACGCAGCAATAACCCAGCGACTTCAGACAACACAAAGAAGTATGGAAATGTGTATGCTTGATGGTGTATGTTGAAATTTCTGTAAAGCTGCGAGGTTTCGAAGCGTCGGCGATTCGAAGCACAAAGCGAATTACACTCTTTGATATAAAAGTCAGAAACTCAAGTTCTATTCAAGATATTGCATTGAAATAAACTGCAAATGAAAGTTACAACATTTATCTCGATTTCTCTTGAGACAAGTTCTTCACCACGTGAGAAACCAAAAAGTTTTAGGCAATGTATAAATTGGACTGCACGACGAATTTTTTCTTGAGTGTCGTTCCAACAAAATAATTTTTTCTAAGATTTGATTGCTCTAAAATTAATCTCATGTAACTTTTATGCATTCAGATGATACAATGAGCAATGGAAGAAAATATCAGCATTTTATGTTGTATTGTAAGAGAGTAATGGCAGTTTCAAAAATGTTCACGGGTGAAAACTCGGCAATTCATTCAATTTTTGCTTTTAACTTTGTTGTTTCTGCTATAAATGCATAAAAATTTCACTGTTGTGTTGATAGAGTTTTTCATTCAGATTTCATCAGAAATTAAGTTTGAATCAGTCAATGTACACTACAAATCTTAATTATAACAGTCCTAATCCGTAGCTCCGCGTAAAGGCGACCTGACTCGCGAGGCTTTGCCTTTCTCCCTTAAGATACTGACTGGAAGCTTGAAACGGACAATAGTTCATTGTGGTCCTTTTATATTTTACAATGATGCAGTTTTTACATATGGGATAGACAAAGCTCACAAAAAACTGCACTCCGTTTCTGGTTTATTTCATGAGTTTACGTGTTGAACCTGTTGTACTTGAAAGAAAACACCAACAAGCAGCTATAGTATTCCTCCAGAGACAAAACAAAGGACAAAAGAAGGACTTAAAGGTACTATAAGCTCAAACAGTGAGATTGGAGTTTTTCTACTTAGTGTTCATTTTCTTGTCTCAAAATTAGTTAATCCAAACAAGAGACCCTCAAGGAACCCTATTCAAGACAAGTTGAGGCAAGAGATTAGGGCGGTGACAAAGATAATGTAATAATTTTTTGGTCTATTGAATAAGGCATCCAATTGGGTAAATCAGGACGCAGTGCATCTGTAGACAGGAATAATCAATGCTGCCAAGCGACTGATGAGAAACAAAATACAAGGAACTATTAATTTTGACATTAGTTCTGGTTAGTGATATTTATTTTAGACCAAGATTTAGTGAGTACTATCAATTTTTAGATGTTGTAATTAATAAACGATGCTTGAGTTGTGAAACTTACAGGAGGTGGTCAAGATGTACTGGTTATTAACCCAATTATTTGCCAACAGAAGACAACAAGAAAATAAAATCTGTCACCTTTCCTTACATGAACTAAATTACATAGGATTTTGTAGAAGCCTAATTAGAGATGCAGTATTATTATTTCTTCTTTGATCAATGTAATTATTCAAAGCGAAGGAAAACTCTTTCACAATAAACAAAATTTTGGCAACAGAATGGCTTTCAGCTCAATCTTTTTCTTTAAGGTTAAGCTCCAGGTGAGAGTAAATTTATGAGAAAGCTAAGGTTTTCTGGATCAAACCAGCAGCACTACTACTGGTGCGGTATGATTTAAATGCAAATTTTGCACTAAAAACCTACCTTTCCAATCCAACACAATTGTCTTTAGTATCACCATCAGTTTTGGCAATTAAACTCTATCGAAGGCCTTTTAAAATCAACGAAACATACAAAAACGTACCTTTTAAATTCTAAGCTTCGTCCTACGAGTACTGGGGAAATCACGCATGAGAAATTAAACTAATTGTGCGATAAGGCATTCTAAGGCATTACTCTTTTCCTGTATTGGAATCAGGATAGACTTGGTTAACTCCTCCGCCCACTTTCCTTCCTCGTAAATTTTCCTACATAAATCATATAATTGCTTTTTACCCTTTCCCCCCAGATTCTTAAGAAATTCTACTGGAATCTCGTCCACACCCACTGCTTTGTTCCCTTTCATGTCCCGCAGTGCCCTATCAAGTTCACTATCCAGTATACTCGTTCCAACATCATCTTTCTCCACTTCTTATACACTTTCTATCTTCTTGTGGGTAGGCTTCATGACTTTAGCATACAATTCTTCAACATATTCTTTCTATTGTCCCCTTATGCTAACTAGCCCCTAAGACGCTTCTCCTGTTATCCCTACGAGTGGCCATTTTATTATTAAATTTATTTCACGTCAATTGTTTCACTTTTCTGTATAACAGGTCGACCCCTTCACTTTCAGCCATCTTCTCCATTTCGTTACACTGTCCCTTCCACCATAATTCTCTTGCTTTGTTTGTTTCCCTTATTAGTTCGTTTTTCAGTGCCCTGTTCTAAGTCCGTGGTCTGTGTTGAGCCTTTTCCATTGTCTTCTTTCCTCCATTTTATTACTCATATCAACCGTCACCCATGGTCTCCTAATTTTGTTTTGTTTGACCTTCCCAATGGTTCTTTGGGCACTATCCTTGATGCTGGTTTTGATTTTTTCCCATTCCTCACCTACTGTGAGTTCCCTTTTGTTATCCTCTTGAGCCCTGTTGACTGACTCTTGAAACTCTCTAACTTTTCTACCCCTGAGGGCTTCTACGTTCCATTTGGGTGCGGTTTTCGCCCGATAGATCTTTTTAAATCTAAGCTTGGTTTTCATCATTACTAAGTTACGATCTGAGTCTACAGACAGATTTCTACCCGGTCGCTTATTAGCTCGGTGGCTATCACGGCATTTCCTGCTCCCTTGTCCAACACTATAGCAACCCCTCTCTGACTATCATTTCCCTCACTGAATATAACCCTCACATCATCGCTCCAGAAATCTCCCCCATCCTTCCGCAATACTTCGCATCCAGCCCCAGAAAGATAATGTTGGACCTCTTCATTTTTAACTTTACGTTTTCTAAGTTCCCTTTTCTAAGCGTTCTGACGTTCCAGGTCCCTACCCCGGTTTCCTTGGTCATCTTCTTCTTCTCTTCTGTCGTTGGATAAGGATTTCGTGGAATGACGACCAGGATGGCCTTACCACCATCCCAGCCAGGCATGACACTCTCCCTTGTGGGCTGAGTCCCGTATTTGCCAGGAACAATATCTGTATTGTGGCTCATCATAATCATGGGATAGATAGTCGAGGTGGTCTCCCCTTGCCTTCCTCAACAGTGTTTTTAATGTGAAACCATCACTCATATAGGCCGCCCCACTGGGGTACAGATGCCTTTGCAGCTGCCTCACTGAGGTATAGACGCTGCGTGGACTACCTTTCGTTACCTATTGACCTTTCTGGCATGAGTGACCCTACCAGGAACAAAGTTCCAGCCAGTATAGCTCTCTAGGTCATAGGAACACGTCAAGGTGTAGTCCGTAGAAGGGGAGTGAGATGATAATAGTGTTTATTTTACATGTGAATCTCCAAAATTAAATTTTCGAATAACAAGTAAATGCTAAAACGGATTTTAATGTTTTCAGACTCATTCCTGCGTTTTCGTAAAATGAATCTTATTTCCTTTCATTTGCAAAACAGTCTCAATTTCCTGAGGAGTTTTCTGCGAGACGAAGAAATGTATTACATGGATTCTCATTATATCTTTCCTCATTGCAAACCAATGAATTATCCCGTCGGAAATGACGGATTTTAATGAATAAAAATGTACAAATATTATTGTATACATTCTTCTGAATAATCAACAGTTTCAAAAAAAATAATTCCTCTCCAATAAAAATGCGGTTTTCTTTATAGTGAATGAAAGACGATTCGAATTGTTTTTTCAGTGAAACTCTTTACTCTTCAATCACTTGCGAATTGAGCTTCCACACCTAATGTCGATGTGATAGTATTTGCTGATTTGGTACATATGTAAATATACACAGCACGCTGATTATAAGATAAGATTCTCATGAAAAACCAATAAAAAACATAATAAAAAGCCTGTTAGGGCTCTGGTAACAGCTTCCGAAATATTTCCTAAACTCCCTATTGAGTAGTGCTATGCTATGGTAATGCTGACATTTTGTCCTCTTAAACATACATGCGCATGTAAAATATGATTATATCAAGGAATTTTGCGTAGCAAATTTTATAATATTTCGCCATTGAAAATATTAACTCAAGTACTCGTAAATACGGAGATTTTTCTACTTGAGAATTTATCCTTTATTTAGAAAGTTATAATTTATAGTTATATAAGAATTTTCGATTAATTTATTACTATCATTAATATTTTATGCTTTATTATTTTATTTCATATGAATAGCAATTGATGAGATTAGGAAATGTGATGTATTGCGCTATAGGTATATTAATAATTGTATCATTGGGCTTATTTATGATTTTTTGCTATGTAAAGTATATGAAATAGTAAGAAAGGTACAGTGTTGATGATTTTTTTATAATGGAATAATATAATTTATTAAATAACTTCTATGGCGTGCTTTTGAGAGATTTTTTAAAGGTATTTTCATCCTGACTTGGGTGGATTTAATAAATAAAAAAAATTCCATGAAGATGCGATTAATAAGTAATCGATAGGCAAAAGCTTTCAGTACAAAATTTAGTACTTCATCCATCCTTGCATTAATATATCACCAAAGTGAGCACCCTCGTTTGAAACGTCCAGTCAGATCGCGAAGTGTCAGCATGGAGAGTGTTCGACGAAAAGATTCCATTCTGTGACAGCCAAGAAGGCGACTAGAGAGCCGATGGCAGAGCCAGCTTGTGTGAAAGCCCCGTACCACAAGAGAGGGCCTCTGCCGGTGGTCTTGCCGTGTTGCATCGAATCTGCTTCTTGAAGGGCCCCAGCAGCCCCTACTTTGGCGTAAACAGCTCCTACTGTCAGTCCTATCCAAACTAACACCTGTCAACGAGGAGACAAATGGATTCACGGCAGTTTTACATTATTTTCACTCAAATTATATTTTTGGCAAATATTTGTGATTTTGAAATTGCTCGAGTTTTATGAATGCACAAAGTTGGGTCAGAGATGTATTGGCACGGAAGAACTAGGGGCTAGAAGAGAATTAAAGATCCGTTAAGGAATTTGTTATTGCATTTTAAGGTTATGTAAGCCGTAGCACATAATTTATTATTTTAGTGAGTTTATCGATTTATAATATTTGAACAACCTTCTTAAAAAAAATACACTAAAGATATGGATACCTTCAAAATACACAATTAGTAGACTTTCACTGCCTACGATTTAGTCATTAGGGATTCAAGTAGCTTAAGAATTTGTATGTATTTTATATCAATTTTTAGATAGAAAATATTTTCATCTATCAAAAGGATTGGCCACGCTAAGTCTATTTCTGTCTAAAAGCTCTCCTTTATTACTTCATCATTATCTGTTGAATAATTTATAACTTTAATATAGACATTTCATTCAATTGAGAGTTAAAATCATTTAGTTAATCCGTTCAAGTCAAGTACGAGGCGTTCGTTTCCTGTAAACTTATCGATACTTACGATGAGTACTTCTCCCGCCGTAGTCCCGATGAGAGGAGGCGTGGGCGATAGTGCTGCCGTGGTGACTGCCACAATCGAGAGGAGCGTGCTGCCAAGTGCCGCCAAACCCAAATATCTGTAAAGAATTCCTGATAAGGTCTATCCATTCATAGAATTTGCCTTTTTGCGCTTATTTGTTACGAAAAAATGAAGGATCTAATTAAACTGTTTCTAGTATGCATCTACATTTATTTATTTACTAGCTGAAGCGCTCGTTGATTCTTTACGGTGAAATAAAAATTCCTATTTACTATGCTATTTATAGGCGATTCCGGCGAGAATACGCAGCCAAAATCAAAATTGTATCATATCTGAACTTCCCTAACAATCTTACCGGGGACAGAGTAGTCGATGAATACCGTAATCTTTGAAACATTCTGGACTCTCAAGAAAACAAAGACAATCAATGCGACTAAAGAGTCGCGGAAATTTATATTTACTCAACGAAAACGATATTTTGTGGCTTTTTTACTTTGAAATCACGATGAATATTCACTTTTCGAATGTAGACATAAAATGTACAAAGAATGAATCTGAATGAGGCTGAGGCTATAAAACTCATTAAATCTTACAGTTGTAAGTTCACACTGCTAAAAAACTAAACGTCAGGTTCTAACGAGGTTTGATGAGCATTTAAATAATTTTAAATCCGGCCAGTTTTCGAATTCCCCATGTGGCCAAACACATGGTCAACCAAAACAAAACATATCAATAGATAATTTAAAATTGGTACACAATATCAGCCATGGTTTTGATGCTTGGGAAAATTTATATATATATATGCAAAAACCGGAACAACTTAACGAATAACGACTTAGATTTCGATAACACTTTATACAGTTTACTTGATTATACATAGCGTAATTCCACCGTCCTTTGTTTTTTTAAACCAATTTAGGTTTTACCTTTCTGAAATGAGTCACAAAGTATCTCCTGAAGATGATGCTACTTCAGCATCGAAATGCGCATTGAGTATTTTATCTCTCTGTTTGATGGTTTTGGAACTGTGACTCTTATTCTGTAAGTTCACACGGTGAACGAAGTGCCGAACGAAACGCATAATATTATTAGGACACCTCGTTTTGCTAACAATTCCCCCAAACTGCTTTCCTTCCCAACCTGGCATAGAAAAGTATCTTATTGTCTCTCCTCCTTGATCTTGACAATGCAACATATATGTAAACTTACTCCTTTTCATGGGAAAAATAGGTCTCATTAAGAAGCAATCCTACGTGATCGAAAGTTGCACCCAGCGATTTGGCATGGTTATGTTGAGGTGTTGATTCGATTATAATTAAGGTTTCAACTAGGCGCGAGCAATACAATGTAATATCAAGGAATGAATTAATTGCTTAACAACTGCTGTTGGGTAGCTGCTATCCACTCACTGATACTATGTATGCTGGGTCATAATTAACTATTAATATAATGTAAAGTGCAGCATAATATATTGAAAATTAAGGGCTACAAATGTACAAATTAATGGATCGAAAACGAAATTTTTATGTGATTTTAACTATTTAAGCTCCAATTATTGCGAACTGCAGTTAATAAGGAAATTATTCGAAGTTTTATTGATTATAAATTTTTCTTAATCCAGACGCTAAAATTTCCGAAAATTGTCTCCCATTCATAAATCGTATAATTTATTCTAACGATTATTTTAATACGGAAAAAGCTTCTCCGTGTATTTTCACGGGAAAATGCGTTAGCTCGGCTTCAACAATTGCAAGGGGATTAATAATAATAATAATTTATTAAACACATACAGGATACATTCCCACTCAGTTGTGTTATATTAAACATAAATAAAATTAAAGAAATCGAAAGGAAAAAAATAGAAACTGTGATACTATATACAAAAAAGAGGGATAAGATGAAATTAAAGAAGGAGCTGTAAACGGGTGACAAAGAAAATAAAGGAGGAGGAAAGGGAGGATAATAAAAAACTTAAAATTAGCAAATTGAATTCTGCAGCTTCTTGCGAATCTGCGTTATTAAATCACAGAAGAAGTTAGTTGTTTATAGCCTCAAAATTTCACATTTCAGTATATTTTAACCAAATTCTCCCCATTTTGACCCGATAACGATATTTCACGACCAAAATAAGAATCTTTAAATCATTTCTTTTTCTTTTGGTGCTTATCTCGATTTCGTAAGCCTATTACTTCTAATTAAAGTTTTCAAAAGAAATGCAGCCTGCAACCGAGAAAAGTGAGGTTTACATGTATTTCTTATGAGAACGGTTTTTCTTGTCTGTGTTCGAACTGGGGCCGTTCAGATAAATGAAAAGTAGCCTATTATCTGCGCAGGGAGTACATTTAACAATCCTGAAAGTTTGAATGTTGTGCCTTTTATGGTTCTCGAGTTTTAGGCGAACATACATACATACATACACACACTCACACACACCTTATTTAATTATATTAGATTAGGTTTCAGTTTCATATATATAAATTGCCAATTTAAAGTGAAAACAAAACAAAATAAATAGAAAAAGTTAAATAAAACAATAAATATAAGGGAAAAAGGGATAAACTAAGCAAATTATAGGGAAATTACCAAGGAGAACTTACTTGTTATCGAGTGGCCATACGAATGAATGTCCCTTTGGGTAGTATGACAGTATCTACAGAAAGAGGCAAGAAGTTTAGTAAAGAAGGAAAGAAAAGGAACGTTTGATCGTCTCGGAGTAGAATATTACGCGAATTTTAAAGAGGGATGTTAGTGTAGGACAATCAAAAAGAGAACTTAGAATAGAATAAAAAGTGATAAATCATATTTAGTTCCGTAGGCTGATAGAGGACACACGGAGAGAGAGGATAAGATATGAGAAGCATTACGGAGAGAAGAAACACTGGAAGAAAGAAGTTTGTGACTGTATCAAGAGCGGATTGACCAGATTGGGGAGCAATAACAGGAGGAACAAAGGGTGAGAAGGGCAATGTCTGTGAACCGATAAGGAATACCCAAGAGGGACATGGCTTTCAATTTTATTCCATCTATGTGTATAGTAAAAGAGGCGTCAAAAATTACTCCTTGTTGTAGGGGAACTTGTATAGGGGACACAATTTGTAATTTAATGTGATAGGTTTCTTGAGTGAAAGGGTCATAACATTACATTTCTTTGGATTTAATTGGAGCCTCCAGGTATTACACCAATCGTAAATGCGATCTAATGATAATTGGAGTAGTTGACAATGTTCTACAGCCTTTATAGTCTGGAGTATTTTGTAGTCATCGGCGTAGAGCAGCATTGTGGTCAAGAATTGCGAGGCTAGATCGTCAAATTGAATAAATAAGGGCCAAGCACACTTCCTTGTGAAACTCCAGATGTAACAATAGACCAGTCCGACATTGTTCCAGGTTAGACAAACCTTAGGGTGCGATTCTTTAGAAAACTAGATATTAAGTTTAAAAAGTTACCATGGATATTGTATCTATTACTGAGTTTGTAGATTAAAAGTTGATGGTCGACTGTGTCAAAGGCCTTGGCGATGTCCAAATATATTGCGTCTATTTGTCTTTTGTCTTGAATTGCTTCAATAAAATGATGCTGAAAGACGGCCAAATTTGTGAGACAAGAGCGACCGGGAACAAAGCCATGTTTATTGTTCGAAAGATACGGAGAAATGAAATAAAATAATCGGTTAAGAATTATTTTTCGCGGACACAGAAGATAGGAAGTATGAATACAGGGCGATAATTAGTTTCATCAGATTTAGATCCGGATTTATGGATAGAGGTATTTTGAGCTGACTTTTAGTGAAACGGAAAATCACTAAGGAAAAAGCAACGATTAAAAATTATATTTAAACAAGAAAGAGAGAAAGCACAATTAACCTCACCCCATACAAGTTCACAGTTTGTCTATAAATCTGGTCTGCGTTTGGCAGGGTATGAGGTTTTTCCATAAATACCCTGAAAGCCGCTTTTCGACGTATGGCAGGGAGTGTAATCACCGAACAATTTTAGCTTGTTATTATAGCGTATTGTTCGCGGAAAGGATGAGTACTTAGAACGACTTGTTCCAGTGTCTATTTCTCATTTTATTCTCATTATCGGATCGGCCTATCGGAATAGCAGTATAATATCAATTACGTCCTCTGTAAAAGCGCTGTCTCTAAATTTGTTAAGCAATCTGAATATAGCTTGTAGTCTCTTTCCTTTCAATGATTCCCAACCTGCATCTGAGAGCATCTTCATAACGCTTGCCTTTTTCTCGTAGCAGTTTTTAACAAAACGTATCATTTTTCGCTGAACTTTATCAAGTTCGCGGGTACCCGTGTCATCCACTAGATTCCATATTATATTCAAGATGGGGCCTGACTAAGGAGAAATAACATCGCTCTCATCTTCTCATCGCATCTACCGACAATACGCTTTATAAAGCCTAGCTTTTTATTTGCTTTACCGCAGATTATTCGGATGTGAGTGAGTAAGAGTTATCCAAAGATATTCAACTGTTTCGACTATATTTATGTTTAATCCATAATCCTCGTACGTACGGGTAATTCTGACACAACTCTTCCTTTTCGAGTAAATTTAGTACGGAGCATTTACTCACACTGAGCTCTAGTTCCCAGTTTTCGCAACACCGCCACATCCGCCCAAGTCGTTAATGTACGAGGGAAAATCGTATATTAGGAATATAAGAGGTCCAATTACTCTGCCTGGAAGTATTTCCATAATTACATAAACCAAGTAAAATTTAAACCAGACACTGATTGCTATAGGAGGAAATAGAATACAATTGAAGCAATTTTGGAAAGAATATAATATTTATAAATCTGCTTATATAATATCGAGAACAGTTGCTGCTTTTTGGCGTGGAATTGTTGGTTGTGAATTTTGGTTGAAAAAGCTCATTTTTCAGTTTATTCATGGATAAATCGTAAGTTTATCTTTCGTTTTGTCTGAAACTACTCTCATATATTTCGGAATGGCGTTTCCTAGTCAATGATTGCGGAACATCACTTATTACTTCAGTTTAATAAAAATAAAAATTTTGAACGGCCATTCATAGGAAAGTTATAAATTGTAAAGACTTCAATACAACGTGTAAAAGCACAACGACGTCCTAACCGAAGGAGAAAAAAAAGAATGACCCGGAGAAGCAGACAGAGTACAATGTTCGTTTATTAGAAGAAGCAAACAGAGGCCAGTAAAAGATGTTTCGCCAAGTGTATAAGTCTGATGACTTCTTCAATTAACACAATTTTCTGATCGTCTTGATGAGAGTTTTCTATCAGGTCTTTAAGTATCGAGTACGATAAGGGAATTTCTTAGAATCGTAAACAGTTCTTTCGTAGCATCGTGATTACTATAAGGTTACAGATTTTGGTCACAAAAACATAGTTAATGAAGCCGGTTATATTTTTAATCAGGGCTGTGGAGTCGGTGCACAAACTTCCGACTCATCCTATTATCTACTGTCCGACTCCTCAGTTTTTGTACATCAGTGTTTGTACTATCTTACTCCTTAAAAGCGGAGTCATGGTGATTATTTACAGAATGGTATGATATATTAACAAATGATAAATTAAAGAAACAGGATAATTCTTTAAAAAATGTTTACAAAATTTAGAATAAATAGACCACAAAATATATGTTTGAGCAAATAACCTGAACAAAATATCGCTGTAAAATGAAAATGTACAATAAACTGTTACATACTTAATATTTTTAATAAATTTATGAAGGATTGGTCTTCAGAAAAAGAATAGCCTCTATCAGATCCTCCTTCATGGATGCCCTGAAATCTGATCAGATTATTTTTAGAGCAGAGAACAACCTATCAACGCTAACTTGGGTTGGTGGTAAAGCAGTAACCACCATGGCAACATCTCTCACAATTTCAGGATGTAAGGGAATGGCTTCTTTCACTGTTAGTTTTGTTGAACGATCAAAATTTTCCACTTCTTTTAATGCCTAAATTACTTAATAAATAGTGAGAAATTTATCTGAAATTTATTCATATTGTTTTCTTTGGGTTTGGAGGAATCCTTTTCTATGCGGCGAAATTTTGCACGTTCCAAAAGATTAAAATATTTTTCAAAATCAAGTTCATCCTCAGTTGACGAAGGGGAAGATTGGCAGCATCACCAACTTCTTTTTTCCTCCTCACATTCCTCTATTCCATTCATCCTGACCTCAAACAGAGCATTTTAGTAAGCTGCTTATCATCCAGCAGAATTCGGTGCATGGGGTCTACATAAACAGCTGCCAAAAAATCTTATTATCTAATATTAATGTCTCTCTTCGTTTCATTGAAGCAGCAATACCATCTGCAACATACTCTCCCCTTTTGGTCAAACAAAATATCAAGTTCCTCCACTCTACAATTATAGTATAATACTTATAAACATGAATATGAGTTTCCACGAAAATTATTGTTAGTGACGTAGTTTGGTACGGAGTTTCTCTTTCCGCCCAGGCGCGACGCTAGTTGCGTGGGCCAGCCTAATAAGTATTAAGTTTACAATAAAACAATGAACTAAAAGTTTTATTCTTAAGCAACAGGAGTCGGTAAATTTCCGCCTTTCTGCCGACTCCGACTCTGACTCCGACTCCACCCAAAATTGATTCAAACTCCGACTCCATGACTTCGACTCCGACTCCACAGCCCTGTTTTTAATTATCATTCACTATGAGATTAAAATTTTCTAAATGTTTTTCTAATTTGTTTTGATTATTTTAAATCTATCTCCATAAATATTCAATTGTATAATTAATGTACATGTTTTCTGTGGTGAAAGCGCGAAACTTACTTCCCGATTTAGCCAACCATGTGACTATATATAGAAGGTTATCCTTTCGTTATTAGTAAGACACTTCAATATAAGTTTATTTTGTTTTTCTGCATAACTTCTCATTAGAATTCCCGTCCAGCAATAGCCATCTGCTGTCTCTTTCTCTATTTAAAATTCTTTCCAATGTATTCCATCTTAGTCTGTAGAACTACTAAAATTTCCCATGATACACTCTTTGGCGATTTCGACAGAAAGAGCAATAGTACTCACAGGCAGAGTTGCGAAGGAGAGGAGGTAGTGAGTGGAGTGAAGAAGGCGAAGAGGCATGTGGCTGGATTGGCCATGGCGGCGAGGGTGGCTGATAAATGGTAAGCCACGTTCCCATAAGGAGCACAAGAGTACGATTGGATGCCTGGAAGGAGTCCATTGGCCAAGAGACACACCCATCCGGAGATGAACAACAGGAAGGTCAATTGCAGAGTGCTCAATGTACCCGTCTCACCCGATTCGCTTCCTTGCTCCTCACTGCTGATAAACATAGTAATAATGGAATCGAAAAAAGCACTGTACATACATAAGTCATGCAGAGCTAAAAGAGAATGACCCTTCTTAATATGTACAATTCACGACTGATGGTTTAACACATCAACAGTGCGTCTAAAGTGCTACAGAGGTACGTTAGCATTCAAGGGGCAAATCAAATTTATCCATTAAATGTTATTTTATCAATAAGCTGACTCTTTGTTTTGGCATAATAAATTAAGCTTAGCATAGTTATAAGTAATTTAGTGTTAAAATGTGGTTACTCGAAAACGGCCTTCAATGCTCCTAGACTATGAAAGTATTGGATTTTTCAAAAGAAAGGATATTCTTTGAATTTATTGGAATGCCATAACCATTAGCTCTCCTCCCCCTCCTCCATGTCTTGAGGATGACCTAAAAGGTATTTTACTGTGATATAGGAATATGCTTTCAAATCACCACTTGTTACATTGAAAGGCCATGATTAAGCAATTGAGCAATTTTCACGTAAAATCTAAGATTTTCTGGAGAAAGTTCGCTGCTAGTTGGAGAAAAGGACTATTGTTTATCTTTCGCTTCCTTTTCACTTTCAGTCATTTAAAGAAATCCATCATGAACACCCCCTCATCATCAAGGCTTTCACCTTTTGATATAATAATTATTTGTGTTTTCCACAACTTTCCTTTTCTGCTACAAGGGCAAGCGAGAACGCAAGTATACAACACACTGTAGAGAAATATCTATGTGCTAAAAATAATTCTTTTACTTTCCATATAAAGAAAGAAATTAAACGGATTCATGTTCCTTCACATTTCAATCTAACTTCCATGGAAATTTTTCCGGTTCCAGATTCCAGAAAGAATCCGCAACTAAGGTTCACTTATTTGTGTATTGCGCTCATTGGTACGATTTCCCAGATTCTCCCCCGTTTTACATCATTTGAGGATGAATTTGATGATTCCACGCGTCAAGAGATGCAGGGGTATCAAACGTGAAAAATTGTCATAGAAAAGGGCAGTTTCGGAGAAACATTAAAGTTTCCTGCTGTTTAAGAGAGAATTTTAATAGCCGCTGCTGTAAAAACGACGCCGTCGTGATCTATTGTTTACATTTCGATTCACTGCAGTTTCCGCTTTCAAAGACGGGTCTTTGAGGAACAAAATGGCGGACACTATTTTAGACCAATTTTCGACTTCGCATTATCAAGTCTTTGACACTAATTCAATATCAGGAATTCACTTCAACCGTGGAATGAAGTCGTGAATCCCCGAATCTCCGCGTGACGCCTCTGGCTGATCGTGTTTAAGATGGGAATTAGAACTTACCTCGTATCATCGGTTTCCCTTCCTTTGAGGAGACAGAACCCGAGGTTGCTGAGCAGCATGAGGATGAAAAGGCAGCAAAAGTAGACGGTCGAGGAGAAGAGAGGCGATGGGAATCCGCCGCAGGTCGAATCTCCTCCAACGCCCTGAACCAAAGCAATCACTCCAGGCAGAAGTCCTCCTATTCCCTCGCCGGTGAAGTAGGCGGCCAAGGAACGAGGCCGGAATGCCGCCATGAAGGGTATGAAGAGGACGGAGGAAGTGCAGCCCACCAGTGCAAAGAAGAAGGTGAGGACGATGATGGGCCATGACTTACCAGCAACCGCCTTATCCCAAGTCAATGCCATGGCGGTGGAGGCCACTGCGCCGAGGGCCAACACGGCGTAAATGGTAAATGTACGGCAGGCGAATCTTCGCGCCTGAAAAATATTTCTTATTACAGCCGAAAACAGAATGCAAAAATGATGAGAAAATTGTTGGGAAAAACAAGGCTATTCTCGAACGAAATGCGGGACATTAAATTGATATTCTACATCTACATAAATATCCTTACTTTCCACGTATGGCAGGGAGTGTAAACACCGAACGATTTTAGCTTGTTATTATAGCGTATTGTTCGCGGAAAGGATGAGTACTTAGAACGACCTGTTCCAGCGTCTATCTCTCAATAGCAGTATAATATCAATTTCGTCCTCTGTAAAAGTCTCTAAATTTGTTAAGCAATCTGAATCTAGCTTGTAGTCTGAGAACATCTTCGTAACGCTTGCCTTTTGAACTCTGATATTCCACTTGTTGGGCGGATGCTTTAACTAATTAAGCTATCTAGCCAGAAAATGCAGAACGATTGGCTATAGTGAGTCAAGTTGCATCATTCAAGGGTAGGAGAGCGTTTGGTTTGGTCCATGATCGGGAGACGTATTCACAAGAGGAACAATGAATTCTTTACCTCCATTCTAACTGCGTTGGATTTTTAAATTCCGAAATTCTGGTTTCCTTTGGAATCAAAATGCTATTTTATTCTGGCAGTTGTTTTATACGAGGAAATTTAAGGAAAATATTACCAAGCTCTGCGAGTATGTTGTCTCATCTTGTTTTTCCACGTTCCTTGGAATGATTTGGAGCAAAAGTAAAATACATTTACCATCGATCGATGCTAAACATGAACGAACTCTGACACCTTTAAAGGTCTCCATCTTGTACAGGAAAGTACAGTCAAGACGCTTTTTGGAAGACCAAAGGAAAACAATTATAACTGGGTTGTGTAGTGCTGCTTGCATCACATCATATTTTCGGAGAATTGCCCGCTTTTCGCACTAAGAATATCGTCTTAAGTGGGAATCTTATGAGGTATCTATTTTTTTAAGTTCTTTGCGAATTCTTAAATTCTCTCGGCTCTCTAGTCGCCTTCTTGGCTGTCACAGAATGGAATCTTTTCGTCGAACACTCTCCATGCTGACACTTCGCGATCTGACTGGACGTTTCAAACGAGGGTGCTCACTTTGGTGATATATTAATGCAAGGATGGATGAAGTACTAAATTTTGTACTGAAAGCTTTTGCCTATCGATTACTTATTAATCGCATCTTCATGGAATTTTTTTTATTTATTAAATCCACCCAAGTCAGGATGAAAATACCTTTAAAAAATCTCTCAAAAGCACGCCATAGAAGTTATTTAATAAATTATATTATTCCATTATAAAAAAATCATCAACACTGTACCATTTCTTACTATTTCATATACTTTACATAGCAAAAAATCATAAATAAGCCCAATGATACAATTATTAATATACCTATAGCGCAATACATCACATTTCCTAATCTCATCAATTGCTCCTCATATGAAATAAAATAATAAAGCATAAAATATTAATGATAGTAATAAATTAATCGAAAATTCTTATATAACTATAAATTATAACTTTCTAAATAAAGGATAAATTCTCAAGTAGAAAAATCTCCGTATTTACGAGTTCTTGAGTTAATATTTTCAATGGCGAAGACAAGAAATATTATAAAATTTGCTACGCAAAATTCCTTGATATAATTATATTTTACATGCGTATGTATGTTTAAGAGGACAAAATGTCAGCATTACCATAGCATAGCACTACTCAATAGGGAGTTTAGGAAATATTTCGGAAGCTGTTACCAGAGCCCTAACAGGCTTTTTATTATGTTTTTTATTGGTTTTTCATGAGAATCTTATCTTATAATCAGCGTGCTGTGTATATTTACATATGTACCAAATCAGCAAATACTGTCACATCGACATTAGGTGTGGAATCTCAATTCACAAGTGATTGAAGAGTAAAGAGTTTCACTGAAAAAACAATTCGAATCGTCTTTCATTCACTATAAAGAAAACCGCATTTTTATTGGGTGACGGTTGATATGAGTAATAAAATGGAGGAAAGAAGACAATGGAAAAGGGTCAACACAGACCACGGACGGAGAACAGGGCACTGAAAAACGAACTAATAAGGGAAACAAACAAAGCAAGAGAATTATGGTGGAAGGGACAGTGTAACGAAATGGAAAAGATGGCTGAAAGTGAAGGGGTCGACCTGTTATATAGAAAAGTGAAACAATTGACGTGAAATAAACTTAATAATAAAATGGCCACTCGTAGGGATAACAGGAGAAGCGTCTTAAGGGGCAAGTTAGGATAAGGGGACGATAGAAAGAATATGTTGAAGAATTGTATGCTAAAGACATGAAGCCTACCCACATAAAGATAGAAACTGTACAAGAAGTAGAGAAAGATGATGTTGGAACGAGTATACTGGATAGTGAACTTGATAGGGCACTGCGGGACATGAAAGGGAACAAAGCAGCGGGTGTGGACGAGATTCCAGTAGAATTTCTTAAGAATCTGGGGGGAAAGGGTAAAAAGCAATTATATGATTTATGTAGGAAAATTTACGAGGAAGGAAAGTGGGCGGAGGAGTTAACCAAGTCTATCCTGATTCCGTTACAGGAAAAGAGTAATGCCTTAGAATGCCGGGATTATCGCACAATTAGTTTAATTTCTCATGCGTGATTTCAAAAGTAATTTAAGGGTCTTAAATAGAAGAATCGAAGGAAAAACTAAGAAACACATAGGGAATGACCAGTTCGGTTTTCAGAGAGGGAAAGGAACGAGGGATGCAACTGGGGTGATTACCCCAGTACTCGTAGAAAGAAGCTTAGTATTTAAAAGGTACGTTTTTGTATGTTTCGTTGATTTTAAAAGGCCTTCGATAGAGTTTAATTGCCAAAACTGATGGTGATACTAAAGACAATTGTGTTGGATTGGAAAGGTAGGTTTTTAGTGCAAAATTTGCATTTAAATCATACCGCACCAGTAAGAGTTGCTCATGTGAAATGAAATGGTAAGAGTCAGGGAGGGGAGTAAGACAAGGCTATCCTTTATCACCATCTCTTTTTAACATATATGCAGAAGAAATGGTTAAAGAAGCTTGGGATGAAATAGATAACGGAATAGAGGTTGGTGGGGAAGTAGTAAGATGTGCAGACGAAAAGGCTATTGTGTGCGATTTTGAAAGGGGTTTGCAAATCCTAGTAAATGCACTAAACAATAAAGCAAAGGAATTTGGGATGGAAATAAATGTAAGAAAGACTAAAATTATGAGGTTTTCGAAGGGAAAGAAATCTAAGTTAACCATAAGGGAAGATGGGGAAAAACTAGAACAAGTAGAACAGTTTCTATACTTTGACATTTTGTATGGATGGGAAATGCTCAACAGAGACAAGAAAAAGAATAGCATTAGCAAAAGAGACATTCATGAAGCGAAGGAAACTGATGAAATAGGGCCTTGATAAAGGAATCAGGAAGAGATCGGTAAAATCCTTGGTGTGGAGTGTAGCGTTGTACGGGTGTGAAACGTGGACGTCAAGAAAAGAGGATATTAAAAGAGGCTTTTGGGATGTGGGTATGGCGTAGAATGGAGAAAGTAAGTTGGGTCGATAGAAAAACGAATGAGGAGGTTCTAGAGATGGTTGGGGAGAAAAGAGTAATGATTTAATTCGACTCTCATACGAAGTATTTATCACATATCATTATAATTTAGTTCCGTGAATTTCTGAGGAAGGAAATTAGAAATGACTCACGAGAGGGCAGTAGCGGAGCAAGAGAAGGTAAAGAATTGGTCCAGCGTTGGCGGCCTGCACTGCCAACGAGAGATGCGATGGCAACGCCCATCCCTCTGGAGCCGTTCTTACAAGAAGAGGAAGTTCCACGAATACGCCATTTACCGTGAGCCACGCACCCATTCCAAACAGCACGGACAGCGTCAGCTCGATGCTGTGCCTTCCCTTGGAGGACCTGCAACGATATTCGGTCGAAATTGATTCCGTATGGAAAGGGACTTAAGGTGTATCAGATTGCGATATTTTTCGCTAGCATCATCAGGCACAGTTATTCTACCAGCATATATAGCCTAAATGTACAAGCAATCTTCACTGCTGTACCTGCAGTCTTCGGATATGGGATATTCTTTCTTTATTACTACAACATACGTATTATTGTGGTCTACTTCCATGATTAAATTTGTCTTCGCATATAAGTCTTAGTATAAAATAAATAAAGTAAGGAAACAGACAATTTAAACGTAATATTTATAATTGTTAAAGCCATCGTTAATAATAAAATAAACGAATAGTTATAAATATTTTAATTTTTAAAATCGAATATGCTTAAAAATAAAAGTAAAATATAGAAATTACTCAAGGCGTATAATAGATATGCAAAATATAGATTTAATGTGTGAAACCCTCTGCATATTATTTCCAAACAATCATTTTCGGTGACCGGGGCTTTTCTCCCTTCTTACTCCACCAAGACATATGTATGACTGACCATTTGAAAGAGAATGTTTCCCGGTTCCTGCTAAAATATTCCACCCGAACAATGAAAAATGTATCATTTGGTAAAAAAGTCGGGTCGATATTTTAATTTTCAGTTTCGTTAGTGGATGTGTAGATATCAGAACCGTGAAGTTCGGAGTTTGTTTATTTGGTCAAGTTTCTTGTGGCAAATAAAATGTATTTCTCATCGGACAGTGATATTTATTCTCGATCTTAAACTGATTGAAAAATTTTTCGCAAGTAATACTATATAGTGTCCATGAACGAAGACCTCACATCCATGTCAGCTTAATAATCCGGCATCATTTGGGAGCAGAACGACAACCACAGAAACATGAGCATTACCGAATGTGAATTTTTGTGTCAAAGAACTATGGTGTCAAAGTTCACTTTATCTTTAGTGGACTACAAGCTAAATGTAATGTTTAGCGGAATGATGTATATTATAAAAATGTTTACATCCCTGTTTAGTTAGATACCACTTTGAAAAGGAGATACAGTGGTACCTCGAGATACGAGTGCCCTAACATACGAGATATTTGAGATACGAGCCGTCGAGCGAGCCAAGTTTTGCTTTGAAATACGAGCAAAATTTGAGATACGAGTAACTGCCGGCTGCACACGACCCAACAGTTTACTGTGCCTCGTGCGTCTCGCATTATCCCACGCATCCCCCCAGTATACTTGTTTACCTCGCTGTCGAAGCATCTTTGATAAGTTTTTCTAGGTCTTTGTGCTTTTTGTACAATTAAATACTTTATCACATTTCTTTTTATAACCTTGGGTACGAAGAAAGTGAGTGGAAAGGTCAATGCTCAGAAGAGGATGATGTCTATTGAATTAAAGCGTGAAATCATAGAAAAAATGAGCGAGATCTGCGAGTAGCTGACTTGGCGAAGGAGTATGGGCGTAGTACTTCAACGATATGTACTGTGCTTAAACAGAAGGAGTCAATAAAGGGTATAACGCCAGCTAAGGTCGTTACAAAAATTTCTAAGCTCCGGAGCTCTCTCAACAACTGGGGTGGCATTTTGGGGCCTGGAACGAATTAATGGCATTTCAATTAATTTCAATGGGGAAAATTGCTTTGAGATACGAGCAATTTGACATACGAGCAAGGTTACGGAACGAATTAAACTCGTATCTCGAGGTACCACTGTACTTTAACTAAGAATAATTTTCACACGAGTCGTCGTGTGGTTTTTTTTGAACAATGTTGCATCGTATTACTTCCCGGTCATTTTAATTTAAGAACGACCATGTTAAAAAATTCGATTTTGGAGTATTAAAAGAAAAAAATTGAGGTTTTAATTATGAGTCAAAAGATGGTATTGTTTTGCTTCATTACCGACATAAGAGTAGTATTTAAAAAACTAAGTTTTGTGAATGAGTTATACCAGATATGGAGTATGACTGACCACAATATTTATTTATCATTAGTATATATGCTGCGAGTAGAATTTCTTCTGGTGGCACCCCAACCATTGTCTAATGGTTAACATAATTCAAACCCCCATATCAGACATTACACAGAAAAATATTCCAAAAATAACATCACTACCCACAGACAGTATTCGAATACCACACCAACACCTCCTTCACACCCAATTCACCACTTCTCTAATCGCAAAAATACACTTCGCAGTCACCGTTTATAATGTTAATTTTTAGTCCAAATTGTCACTTCATCATTTTCACTTTGTCACGTTTTTAAATAATCAGATAATAATTAACATAATAATGATCCTGATGGAGGAAGTTTTCTCGGGATATCAGCTGTTTCCATCTACGGCGCCATCTTCTTGTCAAAGTTTGGGTTTATGTACCTAATTTTGCATCCTTTCTTATTGGACATTATTCTGTTATCCTCTTCCCGATTCGGATCTTCATCCCGGCGTCAAAGAAAAGCAGTGACTCATATAAGCTTCCTATAATAATATTCACTCCACTCATTAAACTATAGCATCCAACCCTTTTCTATTTTTTGATAAAGGTTTGAAATTTTAAGACCTCTTCAGGCAATATTCCATTCTTTGACCCCTCTGTTCATAAAAGAATACTATGCGATATCAGGTCTTTGTTTCCTCAGTTTTATCTTCTGTTCATGATCACCTCTCCCTATACGTATGTTGAAAAATAAAAAATGTCTTGTATATTTGTTAGGTCGGAAACTTTTCAGACCACTCTCGTATAGTGTGGTTCCTGTATTCAGCTCTTTAACTCCATCCATGCTTCTCCTCTGTTTTGGACCAGAAAGATGCCTATCATTCGATTTACTCTCCGTCTTTTTTCTAACGTTTCCCAACTGAGAATCTCTTACATTTTTGTTTCGCTATCTTCTTTCCCAAGTCTCTATAACGCATACCTAGCTGCTTTCCGTTGATCTTTCTCTATCTTTTTGATATTCATTTTATCATGCGGATTCTATACATTTGTTCAGTATTCTAATAGAGGTCTCACTAATTTGCTTCTCCTCTACTTCCTTGTAAGTTTCTCATCATGTAATGTAGACTTTTAAACGCTTTAGACACGATTTTTCTATGTGGGTACTCCAATCCAAGATATTAGTCAGTATGATCCACAAGTACCTGCATTTTTTCACCCTGGGAATTATATTTCTGTTAAGCTCATAACTAATTTCTCTCTCTTTTCTCTTATTAGTGAATCTTATATGTTTTCTTCTCTTAGCATTTACCTTCATTTCACTTATTAAAGACCACCCCTCAACAGCTTCAATGTCTTCTTGTAATATTTTGGTAATGCTTTCCCTGTTCATCTCTCTATAAATTATGCAATCGTCTGAAAAAGCCTTATTTTAGATTTTATGCACTTCAATGAGTCCTTTATATAATTTTAGAGAATTAATGGGCCGATTACACTTCCATGGGGAATTCCTGGCGTTATTTCTTTTTTATCAGATAAATTATCATCTACTTTTACTCGCTGAGATCTACCGATTAAGAAATTTGGCAACAGTGTTTTAACCCTTTGTCTACATCCATTCTATCAATTTTCGCCAACAACTGTTGGTGTGGCTGTTGGGAACTGTTGGGAACTACGTCAAACACTTTGGAGAAATTGATTACAATGGCGTTCACATCCATTTTCAACTCTGAGATATCTTGGCATAAACCCAGCAACTGCGACTCACATGAATGTTCCTCTCTGAATCCATGTTGATATTTACACAACCACCCAATTTCCTTCCAGAACTTCCTAAGATAATCCACAACAAATATCTCCATTATCTTGCATATCACAGATGTCAAACTGATCGGCCTTTAATTCTCTACGTCAGTCTTAACTCCCTCTTTGTGGATCTGTATGATGCCTTTTACTAGTCCTCTGGTATAGATTGTGTTACTAATAATAATAGGTATCGGACTATTTCCGTGGATCCCATTTTCAGTAGATCTCCCGATTTATATGAGAGACATTGGGAAGAAATGTGGGGGAAATGGGTTTGCTATGAGCTTTGACAATGTATCAAATGTATTGAAGAGAGACATCTAGCTTTCCTCTCTCAAATTAGTAACATTCTCACTCATTCTATGCCGCCAGGGACAACAAGCTTTCAAATTATCATTGCTGAATGGATATTTTTTAGTGAGTGAATAACTATAATTCAATGAATGGATAAGATGCAATTTAACTGCAGACGAGTAGTAGCTATTTTATCTTTCGTGCGTGAAGAGAAAAACATAGAAAATAAATAAGTAACATGAATGCAGAAGGAATGTTTGTTGTTTTATCTTGGCTATCTATATTAAAATTGGAGCATCAAGTGTCACATCATTGCCAGTATAAAAGGAAGTGACATTTAGAACGACAGAGTTGACGTGAAACTGTCAGTGATGTTTTATATCTTTCTCTTAATTCAGTATGTCATAAATTCATCGAGTGAATTGTTAATTTATTTAGTGATGACGCGCACTATTCGTGATTATATTGCAAAAAGAAAAGTTTTAAACATTTATAATTTTTATATTCTGACTCAAGTCTCTCTAATATATTACGGGTTTCGTTTAGGTTCAAATGGCAAGGAATTAGAAAACGTAAGACTTTGAGGAATGGGTTGGGGTGATGTTTGCGTGCACCAAGGAAGAATAGACTTGAAATCCTGGTCTCTCAATTGCCGGGAGAGAATGTTCTGCCGAGATAGCTCAACGGAGTTACACAGACTCTGATGGACGACTCGAAAACACTCTCATAAGTAAAGTTCATTTTGTTAGACTGCAGACTTTTTTCCTTTGCAGAATTAAATCAGAAATAATGATCCTACGAAATCTAAACAAGTACCAAAGGAAAAGAAATTGAATAATTCTTATTGTAGCAATAGAATATCGTATTCGACTCAAAATTGAGAGGATTCGGACAAAAATTACGAAAAATTTGTGTAATATAACGGAAATAAATTAATCATCCCCCTAACGACAAGGACGATTGTTGAACTCAATTCTCATAGATTACAGAGAAAGATAGGCCCATAAGAAATGTAGGGGGAAGGAGATTAGACATTTCATGGAAGGAAGTCCTTTCTAGGAACGAAATAGTAAACTATGGAAATCTAAATTTGCACCACAAGTTTTCAAATAAACTAGCATTCTGTACTGTAGATGGTTTAAAATTGCACGTTGTGAATAAAAGTTCAAAAAATAAATGCTTTAGGTCTTAAAAGTATGGATAATTTTCGTCGAAAGATTCCGAAGGTAACAATGTAAATAAAAGGTGATATTGTTATAGCAACTAAATAAACAATTACTTTTCAAATCAATATTTTGTGTGGAAGGTACACATTTACTTTGCGGGGGATAAAATGGAACATTTTAGAAGAAAAAATTCGGAACCTCGTTCATTTACAATACCTAAAACCACTGTGTCAGTGAAGAGCGATTAATTTGATAAATTTTTAATCAGAAGGATCAGCCTTATGCTATAATAGAGGTAAATTTTTCTATAAATTAAATATATTTCCGTCGTTTTTGACGGGGAAATTCACTAACCTTATATAATAATCACCGATGTGTGTATATTTATCCATCCGATATCAGTATTCCCGTAAGACATTTACTAGATGATGAGTTTATTTTATGGATGGAGATAATCGCAGAAAAAGAGTTCAAATTATAGGGTTACTTCAAGGGCCTGATGGTTGTTTGTCATAATACGACTGGAAATACTCAAATAAGGAACGATTCAAATGCTCTTTTTGTAGCATTAGTTGGTAGCACATGTCAAAATAAAACTAGCAATTATGGTCTTAAGCAATCGAAACAAATAATAAAGTAATGAAATTTGAACAATTATTTTCGAAGCATTTGCCTATAACCATACATATCGGTTAAATAAATACATACACGACGGAGATTATTTAGGAAGAAGAGTTTTTTAATTTAAGTTCAGCATCACGATGGTTAATTGCATAGAAAGCTGAGGAAGGGAACGGGATCTAAGACTCTAATGATACCTCCACTCAGTGATTACGCTCCTGTTTACATATTTCTTAATGTGTTTGTTTATCTTGCCAACCAAGCCTCTTTGTGAACTGCCTAACCAATGATATTATTTGCTCAACGACGAAAAAAATTGTATTGTTAAATCACGAAAAAATGTATAATCTTGCGAGTATAAACAACCCGTCTCTATTAAGGCGATGGTTCCTTCGATTCTCATGCGAACATATGGTAAAGAAAGGCCCATTTGAAATGTATGGGGAATGAAAGCCGATATTTCATGGTAGGAACGCATTAGTAAACTACGGAAATTTCATGTTAAGGAAAGCATTAGTAATCTTTGGAAATCGTAATTCACTATTTTTCACATAATGTAACGTACTGAAAATGGTTTGGCTCTATCTCAACTATACACGGCATATAACAGTAAAAAATTTCAGAAGAAATCAATAAGAATCGTCTTCCATTTATAGTACATACATAAAATCTCAATTTTATTGGAAGGTTATTATTTTAATTGTTGATTTTTCAGAATGGTTTGATTAATAATAAGAATAATCGTTGTGAATAAGTTATACGTTGATTTTAGTTCCATCATTTTTGATGGGGTAATTCACAAGTTATGTCATGAAACCAATTTTCCTCGAGTACCCCAGAGGATCTTTAATATTAAAACATACACTTTGAATGTAAATAAAAATAAAGTATTCCAATATTTTAGGCTAATTAATTCGCTGTCAGAGATCGGTCAGTACTGGGAGTTCATATTTTCCATTTTTGCGTTTTCCTCTCAGACGACGCTATTAATAATTTTTCTGTTCCCAAACAATTTTCATGTTCATCTTCCCCAACAGCTCTTTTACTGGTTTCAGGAAACATAAATTGTCGTACTGAAACTTGGATTTGTTTACCAACAGTCATTCAGCTGAAGGAACCTACTTTAATAAAATCTATTCTATTATTATGTTAAAATGTGGAAAAAATATTGAAATCAGCAGAATATTTACATTCTCCGACTTGTTTGTGGGAACATGAAAATCGAAATAAGATGCTTTGGAAGAAATAGGAAATCATTTTGTATAACAGATCGAAAAGGATTTCCTCACGCTCGCAGTTTGGATGAGAAAGTAAAAAGCTAATGGATCCTTATAAAAGTTAAGCGCAAAGGTCAAGTGGCTGCACAAAGTCCTGATATAACTTCACTTGAGAAACAATGATACCTACACTGCATGAGGTCTGTACACAGAATAATTTTTAAGGAAGAGACAATGTTTCTGAACTGTTTATAAGCAATGTTCACTAATTTTCAGAAACAAAGTTTGCAGTCTGTGCTGAGCTTAAAAAACCAAAATCTGATCTTGAGGTGCGAATTATTAGGTTGCAAATTGAAAAGCGTGAATTCAAAACACTCCTTTTCAAAACGTTTAATTTCCCTAGCAGCTTTAAAAAAATTACAAAGACAAGCCAAACTATCCTGTTATAATTAAATCATGTTAAATACAGTAGAGCCGTTTAAGACGTTTTTCATGAGAACCGTGTTATAAGCGGTAGAGCGTTATAACCGAGTTGTGATAACTTTGTATTACTTTTAATTTGGAAAAGAAAACGAATGGGTTCTTGTGCCTCACAGAAGGATAATAATTTTCAAATGAGGCGAAGGATTGGCTACCCATCAATACAAGATTCTGGAATTTGTAAGGATTAAAACCGTAACAAAACCAAGACTTTTAAATTTAGTCTTGGCCAATTTTATGAGTTTTTTTTGGTTACTATTAACCAGGACAACCCCGGTCGAAACGGACGTGAAGTGAGCCTAATTAAGGTAGACTAACTACTATTTGTATTGTACTAATGTAAAATCAAGAATCTCTCTAGCTTAGATTTCTAGGCACGAGCTACAAAATTTGGAGTAGTTATTCACTTTTGATTCAGCGACGGGATTTTCGATACCTAACGTCAAAAGGATCCCCTGCCATAATAATAATAAGAATACGTCTTTATAGGGGTGATATTGAGACAAAATATTCTCTTCTTACATCTAATACTTTCTCATATGGAAAAAAACACGGCACAGAAGAAAACTACTTTGCGGGTTTAAAAAGTGCTTAGGAAAAATACCCTACAGTAGGAAAACACCCGCAAGAAAAAGGGCGTGGAAAACCTGCGAAACCTGCAATTAGTTAAAGACCAAATTTTACGGAAAATGCATATTAAGCCATCTGAAAGCAGGAAACGATACTTGAATACTTTGCACACGCCATACGGCGGCTAGCAGAACAAGTTACATTCATTTTCAGAGGGAAGATCGATTATTAATACAACCTAAAAAATACAGAGCAGCAATTCACAAAAACCCAACAACCTCAACAGTAAGACATCTGAATTAACGAAGCAACTCACGGCCTTAGGTTTGTCAAACTTTCTTAAGTTGCCCTTCTGCAGTAAAGGTTCATCAGTCGCGCGGAGTATGAAATTGCTCCGAAAGAATGAATCTATCTGTGTATGTATAATGAGAAAAGCAAAACTCACTGCGTTTCCCCCGAAAAGTCGACGTCTCCAGTGTGCTTCGCCATGGGGCTCGTCGCTCTTCAACTGTTCGATACGTGAACGCCACTCAGACTCGTTATCAAATTCACGACAAACAATGAGATGTTCTGGAAAGGGGAAGGTGATCTCTAGTCACGGGTTCAAGAGGTCAGCAACCTACTCCTGTTGGAAAACAGTTGAAGACATTCTTTTTCAGCTACGTTGTTTATTATATCAGTGGGTATTTCCACAGGATGTGGTAATCGCATGAAAATAATGAGAATTTAAATGTCTCTTCTTAATTAGTCGCACTAGTGAGTTACTGCTTTAGACCATCGAGCACTATCTATTAGACGCTTCTCCGGATAGATATACACTAAATCCCGGTTAATTGATGGACGTGATGACACACTTTCGTAAGGACACAAATTGGACATTTTTGAACTGATCAATGCGAAGTAATTTCATTCTCACAAATATATACCCCTTGCTATCTCGCTCCTTTTCGCATTTGTGGGCTGCCGATGACTGTAGTCAGTTGAAACATGGTCGCCAGGATATATATTTTGTGGAATAAAAAGGTTTTGATTTCATTTGCTATATTCACCGGGGGACCAATGGAAAACCGTGTCTTAAGAGGGATATAACCGGGTTGCGTTATACTGGTTGGATCACTTTATACTTTTAAAGAAGCTTTTCAAAAACTGAAAACGCCTTGGTTACGTAATTTTGGTCATTTTTCACTCTGCAATCACAAACAAATTTTAGCAGATGGGCATTTAGGGAAGAATAAAGATAATTTGAACAGCAAAGGGCATCTCCTCTCAGCAGCCCTCGAAAGACTGCATTCCTTGCTCTTACGATAGTGACGAAAGGAAGCAACTTTAATCGAGATAATGGTAATCTCTCACCATCTGGAAGCTCATATCGGTGTGATATAGATTGCCTCGCAATATCTTCATTTGATTCTCTTCATTCAAAGAAGAGCATCGCAAGCATTGGAGAGACATTTTCGTTTCGTCTCGCTGAAGTCTAATCCATTCCAAAATGATAAGCGTCACTTTGCTTAACCCAGATACCTAAAAAAACGTGTAAACAATGGGGAGAAATTCAAGGAGGATGCAGGAGAGCTGCGGTTGTTACTGCAAAATTCTTTTTAAGTGTCTGTTTTTATTTTCTGTAAAGAAAGTTCCTTTCCGATGATGGTAAGCTCTTTCTTATCCATGTGAAGAGCGAATGTGAAAAGCCTGAGCTGTCACTATAACCAAATGTAGGGTATAGGGAATAAGATAAAACTATCTTTGTTATAACAGATTGCATCATACTATGCATCATGCCTATAGTTAATTATCAATTTCAAAATATTGCGAAAATTTCTATCGAACTTTGTGCCGATGAAATGCGAAAGAATGCCTATCAATAAATAATTTCTTAAAAATAAGAAGTAACTGCGTTGTATATGCACTCCAGCACAGGATATCCGGGTTCGAATCTCATTAATCCGACATTTTCAGGCTAGGGAATGGCGTTTATTCGAATTAGAAAGCAGAGGGTGAAAGTTGGAAATACTATGTCAGACGTAGGAAACTTCAGGGGTAGCGCAGGGTAGTGTACAGGTGGGGTCGAGTTATTGCAGCAGGTTATTCCCTACCCAACATCCGTAAAATCTCTGTATATTTGGCGTTTTTTGACAAATTTTGGCGAACGAAGAAACCAATTTTCCTCATTCAAACTCAGTAAATTGTTAATCACTAAGCAACATACAAGCAATACATGTAATATTATGCCATTAAATCACTTCAGAAACATCGAAAAATCGTCAGAAAAATTGCAAATTTTTGACATTTTTTTCACAAAAATTCAAAATTTTGACTAAAATTCGCAGCCTCAGGACATTCCGATCGAGCTGAAATTCCTTATGGTTTATAAGGACCACCTACCACAAACTTTAAGCACTAGCCGCATACCGATTTCGAAAAAAAAGTTTTTTCGATCCACCCTAATGTATGTACACCCTAAGGTTTACGTTCTTTGATAGAAAAGCCAAAAACTCAAGTTCTATTCAAGATATCGCATCGAAACAAACTGCAATTGAAAATTACAACATTTATCTCGATTTCTCTCGAGACAAGTTCTTCCTCACGTGAGAAACCAACAAGTTTTAGGCAACGTATAAATTGGACTGCACGACGAATATTTTCTGCGCATTTATTATTAATTTGTTTTACTTTGAAATAATTTTGGAAAAAAGCGATTCTGAATGCGCATTTAGTATTCCTTTGTTTTATTTCCGAAAAATTTTGGAAAAAGGCGTTAAAAAAATTCTATTAATTTATTTTATATAACGAATAAGTTTGAAATAAGGCGTTCTTGACTTCGCACATTCTTTTCATTTGTTATATATTACGAATACATTTCGAAAAAAGGCGTTTTTAAAAGCGATTTAGTATTCATTTGTATTATATTACGAATACTTTTGAAAAGAAGACTTTCTTGAATGCGCATTTTCTATTTATTTGTTCTATATTACGAAAATTAAAAAATTAGGCCTTCTTGAAAGAGCTTTTTCTATTAATTTGTTTTATGTTACGAATAATTTTCGAAACAAGGTATTTTTGAAAGCGTATTTTCTATTAATTTGTTTTATATAGTATTATCATAACATTTGGAGAAAAGGCGTTGTTCTATGCAAATATAGTATTCATTTGTTTTATATTACGAAAACGTTTGGAAAAGGTTTTTTGGATGCGCATTTATTATTCATTTGTTTGAAATTACGAAAACTTTTGGAAAAAAGGCTTTTTTAGGATGCGCATTTACAATTTATTTGTTATATCTTTAGTTCACTTTTGGAAAAAAGGTATTTTGTATGCGCATTTAGTATTTATTTGTTTTATATTACGTTTAAATTTGGAGAAAAGGCTTTTTTGATGTGCATATAGTACTCATTTGTGTTATATTACTCATTTGTTTTATATTTTGTTTACTATTAGAAGAATATGATATGATTTAAAATTGGCTTTTAACCGGAAGTGTACATTATTTAAAGGAAATTAACGAAAAATTCTCTTATAAAAACGTGTTTTAAGCGGAAGTATTGGTAAATTAAGACAAACGAATGATAAATGCGCTTCCTAAATCGGCTCTCTACCGGAAGTGTACAGTTAAGTGCCAGCTAGATACAAAGAAAACTTACCACCTAAGCCGCAGCCCGCATAACAGGCAGAGAGTTCCTTGCAAGCGAGCCTTAAGAAGTGAGAGAGAGGGAAAACATGGAGGAGATAGTCTGCTTCTGTCCTGGCTCCGCTTGCAGAGTTGAAATGGATTTATTTGCGTTATTAATATTGCAAAGATTTACTAGTATCCTTAGTTTGGTGGCATTGGCATAACAGAATAATATTATAACGATATGAATGTTGTAATGCAAGAATTCAGTTATTATAAAATTGTTATTACGAATCAGTACATATTCTAGCTTTGCTTCTCGCAGAGAGGGAAACGTCGCACTCGAGGTCCCGTTATTCCGAAGAAACCGAGGCAAACCCCCTACCCGTCATAAAATTTGAGGCACGAGCAGAACGAAGGAAATTTTTGCAAAATCTGCCTCTGAGCCGCTCTGAGCTTATGTTTAGGACTGAGATGAGAGAAAGAAAAGTTCCGCACAGTTTGAATCAGTGTCAGAACAAAAGTGTATCGACCTCGAATTCGACACCTTCGCTTGCAAAACTCCGCAGTTATTATTGGTAGTATTACATAATGTAATAGTAGGTAATATTATACATCGTTCAAGAGAGCAGTTATTAGCCTTTAAAATTATATACCTAAGGAGTCCATATCGATCACCAGTTTTATCACAGCCTGTGTGGATACAATCTACACAAGTAAAGTAAGACAAACTCATGGCCATATCTAGGCTATTACTTTAAATATATTAAAAAAAAACTATAAGTAAATATGTAGTATGAAGTCCTGAGGCATTCTCTGTGTATTTTAGATATATTTTGTTTCATTTGATAAGCATTGAAATTAAAACTCGATCAGTAAAAATTCAGTAAATTTGATCATCTATGCAGTTGGAATTTTTACTATACCGTCCAATAAAATTGAGAGAAAATGTGCTAGGATCGATTTTCCTGAATGAATAAAGATGACGGATACAAGACAACCATCATTCAAATTAATTTTGAATCCAAAATTAATTTTTTTCGGAGTCATTGAAGTGTGAATCGAATAAACGCGATTTCTTCTGTGGATTCCTCTTGAAATGGTTGCAGTCACAAACCATAACGTTCTTAAACATTCTTCTCGCTATATTTATCACCTTCAAAAGCTCTAAAATACACAAAAAGATAGGTTGAATGAGGTTTGGTCATAATGCTAATTGAATGCTACTGTTAGCTATGAATGTAAAATTTTCAATTAATTTTGAATGTATACAAAACTACCTACATTATTTATATTTCAATTGTTTATTATAACGTTTACAATTATTATAATGTAGAAAACGTTAAAAATACGCAAAATAATAGGGACTTGGTGAAATAGTTTTTCCCAAGGGCCTTTTTACCCGTAATTCCAACCCTGTATGTATTGCACGGGGATAGGAAGCGCATATAAGGCTCATGTTGAAATTTTGCTCCCCTCGGTTGATGGCTGGTCCTCCGTAACTCTCATATTTTTCAACAAAATTTTAATGATTGAGATGAATGGGTGGTGGATTGGTATGGATAGTCTATCTACATATTTATCACTCGGTGATACTGAAAATATTCCTTCGTATTAAAAATCTATTGGCTATGAGAAACTTTTCATCTCTCCACATTCCATGACAAATTTGTAAAGCAAGATACAGGAGTGATTGGAAGAAGTGAATAAAGCAATGAATTCACCAGGACTTCTTGAGGGGGACTGTTTTGATAGAGATAGGGAAGTGAGAAGCGACGGCAACAGTAATACATACACTCACATGGATTGAACAACCGAAAGTGTAAGACGTATGTTAATTCCAGATTTTTGGATAAATCACAATAGGTAATGGCATTTCTTGTGTTCCTCGTCGACCAATTGATTACTTTGAGTAGGAGCAACGACCTCTTTCAAAAGTATAACGCACTCACTCACCTCAATTTTCTCATCCAACATATATTTTTTCCGTTTATGACAGCCTCCAGAGAAACTACTCATTTATCTAATTTAAGTAATATCTTAGTCAAACATGGTTAACATTCAAATATACAGGATATAAGGTCGAAGGCTTATCATACTTTCAGAAATTTCCTTCTGATGCATCAGTTTATGCTCAGGATCTCCGAAATTGTATACAATAGCGATGTTCAATGTTTTATAGCAACCTCCTTTTAATTCTATAAGAAAGTTCGAGTAGTTCACTAAGCCAGTACCTAAACCATCTTCTTATCAGCAATTTATTTTTGAAGAGATTTCGGTCTTTTCAAACCGATAAAAATTGCTAACATTAGTATTACTATCTATGCAAGCCAATGGTTTATTCTAAATCTTACCTAACTTTAGAGATGTAATTTATCGGTAATCGGCGTATAAACTTCATGTGTCTGCGACATCGAATATGCCGAGTATCTACATTTCCGTATTTACGTTTCAATTCATATTTTAGTGACATTATAATAGAAACTTTAGTTGATCTAGTAGGATCATCTTCAACGCTCTATCTACTTTGTATCATAGATGTTGTAAGAGAAGTTAAACGATTTGGTTCTCGTAAACGTAAGGAATAAATATTAGATGGCATTTCTCTAGTTCATTGTTCATTTCTCAAGTTATTTCTAACTAAGAAATTTTGAGCTCAATATAGAGACAAAAGAAAGCATAAAAAACAATATTTATAAATAAACAATCATAAACAGTCAATCGTCATTGACGAGGAGCTTGATTCATATAAATTGACGATAGGCAACATTACTTATTTTTTCATTTTTGCTGTTGAATTAGTTATTTAGTATAAGCTAATACAGTTTATGCCATTCACTTTAAAATCAGAATATAGAGATACTAATTCTGATATAATGCACCCCAACATTGTCAACTTTATGTTATCGTTCAGATTTTCCGAAGGTTCTATTTTAACTAGAATGATCTTCCTTGCATTACCATTAAAAAATTAACATCTTCGCAAAATTCGTAGGGAATTATGATGTGCCTAGGATGAAGGATGATGCTACGAAGGTCCTTGGAGTGAATGTTGGAATAATGGATTACAAATAGAACCAAGAATATTTTAACAGCTAAGGTATGAATCATGAGAATTAGAGGAATATTCTCATGTAAGTCTGTTTACAATCCGTTGGTTTCTATTTTTAACATGACTCATATTACTCATCATTCATAATTATTGGCGGTGATTTTTCTTTTAATCATTATACATATTATGCACCATTCAAACAATTCGGGTTATATAATTTACTTGAGGCATTCAGAAACCGAAGCAGCGATCATTAATCATTAGTCTCACTTTCACCTAGCGCATAGTTCTGAAAATCATTTTAGTATAACAATGGAAATCGTGTTGTTGGTGTTTTCACACCCCCTGACGTATGTCAACGGCGGCTCGCGGGGTATTAATGAAAATGTAGATAAACCAGGTGTTAACATGTAAACCTGCAATATGCAAGTATAGAAAAGCTGGAATTTATATGCAATATGCAAATCAGGTTCTGATTTTCCATACTAACTGTTGTTTCTTAACCATCTTAATCTGTATTCCTTGCAAGAAGTCCTGAAAGGTCGTCTACCTCAAAAATAGAGTTGAATATCTTCATTCCCTAAGGGAATACCCGCGGCGAAGATTTGCAAATCGCGGATCCACCATTTCCCACCTTACTTGTGATCGGTCGCCGCCACCATACCCTAACCTTAGATACCTGCTCAGCAGGGGTGCGGTCAGGAATCCTCATTAGCGCTTTCAAATTCGTTACCCCGGATACATACGACCACCCACAATATGCCGAAAAGGGGGTTTTTCTTCTCAGAGCGGAGTTCACCTTCACCCATCGTCCGTTTTATGGTTCCTTTGAGAAAATAGACAATACCTTCCGATGGACGAAACAAAAGAAAAAGAAACAACAAAGGAATGAATAGGGGATACTCCTAGGGCCAGGGTGGAGGGCCTCCCCTCTCTCTGAAAGACTTAGTAAAACCTCAGACGCGAATTTGTCAGAAACAGCCAAATCTCATCTCAATATCATAATTCTTCATCTGATACCATCATCACGAATGCCTGGTGGAGGAATAGAATGACGTGTTGACACATGTATTCTAAAATACCTAATGCTCCGTTATTTGTCGTACCAAGCAAATTTTATACTTCTCTGTATTGCAGAATAATTCAACAGCAAAGAAATCGAGTTGGGACAGCATAATTTTACAAGGAACATGAACTTGATTTAATTAAAGGGATAGTTTTTCTGGGACTGGCAATGAACAATATTTTCGGAAAAGTGTTACGAGATGCTGGCGTTAATTTCGTCGTAAACAATTTTTTTTATTCTATACGTGAAAAAAGTTCGTAGTTCTCAGTATTTAAATTAAGAGTGCTACTATTCTAATATCTATGTTATTTTCTAAAATACTAAATTAGCAAGTTGAATTTTAAACAATTGCCTTAGAAAATGATGATAGCACACCAATTGATATTTTACTTTCTATCAGTTGATTTGGTGGTATTTAAAATTTTTATAATATTCTATGTAATTATCTGATTTAGTTGATCGTAATTTACTTGGTTTACTTTATTGTAATAAGTTTTGGGTCTAATTTTCAGAGCTCTTTACCAGGTCGACTTAAAATGATTTTTTCTCAGTGCATTCGCCCAGACAAAGTTTCTTTTCATCTTTGCTTTCCTTAGTAGGTTTCGCAGTTTTTTCATGCTACCCTTCTCGATAGCAATTTTCTTCAAGATAAATTAGTTGAAATACAGTTGATTGTGTTCTTATTCATAATTATTCTTTATCTCCTTACAGAGTTTTCGTTCATGTTTCTATTTGAGTCAAAGTCGTGAATTTCCTCTAAATAAATTTAAAAGTTCGTCCTGTAGGCTTCAAGAGCATAAAAAACGTAACAATATAATCCTTTTTAATCTTGCAATGACATAATTTTTTATTGGATAATTGAAGCAGCTAAGGAAAGTTTACCCGATGCCTCCAGAAAAAGGTGAATTACGCAGAAATCTCTGGCCGAAATAAGGAAATCCGATTTTCATTCATTTTTTAATACTATGCTGCTGACATAGTAAAAAGTAACACTAAATTTAAATGTAAATGTGTTGTTACATTCGTTGATAGTTCAACAGGAGAAAAAGGGGTGCACGCGGCAATGTACCTACGAATATTCTTCCATACTTAAAAGCGTCAACCGAGTTACGATATAACTGATTTCATTAAAGATAAAAGTTATGATTTGGTATAGGAACCAAAGGTTTAGCGCAAAAGCAATGTGTTATCTAATAAAACAATGTGCACTTGCGGTGTATCGTATGTGTGTGTATTTTGTGTTACTTCCGCAAGAGAAGACGGAGTTCAAAATGTATTGCTCTCTTGGAAGTTACTGAATGATTAAAAAACTCAGAACACAGTGAATATCAATTGAAAATAAAATAACAGTGGCACTTAACAACTTATGTAGGTGGTTGTTTTATAATGACTCAGGAAAGGAGGCAGGAGAAACCACACAGCAGGATTCTCTGATATGTTTTTCCTGATTTACAAATAGCAACTGAGTGACATAATCGTTGGTTATCCGTTTTCATTTCAACCTACTATTACTGGTAAACTCCCCCGTCATGAATGACGGGTCAATTTTTTAATAAACATGCAAAATTTAAATATAGATCACTTAATATATAACTTATCAGTACCCTATATTTTTAATGAATACTAATCAATATGGTATATTAACTTAAGAATATTAGTAACATTCCGAAAAATTACGAATCCGAATCCATCGAAAATTATGCAGTTTATGAGAATCATACAAACGCACTACTTTAAAAATCAATTTTGCGTTGATATCCTGTTCTTCCCTCTATATCCCCTTCCTCGACGCAATAAAGTTTCACTGACTCGATTGTAGAATCCAGTATAGCTCTCTAGATCATAGGAAGCCCCTCCACCACTACAACCTGTAGTCCATGGAAGGGGGGAAGTAACATAGGGGAAAATAATAGCGAGATTTTAAGACACATGCGTAAATCTTTTTGTCACTTCTCATCTTCATTTTGAATTCATCGCGGTAATGCGAGGAAACAGGTAACTGCAGGAAACAATTGAGTTAGCCGCGCGCATCATGCTACAAGATACGATCAAGGAGAAACGTACATAGCTTATCTAATTCATTGTACTGTAGAGAACTACTGTATAAGATGTTTTGATATAATGTAGAGTAGAATTTTGGAAATGAGTCGATTTATATTATCCTTTCGGAATCCCCTGCAAAGGCTTTTCCGCCATATCTCGACTATTAGAAAAAGTGTTGTTTTGGGTATAGAGACAAGCTGCGACGACACAGGCTGTGCTATTGTTGATAGCGAAGGAAATATTCTGGCAGAAAGTCTTTTCAGTCAACAGCAAATCCATATCAAGTACATTACCTACATTTCGTGAAATTTGGATTATACTTTACACTTAATTATCAATCCATTCGTTTCAGTCACGGTGGTATTATACCTCCGATAGCCAGAGATTTGCATCAACAGCATATAGATAGAGTGGTAAAACATGCCATAACTCACTCTAGTGTACAAATCGAAGCTATAGATGCCGTTGCGACCACTGTAAAGCCGGGTAAATAATATATTACAGTCGGAAAGTAAATCTACTAAATTTCGAAATTTAAGGCATAAATTTCTATATTTTAGGTCTGCCTTTGTCATTATTAGTTGGTATGAAATATGGGAAAAACTTAGCTAATGAGTACAAAAAGCCATTCATACCCATTCATCACATGGAAGCCCATGCTCTCACTGTTCGAATGATTGAGAAGGTTAGATTTATCATGGTCATCAATTCTAATCAATCTTAAACCAATTTGCAAAAATATTAGTCTTGGAAATAGTTCGTCGTCTCTTTAATACTTCATGAACGTAATTTATCTGATGTGTTCTAATCTTTTAGGAATCTTGTGTTGTATTTTAGAACATTATTTATCATTGTAACAATTATATCTTGTGGCTGTTTTTCTCCTGTCTCCAAAAAAATTAATAGGAAGTGATTCATTGAGCTTACTTAAATTTTCATAAAGTTTTTGCATTTCTCCTGAGGTTCATAAAAATATTAATTTTACGAATGAGGTAGGCAAATATAGGTTAAGCAGATACAATTTCGTTTAAATCTCTAGGTGGACTTTCCTTTCCTAGTGATTTTACTTTCTGGAGGACATTGCCTTTTAAACCTAGTCCAAGATGTTGACAAGTTCTTCCTTCTTGGGCAAAGCATGGATGATGCTCCTGGGGAAGCATTTGACAAGGTAATGTGTGTGTGCAGTTTAATATTTTTCTAGAAAAGGAATTGAACTGCTTCATATAGTTTCACTATTCCTTTCATTTTAAAGGAGTTATTCTTCCTCTATACATTATTTCTAAATATCTATTTTGGTGTATAGGGATTTTCTTCCTTCACACTCCATCAAAAAATATAAATGATATCACTTGAAAGGAAAGTTTCCTGCTAATAATAGACCAACAAATGAAAAATACACCATGTGTTCA
This sequence comes from Pachydiplax longipennis, assembly GCA_036926295.1. Classification (NCBI taxonomy): domain Eukaryota; kingdom Metazoa; phylum Arthropoda; class Insecta; order Odonata; family Libellulidae; genus Pachydiplax; species Pachydiplax longipennis. Next base: position 2,604,555 of record JAVFKF010000044.1, on the reverse strand, counting down.
AAAATCGTGTTAATATTTTTATTTTCACTTTCGTTACTCTATGTGTAGATAACGGTATTGTCAAGTTTGGATTTCTTTGTTTACTTTGTCACGTTTGTTGTGGGAAATAAAAAGTTTTTCTCATCCAGTGATATTAGTCTCGGTTTTAAAATGATCTAAACTGATAGTATTATCAGTAATTTTTTGCAAGTAATACATCAATGGTCTCCATAGAGGAAGACCTGGACGTCGTAAGCAACAAGAAAAACATTTTGGAAGCAAAACAACAACCACAGAAACATGAGCATTACTGAATATGTAGGTTAGTGTCATAGTTTAAGACAGCTTTCATTTGATTCAAACGACCACTTTTTTCTAGATTTTAATTTATTATTTTATTTTTTAATTTTAAATTGCATGCACCCCAGAGACCATTTGTGCAAACTTTTTGCATAGGACAGCTAATAGTGTGTTATTCCTATTATTTTAAGGAATTTAAGGATAGATCCCTCATAAATGATAAAGGGATTATGGATACAATAGGGAATCTAAACCCTTTTCTAATGCAAAGCTAATGAATAATTTACATAACAAGCTGCAGATCCATTAATCAAAATATAGCATAAGATATAAAATTGTACAAAATATCACACAAGCACAGCAAAGAACGTCACAAAATATCTCAACAACTAAAATACTTGATGATAAAGTACGGAAAGATTATAATACAAAATGAACTATGTATCTTATAATACAAGATGTAAAATAGTTTAAGTAGTACAGGATCCTTTATGATCCTGAAAGTAGTGTTGTTGGAAACACTTGTAAATAATTTATTAGTTTATTTTGATGATTTTCTTTTTTAAAATAAGACAATGATAAGTGTATGTTAATCACATTCCTTATTTTGATAGAATAAAACATTTCATTTGGTTTGATTTATGTATTTACCACATGTTGTAAGTTAGGGTAAATATGTAAATGTATATTGATGAAATGTTCAGAAATTTTGGCTCAGTTTTAGAGCTTGCAGCATCAATGGACAACTAGTGAACCATCCCATGACTGAATTATTTAAAAATGTATATTAATGATTGAATATATCTGACCATACAAAATGCATCAATGCATTATGGTAAGTGTAAGATCCAAACTATTAATTACCCTATCCATTTCAACTTGGAGTGTGAAATGTTAGTGTGTCTATTGTTAAACAAAGGAAATTGAACTTATCCTGTATATATAATAACCATAATGCAGTGTTCGACAAACCCAAATGGGATAAAATTGTCTTCTTTGGATCCCCTTCTTACCAAATCAGTAAAATACTTTCTATTCACAACCATAGACCTACTTTTTATACCACACAAAATTTGGGACAATAACTTCTAAATAACAAAAATTAATATCAATGAAAAATCAGGGGTTTACAAAATTGATTGTAATATGTATGGGGCTATTTATATTGGGCAGACTTCAAGGAAACTTCATACACGAATACAGGAACATGAAAACTATAAACTAACTAACTATAACTATAAACTGTTATATAAACAACACACATCCTTCAAACTTTGCCTCACACCTGATAGAATTAAATCACCAATCAGATTTTTTGCCACAATTGTTACACTGTCAAAGTAAAGGAATTTAGCTCTATCACTTGGAACAAATGGAGATTACGCATCACATACATTGTAAATGCAAATCAACTGACAACCACTTATTTGGGACTTAATCCCCCCTACTTTCCACAGTTACCCTTTTATCTTCCCTCCTGCACCTCCCTCAACCAATTAATTTCAACCTTCCTTAACCCACTCCCTCATCCCCCCATTCTCTTTTGTTTTGCTATTTATTTGTCTTCAATTTTGCTATCAGTTCACAACAATTTCTAATTAAGCAAAAAATGTAGCACATATAATTAAAACATTTTTGTAGAACATTACCAAGTTATTATATTATTTCCTATAATGGAGTTCTACCAAGTAATGGCTACCTCAACTGATTAAATTAAATTGTAAGTATAATAATTGAATACATATCTTATTAATTCTACATTTTACTCTTTCTACAATTTTAATAAATATAAATTCTATTGAATATTATACAGAAAATTCTTTAAAAATTATTTATATAACTTCATTGAGCTGATCTAAGTCACGAGAATTACCTAAACCCAAACCTTTGAAATACTCCTAATTAGTCATATGTCTGTCACTAGGTTTAGTTTAATATAATTTTAAAAACCTTAATTACTAGAATTGCCTCCAAATCTAAAAGGCAAACATTTTCTTACTGTTCATTCCACTTGGACATTAATTCCGTTTGTGTTCTTATAGAAAAATGCAAGAGCACTTCTCTTCATGATGGATTTCTGTATCACCTCACATCACACTTTGAATTTTGTTATAAGCTAGAAAATTCTGTGATTGATGAATAGACCAAAATGGGGTCACATTTGACGGTGTTTTGCGTTTACCTATTTACTTACAATGCTTTGTGTAGCAAATAATTTTGCTTAATCTTTATTTAAAGCCTCAAAAATCTTATCTCCACTTGTCTGATAATGAGATCTTTCTGGAAATATTTACATTTTCCTTACATATTTTTAGTCACAAATTAAGATGCTTTATTTTGTTATAACTCATGCATTGGTTCCTAGCTGAAGTAGTTGTTTATCCTCAGTGGGGAATACAGAATCAATGGATTAGTAATGTTTATTAGGAAGAGACTAACATGCATTATGTTGGTATCTTTGTCTCAAGTGTAAGCCATCTGTTTAAATCATACTGAAAAGTAGATAATTTTACTGACATTTTAAATTTTCCATAAAAACTCTTATTGAGCAAATTAATCACTTTTTGGAATGTTTGAGTGAGAGCTTTGGCATTGTTTTGGAAAAATGAAAGCTTGAAAGTAACAGTGGAAAACAAAATGGGGAACTCATTTGGATCAAATTTTCTCTGAGATGGTGGAATAATTAAAGAGTAAGGATGAAGCCAAGATTGAAAACCCCTCAGCAAGGCAAACCTCTTGGTTTCCATACATTGAAATGTACGTGAAATCAGCAGGGTTTTTGCTTTTCCCGTTTAGACAGTTGGAAATAGTAAACAATGGCTACTAATTTCAATGACTACCCCTGGTGTAATTGTCCCCTTCATTACACTGAAGTAAAAAATTGTTTTTTTTTTAACCATTTCCTATTAATTTTTTATGGAATATGATGGCCGTAGGTGTGAATTTTACTTTTACATGTATGTCTTAGAAATGGTCTTTTGATTTTCTTGTTAACAACCCAGAAGAAAGTTAGTAGATACAAGGCATTCAAATACAAGCTTAATTTTGTTATACACTTAGATATGGAGCAATGCAATCTCTTTATTCTCAAGTTTTAGGCAAAAGCCATTACAGAGCTACTTAATTATAAGTAGGTGTTATTAGTTGGCTTCAAATAATTTTCTGATGTCCTTTACCTCCCACTTGTAATTTCCACCTTAAATTTCATGTTTGACCACATACTTTTGCATTGCAGTGGAAATTAGTAAGTCTAAACAGCCTCTGTGTTGGCTTCAACAATCCCCTGCAGTGCACTACCTTATCCTTTCTCTATGGGAATAAAAGGTGAGGGGATGGGAAAGGAATGAGTACCATCCATGATATGATGGAATAGCCATTTATTTCAAGCTTGTGATTTAGAATTTCAGTCCAAAGCTTGGCAAAGTCCTATCTTCACTCACAAAAACTACCCCAATAACTTTTTACAAGTTCTTGTTTACAACTAATTTTCTTATTTTTACAGAATTATCATGATTATCTCTCAATTGCTTTTGAAATCACTGTTCTTTGAGTGTAAAATCCCCTCAATGAAAAGATGAAATGCCTCCATGTGAAAGGTTTCCTTGTTGATTGGACAAAACGTCTTCAAAGAAATGTCCCTTGGATAAAATGCTTTGGGTGAATTTCCCTGGTTAGTCATTTATCTTTATTTTAAAAGTTAAAGAAACCTCTCACATACAGGAAGATCCTGGGTTTGACTCTCTGCCCCATCAGACTTTTTTCAAGTCCATTTTTCTTTGGTATTTTTCCCAGGGTGCGTGCGCAAAGATACCCTAACCTGTTTCCTTATTTTTATTGACATATCTCTTCTTTCAGTTTGCTCGTCGGTTGAAACTGCATAATATTCGTGAATTTTCTTCAATGAATGGGGGGCATGCAATTGAAACGGTGGCTTCAAGAGGAAACCCCTTGGCTTTCCACTTCCCTCTTCCATTAGCTCATTACAAAGACTGCAACTTCAGCTTCTCTGGTTTAAAGAATGCTGCAGTTAAGCACATCGAGCGACTTGAAAGAGAATATGGTAAGAATAAGTCTTTAGGGTTTATTTATCAAGTTTTGTAACTATTATAACACATTGAAGAGAGGCTGTAAAGTGTGTATAGATTTCACTGCTGCAATCAAGGAAGATTGATCTATTCATGAAAATAATTTTATCAGTATCGTTTGATAACTAAATATTGATTTTTATCGCAGTCATGAAATTATTTATAATTGAACCTAATTGCGCATTCAAACATGCCATAGCTTCAGAATTTAAAATACCGTATTTATTCAAAAATAACTATCAAATGTAATGTGCACCCCATATTTGAGCATTGGAAATTGAAAAATCATCTTCCCACAAATATAATGCGCACCTCAAGACATGCGATCACAGCATCCACAGTACTGTATACATGGATTCCAAACATTGGTAGTCATCCATGCCAAACCTTCCATCTTGCATGGAAAATCTATGGAAGTGACTTTGATAAATGTGTACTTTAACCAATATTTACAAGCGCACATTGACCTATTTAAAATTGGCCTATTCAAAAAGATTTTGGGCTTGACAGTTCCCTTTTAATTAAAAATTATCCTCTGACAACAAGAGACAACATGGGGGCTCTTACATTGCACATAGGTGAAACATTTGACCAGAGACCAGGATGATCAGGGGATTTGATTGGCTACAGGATGTGCACAAATAGATTTACGCGCCATTGATTCTATGTGCATCCCAGCTGGAAAAGGACCTTTAATAGTGCGCTTTATATTCAAGTAAATATGGTATACAATAATATTTGTTGGAAAACAAAAAGTATTTATTTAGTAAACTGATAGAGCTTTGTCCATTAGAGGTGGAGCCAGACCAAATAGTTCCACATGTGGAGGATTTGTGTGCTAGTTTCCTGTTTGGAATTACAAGGCACTTGTGTCATCGCTTGCAGAGATGCATGGAGTACATCCGAAGACGAAACTTGCTTCCTGCTCAAAAGTCATTGGTATGCTACCCTATTTTCAATCAGCTTTTCTTTCTACAACTTATTCTATTTAGCTCTTTCTAACTGATGCCTAGTCTATGCAATGCCTATCTTAGCAATCAGTCTATTTCTCAGATATACTTTGAAAGTGAGGATCACATTTACTCTCCATATTAGATTTATGCTGTAATTATGAAGCCACATTGCTGCTTCATCTCTCAACATCAAATATCCTTGCATCATCTTCTTTTTTAACCTTCTAAATTCTACTTTGATTATGCCCTCTCATCCATATCATATGCTTAAAAATGTTTGCTTGCAGATTGGCAAGTGGGTAGTATGTTTGTCTTTGGTGAAAGCAGTCCAATGGGGGCCCATATATGTAACATGAACTAAGTTGTCAAAGCACATTTAACAATACTAGTATAACTTAAAAACCTTTGAAACTGATAAAAGAAAAATAGTGTGAATTGTGAAAAGCTGCCCAAAAATGTCTTACAGAAGATAGCCCCACTGTATCCCATTCCTATCCTTATTTGGTTAATTCTTTTAATGATGAATTAGGTCTTTATTCATATTAGTACAAAATATTTAATGGAATGAATGAGTTAAAACATTATTCATTACTTAGGGAATTTATAGAAGGTTAAGAGATTTGAAAAAATAAAATACAAAAAGGTTTTGTCAAAATTTCTGCTTTAGACCACTGATGGCAAAAGATAAAGTAATGAAATGTTACCTATCGAAATGTTGAACAAGCCCAGTTTATATTTTGTGCTTCAGGGACAGAAATGGATCCCTGAAAATGTGCATTTAATGTTTTGATGGGTAACATTTTAACACTTCCTGGTGATTTAATTCTGCTTGAGCTGATAAACAGCCCTTGTGGAAGAGCACTTTCTTTTGGTAAATGTGGTTGTTTTTCCTTTAATTTTCGATTGAACTAGTCCAATAAGTTTGAATAGTATTCTACATTTACTCTTCTTCCATTTTGGAGGTAATCAATGTGCATTATACCACAAGGGTTGCAGAATATTGTCACCATGACTTTTTTGGCTGACAGACACACCTTGGTCATCTTCGGCGCCGATTCGCCCCGAGAATCCATTGTTTCGACTGCTGCTTGGTCTCCGGTGTGTTCTCTTTGTCTCCACGTTCCTTCTCTAGGTAAATGGCGTAAAAGTCATCTGGATTTCTTTTGAACAACGCTAAGAACACTTTTTAAGTTGTCACACCCATCTTTCGTGGTCAATTGAGAGCAAATGCGGCAACAATGGATAGCTTTCTCATACCCAAATCATCAGTCAAAATCATAACAACCAAGCTATATGATATGCCTATGGCCTCTACGATCTTGCAAACTTTCAATTTCTGATGGGCCAACACAATATCATGGATTTTTCCTTTGTTACGGTTGTGGAGACCTCAATTGAGCGTCCTGAACGTTCGGCGTAACTTGTGCCTCTGCCACCACAAAGAAATTCAGTAAACCATATTTTTACCTTTTAAATCAATGGTGCAGAGTCCACATAGTATTTATCTAGCTTTTCTTTGATTTTAATGATGGTTTTCTTCCGGAAAAAATGACACTTAAAGAGTACGCGAAATTCGCTTTTTTCCTATTTTCGAAAATTCACATAGTTATCTCATTTCAGGGGCTGTAAAACACAAACTAAATAACATAACAATCTAGAACTTTGCCATTTACCCATTAAAAGATAGTTCTTGAATAGAGCAGGATTAATTTTCAGGTTAATAGTCGGGAAATTCACGAGGTCACGGACTTGACCCACCCTCGTATTTATAAATTCAGAATAAATTCCATAAAATTTCATATTCCAATTGTCGAACATATATTTCCATTTCAAATTGAGAGAAATTCGATAAGATTCAAATTTTCATTTCTGACTGTCCAATTGAATTAATTTTAGAGATGCTAGATTACCTTGTTTAAAAAACCTCATTTAAAAATATTATTTAACGATTACCGCATACTTCTTCTTCCCCCCCCTGAGAATAAGCGGGTACACAGCCAGCATTTGCATATATCTTCTGAGGATCCTAAAACCTCTTCTAATAGGAGTTCTCGGCAGTTACCCACAGCCTCATCTGATGGCATGCCATTATGCCGGAATCGGGCATGGAAAGTATTTCCGATCAAAAATGAAAGAGGTTCATGGGAAATTTAAAAGGAACTGAAATTCGGGAATATACAATGATTTCCCTTCAATATCTATCCAGTCTTCTTATAATTTTTATAACACTACTTGAACTGTAAGATGGCATAAAACAAAAGGGTGCATGGACTAAAGGAGAGGCGAAGGGTTGAGAGAAAGAGTTTTACAAGGTTGCCACATAAGTACACAAAGCTTATTTTTGGTTATCCTTAATCTTATGCAAACCCACACATTGTATAAATTAACTGTCTATGACTGTACTTAGCAGAACTTTTTTATGTGGTGAATTCTACCTGCAAAAGAGGGCCTTTTTATGGGATCCCCTTTATCTCCTGTTATATTATATATTTATGAACTACCTAGAATACATATTGTTTAATTCATCAACTGATTTGTTGAAAAATGTTAAATTTTGGTACAGGTTTATGGATGATGTTTTCTATATTTGGAGTGGTAATAATCAGACAGCTAGATAATTTTATAATTTTCCTAAACTCCCTCCATTCTTCCATTCATTTCACCACACCTTAACTTTTTTTGATCTTGATTTTTTGACAATTCTCTAGTAAAAAACAAACTCAATTTCATTTTCTGTAAGCATTCACATACTGACCATGTAATCCCTTTCTCTTTAAATCATCACTTTTCCCACAAACTAGCTGCATTCCTTTCCCTCATCAAGAGAATGGTTACTATTCCCATTTTAGCATTAGATTTTTAAAAATTAGGCATGATTAATGCATGCTCATTGCATCAAGAAGCAGATAACCTATTCATATCATGGATAAACTTTTGGTCATTAAACTCGGAACCTCTGCCCTTTACCGAATTTTCTCCCCTGCTAAAGATTCCTTTAGTTATAAATGGGTTAAATTAACTTTTATAAATTCTTTATCTCTCCAATTTTCCCATTGTCTCCCAAAGGATAAATTTAAGGCTTCTTTCAAAACTCCTCCTAGGCAAAATTCTCTGTAATGGAAAAGATAAACCTAGATGAAGCAGGTGTTTACATATTAAAATCCAATGACTGTAATGCTGCTTACATTGGGCAGACCTCCCATATCTATTCTACTAGTGCCAAGGAACATTTCAGGTGCCTTCAAAATAATTCTTTCCACTTTCAAATCAACTTTCAATCACTCCTCAGATTTTGTCCCAGAAATCCTCCATATCACCACCAAAGACCACCGACTCAATTTTGTAGAGCATCTCTAAATTTGCAGAGATACCTATTCTTCCAAATATTCCTTATTGAATGAGAAGCTTTTCCCTTCACACTCCTTGCTGGTAATCCTTTCTTATAAAAGCCCCATCCCTTTCTTCATACCTTCTTAATTTTCTTCCTCTCTCTTCCCTTTAGCTAGCTAGTATTTAAAGGTTTGTATTTTCACCAGAAGATGATAATTAATCATTCAAAACCGGTCTTGATACTATGTTGTTAACAATAAAATTTGTGATAAAAGTACAAATCCCTCTCAGATTCTTTCCATTATGGATTACCACAACACCTCACCTGATTCTGTGAAAAATACACAAACATTTTATCACAGTTCATGAATTTCAAAATTTTTTCTTGGTGATGAATGTTATCATTGAGGATGACCATGAGATCTAAGATGTACATTTTTGGAATGACTAACTTTCACCTAAGAATAAATTCTATTGAAACAGTGGGTATTTTATAGGGAGGAGACATTGACATCTGCTTTCTCTTAAACTTTAGGTGGTGTCTGGAGGTGTAGCCTGCAATAAGTACATTTTAAGTTGCCTCAAACAAGTGTGTGATGAGTATGGTTATCAAGTGCACGTACCACCACCTCATCTATGCACCGATAATGGTGCTATGATTGCATGGAATGGGATTGAGAGGTGGAGAGCTGGAGTGGGCATCATTCAACCCCTTACTCCTCAACTGGAGCAAGTTGATATTCAGCCAAGGTAATTTCTCTTGAGGGGATCGCAAAGTTTATTTTCCACATGTAGTGATTACTGGCACTGTGTGATTCTTAACTGGCGCAGTATGAAACATGGTGTCAACTGAAATCCTGTATTTATGTCGCTGTTCAAACTGTATGTTTGGAACTACAGAAAATTTTAGCTAGAAAAAATAGGAATGATAGATTGGGGGTAAGGCCGTGGCTCCACAGGCAGCAAATTGCCGCGCCTAGGCACGTGTGTTTTGCTGTCAAAAATCTGCTTGCTCGGGGGTGGCTCCATGGGACAGTAAATTACTGTCCCTAGGAGCAGCAGATTGCCGGCGGTCGCTGTATAGCACTGTGAAAAATAAGCCATTATCCATGCTGTGCGGCATGACCTTGAAGCGGCCGTACAAACGCGTTCTATCAACAGCAAAATGCGGCGTGTGGAGCCACCCTCATTTAATCCTACCGTTCTTACTTTCGGTCAGTAATTCGCTGCCTCTAGCGACGGCAAAACGCTGCCCGTGGAGCAACGGCCTAAGGGGGGAGAAACAATATGAGAGAATCAAACACATTGATAAGTGAGCTGGCTATTGAAGACAAAATGGCTCATTTCAATCATTTGAGATTTAAAACTTGGAGTGCTTTTTGAACTGTCTCCAGTGCAATTCAAAAATCAGATACCCACATTCAGGAAGATGTATGAGCTCATTTCAAATTGCAAGTGACATTGAGGTTACTGCAGGTTTTTTTGCATTGTTGTGGAATGCATTACAATACATTCCAAAAAGTTTAATTTCTGGTAAAAGTAAAAAGTGTTTCATGATACACAGTAAGCAATTGATATTTGAGAGCAAGTTAAAAGAAGGCAAATAGAATGGGGGAAATCAATTGGTGCCTCTCTTCTCCTTTTACTGGCTCAATGGTTACTGGTGTCAGTAGACTAGCATCAGTTGAATTTGCATTTCCATAAGCCAATCAATTAGTGCCTCTAATCATTGCATGTGGAAACCTGGCTTAATGCAAACAACATCAGGTGTGGTTATTATAACTCTACAAGGAAGATTTTAGAAAACTTTTTCAGTAAAATTTACTTTAATATCCATTCTTCTCTTGGGTATATCAATTTTATATACCCTGACATGTGTGATGCTTTAGGAATCTTCAATTTTACTTTTCCATCCTTTTCCAGTTGAGATTCATTCTTAAGTCTTTTATTACCTAATTAATTTAAACCTAACTACCTAAAGTGACTTAAAATCTATTATAGACTCTTTAACAACTGATACAATCATTGGGATGTTGTAATTTTATCACACCAGGTTTGAATAGGATTTTTAATTCTTGAGGGTTTATTGTTTTCAATACAATGATTGTAACTGTTCACGCTATTGACCCTATTGTAACGGAGCTGTCCTGATTGATTAGACTGGTATATGCTGAAACTCCTTCTTAAGAGTTCTCCACTGCCAGAGGTAGTTTTAGATGAAATTATAATCAGATAAAGTGCAAGGAATAAATACAGTGAAACATCAATCTATGGGGAAAGCATTTATGCCTGCGTTTTATTAAAAATTGAAAAAAATTTTCAAAGATTTCAGCAATGCATTTCTTATGGAAGAATTTCGCACCCACTTGGCGTCGAACTAACGGTCATTTGGCAACATTTCTTCCATAAGAACCATAGAAGGCTACCTCAACTTCAACCTCCGAGATTTTGGTTCCTCTATTTTACCAATAAGTGCCTCAAAATAATTATCAAAAATCCGCACAATGCCTTCTTATGGGAAAATTGCAATTTTTGGGACAATCTGGTATCGAACCCATGATAGCTAGCGTTGATGTCTAAATTATTCTAGCATATAGAGTGTGGGCCCAGTACGTCGAAAAAATCTGACGTTGATGGCGCTCATGAAACATGGTCAGAATTCGTATCCCCTATATCTATATATATATATCTATTATATATAGCTAACTCTCCAGATATATATATATATATATATATATATATATATATATATATATATATATATATATATATATATCTGGAGAGTTAGCTATATATAATAGATATATCTATCTATTAGCTATATATGTTAAAGGAAGAATCGTTACCAAATGACTGTGTGTTCGACGCCAGGTGGGTTTGAAATGCTTCCGTAAGAAATGCATTGCTGAAATCTTTGACGATTTTTCTAAATGCCTTCCCGATAAGCTGGAAAGATAAAACCCGGAATGGTGACAGAGGCGTTTGGAAACATTCTTTCATGAGATTCACCGTTTCTTTGGTGGTCCTTGGTTAGATGCAAGAGCGTCATTCCGATTCTACCATGCATTTCAAACGGGGATAACGGAATCTTATGGGAAAAATGGGAACTAGATCTCAATGTGAGTAAATGCTCCGTAGTTAATTTCTTCGAATAGAAAGAATTGCGTCATAATCATCCATACTTAATAAATGGAATAGTTATAAATGTAGCCAAATCAGTTGAGTATCTTGGGATAACTCTAAACCAATAATTTAAATTGGAGCACTCACATTCGTAAAATTTGCGGTAAAGCTAGTAAAAAGCACGGCTTCAGAAAGCGTATTGTCGGTAGTGCGAAGAGAAAGTTAGAGAGCGATGTTATTTCTCCTTGGTCAGGCCCCATCTCGAATACGTGGCAAGTATATGGGACCCAGCGGATGAAATGGGTGCCTGCGAACTTGAGAAAATTCAGCACAAAGCGATACGTGTTAAAAAATGCTACGAGAAAGAGGTAAGCGTCACAAAGATGCTCTCAGATGCAGGTTGGTCATCATTGAAAGAAAGGTGGTTAGAAGCTAGGTTGCGACGTCTTAACAAATTTAGAGAAAGCACGTTTTCCCATGACGTAGTTGATATCATGCGACCCCCCTGTTACTTCGGCTGATACAATAATGTGAGCAAAATAAGAGAAATAGACGCTAGAACAAGTCGTTTTAAGAACCCATTCTTTCCACGAACAATACCCGATAATAGGCTAAAAAAGTAGCTCAATCGTTTGGTGTTTACACCCCCGTGCCACACGCCGAAAGGCGGCTTGCAGGGTATTCATGTGGATGTAGATGTAGAAATTTCGAAAATTGTTTTGAGTCCTTACCTGGAGCGATAGAACAGTGAAAATCATGGAAATTGGAGATGCTGTGGCTATCTATTGTACTAACTGAAGAAATGTTACCAAATGACCGTGAGTTCGACGCCAAGTGGGTGCAAAATTCTCCGGTATAAAATGCATGGCAGTCAATTTTGACAATTATTTTTAGTGGTTATCCGATAACAGGGAATGATATAAAATGTAATGTACATGGAGGCAATTCATAGTTTTCATATACGCTGTTCGCCGTTCCTCTGACAGTGCTTGGTTCGATGCCTGAGCATCATTTTTTATTGTGCCATGTATTTCAAAGGGGGATAACAGAATCTTATTTTAGGACCTTCCCGAAAAGGTATTGAATTGAAACTTTGTAACAGGACAGAATGGCACTTATCTAATATTAATATGCAATTGTTCACATGATTGGGTCCTTAGTTTGACTCCAGGCAGTCTTTGAGGCATTACATGGTACTAAACTGCATTCAACTGATACCTTACGGTATGCAAGCAACATATATATACGATCATCATCATCAGCCATTTTCAATCCGATGCCAGATGTAGGCCTCCCCAAGCGCTTTCCAATTCTCTCTATTCTGAGCTTCTCTTTGCCATGTCACACCTAAGTACTTAATGATGTCTCTGTTCCATTGGTCCTTTGGTCTTCTTCTTGGTCTCTTCACATCTCTTGGTGTCCAGTTCAGAACTGCTCTTGTCCAACAGTTGCTGTTTCTTCTTGCCACATGGCCTGCCCATATCCATTTCAGTCACCTTACTTCATCTATGATGTCTGTCACTCCAGTCTTCATCCTCACCCAGGTGTTACGTTTCCTGTCTCTTCTTGTGATCCCAAGCATACACCTTTCCATACTTCTTTGCGTTGTCTGAAGTCCCTGCGTTTAACACCCAGGTTTCACTTCCATATGCCAACACTGGTAGAATGCATTGGTTGAAGACCTTCCTCTTCCAGACCATAGGCATTTGTGACTTTAGAATGTGTGCATTTCTTCTGAAGGCACTCCAGCCGAGTTTTATTCATCTGTTCACTTCGTTAATCCTGTTGTTCTCTCCTGTTGTTACTAGTTGTCCTAGGTATGTGTATTCTGAGCAGACCTCCAGAGGCGTCCATTCAAATTTGATAGTTTCTTGTGCTGCAAAAGAGTTATACATTACCTTTGTTTTTGTTAAACTTATCCTGAGACCTATCTTCTGTCCTGCTGTGTTCAGTTCATGAAGTCTTGAAGCTAGATCTTCTCCGTTGGTTGCGAAGAGTACTATATCATCTGTAAAGCGCAGATGACTGATGTGTTCCCCATTAATCCGTAGACCTTTCTGCTCCCAGTCCAAGGTTTTAAAAACTTCCTCCAGAACAGCTGTGAAAGGAATTGGGGAAAGGCAATCTCCTTGTCTAACTCTGTTCTCAATCTTGAATTCTTCAGTAACTTCATGTAGCATTACTGAGGCTGTGGCATTTTTTTAATGCTGCATAGGAGACGGATGTACTCTGCATCTACTCCTTGTTTTTCCAGAGCTTCTAGTGTTGAGGAGGTACTTACCAAGTCGAAGGCCTGAGCATAGTCCACAAAGCATAGTACTAGTGGCATCTCATATTCATTCGTCCTGCTGATTATTTCTTGTAGTGTGTGGATGTGGTCCATAGTACTGAAGCCCTTCCGGAATCCTGCTTGCTCTCTAGGCTGGGCAGATGATAGAATAATCTTTATCCGTTCAGCTATTATCCTCATGAATGTTTTGTAAACAACAGGAAGGAGACTGATGGGGTGGTAATTCTTCAGCTCTTCCTTTCTTCCATTCTTGTGCATAAGGACTATTCTTGCATGATTCCAGTCCTGGGGGATTCTTCCTTGTTTCAGGCAAGTTGTGAATAACTGCTCTAAAACGTGTGCAACTTCTGTTCCACCAAGTTTTAAATATTCTGCTAACACTCCATCTATGCCTCCTGCTTTTCCGTTCTTCGTCTGCTTTATTGCTGCAATTACTTCTTCTGGGAGAATAGAGAGGGGATCTCGTTGGTTTTGGCTTTCTTCTTGGTTTTCCTCTTCAGCATTTTCTTCCTTCTTGTATAGGTTGCCAAAGTATTCTGCTACCGTCCTTAGTATTGCTTGTCTGTTGCTAGTTCTTGTACCATCTTCCTTCTGTGTGGCTAAAATCTGTTTTCTTCCAATTGCTAGGCGTTGTCTGGTCTTCTTCATACTTTTGCTGTTTTCTATAGCCTCTTGCACAATTCTCTCATTGAATTTTCTCACGTCTTCCTTAATTGCCCTTCTGATAGCCTTACTAAGCTCGACATATTCGATGTTATCCTTTTGTCTATCTGAATTCTTCAGTTCCTTACGTTGTTTCATCATTTGTCAGGTGCTGTCACTTAGCTTTCTATCTTTAGCACTTCTTGGTGTGCTTGCCACTTCTGCTGCTTCCTTAACAGCTTGCATGACTTTGGTTTCTAGTTCTTCTTCTTGAAGTGCTGAGAATCTATTTTTTAGCTCAAGCTGATATTTATTCTTGTTTTCTTCTAGTTTTTTTATGCTTATTTCATGTTTCTTGCATGAAATCAACTTCTTGCGTTCCATTTGGAGATTAATCTCAATCTGCATCTTACGATCCTGTGGTCACTTCCAGTGCTTAAGTTATTCAAGACTTCACAGTCTGTTACTGTGTAGAGTTTATTAATCAATATGTAATCTATTTCATTTTTTACTCCGTTGGGTCCTCTCCAAGTCCACTTCCTTTTTGGGTTCTTCTTGTAATATGTATTTGTTATGTACAGTCACTTACAAAAAAAAAGTTACCACTAAAGGATGCAACCCGCTTAAAAGACATGAAGCTCAATGAGAGCGAGTCTATGAGCGGCTCTGCTTTTAGCACGCGTTTCGTCTTCCTCCTTATGCATGTTTTGAGGCTTGTTTGACGTTATTATCTTTAAATACTGGCTAAAATTATTTCATTAGGATGCTGTATAAGCAATATAGTATTATAAAGGAACTCAATTCGGATTTTTCTTAAAGCGGCTCAAATCTCACGCGTAATTCACCCTTCTTCGAAAAAAAAATCCGACAAGAAATACTTTAGTTACCCATATTTTCTGCTTATGTATAAATTCCGATCAATGGAGGTTTGGAAAGGACTTCCTTATTTTTCTTCATGCTCCACATACTCGCAGGACATATTGTTCCGTAAAATATAATAAAAAATAGGGCTTAAATAAATGATAATTAAGAGAAAATGCAATGCTATGAATTATGTCAAAAGAAGGGGAAATTAGAGAAAACATAATTAGAATAGAAATGAAGTAACCGTGAAAGAATACGTTAACCCTTCAAAATCCGCTTACAGGGATGATCTTGTTTTGCACATGTGTAAAAGCTCTCCGTAGATTCCAGGGGACATAGAAAGCCACTCTCAGGTCATTAGGAAGCATGTGTCCCAATCTATAGGAGAGACTTCCGAGGAAGGGTATCCTCCGCCATGAGGAAGGGGTTGTGGAGGATTATTAGAGGGAAGGAGTGATTTTACGACATGCGAGGATATTTGGTTTTCTCCTCAAGAGTTTATCCACCATATCTGGGCTGTATCCGCTATTTATAGCAATCTGTTTGATGATTAAAACTTCTTTAAGGGAATTGGCCGGTGGCATCGGGATGTGGGTGGATCATACAGTGGAAAGCGGGTAACTTCTGGGAAAAAGGATGGGAGGAATGAGAGGGGATGGTGAGGTCAGAATAGGTGGGTTTTAGAGATGATGTCTGACAGACAGACAGAACTAGTTGCCGATTAATTTATTTCTGTGGAATTTACAAAGTGTTTTTTTCTTTGCATGATGGCTCCATTCCACAAAGTTAGGGTGTAAAATGTCAATTTAATAATATATCTTGTTTGTATACCAAACTATTATATGTCAATTTCTCATTCTTTTACTCATAGATATAGATTACTCGTAAATGCCTCTTCTTATGGTGTGACCGAGGTTATAGGACACTGCGGAGTTCTTCCTTATCGCTTAATTTCTGTCTAGCTCTATTCCAGATCATTTTCTAATACACTCCTTGCCATACACGGATTGAATACTTTTCTTTGTGCACCACTGCTCGGATTTTTATTTTTAATTTTCGAAAAATAACCTTTGCAAAATTCTTTTTCAATCTAAATAACACTTCACAAGTTATAATTGTTATTAACCATTACTCATTACTCATATGAATATGGTATTAAAATCTAATGAATTATATTCCATTTGCACTGAAGTGGCAAGCATGATTTTTTCTGATTCAATAAATGCACTAATAATTGATGCAAGATTTTCACTTTAAATATGTTTACCGGAAAATTCCTTAAAAATATAATTTTCTGTTATTCTACAATTAGCAATGAAATTTTAAATTATTATATACATATGGATGTCTCCGTCTGCGTTATGCTGAGACTCGTTTACACAGCTGATTATCTTTGCAAGTGCCTTTCAACGGGTTTTTTGTATATAAATCTTTATATAAAGCCCTTGTCATCGTTGCCCAGGGCTACCCCAACTCGCAGTATCTCCTTCTGGCTGTGGTCAAATATATAAGTGATTCTACCAGAAAAGTTCATGCAAGAAGAAGGAAAGGGACTTTAAGGAAATTTTCTGGAGGTCATAAACCGCCTTTAACTAGGAGGCTAAATCTGGCAAATATGGTGTGTGAGGAAGCAATTGGAACTTAAATTGATTGATTTTGGCCACTGTGATCATAGATGTGTGAACTGGTGTACTTCTTCTTGATTTCATCCCTCAAATGCTGTAACAAGTTAGTATAACACTCTCCACTGATTGTTTTACCTTTTCAAAGTTAATCAAAGAAAATTATTCCATGTGCATCCCAAAAACTGATGCTATGACCTTGTCAGCAGTTGGAACTGACTTTGCCTTCTTCAGAGCTGATTCTCCCCTTGCAGTCCATTGCTTCTACTGTACATTCACCTCAGGTGTGATATAATGGACCTATGTTTCATCATTGGTAATGAATCGATGCAAATTATTGCTGCAAAACTTTGCCAAACACTCAACCGAAGCATGCATGCTTTTAATCCATTGTGAGCAAAACCCATATTGCGCACAGCTTTCTCATGTCCAAATTTCCATTCAATATTAGATGTGCACCACTTTTTAAGATGCCTTCCATGTCTACTAGATTGTGCACTTAAGTCGATGGTCATCCAATATCACTTTGTGGACTTTCTTTATCATTTCTGTTTTGGTCACCTCATTTGTTCGACCATAGTGATGTTCGTCTTGGTAGATCATGAGGCCTCGTTTAAACTCTGCCACCCAATATTTCACTGTCATAAATGAGAGAGCAGACTCCCCCAGGTTAGAATATAGCTCTGTTTTGATGTTTTCTTGACTGTAACCTTTATATTGAAAGTATTGTATCACATAACAGCAACCAATTTTTTCCATGTTTACAAATTCACTGAGTGTGTTTACTATTGTTGACTGTCAAACATGTATTAAAGAATGTAGTATCTTCAAAATTCAAACTTAATCTTGATTATGTTTGTATTTTTGTACAGTAATTATTTTTCAGGCAACTATCACCATTTATGCGTCAGGTCGGGTACTTATGGGATGACCCTCGTATTTCAATTTTTCTAGAAAAAGACAACCTCATTGTTATTATATCTCAACTGTTTGTTAAGTGTATCATGATGTTGCAAGTTTATTTTGAAGTAATTTAACGTTATAAATAAAAAATGAACATATTTCCATTGTTATTTAAATGTATATTTAAGAACATTCAGCTAATTTTCTTTTGTGTTCTAAGTGGAAATTGGATTTTATGTCTGTTGTGAGAGCCTGACAATATATCCAAACTCTGGAGGCATTCAAACATCATAAAACTTTGAGTTCCATACAGCAATGGGCTTAATCAGGATGTCTTCTATCCAACAATTAAGAAATTCACTGAACTTGCTGGGTAATATTTTCGAATTTCCAGGGTAATGTGTTTCTGTTTTCTAGGCTAGTATTTTCAATTTCCAGGGGTTTTCACTTGTGTAAATAAGTATATTCTGGACAAATATTGATATTTAGGCCAAATTTCATGTGTAATTTAAACCATGCACTCAGGGCCCAAGAAAGGGCAAAGAATAGTTGTACAATAGATTCATTTTGGTATTCTTTGGGTTCACAGGCTGCTGCCAGGGACAATAACATGCATCAAAGTTAATTCATTTCTTCAAAAGGGTTTATCTTTTTTTCTTATTTATTTACTAATCTTTTTAACTTTCATCATCATCTGATGTTGGCAGTTATTTGCAGAAATCAGAAAATAAATTTGTGAAAAAGTACTTACTATTATTTCTTTTATTAGTTATGATGGATTTCCACAAAACTATGCCTTCCTCTGTAAATTATATATCTAACTTATCTTTAGCAAATACAAGCATATTATTTAAAGAACACTTGTTAAACTGTTTTGAAGGTGTGCTTAAAATGTCCCCCTGCCCAGAGCAATACCTTCTTAGTGTGTCAGTTAGTGCACAAGTTCCTTTATAACAATCGGCATGTATTACCTCTTGTGGTAGATTGATCAACTAAATTTTGTATGTAAAATAGATTGAACAATTTCATTTCAAAACTTTCTGACCTGCATATTTCAGCCTATGATTAATGTATAGGGGGAATAACCTTAACAAATTGTTGAGTGTGATTTGTGATTGATTTATCCAAGAAACAATTATCCATGGTTTCTTCACCTCACCAAGTATTCGACTGATATACAGCATCAATTGTCCCCCAAACATTGGCGCCCTGGGCTACGTCACAGCTGGTCCATTTCCCAAAGTAGCTCTGCTCAGTTAAAGTCGGATATATACACAAGGGCTAATGAAAACACACTAAAGTATCTTCCTGGAATATGTGAGAGAAGAAGCCGGGAATAGTGAAGGTTGTCGGCATAGCTTAAAATGTTAGCCCCTACAATGAGCACGATCCACTGAAAAGGCCAGGATTCAAACTGTGACGTCAACTAAAAACAAAAACTTATAGAGTTGAATGAAAATCCTTATCATCCTCTCTCAGCTGTTCCAATCACCGAAACAAAAGTTCGATGCTCGTGAAGACTTTTTAATCCTAAATTGTTGTTGATTATTTGCAATTTTGTCAAAACCTTTCTAAATACAAAGGTACATGCCAATAAGCATATCCTTTTGTCTTTACAAGTATCACTTGTTTGTAAAACATTTCAATAGATATTTTCTGATTTTCTCAGGTTAACCACTAAGTATTTCCCAGAGTATTCCCTGAGTTTTCCAGATGAAAAGAATTCCATGAATTTTCCAGGATTGAAGCCCCTTGTTAATGGTTTAGGTTATAATTGTCAGTGAATTTTTATTTACATGGAATGCCTTTAAGTAGAGAAATTACTAAAATCAAATATTATTAAAACAAATATTATGTTTTTAGTATAATTATAAAATTTTCATGTATTAGGAAAATTGCTTGAATTTTTTGCAATGATCTGCTATTTTGTATTTTGCAAATGACTGTTGTTGAAATGACTTCCTTTACTTAAAATACTTTCTGTCAATTTGTAACTTAAATTATACATTTTGCTTTTATGTTTCTTTATGTTAACATTTTTATGCCAAATTTTTATAATCACAAAATAATAATCTCGTATTACCTCCTCGTATTTTAAAATTTGCTTCCATTCTAAAATTTATTTGAATTTAAATTTAGCAATTGGAAAAATATGAAATATTACTTTTTACTGCAGGTGTATGCTGGGAGAAGATTTACGAGAGGACGTAGCAAACCAAGCCATTAAATGTAAATGGATTAAACTGAAACAAATAAATCATTAATTTTTGCAATATATTTGTCTTGAAAGTTCAGCATTGAATTTACCCTTCCTTTACCATTGTAATTTTAGCTAAGCCTATTCAGTCTAAGGAAATTTAATTAGCTAAGGTAAGCTTTAGTTCCAATAGTATTTTATAAACTATTATAGTTACAATGAGTTGCACCTGGCATTGCTGGGAATGAAGATAAGTTTCTTTAATGTAAAGTTTGTTCTTACTATTGTTCATTTCAAGCTTTCAGTCAGTATTGTTTTATGGGAGAAAGGGCTTATATCAAAGAGCGTAATCCGCTTCGCGCTTCGAATCGCCAACGCTTCCTTTGCTTTCACTTTGACGAAAAGTCAGAAACTCAAGTTCTATTCAAGATATCGCATCGAAACAAACTGCAAATGAAAATTGCAACATTTATCTCGATTTCTCTCGAGACAAGTTCTTCCTCACGTGAGAAACTAAAAAGTTTTAGGCGACATATAAATTGGACTGCACGATGAATTTCTTCAGTTACGTTCCAACTAAATAATTTTTTATTAAGATTTGGTTGCTCTAAAACTGATCTCATGTAACGTTTATGCACTCAGATGATACAATGAGCAATGGGAGAAAAAATCAACATTTTATGTTGGATTGTAAGAGAGTAATGGCAGTTTCAAAAATGTTCACGGGTGAAAACTCGGCAATTCATTCAATTTTCGCTTTTAACTTTGTTGTTTCTGCTATAAATGCTTAAAAATTTCACTGTTGTGTTGATAGAGTTGTTTTCATTCAAATTTCATCTGAAATTAAGTTTGAATCGGTCAATGTACACTATGAATCTTAATTATATCTGTCCGAATCCGTAGCTTCGCGTAAAGGCAACCTGTCACGAGGCTAACTTCTTTGCTTACGGCAAATTACATTGAGTTTTTCCCCCGTACTCCATAGTGACTGGAATCTTGAAACGGACAATAAAAATATACTAACAAAAACTCAAAATATATGCCCTATTCCTTTCTGTCCATCCTTTTCCACTTTATTTCAGATGGAAAGGTTTATTGTAGCTTATTCCAGATACACTAGCTATGAGTTATTGTTTTCCCAAACAAAGTAAGGCTGCTGATATTTTATGTTACCAGGTCTTGCATTAATAACACAGGTCTACGACCAAATAACTACTTAGGAAATTTTCACTAAATCTTATAGAGATTTGCATGCTGAATACAGGAAATATACACAAAAACTACCATCATGTGAGTTTTTGTGCAAGTGGAGAAAATTCAGTTCCAATGATGATGTTTTGCTATAATGACATCATCATAACAGACTCCTCATAACTCAGTAATACATTTAGAAATAATAAGCCTTGTTATTTTCTTGTAAATTATTTAAAGAGGATATAGTAAAAATTTCAACTGAGTATTTAAAATTTTGTAGAGTGTAATCAATTTTTAATTTAAGGTGAATCAATTAAGATAAACCCTAAAAGGCTGAGTATTAGGGTGGATCGAAAAAACTTTTTTTTCGAAATCGGTATGCGGCTAGTGCTTAAAGTTTGTGGTTGGTGGTCCTTATAAACCATAAGAAATTTCAGCTCGATCGGAATATGTCCTGAGGCTGCGAAATTTAGTCGAAATTTTCAATTTTTGTGAAAAAATGTCAAAAATTCGCAATTTTTTCTGATGATTTTTCGATGTTTCTGAAGTGATTTAATGACAAAATATTACATGTATTGCTTGTATGTTGCTTAGTGATTAACAATTTACTGAGTTTGAATGAGGAAAATTGATTTCTTAGTTCGCCAAAATTTGTCAAAAAACGCCAAATATACAGAAATATTACGGATGTTGGGTAGGCAACCTGCTGCAGTAACTCGACCCCACCGACTTAAATTTATGAGGAATGATAAGATAGTGGGAAAAGAAGTAATTTTCAGCTCTTATTTCATTGAATAATAGACTACGCAGCACTCACCACGAGGAGGTGGTTGCAATGCCGACCTCTCACCCACCTAGGTAGGCTGTCCCATTTGGGCTTTGAAGTCTGCTTTTGTACCAAACCTCAATAATATTTTTCTGCTCTTCAATCGAAGTCTAATTTAGCCATCTCGGGATTCATAACTACATACAACAGTTGATGTAGCAGTTATATCCTTAACGCACCGTTCCTCTCCCTGGATACGGCACGGCAGGTAAAATAGTCTGCAGTTTTCCTAGGGATTCATCTCTTCCAATAGCGATGTCTTCTAAGTCTTCATTTGTTAGTAAGTGTGCTACTGGAGGTGATGTAATTTCTTCTTTTCTCCAGTGCACTAAATCTGTATAATCCTCCTCGTGGTGAGTGCTGCGTAGTCTATTATTCAATGAAATAAGAGCTGAAAATTACTTCTTTTCCCACTATCTTATCATTCTTCATAAATTAAAGTCGGTGGGGTCGAGTTATTGCAGCAGGTTATTGCCTACCCAACATCCGTAACATTTCTGTATATTTGGCGTTTTTTGACAAATTTTGGCGAACTAAGAAATCAATTTTCCTCATTCAAACTCAGTAAATTGTTAATCACTAAGCAACATACAAGCAATACATGTAATATTTTGTCATTAAATCACTTCAGAAACATCGAAAAATCATCAGAAAAAATTGCGAATTTTTGACATTTTTTCACAAAAATTGAAAATTTCGACTAAATTTCGCAGCCTCAGGACATATTCTGATCGAGCCGAAATTTCTTATGGTTTATAAGGACCACCAACCACAAACTTTAAGCACTAGCCGCATACCGATTTCGAAAAAAAAGTTTTTTCGATCCACCCTAATGTACATACTTTATATATTGAAATGTGAATATGCTCCAAGCATTTTAAATACAAATATCTGAGTAAACATATTACATTATTTTATTATTTCCAATTTTTTTAATTATCCAAAAGTGATATTTCAAATAAAAGAACTTCTTTCAGCTGCCTTTAATTTATACAGTATTCCTAAAAATAAGGTTTTCTTTGGGTCACCTCCAACTTACGGAAACCTCCCACGGACACATTTTGTAGGACCATTAATGTCCGTAGGTGAGAGGTTTCAACTGTATACATATGTATACAGTTGAATAAACATATGTATACATATGTACAGTTCATTGCCTCAACGGGACAGAGGGGTGTTAACGGATAATGAACAACAACAATTTGTACTTTTTCCACAATTTTTTTGTTTATTTTGATGTTGGAGGCGATGCATAGCCCAGGTTCAACCATGCTAAGAAGGCTTCAACAATATCTCCGGCCAAATTGTGAATTGGCATTCGCCAACCAGCAGTAGGACAGCCTGAAGAATTATTGTCCTTCATCCCCCAAAGGTGAATAATATTTTCATGATGAGCTTCTCTAATGGAAATTTATCTAGATGTTAAAGCACCACCTATTTGGATGTCCAGGAGGTAGTGGAATTACAGAGGTCCATCATGAGATAAAGAACTACCACCCTACACTTTGCAACTTACAACTGCCACAGCTTGAAGAGTGATGACTGACTACTGGAGCCACTGAATGAAGCAGAGAAAATAAAATTTGGGACGTCATCAGACTCAGCAAAGTTATAAGAAAATCAGAAGACTTGATTACACTCAAGGAAGGTAATTTATTTTATTACAGGGGTACTAAGGATGGAAGACTAGGAGGTGTCGGGTTCCTGATCAACAAGAGATGGAAAAACAATGTACAGAAGATAGGAGATACATCTGACAGAATTAGGAAGCTCATACTAAAGTGAAATGAGCGTTACTCTGTTCAGATCATACAAGTCTACACATGAAAAGCAGCAAAGAAACTGAAAAATTTTACCAGACTCTGGGCACTGAGCATGATAAGGAACTATTATTATTTTATTATTTCTGTGTAGTTTCAAGAACTCTTTTTGTATGTAAACTATCACAAGAAATCATGGAGGAATCGTAGTTGCTTTAAATCTCATATCTTTTCTCTTTTTTTTTTCTATTGTATAAAATTGCATTCAGCAAAGAAAGTTGCCTCACAGAGAATCAGGCAAAATCTTCTTTGTTATTTCATTATGCATTAATCATCATTTGCATTTAATACATATTTTGCCATAATCTTTTATGTTTAAAATTGGTCAAAATACATAGACAGCTATGTATGGTGTTGTTTTCACTAACCACTTCTGGTGGTTTTTCTATCTGCTGGTGTTGAATGAATAATCCCAAGGAAGAATAGACTTGAAAAAAGTCTGATGGGAGCAGGAATCAAACCCAGGTCTCCCAATTGCCAGTCAGATGCTCTGTCCATGGAGCTAACCCGCCAGAAAATTCTCCTAAGATAATCAGGAGTCTTTGTGAGAAATAATATTGGGAGTCTATATATTTTAAAAAGCTCTGAACACACTCCGCTATTGTCCAGATTTCTCGTAATTCATGAATATGCCATGTCTGAGTAGTATCTGAATTCAAAGATAAAGGATACGCCTATGATTCAGACGAAAGTTGACTTCGCTATCGCATCTCATAGCCAAGTAGCGTTCCAGTGAAAATGGTCCATTTCAGTGTGTTTACCAATTTTTTTCCAAATGTGGTTATGAATGTATCTATAAATAGCGATATGAATGAATGGAAACATCTGCATGGATAATACATGGCTAGCTGTTTTAAGAGAAAATACTGCTCTGGAATCGAATCACTGATCATTAAGGAAACAGTGAACTGTTTATATGATAAACACCAGAGAATTTTCCTAAGATAATCAGGATACTTCGTGAGTTCATCTGCATTGTTCACTCTCTGACTTCATCAAAGCCACAAAAAGTGATGGAACCCCTTTTAGGTCAAACAAATTAGTAATTTGCACGAGATGGTCAAGTCAAAACATGACTCATATTTCAAGTCTTTCTTTCTTGCAGTGGGTTATTTACCCCTTCAAATCTCTTAGGCATTTTATATGCACACCACTACTCTGTTTTTTACCCTCTTCTTATATTCTGACAAGGCAGGTTTTTTCTTCTATCAACCTTCAATTGAGGAGAGGTGTTCCCACAATTCATATCTTTCCTCTCCTTTTTTGTACATTTAAATTTTTGTATTTTTCCTCTCTTTTATCCTTATATAAAAACAGTGAGCGTGGTTAGTTGAAGAAGAAGTGGAGGAAAAATGTATTTCTCTATCTCTTAAAATTAATAACTATATAAAATAAGACAAAGGATTAGACATAAGAGGTGGCTTTTAGTTTCAATCTCACCCAAATAAAGAGGTTATATTGTTATTAGTATTAATTTGGACTTTTTGCTATCAAATGTGAATGAGAGGATTCAGCAAAAAAGGATTAAATTTTGCATGAATGGATGATAAATAGAAAACTCCTAACTCTTTATGTAGTAGCCAGTCAATTATCAGTTAAACCTCTGTAAATAGGACTGAACTGAGTCAATAAATGAAGGAATGGTTAAAGAACTAATTATCAATAAATTACTAAAATTACCTGTCACCACCTTATTTGTGGTAAAAAGGGGGTTTCATTTTAATATCAATTTCATCATGTACATAAATTTCACAACCAGTATTGAAAAGACTAAAAGATACTCAACAAGTTAAGAAGCATCAATTTTTCATAAAGTACAACTTTATACATTTTTTGCAGTTTTTCTATAAGAGGGAAGTCAAGAGATAGTAGTCAGATCATACAAAATTATGATGATATTTGCAAAATTTTCAACTAAATTGTTTCTTAAAAGGTTCTTAACATTACCTATAAAGAGAAAAGAAATAATAATAACAACGTATTTACTTACACAAAGAATTGCAGAACTACTCCTGAACTAAAGCCTTGGAATCTGAATAACACCGAATTATTCTGCTATAAATATATGTGGAGGCAGAACAATCCAAGAAGTTGGACGGATGTTTCAACTGTTAATATAACTTTACAGAGTTTCAGGTACTTGGAACCATGTTGTATGAGAAGCAATTTAGGACATGCTTCTACGTAACCTTGATATGCCCCAAGCAGACCACAGGAATAAAATTGATATCAAAGAAAAGATTTCCATAAATGTTGGAATTATACTTCCGAGGAAAAAAATCCACCAGTAAAAACTACAACTCCATTCAAACATTAAATAGCATGCCATCATAATTGATGCAACGCCATGTGTTAAAATAGCTGTTTTCAAGTCAAGGTATTTACCAAAACAACTGTATACAAATAAATCAAATCTATTTCATTAATATGATGTTATAAAAACATAACAGCAATTTAAAATGAATAACAGGAAAGAAATTTACTGTTACGATATAAAAGCGTAACATTTGATCAATTGATATATTTCGCACTAGGGAAAATTTTTTACTATGTGAAGGATACAGGCAAGTGTTGCCATTGGCATAAAAGTTGATATTCCAGACACAAAACCCACAAGCTCAAACATCACCAGTCCCAATGCGGCGAAGTATCCTATTTTAAGGCTGAAAACGGCAATTATTTCTTAGTATACAGTTAAAAACATTACCAGTAATGTGAAATTAAAGTGACATACTATAAGTCCTTATTGTTATACTCCTCATTAGAATAATGGTCTGGTAAGCATGCGATAACATTTGGATCCTGAAAGAGAATTTTTTACAAATGATTTTTCTGTTACGTTACGGTCAAACTTTCCTACACAAGTGACACAAACTGAAACTTACTCGTGAATACAATGCGACGATTGTAATTATCGTGTAGGCACTCATCAAAACAAAACGTGCAGGTATGATTCCATCAGTGAAGGACATCATTTTGTTTCATAATATCGAATACTTGGTATGTTCCAGCATTAAATTACAAAAGGCGCGGCTACACTGACAAATTATGACATGTTGTGTAAACAACG
Source organism: Pachydiplax longipennis (assembly GCA_036926295.1). NCBI lineage: Eukaryota > Metazoa > Arthropoda > Insecta > Odonata > Libellulidae > Pachydiplax > Pachydiplax longipennis. Next base: position 2,577,357 of record JAVFKF010000044.1, on the reverse strand, counting down.
TAAACAAAGATCGTCCTGGCAGTGTTGCCATATTGCCAAACATCCGTTTATGAAGGCGGCTCTCAAGTCATGAATTGGATATCCTGCGTGTATATCGTGTACATCTTTCTTCCCCTTGGGGAGCGCTTTTTGGATTCTTGCACATCCTGTAGCACTTAATTTACTTCTCAGGTGATAATTTTTGCTCCGAGACATTATTACCTTTTTCGATGAATATCTCACGGCGTTGTCATTTTTCAAATTGATTCGATAATTGAGATTTCCTCCAATTTTTCTTTGATATATTTCTTAAAGTTATCTCAACGACGCTTGAGATTCGTGCGATGTATTGATCACAAATTTAATGTTGATAAATGATGAAAATTATGTATTTATAAGACTATTTGTGGTATATATTATTTGTATGTTAGGTTTTCAAGGATTTCCTTCTTTGCTGCTTAAAACAACTTACTGTTGTAACAACCATCAGCTGCAACTAATAACCACAATTTACTGTTATAACCATCCTAATGGAAACTTATATAATTTTGATTGAGATATAAAGGAGCCATCTTCTTAAGCTAATTATCCTTAAAGGATAAATTGAAAAGTAATCTTCATAAAATTGGACTCGAGGTAGAAAGAAAACCAGCAAATTGAGTTCGGTATCAGTTTTTCCTTGCTTTAAGAATGTATCAACTCAGTGGTCTTGCTTTAAAGCTATTGCCAACTAAACCTTCGCGATGCAATTCGAAGAAAGGGCACCCACCCGAAGTGCGCTGTTGTTGCATTTGATATAAATTAACTAATTATTAAGTTACTAATTAGACTAGTCTATCAATCAGCAGTCGTTTCCAAAAAGTCATGATCAGTCATCTTGATACAAAAACTTATACATATCTTAATGTCCTTTCCTCAGCTAGACAAGTCAGTATAGGAGTGCCACAGGGTTCCATTCTTGCTCCTGTTTTATTATTAATATATATAAATGATCTGGCCAGCCAACTATATAATACAAAATGTGTACATTTTGCAGATGATACAAAACTGGTGCTGTATAATCATTCTCAGTTGGATCTCCAGCAAAAATTTGAAAAAACTACTTTGAACCCACCTGGCGTCGAACACACGGTCATTTGGTAACATTTCTTCCTTTGGTATTGTGGGAGACCATCTCATCTGCAAACGCTGTGATTTTGATTGCTCTATCGCACAGAGAACGGCCTCAAAACAGTTTGCAAGAAATCGCGCTTAAGACCGCCCAGCGTCGAACGGTGAACCGCGTGAATGCATGTTTTCAAACGCTTCTGTTATCATTCCGGGTTTAATCTTTCCAGCTTATGGGTAAGGCATTAAAAAAAATTGTCGAAAATTGCGGCGATGCATTTCTTACGGAGGAATTTCGCACCCATCTGGCGTCAAACTCACGTTCAATTGGTAACAGTTCTACCATTGGTACCACAAAAGAGTACCTCAACTCCAACCATCGAGCTTTTGGTTCCTCTATCTTACCGATAAGTGCCTCAAAATAATTTTCAAAATTCCGCGCAATGCATTCTTATGGGAAAATTGCGATTTTTGGGACATTCTGGTATCGAACTCATGACACCTAGCGTCTATGTCTGAATTATTCTGGCATCTACAAAATCGGAATTTTCCCAAATGAATGCATTGCGCGGATTTTTGAAAACTATTTTGAGGCACTTATCGGTAAGATAGAGGAACCAAAAGCTCGATGGTTGGAGTTGAGGTACTCTTCTGTGGTACCAATGGTAGAACTGTTACCAATTGAACGTGAGTTTGACGCCAGATGGGTGCGAAATTCCTCCGTAAGAAATGCATCGCCGCAATTTTCGACAATTTTTTTAATGCCTTCCCGATGAGCTGGGAAGATAAAACCCGGAATGACATATTTTTTGTTTTATCTTGGTTATATACGTTTTCTACTGCCTTTTCGGACGTAAGAATTCAGTTTTACAGTTAATTTCCGATTTTCAAAAATTATCTTTTTTCAAGACATTATTTTGGAAAACTTTTATCCCATCATCCGACCAACGGAGGTTACCATGTCTGTTCCATTTAATTACAATTGCTTATATGTTGCATTAAAATGTGAAATTTAGATAATTAATAATGCAGTATTTGATTTTTTCTCTACAGATGTGTGGATGTTTGGTGTCACTCTTTGGGAAATGTTGACTTTTGGTGAGGAGCCGTGGGTTGGGCTGACAGGAACTCACATCCTGAGGAAAATCGACAAAGAAGGAGAAAGAATGGCTGCACCTGAGGCCTGCCCCTCTCACACTTACCAATTGATGCTTCATAAACCCAGAATGGCATACTGACAGTTTAGGTAAAGCTGTTAGTGATTTTTCGTTTAAATTCGTTATTTGATACATCCATAGAGTGAATTGAGATATTCGTTATAAAATAAAATGCATATATTGTTATAGTGATGACGGGTATTGTTCATGATTATATTAATAAAATAAAATTTTTAAAGCATTTATCACAGTTAATTTGACATAAAAATATCTCTTATAAATTAGGGATTCGTTTAGTTTCAAATAGTAGGGCATTAGAAAACGCCCATAGAGTTTTGTTACTGGATGTGTCGATTACGATATCTAAGGCAAAAATAGAGGCATATTGAAACGGACACAGAATATGAAGGAATGTATTTTAGGTATTTTTTAGTGTTTGTGTATTCTTTTGTAGTGATTAGAGTGTTTGTTGAAATGTATTTGCGTGAGGAGATTGAGTATTCATCTGCGAAAGTTTCGCATGGGGCAACTAGTAACAATAATTTCATTTGTCCATAGAAATTACATAGAAATTTGTAGTAGAAGGTAAAGAAATTGAAAACATCAAGATATAGATATTACAGCATACAGATATGCTGTGGCTAAAAAAAGAAAGGCAAAAAAGTTCAAACAGTATAAAATTCAGCTAGTCCATGGATGCACTTTTCAAGTAGAAAATTATGTTCAACATTTCTGAAAATATAAAAGGACATGATATTTTAAATTGATGCAGGTAAAGTGTTCTAAATTTAATGCCTTTTACTTTGGGCCCATGAGATAAAATATTTGAATTTTGCTGAGGGATATGGTGATCATTCTAGTGAAGTGGTGATGATGCTCCCTATTTTTTCAAAAAGGCACATATTTTGCCTGATAAACAGCTCAGTACTGAAAATAGAATGGAGGGGACAGTTAAAATACTCATTTTTTTAAAAAGAGATTAGCAGAGAGCTCATTAGTGGGAATTGCAAATAGTCCTGTCTTTATCTCAATATTTTCTGATAAGATATAAACGATTGGTAAAACAGAAACACCAGAGGATGGACTGTGCAGATATTGAATCAGCTTCAGAAAGAAGTTTCTGAGTTACTTTAGATACTTTTGTTTTCCTTTTATGAGCGATTCTTAAATTTCTTGAATTAGTTTGTTAATGTATTTTCTTGATTAGGAATGTCTAGTCAAATATTTCATGTGTATATGATTATACTAAAATATGAGGAACAGTTTCTTGAGTGGAAAACTGAAAAACATGCTGGAAAACAATTAGGAAATTTATTGCAAGAGATTGTATACAAAATTGCAACACCTACCGGGATCTATTACTCCAGTGTTCTCATGAATTTATGAGCATAAATACAGATGATGTAGAAAAGTTAACAGCTGGAATTGAAATTTACTTCACTCTATGGCTCCTACTCTACAAATTTATGTTTTGTGTAGTGATGTTCTATTACGAATGATGTTTTATTTAAGGAAGTTATCCTTAATGTCACTATGACTTTGGGAGGTAGCAAATTGGTAAGATGTCAGCAGGAAAAGAAAGTTAGTGGTGTCAAACATCGTGCTTCTCATATAATAATCATTGCTGAGTATACATTTATTTATCCGATTTCAGTAAGAAATAAGTAGAAGAAATTTTTTAATGTGAACCTGACTGACTTCTCAATAAGATAGAATTATAAAATATAGAAATTTGTAAGAGGCCTGAGGGACTATTTCATAATGACATTTTTTCTAATGAATTCTTTGGATGACTTGAGAATGCTCTCATAAATGAATTTAAGGCTCATTTTGATTGATTGCAAACTTCTTAAGAGACCCAAGAATTCTCCAATTGGTTCTCTTATTTATTAACAACTTAGTTCCATTTTCATTTCTTTCTGCAGACTTCTTATCTTTAGCACAATTTAATCAGAAATAATTATCGTAAAATTGAGACAAGAAACATAAGAATTGAATATTGAATAAAGATTCTTATTTCCAGCAGTCAGTAAATGAGTTTCAAATAATCATTAATTAATACTTTTAATCATCATGGAATTTGAATATATTTCCTGAAAAATCAAAGAAGGGCCTAAATTATTTGAAGATAATCTGCTCATATTTGTCTTTGAATATACTAAAAAATAGCAATATTTTTTTCTGTTAACTGATACTTTAGTGTTTTCAGTAATTATCATATATGATAAGATTGAAAAAATAATCAAGTATCACAAATAACAGGGCAGAAAATACATAAAAATATAGAATAATAAAGTGAATTCTGTGATAATGTATGTTGAGCCCCTTTATGGTTACTAATATCCATAAATACCATAATAATGATTAAATATATTAAGATATAATAGATATTGTACATTTTGGTAATTACAGCTTTAAGAGAAAGTTGAATAAAGTGTCATAAAATAAAATAATAATATTTACTTTAATACAATAAATATGCAAACAACATTTGAGTTTTATAGATTAATTTATACAGGGATTATTATTTTAATTGTAGTTTAACTGCAATGAAATATGCAAATATTTATTTTTTAAGATGAGTTTTTCCTAATTGATGCAGCCTATTGAGAGGTACACTTATGTGAATAATTATTATTGTTAGTTGGGATTGCAAATGAATGTTGGTCTCTTGTGATATGAGACAGCACATGAAGTTTTATTCCTAAATTGATGGACTATCTATTTTAATATTATTATTTATTTTAATAATAATTATAATATCAAGCAGATAGTAAATGTCGATGATAAGGGAGAAATGTTTAAGTTGTTGTTGTTTGCAATTGAAATATTGTTTATGAGATGACTCTGTTTATAGTTAATAAGTCTAAGAAATTTATGCTGCACATGGATTTAGGTATGAAATGCTC